>CM029659.1:23807081-25050042 GCA_017311315.1 Dendrocalamus latiflorus | reverse complement strand
GACGTACGCGCGCCAGCTCCGGAAGGAGGGCTCCGGGAAGAAGTCCGCCTTACTCCACCGCCAGTACCTCCTCCCCTGCTCTCCCGCCGCCATCGCGGGCAATAGATGGATGATGGATGGGCAATTCGCATTCGCGTGTAAAGGCACCTTAGGAAGATGAGTTAGGCGCAGATGGAAAGGTTGTTGGCGTGCGTATCCGCCGATGGTACGATTGCCACAACTGACACGAGCGGACTCAGGGAGAAACGCGTCTAAAATTCCCCTGGTGCGAAGGGATCCTAATTCCCACCCGCCGGAAGGCTGGCGCCGTGCGGTGCCCCAACCGTTCCCCAAGTCTGCCGCGGGCAGCACTCTCTCCGGTACGTTTGGATCTTAGGCTAGAAATATTGGTTTTTTTAGTGCATAGATATCATTCGAATATTTTTTTCTAATTATTATCTAAATTTGTGACTTTTAGATTAGAGATCAAGAAGTCCTTTATTTTTGGAGGGAGATTTTTTTCAAAGAGGAGGGGGTAGAATTCAAAGCGGAGGAGAGAGAATTTATAGCCATTGGATCTCTAATCTAATAATTTTAAATTTGGATTATAGTTAGGAACAAAATATCTATATGACATTTAATAAAAGCCTTTTTTTACGCCAACGTGCCAAGCCGAATTTTGGTAGCTACAATCTAGGAAAATCCAAATATTAGAGGTGACTAAATAGACTGTATTAGTCAGACTAGTCCGAAGCACGTGCTGTTGACCCGGCACATGCACTGCACGGCTAAACGGCTCGCCCTCGTCGGCAAGAATCGCACAGCGCTGAGAAAATTGTCCGGAAACTTCCCTCCGGAACAAGCGGCCCGTTCTGTCAGCGACTTAAACCATTAATGCGTATTGGTTGTTGCAGCATCAGGGCCGGATTTGGGGTGCATGGTGCAGCTGCACCCTAATTTTTTTTAAGAAAATAAATATATAAGAGGTATATTTATTTATTTTATTTATATATATATACATATTATTATATAAAGAGGAGTTGGTAATAGTCAGTGTATTCTCCTTCTCTACTAAGTGGTCCGATCTAAACACAGGAATCTTGGACATCTATATCCCGCTCTCTCGCGCTAATTGTCCCTCCTCTCCACTTCCACCTTTGGTTATTCTGTTATCTCATTCTCTACAGATCTCTCACACGCTCTCTACCTCACAGACCTATCACCTCATCTCCCCTCTCCCTCCTCGCCGCCCATCGGGCATCTCCCCACCGCCACCGCCCACCGCCCCATCTCCCCTCTCCCTCCTCACTGGCCACCGGGCCTCTCCCCACTGCCACCGCCCCATCTCCCATCGTCCTTCCAATCAAGATTTTTTTTGCTACACGAACAATGCGATGAAGCGATTCGGCGGCATGACGCTTGGCGACAACGGTCGGTGGATATGAGAGAAGGGCACTCAGCGATGGCGGCCAGTGGATCCAAGAGGCATGCTCGGCGACAGCAGCCGGTGGATCTAGAAGGCAGTGATCGATGGCGGCCGATGGATCTAAGAGATGGGCGCTTGTAGACGGCGGCCATTGGATCTGATGGCCGCCCCCTGCTCCCTCCTCGCCCCACCCTCCGCGGCACTGCGTCGCCACTGTTCTCCTTCCTTAGCCGCACCCACCCCTGTTGTTGCCATTGCTCGGTGCCGCGTGGCGGCGGCGGCTTCCCCTTCCTACGCCCACCCACGTAGCTCTCCCCCTGCTGCCGCCGCCCAGCAGTCACTTGCCCGGTGAGCCTCTCTACCTCCTCCTGCTCTTCGCTTGGAGTCCGTCGCACTGTCTGGCAATTTTGGTCTCCCAAGCTGGTCGTCACTCTACTTGGAGAGACTCGTAGATTTTTTCCCTCTCTCGATCAGCTAGCTACTCGGTGCATATGCCTTGCAACTTTGCTACAATGGTGTTGATGATTCATTTGTGCTCTGTGTATTTGCAAGGAAAGATATTTGTTAATCTTGATGATTTGTAAGTGGTCGAAGCCACACTCGAAGGCGTGGTTGAAGCAGTCCCCGAAGCCATGGTCGAAGCCACACTCGAAGGCATGGTCGAAGAAGTCTTCGAAGCCATGGTTGTAGCAGCAGTCAAAGTTGCAGTAGTCGCAGTCGAACACTCCAAGTAAGTGAGAAGCCGTGGTCGAAGCACCGAGATGATGAGTTGTGGTCGAAACTTCGAGTTGATTAGATACTCTGTGGTCGAAGCTTCGAGTTGATGCACCGTGGTCGTTACGACCAGTTTGTTTGTGCGGTCGCTACGACAAGTATATGTTAAGTCGTTACGACCAGTGTGTGTTGTCAGAGTGACCATAGATTGCGTGTAGTCGTTACGACCAGGAGTAGCCATGGTCATAAAAGTCATGATTGTAGTAGAAGTGCCTATGGCCATGGTCGTAATTCCATGAAAATTCCTTCACTATCACTCCACATGTAGTGTACATAAGTAGTATCTGACTCTTACAAGTCAGAATATGTAGGAGTTAGTAAGTTATGTGTGTCTTGTATAATTATGTGTGTATCTATGTTGTAGCGGTCATGGTCGTAGTTGTAGCACCCGTGACCGTGGTCGAAGCGGTTATGGTCGTAGTTGTAGCGCCCATGGCCATGGTCGTAGCGGTTATGGTCAACGGATCCTGACTTACGATCACGCGCGATGGTCGATGCTCTCGATCTACGATCGCGCGTGATGGTCAACGTCTTTTGACTTACAACCACGAGGGGCGGTCGATGTCTTCCGACTTACAACCATGAGGTCCTCGATGTCTTTCAACTTACAACCACGAGCCCTGGTTGAAAGCTCCTGAAGAAGACGAGGTGCCCGATCTTTTGATGAGATTGATAACTATCCATTTTGGGTGGAGGTGACTCTCACGATCTGACTACAACCGTACGACGACGGTTGCGCCTTAGCAATCGCCGAACCAACTCCGAGATGTTATTGACCTAGCTGGAAGCGCGATCAACCTTAACACGAAGTTCAATCCCTGTGAGCAATCGAAGAACTAGTAAGAATAAGATGTAGGCAATCTGATATTGCGAATAATATTGTAGCATAGATGAAAACAAAGTTGGGATCCCGAAAAACTGTCTTGACAGGTGGTCGTCCGACACAATTGAAGAACAGAAGTTTGCACAATGGCTAAACCTAAACTCAACGAAATCAAAGTCCTAGCAAGGGAGGCGACGGCTCCTATATAGGGAGAACGACCAGGGGTGACATCCCAAGTGCACGCCCTAGGGTTACAAGGCCCATGGGCCCAAGTGGTGGTGGCGCAGCACCCTTTTGACTCGGAATCAGAAACCAACGTGGACTCTTTTGATGATTATGGCCAGCTCGAATGAAATTTGAAGATGAGGTTGGATCTGTTGGAAAGTAGACTTCATAAGATTTCCATGAAGTACAAGAACGTCCCAAACGGAGTCCGCATGAGGAAGTTATGCCTGTTTGCACTTGATACCATCGCAGCGGTCCGAATCTGATTCCAGAACGAGTCCAACTCGAATTCGTGCTTGACTTGGCCCCAAGTGACGTGGTGACATCCATTATTCCTTCCATGCATGTCCATGACTCAGTGTCCCTTTCCTTCGTCCTTTCCCAACTTTCTAAGCACAATTAAATCACTTGCATTAGGTAGCGGTCTATTCTCAGTAACATATGAACCTAGGAATGAATTCACCTGGTAATTAAGTTGACGAGCACGGGCTCGAGTAAGTGGTCCTTGCAACACTTGTTGTGGATGAGTTGTATCCATGGAAGGGATGTCCTCATTATCCTCCCCTTCTTGCATTTGAGTCATCCGCGACTCAAACTCGTCCTCTTCTCCCAAGTAGGGCTTCAAATCTGCAATGTTAAAAGTAGGACTAACCCCAAAATCTGCAGGCAGGTCAAGCTTGTATGCATTATCATTAATTTTTTATAACACCTTGAAAGGACCGTCAGCTCTTGGCATCAATTTTGATTTTCTCAATTCAGGGGACCTATGTTTTCTTAAATACAACCAAACAAGATCCCCAGGTACAAAAGTTAAATGTTTCCTCCCCTGACTACCAGCAAGTTTATATTTAGCATTCATGCGCTCTATATTCTCCTTAGTTGTCTCATGCATTTTTAAAATTAATTCAGCACGCTGTTTAGCATCACGGTTCAACTTCTCCAAAGATGGAGTAAGCATTAAATCAATAGGAGCATGAGGCACAAAACCATAAACAACTTCAAAAGGGCACATCTTTGTAGTAGAATGCAATGAACAATTGTAAGAAAACTCAATATGAGGCAAGCATTCTTTCCACATTTTTAAATTTTTTTTCAACACAGCCCTAAGCATTGTAAACAAAGTTCTATTCACAACCTCAGTTTGTCCATCAGTTTGGGGATGACAAGTAGTAGAAAATAACAGCTTAGTCCCCAATTTAACCCATAAAGTTCTCCAAAAATGGCTAAGGAATTTAGCATCACGATCTGAAACTATAGTATTAGGCACACCATGCAAACGAATAACTTCACGAAAGAATAAATCAGCAATATTGGTAGCATCATCGCTCTTGTGACATGGTATAAAATGGGCCATCTTAGAAAATCTATCAACCACCACGAATATACTATCCCTCCCCTTCTTTGTTCTAGGCAATCCTAAAACAAAGTCCATCGAAATATCTTCTCACGGAACGCTAGGAATAGGTAAGGGCATGTATAAACCATGAGAATTAAGTCGTGACTTAGCTCTTTGACATGTAGTGCAGTGAGCAACGTAGCGCTCGATGTCCCGTCTCATCTTTGGCCAAAAGAAATGAGCAGCAAGTATATCTTCCATTTTCTTCACACCAAAATGTCCCATCAACCCGCCTCCACGTTGTAAGATCGAGGAGGCCGACTAGAGGGGGGTGAATAGGCGGTCTAAAAATTTTCTTCAAATTAATATTAGCAATTCAAGACCTTTTCTATTTGTCTAAACCAAGTATATAATGCGGAAGCTAAAAACAATTTGGTTTAGCTCAAATAGCGTCTAAGTCAAGCAAATTCGCCTAAGTGCACTAACAATACTAACCTAGGTCAATGTTTGCAATTCTAGATTTACAAGCAATCAAAATAATGCTAAGTAAGTAAATTACTTGAATGTAAAAAGAGCACAAGAAAGCAAACCACAAATGACATGTTCTCTTTTTACCGTGGTGTTCGGAGACTTGCCGGTCTCCCTTAGTCCACATTGAGGTAAGCCCGAACAAATCGGACCGGCTCCACGAATTAAGCCGAAACACCTCTAATCACTAGTGATAGCTCTTCCCCGCTCCGGGTAGGTGAGCTTCCGACCTTCACAACTTTACCGGGCCTTCTCACAACCTCCTCTGAGAAGATCACCGCGCACGACGCCTCCCACGCCGTCTAGGAGTCGGCAAACTCCAAGAGTAACAAGCCAAGTCCCTCACTTGACTCTCACCACGTGCAACGAATGCACAAGCTTAATCCGGACACAAAGTCTTCCTCTAGATGCAACACATGCACTCTAGATCACCTCTCCTCTCTCACAAAGTGCAACACATGCACAATTGAGTGGAGAGCCTCACACTAACTCAAAAGAGTGAAATAGAGTGCCAAATACCTTACCCCAACCGGCCACAATGGAGTATTTATAGCCTACACCTCAAAACTAGCCGTTTGAGTCAAAAACAGGATTCTGCGGTACTACCGCCGTTATAGGTGCGGTACTACCGCTCCCCATCATAACGGCTAGAAAAATAGCCGTTAGTCAGCAATTTGCGGTACTACCGTAGTTATAAAATGCGGTACTACCGCTCTCGGTTTTTCAGCACAGACAGCACTCAGAAAAACGGTCATAACTTTTGACTCCAATGTCGGAATTGAGTGATCTTGGACTCTATAGAAAGATTATTCAAAGGGCTACACAACCCATCTATTTGCATGATCTCAAACACATTAGATCAATGCATAAATCAAAAGATATCCAAAGAGTCACTACCATGGTCTAATGTCAAAGGAGATATCAATAGACAATTTTAGACCATGCCAAGGGATAATGCACGATCTTCAACTTTTGCAAAACACATTTGCAAACTTAGATCATACCACAAGGAGTAGGTACATGGACTTCAACATTTTGCAAAACATATTTGCAAAGTATAGTCACATGTTACAAGGATTCGCCACATGAGCTTCAACCATTTGCAAAACACATTCGCAAATGCAAGCCTCATGCCAAGATGAGCTAGAGCAAGTGAGGTTGAGCTATCAACACATGATGAGACTCAAACTACTAGACATGACCACTCTTAATAGTACGGCAACCTATACTAGCAATCCGGTCTTTCAACCAACCACCGAGACCGGTAAAAGACTAGGAACACATCCTTAGCCCTGCTAGTCATACCTTTGCCTTGGGTCATCATCTCGATATGCATCAACTCATGATGCATCCCTCTCATCAACTCCATCAACACATGATGGTCTTCCTTGACTTGATCAACACATGATCATCATGCATCAACTGATGACACATCTTCTTCTTCTTTGATAGCCTTCAACTCATGAAGCTATCTTCATCTCAATCTTGACTTGATGATCTTCAACACACGAAGTCATCCAAGTCATCTTCATTTGTGGAACCTAACCTATTCATCCAACTCATGGAAACCGTTAGTCCACAAAACAATTGTCATCAATTACCAAACTTCACCATTAACACATAATGGGGGACTAGATTCAACAATATTCCCTTTTTGGTAATTCATGACAATCTCAACAAATAATGAGATAATAAATTGAATATAAAATCATTTGAATTCGAAGTGCGGTACTACCGCCGTTGTAACTTCCGGTACTACCGCTCTACGGTAGTTCCGCGAAGTCGGCGCGGTAGTTCCGCTTGAGCCGGAACCAAACTTGGCGCTCTCTGGAAAAAAAGGCTCCGCTTTACCTCCGGAGCTTCCGGGTTCCGAAAGTACCGCTCCAAATTGCGGAACTACTGCACCCTGCGGTAGTTCCGGCGTTGAAACCGCCGGTACTTCCGATCTCGCGAAATCTCAAAAGCGTCCGGAGGGTGCTCTCTGGAAAAAAGGATCCACTCGAAAACCGGATCTTCCTCTCCCCGGTACTACCGCTTCTGGGCGCGGAACTACCGCTCTCCGATAGTTCCGACGTTCAAAACTGCGGTACTACCGCTCTTCCAAACAGAGCACAATTTTGGTTTTAAAACAGTTTTTAATGAATGCATGCTCCTAGTTTGATCCCAATGCGTGTATAAAAGAAAACATGGATCAATATTAGTGAAACTCCAAAACATAGAGAGAGAGCTCCCCCTAAATGTGTGCATACAAGTATATATGAAGAAAAACATATGCACATATTCATTTGAACTGTTTGAGGAGATCAATCTATATTTTGGATCTAAGGAATGCATTAGCATATGAGAAAGTGATTTTGAATGCATACCTCTTTGATTTCACCTTTTCATCCAAATGAGACTAAACTATAATATACTTGAACAAACATATTAGTCCCATATATATATTTGTCATTTATATCAAAATCTCATAATGGCATTTGTCATTAACACCAAAACCAACTTAAACGGAGCTTGATCTTTCACACGTGCTTCCTGTAACAACAATAAACAAACGGAGCTAGCAGAAATGCACAACTTGTTGGCTCTAAACACAAACCCATCATTAATGACAAATTTATTCCACATTTCCCTTCTTTACAATTCAACAGTATTTCTGAAAATCAGCATTATGCACATATTGCTCTTTAATAGTCTCTAATACAAAAATTTTGAAGTTAAGTTGTGATAACATGGCATATCTCCTAGACAAAGCAGCAGCAATAACATTCTCCTTTCCCTTCTTGTGTTTTGTGACATAAGGAAAAGACTCAATAAATTCAACCCACTTTGCATGTCTACGGTTCAGTTTTCCTTGACTTCGAATATGTTTTAAAGATTCATGATCAGAATGTATAACAAATTCCTTGGGCTATAAATAATATTGCCAAGTTTCTAAAGTTCGAAAGAGTGCATATAACTCCTTATCATAAGTAGAATAGTTCAAACTAGACCCACTTAATTTCTCACTGAAGTATGCTACAAGTTTGCCTTCTTGTAACAACACACCACCTAAACCAATTCCGCTTGCATCACATTCTAGTTCAAAGGTCTTATTGAAATCAGGGAGTTGGAGTTAACTTATCTTTCAATGTGATGAAGGCGTTCTCCTGTGTGGCGCCCCAAACAAATGGCACACCCTTCTTGGTAAGCTCATTCAATGGTGCGGCGATAGTGCTCAAATCCTTCACAAAACAGCGGTAGAACCCAACAAGTCCTAAAACGCCCCGCACCCGTGTGACCGAGTTAGGAGTCGGCCAACTCTGTATTGCTTCAACCTTGGCTTGGTCAACTTCAATTCCCTGTGGAGTAACAACATATCCAAGAAATGCGACTCGATCGGTGCAAAATGTGCACTTCTCAAGGTTAACAAATAGGTGTGCACCACGTAAAGCATTAAAAACAGCACGTAAATGATCAAGATGTTTCTCTAATGATTTGCTATATATCAGTATATCATCAAAATAAACCACCACAACTCTACCAACAAAAGCACGCAAAACCTCGTTCATTAGTCTCATGAAGGTATTAGGTGCATTAGTTAAACCAAAAGGCATTACTAACCACTCATATAACCCGAACTTAGTTTTAAATGTCGTTTTCCATTCATCGCCTAATTTCATGCGGATTTGATGATAACCACTACGCAAATCAACTTTGGAAAAGACAACAGAGCCACTCAATTCATCAAGCATATCATCTAACCTAGGAATAGAATGACGATACCTAATGGTGATATTATTAATTGCTCTACAATCCACACACATGCGCCATGATCCATCTTTCTTTGGTACTAAAGTGTCCGGAACAGCACAAGGGCTAAGAGATTCGCGCACATACCCTTTATCAAGCAACTCTTGAACTTGGCGCTGAATTTCTTTAGTTTCTTCTGGATTGGTCCTGTATGGTGCTCGGTTGGGAAATGATGCACCGGGGATTAAATCAATTTCATGCTCAATCCCACGAAGCGGTGGCAGCCCCGGCGGTATGTCCTTTGGAAAGACATCTTTGTACTCCTGCAAAATGTTAGTGACAGCAGGTGGCAAAGAAGAAGGTATATCCTCAAATGAAAACAAAGGTTCTTTGCAAATTAACGCATAGCAAATAGAATTACTAGCATCCAGTTCAGTCATATCAGATTTGGTAGCAAGAAAACAAACACTTTTCAATTTAATTTCTTTATTCTTGTCATGAACAGATTTAGGTTCTTTCTTTTTATGTTGCTCAAGCTCTTTTGCTACAATCTGATTTTTCACTCTTAGTATTCTGCTGACTCTTCTCTCTACTAGCTCTAGCAAGGTCATCTTTAACAATTTGTTCAGGAGTCATAGGATGCAGCACAATTTTCTTTCCCTTGAACATGGGAGAGTATTGAGTATTCCTACCATGATGTACACATTCAGTATCGTATTGCCAAGGTCTTCCCAATAATAATGAACAAGCTTGCATAGGAACAACGTCGCAATCAACATAATCATGGTATGAACCCATAGAAAAATGTACTCTCACCATCCGTGTTACCTTCAACTTACCACTGTTGTTGAACCATTGAATATGGTATGGGTGGGGATGGGGTTTGGTCGGCAAAGCAAGCTTCTCCATCATATTCATACTCGCCAAATTGTTGCATCTCCCACCATCAATAATTATGCGAATCGAGCGTTCCTTCACAACGCCCTTGATTTGGAACAAATTATGGCGCTGATTCTGCTCGGCACGAGACACTTGAGCACTTAGTAAACGTTGCACTATAATGCTCAAATACTTGTCGGCATCTTCGGCGCCAAAATGTTCCTCCTCATGATCAGATTCATCATCATGTCCTGCAGGGTCATTTGCAAGCATAGCATATGTTTCATCATCAAAATCACTAGCAGAGGAATAGCACCATCTTCGCGTATAATCAGTACACGCTTGTTTGGACAGTCCCGCATCATGTGTCCATAGCCTTTGCAACGATGGCATTGAATGTCCTTAGTTCGTCCTGTCGATGCAACCGAAGATGATGTTTTTGTGGAAACTCGTGGTGCTAAATTTGAAGTAGTAGGACATTGCGACTTGGAGTTGGAGGATAATGGTGGTGGTGTCACAGCGGCCGGGGCAGCAGGGGTGCATGGTGTCCATGAGCTCGTTCGACCTGCAGAAGAATTAGAACGTGTCCTCATTTGGCGTCCCTGCAATTCACGTTCAGCTTTGCAAGCAAGATGAAGCAATCTAGTAATGGAGTTGTAATCTTTGTAAACAAGGATGTCTTAAATTTCTCGATTCAACCCTCCCAAAAACCTAGCCATTGATGCCTCCTCATTCTCAACTAACCCACAACGTAACATACCAATTTGTAATTCCTGATAGTATTCTTCCACAGACTTTGCACCTTGTTGTAAGTGTTGCTGTTTATTTAACAAATCACGAGCATAATATGAGAGAACAAATCGATGGCGCATAAGCAATTTTAAAGCCTCCCAAGTGTTAGGTATGTTGTTGGGTTGTTGACGGCAATGTTCTTTCCACCAAATAGAAGCAAAGTTGGTAAATTCACTAGTAGCAGCCCTAACTCGTCTATTCTCGGGAAAGTCATGACAAGCAAATTTTTGATCAACGGCTAATTCCCAATCAAGATAACCATCAGGATCATATTTACCATTAAAAGAGGGCATAGTGAATTTAACCTTAGCAAAAGCATCATCGTGGTCACGTACCTCACATCGTGGGGGTTCTCTTCGCATACCTTGTCAGTTAAAACGCAATTTTCGATGAGCTCGATCGTTGTTGTGGTTAGCCTTGCCCTCGGCCTCGGTATCACCCACATAGTCAAATTCGTCTTGTCCCTCTACCGTTGCAGCAGGGGGAACAGCAGAGAAGCTTGGGCAATCTCCTCAAGGCGCACCATAATATCTGCCAAAGAAGTGTTAGTGGTACCTTGTGCTCTCTCCATCGCAGCGAGCGTTGCGTTTGTCTCAATTTGGGTGCCCTCGAGTTGAGCAAGTCGCTCATTTGTGACCCTGACATCCTCCTCAAGGCCCTTCGTACGAAGATTCATTTCACGCTGGAAATGTTGTATGATTCCCTTCGTACAAGGAGTATGAGATGCATCCTGATCTGTAAACTCTCCAGAACCTGCCATTGTTAGCTAAAACACAAGAATATGTCCCTGACAAGTACTAGGGTATGGTGGTTCAAAAGTCGCTCACATTCAAACTTTCTATCGAATTCTTACCAATTATTACCAAGCACACAGGGCGATCGGCAACCAGCAATGACAATATATCTGCGAAGATTGGATGGAGCGATTGCTAGGTGAAACTCAGCCTGTACGGTGTAGAAAAGGTGTAGCTGGGAAGGCTCAAGTTTGATAGCAAGGAGTAGCAATAATCAATTCAGAAAATGCAAGCTGAAAAATCGTTCAACGTCGGTTGGTGCTGGTCCTAGGCTAGACCATACTAGAGACGCGAGCCTAGAACACAAACGGATACACCACGCAGAAAGAAACTAGATGACGTTGCACACGGAGTTCAGGAGCTCGAAAAAGGATGCCGTCTGCACGGGGAACCTTAGAATCATTTGTAAAAGGTTTCTGTCAATTTTGAACTAATTCTGAGAAACTTAAATTTTTCTCGGTTTGCGAGCCTGTTTTGAGGTCCTAAACGACGTTTTTTGGGGTCGAAGTTGCTACGCGTGTGCCTGAATGCTTACGCGGATATAAAATCTCTAGATTTCCCGGACCTCTTTTTTTTTCACTCTATCTTCTCGTTTCCTTTCCAACGGATCAAAAAACGCCTCAATCGGTGGTCATATGCAAAAGTTAGACTTTTTTCTTTTTTTCACACACACGACGCGGTTGAATCTGAAATCATGTTCTACTCCGAGACCAAGTCCTCCCTAGAAACCCAGTCCTCCTCCTTTTCTTCCCTCGCCGTGACAGTTCGAATCCAACCGAAACGGTGAGACCAACACGTGAACAGAACTCGAAACTCTGGAGGAACTAGACACTAAGACCAGCAAAGGACACGACGATGCAACCGAAAGTTCAACAACGCAATGTACTGAAAAGAAAAATTGCGAGGCTAAGACAGGTTTGGACAGGATGATCTACTGCTATTTTTTTTGGTTCTTTGTACTCTAGGTAAAGAAAAATAATCTAATCTATGGTAAACTGAAAATTCTCACCAAGCAACCTTGGGCTCTGATACCACTTGATGAAGACGAGGTGCCCGATCTTTCGATGAGATTGATAACTATCAATTTTGGGTGGAGGTGACTCTCACGATCCGACTACAACCGTACGACGACGCTTGTGCCTTAGTAATCGCTGAATCAACTCCGAGATGTTATTGACCTAGCTGGAAGCGCGATCAACCTAAACACGAAGTTCAATCCCTGCGAGCAATCGAAGAACTAACAAGAATAAGATGTAGGCAATATGATATTACGAATAATATTGTAGCATAGATGAAAATAAAGTTGGGATCCCGAAAAGCTGTCTTGACAGGTGGTCGTCCGACACAACTGAAGAACAAAAGTTTGCACAATGGCTAAACCTAAACTCAACGAAATCCAAGTACTAGCAAGGGAGGCGGTGGCTCCTATATAGGGAGAACGACCAGGGGTGGCATCCCAAGTGCACGCCCTAGGGTTACAAGGCCCATGGGCCCAGGTGGTGGTGGCGCAGCACCCTTTTGACTCGGACTAGAAACCAATATAGACTCTTTTGATGATTACAGCTGGTTCGGATGGAATTTGAGGATGAGATTGGATCCGTTGGAAAGTAGACTTCATAAGCTTTCCATGAAGTACAAGAACGTTCCAAACGGAGTCCGTATGAGAAAGTTATGCCTGTTTGAACTTGGTACCATCGTAGTAGTCCGAATCTGATTCCAGAACGAGTCCAACTCGAATTCGTGCTTGACTTGGCCCCAAGTGACGTGGTGACATCCATTATTCCTTCCATGCATGTCCATGACTCCGTGTCCCTTTCCTTCGTCCTTTCCCAACTTTCTAAGCACAATTAAATCACTTGCATTAGGTAGCGGTCTATTCTCAGTAACATATGAACCTAGGAATGAATTCACCTGGTAATTAAGTTGACGAGCATGAGCTCGAGTAAGTGGTCCTTGCAACACTTGCTGTGGATGAGTTGTATCCATGGAAGGGATGTCCTCATCAGCTCCCGATTTAGGACCACGATTGATGGTTGACCCCTACCAACATACGACCACAAGCGATGGTCGACCGCTCCCGATCTACGATCACGCGTGATGGTTGACGGCTTCTGACTTATGACCACGAGGTGTGATTGAGGGCTTCCAACTTATGACCATGATGTGTGGTCAATGGCTTCCAACTTATGACCACGAGGTGTGGTCGATGTCTGCCGACGTACAACCATGAGGTGTGGTCGAGGCTTCTGACTTACGAACATGATGTGTAGTCGATGGCTTTCGACTTACAACCATGAGGTATGGTCAATGTCTACCGACATACGACCACGAGGTGTCCTCGATGGTTTCCGATGTACAACGATGAGGTGTGGTCGATGCCTCTTGACCTATGACCCCGAGGTGTGGTTGAGGTCTTCCAACTTACGACCATGATCGATGGTCAATCGCTGCCTACTTACGACCACTAGGGATGGTTGCCCGCTCCTGACCTACGATCACACATGATAGTTGACGGCTTTCGACTTACGACCATGAGGTTGGTCGATGTCTTTCGACTTACGACCATGAGCGATAATCGATGTATTCTGACTTACGATCACAAATGATAGCTGATGTATTCCGACTTACGATCATGAGCGATGGTTGATGTATTCTGACATATGACCACGAGGTGTCCTCGATGGCTTCTGACTTATCACCACAAGATGTGCTCGAGGGCTTCTGACATATGACCACGAGGTGTCCTCGATGGCTTTCGATGTACGAGGACGAGGTGTGCTCGAGGGCTCCTAACCTACGACCACGAGGTGTGGTCGATGTCTGCTGACATACAACCACAATCGATGATCGACCGCTGAATACTTATAATGACTAGCGATGGTCGCTCGCTTCTAACCTACGATCACGCGCGATGGTCAACGGCTTCCGACTTATGACCATGAGGTGTGATTGACGGCTTCCAACTTATGACCACAAGGTGTGATTGACGGCTTCTGACTCACGACCACGAGGTGTGGTCGATGTCTTCTAACTTACGACCACGAGCGATGGTTAATGTATTCCGACTTACGACCACAAGGTGTGGTCGAGGGCTTCTGACTTACGATCATGAGTGATGGTCAATGTATTCCGACATACAACCATAAGGTGTGATTGATGGCTTCCGACATACAACCACCAAGTGTGGTCAATGTCTTCCGACTTCTGACCAGGAAGTGTCCTTAATGTCTTTTGACTTGTGACCACGAGGTGTGCCCGAGGTCTTCCGACTTATGACCATGAGCCCTAGTCAAAGGCTCCCAATTTTAGAACAACGATCGATGGTCAACTGCTGCCAACATATGACCACCAGCGATGGTCGACCTCTCCCAACCTACGATCATGGGTGATGGCTGACGGCTTCCGACTTACGACCACGAGGTGTGATTAATGACTTCCGATTAACGACCACGATGTGTGATCGATGGCTTCTGACTTACGACCACGAGGTGTGGTCGATGTCTTCCGACTTACAACCACAAGCGTTGGTTGAGGTGTTCTGACTTATGACCACAAGGTGTCCATCTTACGACCATGAGATGTGAGATACTTTTGTGTTGTTGCTTTTTTAATATACTTTTGTGTTGTTGCTTTGAACAATCCTTATAATTGATGCAACTTTGGTAAGATATGGTTGATTTGGTTGTACATGTTAGCCCAATATGGCACATCAACAGCTTCCCACATCGTATACCAATAAGGGAATTATGCCTCATGGATGACAAGTAAGTTGCATAAAATGCTTTTATTTTCTTGAAAGTAAATAATGTATATTGCCTAATATTAATTGAGTCTATGTTTTATGTACATTAGTCACAACTTATTATTTGTGCGTGCTTGGGATGGACTTATTGTGTGGTATCTGACACGATGGAGACTTGCGGGTGAACAAAACCATATTTTAGCCATGACAATGCTGAAGAAGAATAGTCTATATGGTATGTGTGTAGCTAATACGGATATTTCATCATCTTACATCTTATTCATATTCCTCATCAAATTGATATATTATTGAAAAGGTTGCTTCAATGACAATGGGATGTACAAATTTCATCTTTGGACCTCAAGATGATAGAATACAAGAGCTTGAAGGTAAAAACCAAGTAAATAATGTATGCATGTTTTTATAATTTAAATAATACTCCCTTCAAACAGAACTACGCCAAGTAGTGTTGCACGATTTGAATGTAAGGAGCTGTATCATGAATACTATTGACATAAGGAACGATACACTTGCAAGAATATTTGGATATTAAATAACGTAAGCAATTCACTAAATCTTTTCATATCTTTTATATGTAATATACAATGGATTTACGATGTTTAACTATTTATTTTCCATTTTGTATAGTGTGCTTGATATACAAACTAGAGATAAAGATAAGTCTTCTAGAAGAATGATGCATCAGTTTCATTTTTAAATTTCTGTTAAGGTTTCTATTTATTGCGTGATGTCCTATTTATCAATTGGTTTGTTATTCTCCAAGATGGTCTGACAGTTATTTATGAATTAAGTATACTACAAAAAAAATATTGTTTACTACTATTTTTGTACATAGTTGTCGTATATGGTGCTTGTTCTATCATGCTTCACTAATGTGATGCATGTAGATATATGTGATGCTTGTGTCTGTGTATCACCATCTTTTAATTGGTTGATTCGCTATATGTGTGAAAGGGAAATATTGTTATTTATGTAAAGTTTAGTGTTCCATTGTATGTTCTAATTTGATTTATTTACGAGTGTGAACATGTATATTTTGCTTGATACATGATAATGTAAGATAAAATTGATGTTCAATGTTCAGTTTGAGATCACATTTGATAGTATGTATCACATGTGTGAGTTTACCGACAAAGATGACTACTCGGCAGTTGGATCTGTAAGAATTTTGCTTCAGCTGATGACTTTTCTAAGCATTTCATTTGAGCTTCTACAACGAGTTATTCTGTGCATTTCAAAATTCACATTGTGACTCAACTACCTTATGTCCTCATGTTCACATTCCACTCCTATTAATTTCAGAGCTATAATCCTATGAACTATTTGAAAACTGGAAAAGCAAGTTTAACATAAGCCCAGAGCAAAGTTCTCGTCAATCAAGGAAATTTGGTGCATTAGCCAAACATGCTAAAAGCAGCATGACTGAAACTGATTTTACTTTCCCTTACGACACCAATGATTAGATTATAATTATCAAAGATGTGATATCTGTATGGTATTTATTTTCCATTGTAACGCACGGGCATACAACTAGTGTGTGTGTGTGTGTGTGTGTGTAAGATTCTATTTGTATTTTTTCTTTGATTTTAACCTAACAACATCTTCCTCGTGGATTAGCCCATGGCCTAAGTGGCCATGCCCCATTGGCACAGGTTGGCCCATTGCCATTGGCCTGGCCTATTGAAAAAAAAACCCTAGCCATTCATTTTCATATCAGTCGACGACAACTCCAGCCACTTAGTATCCTAGTCCCTAGCCACCAGGCATTCCAAGGACTTCTCAACCACTGATTTGGTTCATCTTCCTTTCCACTTGATTTGTTTATTACTGATGTGCGTAGAGATGAAAGATTTAGAGAGGTGAAGGATCTTTATGAGCTTTCTGTGATGCTTGTTGAAACAAAGAAGTGCAATAATTATAAACTTGTTTATTTGCTTGTCAAGTCGGTGCAATTGTAAGTGTTGAGAGTCTTTTTGTCAATAAATTATGTGAAGAACAAACTAAGTAATAGCATGGATGATCAATACTTGAATGATTGCTTGGTTATATATATTGAGTGTGATTTTTTTCTACAAGTTAGTGACAATGATGTAATCAACCGCTTTCAATCAATTAAGGAGCGCCATGTGAAGTTGCAATTTTTTGCTAAAGTATTTTGTATTCTGATTGTACTTCATAAAATTATAACGTGTTACATTTGAACTCTTATACTATGTACTTCGAATTTCTAAATTCGCAGAATTATATCTCTATACTTAAATTCTAGATATGCCACTTGTAGCATCTTGCCTCCAAAAGCTAGGGTATTCTTTTGACGGATAATCCGGACTGATTGAAATATGAAATTGAACACCTCTATAGAATTGATCCAATTCAATGCTTCGAGTCGATCCGGACCATCCGATTTGAGCTTTTCTCAAAAGCACACCTCACTATGATAATAGTCTTGATCTTGGTTCAACCCGAATGATCCGACTCCGTTGAAATCCGAAATACCACCTCTCTGTACAATTGATCCTACTGTCAGATGACGCTCTGACCCACTTATATTATCCAACACAATACAAACTTCAGAGAAAACACTCTATAATATTGATCCGGCACACGGTTCGCCTGACCTGAATGATCCAACCCTATAGAGGTTTTCCTGGATTTTTTTTTGAATAATCAATTTTAATTCCAAATTGTAACATCCGAAAATTTTGAATATTGGGAAATGTATAGTCCTTGCATTATGTTGGAACATATTTTCTCGATATGTGGATTTTTATGGATTTATCTTGAATTTTGGTTGAGATTCCAATAATTAAAGAAATTTATGGAAAATAAAACAAATAGAAAGCCAAGAAGGAAATATGAAAATAATAGAAATTTATATTTTAAAAATTGAATATGAAAAGATGATCCAGGAAAAGGGAGAGGTGTAACTTGAATCAAAAATTTAAATTTTCAGTTTGGGCTTAGTAATAATAAAAACAATAAGCAAAGGTAACACACACACACACACACACACACACACACACATATATGAAACATACTAAATAAATACAAAGATGAGTTTAGCAATAAAGAAATAAATATCATACTAAATAAATACAAAGATGAGTTTAGCAATAAAGAAATAAAATAAGCAAATAAGCAAATGAACAAAAATATGGAAACATATATATATGTATATTTATACATGAGTATACATATATATATATATGCATATATATATATTATATATATATAATAAATAGAGATTTCGGCCTGGCCCACCTCACCTCTCTTCTCCCTCCTTTTGCTTCAGTAAGGCCGAAGCCTCGTCTTGCCTCTCCGAAGCCGTTCACCCCCTCGCCCGCCCATGAAATCCTCGATCGCCGTCGCCCACAGTCTCCACCGCCACCGCCCACCAATTTTCCATACTATCGCATTGCCTCGGTCAACGCACCAGGAAAACTGCCACCACCCACAGTTCTTCCGCCGCCGCCCACAGTATCTCCGGCCGCCCACAGCTCCCCGCCCCGTCGCGTCTGCCTCAGACCGTGCGGCGCAAAGCCTACTGCCTCTACACTGTGCTATTACACCCGTATCCGCCTCAATCCCACCGTAGGAGCCGCTCTGTCACCGCCGCCTGACACGGACATGACCGGACGGGCGCCCGCCTGTCGCTAGCCCTCCTCGCCAGCTATAAAACCCCGTACGGACCTCCATTCGCACCGCCACACTCCGTACTGTCTCCCACCTCGAGTAATCTATCTCCCGTGCACCGTAGCTCGCCGGCGTCACCTACTTCCCCAATTCCGGTCCGTGAGCAATCTGCTGCTCGGCGCCGTCGTGGTCCAATTCCTCTCACTGGAGCACTGCCCCACCTCTGCGGGACCTCCTGTTGCCTCTGCTTCACCCGCAACGTGCGCCTCCTCCATCTTTCGCCGTCGCACACCGCCAACCCGCTACTGCCTTCCCCAACATCTTCGACCCCCGAGGTAGTCTTCTAACCTCACCGAGATACTCCCCTAGCCCGCAATCGAACCCTAACACTGTGTGCCATCGCGCCCGCCTTTCCCTTGTTCCGCCGTCGCCTTAGTCATCACCGGCCAACACCCAGGCCAAATTGGCCAGTGAGACCTCGCTTACGGGTAGGTGTGGGCGCGAGCAACCCATTTTGGGGATGCTCACGTCCGGCTGCCGCTTCCTTTGCCAGCAGCGAGCTCACCGAGCGTCGGCTGGAGGAGGAAGACGTACAGTAGCGACGATTAAAATGGTTGAATTACAATTGTTGGACCGGAATGGCGACAGAGGGGGGGTGAATGTCGATCTTTAAAATCACGACCCCTCAAAGTACCTACATGAAAACTCCTCTCTAATAGTTACCGGAACTATGAAGAAGGGAGCATATTAATACTGGAATCTTAACCTCACAAAAAGGGAGCAAGACGAAAAACCAAAAAAGAATAAATGGTGCAAGCAGCAGAGGGGCTAGTCAGACCGCACTTAACAGGCCGGTCAGACCGCGCTCCCTAGGCCGGTCTGACCGCCTACTCCTGGCCGGTCTGACCGCCGGCATCCAACCGGTCAGACCGCTCATCACAAGCCGGTCTGACCGCCCCGTGAACTCCGGTCAGACCGCCGGTATGAAACCGGTCTGACCGCCCGTCGGTTTCAGAGCACAGCAGGGGCTGAAAACAGACAACATAATTGCAGACTTCTGGGACTTCAAACAGCAGAGCAATTCTGGATTTCCCCCTGATCTATTCGGCCCAGAGCAGCTAGAAAACAACCAGAATAGCAAGAGAGACCAAACAAAACAAGGAAATCCCACCAAAAGTCATGAATTTCAGATTTGAACCAAAACTCAAAACTACAGAGAGCAGCGACAAAAACTCAAATTCCCATCTAATCTCTGATCCTTTGACCATGAAACTTTGAGGGTAGCTAATTAATAGCCTCTAGACTTGAGATACCAAGTTTCATGCCATCTCATGAAGGGAAAACAAGATTCACACCAAACCCTAGAAGCAAGAACATGAACACAGGAGGGAAGAAAAAGTGATTCTTGCAAATCGATCAAATTGCTCTTCGAACTAGATGACCAAAATGTCTAGGAATGCAATTCCATCATATAGCAACCCATTTTGCCACTTCTTAGCAAGAATCGAGCCAAAACATAAAAACTCAAGAATCAAGCATAGGAAGCATCGAAGGGAAAACATGGCATGAACAGGAAATAAATCTCAGACCTTTCAGTCTTAATCAATCAAGGATTACAAGGAGTCCCCATACGCGATTGATACAAGAGGAATGATTACATGGAAGCTCACTTCATCCTCTCCCTCTCACAACATCAAGAACCAAGAACACTACATGCTTGGAGAGAGGACACAGAGAACCCCTACGGGAGACAACCTCTATTTCCTCCCCCCACTCTCAACAACTAAAGCTCTAAAGCAAAACAACCTCTCCAAAGGCTATTTTGACTAAAGTAAAACCCTAACTCTCTCTCAAGGCCATGCATACAACCAGGAATTCACTCCTATTTATAGCCTTTGGCTAACGGGTCTCCAACCCGTTACGCCCGCTAAATCCCGAATCGAACCGCTTCCACCTGTGCAGCTTTGCACTTTTACCGAAACGCCCCTCCTGCACCTTCCGGGAAGCTTCCGCGTTCCTTGTCGTCCAAGCCTCGCAACCACCTCGAGTCTCCGCCGTCTTCGACACATCCGACCGTTCTGACCTCGACACTGTCTGTGTCTAGTCCGATCACCTCGTGTCTCGCCACGACTCCGCCTCGACGTCCTGCAGCCATCACAGACAAGAAACACATCAAATAGCACCGCTCGACACATGTAAACATAAATATCATCAATGAACCATACTCAAACAAGACATTGTCTAAACGACCAATCGGGAAGGAAAATATGAAATAAGACCGACTAACCATACCCGACTGCGCCAAATGCCGACCTGGCACAAACCACTCAAACCAAACTCAATATTTGCATGATACTTGTCAATTACTCATCATAAATATGTGGTCACCTCCACATGGTCTCTCAACAATTAATGATGGGTAATTAATGCTAGTGCTGGTTGTTAGTTCAAATCACTCACTGACATGTGGGCCCTGCCCCTTTAAGTAAAAACAGTTACTGGCCCCACCTATCATAGACACAGAGGAAAGGGAATAAAAATAAAGAGAAAAATTTTAAAAACCTTATGTGGGTCCCACATGTCAGATTTTATTTATTTTCCGGATTTTTTTAAACTAAGAACTTTAAAAGGGCATAACTTATTCATTTTAACTTCAAATTGAGTGAAACAAATTTCTAAATTCACCTAAATTCAACCTCTATCCAATGGAACTAAAACCATAATTTTTGAAGCTCATTTGAATTTTTGTGAGAATTTGTTTGGTTTGCTAATTTTTATTGAAATTTTCACGCAACGTAAAAATAGCGTACGAGGCCCGAGAGGAAGAAGCCGAAGTTGAAGCATCATTCGAAGATCAAGACCAAGGCAACTGCGACCAAGGCGAGTCAATACTTTGATCATGTTGAACCAACATTTCTGCAAATTAATTCCGTTTAAAATTATCAAATTGCATGCTGTTATTTTATGTGAAAATTCATGTTCGATTTCAAGCTGCTAGTTATATACCCATTAATGATCTTGTTAGTATTACTCTCATTTGAAACCTTTGAATATCTGAGCCTTGTCACGTTAGCGGAAACTATAATGTTAGAACTTTCGAAAATAAGTCTACAGCTATCTACCATGCTTAGTATTTCTTAGATATTCGGGGGCACCAAAAATACCCCAAAATATTACTTTCAATCATGATAAACTGGTTTGGGAAGTCATGGTGGAAATGACTGGTGAATTTCGGTATGATTATTTTATGCTCCCAAAAATCTCAAATTGCTTAGCTATCTGGGCGGATGGTTCGGGGGGTGTGGTGTAGTGGTACACGAGAGTGTGAATAGTGGTGGAACCCCCATATAACCCTAAGGACCAAATCTGATAATGACCTTCTAGTGTACAACAGTACAACTACAAGCTGGCAAAATGTAGGCAGGGCTAAATAATTTGCATCGAGTTAGTATGGGTTGCGCCAGTGTGACCACGGGCGGGCAGAGGATGGCCACATCCTCCGTCGTGACGGCGCTAGAGAGGGCTCTTGGAAGGGTGGTCGTACCTTAAAGGGAGTGAAACCTTAGCGAACATGACTTTACTAGGAAAAATGCACTGTAACAGCCTTGTGATGATCTACTCAACCACATGACTAAGAAATCGTGTGAGGCAACGAGCGGGTCGTCTCTTGTGGGTAAAGTGTGCAAGCTCTGTAGAGTCAAAACTATTCGAATAGCCATGCCCACGGTCACGGGCGGACATGGGAAATTAACTAGATATAGTTCTATTTCAAGAAACTTTGTGGGTGCATTGGAAAAAATGGAGGGCAGAAAAAGGCCCTGATTTGTGTTGCTCTGGGTGTCTTCCTGGTGATATTGTAAGCGGTTATAACGCTAAAAGATTAGCATACGATGCAGAAGCCATGTAACAGTGGATGATATTTGGATCGTTATTATTGTTATCTTATTTCTCACATTATGTTTTTAGTTCAAACAGTTAGGTGTTGGGGAAATTCTATGTAGTATATTTAAAGGCAATTTATAGCAAATAAAATAACCCCAGCCTTTCCTTGATAAGCCATGCATGTTAATTATTGCATCCTGTGTATTGGTGAAAGCAACTAGGCCCCTAAAAATGGTTTTGGTAATTAATGAAATTATGTGAATATAGGACTAACGTGTTTTATGAGCATGCAAAGGGTTAGTTCACATAAGTGCAACAAGATGCAAGCCAAAGGGGATGTGTGAAGATCAAATTGGCTCAAGACAAAGTTATACTTAGCGTAGGATCCTTTTTGATTTTTACTGGTCTTAGGCGAATGGTGAAAGACCGGATTATAGGATAGATGATTGTACCATCAAGAGGGATCTTGGCAAGTAGCTTGAAAACATACGTCTTGTGTCATATGGATCAACATTAGAAACTTGCATCCATCAAAAATCAGTTTTAAAATAGATTCTGTGCTCTGTCTGGAATGGCGGTAGTACCGTAGTTTTGAACGTCGGAACTACCGGAGAGCGGTAGTTCCGCGCCCAAATGCGGTAGTACCGACGAGCAGTAGATCCGTTTCTTGAGCGGATAAACTTTTCCAGAGAGCTCCCGCGGATGCACTTAAGCTCTTGCGGGAACGGAAGTACCGGCGATTTCAACGCCGGAACTACCGCACCTGGCGGTAGTACCACATTATGAAGCGGTACTTCCGGAGCCCGGAAGATCCGGAGGGAGAGCGGATCGATTTTTCCAGAGAGCACCCTCCGGGTGAAGTCTGGATTTTCCTGGAGCGGAAGTACCAGCGATTTCAACGCCAGAACTACCGCTGTGTGCGGTAGTTCCGCTGTCCAGAGCGGTACTTCCGAAGTCCGGAAGATCCGGCCTCAGAGCGGATCAATTTTTCCAGAAAGCATCAAAATTGGAATCTTTTGGAGGTCGGCTCGAGCGGTAGTACCGCGCCGACTTTGCGGAACTACCGGGGAGCGGTAGTACCGCAAATGTCAACGGCGGTTGTACCGCGCCGTCAAATCCAACGGTCACTGCAGAGCTCTGACAAAGCCGTTCTGGCGCGAAGATTTGATTGCGGTATTACCGGCCCCTGGGGGAGGTAGTACCGCTCGACCAGAATTTTTTCTGGAATTTGTGTCAAACGGCTAGTTTTGGTTGGTGGAGGCTATAAATACCCCCACCACTGCACAAGGGCTAAGTTTAGAGACTTATTGCATATTCCTTGAGCCGAAGAGCATTCATTCCACCCACTTTCTCTCATTTGAGCATTAAATTGAGGTGGTTTTGCAATTAGTGCAAGATTTTCAATTGTTGATCCACTTAGCACAAGAATTGCATTCAAGTGAAGCCCTAGGTCTATTACACTTAGTGCTTGCCGGCACTTGGACGATCGGGCGAAGTTTGGCTTGGTGATCTTCTCAAGAAGCTTGTGAGAAGACCCGGCAAGTTGTGAAGGTTGGAGCTCACCTACCCGGAGCGGGGAAGAGCTACATTAGTGATCGAGGTGATTGGCTCAATTCGTGGAGCCGGTCCGTTTTGTTCGGGCTAACCTCAACGTGGACTAGGGGAAACCGGCAAGTTTCCGATCACCACGGTAAAACATCGGTTGTGTTCGTTTGTGCTTAGCTCTTACTTATTTACATCTTTGTTGATCATTTGATTGTTTAGAGCTAAGTTTGTTATATTGTTAACTAGAATTGCATAGGATTAATTGCTTTACATTCTTGTCATATAAATTGTAAAGAATTAATCAATTGAACTAGAAAAATTTAAAAACCTCCTATTCACCCCCCTCTAGTCGGTGTCCTTGATCCTACAAGTGGTATCAGAGCTTGGTCTCTCATTTATAGACTTAACCGTCTAGAGAGAAAAGGATGGCTAGTGAGGGGATTGCGGTAGGAAAGGAACCTTTGTTTGATGGCTCTAATTATGCTTATTGGAAAATTAGAATGTCAATTTATTTAAAGGCCATGAGTCCCAACATTTGGAAAATCGTAAATGATGGTTACGTCATGCTACTTGATCCCGAGAATCCGACGAAACATGATGGGCGTAACACTCATTTAGATGCCCAAGCCATGAATGCTCTTTTTGGAGCCTTAAACGCGAATGAATTCAATAGAGTGAGCAATCTTGAGACGGCTCACGCTATTTGGACTACCCTTTCGGAAATACACGAAGGGACATCCACGGTTAAGGAGGCAAAATTGCATTGGCTTAGGATTAAGTATGAGACATTCATAATGTTGCCCCATGAGGACATCAATGAGATGTACACACGGCTAAACAACATTGCGAATGAGCTCAAAGGTCTTGGAACTAACCTTTCCGATCTTGATATTGTGAGAAAGATGCTTAGGGCCTTACCGGAGAAGTATGAGATGTTGGTGACACTCTTCCTCAACTCACCGGAGTTGGCAAGGATGACGCCAACGCAACTCTTGGGTAATCTAATTACCAATGAGTTGTATAAGAAGGACAAGGAGGAACTCTTGGAGCAATCTACCTCCAAAGGAAAGAAGATCACCGCCTTCAAGGCAAAGGTGGTGGCAAGTGAGGAGTCCGAAGATGAAGAAGAGGATTCCGAAGAGGAGCTTGCACTTCTTATGAGAAGGATGAACAAGTTCATGAAAAGGCGCTCAAGCCGAGGCACAAGTTATGACAAAGGCAAGAAGTGGAAATCCTCCTCCAACAAGAAGTATAGCAACATTCGTTGCTATGAATGTGATGAAAAGGGGCACATAGCATCACAATGCCCCACGAAGAAGGATGACAAGGAGAAGTCGTCCAACAAGAAGAACTATCAAGGCAAGAATAAGCTTTTCAAGAAGCTTCACAAGGACGGCAAGAACGAAGCGCACATTGGTGAGTGGGATTCCGACGCAGAGTACTCCGACTCCGACTCAAGCGAGGATGAGTCTCCCAAGAAGGGACTTGTTGGCCTCGCCATCAAGGAAGCTCCATCGCTATTCTCCACTCCCACATGTCTTATGGCAAAAGGGGAGAAGGTAAATTACAAAACTGGTGGAAGGCATTGGGTGTTGGATAGTGGATGCACTCAACACATGACCGGAGACTGGAAAATGTTCACAACTTTTGAGAGCGGAAGCAATGAAAGAATCACTTTTGGAGACAATAGCAAAGGGAAGGTACTTGGTTTGGGTAAAATTGCTATATCCAATGATCTTTCCATTTCTAATGTATCCTTAGTTGAAACATTAAATTTTAACATGCTATCCGTTGCTCAACTATGTGATTTAGGATTAACATGTTCATTCTCTAAAGAAAATGTAACTATCTCAAAAGAAAACAGCAATGAACTTGCTTTCAAAGGATTTAGATTTGAAAATCTTTATCTAGTAGATTTTACTTCAAATGATGCATGTTTAAAAACTTGTTTAATTGCAAAAACCTCTTTGGGTTGGTTATGGCATAGGAGGCTAGGTCATGTGGGTATGGTGCAACTCAAAAAGCTTTTCAAACATGGCTTAGTTGTTGGCTTCAAGGATGTGAAGTTTGAGAAAAATCGACTTTGTAGTGCTTGTCAAACCGGAAAGCAAGTCGCTAGTTCTCATCCTTCCAAAAGTATCATGTCAACCTCTAGGCCATTGGAGCTCTTACATATGGATTTGTTTGGGCCAACAACCTATAAGAGTATTGGAGGTAATAGTTATTGTTTAGTCCTTGTGGATGATTACTGTAGATACACATGGGTCTTCTTCCTAAATGACAAAAGCGAAACCTTCGGAATTTTCAAAAGTTTTTCAAAAAGGGCTCAAAATGAATTTGATTTTAAAATAAAGAAAATTAGGAGTGACAATTGTTCCGAGTTCAAAAACACAAAAGTTGAGGATTTTTGTGATGAACTTGGAATAAAGCACGAATTTTCCACAACCTATGAGCTTCTCGTTGGAAGAAAACCGAACATTTTCTACTTTAGAGTATTTGGTTGCAAATGCTACATTCTAAGAAAGGGTGTTCGGTTATCTAAATTTTAAAGTCGTTGTGATGAAGGTTTCTTATTAGGTTATTCTTCAAATAGCAAAGCATATAGAGTTTATAATAAAAATTCGGGTTTAGTTGAAGAATCATGTGATGTACAATTCGATGAAACTAATGGTTCTCAAGAGGAGCAAGAAAATTTGGATGATGTAGGTGATGAAGGATTACGCAAAGCTGTGGAAAACATGCAAATCGGAGACATCAAGCCAAAGGAAGATCCATCTTCACCAAGCTCATCAAAACAAGTAGAGCCACCTACATCGTCTACTCCAAGTAATATTCAACTTGTTGAAGATGAGGAAAAGGATCAACAACAAAACAATCTCAAGATTCACAATGCAATTGACAAGGATCATCCAATAGATCAAATATTGGGTGACGTGAGTAAGGGTGTTCAAACTCACTCTAGAGTAGCTTCATTTTGTGAACATTACTCTTTTGTTTCTTCTCTTGAGCCTAAACTTGTAAATGAAGCTCTAGATGACCCGGATTGGGTTAATGCCATGCATGAAGAATTAAACAATTTCGTACAAAATGAAGTTTGGACATTGGTGGAGAGACCCGAAGAGCATAATGTGATAGGCACTAAATGGGTCTTTCGAAATAAACAAGATGAGAACGGCATTGTGGTAAGAAACAAAGCAAGGTTAGTAGCTCAAGACTATACTCAAGTCGAAGGATTGGATTATGATGAAACATTTGCACCCGTTGCTAGACTTGAGTCAATTAGAATCTTGCTTGCTTTTGCATCTAGTTTTGATATTAAATTATTTCAAATGGATGTTAAAAGTGCATTCTTGAATGGAACAATCTCCGAACTTGTATTTGTTGAACAACCTCCAGGGTTCGAAGATCCTAAATATCCTAATCATGTTTATAAACTTTCAAAGGCGTTATATGGTTTAAAACAAGCTCCTGAGCTTGGTATGAACGCCTTAGAAATTTTCTTGTTTCAAAGGGATTTAAAATTGGTAAAGTAGATACAACATTATTCACAAAAATCATTGGCGATTTATGTTGATGACATTATATTTGGTTCTACTAACCAAGATTTTTGCGAAGAATTTGGTGATATGATGTCTAGGGAATTTGAGATATCCATGATAGAAGAATTATGCTATTTTCTTGGACTCCAAATCAAGCAACACAAACATGGGACATTTATAAGCCAAACAAAGTACACCAAAGATCTCTTCAAGAAGTTTGGCATGGAAGATGCAAAACCCATCAAGACACCAATGGCAACCAACGGGCATCTAGACCTCGACGAAGGAGGTAAGTCGGTAGATTCAAAGCTTTATAGATCCATGATTGGTAGCTTGCTTATCTTACCGTATCTAGGCCCGATATCATGTTTAGTGTATGCATGTGTGCTCGCTTTCAAGCTTCACCAAAGGAGTGCCATTTAAATGCCGTAAAGAGAATCTTGAGATATTTGAAACACTCCTAAAATATAGGGCTTTGGTATCCCAAAGGTGCTAAATTTGATTTGATTGGATATTCGGATTCCGATTATGCGGGTTGCAAAGTGGATAGAAAAAGCACTTCGTGAAGTTGTCAATTTCTAGGTAGATCTTTAGTATCTTGGTCCTCAAAGAAACAAAACTCCGTAGCACTCTCAACCGCCGAAGCCGAATATGTTTCAGCCGGAAGTTGTTGTGCCCAATTATTGTGGATGAGGCAAACATTGTTGGATTTTTGAATAAATTTTGATAAAGTGCCTTTATTGTGTGATAATGAAAGTGCCGTGAAAATTTCCAATAATCCCGTCCAACACTCAAGAACTAAGCATATAGATATACGCCACCATTTCTTGAGGGACCATGTTAGCAAGGGAGATATTTGCATTAGCCACATCCGGACCGAAGACCAACTAGCGGATATCTTCACCAAGCCATTAGATGAAAACCGTTTTTGCAAACTTAGGAGTGAATTGAATGTCTTGGATTGCTCAAATGTTGCATAAATTTATGGTAAATTTAAATGCATACTCATTTGAGGAAGCATGAAAAGTTGTTTGAAATTGCTCTCGTTTGTACAAAAGGTTTTGATATTAAAAGGAAATGCAAAATTTGTTTAAAAATAATATTTTGTTCTGTCTAATGCATAATGATCCTTAAAGATTTTAATTGAGTGCAAAAACTAGGGATCATTTGCATCTATTCTCTTAAAATTCCAATTCTGCGAGTTCCAGAAATATCGGAACTACCGCTGTCTCCTGCGGTACTTCCGGGTAACGGTTCTTCCGATCGAGGAAGCGGTACTACCGCTCTAAGTGGTACTACCGGCCGCATCTGCGGTACTACCGGATCTGCATTTAAGGGGAGCAACTGCCCGCGCCCGAGGGTTTTTCCTCTGTTGGACCCCACCTTTTTCCTCCTCTCCGGTACTTCCTCTCCACTTCCGCCCGAGCCCGTACCTCTCCTCTCCTCTTTCTCTCTCTCCCACCAAAAACCCTCCCAAACCGCACCATAGATCTTCGAATCTAGTGGTGATTTCTTCGAGTCTTCAAATCAAAACTTCTTCCAAGGGTTCATCTCCTCCGATCCTCAAGGTATTTCGGATCAAGAATCTCTTTTTGATCTTTTCATTTTTGAACCCTAGGTCATGTTCTAGGTTAAATTGAAAAAGTGGTTGTTTTTGCTAATTAATTCTAAGGAAATAGAGTATATTTGGTGCTTAAGGGTATATACAAACCTCTTCCATGGATTCAATCCAAGAAAACACCAAATAATCCATTCACATTTCCAAAACCCTAGAATCTGCCAGGAAGCGGAACTACCGCCCGTCTGGTGCGGTACTACCGGCCCAGAATCGGCGGTACTACCGGATTTCCTGACAGTGCAGCAAACTCAGTCCATTTCTTTTCAATCTACCATGGCTATACTCCTTTAATGCTCATGATGCTTTCTTCTTGGTTCTAGATGCCTAGAACAAGAGCCGCTGCTAGAAAGTCATATGCTTCAGGGGATTCTTCAGGTATTCCTTCACTTCCATCACCTGAGGCAGTCCAGAAGGCAGATCAAGATAAAGGAAAAGCACCTTCCTCTGACACTGAGTCCAACTCCGGATCTGAGACAGAGTCTGAGCAGCCACAGCCTGCGAGCTCTCCCATGGAAGAATCTGAGGAAGACTTGGCTGACAGGGAGGATCTTGAGATAGATCTCAAGAAGGTCACCGCTGATGAGTACGCAAGACTTCGTCACCGGAACCAGTATGAGCTACCCTCCAACTCCATAAATCCCAAGTTTCACACCAGATTCCAGGAGAAGATCTTTGATGAGATGTATGGACCAGATCGCCAGTTTGCAGATCACAAGTACGTTGACTGGGATCATATTGACAGCATTGATAAGTATGATGGGCCTTTCAGGCTATTCCAGGGAAGCGGTATTCATCAGCTTGTGGCCAAGGGATGTGACTACAATGAGGAGTTTATTCGTCAGTTTTATGCTACTGTGCATGTTACTACAGATCTTCAACATATGACATGGATGACAGTATGCACAAAATTGGAGGCCACAAAGCATGACTTTGAGATAGCTTTGAGGGCGAAGCTCAGTGCTTACGAGAAGGTATACGACAAGCCTGCTCTTGACATTCATGCCATGTACCCCTACTACAACACTGAAGAGAAATTTGTGCTTGGCAAGAATATTGGACTACTCCCCATTCCTAGCCTGGTCAATCGTATCATCAATCATACTATTCTTCCCAAAGGCGAAAACTATGATGCTATTCGAGGTCACGCCTGGAATATCATAGACTATATTATAAAGGGGGAGAAGTTCGATGTTGTTGATGTTATCATGAGGGAGATAGTCTCTTCCAAAAATGATCGCAACAAGCGCATCAATTATGCGCCCTACATCATGGCATTGATTGATACCAAGTTTCATTATCGCGGAGGACGTGGTGGAGTGCATAACCTTACAAGCCCAGACCAGAGGCTCCCATACCTACAGCTGTGAGAGCCAGACAGGCAGCCACAGGAGCTGGATCATCCTCAGCAGCAGCAGCCTCAGCAGGTGCAGGAGCAGCCGCACCACAGGAGTCTGGCCAGCCCTCTCTCTCTCAGGTTTACTCTTCCATGCTTGAGGGGTTCTCCACCCTCAACTCGCAACTGGACTCCATTGACAGCAGATTGACTTCACTAGATGGTCGAGTTGCAGCTCTTGAGCACCCTCCACTACTACAGAAAGGCTAATAGTAGACGGCAAATCACAGACGGTTTTGTAAAACCGTCTGTAATGTAAACTATTACAGACGGTTTTAATTTGAAGGCCGTCTGTGGTATTTGTGGCGGGAAAAAGGAGTATCACAGACGGTTCTTACCTCTGAACCGTCTGTGATACTGGAATATCACATACGGTTTTTATTAAAAACCGTCTATGTTGTGTCGACTATCACAGCCGGTTGTTGTTAAGAACCGTCTGGGAATGTTCACAGACGGTTTTTCACAAGAACCGGCTGTGATGTCCCTTTGTCTGTCATATTCTAGATCAGAGGTTAATATATAAGTACACATTGCTTCAAATAACTTAACTACAGAACTACTGAGACGAGATCACAAATTAAAGGCAAATTTATTAATTTCAATTAGAGGCAAATTTATTACAAAAGTCGCACAGGTAAAGAGTTTCCCAGATTGTATTCTTTTGGGCTTCGTAAGCTTCTTCTTCAACTTGGGGACTTGGAGGATCAGCCGCTAAATTCTCGAACGCCGTTAAGATTGCCCTTGTCCTCAGCACTTCCTCCTGCAGCCTGGGCAAATGATCAGCAGCATCCATAATGTCGTAGAGGATAGCATGAAAAGATTCCTCAGAATCTGCCGTTTCTGCTTGATCGGCAAGGCTATCCATCAGTCTCTGCAATGCGTGTAGAGCTTCTTCCGCATTGCGCACATTGTGGAGAAGAACCAGGGTGAGGGCTGTTTCCCTTTCTTGAGCGGCAGCGAGACGCCTCCGTCGACGGCAGAGGATCAGGTCAAGCTGACGGATGCAAGAAAGTCGGGGAAGGAGAGCAGGGCGGGTGCGGAAAAGCTGCTCCAGATGCAAATTGCTGGCCGCCTGTGTAAGGTTCCGGCCGAATAATTCGTGATGAACAGATGAGAGGAAGGAGATGATCACAAGAACAGTAGTAGAAGCCATGTTGTATTGTATATTGTATTGTACGTACGTAGAAGAGACCTGGATTAGGCGCGCATATTTAACCTTTAGCACAGACGGTTCGTATACCCAAACATTAATGATATAGACGCTTCGTATAACGATCGAGAGACATTAACTAGACGATCGAAACACGAAGCGTTCTGGCATCGAAACACGCGCGAAGCGTTCTGGTATGAAGCTTATGACAGACGGTTTATACGGGTAACCGTCTGTGATATTTTCACAGTCGGTTATTAACAAGAACCGTCTGTGATAATTGAGACATCACAGACGGTTCGTATTAAGAACCGTCTGTGAATTTTCACAGACGGTTCTTAATTCGAACCGTCTGTGATAATCTTGCCAACACAGACGGTTCGTGTAACAAACCGTCTGTGATAATCACAAGTCACCAATAATTATTGACCAATAATTGGTGTATGTCACCAATAATTGGTGTATACCCAGGATTTCGATCTCGACCGTCCATTCTCTCCACATGGAATGGCAGGCAGCAGTTCCTCCCACTACTCAGCCCTTATTATTAACCCCATCTACCTTTCCAGTGGTACTAGTCATGCGTGAGTTCATCCACTAGCTAGCTTCCTTCATGCATCTCCCCTCCGCTATGAGCTAGCACCTCCGTCGCGGCACGGCGGGCGGCTGGACAACACACTCTTGCCGTAAGTGTCGTAAGTGTGTCTTTGTTCAGACGCACCGTCGTGCCATGAAGGGTTCGTTAGCTGTAATAGATTTGAATGTGTTGTTGTGCTTGCCTCTGTATTTGATTGTTTTCAGAGGGTATGGGTAACATTATTTTATTTGCTTGCTTGCCTCTGTATTTGCATGTTCCTCGACGATGCCGACTACTGCCGAGATGTGATGTCCACTCCAACAATCCTTCTTTTTCCTGCAAAATTCAAGGCAATTTTATTACAAAAGTTCAAAAAAAAAGACATTCCCAGATTCTTCGGTGAGCAGCTGACATAGCTGACTTCTTCGGTGAGCGACTATCCATCTGCCTCTTTCCACTCCTTTTCTTCATCTCTGGTCTCTGGATCACGTACGCCAGTAGCGATGATTCAGTAGTAGATGAATCATCGCTACTGGCGTACGTGATACAGAGACCAGAGATGTAGAAAAGGAGTGGGAAGAAGCAGATGGATAGTCGCTCACTGAAGAAGTCGGCTATGTCGGCTGCTCAACGAAGAATCTGGGAATGTCTTTTCTTTGCACTATTGTAATAAAATTGCCTTGAATTTTGTCGGGAAAGATGAACTGTTTCGTCAGGGCATGACTGCCAACTCGAAGCATATATAGCATAGCATTCGAGGCACATCCGAGGCCTGCTGCTGTGTCTTGAGGAATGCCAAGAGCTGGTCTTCAGTTGTGGCAGCCACACTGGTCTTCAGATGTGGCAGCCACACTGGTCTTCAGATGTGGCAGCCACATCTGAAGACCAGCTCTTGGCATTCCTCAAGACACAGCAGCAGGCCTCGGATGTGCCTCGAATGCTATGCTATATATGCTTCGAGTTGGCAGTCATGCGCCTGACGAAACAGTTCATCCCCGTGTAACTATCACAGACGGTTTGTAGTGTAAACCGTCTGTGATACGCATAAATCACAGACGGTTGATATTACGAACCGTCTGTGATAATGAGACTATCACAGACGGTTATTTAAGCGAACCGTCTATGATAGGCAGAAATCACAGACGGTTAATATTAATAACCGTCGGTGATAATTCACAGACGGGTATTAATACGAACCGTCTGTGATATATAATTTTCACAGACCGTTTGTAGTTGGAACCGTCTGCGATATTCTGCGTAGTATTAATTACTTGGCGTACTTGCTTGAAGGATGTCGACACCGATCTGTCTTCATTGCGCTGCATCGGTGGAGCAAGGCGGCCGGCTTTAGGGAGTTGGGGGTGAAAAAATATCACCGTCTTCTTATTGATCTGATCAGAGGTTAGCATACTCAATTACTTAACATTCTTAGTGATCTGATCAGAGATTAGTATTCAATTACTTAACATTCTTAGTGATCTGATCAGAGGTTAGTAGTAGAGGTAATAATCATTTTTGACACCTATTTGTCACTTGTGTAGCGTAGATGGACCGAAGCTGGATGTATATTGAGAACCGTGTGAGTGAAGAGTACATTACTGGCGTGTCTTCCTTTAGAAGGGCGGTCGAGCTGGATATGTTGAAGAAGGGGATGAAATATATGTATTGCTCATGTATTGATTGTGATAATCTCAAGATGTTTAGCAACTCAGCGCAGATTGAAGCTCACTTGATTCGAAGGGGTTTCAGAAAAGGGTACAAATGTTGGACCAGTCACGGTGAAGAGAAGAGTACACAAGAAGATAGTTATGACATAGCCGAGGGAGACAACGATATGCCAGTTGTGGACTGTTCTTTCGATCATGAGGATAGGTCGCAGGATGACAATCTGGATCAGATGTTACGTGATGCAGAAGGGAACTATAGTGAGAGAGAGTTTGGTAAATTCGAGGGCTTGATGGAGGACTTCGAGAAACCTTTGTTCCCGGGCTGCAAGCCGCAGTACACGAGGTTGTCATCAGTTCTAGAACTGCTAAAATTGAAGGCAAGCAATGGTTGGTCCGACATGAGTTTCACGGCATTATTAGGTCTCCTAGTGGACATGCTTCCAACGGGAAATGTGTTGCCGAGAACCACCTACCAAGCCAAGAAGATTCTTTGTCCATTAGGAATGGAAGTAGAAAGAATACATGCATGTCGGAATGATTGTATCTTGTACTGTAAAGAGTATGCTAGCTTACATGTTTGTCCGGTGTGCAAAGCATCCCGATACAAGCGTAAAAATGACTCTGATGATGGGAAGGGCATCGAGGTGAAGCAAGGACCTCCTGCTAAGGTGATGTGGTATCTTCCTGCAATCCCCCGTTTGAAGCGTTTATTTGCAAACCGCAAGGATGCAAGATTGATGCGTTGGCACTGCGAGCAGCGTAAGAAAGACGGAATGATAAGACATGTTGCTGATTCTACCCAGTTGAGGAACATCGATAGGATGTTTGTAGATTTCGTTGTGGAACCGAGAAATATAAGGTTTGGGTTGAGTACAGATGGAATGAATCCTTTTGGTAACATGAGCAGCCGACATAGCACCTGGCCCGTGACTCTGTGCATGTACAACCTTCCTCCTTGGCTGTGTATGAACCGGAAATATATTTTGATGTCACTACTTATCCAAGGGCCGAAGCAACCTGGCAACGATATTGATGTGTTCCTAGCCCCATTGGTGGAAAATCTTGCAATACTGTGGAATGAAGGGGTACATGTATGGGATGCGGACAAATGAGAGAACTTCACTCTACGGGCCATGTTGTTCTGCACCATTAATGATTTTCCTGCCCTTGGTAACCTGTCAGGGTTGAGTATAAAAGGAGCCAAAGCGTGTCCACACTGCTTAGATTATACCGAGAGTGTGTGGTTGAACAACTCGCGAAAAACTGTGTACATGCGTCACCGTAGGTTCCTTCCAAAGTATCACCCATACCGCAAGATGAAGAAACAATTTGACGGAAAAAAGAGGATGACTCAGTACCAAGACCTTTTAGCGGGAAAGAGGTGTATGATATGGTCAAGGATATAAATGTTGTGTTTGGAAAGGGACGTAAATTGAGGAAGAACATGTGGAAAAAGAGGTCAATATTTTGGGACTTGCCTTATTGGGAGCACTTAGAAGTTCGCAATTGCATCGATGTCATGCACGTAGAGAAGAATGTATGTGACAGTTTGATTGGTCTCTTACTGAACATTCCTGATAAAACAAAGGATGGTGTTAACACAAGGCGTGACTTGGTCGCTATGAACATTAGGACCGAGTTAGCACCGATAGAGACCGATAAAGGCCGGACGTACCTTCCCCCAGCATGTTACACTCTGTCTAAGTCCGAGAGAACTGAATTGTGCCAGTCCTTAAATGGTGTGAAAGTTCCATCCGGTCACTCGACAAGCATGAAGAAACTTGTTTCCATGGAACATTTGAAATTGATTGGCATGAAGTCTCACGACTGTCATGTGCTAATGACTCAAATGCTACCTGTTGCAATTAGAAGTATTTTGTCGAACAAGGTTCGAGGGACAATCATAAGGCTATGCTATTTCTTCAACGCAATTGCTCAGAAGGTCATTGATCTGGATGGACTAGATGCTCTGCAAACCGAGGTGGTGACAACTCTATGTCATCTAGAGATGTATTTCCCTCCATCATTTTTTGATATCATGGTCCATCTCATTGTCCACCTTGTGAAAGAGATAAAAATATGTGGCCCCGTATTTCTACGTCATATGTACCCTTTCGAGAGGTACATGGGAATTCTGAAGTCCTATGTACGCAATCGATCTCGACCGGAGGGTAGCATCATCGAAGGTTATACAACAGAAGAGGTCATTGAATTCTGCATCGGCTACATGGCTCAGGTAGAGCCGATAGGTGTACCTCTATCTCGTCACGAGGGGAGGCTAGAGGGTATCGGGACTATTGGGAGGAAAGCAATAACTCCGGATCAACATACGTATGCTCAAGCCCATTTCATGGTTTTACAACACATGACTGAAGTGACCCCATATATTGAAGAGCACAAGGACATGCTACGTCAGGAGAATGCAGGCCAGTCAGAAGTTTGGATCACGAGACAACACAACCGTCAGTTCAACGAATGGTTCAAGGCGCAATTGACTAGGAGGTCGTCAAGTGAAACACTACAATGGTTGGCAAAAGGGCCAAAATTTACAATTGTGACATGGCAAGCATACGACATTAATGACTACATATTTTATACAACAGATCAAGATAGAAAGAGCACAATGCAGAACTCAGGTGTCCGCATAGATGCCTATGATGCGCACGGCAGTACTGCTGGCCCAAGCTCGTACTACGGGCTTGTAGAGGAGATTTGGGAGCTTGACTACGTAATTTTCAAAATTCCTCTATTTCGGTGCTGTTGGGTCCAACTTCCACGGGGTGTAAAGGTTGACAAGTACGGCGTCACTACCGTGGACCTCGAATGTGTAGGATAGAAAGACGAACCATTCGTACTCGCGAGGCAAGTTGTTCAAGTATTTTATGTAACCGACCCGGCAAATAAAAAGCGCCATGTAGTTCTTCAGGGAAAAAGAAGGATTGTCGGGGTTGAGAATGTTGTGGATGAGGAAGAGGACAATCAATTTGATGATTTGCCTCCATTCGGACACGGCATCAGGCTCGAGGAAGAACAAGGCGATGAAGCAAGCTATATGCGTGTCGATCATCGTGAAGGGCTTTATTTAAAATGATATAGCCAAAGTGTAATAAATGATATTGGTTATACTTGTGTTTTTCATAAATGTATATGTATGTTCCATTGTAATTGTAAAATGACTAAGGAACTAAGAAATAGTTATATTTATGGTTATGCTTGCGTTTTTCATAAATGTATCTATGTTCCATATTGTAATTGTAAAATGACATAGGAACCTAGCTAGCTGCGGGTATTTATAGTGAACTATCACATGCGGTTTATCAAAAGAAATCGTCTGTGATAATACATCACAGACGGTTCTATAGATATAACCGTCTGTGATAATGTCATATCACAGACAGTTATATTGATAGAACCGTCTGTGATAGCTCATCTTTAAATACCCGCAGCTAGGTCTGCGGAGTCCGCTCTGGCGCAGTCTCTTGTCTCCACCCTGCAGCGCCCCTGCTAGCTAGGTTTTGCTCCCTCCCACCGTCGGTCCCTCCCGACGCCGCCGGTCCCTCCCGACGCCGCTCCCTCCCGACGCCGCCGGTCCCTCGCGCCGCCGCTCCCTCCCGACGCCGCCGCTCCCTCCCGACGCCGCCGGTCCCTCCCGCCGCCGCTCCCTCCCGACGCCGCCGGTCCCTCCCGACGCCGCTCCCTCCCGACGCAGCCGGTCCCTCCTGACGCCGCTCCCTCCCGACGCCGCCGGTCCCTCCCGTCGCCGCTCCCTCCCGACGCCGCCGGTCCCTCCCGACGCCGCTTTATATGCTTCACATGTTATATGCTTCACATGAATTTTATGTTATATGCTTCACATGTTATATGCTTCACGTGAATTTTATGTTATATGCTTCACATGTTAGCTTTATGTTATATGCTTCACATGAATTTTATGTTATATGCTTCACATGTTATATGCTTCACATGTATTTTATGTTATATGCTTCACATGAATTTTATGTTATATGCTTCACATGTATTTTATGTAGCATATAATATATGCTGCAGTTGTTTAGCTCACTGTAGGCACTTCATAGAACCTTGTAACAATAATATATGCTGCACTTGTTAGCTGCAAGGTCTATTTAGAAGGCTCATAGCTCACTGCAATTAGTTAATCGTTAGAACTTTGTCAAAGGGCATAAAGCAAGTGACACACTCCAGTGTATCTTGTTCAATGAACTTATGCACTGGTTTGTGTCACTTGATTCATAGAACTTTGACAAGCTGGGTCCATAGCTCACTTCAGTTAGTTTTTTCTTAGAAGAGAGATGGCGTCCACACAGTCTTCATCGTCGTCATCTGGGTCTCACGCTCCCAAGACTGTGAAATCTAAACGTGGCCAAGGAGTATCGAAAAGGCCAGTGGGCCGAATGACCATCACGGTAGTCTCTCCGAATGGGGTCCCTCTGGAACCGACGAAAGCAGCGTCATCATTTCGGACTACCTGCGGGATAATTGGAAGGCAACGGGTCCCCATCACCATAGCAAGCTGGAAAGATTTGACAAAGGATCACAAAAATCAGCTATGGGAGGAACTTACAAATTCGTTTGAGATCCCAGCAGAAGCACAGGGACTCGTGCAACGGCAGGCGCTCCTCGCGATGGGAAAAGCATGGAAGAATTTTAAGAGCACTCTTGTGACGAAGTACGTGGCCGAGGATGTCACGCCTTTCACGAAGTATCCTTTCGTGTCGCCGGAAACATGGAAGGCCTTTGTGCAGATGAAGACGACGACCGAATTTGTACAACAAAGTGCGGCGCACAAGGATCTCCAGTCACAAAACACGCACCCTCACAGACTCGGCACTGCTGGGTACGCGGGTAAAATCCCGCAATGGAGGATGCAGGATGAGGTCGCAATCCGATCGGAGGCCTCTCCGCCATTTGCCGGGACCGCAAACGAGCGCGCTCGAAACTGGTTAAGAGCGAGGTCATCAACCACATCTTCGGGTGTCTCTTTCAAAAACCCTGCAGATGAGGAAGTGTCCCAACGCCTGGTAAAATATGTTAAACAACATAGTTGTTAACACCTCTTGAAATTCATGGGTTCAAAAATAACATGATTAATTGCCTCTTGCAGCAATCATTGACTACCGAATCTTCTCGTGGCTCCTTTGAAGAATATAGGGAGATAGATTTACTATCACAGGCCTTGGGAAACAAGGAGCACCCAGGTCGCACACGAGGCATGGGGGTTTATGTACCTTGGAGGCACGGATTTCCAGATTACTCCGACACATATAGGAGTAGGAAGAGATCCAAGGCGTACCGCAGCGAACAAATAAAACAGGAGCTTCGTGCTCAACTTGAGGAACAACTATCTGCCTCACTTCAAGAGCAGACTGCCTCACTTCGAGGAGAGATAGATCCGTTGCGAAAAGAACTGAGACAAGTCCGCGACCAATCGCAACCCACTCCTAGTACTGCGGTACCCAGTCCCCCTCAACGTCGCAGTAGCTGCGCGTCCACACCAATTTCTGAACATAGCGACGCCCACTTATGTATTGATGACATTCAGGTAATGTACCTCTTTAAAATGGTACATAGATCTCTCTGGTGGACGCCTTAACTCATCTCTTGTATCGTTATGTAGGAGCCCATGCCTTGCAGCCTCAAAGTCAGGCTTGTTGGCTCTATTCCCGTTGACGCTGGGCGCGGCATGGTGTATCCGTTGCTGCCAGGGACGCTGGTGCACGGTGTACAAGTAGACACCGGTTTCATAAAGGTCCAGGTGGACATGATTAATGATATTTTTAAGTCCGTCCCTCTTGAGAAGCCCCCAAACGAAGAGATTAAGACATTAGGGGATGCCGTCCACACATTCATTCAGTGGCCCAAGAGGGACATCGTCCTCGACATGTCCGTGCCACAATCTTCACATCCAGTGGCCCAAGAGGGACGTCGCCCTGGACCTGGCACATCGGCTCCGGTGGCTCCACCTCCACCTCCAAATCCAGTAAAGTCTGTTGCATCGGCTCCCGCCGAGACGCCACCGAGAACATATCATAAGCGAGGCTCCAAGGCCTCCAAGGCTCATGCGAAGAAAATTAAGCCGGGTCCCGTGCCACGGAAGTTTATTCTAGGAGTGTCGTTGGTGCCCGATTCACAATTACGCCAGCTTGGTATGATTTGCAATACATTGCATGCCTGGTACATGGAGAAGTCCAACATGAAGCCAAACCGGCAGAGTGCATTCACTGTGAAATATAACGAGACGCATTTCCTCCATGACTTGGGCTACATCGTCGTGACATTCGAAGATTTATTCTTACTATTCAATCTCGACGAACTCGACGCCTCACTTCTACGATGCTGGACACTGTAAGTGTACTGTACAATGAAGTTCTACATTCACGTTATACAGATAAATGTCATTACTCTTTCTTTATGTATAGATACATGATCCAACAAGCCCGGCAATCGCGACGACCGGTGGGTTTCCTCGACCCTCACTTGGTCTCCGAGCAATCTATCAACGCAGATGCATCCTTCGTGGAAGGTTACATAACGAGGGGATTGATTGCTCACACCGACAAGGAGTACGTCATGGTACCCTTCAACCAAGGGTAAGTGCTTCACTAGTTGCCACACATATGTTTCATTTGTACTTTACATGCAGCATGAACTTAGGATTAATCACTATGCCGACACATATGACTAGGAATCACTGGATTTTGATTGTGATTGTACCAAAGTGGAGCAAGGTAATATACCTTGATTCCCTCCTTAGGAGCAACCACGACTTCAGTCGTGTGCAAGAAGTACTTAACAGGTAAACTCATTTCCTCCATACATAACTCTATTGTAATATTTCTTTTGTTTGCCACAGCCGAGGCTAAGTTTTTTGAATCACGTAGGGCGTTTGCCGAATATGTTGCACAAGGAGGAACACACGACAAATCCAGTGACACGCTACGACACAACACGCGATTTCCGGTACCCGCTACAACAAAACAATCCTATATCATACTTTGTTATAATGCCTCTAGAATTGACAATACCGATGTATGTAATTCTATTTTTGCAGTGCCTCCAGCAGCTACAGGGCAACGTATGTGGATTCTACGTTTGCCGCCATATGAAGGAAATCATGGGTACTAAGATCAATGATCCAGAGGTTTGTCAAGTCCTTCCAATAATTATTATTTTCTAATTATATTACACACACATGCTAATTAATGACTTAACATTGCTCCTAGCGAAAGCGGGTGAACTTCGACGGAAGTGCATATGATCTTGACAATCTCGTCGAAATTCGTGCAATCATCTCCCAATTCTTGCTAGCAGAGGTCATAAATAAGAGGGGAGAGTTCCACGCCGGCGATGGTGATAATTAGATGTTGAAACATTGGATTCAACTGTACAAATCAAACAATTCCTTCAATTGAATTCATTTGTCTGATTTTGTGTAACAATTTTCATTCTATATATGTGATATTGTGATATTGTTACATTCATCTGTGTATCGAATTTTGTTGTAATTTACTATGAGTTGCAATTAACTTATATCTGTCATTTATCTGTAATCTGCTTGCTTGCTTTCAGAGGGCATGGCTAGCATATCCTGAGGCTAGCCAAGAAACAGCAAATAAAATGGATGATGCACTTGGTATCACAGATGGTTCGTTGTTAAAAACCGTCTGTGATACCATATCACAGACGGTTTCAAAGAGTGCCGTCTGTGGTGTGACTGATATCACAGACGGCCTTTACTACTGACCGTCTGTGATATACACAATATCACAGACGGTTAGTAATACAAACCGTCTGTGATATTGTGTATATCACAGACGGTCTTGATTACTAACCGTCTGTGATAGACGAGTATCACAGACGGTTGTTTATCAAAAACCGTCTATGATAGTCTTTTATCACAGACGGTTTTTTACAAAAACCGTCTGTGATACAAGACTATCACAGACGGTTTTTTATAAACAACCGTCTGTGATACTCGTCTATCACAGACGGTTAGTAATCAAGACCGTCTGTAATATTTTTATCACAGACGGCTCGGGAACCGTCTGTGATAACCACCACCTATCACTGACGGTTCAGGAACCGTCTGTGATGACGGTTCCGAACCGTCTGTGATAGGGCTGTCTGTAGCAGTGCTCCATCGCCTCGTCGCTACACTCGTCGCCGTACCTCTCAGGATTGATCTCTTTTTGGTACTTGATTACAAAGGGGAGAAGATTTAGGAAAGATTGGGGCTTACTTTTGGGCATTGGGCTTATATCTACTATCTTTTTATTATTGTCTTTAATGGTTGTAATGAACTTATGTTTGGTCAATGATCATGTGGATGTAATGAACCTTCATGAATGTTGATGTAATGAATCTTCATGGTCATAAATGATTATGCTATTATTTGTTGCTTAATTGTTTATCTACTCTCACTTGATGTCACATCTTTGACTTATGCATCTTGTATGAAATGTTGCAATTTTTATCCATGCACATGTTTAGGGGGAGTCATCTTCCCCTTGTGGACTCTAAAATGAGATAGTTCATTTTATATATCTTCTCAAGTTGTATTGCAAAGAACTTCTCTATTATAAAGTCAATATGGAATATACAATTGTTGTCAAACAATTTGATATATTCAAAACATTTATCTCACATATAACTTGAGTTGTCATCAATTACCAAAAAGGGGGAGATTGAAAGCATCTTGGCCCCTAAAAATGATTTTGGTAATTAATGAAATTATGTGAATATGGGACTAACGTGTTTTATGAGCATGCAAAGGGTTAGTTCACATAAGTGCAACAATATGCAAGCCAAAGGGGATGTGTGAAGATCAAATTGGCTCAAGACAAAGTTATAATTAGCGTAGGATCCTTTTTGATTTTTACCGGTCTTAGGCGAATGGTGGAAGACCGGATTATAGGATAGATGATTGTACCATCAAGAGGGATCTTGGCAAGTAGCTTGAAAACATACGTCTTGTGTCATATGGATCAACATTAGAAACTTGCATCCATCAAAAATCAGTTTTAAAATAGATTCTGTGCTCTGTCTGGAATGGCGGTAGTACCGCAGTTTTGAACGTCGGAACTACCAGAGAGCGGTAGTTTCGCGCCCAAATGCGGTAGTACCGACGAGCGGTAGATCCGTTTCCTGAGCGGATCAACTTTTCCAGAGAGCACCCGCGGATGCACTTAAGCTCTTGCGGGAACGGAAGTACCAGCGATTTCAACACCGGAACTACCGCACCTAGCGGTAGTACCGCATTATGAAGCGGTACTTCCGGAGCCCGGAAGATCCGGAGGGAGAGCGGATCGATTTTTCCAGAGAGCACCCTCCGGGTGAAGTCTGGATTTTCCTGGAGCGGAAGTACCGGCGATTTCAACGCCGGAACTACCGCTGTGTGCGGTAGTTCCGCTGTCCAGAGCGGTACTTCCGAAGTCCGGAAGATCCGGCCTCAGAGCGGATCAATTTTTCCAGAAAGCATCAAAATTGGAATCTTTTGGAAGTCGGCTCGAGCGGTAGTACCGCGCCGACTTTGCGGAACTACCGGGGAGCGGTAGTACCGCAAATGTCAACGGCGGTTGTACCGCGCCGTCAAATCCAACGGTCACTGCAGAGCTCTGACATAGCCGTTCTGGCGCGAAGATTTGATTGCGGTATTACCGGCCCCTGGGGGAGGTAGTACCGCTCGACCAGAATTTTTTCTGGAATTTGTGTCAAACGGCTAGTTTTGGTTGGTGGAGGCTATAAATACCCCCACCACTGCACAAGGGCTAAGGTTAGAGACTTATTGCATATTCCTTGAGCCCAAGAGCATTCATTCCACCCACTTTCTCTCATTTGAGCATTAAATTGAAGTGGTTTTGCAATTAGTGCAAGATTTTCAATTGTTGATCCACTTAGCACAAGAATTGCATTCAAGTGAAGCCCTAGGTCTATTATCCTTAGTGCTTGCCGGCACTTGGACGATCGGGCGAAGTTTGGCTTGGTGATCTTCTCAAGAAGCTTGTGAGAAGACCCGGCAAGTTGTGAAGGTTGGAGCTCACCTACCCGGCAAGTTGTGAAGGTGCGGTCACCACGGTAAAACATCGGTTGTGTTCGTTTGTGCTTAGCTCTTACTTATTTACATCTTTGTTGATCATTTGATTGTTTAGAGCTAATTTTGTTATATTGTTAACTAGAATTGCATAGGATTAATTGCTTTACATTCTTGTCATCTAAATTGTAAAGAATTAATCAATTGAACTAGAAAATTTTAAAAACCTCCTATTCACCCCCCCTCTAGTCGGTATACTTGATCATACAATTGGCTCGCAGAGCACGGTGGAATTGTGCTCACACCCGCATTATTAAAATCAAAAATAGGAACCCAAGACCACTGCACTTATGAAGATTGCCCTGCCACAGATGGAGGAAATAACGAAGGAAATTAGGGCGGCTTCTTCGATTTTTGGTCCTACACAAGTTGACTTAATGGAGATTGTGTGCACATATATTACCTAGGTCCAGATAATATATGTTGCACTTATTTACCCCTTAGTCGCTTGCTTGTGGATTATGGTTCTTGCTTTTGCTTCTGATATTGTCTTTTGTATTATGAACATTTGGCATGTTCGGTCTTTATGTAAACTGTCGCCCGACGCGGTGTATTTCAAACTTGGTTATGTAATATTATGGTTTATTATGCTTTATGCGATGTATGAGATGAGGTAGCAATGTACCTACAAGCACTATTTATTGATCCAAGGAATAGTGCGGCATTTCACAGGGGATTCTGGACTGAAAAATCCAGATCCGACACAAAAGATAGTATTATACCTGTGTTTTTTTATTTTATAGAAATGGCCATATGTCGCCCCACGGTTGAGCGACTTAACGGTTGGGCAATCTGGGTAAGTCGCCCAACCGTTGGTTGACACAAGGCCAAGTCGCGCCAACGGTTGGGCGACTTGTTCATGTCTCCCAACCGTGGGGCAGCAGTGGCTTGATGATTTTTATGGCAAGATTAAGTTGTTTGATGCTTTCTACGACAAGATCATCAATATAAGCTTCCAAATTTCAAACTAGTTGAAGGAAAAAAAGTCGATTGCATCAACTGCTGAAAAGTCGGATAACGATTTTTTCAAACCAAATCACATTTTGACATAGCATAATATTCCAAATGGCGTAATAAATACGGTCTTCTCTTCATCTTCTAGAGACATACTAATCTGATGATAACCAGAATATACTTGATCACCTCCCTGGAGCTAAGCTATGCTTGATCACCTCCCTGGAGACCTCGGACATGTCGGATGCTTGCCACGCGAACACATCTACGTTTGCTCAAAGGAAGGTGATGAGGGCATCTTCCTATGCAGGGTCAAAAGAAATCCCAATACAAACAGCCTTTGAAGGCTCCATTGGATCCAACGGAACTTCCTTGACATGCTCGTTCAGCTTCGACGCAGCTTTAGGTTTCGAGTGCTTAGTTGAAGGCTACGCCTTGTTTGCTTCTCAAGTTAGTAATTGGCCTACCATCCTGAGGGATTTGTGGTCACATGTAAGCGCCATCTTTTTATCACATCAGACTGTAATCACTCCCTTGGGACCTGGCATCTTAAGACATTGATATGCATAATGAGCAACTATCAGAAAACATACCAAAGTTGGTCATTCGAATGTTGCATTATACGCCGTGTCGAAATTGACCATGTCAAAGGAGATTTTCTCTGTCCTGAAAATGCTTGAAAAACCAAACGTGATAGGCAGAGAAACTTGGCCAATTGGCTTAACTGAACACCCTGGTATGATCCTATGAAATAAGTATCGTATAGGCTTTATTCTGGTATGAGAAACTTGCATCTCATCCAGAGCACCTGCAAACAAGATAAATGATAGTATTATACCCATGTTTTTATGTTATAGAAATGGCCATCTATCGCCCCACGATTGGGCGACATGGGCAAGTCGCCCAACTGTTGGTTAACACGAGGGCAAGTCGCGCCAACGGTTGGGCGACTTATCCATGTCTCCCAATAGTGGGGCGAATAGTGGCTTGATGATTGTTACGACAAGATTAAGTTATTTGATGCTTTTTACAACAAGATCATCAACATAGGCTTCCAAATATTGGCCTAGTTGAAGAAAAAAAGTCAATTGCATCAACCGCTCAAAAGTCAAACCAGCATTTTTCAAACCAAATCGCATTTTAACTTAACATAATATTCCAAATGGTGTAATAAACACGGTCTTCTCTTCATCTTCTAGAGACATACTAATCTGGTGATAAACAGAATATACATCAAGAAAATTTAATGTTTCATAACCAATTGTGGAGTTAACCAATTGATCGATACGAGGAAGCAGAAAATCATCTTTTGGATAAGCTCTATTAAGATCAGTATAGTCTATACACATATGCCACTTAACTTACCATTAGACTTCTTAACCGTTACAGGGTTAGCCAACCACTCTAAGTGATTAACCTCTCTTATAAAGCCTACTTTTATTAGCATGTCCAATTCAGATCTAATAGCTTCCCGTCTATCAGATGCAAACCTTTGTAATTTTTATTTTACGGGTTTCTTGTCAAGCCGTAGAGCTAGCCCGTGCTTGATCACCTCTTTGGGGACCTCGGACATGTCGGATGCTTGCCACGTGAGCACATCTACGTTTGCTCAAAGGAAGGTGAGAGGCATCTTCCTATGTAGGGTCAGAAAAAATCCCGATACAAACAGCCTTTGAAGGCTCTGCTGGATCCAATGGAACTTCCTTGACCCGCTTCTTCGGCTTCAACGCAGCTTATTGAGTGCTTAGTCGAAGGTTACGCCTTGTTTGATTCTCGAGTTGGTAATTGGCCTACCATCCTGAGGGATTTGTGGTCACATGTAAGCATCATCTTTTTATCGCAACAAACTGTAATCACTCCCTTGGGACCCGGCATCTTAAGACATTGATATGCATAGTGAGCAACTATCAGAAAACGTGCCAAAGTTGGTCGTTCGAATGTTGCATTATACACCGTGTCGAAATCGACCATGTCAAAGGAGATTTTCTCTGTCCTGAAATTGCTTGGAGAACCAAACATGACAGGCAGAGAAACTTGGCCAATTGGCTTAGCTGAAGACCCTGGTACGATCCTATGAAATGAGTATCATATAGGCTTTATTCTTATATGAGGAACTTGAATCTCATCCAGAGCACCTACAAACAAGATATTCAAAGAACTACCACCATCGATCAACACTAGATTCACTTGACGGTTGTTGATGGTGGGCTCAACCATGATAGAAAATCGACCTGGTCAAGTTGAAGGCATCGGGTAGTATCTCTTTTCACTTTTGACCACTTCGAAAGATAACTGACGAGGGGAGGGTTAACAGAGTTGACCTCACGCTCGACAGTTTTGTACTGTCATTTTGACTCATATGCTGAAGATTCTCCGTAGATGTGCTCGACGGTATGCTGTGGATCCTGAAACAACATCTCCTCGTCATCGTCTGACTACTTCTGACCACTCGTTTGTCTTAACTCTTGGAGTGTAGGGAGTGGTCATTTGCCAGAGTAGTAATCCTCGAGCTTTCGCTGGAAAACTTGGCAATTGTGAAGATACATGTGCTTCCCTTTTATGAAAGGGACACCACCTAGGCTTGTTGTTGTCCTTCCGAGCGGGGATTTTGCCTTTGCCCTGATCAGGGTACTACTTTAGTTTTCATGACTCTTTATCGCCCACAGCCCAGATCTCCTTAGAACCTCCGGCTTGATGCTTCTTACCTTTTGCCTTGTTCTTGGATTTCTTGACATTCTCCTTTCCTTTGCTACCTTTGTCTACCTCTTTGGTACCTCGATCGACTGCTTCAGCGGTAGTCGCATAGCGATTAGCCATCTTGAAGAGCTTGGCGATAGTAGTTGGAGGGTTCAAAGCGATATCTTTTGTGAACCTTCTATTGCAGATTCCCTACTTAAATGCTCTAATAACAAAAGCATCAGGAACTTCTGGAATGGAGTTACAAACCTGACTGAAATGCCTGATGAATTGTCATAGGTCTCATTGTTGCTCTGTCTCATCTGGTGCAAGTCATCTTCCTCCCCAAGGCGATTGTACGTGCCTTAGAAATTGGTCAGAAGAAGATCACAAAGATATTGCCATGAATAAATCAAGTCTAGTGGTTGATTTAGCAACCACGGTCGAGCGCATCCCTCAAGTCAGTTGAAAGATAACTCACCATGACATGCTCTCCTCCCCCTGCTGCTCGAACTGCGGTCATGTAAATTTGAAGGACCTCAATAGGATTTTGGGACCCATCAAACTTCTCCATATTTATTGGCCGAAACTGCTATGGACAATGTACTGCTCGAAGTTTAGGCGTGAATTCCCAACATCTGGTAACAAGATCATGATGCCTCCTTTGTTGGAAAGGATGATTGGTGCCTCCAGGTGACCATCCTCGACGATGCTCGGCGGTTGGCGAACCTAACCTATAATAGGTCTCGTCCATTCAAGGGTAACACTCCTCATATTCCATCTACTGCTGTAGATTTCTTGCTCCAAGTGGTGAATGATCACCTCGTCCAAAAGCTCGCCAATTTTGAGATGTTCGAGGAACCCTTCTCCAATTGGAGTAGTGGTTATGAGAATGACTAGAAGCAGTTGTACCTACTCAGCTCACGGAGTTGTGTCGGCGAGGTTGCTCGAACTTGGCCATCATGCTTCGGAGTCTTCGTGTGATTCCTTCAGTGAAGTGGTCATAGCTTGGTGTTGTGCAAGCTCTTTGGTTGGAGTTTTGAGTAAATTGTTTATGCGTTGAAGCTCCTGAGCCTCCTCAGACCGGTACTAGATATGTGTAGGTAAAGACCTCTAGGCAGCCAATTTCCTGCTTTGAATGGTCTTAGGATCCTCAACGTTTGAGGCTAGTTGAGGCCACCACAATGGAGAGCCATTATTTCAAGAATTTCTCTCGTGCTTATCTGAGTACTCACCTGACTCATCACTAGAGGCCTCCTCACCATCACCACAAGGGGTCACAATGTGTGAACGCCAGAAAGTGTTATCAGACCTTCCTCCGAGAGAGTGATTAATATCTGATGGGAGAGCGAAGACCTCCTGTCGATAATTGAGAGACCATGTGGTTGTGACCACATGTTTGTGATGAGTAATTGATGCGTGTTCGGGAAAGTTTGAGTTTGGTTTGAGTGGTTCGAGCCATGTCATTGCACGGTGCAGTCGGTTTTGGTCGGACCTTGTCGAACTAGGTCAAACATGCTTAAGTCGTTTATTTTTCGTTTCGATCAGTTTGGGCTTTGAGTATATCTTCTGATGCTAATGTATGGTTACAATATTTCAAGCGGTGCTATGTGATTTGTTTCTTGTCTGTGATGGCTGCAGGACGTCGAGGTGGAGTCGTGGCGAGGCACGGGATGGCCGAACTAGGCGCGGGCGGTGCTGAGGTCAGAACGGTCGAGGTGTGCCGAAGACGGCGAGGACTCGAGGTGGCTGCATGGCTTGGAGGGCAAGGAATGAGGAGGCTTCCTGGAAGGTACGCGAGGGGCGTTTTGGTGAATACGCAAAGCTGCACTAAAAGAAGTTGATTGTGGATAAAGCGCCATGAGTTATTGAGAGCTAATGGGTAAAGTGTGTTACAAACCCATTAGTGGAGGCTATAAATAGAGAGGGTGTTCTCTAGTAGCTTTGATGAAAAAATGGAGAGGATGAAAAATGAGAGTGATTTTTAGAGAGGTAGCTTGGGAGATAGATTAGGATTTTACTCTTTGCTTGTTGAGAAAGAGAGAAGGTGAGAGGTTCTCTCTATGCTCTCCATGCGTATCGGGTTGTATCGGGAGTGATCTACCGTGTAATCCTTCACTCAATATGAAGAAAACCATTTTGTTCGGAGATATTATGGCTATATATCTCTTTCTGCGTTTTTCTTCTACTCTGTTCTTATTTGATCATGCTGATTTGAGTTCTTTTCAGTAGTTTAGTTCTTTTGTTGTCTAGAGTTTGAGTTGTTTCTTTTGTTCAAGAAATAGCTATGCTTTGAACTGGGAACTATTTCATAGCCTTTTGGCTAATATTCTCCCGAAAGCAAAGTTTCTTAACAAGTTTCTTGGAAGAGCTGCAGCCCATGGATTTAGTTCTTAGTCTCTCCTTTTAGCTTGGGTATTAACTGTTCTGTTCTTTCTCAAGTCGCACCCTGTATTCTCCTAGCTGCTAGCTGCGTTCTTTCTTTTTAGCCTTTCTTCTTTCTGTTTCCTTTAAGCTCCACAAACCAGCTCTGTTGAAGATTTCTTTATTCCTTGTTCTCTGTTATGTTTTGAGCAACCAGATTTCAGTTTGTGCAGTGCTCTTTTGGGTCATCAAATTCAGTTTACTGGCCTTAGTCTTCCTGCTGCTTTCTCTCGACTAATTTGCTTTTAGAGTTTATTTCTGCATGCGGCTGCTACTAAATCCCTTGCTTGCCGACAGCATTAATGGACATTGCTACATGCGGCTGTTACTAACTCCCTTGTCTGTGTTTGCCGAGTTTTTGCTCTCGCAGCCGAACACTCCCTCTTGCCTAGTTTTCATTCGGCTGCAGCAGCAAAATATTCCATTCGGCCAGCATCCAGTTTACTGTCTGCATTTCTAGCTTTTTGGTCTTTTGGTAGTGTTCGGCCAGAATCATTATCTGCCTCCTTCTGGTTTTTGGCAGCAGGGCCAGTACTCTCAAATTGCCTTTAGTTGTTGGCAGCAAATTCTCCTTTTGGCCAGTTGTGTTTTTCAGTTTTGGCCGGTGAAGTCCTGGAATGTTGGATTCCATGACTCGCTAAGCCTGATCTGATGGCCATGGTGGGACTCAAACACTTAGGTGGAGGCCCCCTTGTCATGTTGCGAGTCCTGTCCATGGTCGGATTAATCCTTGCTCTTTGGAAAAACTAGTTCCTCCTTTAAGCATAATGCTGTGGGGGATAAGGATCCCTCCTTAGCCTATCCATGGTGCGATATTCGAGATCTTGTGATGCATCTCCAGGGAAAGCGACACCATCGGATGAAAACATCGTTTGCTTGAAGTCATAGCGGGCATCCTTGTCAAGATCTGCGTGTTCCACCAGGTCGAACTAGTTCTCCTCGTTCCATTCTCCTGCCATGAGGACATAAAAAAGAAAACAACTCACTGACAAGGAATTACTGGAGAATTTGCGAAGAAGTATCCCACATACGCGCCAACTGTCGATGTTTTAATATCGTTCTTATGTAATGATTTATTTGGGTTTAGGGAAACTTTTAAGGACCTGGCTATCAATACACAGAGGTAAGACACATAGATTTTTATACATGTTCAGGCCTTCTACAGCGATAATAATAGCCATACTTCCTGTTGACTATTGCTCAAAGAAGTGAGTACAATGGAGGAAAGTAATGTGAAATTACAATGGAGAAAGTAATGCGAAAAAGCATGCTCTACTGCTACTCTCCCTTGGGTCTGGCCCGGATCCTTCCACTCTTCTCCCAGACGTCCACCTTATATAGATGCACGGTGACGATAGTTTCTTCTCGCCAATAAACGCCTTAACTTTTCGAGTGATAACCGCCCGATGGGAGTCACTACAAACTTGATGTCTCGCTCATCGTGCGGCTGTTTCTGCCAGGGTGATGTTAAGTGTACTTATTCCAGAGAATAAATAATTTCACTAACCGCCTTGCCAGACAGGCCCTACGAAGCAATGGGTTGCTGTAGACAAGTCAGTCGAATCTTGACTTAGTCATAGGGGTATCTACGACCACGAGGTGGTTGCAGGATAATTTGCGACTACGCCAAGGTCGTAGAAGAGCTTACGAGTACGAGGTTGTCGTAGAAGAGCTTACGACTTGCGGGTAATCGTAGATGAGCTTATCATTAAGGGTTAGTGGTAGAAGAGATTATGATTTTCTTGTAAAATCTCTCTCTTATAAATAAAGGATATACTCGAGGAGTATAATGACTTAACCATATCATTTACAGATAAATAATAATTTGAGGATTAATCATATCTTTGTCAAGTATAGTTAAATAATTTTTTGAGAAAAATTCAGAATGGATAAAATTATAAAAAATTACACAAGTGCATTGTGTCGAGATGTTTCACAAAAAAATTTATAATTTTGAAGCCCATTTACTATATTTAAATATTCCTAAAAAATATACTTGAATAAATTTTGCTGAAAATTTGCTACCATGCTCATCCCACGGCCACCGTACGTACGGTTTTGGGTGCTTACAATACTCACCGTATGGTGACCGTGCAGTTTTAGACCCTGCAGTGCTTTACCGTATGGCTACCGCGGCCGTTTGGTTTTACATAATCCGCACAGCGGTCATGAGGCAGCGGATTTGTGTTGGCTCGCCAACCGTCTCACATGGTTGACTATACGGTGAATCGTGAAGACACTGTATCAGCAAATTCGCAGTGATAAATGCTATTTTTGCTTTTACGCAGCAAACAGCGTCAATTCGGCAAAAGCCTCGACCTGGCATCAGCACACTGACAACGATCGCAGGCAGCTGTGGTCAGCAATGACACAACATATGTCCTTGCAGTCATCTGTGGTCAGCAATGACACAACATACTTGTAGTTATTCCTGTTAGTCCTAACTTGTGCTGGTAAGTCTTTTCAGCTCTTCTGTAATTGCCCTTCCCTTACAACATTGACAACACCTAGTGTGTGTTGGGCTTTCAATTTCCCAATCTGACGAAAACAACTTTAGCTATATTATTTTATATGTTATTTTCAGTCCACCTTATTTAAAAGAATATAAGCTTACTAAAAGAGCTAGATCTTTTATAGAAAACTTAACATTAAGATAAATTCATTTCTATCTATTCCTAATAATGTTGTTCATAAGAATAAGATATTACCTTAGCCCACTACTTATATATTCTCAGGTTTGACAAATATAAAGACTTTAAAATCGAGAGAAATCGAGACCAAAGTAATGGAGAAGCACAAGAGTGAAACAACCATATTTGCAGCCAAGCACATGGAAGAGCAAGGAGAAAAAAGCCCATGCGGCCAGTAAGGGGAAGAAGTCCATGCGGCTAGGAGGGGAAGGCCCATACGGTGGGAGAGTAAAAGCCCAATAATTCAAAGCCCAAATTTTGAATAAGATTTCTAAGCTCAAGTCGGACCTCTCATAAGTCCAACTAAAATCAAACTCGGAATTAATTCATAACTTAATTCAGATTCAATTTGGGACAACCTATAGGGCCCTATTAAAAAGACCATAATTTCACACACGGAGTTCGATTCAGGTGCTCTTGTATTTGTTGGAAAGCTTATTCTAAGCCCCCACACAAATGGATATGGTGCTAGCCTCAGAAACCTTGTGGTCACGCCACTATGACTGAAACAATTTGACGACTATAAATTTATGTTTCCTTTTTATGTGAATTTGAGTCCAATACATATACGGATGAGTTGGCGTCAGTTTGGGTGACTTGTAGCTGACCCTAGGGGTCATATATACTCATTTATTCATGCCCTTTTGGCTTAAACCACTTTTGATCATAAACTACAAATTACTTTGTAACTCTTGTTCTTCCTAGTACTGACCGATTACATTTAAGGGGGAATTGGGAGTTCTTATAAGATCGTTCAATGCGAATTAAAGAGTGCTAATCTTTACATTAGCAATAGAAGATCACTACGATTCAATAAACCTCATACGAATATTTTTAATTCTACGTTGAGAAGATCGGACAACCCTATATTACAATCCCTCTCGGGACTTTCACATGGGTCGTGGCTGTAATATTGGGATTGTTCATGCATGGGTAGAACATGTTCCCTATGTTGTGTAGCAAAACTGCAGGAACCAATCAGGCAATAAGCAAGTCCTACTCCTGAACAACGTATGTTCTTCATGCGAGTGCTCGTTGTTTGGTACTTTACCAGCCCAAAGATACTGCAATTTCTGAAGGTTCATGATGGCCTTCGGCAGCTTCGATTACACTTGTATTTTTAATATCCAATGTCTTAGGTCACCCAACGAATCCGGCCGATGACAAATATGCTGACATCCTCTTGGAGAAAACTTTAGGTGCAGTAACTTGCCGATTCGCTCGAGGTGACGATCTCTCAGACCATGTGTGTCTTCTATGTCCAGCACTCGAAGTAACCTAGACTTCGTCTCATTTATTTTAGCTTAAATTTCTGACTTTTGACTTATTTTTTACAATTTATATATTTCGTCTTTTTTCTGATTTTCTGGATTTTTAGAGCTTTTTTACCAGTTCTTTTTTCGTATTCGTTTATGTTGTCCATAATGAGCTAACATATATATTTTTTAAATTTTTAAATTTAATTACACCAATATAATTTTAATAAATTATAATATAATTTTAATTATAAACCACTAATTTTCAGCTCATCAAACGGAGCCGTAAAATGACGAATTTTTTGTACGGATAACCCATTTTTTATTCGAAAATACAGAAATATACCCGCGACAAAATTTTTTACACAAATAGGCTCGAGTCGCCAAACCATTAGGCGATTTACGCTTGTCGCCCCACCAACAAGCGACTTATAAAGAATCTGGTAACCGTTGGGCGATTAAATGTAATCGCCTCCCCGTTAAGCGATTCAATTGAATCGCCCCCCCTGTTCGGCGACATACAGAAGAGTCGCCCAACGGGGGGCGACTGCATGTGAATACAGCCCGACGGCCAAGCCCCTTTTCTTCCCCACGCCTGCTCGCCATTCACTCTCCGCCGCGCGAGGAAGGCAGAAGCAGAAGAGAGGAAGGAAGAGGAGGAGGAGAGGGGAAGAAGAGAAGGAGAGGGGGAGGAGAGGGAAGAAGAGAAGGAGAGAGAGAGAGGAGGAGAAGCCGCGGGATTTGCAGGTATTTTCCTAATTTTAGAAAATTTGTTTAGATAAATTTAGTTTACAAAATCTAGTGTAGATATTTAGTTTACAAATTTAGTTTAGATATTTAGTTGAGATATTTAGTTTAGAAAATTTAGTTTAGAAATTTAGCTTAGATATTTAGTTTAGAAAATCTAGTTTAGAACATTAAATTTAGAAATGTAGATGCAGTTTACAAATTTAGATGTACAAATTTAAATGTAGAAAAATATAGTTTTTTTGTATAATATTTGTAATGCATTATTATGGAAAATTTACTTTAGAAAATTTGTTTAGATAAATTTAGTTTAGAAAATGTAGTGTAGATATTTAGTTTACAAATTTAGTTTAGATATTTAGTTGAGATATTTAGTTTAGAAAATTTAGTTTAGAAAATTAGCTTAGATATTTAGTTTAGATATTTAGAAATTTAGTTTACAAATTTACATTTAGATAATTTTGCAGTTATGGCGGGTGACTGGCGGTACCCGCTGTTGGACGAGCACTTGGACCGCGTGCACCGCGCTTCCCGTCGTGCGCCGCCACCGGGGAGCACGGACGAGTCGACTGAGCTGGGAGTGGTCCGGACACACACACCTCGTGTGGCCTGGGGACTCGACCCCCGTTGGACTGCCAGGTTTGCACTACGCCAACATTTTAGTATTACCATAAAAACATTTAATGCTGACCTTCACTTTATTTGCAGGCTGCGGGATGCCGGACTTCTCCCTCTTGCCAGGATGGTGCAGGCCACGGATGAGGACGGAGGTGCCTTGGCCGGGGAGGGGGACGAGGCGGGCGTGGAGCGATCACGACGCTTCCCGTTCGACCGTTCCCTGCTGACGGCTTTGGTGGACCGTTGGCGGCCCGAGACGCACACTTTCCATCTACCAGTCGGGGAGATGGCGCCGACCCTGCAGGACGTGTCCCTACTCCTTGGCCTTCCGGTCGCGGGAGACGCTGCCTTCCTACCGGAGGCTCCCGCCGAGTGGCGCGATGACCTGCTCGGCAGATTCCAGGGGGTCCTTCCACCGGCCGATCACCACCACATCTTCGACGAGAGGCAGAAGCATGGACCGACGCTGAGGTGGCTGGCACAGTACCGGGTACGTGGTGTTTCAAGTCGATCGCGTCTTCGAAACTCTTATTTGTGCAATTACATACTAATAAGAACTTGTTCGCATTCAGGTTGAGCGCATGGTTGCAAATGCTGACGATTACCAGGTCGCGCGCCACCTGGAGGCTTACGTGCTGTGGCTGTTTGGTTGGGTGCTCTTCACGACCAGCCACGGCAACACCGTTGACGCGCGCCTTATCGCTTATGTGAGGGTGATTGCGGACGGCGAGGCCGTCCAGATCAGCTGGGGATCGGCCGCACCTGCCGCGACGTACCGTGGCCTGTGCGATGCGTGCATGAGGATTAAGGCGAACTCGATCCTCACGGGATGTCCCCTGCTACTGCAGTTGTGGTCGTTCGAGCGCTTCAGTCTCGGACGACCTGTACTAGACGACATGGGTCCCTACGGGGCCGAGATGTACCCGGGGGGAGACATCGACCGGCCGACGATGGGTTCTATTTGGTGTCGTCGATGAGTGAGTTTTATTTTATCGTAGTCAACTTATTAACGATCGTCGTACTAAACAATTTGCCTTTCTTGCAGGTACAGTTCGCGCACGTGCAGGTCACGCGGGCGTACCACCCCTTCGTGGAGCAGTTGGACCGCCTCGCAGACTCCGACGTGCGCTGGGAGCCTTTCGCAGCGGAGGCAGTGCAGGCCCGTGCTCCTGACGGGCTGTCTGCACTGTGCTGGCGTGACCAGGCTTTCTGGCTAACCCGCCGGAAGCTCGTGTACGGCATCTACGTGGAGGACTACGCACCGCAGCGAGTGATGCGGCAATTTGGGCTGCGGCAGGCACTTCCTGTACCAGTCGGGCCGCCGATTCCGCCGCGCGTGCACGCATGAGTGATCGCTTCTGATATTTTTGTACGTACTTACTATTGTGATCGCAAGTACTTACATTACGTAATGGTTCCATAAACAGGCACAACACGAAGGGCGTCAAGAAAGGCACGGACTGGTCCAGGAGAATGCAGCCCTGGATTGCGCAGTGGGAGGGTGCGCTGGATGACCGCGTGGAGGAGGACCGGCCATACGACATAGCCGACTACGCGGAGTACCTCATCTGGTACCAGGGCGGACTCGTACCAGGCTGGTACATGTCGTTGACCCACCTGCCACACACGTCGCCGCACCGACAGACGCGTACCCTGCGCACTTCGCACGCGACGCTCACATCGCGGTACGTAACTTGTAATTTCAAAAATTCTCAAATGGCAATATCGTTTCGATGATGGACCATTCTATGTCTTTTTGTCCAGGCTGACGTCGGTGTTGCGATGTGGTCGGAGTCCTCCGCACTAGCGCAGAGGTGGGGCACAGGTGGGGAGTTGACCCGCGAGGAGGCCGTCAGCTTTGCGCGACGGATGGAGGCCGGGTGTAGACGTATCGTCAGCCTACTGTCCTGCACGAGGCTACCGGCGGTCTCCACATCTACGCCCAGTGCACCCCGACCACCAGTGCCACCCCGACCACCAGTGTCACCCCGACCAGCGTGGCACTACTCCGGAGGTAGTACGTGGACACGTCCACCTCCCCCGGAGCAGCCAGGGAGTTCAACGTGGACACGTCCACCTCCCCCGGACCAGCCAGGGAGTTCAGCTTGGTCACGCCCTTATACACCTCCTACGTACATCCCCGGCTTCCACACGGATGATTTCATGGCGCCATGTACGGATACGCATCGTCCGATCTTGTTTTTATCCTAAGACGACATGCAACGAACTAACGATATTACTATTGCAGGTCCTTACCAGCAGCAGGGACGCTTCTCCCCGGGCCACATCGAGGTGGACCAGTTTTTTGCGGACTGGCCTGGGCCGTCCTCCGACGCAGCACCGGAGGTTCTCTCCGGCAGTGGCCTCCCCGGTGCATTGGAGGCCACACAGCCAGAGGTGCAGCTGACTCCACCGGCGCAGCCGCGGGTGCGAAACCCACCTGATCGTTTTACTTTTTCGGACCCTCGTCACCCGCCTCGTAATCTGTTGCACCGGAGGACGGCCAAGCGGGGCCGTATGGGAGGACGCGGGCGCGGTGACGGAGCACCTTAGGGTGGGGAGTGAGGGGTGTATGTCATGCATGTAATGGATAAATACGCGGCATGTTACTGCGTTATATTATAAAGTTCATTTAAATTCAAACAATGCTATTATCTCTTCTTTTCGTATAGAAAATTATTTCTATATCAAGTAATGTGACAAATATTAAATACCAGTTCTTGTGTGACTTAACAGTATATGTGACTATACCACATTTTTTACGAGTTTCAAATTACAAAATTCACAAAACCGAAAGACGGGATCACCATGCAGTCGTCTAGAGGTAGATTGGCGAGCAGGCGTGGGGAAGAAAAGAGGGCTTGGCCGTCGGGCTGTAGTCACATGCAGTCGCCCCCCTCCCCCCCGTGTTGGGCGACTCTCTTTATGTCGCCGAACGGGGGGCGATTCAATTGAATCGCTTAACGGGGAGGCGATTACATTTAATCGCCTAACGGTTACCAGATTCTTTATAAGTCGCTTGTTGGTGGGGCGACAAGCGTAAATCGCCTAATGGTTTGGCGACTCGAGCCTATTTGTGTAAAAAAATTTTTGTCGCGGGTATATTTCTGTATTTTCGAATAAAAAATAGTTATCCGTACAAAAAAATCGTAAAATGACCTCCACTGCCCAAAAGCTGTCGATGATCTCAAGCGGGACAAGTCCGCTCTGCTCTCGAAGTCACTGTTATAGCTGTCCCAACTGCTACTTACAGAAAGGTGACGCGCCATACCTTGTGTTCTTGTGTGTGTAACCTACACTGTGCATCCAGTACAAGAACATGGTTTTCCCTCCCTTTACTTTGATATGACAATTTCTCGGATGAGATCGTGGACTTGACAGAGTTTAATGTCCCCGCTACTGTGAGTTACTGTTTTTGATGGTTGGATCATGCTCCTCTTTGCCCGGAAAAGTACTTTTATAATATTATAAATTTTACTGGGTTCTATGAACGCATTATAATAGATTTAGTAATCACAGTTACTTTTTTGAGGCATGTCGTGTCAAAAGGACACTAATGTGACCGGAGGGAGTACGTCGGAAAGAGACTTGCAACGGCCGTTCGAAGAATCAAGCATGCACCGCAAGCACAAATATCTACTGCCATACATATAATTCTTAATTTATATAAAACTAGCCACGTAGGCGTGGCGCCACGCCACGCCAGCCACCGTGTGGATCGAAGCAAAAGAGACGACAATTCGCAGTAGTTTCATAAAAAAATCGAGAAAAAAATCGAGGACCCGTGTGCAATTTCGGAAAAACAAAAGGACTTTTTTGGAAAAAATTGAGGACTTGTAAGGGCCTGTACGTAAGTAAATAAGGACCTATACGCAATTTCGGAAACCCGCCGGGCGCAATCCAAAATTTTTTCCAAAGAAAAAACTTGCAAGGACCTATCCGCGAGAAAAAAGGACCTTTACGCAATTTTCAGAAAACCGGAGGGAATTGCCTCCCCCGGCCGTACGCGAAAACGGGCGACACGCGCCGGCCGGGGGGAGCGAGGGGGCGACGTGGCTACGCTGGCTGCCCCGGAACCCTTCCTCTAATACTTCGGTGACGATTTGACAATTTTGGGCATTTATAATGATATTTTTATGGTTTGAAATTCGAAAAAAAAATCCAAATTTCCATTTCTAAAATTTTATCAATGCTTGTGTTATTTTATTTCGTAATTTACATATATTTAGGTACCGAATTAATTAGATTTTTTAATTCATATATATTTGGGTAGAACAGTTTTTCGAAGTTTGATTTGGATATATCCATCTGCAATTTATAGTTTATAATATAGGAAAGAAGGTCTTCTTTATCCTTCAAGAAAAATAGTGTGTTCTTTTGGACTGATGGCTTATAGCTTAAATATTTGAATTCTTGCTTTTGCGGGAGGCAGTACACAGAGGGAAATAGTCGCATGTGATTTTGGCCAGTACAACTAAACTCAGTATATTTTTTACTATAATTTTTCTATTAATCTTACCTTGAAAAAACACACCGTTTAAAAGCTAGTTAATATAAACAGTACAATCATAAGCCATAAATAAACTAAAACGAACCAAGCCAAAAACTCCTACTTGTTTGCTATTCTTTCCTCTCCGAAAAGAATTAATGTTCTTCGTGGACTCAGCGTTAAGGAAAGCCGGTTGTTTACATCGAGATCTCAAATGTAATTTCAATTCGCATGTCGTACACCATCAGGATTGGCAATCTTCGGTTGTGATCAAAATGGCTGAAAAGCCTGTGGCTTATGGCTGAAAACACTGTAGCTGGCTGAAAAAAGCACTGTAGCTGACAGAGGCTTATTTACCATAATTAAATTTAAAAAAATTTAAAAATAGAAAAAACATATTAGCCCATCACGTATAATGTAAACAAATACGAGGAAAAAAAGAACCGGTAAAAAAACTCAAAAAAAAGCCAAAAGTTCAGAAAAAGACGAAATTTATGAATAGTGCAAAAATAAGCTGAAGCCAAAAGCTCAAGCCATTTTAATCACACCCGAAGGCATGCTTTTCGTGACTTGTGGCCACTGCGCGTGTTTTTGGTCCTAAGTGAGCACCCATATTTATAGAGGTACAAACGAAGTGGATACAGGCAGATTTATTATGCATCTTTTTTTCATATTTTTTATCTGAATCGGATATAGATAGTGCCGAATATGAATATAAATGTAGATATTCTCGGTCACGAATACAGAGCGAATACATGCCGCTCTAAATACAACTAGTCTCAGTCACGAATATTTAGTCGGATAATGCGCGAAAGCAAATTTTACATGATGACAGAGACAAGTTAAGCAACTAGTAAATCATGGCTAGTAAAGTAGCAAGTAAATGATAGAGACTAGTTAAACAAATATTAGCTAACTAGCTACATGTTATATGGTTTAGGTTTGATTTCACATGCAAGTTCTGTTCCTAAGCACATTAGCATACTTCCCCTGAGCCATATGTGTCACATGCTTTTCTTTTTCTTTTTTTGTTTACAATCTAGTTTTCAAATTTGCAGATTGTCAGTTATAAAGGTCAGGGGAGAATAGCTCAACCTGGATTCAAAACCCCCCGGTGGGTGGATGGTGAGCTATTGGTGCTCAATGGCAAGGTAAAATAAAATATCCAACATTGTTGCTTCGTATCTGCAGCTGCATTGCTCCTGAAATAAATAAATAAATATGAGCATAGCATGCAAATTAACATGCCATAGCGTACACTTTGGTTTACACTGAAATACTTGTACTGATTTTGGGAACTTATATAATACCGAGCTATATCACCAGGAAGCAAGCTTACTACTGGCTGAGTGAAGAATATTTTGGTTTCCAGTGCACCATTCGCTATGAACTGTCTTGAAATATATTGGGCTCTGGACCCACAATTTTGTATTTCATTGGAGGAAATTAGTCACAAGTCATAAGAAAAGTTATAGTTTTAAAAAGAGTAGTTCATGCTCATCTTTAGTTCACGCAAGCATTGTTTGTCTTGTCGGATCTTTAGGTAACATTTTTAAAGTTAACTTATCGTTTCCCTTTGGAGACAAACAATCATTTATGTATTGTCATATAATTCTGATTGTGTGCTATAGCAGCTAAATGTTATTGGAGTTTTAAAAAAAGAAGCTAAAAGGTATAAGAAAGTGGACATAGTATTACCTGTCCAGAAATGTGCCACTGAGAAGTTGTGTATCAATCTCACTGATAACACATGGCAAGTGGCATATCTAAGTAATGGTCAAGTTTAATTGATTGTAGAGAAAGAAATTAGGGACTATACCAGTTGGATGTTGGTGAAATCCTCTATATCATCTATATACTACTTCTTCTGGAAAAAGTGAATATAAGTAGCAAAATTGTTAGCCAATGTAGCTCTTAAAATGAAAAAAGAAAAGAGGCTAACATAAATACAATTCAGGATTTATGCCGAAGTTAACATAAAGAAGCTAACGTATAGATGGAAAAATTACTAAAACCAAAAGAGGGAAGATGGGAGGGAGACCTTACCGGCGGCTTTCGGAGTCCCCGGGAAAGGCGGGATGGGGGTCCCTAGCGGTGGCGTGGGACGGAAGGGGGGGGGGAGATCTTGTTGGTGGCTAGCTAGTAGTAATTTGGACGGAGAGGTGGCCAGGCGGGAGGCGATGGCGACAGCATTCTATGGGGTGGGGGAGGATCGGAGGAGAGGCGGCCAGGCGGGAGGTGACGACAGCGGTGTCGATACTGTCGAGACTCAAGAGGAGAGGAGGGAGCCGACAGCGGCGGCATTCTGTGGACACGAGACACAGTCACATTGGAGAAGGAAGAGGAGGAGGCCAGCCTTAGGTGCTCACCTTTGTCTCACCGGATGTGGTGAGAGGATTGGAGAATAAGCCGAGAAGGCGCGACGGCGGCGGCACCGGTCTGTGCCTCTATGGGGGGGAGAGGTGGACGGCAACAGCGCTGGTCTGTGGGGGCAGAGGCAGGCGACGACATCGTCTGTCTGTGGGGGAGGACTGAGGAGAGGCAGGCGGGCGGCGGCGCCGGTCTACGAGGGTGGAGAGGCGACCGACGCAGGTCTGTGGGGGAGGAGAGACAGGTGGACGGCGGTGTGGGAGTGGGACGATGGGAGGAGGACCGAAGACGACGAAGGGCGAAGGAGGAGTAGACGAAGACGAAGCAGCTGGATGCCTGTATCTGATTTTTTTGGGTGCCACAGCCACCGTTCCCACTCGCGCTAGGGTTAACTGGGTGAGTGGGCGTCGCTCGACTACACCTGTTGTCCCGCAATCCCACTCGGAGCTCGCCAATCTAGAATTCTAGATTGGCCATTGCTTGACGTATAGCGTTCACCGGATAGTTACCGGATAATACTCGGATAGCTCCGTATCCGTCGGATAATGTCTTTTCTGAATCCGTTTCTATGTCCGACAAAAAAAATCCAAATCTGTTTTCGTATCCGGCAAAACCTTTGGATATCCGAGAATATGCTCTGAATTGTATCCGAATTAAAACAGACGGGTGGTCGGTCAGGAAATATCTGCTTCGTTTGCACCCCCACACATTCACAATGGTGGATTTACCGCTACAATAGGTCTGCGGCCAACCCAGCTTGACAATGAGAGTTGCTTATGCTCGGTTCTTTTTATCTTTTCGGTTGATTTTTAGTTTTGACTTCTATTAATCAATACTATTTATCACACCTACCAACCGTAGTCATCAGCCGTAGTCTAAAACATTATGTTATATATTCATGCCTTTTTGGCTAGACCACTTTGATATTAAATAATATATTGCTTTTGCATCTACACAGCATTATACGCTTGTTCTTCCTCATTGCTGGCCGAACCAACACTTGAGGGGGAATTGGGCATTTCTTCTTTCAAAGATCATTCTGTCTTCCTACTGGAATTGAGAGATCAATAGATTTTCACTTGGTGGTCTGTGAAGATGAACACATTGTGATTTAGTGAATTATAGAGTGCTAGTCCTTGTATTGGCAACGGGGATCACTAAGTATCATCAAGCCACATGTGAGTACCATTGATCCTACATTGAGAAGATTAGACACCCCGTATCAAAGAGCCAATGAGAGGAAGCAGCGGTTGGCATGGGCAGGGACAGAGGAGGAGGCGGCCAGCAAGGTGGGAGGAGACAATCCTGGCTTTTCTGAAAATCAAAATGAAAATTAAAAACCCAACTCTCTCCACGGACCGGCAAGTGTCCGGCCCGGATTTTCTCCATCTTTGCGTGGATGAAACTCAGCCATCCGCTCGGTTGCCCTCTCTCTTTCTCTCCTCTCTCACTGACCGGCGGTGCCCTCCTGTCATCTCTTTCCTTCTTGTACCTCTGCTCGTCCACCATTTCCACCCTCCCAAGCTCTTAAAGTCAGCCATTACTTCCCGAAGAAAATGATGCCATTGAGAGCCCTCATAATCCCCCACTTCCTCAGTCGGTTTTCCCCATCATAAAATTCCATCATCAACCACGATCGTGCGCCACTACACTGGCTATAAATCCGGTGAGCCGCCTCTCAGCCATTTCTCTTTCCTGAGGCTGTAAATATCTTCTCGAACATCTCATGTTCGCACTCTTCCGCCCCTCAATTCTTGCTTTTGAGCGCCTAAAACTTTTCGCACCAAGTTCATCAACCACTGGCCTTAACTTCGGTGAGTTACCAATGACCGTTCACCCTTCCCCGCCCCTATAAAAATTGCCCCCAAGCGTCTTCTCAGCACACCGCACCTCACTTCTCTTTTAATCGCACTTCTCAGTGCCCAAGTACCTTCTGTATTGTCTTTCTCCCATTTGCGCGTCGACGTGCTCCTCCGGCGAGCAACTGACGCGAAAGATCCCCATCCGAGTCTCGAAGCCGACACCAACACCTTCTTCACCCCGACTCTGACCATGTCAACCACCGTAGCGCCACCACCACTGATGACTGAGCCACCTCCACCGCTTCTTCTTCGCCATCGAACACTCGAAGGCCGTACCGAGGTACCCAACCTTCTCCATATTGCCCTTACTACAGTAGCCTTTGACTTCGACCATTCCACGCCATCCGATTCCTTCAACCACTTCGCACTATCCGATTCCTTCGACCACTCCGAACCGTCCGATCCCCCCGACCTCTCATAACCATTCGATCCCTTCGACCTCTCCAGCCCCTCCGATCCTTTCAACCACTGTTTCCGACCATCGCTCTTGACCTCAAATGTGCACGACCACAGAAACCTCTTACGACCACTACCATATCCGACCAGTGTAGTACCATGACCACGGCAGCCCGTTCGACCACTTCAATCCTTTCGACCATTGCTTCGACCACTGCTTTCGACCACTCCATTCGACCACATCTGCTTCCAACCTCTGCTGCTTTCGCTTTCGACCACCGTCGGTGAAGTTTTTTTGCACTACTACAAAGAAAGTCATACTGAACGTCTCATCACAAACGGTTCTACAGAATCCATCGGTGTTAAGCTGCAGCGTAGTTATCTCAAACGGCTTTACTAGCGTGACCGCCTATTTTACAACCGATGATAAAAACTATTAGTGATGATCTATTTCTCATAGATAATTTTTGTGAGAAACCGTTTCTGATGAGGGTTACAAATCGTCTATGATAACTTTATGTGTGGTAGTGTTATGTGGTTTTACATCTGCTAGACAGATTATAGTATTACACTACTTACCCTTATTCTTAGTTTGCGTGTAGTGAATCAAGGACTATTTATCTATGTTGTTTTTTCACCGTGAAAGATCGGGTCAGCATACGCTGATCGATGTCACCACGAGGTTCGATCCGTATTAGTTAGTATCCGAGCGCCAAGTTGATCACGGTACGTGTGCTGTTTGATATCATTTTGTGCGACTGTTTAGAGTGCAGATTGAATGGCAGTACTTAGCTTCGGCTTGGGGCGGAGCACCTCATGTGTTCATGTGCAACACCCGATGTCAATTAGGTGCGGATGCGAGCGCTACGGTGGTGGACCAGTGGGCTCCGATTTCGTTAGTGCTTTGGCAGCTTTGCGGCAACCCACTGCACCGCACCCGGAGCCATATACTTTATGGTTGAGCACTTTTCGATTTTTAGCCTATTTATATTTATACTGTTTATAATAATTAGTTTTTAAATAGTGTATTTTTTTAAAAAAAGGTTAACAGAAAGATTATAGTAAAAAGTGTACTAAATTCAGCTGTATCAGTCAAAATCATATGTGACTATTTTCCTATACGTACTATCCCTCATGATCAGTCAGAATTCAAATATTTAAGCCGTAAGCCATAAATTATCAGCTCAAAACAAATTCACCCTATGATGAGCAACGCAAGGATGTCCAGATCACAAAAGTGAAGGCACAATTTTCTTTATGCAGTCATCAAGATATGGTTATTTGTGATGTTGTTCATGTACACATGAAGATGTGCCCGTTGGTGCTTGGAAAGCCGCGGACAGAACGGCGTCCATGGCAGCAAGAGTTCCCTTGGTTTGCTGGCTGTTTTCGTTCACTCGGGAGGACGACGCAGTTATATTGAAGGACCATATGAGATGGATCAAATTAATATTGTGATAAATTATTGTAATGTTTATGAAGTGGTTATGGCTGTTTTTTATTCACTCGGGGAGGACGACGCTGTTATATTGAAGAACCATGTGAGATGGTCCAGGTTAATGTTGTGATGAACCATTGCAATATTTGTGGAGTGGTTAATTGGTTTTGCAAAGATCGCACCGTGTCTAGACTTGTTTTGAGCAGAAATTGAAGATTTTGGGATTTGAGTCATGGACTTAGTTAGGTTGACCTAAGCCGTTGGATTATGTTTGCATGATGCATGTCTTAGATAATGTAGGTCAAATTGTGAAGAACTTGTGCCTGAAAACGAATTCTTTGTCTTTTGATTTGTAGGGTCGTTTAGAGTCAACTGTGATCAACAACAGTGATCGGGGCTAGGCTCATGGAGAAGCCGAGGCCCAGAACGATCAAGGATGCCGGATGAGACGGTGAGCTTGTAACATTCTAAAATTTGGATCTTGAAAAATATATAATTCTTGAAATATTTTGGAATGCATCTTCATGGCATTTGCATTTTTAATGGATTTTCCTTGGATTTTGGTTGAGGTTCCAATAATTAAGAAATCATGAAAAAAGAATTCCGAAAGAAAGATGCAACTAATAGAAAGTAAATTTAGAATCAAATGCGAACCTGAAAAGGTGATCTAAAATTTGGGCAGGAGGACTCACTTAGAATCAGGTAGTAAAAAATTAGAAATTTGGAAATATGCAAATATGGAAAACTAGATTTAATAAAGATGATTAAAGTGGGATTAATAAACTATGGAAACATGCATGGGGTCTAAACAAAAAAGAAGAAGAAGAAAATTTCCTGGCCTTTCGGCCTAGCCTGCGCCAGCCACTGGGTCGGCTCTTCCCCCGCCGATATCTCTGCCATGGCAGAGATTTCTCCCCGCCAGGCCGCCGCTGCAGCCCGTTGCCCTGCCGCCGCGCTCCTCTCGGACCACTGGTCTCCAGCATGCCCCCACACCCATGCTACCGAGCCAGCGCTTGCTCCACCATAGCATCACCCCCCCACATCACCACAGGAGCCTATCGCGTCCGACCGTCCCCTCTGTGCCCCGCCACCTGGTCGAAGGATGACGAAGCACTGCTCGGACCATTGCGCCACGCTGCTGGAGTTAGCCGCAGTGTGCGCCCACACCACTATGACCTGTGCCGCAGTCGCTCCCATCAGCCACAGCTCGCCTAGCTCCACCTCGTTGCGTCGCCATTCCCTTGACCGTGCTGCCGCCCACGCTCTTCGGCACGCGCGCCTCGCCATCCGCACAACAGCCATGCTCTGCGGCATGTCACTGTTGTGACACGAGCACGAATCGCCAGCCCTGTAGCCACACTGGCACCACGCCTCTGCCATGACCAGCCAACTGCCCCCCACACCGCCAGCCCCTTTCGCTGCCTATAAAGCCTGGCTCACCCCTTATGTAGCACTGCCATCCTCCACTCATCCTTCCATCCTAAGGAATCGACCCCCCATGCCCTACAACTCACCGGCGGCATCATCTTCCCCAACGCTGGCCAACGGGAGGGCCGCCGATTGGAGCTGTGCCAAGCCAATTCCACCCTGCCGGAGCTTCCTCGGAGCACCACGTCGCCGTCCCTACCCTCGGCCAAAGCCTTTGTCGCCTGTATTTTGCCGACACTGTGCGCCACCTCCGCCCGACACCATCTCACACCGCCACCGCCACTCTCGCACTGCGCCAAACCCCGCGGTAGCCTCCTGTCCCCGCCTAGATGCTCCCTTAGCGCCCAATTGAATTCTAGTGTCGTACATCGCTGTGTCCGCCCCACCCCATGGGAGCCGCCGGCCGTCGTCCTAGCCAAATTGGCCGGCAAGGCTACGTATAGGAGTGGGCGCGGGCGTGAGCAATCCATTTTCCGGACGCTCACGTTCGGCAACCGCCTCTGCCGCCAATGGCGAGCTCCTCCCTTACCGGTGAAGAGCAGGGTGGTACACTATTCACGACGATTAGATATTAAGGCAGTGATTAATTAAGGGCTAATGAGGTTTGTTAATCCTAAATGCTCACTGACATGTGGGCCATACCTTTTAAGCCAAACAATAACCAATCCCACATGATAGAGAACTTGAAAAGAAAATAAAAGAAAAGAAAAACTGCCATGGGCCCTACCTGTCAAAGGCTCTCTCTTTCTTTTTATTTTTTTGAATTAATTTAAACTGAGAACTTTAAATAAGCACAACCTTTCATCTTAGCTCCAATTGTGTAAAACAAATTTCTAAATTCATATAAATTCAATATCTATCCAATGAAATCAAAACCATGAATTTTGGAGCTCATTTGAATTTTTTTGAGAATTTATTTGGTTTACTGATTTTTATTCAAATTTTTGCGCAACGTAAAATAGCGTATGAGGCACAAGAGGAAGAGGCAGAAGCTGAAGTGAGTCACAACCACCAAGACCAAACCAACTGCGACCAAGGCGAAAACCATTGAGTATGAATAGGTTTTTAAGAAAAAGATAGATATGCATGGAAATATTCATATCCATAAGGCACGATTGGTGGTGAAGGGTTTCAAATAAATTCATGATGTTGATTGTAATGAAACTCTCGTTCGTTGCTATGCTTAAGTCTGTCCAGATTATTCTAGCTATTAATGCATATTTCGATTGTGAGATATGGCAGATAGATGTCAAAATGACTTTCCTAAATGGAAACCTATGCGAGAATGTGTACATGACAATTCTGAGGGTTTTGTTGATCCCCAAAAATGCTAGAAAGATATACAAACTTCAGAGATCTATCTATGGACTGAAGCAACCTTCTCGGAGTTGTAACATTCATTTTGATGAGGTAGTCAAAGGGTTTGACTTCATTAGGAATGAAGAAGAGCCTTGTGTTTACAAAAAGGCTTGTGGGAGCATACTTGTTTTTATGGTTTTATATGTGGATGACATATTATTGATCAAAAATGATATTCCTATGCTTGAATCTATTAAGTCTTCATTAAGAAATAGTTTCTCTATAAAAAATTTAGAAGATGCAGCATATATTTTGGACAGAAAGATCTATAGAGATAGAACTTAAGGCTAATTAGATTAAACCAAGATACGTACATTGACAAAGTGTTGAAGTGGTTTAATATGTAGGATTCTAAGAATGGTTTCTTGCGTATATCACATGGTATTATTCTTAACAAGACTCAATGTCCTTTGACACCTGATGAGCGAGACCGTATGAGTAAGATTTCATATGCTTCTGCCATTGGGTATATCATGTATTCCATATTTTGTACACACTCGGATGTGTCATATGCTCAGTGTTACGATCCGATATCAGTCGGATCCAAGTGAACGTCACTGGATAGATGTAAAGAATATTTTGAAATACTTAAGAAGGACTAAAAATGTGTTCTTTATTTATGAAGATTAGAGAGAGCTAGTCATAAATGGTTACACTAATGCTGCATCCAAATCGATAAAGATGATTTTTTATTGCAGTCTGGGTTTGTGTTTTGTCTTAATAGAGGTGCAGTGAGCTAGAAAAGTTTTAAGCAAGAGACAGTTGCTGATTTTACAATGGAGTCTGAGTAGAGTATATTGCGACTTCTGAAGCTCAAAGTAGATTGTTTTGATAAAGAGGTTCATCTCTAAGTTGGGTGTGATATCTAATACTTCTAGTTCAATGGGTCTCTATTATGATAATAGTGAAGCTATTGCACAAGCCAAGGAACCTAGATCGCATAAAAATCTAAGCACATACTTCAGCGTTTTCACCTTATCCGTGAGATTGTTGATAGAGGAGATGTAAAGATATGCAAAGTACACACGGATTTAAATATTGTTGGTCTATTAACAAAGCCTCTCCTAAAGCCATTTTAAGCATGTTTTCATATCCTAAATTCATAATAAATTGGTAAGAAAACATCATATTTATGCATTATTACTACTAAACTTAACCCAGAATTGAAGTTTGTGTTTTTGGAATATTCTTTGTAGAAATCGATAAAATATCATTGAAATTAAGCAAAGATCATCGTGGCCCACATTGGGCCAAAGCTCTGGGAATTTGGGCCCTAGGCTGAGCCTAGCACCAACATCATATTACATCACAGGGCATAAAATAATCATAAATATAGTATGCACGAATTGCAACATTTCTTTGTAGCACTTATCATATATCATTAACCTTTATCCATCTATCACGTTAGCATCATGTGACCATATCATATACCACCAGCAATTTCACATAATCAGAGATATTAAGAACTACCACCATCTACTATCTATCATGCACTTATCTTTTAACCACGAGGATGAAGTGTAGACGACAACAACCATGGCGAGAAGCATTACAACCTGATAATGACCACATGGCAACACCTCAATACACATCCAATTGTATAGGAAAAGTAAAACATGAGGTCATTCACTTTAAAACGTTGCTCTCTCATTTCCCCGAGATTATTTGCTTCGCTGTCCCGGTAATCAACAGCGCAATACTTGCACTTTAGAGGTATAAGCATGAAATAAAACCTTATATTTAGAAACTATATCCAAAGTCCAATCTTATTGGTTGGGTATCCTTTAAGCATCAAGCTAATTAATATATCAAAAATAGCAAAGCATCACTCTTTGTTCCCCCGGACAATGGCTTCACAATTTTATAAACATTTTTATCTATGACAGATTGTAGTAAAAGAGGACATTATTAATATCTACACAAAATTATCTATAACATTTCATTTAATGCCAAAAAATAGTTATATCATCTACTAATGTTAAAGCACATCACAATATGACTTCTACAACTAGCAGAGGATTACACAACAACAGACTTTGGAAACTTATACAAAATTCGTACCTCAATTAAATTGGGTGGTTAAGCACTAGAGGGAAAGCTTGGAAAATTACCTACACAATTCTAGTTATTCCCCAGACTTAATTTAGTGGTCTATATGGCCTAATTCACCAAATATCGCGGCATTGCTCGACTGCAAGTCTACGGGATAGTAGACTTCTAAAGGCTATAACTTGCAATCTAACCAATAGATCTTAATGTTCTTGAGCTTATTGGAAAGATTGAAAAGTTATCTACAACTCTCTGGGACGTCGCCTTCTCAGATTCAATCTATAGATACCCAAAAATTCGATAGATCCAAACTGCACAAACCAGAGACCTAAGAGTCACTAATCACCTAAACTGAGGCGAATTACAAGCTAAATACTCCCTAAATCGCAAGCCAAAACCAGCACTTACCTCCCCCTACATAACGGCGCTTAGCCGGGTTGGGCCAAGGTCGATCCAAAACTCTCCCCTTTTCCACCTTTTTTTTTCTGATTCATTACATTAATTACAGAGAAAGGTATAGCAGATGTGGTCGCATCAAACCCTGTGGGGGCAGGTATGGAAACATGGAAAACATTACATGAAACCGCGGGAGTAATACACAGCAACTACTGACATATGTACAGTATGCTGCAGAAGGCTAAATGATCTGGCTAATGTCTTCATTTTGTAGTGCGCAGGTGGTCCATATGTTGATGACTCTTCATTTCTTCATTGTTCTATCATCATCATGTGATGCTTGCAAAGCCAAACAAAATGTTTGCACATCTGTCCTGGTGCTATTCGGCTGTACAACTCTGAACGATGGTTTGCCCTCATGTTACATCACCGTCTGAATTATTGTACCTCGTGTTGGAAACCAGGTTATACAAGATTTCCTGTGGATATGTCTGCAGATTGCAGAGGTGTCTGAAAATGACACGAGGTGGCCTACTAGACTACCAACAGTATGGCCCAGAAACCAGTGCAATACGCGATGAATTTATTATGGTTGACGAACAGTTATTTGTCTACAGGATAAGTTCTATTTTTATTTGTGTATGAATTTGTATTTTAACCTGCTTGTGAGTTCAGTCAACTGCATTTGTCTTTTCCAATAGCTCATTTCATATAGGTATTTTCTGATCTGATAATAATGGACGGGGTTGGCTTGTATTTCAACCTATTCTTGAATTCAGACAACTGAATTTATTCTTTTTGAAATGGGCATATACTTCAAGATAATGCCAGTTAGCTTGTGTTGTCAACTATGTAAGCCCCGCAGTCAGGGCCAATACGTTGGTTGGGATCGTCCCAGTACGCTAGACATTGCATTTTTCAGTTGCTTTTTTCGTAAATGATGGAAGCATGTTGCCAGGCTTCTGCTTGATGGCCTACACTTCACATTTTGCAAAGAGGGTCATACAGCAATTGGGCCGAACAAACTACTCCGGGTTGTTCAGCATCTAGCTATTATTATACAATAAAAGCTGATGATGTGTGGTTAAAAAATCTCATAAAAGAGAGACTAATCCTAAAAAAACAGGGCGTTAATTTGGTGGATCTGCTGATTATGTGCAGTTTAAAGCTCTCAGAAAAGAGAGATAGGATAGAAATTCCTTTTTTAAAAAAAAAGAAGAAAATATCTGGCCCTCAATTTGTTAATCTTAGTCACGGCTAATCTACAACTAGCAGATGCTCTCTGCAACATGTTTAACTCAAAAAGGTGAAAAAAGAGTCATCATCGTTAAAGACATCTAAAATTAGGTGTCTGCAGTATACTAGATACGACGCACAATTTTAACATCAGTGCCTCTTATCATTGTCCCTTGCTTCGTGCCATGCTAGTACCTAGAAACAACTAATTCTTTTCTTTTTCGAACAAACAACTATCATTCTTAGTTTGGTTAATTACTTAATTATGTAGGGGGCGAATTGTGCTTGGTAGTGGTCATCCAAAACAGTTCCCTTAATATAATTAGCGATCCCTTCTCAAGCCCACGCAGCAACACGCGCGCAGAATATTCTCAAAACGACTAGTTAATTAACTTTCAGCAAGATGTCCTTTCACAAGACAACGCTAGCAATGATCGATCTGGTTGTGCTCCGATCAACTACAAGGCCAATAATTGATCGAACAAGAACAGAATCAGACAATAGCTTTCCGAACTAAATCATATCTCGCCAAGTACCGATGCTAATTGATGTACCTGTCTAGTTAGCTTAAGTGTTTAACCTCTGCGCACACATGGTTGCTCCTTGTCTTCATGCGTGGCAAGTGGGCATAACATCTGGGCCTGGAATCTCGTTGCCGGTCGACCAAATTGTTGGGGTGCTAATTATGCGCATCATTAGCTTTTGGCCAATCAAGAAACCAGATTATTCTAACTCACGGTTGAAGTTTGATCCGAATTCATACTACACCCGTATAGGATACTGCAACACCTTATGTCAGACATGTCCGGTGCCAAGGCTATGTACAGACTGTATCAGATGTGGTGTCAATCTATAGCAATCGAATCTAATTTGGATTCCTCTCCATGTGGGACTTATTTCTCACGCTCTATATATGTATCTCAGTAGTCCATATGAAGAGCAAGAATATCACTGCAATATCTCCTCGTATAGTGAATTCCGTCTTCGTGTGTCCCTGATTTTTCCCGTAATATTTTTCACATTAAACACATGTCTCTTATTCTTTTGATCATCTATTTTTACTGTGCTTTTGTAATAAATGGTATCAGAGCTTTGGGTTTTGAGATCCAAACCGCTATCCCAGGAAGAGCAATCTCGACTCAGGGCGGCCGCGGCACGCACGGCGCATAAGGTAGCTTCCGTTTCATCAAATCCAAGTTGTCCCTCAGGTGTTCGTCTCCGAGCCATTTGAATCCCGTAGAAAAAAGCAGAGAACAGTGCAACCAGCAGAGGGAACGCAATTCTTCGGTCCAACCGAGAAAGTGAAAGCAACAGCAGTGTGTTTTTCGTCCTCCAGTCCAAGTAGGCATTTTGGAATTTTTTTTGCTAGAGTAGCCCTGTGGCATTTTTTGGTAGAAATGGCACTCGGTGTCCTTTTTTTGTATGAGTGGCCCCTTCTCGACCGTGGATCAACACGGAGGCGTCACGTGGCTATTTCCGCAGCCGGGGAGCGCGGAATTCTGTCAGCTTGGACACGCGTGCGTGAACTACCGTGAGACGCGGTTAGCCTCCGTTGAAAAGGGGCACCAAGAGCTGCGGCTCCCGAGCACAAAAAAGTGCTGCCCCGGGCGCCTCAGCTACTATCCCCTAACTGGTACAAATTTTTTAGAAAAATTTTCAAAAAATTATTTTTTAGGAATTTTTAGATATAGGAAATGAGGTTGAAAAATTATAATTTTTTTTTCTGTGGAGCCTTGTAATACAATTTACTTGCTTGTGTTTTTTTTTGTAATTTTTAACATTCAGAAATTTTCTCCGTAATTTATTTATGTCTGTATTTTAGCCATACTGGTTGAGCACACTTGTTTGGCATCAAGCGGTGGTTAGGGCCAAATTCCTCCCTCGTTTTCGAGGGGAAGGTCCTGCATAAGCAACCCCAATTGGACTGGCCTCTCGACGTCTGCCATGGTATATTATTGTAGGACGGAGAAGGTTCTTCTTCCTACAGGTTGGAGGGTCGAGTGGTCCTACTTTCAGAGCGTGGGGTGTGTATTTATAGCCCGTGGGGTGGCTTTTGTGCAGTGAGTAGACCAAACAGGACAATTTTGCTTAGTGACTAGACCAGACGGGCTAGTTTTGCACAGTACTAAGACCAAATAGGGTAACTTTGAGTAGTGATAAGACCAAAGAAGATAGCCTTATGCAGTGATAAGATCAAACGAGACAGCTTTCCGTAATGACAAGACCAAATAGGGCAGCTTTACGCAGAGACTAGACCAGACGTGCCAGCTTTGCACAGCGAGTACACCAAATGGAGCAGCTTTGTGCAATGAGTAGACCAAATGAGACAATTTTGCACAGTGACTAGGCGGTCCAGCTTTGCGTAGTGACAAGCCAAACGGGACAGCTTTCCATAGTGACAAGACCAAACAGAGCAGCTTTACGCAGTGGCTAGACCAGATGGGCCAGCTTTGCACAGTGAGTACACCAGATGGGGCAGCTTTGTGCAATGAGTTGACTAAATGAGATAGTTTTGCACAGTGACTACACCAAATGGCCCAGTTTTGCAAAGTGAGAAGACCAAATAGGGCATGCTATCGGTAGCTGGTAAGGACAAGTTACAGTACATTCCATACCAATTCTCTTCTATGGCACGCACTAACAAGCTCTTCCCTCTTCCCGCAGTCTCCGGATCTGCTATGCGTGTACTGCAAAGGAATAGACTGGGAGATCCACTCGTACGACCAATGGACTCTCGATTGCGAGGAGTGGGACGCCCAGATGGCACACAAGAGGATGGAGGAGCAGCGGCGTAGCGAAGATCAAAGTGACCGAATTCGCTAGGAGACGCAAGCTCATCTAGAGGTTTGCAAGCGTTGGGAGCACAAGGCTCGTGAGAAGGAGCGTGAGAGAAAGCGTGAACTGGCAGCCAAGGCCAGGGTTGCTGGCGAGGACTATAACACCGAGCTCGGGAGGGAGGGCAAATAGCCATGGTCAACGTAGTAGACTGACCCATTCCGTACTAGCCCGTCATTGTGTACCCTCGTACTACCGCAGTCGAAAACAAAATCCAATGAGGAAATTTTATCATAACCTGTGAAACTACTCTTTGCCATATGTTAAACTAGCTTATGCTTGCTTCCATACTGAGCAAAGTTCGAGCGTACTAATTTATCGATTTCTCCTACTGTTCCTCGAAAAGCTGTATATTTGTTGCGTACTAACCATTGGCTACACACTTAGAGATGGCAATGGGTACCCGAAATCCGAAATCCGGTGGGTTTTTACTCTATTAGGGCATGGGTCTGAGCCAGTTTCCTAACCCATGGGTCTCTTAATGGGCAAAAAGCCCAACCCATCGGGTCTACCGGGTTCGGGTACATTCCTATAGTACCCAAACCCATAAACCCATGGGTAATATAAACCCGATCCATAGGAGTTATAAACCCAAGCTTCCAGCCCCCCAGGCAAACCAGCCCAGCCCATTAGCCATTTAGCCTATTGGCCATTTAGCCCATTAGCCTCCCAGGCAGGCCGCAGGAGCCCTCCATGCCGCATACGCAGTAACCCTAGCTCTCAGACCCTCACCCACTCCACTGTGCATTGTGGATTTGTCGTTGCTTGTTTCATGCATAGTAGCATATAAATTGAACTTATTGTTGACTTGCTATGCACAACAGCATATACATATACTAGTTGTTAAGCACTGCACTGTCTGCAATCTGCATAGCTTTTGGTACCCACGGGCGACCCGTGGGTACCCGTTACCCAAGTGGGCATGGGTTTGGGCAAAAATCTGGACCCGTCACGGGTATGGGTTTTTTAGCGGGCACGTCCAACTTTCATGGACACGGGTTTGGGATAGCAAAACCCAGCGGGTTTGTGCCCGTTGCCATCTCTATACACACTTGTAATTAATTTTAAATAAAAAATATTTTACACAAACGAATAATTGAGTACCAAATGCGCACAACAAAACTAGCTAAATAGCTACCGGACGAAATTAGTCAAATGGAACTCCCGCATTTTTGAAATGTAAGGTCCTAATTTCCGAGATGTAAACCCTTAATTTCAAGACAATTTCAGAACATATAAAAATGCTAAAAATATACACAACCAACTACACTGTGTAAGGAATTTTCAAAATATATTTTAAAATATTTGGACCTTGTTTTCTATATTATAAAATTCGTGCACACAAATACACATAAATAAATTACGAAGGAAAATTCTGAATGTTTAAAATTACAAAAAAACAAGCAAGTAAACCGTGTTACAAGACTCCATAGAAAAAATTATAATTTTTCAACCTTATTTTCCATATTTAAAATTTCCTCAAAGATAATTTTTTAAATATTTTCTAAAAATTTTGTACCGACTGGGGACAGCAGCTGAGGCACCAAAGGCAGCACTTCTCCGCGCTCGGGTGCCGCAGCTCTCAGCGACCCTTTTCCACGGAGACCGACCATGCCTCATGGGAGTTTGTGCGCGCGTGCCGAGGCCGGCAGAATTCCGTTCGCGCAAAAAAGGGGCCCCAGGTGCCATTTCTGAAAATATGCCACGGGGCTACTGTAGCGAAAAAATTCGGCGTTTTGAGGCGAGGAAGCTTCGGTCCTGGTCCAACGAAGAGGGCGCTTCGGTTTTCCTCGATCCAACCACGAAACAAGCAGCGCTTTTGTTTCGTTCTTCCCTTCGGTTCCAGCACCATGTCACCGTAGAGACACGTGACCAACCAGCTACGGCAGGAGAGCAGACAAGAAAAAAGAGAGGCCGTCGGTCCTTCAGGCAGCACCAAGGTCAAGCCAGCAAAAAAATAGGCACGGAACCAGAGGCAGAATAGTAGAAATGTCCAGAACTTTGGTGTTTCAGTACCAGGCTTTACCAACATCATCGTCTGCACCACCTGACGCCATACTATGGCGTCATACTGCACCATTTCCGTCGACGATCTTCTGCCTTAATCGATCGTCATCTTCCATGAAGAAGCTATGTTGCTTGCTCTGCATGCTTTTTTTGTCCTGTTTGGATACGCTTAAAATCCGATTCTGATATAATTAAGCGAGAATCCCACCCAAACGCTTTGATTATTTTTCGATTCTTTCAACCGCCGCGGTGGGAAAGATCGGCATTTGCACTGGGAATCCAAAATCCTGTACCGCGAGCCCAAGGGGCCGTTTCTTCCACCGCGACGATTCTTCAGACTGCAGATTCTTCAGACCGCGACTTATCAGAAAATCCTGATCAAATTAAAATCGATTCTCAGATAAGCGTATCCAAACAGGGCCTTTATTGGAGGTAGAGTTTATTGCAATTCAGACTATTGTGTCTATTATTGACGGCATCTGTTCTGGATTAATCATTGGCGATTTCATCGATGATCATCTTCTACAGGCTACTACGACAAGGTCTGTACATGTGGAGTTTAAGTTGGAGTTGCAAGCTTTCGACACAACGAATTAATTGGGCTACGCTTGATCAAATAGATTTTGAAAAAAAATCAATGTCAATTGTGGGGACAACTGAATTTGGTATTTCAATCACCATTTGAATATGTTGCAATTTGGATTGCTTACATAACCATTACGAGGCTTTGGCAATATTCAATTTCAAAATTTTGATGACACCTTGATGACATCTAGCATAATACTCTCCAAAGTTTTGCTATTTGAAACTAAAGGTTTTGCTCCAATTTCAGTTTGAGATGGAGGATTTAAGTGCAAGGAGTTTGTTTTCGAGTGGATACTACAATGTTCCCAGTTGTCATAGCTCGATTGATGGCACGAGAGTTCTTTTCATTTGAACAATTTTATGGAAGTAGTTTCAACTATGTCATGGAATTCAATTACCTTTAAAGTCAATAATTTAATGCCCATGATGGCCACATGTGCATGTTTGTAACATCCCAGAATTTTAATTGTGAATTAATTTAATTTATTTCAATAGTTAATACTGCTGACGTGTAGGGGGCTATTGAAAATAACCAAGATTTTGTTGCATATGTGCACATGTGTGTGGGATGAGTCAAGGTGGACGTGCATAGCACTGTTTGCATAGAGCTTCTATTAGCATGTATGTTGTGGCCGTGTATCATGCATTGTTTGTGTAGAGCTTCTGTTAGCGCACGCGTTGTGGGTACATATCATGCTCTGTTTGCATAGAGCTTCTGTTAGCACGTGCGTTGTGCCCATGTATCATGCCCTATTTGCATAGAGCTTCTCTTAGCACGTGCATTGTGGCCGCATATTGTTCGGATCATGCAAATGTAGCATGGATCCATGAGTCTAGTTTGTTACTTAGTTTCCTTCCTTTGTGTTAATCAGTTGTACCTGTGTGAGTTAAGTACGATGAAAAAAATTACCCACCATGTTCGTGTGTGTTCTAGTTATCGCATGTGTTGTTCCACAACCAGTTACCAGTTGTTTGGGTTGTAATTCCAGGGCCTATACTAAAAGGGGTTTGGTCATCACTGTGGCTGCCGAGTAACAGCACAGTAAACACCTTGGTGGCAGGGTTACACATGAAGATCCATCGTTGTTTCATTTTCTCGTCACCCCCTCTATTTGGTTTCGTGATCATGCATGCTTTCATGCAGCAGCCACAGATCTACTGCTGCATGCATGCTGTATCGCTGCCACTACATGTCGTTCTTGCTTCTACCGCTGCGTGGGATCTATGGCATGGACACTGCAAGCTTTGCTTCTACTGCTGCTATTGCCATTTGTTGTTGCTACTAGTAGCCATGTCTTGGTCTAGAGAAGAGGAGGTAGAAGGGGAAGAGAAGAGGGAGACCAGGAGCAATGCTGTAGTGCTACTGCTGCTCCATGCCATTGAGCACTACCACAGCTAAAGGAGAGGGGAACACCAATGTTCGGGTTTAGGGTACGACGCAAGATCTTTCCTTTGCGAGTTCATTGAATTAGTTTGGGGTTTAGCTAATTTTAATTCATGATTAAGACATGTCTAGCCTCATGGCAGGTAATGATTAGCATTCTAGGTTTATTGGAATTAACAAGTTTTATACAATTGGATCTAATCCATTTTTTTGGAGATTTTAGAGTCTCATACATAAAATGTAGTGTACTAGAGAAATGTACATAATTTCTTTATCTTTCCACATAGTTTTAAACGCTGAATTCGGATGGACAGATTAAAAGTTAATGCCTTTGGAATCTCGCTGTCTTGTAAACCATTGTAATTAGACAATGTCATGGTAATTATTAGATTAAAATAGTATGAAGCTGAATTAAATTTTGAGATGAACTGAGAACTTGTGCATTAGGACGTTTAGATGCTCAAACTGTCTTCTTTTGCTATTTTATGATAAGTATTAAAATAGATGTGAAATTTGTAAGGCTGCTACCTGTGAGCCATCATGATTCGATAGAGCCACTATAGTTTAAAATTATGGTGATAACATGAAAGTTGTAGATAATTATCTAAGCATTCCATAGCCAAGAACATGAATTTTGGTGAGGTACATTAGAAGTTATGAATTTTAGGATACTGCTGTCTAGAACCGAGTGGCTGCTGGATGTAGTCATGGGAAATTATTAATTAGACTAGTTTATTAGCATAATTGAATTTTTGACATAACTAGGAAGTGATAGATAATTTCCTGCAATTTCTAAAAGTATTACAATTCAATATGTTTACATGTGTAGATTAAAAGATATGAAATTATTAATTCTTCTATTCAGAAGATTACATATTTGTCTACTAGGTAAATAACAGGGGTCTAGATGATTTAGTCTAAACCTGTGGTCACCTAAGGAGTTGTGTAGGTTCCACAACCGGTATGAGTTGCTATAATATGATGTGGGAGTTGAAAGTTGATGTTAGTACCAGGACGGCAAGAGTAGATGTCTAGTAAAGGAGAAAGTTGTGGATTTGAGGAGCGTGTAGGAGTGTTGTTGATTAAGTGTAGTATTGTATGGTTATAGCTTGTATTGAATTTGGGTGTTCACTGTAGGAGGAGTAACGTTGGAGTTAGTGTCATCTTCTAATTAACCCGATTTTCATAACTGGAAAAGACAAATACACAGTAAAATAATAGTTGATTATTGATAATTATCTATTGTTGTTAATTTAATTATGTTATGCAATATTTAATCATATTTTGTTTAGCATGATATTAATTTGTTGACAAATGTGATAGGTGGTAAAATGATGAAAGATTTTATTCATGACATGATATATGCATTACAAGCCAGAGTGGTGAGACAGTCAAATAGCTATGAGTAAAGCTATTTGACTAATTCGATATGCTCTTGAGTAAGACCTGCAGAGATAGGCACCTCCACAGGAGCGAAGGAGAATACCTACTTTGGTAGGCACCTCCATGGGATGGAGGTAGAGAGTGATATCGACGTATGTGCCCTCCGCTATATTGGTATAAACTACAGAAGGAGACATGGGCATGAGCATTTCGTTGCACTAAAAGAAATTAAGATGAGAAAAGAGAATGGTGAAAATTGAAAAGTGAAATGAGTATGTTGTTCCTATTGTTGTATTGTGTACTTGCTGAGTTTTGGACTTATCTTTGCTTATTTGTTATATTAATGTGATCGTTGAAGTTGTTATGCATTGGGTGTAAGTAGAACATTTGAACTTTTGTAGATCCTCACTCCACGTAGCATTATATCACTTATTTCTATAAATAGTTTAGTGTTCTCTATGCAATAATTAGTTAATAAATAGTTCCTTTAGCTCTTTATGGTTCATAATATTGCTGCTTGATGCATTTTTTGGTCTAGCTTTAAAAATTATTCGTCTTAGTGATTAACTAGTTCATCTTGAGTTCAATTTATTGATTACCATGTTGCTAAAATTTCTAGTTGTTATTATAATAAATGCCTATTTTTGAAGTCTAGTTGTTGGTAATATATAATTATTGATTAAACTTGGTAGTGTCTATGGTTGTGGGTGACATCCTGGGCTTGTGTTAAGACAGGATGTTACAATGTTGTTCTTTCATGAGCATTGTTTACCGAGCTTTGTGTTCTAGGTGGCATGTCAGATTCTATGATATGAGTTCTTCGCTATCTATCTAGCACCACAGGTAATGTTTTGGGCTATGTTTTCTATAATTGAGTACTTGTTTCAGAAGATTGTTTGCATAGACTTAGACTTTGCTGAGGTTATAAAGTTTTGAAGACCCAGATTTGTTCATCTACTTGTTGATAGCTGTGTATTTGAACCTGCGGGTGATTTTCTCAATTTTGCTTCGCGAGAAGCATTGGATAAGCATGTTCCAGTTTCTTGTTGAAAATTAGTCCAATAGACTTTCGGCGTACAAGGTGTTTATCTTAATTGGAGGAGTTCTATTGTGTTTTTTTGACTACTAGAGGGAATTCGACTCAAGGTGTAGAGTATTGAAGTTTGATTCGAATCTATACCGTGTCCGTGTAGGATACTGCATCACCTCATGCTAGATGTGGTATGACCAGTGTTAAGGTCATGCGTAGTTTGTATCAGACGTGGTATCAACTTGTAGCAACCGACTTTGATTCGGTTTCCTCTCTATGTGAGACTCGTTTCCCTCGCTCTATATATGTACTCCAGTAATCCATAGAAAGAGTAAGAGTTTCATTGTAATATCTTCTCATATAGTAAATTTTACCTTCACGCGACAGTGATTTTTTCTCGCAAGGATTTTTCACGTTAAATTCGTGTCTCGTTCTTTTGATCTTTTTTTGCCATATGCTTTTATAACACCACACATAGCCTACCAATTGTGTAGTCGCATTTAAAGCAGTGGCGCAGCCAGGATTTAGATCGATGGGGTGCAAACCTAAATCACAAAAGTTCAAATAACATAGTTAATGTTCAAAGAACAAATTACACGTTTCTACTACGGCCGACATCATAAAATATCTACAAATAATTACAACTTGATATGGTACTCCTTCATGCTCTTTTAAAGCATTACATCATCACCATTATCTTCTAGAAAAAACTCACGCTCAATATATGTAACCAAGTAATCATTCAGGTATAATCACCCAAGCTATTTCTTATATTGTTCTTTGTATGTTTTATTGCCAAAATACCCTCTCAACACTTACAATAGCCATAGAAAAGATCAACCCCAATTTAAACAACACATAAACAAGTTTATGGCCCTGCTCGGTTGGGCTGAATAGCTGTGGCTTATGGCTGAAATGCATTGTAGCTGGTTGAAATTTCACTGTAGTTGAAAGTGGCTTATTTGGCGTAATTAAATTTAAAAATTTAAATATAGAAAAATTATGTTAGCTCATCTTGGACAACTCAAACGAATACAGGCAAAAAGAACCGGAAAAAAGCTCAAAAAATTGAAAAATCAGAAAAGATGAAATTTATGAATAATGAAAAAATAAGTTAGAAACCAGAAGCAGAAGCTGAAACGAGCGGGGTCTAACATCGTACTTCTTTTGTCTCACCAAGGCATTCAAACACATGGTGGCTAGTCCATTTACTCGATGGGACTGCTTCTGCCGGCTAGGCTTGTTGAAGTGGGTTGGTGGGCTGGGCTGCTGTTTGTTGAGCGCTGAGGCTGCTGTCTGTTGAGCGCTGAGAATAACACATACTGTGTAATTCATCGTATAGCTTGCGTATTATACTATATAGCTGTTGTACCCCCATGCACTACATTTCTTTGATTTCTTTTTGTTAAAGAGGTTACGCGTTCAAGAGATCACAAGATCAAGTCTCTAGGAGGACCTCCAAAACTCAGCACTTCAACCGCATCGAGTCTTTCAGCTGATTCAGCAGGAAGTTTCGGTGCAAGGCGATATTTTACTTCAGTCTTTAGCTAATTAGTTGGCTTGTCCATGTTGTTTAGCTTCGATTTGAGGCTGAGGTCTGGTTTGTAATTCTTGGCTGTTGCTCGCCTGTTTTCTTTTCTTTTTTCTTTTTGTTTTGCTAGGCTGAGCTGAACAATCTTTCTTTCCTTCTTTTTAAATGAAAGGTAGTTCCGAAAAAACAAGGTCAAATCCCATAAAAATGCATAAATAAAACCCATTTATATAACATGTATGTAATTAGTGAAACCCGAGCAAGGCGTGCCACCGTTGGACTGCATAGTATTTTACTGAAAATGTTACTTTCATGTTACTACTTATTTTTTTTTAAAAAAAACAATGTTTCTAGTGTTTTTCCACTTTTCAAATCAATGGAGATTTAACTATATGGACCACTACCAAGTTAAAATTGTATGGATATGTGTTAAATGCACCATGCATATATACTAACTACCAATCTTAGTGATTAGACGGAATTTGGACGGTTATACATCCACCACTCATGAAAGCTATACTTCTTTCAAGAAACCCCTTCAACTTATTGACCCAGATCTAGCTTCTCTTTTCTAATCATCCACACCTTGTAGCAGTAAGGAACATTCGTCTTAATGGAGTTGTGGCATATCCATATATCCAGTCGGTGGCTGAGATTAGCTGGAGTTCTTTTTGTTTTTTCTTTCTTAATTTGGAGTGCTTCCTACTAGACAAGATCCTACTGCTCGAGCCAGCTGACCTTAAATTAACCTAGACTCTTAGCTATAATACAGCACTTTAACTGATCTGGTGTTAAGTTAGGTCAGATGCATGCCTTGCGCACTATAGGCTGACATTAACTAGTTTCAATCGTGCATCACTAATTCTTCAGATCTAATTATCTATGCATGTGCCTCTTGCCAAATAATACTTCTTAGCAACAAGATTAGGATGCTTAAGTATGAAATCATCTGGCCTTGCACCTCACACCGTCACACGACATGATAAGTAGGATAAATCTGATCGACTCATATACTACATGGGGTCAGCTGTTTTTGTGCTCATCTTTTAGGCCACTTGCAACAATAATGCAAAGGTGATGCCACACGTTTTGTATGCGTATGTGAGAAGATAAGATATCAGATCTAAGTGAGCGAATTGAAGAGCGACTTTAGAACATTTGGAAGAAAAAATGCTCTAAATTGGGTATTATCATGAGTTTGTGACAGTGAAAGGCAGCCTTTTGCAATTGGGTGTGTTTTCGTCCAGGAAAGTTTTCGTCCAGGAAAGTAAAACCTCTGGATTTGTTCAAGTCGTCTTCTGTACGATATGTGTGCTTTGAGAATTGAGAGTTGAAGTGTGGATATCAGTTAGCTTTGAGTGCTCCAGTAAAATAGTGTGACACCACATGGATATCACTCCATGTTTGTGATAAGTATTTGACTATGCTTGTGCTTTAGTATCAAAGTTTGAGTTTGATTTTGTGTCTTTTAGGTTTTACTGCCTGGAAGGCAGCGGTCTGACTAGCTAGCCTGCAGAAGCGGTCTGATCATTGTGCAGAGGCGGTCTAACCAGTCAGACTGGCAAGCGGTGTGACCGGCCTAGGGAGGTGTTCCGATTGGCCATGGGAGGTAGTCCAGCCGGAGTTGCGGTAGTATAGGACAGTAGTTAGCGGTAACTATTTTCTAGAGAAGTGTTCATTGCATTGCACGAAATTTTTGAGAGCGGTGCAACTGGCCAAAGGTTGGCTGTCCGACCGGACTAGAGTCAGGCCATCTGACCAACATGGATGTCCCAGTCAGACCGGTCCCCTGTTACTGAGAAGAGTTAAAGTCGGTCTAAGGCAGTCTGACCGGCCATTGGATGGCAATGGAACTGGCCTCTGGTGAATTTGAGTGGGAGTTGTGTCTTGGTTGTGTTGTAACTCTATGAGCTTTTGGGAGTCTTTGTAAGGTGTTGGTCATGGTGGGGAGTCCATGCAAATGTGAGATATGGCGTGAGTCTATGTATATGTTGGTTTTCTAATGAGAGTCAAGTGCATATCATTTGTGCTTGGAACGATTGTTTGGTCTTTGATGTGCATTGTGCTTGGTGATTGTTGCAATCAATGGCAAGACTAAGGCTAGTGAGATGCCCTAAGGCCATAGCGTGCTACGTAGGTCCGGGTGGAGTACCATCTCAAGCGAAAAAGCACGGAAGAAAGGCAAAGATCGTGATGAGGCAAATATCTGCATGTGGTGTGCCAATTGGACTTGTGTTTTTCAAATGATGATAGTTCTTGGAGCAGGCGTATGATATTGATGGCAAGTAATTGAGCATCACGAACTGTGTTGTAGTATGGTGTGTTATAGGACTTGAGACGTTTCAAGTAGTGATGGTCCACTAGAGGAGGTGTACGAACTTAGAGAGACAATTCATTGGGTATCACATCCTTGGTGCTTTGGTTGCTTCTAGGAAAAAACATCGTGAAGACCGGTGGGTGGCAATTAAAAAATTTATTTAATACCAGGTGGAGAGGTAGTTTGCAATACCGTAGAGGTGACCTAAGTGGTTTAGGTCATATCTTAGAGGACGGAGTGTCATATCGGGCTATTGGAATCATTTGAAATTTACTCTTTGAAAAATATGCAAGCGTGTAAATATAAGACATATTTGTTTGTGAGTTACCGAGTTTTCCTATTTGTAAATGGTTGTATCCACTAAGTATATGCTGGTTGCTAGGGTTTAGTGGTAAGTGAGGAGTCTCTACTATATAAGCCCTTATGTGTGTGAGATAGATATAAGCTCTCAAGGGTTGGCGTTCCTTGTGTTGGAGACTTTGTGTGTGTGTGTGTGTCTAGCCTTAGAGCTCTATTCTCCTTGAGAAAGTTGCTGTAAAATATTCCTCTCTAAGTGAAATAAACATCCAAAGTAAGTTGTGCCATATATTCCTCCTTATACTTTGATTTGCTTGGTTTTCTGGGTTGAATTTTATCTCCTCTTAATCTCTTTTAGTGCCAAGGATGTGTAAGAGATGAAAATATCTCTTAGAGATTGTATCCCATCCATCTAGGCACTTTCTATAGAAGTTCTTATGATTTCTCGATTTTGATCAAGAGATGGGTGATTTTGGGATTTTGATCTTGAGGAGATTTTGGCTTATGTTCGTATTATGATCTAACTTATTATGACATATGAGAACCTATCTAAGGTCATCTAAATCATCAAGGACTCACAAGCAAGAGCAGATTGAGGTTTTCCTCTTTTGCCCGGTTTTAGTGGAACATTCCTTATTTTGGATAAAAGTTTGGACTTTGGCATTGATCTTCACAATATACGATTGGAATATGTTCCTGACATCCTAGGGAGGACTTGTGCCAAGTTTCATTGTGTTTGGATTAATGATTTAAGAGTTGGCTCTTTTCTTGGTTGTGAGCCATGTTGATTTGAGCATTCGCCTTGACGAGCGATCGACCACAGTGACCCAAGCAGTTAGGCCAGCTAGATCGGTAAAAACTAGCCGAATGCGCGGTCAATCCGGTCGAGCGATCCAACTGCCCTCTGGCCGTTGGTCAAACCGATGTGACAGGTTTGTCTCAGGTAGTTTATGTCCTTTGGTTCTTGGCTTTGGAGTAGCTTGTGAGTTTGTGTTTCTGCTGCATTAAGTTGATAATACCAAGGGAAAGATTTTTTAGAAGCTATTCGCCCCATGTGACTTGCCATACCGACCCTACAAATAGCTTGAGTTGTGACCTTTATAAGGTTTTGCACACTGGCAACTATTAGCTAGCAATTGACACGAAAATAAGTTTTTAGGTTTCCCCCACCATGCTCTTTTCTTTTCTTCAGTTATATTAATACTCATTTATTAAAAGCATTCTTTACGTAACTCCTTGTGGTTAAAAAATTGACATTTTGGATATTGGCATGGTATTTGAAATGCAACTTTGACTAACAATTTGCATTGAACATAAATGTAAAAACTAATAGAAATATAATATTTGAATACATATTTTTCATTGATGAAAAGGTTTTTTTAAGATAAAAGTACTCATAGTATGTTGGTAAAAATTAAAATAGTTTGATTTCACGCATACAAAGATATCACCTTCTTTTTACCCAAAGGAGCGAGAAGGAATTTTGTGCAACATACTATATATATGCCTCTAAGTTTGAGTGACTTCAATTCCTTTTTATTATAGGGGGAAAACCTGATATGTAAAAAAAATTGTAATGATGTTTATCTCCACCGAAAATATATATCACTTGTCTTACTAGTTGGACACAACCAAACAGAAAAATTCAAACCATTGTGTGATCACTTAAACACTTATAAGAAGCACGCTTAAGCATAAAATCCACTTGTGTAAATGTTATGCGAAGGGATGCTACTTACGAGTTTCCTCTATATAAGCATCCGTGTGGCAAGAAAAATAGGAAGACAAAACCTAGTTTTTTTTATAGAAGTGCCTCACTAAGTGTTGATGTAAACTACATGCAATCAAATATAACCATAGCGCACGGGTCAATTGTAGCCTTTCGCCTAGAGTATTCTAGTGGATCGAATCCACAGAGAACAAACTATCGATCACCTTAGGGTTTTTAAATATACAATCATCTAACTACCCAAGAATCGAAGTGTGAGTTAAGGGTAAAGGATGGAAGTTTATCGTGAGCCTGCGTTCAGATAATCTAGGATTAGAAGGTTTGAGCAAAAGTTGATATTACTACCCCGAAGCTAATTTGATCTAACTATAACATCCACTAATTGTTGTGCAAGATCTCTCACGAGAGATTAAAGGGCCCTTTCCCAATCATGCACCCTTAGATATCACGAGCCACAACCATCTACCGATGTCTCAACACACTCATTTCCCTATCTAATGCATAAATGAGCAATGAATTAGACGCCCAACATAAGCTAGATGTCGGCGGTACATTGTTCTCTATGCCCTAGTGTTGTTATCACTATGCACAGCTCTAATCCCCGAATATATGGATCTTTCTTACTTATGTGCTAACTGAACTGGTGCTTATAAACTAGCATGCAAGGTTCCAACCTAAGGGGGTTTGTTGGCTAACGGGACCCCAATGGTCTATTTTTATGATAGGAGCTCCCCCGTTTGTTGGACATCTGATCAACTAGAAATAAAATATCATTGATTGCAAGATAGAAATAGAAGAAGCAACTAAAAATAGACTAATAAACCATGAAAGACAATTAAAGATTAATTAGCTAACGACGAGAAAATATATGATTGACTTACACGTCAAAGTCACAAGTCCGGAACCTCAGCTGCTGATTAGAATCATCCCTAATTAGAGCCTCATTATAACTCCTCTAATTAGATAGGATAATTAGAACCACAATTAAAAAGGTCAAGTAGAGCCCTCTAATCTGATTAGAGAGACTAATTAGAGCCTTCTCTAAGCTCTAGACTAATCCTACTACTAGAAAACATGGCTCTAAACTCGCTGGAGCAGTGAGTTTAGAACTCGGCGATGGGATGTCAATGGGATGGCTAAGAGTGTGCCACTAGGGTCCTATTTAAAGGCCAAGGGTTCGGAGGGTCACATCTTGGACATGATAGAGTTTAAAACAACTAGGATAGAAAGTTTGAATTCGGAATCTCTTTCGTATTCGAGTTGGTTTGTACCTTCCTTCTGTGTAGCAAATTTTTTGGAGGCTGTATCTCAGTCGTCTGAACTCCAAATAAGATGATTTTGGACTCTAAATTGTAGCCCATGAAAACATCTACAACTTTATAGTTGTCAACTCATTCTTCGAATGCCGTCTTCTAAGTCAAAAAGCAATTGAAAATTGACTCTGTTGCGGACTCCGATTCTCTGTGCAGCCAGCCTTGTGGGTGCCATATCTCACAGGTCAGAACCCCAACTAGGTCAATGAGGACTCTAAATTTGACTACTGAAAGATATCTACAATTTTGTTGTTATGCATTTTTACATTGGAAGTTGTTTCGGTTGCGAAAATCTCTTTGCAAGATGAAGGATAGATTATGTCCCATTTGTTGGCGTGGCAAATATGGAATCTTCCAAATTTTTTATTTCTTCGACTTTCCTTTCTTCAAAAATTGTGTGGAAGCTTCCAGCAGCAATAGAATAAGTTTTCCTACTCAATTGTGGGTCCCACTAATGATTTATCCTTAGAAATTAGCGTGCACAAAGCAATCCTCACGTCTGTCATGTCATTGACCTGTCGAAGGCTCGGTGTTTCCATCATAACTTTTTTGTCCGAACTCCGAATTTGGCAAATGGTATATGAGTTTTAATCGATGAGAGCACCATCATGAGTGCCTCCAAATTGGGATTTGAAGATGTCTTGGCCATTGAAAGCTCATGATCTTTGGAACCCGTCGATTTGCCAATTCAGAAGCGGACTTCTCCTAATGAGTTATTTGGCACAAAAAAAATACCTAAAAAGTTATGTTTTCCTACAATACTTTTACATTTATATCTAGAATATGGATTATTAGTAGCACAATACGTAACGTTAATGATGCAGAAGAATAGGAAATGGTATTGTGGAAGAGTGTGAAATATGTATAAAAGCAGTGCCAACACTAAGCGCCTGTATTGCACATGCTCTTATGCGGCCGCTAAGGCAGTTAACTACTAGGAATGTGTTTTAGAACATCTAATATTGTATTATAAGCTGATAGGCTAAAAATGCTTGGAATAATCAAAAGAATAGGAAAACTTGTTGTATAACAAGTACAAATATATATTTAATAATATGCAATAATGAAAGTTGTATAATGAATATTAATTGTTTTATTTTTAAATATAATTAATATGCACATATGGCATGTATATATTATGGACGATTTATGACTAACTTTTTAAAACTCCACATTAGACATTGACTTGAAAACTCGTTGTTAGAACTTAGACGTACATCGACTTCCACAAATTATTTTCAACTAATGGCACATATATAATAAATTTTCCTTAGTTATTAGGACTCAGAGCATGTGTATACTATATATCAAGGTACTACATACTCTAGGTTATCAATTGAGTTATACAAAAAAAAGGATCAAATTATGGGACTAGTGAAACTTGAGACTCATATAATTGCCTAAAATCATTTTATGAAACTTATATATTAGCATTTGAAATAAAATATTTTCTAAAAATAGACTGCAAATACTTTATTGCATCTACAATTTTGTCCACTCGTTTTCCTATTCTCGATCGTATTTTGTAGGTTCCAGGAAAAATGAAAAAAAAAGTACACTCTCTTCGCGAGTTCTTGCATAGCCTTGTGTCAGCATGTGTGCGAGAAAGTGTATAGCGTTACGATATATGTTGCCAACAGAATATACATACTACCAAATCACATAATCTGGTGCCTCTAAAAAACTTCGAACTCATGTTTTATTCTGCGCATGTAACCTAGAGCTAGCCACCAAAATTAATTAAGAACACAGTATAAAAATTGAATAATTAATTTCAGTCAGCCTCAATCTTTATGCATGTTTCGTGGACTTCTTGGGTAGATATATGTAACGACCCTATTTTTTAGAACAGGGTCAAAAAGTTTTTCGTAATAGTTCAGGAGTTCAGTTGTAAATAAAAAATAGTATCATACCTACTCATGAGTGTTTTTAAAGGGTTAACTTGATTAAAATATGACATAACGACCAAACTTTAATAACTTTACAAGCGTTCAAACCCAAAACTTAACTTACATTTAGAAGATCTAAAGAAATCCTACAGAAGCGCTTGAGTGTGGTCGTAACCCTAACACAAAAACTAAAACATCCTTTTTTTCTTCTGGTGTATGTTCTAATGAAAATAAGCAAGATTAAAGTACACTAGTACTCAACAAACCATATGCAAAGGCTATGTACTAGTATGCAAGGAGTCCAAATGGATATTCACTGGTTGTAATGTAATACTAGTGGATGCAAGTTTGTTGTTAAAGAATCTTTGCATTTCAAAAGGTAAAACAATATTTAATTAACAAGGGGTTATCTTATCCACAATGTCTCATATTAAAATCCTCTAAACTCTACTTATTCCTTGTTGTTGGAATCACCCATGAAACACAGCTCTATTAACCGAGAGCACGACATATTCGAATACTATTTTTTATACTTTGCATAGTTGCCTAGTTTTGCCTATAAGATTTCTCAAACTCTCAATGTCATACAATAGACACGCAACAGATAGCGTGCGACTGAGTGAAGAAAACAAGATCTTTTACTGCTCTCCTCTTTCTAGCCTCTAACTAGTAGCTAGGAGCCATGCATTGTTGGGAATTCACAGGCCAATGCAAAAGGCGCGGCTTGATATCAAGTGGACCTACCGTTGTTAAGTATGGAAGATACTGCTTCCATACCACCCCCATTATACGCGGACCATTCCCACCCCTGGAACCCCAATCCATCATATAGATATTCAATTGAATTGAGCAGCTACCAAATCAATTTTGACAAGTCAAAACTTATAGTTGAGCAATCACTATGTTCTTTACTCAGTATAATGTTCTTGTACTTATTTTTCACTAATGAGGCAACCGGCCACAAACCAATAATCTAGTGCATTATGGCACTACTACCAAATCAAATCAAAGCCTCAACCCTAAGGTATGGTTATGGACTTCAACCATCTTGTGGCTTTCCACGATTCCTCCTTAACCCTAGTATCATTTTGTAATCCTATCGGCAAAATGCTGAATCACTAAGTAGTGTAAAATATTTTAATGTTTAATATACTGATGAATAATTATACAATAGTTTATTATTATTTAAGTTGCCAAGGTGAATATGGTTTACAAGTAAAATATTATCAGTGGTAAGACTTAGCTAATTGTCATGTTATTCTAAATTATTATTTTAAATAAATAACCGTGTGCAAATAGTAATGATGAAAGTAGTGATAATTAAATAATATCGCAAGAACAATATGACGAAAGACATGTGACTTGCCTCTTTATCTAGAGTCTCTGATTATTTCACTATAGGCTTCAGGTTTATACCATCTATCTAAATTGCTCCAATAGCTTCTTCATTGGCCAACTAGTCGAATACAGATACTAGCACAAAAATGAATATAAATAAGTTTTTGATTTTGCATAATGCAAGCTGGGAATAAAATGTAATAAAATGATCAGAAAAAACACAAAGGAAAGTGGATTTGAATGGGTAGGATTTAAGCGGTGCTTGGTTTGGCTAAACAGAGTTGAAAATAGGTTAGATATACTCGAGACGGTTGAAATAGGTATAATTGTGCTATTGTGTTTATGTGAACAGTAAAAGGTTTGAACAGTGGTGGATCGAGTTTTGGCTTAAACTATGGCGAATTTGGGTCTAAATAGTAATGGGTTTCGGTTTTGGGCTTGGTCCATAGTTTTCTTGGTTTTTGGGCTGACTGGCCTGGTTTCATGCGCATAACCCACCTGCCTAGTTTACCTTCATCCTTCTCTGTTCAGCTTGGCACACTAACGCCAAATAGAGTAGGTGGCAGTGGCACAAAGGAGCTCTGATAAGGTTCTTGGCGATGAGTGATGCCATGCAAAGGGGTTTTGAATACTAGGGTTTCCATGTTCAGGCTTGGCAAGGTTCGGGGACTTCGGTGAGGGCTAGCAACTGTGGAGGTTTGTCAGACGACTTCCATGGGATGGCGTCGCCTCGGTTGGGTTCCGGTGAGGAGCGTAGGCTTTTAATCATCTAGGAGGGATGGGAAGGCTAGCGGAAGCATTGGTTTTGTTCTCTAGACTTGTGTTGAGTTGTCCACGGTGACATGATTTTGGATGTTGGTGGGGCTCATCGCCAGTGATCTAGGGGCTAGGTGTAGCTAAGGTAAGGCTGGGGTTGGGTTCGTGAGGTCTTGGTGGTGCTAGGGGTGAAAGTAATTGAAGTTTGGTGGAGGCATTTCACGAATTTGAAAACTAGGGCTCACCGTTGATTTTCTAGTGATGGCGGCGATAGTTTTGTCGGAGGTGAAAGGGATGGATTGGGTGTGCAAAGGGTTGTCAATGGAGGTGAATGGTGAGGTTAGCATAGCTTTTTAGTGCTCGGGAAGCGGTGGGAGCAGTAGCGGCTTGGTTTCAGCGGTGGCGCATGGCCAGCGAGGTGGCGCATTGGAGTTTTCAGCAGTTTGGTGGCATGGCTAGCAGTCACGGTGACGTCTTGGTCTCAGTGCTCTCCTTTGTGCTAACAAGCTCGCGAGTGGTAGTGGTCAATTGTGGGCGTGCGTGTCGGACAAAGGGCACTCTACTTGGTGGCGGTGGGGGGGGAGGGGACGGGCTCAGGTGGCCACTGTGGCATGTGGCCGAGATGATGTAGGATCAAGGATATCGACTAGAGGGGGGTAAATAGGAGGTTTTTAAATTTTTCTTTTCTTCTAAACAATTTTCAACAATCTCAATCTAATAAGAATGTAAAGCACTTAAGCCTACACAATTCTAGTCAAGTAAGAAACAATACTAGCTCTATATCAAGCAAATGATCACAATAATACTAACAAATAAGAAGTAGAAAACAATATGAGAGAGATGTACACAACCGATATTTTACCGTGGTGTTCGAAAACTTGTCGGTTTCCCCTAATCCACGTTGAGGTTAGCCCGAACAAATCGGATTGGCTCCACGAATTAAGCTGCAACACTCGAGTCCACTAGAGGTAGCTCTTCCCCGCTCCGGGTAGGTGAGCTCCAACCTTCACACGAATACCGGGTCTTCTCACAAACTCCTTTGATAAGATCACCGATCAATCCTCCGCCCAATCGTCCAGGTGCCGGCAAGCACCAAGAGTAATAAATCAGAGCTTCACTTGATTGCAAATGAGTACCAAAGGATCAACTAATGAATGCTATGCACTTTTTGGCTCAACCACCTCAATTGAATGCTCAAGAGAGAAAAGAGGTGTGGAATGAATGCTCAAAGCTCAAAGATGTTCAATGGAGTCTCTAACATCTGTCCTTGAGCAGTGGTACGGGTATTTATACCCCTCACCAACCAAAACTAGCCGTTTGGAATAAATTCTAGAAAAATTAGGGCGAGCGGAACTACCGCCGGCCAAAGGCCGGTAGTTCCGCTCCACCTCTAGCGCGGCAGAAAGGCTATGTCAGAGGCTCTGCAGTAGCCGTTGGAAAGTCGGTGCGGTACTACCGCCGTTATAAAATGCGGTACTACCGCTCCACGGTAGTTCCAGGAAGTCAGTGCGATACTACCGCTTGGGCCAGGCCCCAACTTGGTGCTCTCTGGAAAAAAGACTCCGCTCTATCTCCAGAGCTTCCGGGCTCCAGAAGTATTACTCTATACTGTAGAACTACCGCATCCAGCGGTAGTTCCGGTGTTAAAATCACCGGTACTTTCGATCCCGCGAAATCTCAGGTACACCCGGAGGGTGCTCTCTGAAAAAAGGCTCCGCTCGGACTTCGGAGATTTCAGACACCGGTAGTTCCGATTTTGTCTACGGAACTTCCGCTCTGCGGTAGTTCTGACGTTGAAAACTGCGGTACTACTGCTCTTCCAGGCATAGCACAGATTGGCTTTTTCAAACAGATTTTTAATGAATGCATGATCCTAGTTTGATCCAAATGGCACACAAATTTTGCTATCAAGCTACTTGCCATGATCCCTATTTATGGTACGATTATTTAACCTATAATCCGGTCTTCTACCTTTTCTCCTAAGACCTTTTCTCCTAAGTATACCTTTGTCTTGAGCCATTTTTTATCTTCACATTGATCCTTAGTTTGCATCTTGTTGGCCACTTATGGACTTAACCTTTAAATGCTCATTAAACACGTTAGTCCCATATTCACATAAATTCATTAATTATCAAAACCATTCCAAGACTGTGATCTATTGATTCAACCTTGACCCCAGAGGTCTCCTCTCCCCAACTACACTAGGCTCAAGGTGGAATTAGGGGCCTAGATGCTTTCAGGTGAGGTGACGGCTTTTAATGGTGGTGTCAGAGCTTGCCAGAGCGTTGTACAACCATTGACGAGAGTGGCAATGGCGAGCGTATCTGAGGTGTGATGGCGGCGAGCCGAGTGGCAAGGATGAACATGGCGAAAGCAATTTTTGAAATGGCACCAATGTCAGGAGAAAACGGGAAGCTAATTAGGGGGAAGCGTAATTGGTCGAAGGATTTCCAAATTGAGCAAGTTTCCAAATTTAGCTGAAATTCAATAAAAATTCAAAAAAATTGAAAATTTTGGGTTGTCTCGATATCTACGATATTTTGTTGTACTTGACAGGTCTACTGGCCTGCATTGTTGACCTAACATATCCTAAAAGCGAGCTGGCAGATTAAGGAGGCCGACGTGTAAGCTGAGAAAGTGCCTAATATTCGTTAGGTGCTAGCTTACGTACACCAAAAGCGAGTGATACCTAACTTACGGTCGAGGGCTCGAAAGCCGCTACAATGCTAGCTACCTGCATGCATGTATTTATGCGTCTGGCTGGGGATAAAATGGCTGAAGATCGAGATTGAAGGGATTGAAAGGCAAATAATCCGGGATTGCCACCAGGCCCACCACCCACGAGGAACAAATCAATGCCTAGTTGAAAAACTAATCTTGTGTCATCTTCTTTTGCATCGTGTGACGGCTCATAATTGTGTTTAGGAACGTAAGCAACTTGACCCGCCGATACTATACATGGAACACGAATCACGCTGCTCACACAAATCGCAGCGAAAAACCGAAGCCGAAGCCGCCTCGTACGATAATCCGTCCAGTCAAAATAAATGTTGTTTTGACAACTATATTGTTGCCGTGGGCAAATTCCTAACAACAGCACTGCATCCCTATAGAAGGTGTTCCCTGGCAGCGTATACGATGGGCCAGCCGCTTTTCCAACAAATTGGTGAAGTCAATAATAGATGAACATGAACGAAAACCGATCCTGAACAAACGTCGATGCAAAGTAATAATGAACAGGAATGAATCTTGAAACAGAGAATAGGTGTAACTCATTTATGGATTAACACGTCAACACGTCAATATGGAGCCATAACGAACAGGAACGAATATGAAAGCAGAGGATAGATATAACTCACAGATTGATGAACACATCGATGTGAAGCAATATTGATCAAAGTCAAATTACAAATGTAAGCTTCTAATAACTACGACCTACACCTAAGACCTAAGGTATAGGAAACCTAGATGGAAAAAGTAGTAAATGTTGCCGTGTGTGCGTTTTTGTGTCAACCAGTATAAGGTATTTATAGACTAAAATAGCAGATTCAATCTTGGATTGTATTTCAAGTCTCTCTCTCTTCGTATCAGCTCAACGTTTTCTTGTAGAGTACCTGTCCGCTTTGAAATCTTCTTGTTTTCAATCTCTTGTTGATGATTTTCTTCTTCGCATCTATATTTTCTTAGTCGGCATCTTCTAAAAACTTCTTAATGTGGCCGATACTTGATTCTGATTTCTGGCAAATCCGATCTTTTATTATAATTATGTCAAATGCTAAAAATACTTTTGTCGATTATTTTACCTGACAAAATCTGAAGACAATACATATATAACATTGCAAATCAAACTTTTCACGTTAAACTTCGGCCCTTGATATATTAATTTCTATAGGTTCAATTAATTAGCCCTACAACATAAGATTCATATAAGCTATGACCTTTCAGCACCGTAGCTATATTTGATCAACAGATAGACCCTCCGACTACCACAGTTATATATTTTCCCGTAAATATGTAAGATATAGGTCATAAGCTTAGGGCCTCTGCACTGTTATGGCCAGAGTCTTTCAGTGCAAGCTCATCTATTTGAGTATGGATCTTATTGGTATTTTCGCAAAATTAGTGTTATGGATACTACTCTAATGTTGACATGGGTCTTATGGATGTACTAGAGGTATAGATGCCCCTGTCCTAAGATGCTCCATCACTACTAGAAATCACAAGTTTCCCTAATACACTAGGGAACAGGGCCAAAAACCACAGGGATATATAGTTTCCAAGAGAAGTTTCCCAGGGGTTTTTTCCTCAGACCCCAGGGAAAGAGTAGTTTCGCTTGGGCTCTAGGCACTAGGTAAGTAATCTCACGTGGCATGGAAAGTAGCTTTCCCTTGGGTAGTACTTACCCCAGGGGAACTATTTTGTATGTAGTTTCCGAAAAACAAAATATAAAAAAATCTTTGCATAAATATTATGATAAGAATTCATAATACTAACTTTGAGAGACCTCCAGTATAAAACATCAGCCACACAAAGATATGAATAAATTCATATGTTAAAGAATATAAATTCATGTGTTCACCAAAATTGACTAATATGGCCAATTTGCAGACATTCATAACGAAACAATTTGCAGATTTTGCACATGGAAAAACAGCTAGGCACTTATATACCTTTTGTATGAGTGATAAAGGAGTAGTATTTTTCTAACAGAAAACACTTGCACTACAGATGTAGTTAAATCCATGGCATACAATACATCAGGAGGTTTCAGTTTTGAGTTGCCATCTAAATTGAAAAGATATGAGACAATTATTTTCACATCTTTCTATAATTACGACAAACATCCAAGATACCCAGATTGACAAGTGGGAAATAAGACTAGTTAGTTTCATCGATCCCACCCTTCTGAAGACCTTACATACCAATAAGAAAGACAATGATCTATTTCCTTCAACCTGCAAGCAAATAACATTTTTTCAAACAAACATAAATGGTTTTCTGAGCGGCACTTAATATATTTTTGGACAAGACTTACTATGTCTTGGACCCCGGATTCACAATCCGCAACCCTCTGACCACACTATTCGTTGGATCAATAGATAATGCACACATATACATTACTGGATCATACACATACATCACATGAACCATATCAGATATTTATATTACATATCGAAGTTCAAATAACCCATATTAGGTATAGTACATAGCAGGCCGATCAGGCCAAATGTTACACTACAAAAAGCAAAAGCAAAAGCAAAAGCAGAAAGCAAAAAGTGGGGCCACACCTTGCCATAGGCAAGTGACTGAAGGTAAAGTATGTACAACAAATACTATCAAAGGTTGGATAATAGATGTTCACACAATCACCATCAATGTGTATCCAAGCAAGGGTAAGAACGAGAGACTGCAAGAATGGTTCCATCCACACTTCGTACTTTTTTATCCCACCTATAAAGATTCTTTTGTAAATATATACTAACTAGAGTAAGTTTCCATACCTGTCCTTGACCGTGGGTATGACTATTCAAATAGTTTTCACTCTGTAGAGGTCACACACTTTACCTACAAGAGATGTTCAACTTGTTATGTTTCACATATTTTGTTATACATACATATCAAGAGGACCATCATAAGGCATTTACAATGCATCTTCCTAACGAGGTTTGACTGCTAAGATTTCCATCGCTGTAGGGTTCTATATATCCACCCTCTCCAGAGGCACCCTCTTGTGTCGCATGATGACTTATACCAGTAACTCAACCTGTGTTCATCCGGATGGTGCAACCAGTGCTGGGCGATACAAATTAATTAGTTAGACGACACCTATTATAACTTGTGATTGCGCTATTTTACATTAAGAAGTCATCACAAGATTCAGTCCTTAGGGTTACCTAAACAGTTTTACCACAAACCACGCCCTCGTCCTCCCATCGCACCAGCCCCACTTACCATCCACTTAGGTATTAAGTAAGTTTAGAGTTTTACGATTTTAAAATATTATTTCTAGTTTAAATACCAGCCACTTCTCTCCAGTAACTGCCTAAATCAAGTTTTTATATTTGAAATGATGTTAAAACAAATTAATACTTTATATATCTAAGCAAAGCTAAGTATTGCATCGTGACACAGACAAGATCTGCCTCACCCCATCACATGTTGGGCGGGTTTAGTTTCGAGGTTGACTGATCCCTCCCCATCGCTCCGATCGTATAAACTATATATCTTATGTACTTGTAACCTTTGTAAGGCATAATTGGACTGCCACTTGATATACACTCGCTAACTCTCTGTACTCCATGACAGAATACACTTTCATGGCTTTTGTTAACAAAAAAGCTTTAGTGTCACTCGATCGAGTGATCTAGTGATGAAGTGCGTGTTATAGTACAAGTAGGGCCACGTGTTTCCCAAATAAATAAGCCTCTGAGTGAAATGCTTGGTGCATAAAAAATCTTAGAAGGCAAAACTTTAATGATTACACCAAAGTGAACTAAAACAGCCCAATAATTGTCGATCCATGGATTACCGAAGATCATACTACTCAGAGAATATGTAAGACATAAATTAGCATCTTAGTTACAGACATAACAGCATAGATTAGCTTCTGATCGAATTGCACATTCCATTTAAATTTTGATAACTTTTACTTTTCTACCGGTTGTATAATCACTTTTGTACGAACTTGAGTATATAGATTTTCCTTAATTTGGATGTGATATTTTTACATTCATATTCATACTTTACTTTTATCTTAATTTATCTAGAAAGCCAAATCAGGTGCAGTCAAAACCATATCAGACATAGAGTGGAGGCTACATATCTAGCTACCTTAGTGCACTACTATAAAAAGGGTCATCCTGCATGATTCATCACAGTTGGTTTAATACAAATCATTAGCGATAAAGTTACTACAGATGATTTTATAAGATCGATCATCTAAATACTTATCACAAGACGGTTTAGAACAAAAATTGTCCGTGATGTCTGTACTTATCACAAACAGTTTTTATTCCGAACAGTCTGTGGTGACTTACTTATCACAGACAGTTCTTTACTAAGAATTGTATGTGATAATATTTTAATTTATCCGCTCTCATTGAATTTTAATTTTTCACTTATCTTGTTGGATTTGTTCTTTAAAATGAAAGGCTCGGTAGTTCTTCTTATCATTTCCTCTTCTCTCTTCTCACTTCTCCTCCACTCCTCTTCTCCTAATCTCCACTTCTCTCTTCTCACTTCTCCTCCACTTCTGCTCGCCAAATTTTCCTTCAAAATAGAAGGCTCGGCCGACTACCTTCCTGAGCTCCTCTGCCTCTGGCTGTGACACCACGATTTACTGTATAAGGCACTCTTATCGTAAGAGTGTCATGTGTAGTGTCACCGTCATGACACAACGGTGACGCTGCCGCCGCCGGCCTCCCCTTCAACGTCGGTGATATATCCCCACCCTACCCCTCTCCTAAACTTGCATCGCTGGTGATATATCCCCCACTACTTTACTCCGAGAACTTGATTTTACTTTCTCAACTCCCTAAACTTTGTCTCCGTTTGCTGATGTGGTGCACATGGCTGCTAATAGACTAGGCGCATATGACCACGACTTACGACCGTGCGCCTACGACCACAGCATACGACCACGGTTTACAACCATGGCAATATCACATACAGTTCTTGGCGCTAGCAGCAACACAGATGGTCTCTAAACTAAAACCGTCTATACTTGTATTTAACATTGATGGTTTTGGGAAACCGTATGTGATGTGCCATCTAATATTAGACTCCTTATAGTAGTGATAGCGCAATTAGAGAATATTGATGAACTGAATGATGCCTATTTTTTAGGACGCGAGAATGCAATCACAAGCGATTCTTAACTAGAACTGTTTGTAATAATAGACTATCACAGATGGTTCTTAACTAAAACCATCTGTGTCGTAATTTATCACAGACGATTCAAGAGTCGTCTGTGATAACCACCTGTTATCACAGATACATAAATTCAAACGGGTCAGGAACCGTCTGTGATGACGGTTTTGAATCGTCTATAATGACCTTTTCCATGGTAGTGATGAACTCTTAGGGGAGAACAAAAGGACAAAGAGAAGGAGAAAAAATGGCATGATATATAAATTAAGAAAGAGCTATGAAAATAACTTGATTTGTTAGTTTAGCTACCATTGTGGTATGTGTTGGATCATAAATGAATTGACATTACTTGGTTTATATTGTTTTACTTTGTATAGAGTAAATAGTATCACATATATTACAATTTACAAGTATATGTATGTATACATCTGAAAGGTTTCTATGCTTACCAAATAGATTACCTTAACTGAATTTGATTCAATCGATTGTGCTTGTCTATTGGTTAAGAGACCACGGGGTGTAGCTTTACATAATTAAGTTAGAGCAGCAAAATCAAAATTCAATGCTAAATATAAAATCTCTCATTTTTCGAGTATGTTATAATATTTCAATAGTTACTAAACCATTACACGAGAAGTATCAAAATTGGCAAGTTATACAAAACAAATTGCACTGAGATATTGATGCTAGCGCTATTGCTAGTGTTTCTCACGCCAAAAATTGTATCAAAACTAAAGAATCTGGCTGCACAAGAAAAAAATATTGCTTTTTTGCTTTTGGTGGATATCACAATATATTCACACGGACAGATCTTTAGCCCCAGCTAGATCTTAGGTCAATTCCAAGGTACGTCCTATGGCATCTAATAATTAATGTAAGAACAAAAAGAAGCAAAAACTCAACCTCAATTATTGGCTTCAACAACAGTGCCGGACACCCATGCAAGGACAAGAAAATATGCTTGAAAAGCTCCAAAAGCTTGACATGGATGGACATCCACTAGGGTACGGGGTGTGTGTGTGTGTGTGATAAACAGCTGCAAACTCAGTGGTGGGCTGGTGGCCGGCCGTTCACTGGCATTAGCCATCGGCCTCCCCCACCACAATCACACAGGCAATTCCACAGATAAGACCTAAATTTGGATGCCCTAGCTAGCCATCAAACACATGAGCTATCATGTGCTCCATGGCGCCTCTCATGGCCGTACGTAGTGCATGGTGATGGTGCAGGCCGGTGTGCATCTAGATCGATCTCTGGCTAGTCTGGTCAGAACATGTCTAGCCTTGCAAGCTGCATCAATCAAACTATGTATCCCTGGTCTTCTCTTGCACTTTTGTTTCCTCACTTCGTCGATATGGATCATGATTCATGGATAGCAACTTGGTGGGCGGGGGAGGTGCAGGATGTTTATCTGTCCTCGTCCTAATTTTGGCGCAGGGGTGAGTTCATCCTATCCCCGGCCTCTTCGCCGTTGGAGATTTTATAGGTTAAAGAGGCACTATATATGTATTATGGTTATAGAAATCATGTGCAAGTGCGCATCGCGTTTTATGTAATGCTAATAATACGTCAGTTAGTAAACTTATTACTGTTACGGAACACAATAAACAATGTAAAAAATGATATAACAACAAATAACATGTAATAGGGACGTAGATAGAAAAAAATATTGTGTGTGTGTATACACACAGAGGTATTTTATGTCAAGGTTTGAAAGTTAGCGATTTGGAGCTACGAGAGGCGAGGATTCCTTCTGATGCACCAAATTGTAATTAATTCAACATTGCGGAAATAATTCTCCTCATTACCACCTATATTCGGGGAAAATCCTCTAAACAGAGGAGGAAAAAACACAATTGTTATCTATCAAAAACAACAGTACTAACAGACTTTCTCATTTTCTGTTAAAAAACAGTAGTGCAGATTGGCTCTCTTGTACAAATGTTTTTTAATATAGAAAATACTCTCACTACCCCTGCTCGGTTGGACTGAAAAGCTATGACTTATGGCTGAAATTGCACTATAACGGCTGAAATTTCACTGTAGCTGAAGGTGGCTTATTTGGCGTAATTAAATCTAAAAAATTTAAAAATAGAAAAAATATGCTAACTCATCACAGACAGCACAAACGAATACGGGAAAAAAGAACCGGCAAAAAAGCTCAAAAAGCCAAAAGTTCAGAAAAAGACGAAATTTATGAATAGTGAAAATAAGCCAGAAGCTAAAGTCGAAATGTGATGTTGGAATGATCTTGGACGACACAAACATTAAAATGGTTTTTATATCGAAGACTAATTAAGGGCCTGTTTGGTTCATGACCAGAAGTTGTCTAGCAACAAGTTAGGCGTGCCACGGTTTTTAGGTAGCTGTTTGGTTCACTGACGTAACTGTGGCATGCCACACTTTCTTAGCACCCGGCCCCACACGTCATAGACTCAGTTTCTTGCTAAACTTTGCCACAAGTGTGGTTTCGATTTTGTTAGCCACATTTTCTGTAGCAGCCACATATTGCCTAAGCTTAGGTATGGCAAGCTTAGGCACCAACCAAACAGGCCCTAAAATAGTAAATAGATTAAATTAAGAAGGAACTTACCCACTAACTTGGACAACTTTGGTGCACTGAATCTAATGATCTGACGCCAGTCACTTCTTAAGAAAAAAAAGAAGAAAGTTAGCTGACGCACGCATGCACCAAGGTTGAGCCTTTTTAGCTAGAATCTAGTGTAGCTAGGGTATTCTGTGATTCAATCTCATAAGAAAATTTAGGGTTTATTAATGTTGATTTGTGTTTTTTATTTTTGCTGAAGCAGAAACCAATACGAACGCTTTAGTTTCTATAAACCGTTTCTATCAGCTATTACTATTTTTCAGTCGTTATTTTTCGCTTTCATATTGTAATGTACTTTGTATTTTATTATATCACGATTTGGTAAGTCGTATAACGGTCCCAATGTTGTAGTATCTTTTATTGCATCGTCTTTCTTACATAATACACTATTATTCATCAACAACTACTATTCATTAACCGTTTATATCAGCCACTTCAATCAATCAATACTATTCATTGACCACTACTATTCATCAATCACAGCCAAAAGCCATCAGCAAAAATCAATATGAACAGACCCTAACGCTACAAAACTTCTATGTTTCTGCGTCTAACAAAGACACCACGCTATTGTAGTTTCAATAAGAAAGATGTCACTATTGTATTATCGTTGAACTTAATTTTAAATGAAATTTATTTTTGTTACCTTAAGAAAACTAAATTTCTTTTGGGATACAAGTAGTTAATTGCTCTATTTTAAGTTGGATTATTCACTACCACATAAAAGTTCATCACAGATGGTTCCTTGAATCATCTAACTTCATGGGTCAGTGATAATAGGGGGTTGTTCACAGACGGTTTTTCCAAGCCACGGTTAAAATAAAGACTTAGCTAAATTTTGGGCATCCAAACCACGGTAAAAATCTAGACTTAGCCAAATTTTGGACATTCAAGTTATAGCAAAATCGGATGGATGGGATTAAAGAAGAGATGGGGAAGGAGAGGAGTAGAGAAGTGACAAGAGAGAAGATGAGAAGAATAGCTGACCGAGTCTTCTATTTTCATGGAAAATTTTGGCGAGGAGAAGTGGAGAGAAGAGGAGATGAGGAGAAGAACAGCCGAGCCTTCTATTTTAAAGAGCAAATCCAACAAGATGAGTAAGAAATTCAAATTCAATGAGAGCGAGTAAGTTAAAATATTATCACAGATGGTTCTAGGTCATCACAAATGGTTTTTGTTTCGAACTGTCTAAGATTGTCTATGATAAGTATAGACATCACAGACGGTTTTTGTTCTGAACCATCAAGTGATGTATCATTACAGTTCGGAGTAAAAACCAACTGTGATAAATAGGTCATCACAGACAATTCTTTCCATTGTAGTGAGCTTAAATAGTTCGTCTTGTAAAATTATCTGTGGTAACTTGACAGTTTGTGTTGAACTGTCTGGACCCTTTTGTAGTAGTGATTTTTCTCTATTGGACTGCAATGATTATATTTTTTTTATCCTTCATAATTGTTTATTGATATTTTACAGATATTGTTATTAATGAAATTTATTTTATTTGTGCGTGGTTAATTGAGTAAGCATAAAAAAACAGAAACAGTGAGTTATGGTCTACTTGTTCACTGTCACTCACGGCAAACGCCGCGACCTTCCCAATTCTATAAACTTTTTCCTATAAATTTTACGGGAGGTATCTGGTAAATATATTCATTGGTTTCCATATACCCCCAGAATAAAAATATTATTGATTTTAAGTGTGCTACAATGGGTGAAGGCCCATATGTAGCACTTCTTTTTAGACCTATATATCTTTTTTTTTTGAAAGAGCATCTCCGATTTCCATTAAAGCAACCTTAATCAGTACAGAGTTCTCCCTAGCAAACCACTAAGCATCATCAGTCAGGACACCAAAATATGCCAAAAGCAAATCAACTTGACAAAACCTCAAAACAGAGCAGACCAAGCTAAACCAGACTACAATTACAATTCCAAAAACATTCAAATCATTGAATCACAACTAGAAATCAGCCTCATTCCACCCTCCTCCAGTCTTTTGCTACATCTTCAATCTGCTGGTTCCCAATCCCCAACCTTTCCGTGCATTATATACTTCAGAAGCCACTTGTTCCAGCAGCTTGGCACCCGCCAGCAACGCTTCTCGATCTTCCATACTTGTCTGCAAATTTGCCCAATAAGTCAACCAATAGCAAATATAATGAATGAAAGAAACAGGATCGTGAGGCAATTTAGGGTCTGTTCTTTTTACCTGTGGCTTTTGGTTGCGGCTTTTGACTTTTGGGCTATTCGTGCAAAAGATTACAGAGTAACAAAAACTCACGTGCGGTTTTTGTAGATATAAATGAAGTCGGTACAGTATGTACTATAATTAACTAGTAGACCCTATTTTGAAAAAAATACTCTGTTTAAAAGTTAGTTAATATAGAAAAGCCGAAAAATAGCTTTTAGAAGCTGAAAAGAACATAACCTTATTTTCAAAGCAAGCTTTGTTTTGAGTTTTCCATATAGCCCACAAAATTGTTGAAATACCCACTGTAACCAGCATCTTAACTTTCTCCCCGAATCTTCCCAGCCATTCAGAAAAGATAGCCTCAACATCGTTTGGAATATTTGCGAAACCAAAAGCCGCTTTCACTATATTCCAAATAAAGCACGCAATTGGACATTTTAAAAAAGATGATCAATAGTTTCCTCCATTCCACAAAACTGACACTTGGTAGAGCCCTTCCACCCTCTTTTCTTCAGATTTTCTTTAGTTAAAATCCCTTTTTTTTAAGAGAATCCATAAGAAAACTTTTATTTTCAAAGGTAGTTTGGTTTTCCATAAAAACTTCCAAGGATAACGCATGCCTTGAAATCTTAAAGCCAAATAGAAGGATTTCACAGAAAATTTTCCATTGGCGGCTAACCTCCAACTGATTCTATCTGCTTGATCATTGAGAGAGATTCCAGCACAACCTTGCTGAATCATGTTCCACATATCCATTGTCTCTCCAAAAAGGGTCCTTCGAAATTTAAAGCTCTTCCAACCCTCAGTCAGTGCCTCAAACACAGTAATGTGCTTACTAAGTAAAATATTGTAAAGCCTTGGGAATTTATGAGACAAAGGCTCATCTCCCAGCCAACAATCCTCCCAAAACCTAGTTCTTCTACCATTACCAATAACTTTTTTTTTACAAAATTCATAAAAAAATATCTTTAACTTTTATCAGCCCATACCAAAAATGAGAATCACCATTTTTGTAAGAGACCTGAGACATGTTTTTCCTATGCAAATATTTTTGTCTCGGTAAATTTTGCCAGAGTCCATCTTTTTTTCCAATCTCCAAATCCATTTCCCTAATAGAGCCCAGTTCATAGTATCTAGATCGAGAACTCAAGTCCCCCTTGTTCTTTGGGAAGACAAACAATAGGCCATTGCACTAAATGATACTTTTTAACCCCCCTGATCCTCCTGCCACAAAAGTCTGGATCTAAAAATGTAATATCGATGGGAAAGAAAAGCGAAGGAAAGCAAAGAAATTGCCATCAGAACCCTAGATGTTAATTTCGGGCAGGGTAGTCCGTTCATAGAAATACCTAACTGTCCAGGGGCCAGTCGGCACCTCTCACAACATAGGGTCATCACTCGACATAAACAAACCTGAAATATTCAAAGGACCTTGGAAACCAGCCCACTGTCCCCAAATATCCATATACAGCCCACAGCCACAGCAAAGCATCTGAGAAGGCACAGCAAGGCACCTCTTGAAGACACAACACAACCTCTAGAAAAGCCACAAGGCAACAGCCGAGAACAACATAACACCCTCTAGAAGACACAGCACGACATCTTTGGTCAACATGGCCACAAGAAAAAGGAGCACACACAGCCAGCTGAATAGAAAAGAAGAGGAGGGGAAGCCTAAGCACGGCTCCAGAAAACCTCAACCCCTCTCTTTTCCTTCCCATCTCAAACCCCCCAAAACCCCACAGCAACAGATCGTCGACCATTGCAAAGAGAAACCAGGGCCAGTCAACAGGATCACAGAGTTGGCAAGAAGCTGGCCCGCAGGACAACCAACCAAAGAAGGAGAAGGCCACCATCACAGCCCGGCGGCACACAAGAGACCAAGAAAGTGACCGCCAAGCACAAGCAATTATCCTTTACCAAATCAAACCGACAATCAACCGGCACAAGTAGCCTGCCATCCAATCTTAGTGATAGCATCAGTTTTGTAAGACTTAATCATGCATAAACTGTAGCCACACAAGCAATCAACTGAATGGCATAGCATCACTAGAGCAGCATCTAGGCACCCCTGAGTATGTGCGTACAAGGAAAAGGAGTAGAGGGGAAGAAGGTTTACCGTATGCGAGGATCGATAGTGCGTGCTACCATTAGATTTTGCGCCCAACAGCCACCGCACACTCCCCTGGCATGTAGGCGGCTTCGAGTTCTGCCGTGACTAGCCAAAGTAGCTCACCTCCATGCCTATCCCCTTCTTGAGCTAAAAACCAAATCAAATCAAAATAGTAACACAAGCTCAACATAGAAAGGAAATGGCAATGAGAAAGGGGCGCGGGAAAACGCATCCAGGTGAGGAAGAGCCAGATCCAGGGCGTAAGCCATGGGTCCAGAGACCGACGAGTACGCTAGGGGCGAAGGTGGCACAGGGAGCTGGGAGTCGGTGGTGGAGACGCCAGAGCCAGGGAGAGGCCGAGGAGGCATGGCGCCGGAGGGCTAGAGGCACAGCGTCGGGATCCGATCTAGATTGGGAGAGGAGGAAGTGAGGCAAGGGAAGAAGAAGCGGCCGAGTAGGTGAGGCTGCTCGGTCGATTGAATAGGAGAGAAAAAAAGAGTAGAACGAAAAAAATAAGAGGAGGAGAGAAAAAGAAAAGAAAAGAAAAGAGGAGCAAAATGAAGAGAAAAATGGTAGACGTGTAAATAAGATTTATCTGTGATTATACAACGATCATTAAATTATGATCATTTGGGCACCAGGGCATCGGAAAGGTATCCGGTGAGAGAGAGGTTTGAGAGACCATGTGGTTATGACCCCATGCTTGTGATGAGTAATTGACAAGGTTTCTGGAAAGTTTGAGTTTGGTTTGTGCGTTTAGTGCCATGATTGCATTTGGCTCAGTCGGGTTTGGTTAGTCGGACTTGAGACGTATTCTTCTTCCCGTTTGAGCTTTTGAGCCATTTTATGCTTGAGTATGATTAATTGATGCTAATTACGATTATTTGTGTCGAGCGGTGCTATGTGATGTGTTTCTTGTCTGTGATGGCTGCAGGACGTCGAGGCGGAGTCGTGGCGAGGCACGGGGTGACTGGACTAGGCACAGGCAGTGTCGAGGTCAGAACGGTTGGATGTGTCGAAGACGGCGGAGACTCAAGGTGGTTGCAAGGCTTGGATGACAAGGAACGTGGAAGCTTCCTGGAAGGTGCAGGAGGGGCGTTTTGGTAAAAGCGCAAAGCTGTACAAGTGGAAGCGATTTCGTTCGGGATTTAGCGGGCATAACGGGTTGGAGACCAGTTAGCCAAAGGCTATAAATAGGAGAGGGTTCCTGGTTGTATGCATGGATTCTAAGGCTTGAGGGGTTGTTAGGGTTTTGCTTTAGTCAAAATGGCCTTTGGAAGAGGTTGTTTTGCTTTAGGCTTTAGTGGTTGAGAGAGCAGGGTTTGGTCTCACATAGGTTCTCTGTGTCTCCTCTCAAGCATGTGTGTTCTTGGGTTTCTTGAGACTTGAGAGAGGGAGAGGATGAGTTGATGCCTATGTAATCATTCCTCTTGTATCCAATCGCGTATGGGGACTCCCTTGTGATCTTTGTGTTTATGGAAATAAATGCTTTCACGAAGTCATTTGAGCTCTTGCTTGTCTATCTGTTTTATCTCTCGATGTGCTCTCTGTGTGATTTCTGAGTTCTTGTGATTTGGGTTTATTTCTTGGTGAGAATGTGCAAAATGGATTGCTCTGTGATGGAATTGGATTTCTAGACTCCTTAGTCAGCTAGTTCCAAGAGCAAAATGATTGAATCGGAAGAATCGAATTTCTTTTCACCACGTGCCCTATTCATTCTCTGCTTATCATTTCTAGGGCTTGATGTGGATTTTGTTTCTCTTCATGAGATGCCCTAAGATTTGGTCCTTTAAGTGCTCAGTCTATTGCTAATCTTTTTGCAAAGTTTCTTGGTCTAAGGTTCAAAGATTAGAGAGCAATTTGAGTTTTGGTGCTGCCCTGTGCATTTTTTCAGTCCTTGGGTAAAATCTGAAATTCTTGATTTCCTTTTGTTTCTTCTTGCTATTTGAGGCCCCTATGCTATTTAGAATAGGTGTGTGGTCTTTTGGCTAAGGGAAAACAGCTGGACTTGCTTCATTCGGCCGAATTGAAGTTTTTCAAGTTTCTATGCAGAAGTTTTAGGCTGCTGGACTGATTTTTCGAGGAGACCGGTCAGACCGGATTTTTGCCAGCGGTCAGACCGCAATTAGTGTGGCGGTCAGACCAGTGGAGAGGGAGCGGTCAGACCGGCCATAAGGCACCGGTCATACTGGCCCCCCTTTTTGCAGCTTGTGTTGTCTGCGGTCTTTTGATTGAGTTTGGTTCTTTGTTTTCTCTATTTGCCATGCCTATTTCCTCTGTGTGTTCAAGATTCCAGAGAATATGAATTGACTCCTTCATAGCTCTTCATAGCTATTGAAGAGGAGTTACATTCGAGGTACTTTTGGGGGCAAGTTTTAATAAGCGATATTCACCCCCACCCCCTCTGTCGCCGTTTCCGGTCCAACAAGGTTGTTGGTATCAGATTTGCGCATAGGAATATAGTTGGTTGTCTATACGCATAAAACTGTTGTTGTTTGCATGCTTGTGTGAATTGCAATGTTGAGTTGAGGGTTCAGGTGATACTTTCAGGTGGAGGTTTTGGTTTGGCACTCCACGCATCGTCCACGGGAATAATCAGGCAAGTGCATGGTAGAACAGCGAACTGTGGTGAATGTTTGTTATTCATGTTTCCATACCATGATTTACAGTATTTATGATATGATATATATAATTATGGGCTAATCATACCTTGATAAATACAGCTTATGATTAAACATCCACATTTGAAGAATGTTGCACCATGCAAAATGTATAAGAGCCAGGTTGGTGAGAAAGTCATATGACTAGTCCGGAGTGCTCTTGAATAAGACCTACAAAGGTAGGCACCTCCAGGGATGGAGGCAGAGGGTTTTCACCGACGAGTGAAGAAACTCCACTATACCGGTATAAGCGGCATACAGAGACGTATTATGCATTGCACTCATAGACCTACGACAGTAGGCCTCCCACAACAGTGGGGAAATCAAGACCTACTTCGGTAGGCACCTCCAGGGATGGAGGTAGTGGGGTTTCATTAACGGGTGAAGTAACTCCACTATACCGGTATAAACAGCATACAGAAGTGCATTGCATCACATTGCATTTGCAGGAAACGAACAGGAGATATGGAGGAAATCTAGAGATTCTGGGTTATAGTTCATAAATGTAATTTAATGATTACTGTACTAGCCCCACTGTTTTGTTGTGTACTTGCTGAGTCTTCGGACTCACCCTTGCTTTATTATTGTTTTTAGATATCTATTGAAGGCAATATGTATGGGTAGGAGTAGCACAGTCGTTCACGTGCAACAGTAATTCACATATCATCTATAGTTGACATATTTAGTCTTGAATAGTCTGAATACCTTTTTGGTAATTAACAAATTTTTACCTCTGCTACGCTTAGTGTCAAACGTATTGGTTTTTGTCATTTGGTTGATATTTAAATAAAGGAATTGCTTCGCAAGACCAGTGGCAAAAGTTGGAGTTGGTAGCATTATAGAGTAGGTGGTAGCACTTTGGGCTCAGGGAGGGGCCGGGGTGTTACAAAAAAGGTCCATTCTTTTTCTTACACCAACTGGTAACTTGTAAAAAGAAAGCATGTAAAGAGGTACACTAGTAAGACAAGAGTTTAATAAAATCAATCTCCCTCCAATTGAGAGAAACTTTCCTTGCCAACACCCCAATTTCCCCTCCATTTTGTTTTCAGTGCCCTGCCACTCTTTTAGACACAATTTTTTCTAGTCCAAAGGAATGCCCAAATATTTCAGCGGTAAACCACCAATTCACAAATGAAGATTCTACTGTGATCATCTTGTTTATCCACTGCTCCCCCAAAACAGTAGAGTTCACTCTTATGAAAATTAATTTTCAAACCAGAGAGCTGTTCAAAACGACAGAATAAATTTAAGATTCTTGGGAATATATTTAAGATTCTTGGCCCCCTCCATATCATCTTGTATTAAAAAGATGGTGTCATCTGCATATTGCAGAATTGTTATCCCTCCATCTACCAAATCAGAGACTAACCCTTTAATGAGCCCCTGTCGTTGGGCTTTCCTCATCAAAATGGATGAAGCATCCGCAACAATATCAAAGAAAGAGGGGATATCGGATCTCCTTGTCTAAGACCTCAAAAAGTTTTAAATTATGGTCCAATTTCCTTGTTGACTTTAACCCCTACCCTTCCACCTCTAACTACTTGCATAACCCAGTCACACCAAGCATCAGGGAATCCTTTCAAATTCATCATTTGATACAAAAAGGCCATTTAACTTTATCGTAAGCCTTCTCAAAGTCAATCTTTAAGAGTAGCCCAGAACTTTTTATTTTTGTGCAAAGAGTTAAGTGTTTCATGAAGAACCAAAGCACCTTCCATTATGTATCTGATTTTTACAAAGGCAGTCTGAGTATTGGAGATGATTTTTTCAGCAACTACTGGCAATCTATTCATGAGAACCTTAGTTAAAATCTTGAAACTCGCATTTAAGACACAGATAGGTCTAAACAATTGAATTTTCTTTGCCTCTTTGCTCTTAGGTATTAAAGAAATGATACCATAGTTAAGCCTTGAAATATGTATCAAACCTCTATGGAAATCATCTAACAAATTCTTTAGATCAAACTTTACCAAGTCCCAGAATTTCTGATAAAACTGAACAGGAACCCCATCTGGCCCTGAAGTTTTATTGCGATCCATTTGAAAGACTGCACACTTTAGCTCTTCCATACTAAAATCCTTTATTAACTCTCGAGCCTCCCCTTCCTCAATTGCTTGTATGTCGTCCCAACACAAAGACATATCCACACTTAGGAGGACCAAATAAATTCTTATAGAATTGAGTAATATACCGTTGTAAGTTATCATCACCTTCAAGCACACCCTCTTCCTGTTCTAATTTCACTATGGTATTCTTCCTTCTCCTTCCATTAGCCTTAGCATGATAGTATTTAGTGTTATTGTCCCCATCCAGTAACTCTTTTTCTTTAGATCTTTGTAGCCACTTGAGCTCCTCTTGTCGAAGCAAACGAGAAATTTCGATATTTGACACTGAATACGTGCGCCTCTCAACTTTTAACCCTCAATTCGCACCTTTGAAAATTTAACCCTGTCACTGCGAATTCTTTTGATTCAAGGGATTCTCTTCATTTTCGCAGTGACAAGTGTCAAAATAGAAAAGGAGAGAAAATGTGGAGAATCCCTTGAATCAAAAGAATTCGCAGTGACAGGGTTAAATTTCCAAAGGCGTGCGAATTGGGGGTTAAAAGTTGAGAGGCGCACGTATTCAGTGTCAAATATCGAAATTTCTCGAAGCAAACTGTGTAAATGTGTTTCTAGTTGTCTTTTTTCTTCCCTATCATTGGCATCCAGACCAATACTTTCCGCTTTTTTATCAATGTGGTCAATCTTTCTAGGATACCTCTTTTCACTCTCTTATACCATCCCTCAATATTCAAATTCCATCCTTTCAAATGCTTTTCTTAAACTTCACATTGTCCTTTGCCATTTTTCAATACTGGAATGATCCCCCATTGGGATATTCCAAGCTCTTTCAACTACCAGTTGTAAATCATCTCTGTCAAACCACCCCGTGTCCAAGACAAGGGGTACATGATCTGAAAAACTTCTAGGAAGGGCTGACCGGAAATCTATCTATCTTCTCAAAAGTAGGATCCTCCAATTTATTCCCCCAAGTAAAATTTCTACCACTTAAAGACAATTCTCTAAGTTTGTTTTGTTCAATTATAGCATTAAACAAAAAAACTCCATATATTGTATCCACCATTTTTATTCTTATTATTTTGTTTCCTAATAATATTAAAATCACCAGCGACAACCATTGGATGCTTGCAGGTACTACAAAATTGGGCCAATTCTGTTAGGAAACCCACTTTACCCTCAACTTGAGCTGCTCCATATACAATGATGAGAATGCAAATGAAACCATCATTTTTATTTCTCAACAGAACTCTGACACAATATTCTCCACAAAGATGTTCTAAAACAATAAATTGCTCATTATTAACACCTAACAAAATACCACATGACTTACCCTTAGCAGAGGACCATACCCAAGAGAAATTTTTCCTACCACCAACAGATCTCAAGAACTTATTGTTAAAATCACTTTTCATAGTTTCTTGCAATCCAGTTTCTCTGAGAAATCTTCTTTCAGGTATCCCCATTCCTCTTATATTCCATATGAGACCTTTCATGATTTACTTTTCTTCTTAGTTGAACGACATCTAACTAATGGTTTCACCCAGAAAATTTCTGGAAAACCCTTCTTTTTATTTTTCTTACCAGAAGAAAAAGGTTGAAACTGTCTCAGAACAGTTTCTTCCAAATCCATTAATGAATCATCACCATACGAGAGTTGATCCATAATTCATTATTCTCCAAAGTATCACTATAAATGTTTTCAGTCTGAGTAATGGCTTTTTTCTGTCCTTCCATAAACAGGTTAGCCCTTGCTTGTTCCATATCTCTAATCAGATTTAAATTGGTATCTACAGCATCTAAAGAGCACCCAAGGCTAACACCCAAAAGAGATGCAACCTGGCATAAAGAAGAATTAGAAGAATTTAGTATAGAAGGTATGTTCAGATTAATACCTTTTCCCCTTCTAGATCCTTCAATTTTTGTCTTTCCTTTGCCATATCTATGATGTTCTAGTCTTCTTTTTCCTTGAGCCTATCACATCTTCTAGGTTCAATGGCTCTCACATCAGTTTTCGTAATTGTCTGTCGATCTTCCTCTTGACTTTCATTAAGCTCCACCCCCACCATCTTAGCAAAGTTGGTAGGATCTTGGGAACACAACGCATCCTCACTATCTGTAAAATGAATTCTGTCGTAGTTCCCTTCTCCTTCATTCTCCTCCAATTTTTTATCAGAATCTACTTGAAGCTCCTTAGTATGCACATTCTTCTCCGGATCTCCCAAAATAGCAGAATCTTGGCAAGTGTCAACTAACACCTTCATAAATTCCTCTTGTGCTTTTTCATGTGCTTGCAAACTCAAATCTCCAAAGTTCAAATGTTTTTCACTGTCACAGCTTTATCTCCTATATTTGCTTTTTCCACATTTTCTCCAGGAACCTGCTGCTTGCTATTTGAGATATGTTGTGTATAACTCTTGATATCTTCTCCTTTGGTACCTTTTGAGGAGTTATCATTCTTATGTTTCTTGTTACTTCTGTCAGCACCTTCCTCTTTTCCCTCGGTGATTTCCTTATCCTTTTCCTCAGCATTCCTTTTACCAGCTCCAGCAAAATTAAACCATCCAACTTCTACCACTGATTCCACTTGAAAATTGACCATATACCACAACTTATCAGGAGTCACAAACTCTAAGGAGGCTGGAATCCTTGCTGGGTCCTTGACCCCTACCTTGAATCTTCACAGCCTCATGAGCTTTAAGAGATTCCATATCAATTTCATCCACCACTCCCAAAGATGAACCTACTTCATTCAAAGCCAAATATCCTTTCATGGTGTCAGGAATCCCAGTTGCTCTAACCCACATAGTGTGTAATTTCCCTTGAGCCATGGCTGATTGTGTCCATCCAGTAACCTCCGCAGAAGCTCCAGTTCCTCTAAGATTGAAGTCATCAAAGTTCAATAATTCCTCCAGCCTAGCTTTTGAAGGAAACCTCATCAAGAACATTCCTGGACCATGAGCCTTAGCTCTCCATTCCCAATTCCATTTAAACATTTTAGCAAAACCCTTCTCCACTAGTCTATCAGTTAGGGAACCATTCTTAACAGTAACCAGGGCCATCGGATTTGCATGATCAGAGGCATTAATAGCCTTGACATTTTGCACTAGCAAGCATCCTAGACCAGGAGCAGCATACCCCACATATAGCCACCGGCTTTTGTTGTTTAGGTAATGAGCAGTAGATAGACAAGTGAGACTCCTTGCCACAATAAACGCAATGAACTGTAGTTGGGCAATCTTTCGTGCCATGACCATTTACTCTACATTTATGACAAAAGATCCCTCTACTGTTTTCACCCATTCCATCCGAAGTTAAACTAGATGTATTTCCTTGAATTGTCTCTCTCAACTGTTGCTCTTTGGATTTCTGAGTGTTAGAATTAATAATCTTGTTTTGGTCGTAGTCGTAGTCGAAGTTCATGTCGTAGTCGTAGTCAGGTGAGGAGGCCATGCGTGCAGGCTTTAAAAGGCACATAGTCATGTAACGAAAGGTGAGCAATGAGAACGAGAAGAGAAACAGAGAGGAGACAGAGAGAGTCAAAGCGATCGAGGTGATCGTAGCAATCAGTGTGATCGAATGAGAGAAAGAAATAAAGAAGAGAAGAAAGAGCGATTTGGCTCTAGGAAATTATCAAGCATCGAGTTTATCGTGAGTGGTCATAGCGACAGTAGAGCGGTCATAACGACTGCTGGATAGTCGGAAGCTACAACAGGTGGTCGTAGACTGCAACACCGAGGAATAGCTGCTATCAAGGATTCATGATCAGTATATCCTAAAGTCTTGACTTGAGCATTCTGTATCTGAGATCCCCCAGATTATGAGCTGCTTGAGGGATTAACTGCTGTTGATTGAAAAAAAGGCCTCTGCCCTCTGCTCCCCTTCCGATCCAGGAAGCCTTGTTCTAGTAGCTGACCATTCCCCTGCTCCAATTGTCCTCCACGCCGATGCACAACAGGCAACCTCCTCCCCAAATTCTGATTCTGCACTTGACCCTGAGGCTGAACTCCCCCTCCCGCACGACGAAACTACGTATCAGAGTAGCAGACAGCGAAGCACCAGTGGCCGCCCCGCACGCACGCACGCCGACGGCCGGTCGACGGCGACGCGCGCGTGGTGATGCGGTCAATTCGTCAGCCGCACGCGGCACCAAACGGTCGAGTCCCTCTCGATTAATTTACTTTTGGGTCGTTCGTAGCAATGTGAATGGATGGAACGGATAACTACCTCACCGGACGCGCTAGGGGTCGTTAATTGGTATTGTATTGATAACTCTTTTTTTTTCTCCATCTCTCTTTTTTTTATTTTTTATTTTTATTTTTGCAAATGAAACGAGAGCTTTATATTTGTATTAAAAAGGGGAGTACAGCAACTCTCCAACCGGTAGTAGCTGCATGCGTTACCAGCGGCTGTGATAACGGTTGTAGCTACAACCGGTTGCTACCTTGCATTTTTGTTCTTACACTCCTCATAAACAAGATTCTTGATTCAACAAGGATTTTGCGATAACAGACAGCACTATGCACTGTCCATCTCTCTTTTCTAGAGCTGCCAATGATTTCCAAATGTAAGTCTATGGTGAATTTTCAAAATCATCCGCACAAATGTGAATTATAGCAAGTTTCTAACACTGGCTTCATCGGTTTCAGCCTTACGCTTACTTTGGCATTGCATAGCTTTTAAAAGCATTATTTTGCTATCTTTATATACACTAATTAAGGGCTAGCTAGTTTACTGTTGTTGTGATGTGTCGCGCTCTAGAATCTAGTTAGTTACGAGAGCATTTACTAATTTATTAAGATTTTGCTGGTGTAGCTTAAAAATGCTTTCAACTAATTGTTATGTGTGACCTCATCCTGGGTAGGATGCGGCACGGTGCGTCGATCGTATACATGGGCCATCCATGATTTCCGTGGCAACATACTTTTCCTCATTTTTTTCATTGTGGTAATTATTAGGAATGCATGATGTGGTGACGAATGATCGTCTTATTCCATTCCTCAAGCCAAATAATAAGAGTAGGTTCTAAGTGTCAAAACGAATTGTCCAAGGACCAATTCATTCGTCAAACCATGCATGCACGCAACTCATTTCCTTCAAAAAGAACACCGCACACCTCGCAAACTAACACTTCTAAAACAGAAGAAGTGCAAATAAAGTAAGCTGCAAAACGGACGGGATGCAACTACGAACATTTCAACAGTACATCCCTCACCCTCATGGACCATTGGCATTTTAGAAATGGTAGATATACGTACCCTTGGTAGTCGATCGGTACACGTAGCTAAAATAAAAACGATTCCTTCCGATTTGACAATGCAAAACCTAGGTGTAAATTTCCATCTTTCTGTCATGGTCCTTACTGATCACACAGAGAATACCTAAGAACCACCAGTGAAACCACCCCCTCCTGCAACATCTCACCATCACCAGTGGCATAACCAGAAGTCGGGCTATCTGCACTATAGCTCAAGGCCTGACAATCAAAACCTATACAAATTTTATAAAAAATCATAAAAAAAATAAAATTAGCCTAAGAGTCGGTCTAACAGCAGCTGGTCCAGCCTGGAGCTTGGACTTAGGCTGGTTCCGCCCCTGATCATGACCACCTCCTTTTACATGTATACTCTCTCTCTCTCTCTCTCTTAGCTAGCATTTTTTCCTTCTCATTTAATTCATGAAGCGGTTAAGGAACCTAAGAAACGCGACGTTTGAGGCGCATGCGGTCAAGTCAGTTGCACATGGGGAGCAAGTGTGCAACAATAATGCACGCCACATGTACAATGCCCTCTCCCTCAACTCTCACCATTGCCGCGTCCACCACTATATATACCCCCACGTCCTTTCCCGCCTTTGGCCACCACCACCACCAACAAGTCACCGACGATCGCCACAGCGCAAGAACTCTTCTCCTTTGCAAAAACTCAATTCGGTTGCAAAGATTTCATATACACACATATTCATATATACATACATACATGGATCGCCAGAGCATGCAGGGCGGTGGCGCCGGCGGCACCGCGCAAGAGCTCTGCTACGTCGGCGGCAGAGGTCAGCCGGAGGTCGTCGACGGGGCGTTCCTGATGGAGCTGCTGGAGGACACGCCGGCGGCGGACCAGCCGCCGGAGGGCGCCGACGACCAGCTGAGCCGCGTCATCCGGTCCCTCGAGGCGGAGATCGGCGGCGGGACGGCGCCGGAGCCGGCCGCCGCGGTGGGGGACGGCGAGAGCACGACGGACGGCCCGACGAGCGACGACGGCGGGCTGGAGGACATGCTGTCCGACTTCGACAGAAGCCCGGGCCCGTGCTCGGCCGAGGCGCCGCCGCCACTGCCCGTGCCGTTCGAGTACTGGGCGGAGGTGCCGCCGGCGATGGAGCACGACATGGGCGGCTGGTACGTCGACGGCGACGGCGTCGTAGGGTACGAGTTCAGAGAACAGTGCTATTACACCTACGGTGAGGGCTCCGCTGTTGAGCAAGTGTACAGCCCCCTGTGGGAATGAGTGATGAAATATGGGAAAAGAGGTAAGAAAGAAATATATATATATATACGAGTTAAAACTTCACAAGAATCCTTGCAAAAAAAACAAACAAAAGAAGGCAACCCGATCTGTGCTGCTTCATTTCTAGGTTCTAATTAATTACAAGCTGATGGATTGCAAGGTTATTTTTGCATCACCACTAAAATGATCTAGAGAGAGAGAAGATTTTCCAGAACTAGAAAAAGAAAGTCAACTGAGCAATCTTGAACAGTTACAATCTTTTGTCTTGGAACAATATCACATCTCACTCATGTCAAACATCATAGCTGTTCCAGCAAATATATATTGCCATAGTATACAAAAGATAAGAGGAAATGAGTTCAGCTGTTTAGGCAACTCAGGTTCAATCCCGAGAAACTGAGCCTAGTTTAGTTAGTAGGAGGTGTGGATGCACACATTCACTGTCTAGGTTCAGGTCCTCTTCGACTCGGCTTTTTTTAAAAAAACTTGCGTTCAATCCTCAGTGGACACGCCTCGCATCGGGTGGAAAACCACCTTTTAAAAAATGGAAATTATCGGTGAAAAGTAGGCTTGAGTTGAACGAAGTTTTTACCAGGTACATGAACTCACCAGCAGCACAGCAAGGGTGCACACATGCAACGTAACAGAACAAAGAGACCCAATCTGCCTCCGAAACAATTGAGCAAATTGTTATGAAGTTATCGGTGTATAGCTTCGACTAATAGGATTTAAATCCTGATGTTTACCTATTATGTATATGCTAGTACACTTCAATAAGAATTTTATGAGATCGTAAATTTATTCCTAGTCTCCAGCTGTTTAGATATGTGCTAAGAAATGCACTCACTTGTGTGGTAGTGTACTACCTGTGAGCATTCTTGAAGAGATAGCAACCACTAAGCAACATCGTGTTACTGAAAGTGGCCTGGTGTACAACTCCTGCTCTTAATCAAGTGGTTAGGTCGCATAAAATCTCTCTGATCAAATACAAAGCAGGGGGGAAAGGCTACGTGATCTCCGTGGTGACAGTCTGTCTGAAATTCTGAATACATAATCTCTTTGCAGACCAACGGGAAAAAGATTGGCATCCGTCAGTTATGTGGATAGGTAGTATAATTTTGATGTCAGGCCCATTCAGCTTTGCTAAACCCTTTTCAGCTCCAGATCACATATCAGATATCACCGTGTTGTCACAATCCCACTTGATTTTCACCGATCAACACCAAAGTTAAAGAGCTAGGTTACCAATCCAACACAAGATATAAGTATTTAGGGATACAAATTAAGGAGAATAGTAAGTATGAATAGGGAGGAGTAGTTCTAGACTGGGAATTGGAGAATTGCAACCGATCATCATCTTCGAGTGCAGCCGCTGCTGCTAGGTGGGTTTTTTTTTTGGCTATGGCTTTTGGCTTTTGAATTCTGACTATTCGCAAGAGAAAAAAAAGAGACACTTGCATGCAATTTTAGTCGGTATAGCTAAAGTTAGTACAGTGTTACTACAATTAACTTATAGATTCTACCTTAAAAATAGATTGTTTGAAACTAGTTATTATAACAAAAATCATAAATCATAAATAGTAAGTAAAAAAGAACTGTCAAAATGTCCACACGGAGCATGATGTCCAGCTCTATGTCCTCCCCACGGCCCAGGGCGCAGTCCGACACTTGTGGACATGATTTCGACAACTCCCAAGTTGAACGAAGCGTACTTCGCAACCGAAAATATAGCAATTGCCAATTGGAAACTCAAGACAACTGGAGCTAACATTGCATCCTTCCGATTAAATACAACTGTGTCATGTAACAGATAATAATGGAACATGGCCATATAATAGCTAGGATAAAAGGAGAAATAATCCACTGTTAGATGGAAAAGGGTAATTTAATTATGCACAACCGGGCATATTGATTCTATTATATGGAGCTGAAGTTTATTCTACAAAGTTCACTGCTAGACCTGATCAAACTATGAGTTTGGGAAGAGAAATGGCAGGGACTAGGTAACATTTGTACCTTAATGTTAGGACAGGTCAGAAATTAATTTTCATGCTGCAAAAGGCGCAATCACTGGGATTTTCATGCTGTTCGTGGACTGCAAAGCCAACGTACGGGAACAGTAATCACAAAGACCTGCACTGCACAGAGAATGATTGAAAGGTATGATGAATGCAACAACAGAAATATCAGAATGGTACGAACGAATATTTACCTAAATGCACACATAATTGGCATTCAAACAATTCGATAGGACGATTCTTTCTCATGCGGCAAGCCGAGCCAAAATCCAGGAGCTTCCTCTGAAATTTCTGGGTGACAACACACCTGTGCTCCACTGAGACTACTTGTTACCTGCTGCGTCAGCCAGAAGTTTCCTCGGAAGCTCTGCAACTTGGCCTTTTTTTTGGTTTTTTTTTGTGGTCTTTTGCTTCGGCTTCGCTCGAAGTCAAAATAAATGGAATGGTTTCTCCAAATAGTTTTTTAAAACTATTTTTCTAAACGGGTCTTCGAGTCCAAAACACTGTATGCCATCCGCATCGATATCTCTACTGTCTCGAAAAACGCAATTAAAAACCATCAGCAGCAACCAAAAACCATCAGCCACAGCCCAAAATAAAGGGCCTGGCTTTTACTTAGAAATTTGTAGAGAGAGATACAAGCGTACGATTTTGGCCGATATAAATGAAATCACTACAATGCGTACTACAATCGACTAGTAAAAACTATTTTAAAAAGACACTTCGTGTAAAAACTAAATACTGCAGAAAAAAACTATTTAATGTAGAAAAACAATTTTTTACAATGAATACGACTATGGTCTGAAGCTTTCCGAAGCCAGTCTCTCCTGCTGCCTGCCATGCATTTCCATTGGGAGCATTGGCTGCTTTTGCACGAGTCTGCATGCTGCTGAAGGCAGCGAGCCCTAGCACTCGTCGGTCTAGCGTGTCGACAAATGTGACGAAGGGTTCTCACGGCATCGCAGCAAGAGATGCAGCACCTACGCCTCCAGGCGCTGTCGAGTCAGGAAGGGCATAACACATAAAACCTGCTTGGCTAATGCCTTTCTAATACTTGCAAAAAGGCCTAACTAACATATTATAAAATATTTAGGGGAGGAAAAAAACTGAGGTAGCATGACATGATGACAATGCGATACATAATAATAGCATTTGGCCCCCAAACCTATCTGTGCCGTCAAGCCAAAGAGATTGTTTTTGTGCTTCCACAAACTTTCAAACTTAGCAGAAGTTCCCTATCACCGCAGGAAAGGCCATGGGTTGGAAGGCCTATCTGTTCACTATTTCAAAATCCAATTCCTCGGCTCAAATTGTCAAAGCAACGAATCAGGGCTATGGGAGTACCGGTGTTCGGTGGTTTCACTCACTTCATCAATCCTGCAGACTTTGACTAATATATACGTTATATTATGTTTTTTTCATTTCCAGAAAAGTGATTTAACAGATAATGTCCTTTGCAACAGAAACAAGACGTTTGGAAATAGGCAAAAACAAGTCAGATGGATCATGCACAACAATAGTACACCTGCCTGCCACATCAAGAAAAATCATCTAAAAGAATGACTACCGGCCATGCAGTTAGTACCAGTTAACAAAGCCAATGACACTCAGAACCACAGACCACACGATATCGGCGTACTCACCAATCCATGGACAGTGTTCCCCTAAAGCCAATGACACTCAGAACCACAGACCACACGATATCGGCGTACTCACCAATCCATGGACAGTGTTCCCCTAGGCGGCCGCCTAGCCCGCCTAGGCGGCGCCCAGGCGCTAGGCTCCCGCCTTGGCCGCCTAGCCAATTTTGCCTGCCAAGGCGGCTGCCTAGCCTGCCTAGACGGCCGCCTAGCCTGATTAGGCGCTAGGCGCCGATCTACCACCCGACTAGCGCCTAGAGGAACATTGTCCATGGATGTGATTCATGTGACGACATTAGATATTCCACATCACGACTGAACTACTACACCATAAAGATATAGGACGAATTTGACAGCAAGCAGAGGATGTGAATGCATAGCTCGTAGAGATTGGACTAAAGGGGCATCTAAAATGCACTAAACATTCAAACGTCCTTGTATAACAACACATCTGAGTTACAGGTGAAATAAATGTTATCTTTACTACAATGCGCCACCAGGTAGCCACAATTGCTGATGCGCAGTCATTGACATCAACATACCCAACGGATCAGGGCCACAAGAGAGCTAGTCAGTTGCACAAGGATACGGCAATAGCCGAGAGTCTATCTTTACATCAGAACCTGCCATAAAAACTGCAATATTCAGTACACGGACCATGCTATTCAACAAAAAAGAAAGAACTACAAAATATGCTGTGATACAAAACAAGCCACACCAAACTCCGTAAGATCAAAACTCAACAAGCATGTTGCCACCTGCATGATCCTACACCAGCTACCTTACATGTAAAGTAAGTTTGAGTGACTAGGTGGAACTGGCCGAATTTTTTCTATTTTAGCCTTTTTTTTGAAAAATATTCACATTTAGACCCCTGGTAGTTTTAATTCCGTTTTTGGACCCAAGGGGTCGGAGCCGTGACCCACGGCGCCAAGGTATCACGTCTCGGTGCCGTGGTCCACGGCGCCGAGGTGGCACGCCCGCACTAGCGTGGCGGCCCGCGTGGCGCCGACGTGGCAGGCACCTCGGAGCCGTGGATCACAGCTCCGAGCTGCCTGCCACGTGGCGCCTAGCTGCCTGCCACGTCTGCAGACACTCGGCTGTTTAGGGTTTGCACCGATCAGCCTTTTTTCGCAAAATGAATTACTAGTTGTATTTTTTATTTGGATTATTTAATTATAGTAATATTATGTAATATATTTATTTATTTATAGAGAGCAAAAAATACGACATATGTTTTGAAAATTCGTTATGTATTGCAGATGAGATGATACATATTGGAAATTTTTTGTAGATTGACATAGTTTGACAATGTCGCCTGCGCTCCTCCCCTCGCACTGTTGAAGCTGTCTAGGTGTTCTGACCGCGCGTGTCGCTATGCTCTGCGCAGCTACTTGATAGGGACCGGCCGGCTGTTTCTGACCTCGTGACCTGACGATGTCTTCGACGTTGGCGGTGGGCCGAAGAGTCGCTGGACTTCTGGGCGGCCTGGGCCTCCTCGGGCGAGGCTTCAGCGCGGACGCATGTTAAGGAGGAGCCGGCCGAGTAGCGGCTCTGAGCATCCGAGGACGCTTGTACATTTGATTTTTGCCGCACCCCCTTGTAAACATCCTCTGACGAATGCAGAAAAGGCTTCGGTTGGAGTATGTATCTCAGTCACTTCTTACGACCGCTCTTCCCTCCGGTAGACTCGTAGGACTTCGCGCACGCCTATACGCTAGATAGACCTTTGCATGCTCCGTCCTCTCCCTTTTGAAGTAGCCGCGAAGCTGGCACCTAACCGGAGTATGCGGGCGGGAGCTCCGTCTTCAACCCTTCGAGGTGGTGGCAGCGAAGCTGGCGCCTAGTCGAAGTAGACGCGCGAGCGCTCCGTCCCCCCCCCCCCCCTTTAAGGCGGTGGCAGCGGAACTGGCGCCTAGCCGGAGTAGACGCACGAGCGTTCCGTCCCCTACGCTTGACGCGTGAGCGCTCTGTCCCCTACCATTCGAAGCGGTGGCAGCGGAGCTGGCGCCTAGTCGGAGTAGACGCGCGAGCGCTCCGTCCCCTACCCTTTGAAGCGGTGGCAGCGGAGCTGGCGCTTAGTCGGAGTAGACGCGCGAGCGCTCCGTCCCCTACCCTTTGAAGTGGTGGCAGCGGAGCTGGCGCCTCGTCGGAGTGGACACGTGAGCACTCCGTCCCCTACCCTTCGAAGTGGTGGCAGCGGAGCTGACGCCTAGTCGAAGTAGACGCGCGAGCGCTCTGTCCCCTACCCTTCGAAGTGGTGGCAGCGGAGCTGGCGCCTAGTCGAAGTAGATGCGCGAGCGCTCCGTCCCCTACCCTTCGAAGGCTGGCTCGCGGGCAGAAGCGCTTCTCAGCGCTGACAACTTCCATACTTTCTACCGTGGGGGCACGCGGGGACAACATCCGCGCGTCTTTACGCTCCATGGGGTGCGCGGGGGCCTGCCTCTGCTGCGTCTTATCTACACCCTGTAGAATGCGCGCGGAGGTAAGCTTCTGCTGCGTCTCCCTTACGCCCCGTAGAGTGCGCTGCAGGGGCAAGCCTCTACTATGTCTTATTTATACTCCATAGTGTGCGTGGGAACATCAACCACGTCTTATTTATACTCCGGAGAGTACGCACAGGGACAAGACCCACGCATGTGCAGGAACATCCGCGTCTTGTTTATACTCGATAGAGTGCGCAGGGACAACATCTGCGTCTTATTTATACTCCGTAGAGTGCATGGAAATATCAACCACATCTTATTTATACTCCGGAGAGTACGCGCAGGGACAACACCCACGCGTGTGCGGGGACATCCGCGTCTTGTTTATACTCAGTAGAGTGCGCAGGGACAACATCTGCGTCTTATTTATACTCCGTAGAGTGCGTGCGGAGGCGGACCTCGACGCTACGTCTTATTTATACTCCGTAGAGTGCGTGCGGAGCCGGACCTCGACGCTACGTCTTATTTATACTCCGCAGAGTGCGTGAGGAGGTGGACCTCGACGCTACGTCTTATTTATACTCCGTAGAGTGCGTGCGGAGGCGTCCCCCCGCGCGTCTTTGTTTATACTCACAGAGAGCGCGCGCGAACGCGTGTCTTTGTTTATACTCACAGAGAGTGCGCGCGCGAACGCATGTCTTTGCAGAAAATAAGTCTAGCTTCGCAAACGGTGAACTTTATTGAATTCTCGTTTGCGTAGGTGAGCGATTACAAGACAGAGGACTAGCCACGAATCGCTCGAGGGCGGGAATAGCAGCTACTGCCTGTTGACGCGACAGCAAGGTAAGGCACGCCGGGAGCCTCTACTGCTGGAGCGATCCACGTGGGAGCTCGGCGGGGTGCCTCTCGGAGCCGCCAATAACCCTTGCGCTGCCGCGCCCGCTTCAAGGATCCTGTTGAACCTCGCGGTGCGGGCCTCGAGTACCGAGTTCTATGCGTCGGGCCATATCCTGATCGTCGTGGGTGGTGATGATACCTCGCGGGCCTGGGAGCTTCATGCATAAGAAGCCGTGGTGTGGGACTGCCCCGAGGGAATTGAGGGTTGGCCGCCCCAATATGGCGTTGTAAGGATACGGGATATCGACGATGTCGAAGGTGACATCTTCGCTCCTCACGTTGTCGTCCCGACCAAAAGAGACCTGCAGGTGTATCTAGCCCAACGCCCTCAGGGGTTGTCCTCCAAAGCCTTGTAGCGGAATTCCCAAGGGGCTCAAGCAACTTCGGGAGATCCCCATCTAGTCGAAGGCCGTTGCGAACAAAATGTTCGCGGAGCTTCCTCCGTCGACCAGGACACGCTTGTTGTCGCATCCTGCGATGGCGACTTGGATGACCAGGGGATCTTGGTGGGAGAACTCCACGCCCTCGGCGTCGGCAAACGTGAAGGTAATCTCGTGCTGCGCCCAGTCCGACGGTGCCTGGCCGGGTATGCCACCACGTGTAGCCTCCGCGCGTAGGCCTTTCGCTGCCACGCCGAGGCGAACTCCAGCGAGAAGCCCCCAGAGATGACGTTTATAACCCTGCGCTGGGCTCCCTCCGGGGCTTGGATCCGCAGGGGGCCCTCCTGAGGTTGTTGTACGTGGGCTTGAATCCGCAGGGGGCCCTCCTGAGGCTGCAACCCCTGATCCTGGATCCGCATGGGGCCTTCCAAGGGTTGCTGGACGTGGGCCACGACGGGCAGCCGCACCTCGAGGTTTCTATACCTGGCGACGCTCTGTCGAAGTGCCGCGATGGTGGTGCATGTGTGCGTGTCGTGGCTGCTCTCCGAGACTTTTGTTGGCCGCGCTTAGGTTTGTCGCCCGACGAGTCCTTGTGCTGGGCGTCCTTGCGCTCGGGAGCGTCCTTCGATGGCTCCTGCTTGCGCTTGCCTTTTGAGGGGCCTTCCTTCAGCGAGTCTCCGTTCTTCGTCATGCCCTCCGCCTGATTGGTGTCGGAGTCGTTACCTTGGCGCTCTGGCGTACTCTTCCATCTTGTCGAAGAGCTTTGCCACCGTCTTGATTGGTTTGCGAGCGTTGTACACGGCCAGCGGCCCCGGGCAGAGGTCCTGTACTGCCGCATTGATGATGGTTGTCTTGTTGACATCCTTGACCTGGCAGTGAACCTTCGCGAAACGCTTGAAGTACCCCCGGAGCTTCTCCGAGGGTTTTTGCTTGACGGCGAAGAGTTGATCTGCGTCGATGCGCTCGACGTAGTTCCCCTGAAAGTTGTTGTAGAGGCGGTCACGGATCTGTTCCCATGCGTAGATGGAGTTTGGCTCTATGGTGAAAAACCAAGAGAACGCTACTCCCTGCAACACGAGAGGGAGTCCCTTCGCTTTCGTGGTGTCGTCTCCGCCCGCAGCCTCGATGGCGGTCTCGTACACACGCACGAACTCACGATGGTCCGTGTCGCCTTTGTATGACTCGATGGAGCTGGGAACTTGAAGTCCTCCGGCCATGCCGACTGCTGTAGGCCCGCAGAGAGTGGGGACTCCAGGTCCACGCGTCGCAGCGAGATGCGGCTGGACGTGGGGGCGTCGCGGCTATCCGCCCGTTCTGGCGTGGGCTCCGGCGCAACCACCGGCGGGGTCTGCTGATTCCAAGCCTCTTGCATATCCCGCACGGCTCCCCGGAGGTCCGCTTACTCCCGCTGGAGCGTGCCGATGGCCGTCAACAGGGCGTTCTCCACCGTTGGCGCGGCCCGGGCAATCGGCACGCCTGGTCGCACTGCCGGGACAGCAGCAACCACGGCCTGCGCTACCGGGTTGCCCGACGCGCCGGTGTGGTAGACTCCAGAGTCGATGACGAGACCCGTGTTGCCGCCAGAACCGCTCGCCGCTCCCGCACCGGGTGTAGGGGCGGTGGCCGTGCCAACATAGGCGCCAGTGTTACCGCCCCCGACTACCCGGTTGGTGCTGCCGGTATCGACCGTCACGCCAGTGGTGGAGTCGAACGTCGCTCGTAGGGTGGGGTCGGCCGTTGCGCCGGCGATGGGGTTGATCGTCGCTCGCGAGGCGGGGTTGACCGTTGCGCCGGCAGTGGGGTCAATCGTCGCTCGTAGGGCGGGGTCAACCGTAGCGCCAACGGAGGTGGGGTCGATCATCGCGCCATGAGCACCGATGTTCGTGGCCGCCACGCCCGCGTTGTCGTCCACGCCCACGACTGCCGATGCCGAAGCCCTGGTGTTGACGCAGGACTCCGTCGCGCCCCCTTCTTATTAGCCGCCGATGATGAAGCTTTCTTCAGTGCCATCCTTCTTCAGATCTTGAGGCTTGCTCTTATCCTCCCCACGGACGGCACCACCTGTTGTGGTTACAGACCAAACAGAGAGAGAGAGGTATAGTAGTGGAGAATTAGGTGAGCAATGCTTAGGGTTTCCCCATGGCCCGGATGGTGTATATATATATTCACATGGGGGTGGTTTTACAGTAGTACCCTTACATTGGAGCATCCCTCTCAGGGGCATTTATGCTGTTATACATGTCCCATTTTGGGCCTTACGTCCTTCTAACAGGCCGGCTGGGCTTAGGTGGGGGCCACCCATACAACAGCGGCACACAAGGCTCTCCAGTCACAAAACACTCACCCTCATAGACTCGGCACCGCTAGGTACGCGGGTAAAATCCCGCAGTGGAGGATGCAGGACGAGGTCGCAATCCGATCAGAGGCCTCCCCGCCATTTGCCGGGATCGCAAACGAGCGCGCTCGAAACTGGTTAAGAGCGAGGTCATCAACATCTTCGGGTGTCTCTTTCAAAAACCCCGCAGATGAGGAAGTGTCCCAACGCCTGGTAAGATATGTTAAACTACATAGTTGTTAACACCTCTTAACCTCATGGGTTCAAAAATAACATGATTAATTGCCTCTTGCAGCAATCCTTGACTACCGAATCTTCTCGTGGCTCCTTCAAGAATACAAGGAGAGATTTACTATCACAGGCCTTGGGAAACAAGGAACACCCAGGTCGCACACGAAGTTTGGGGGTTTACGTATCTTGGAGGCACGGATTTCCATATTACTCCAAGACATAGGAGTAGGAAGAGATCCAAGGCGTATCGCAACGAACAAATAAAACAGGAGCTTCGTGCTCAACTTGAGGAACAACTATCTGCCTCACTTCAAAAGCAGACTGCCTTACTTCGAGGAGAGATAGATTCATTGAGGGAAGAACTGAGACAAGTCCGCAACCAATCGCAACCCTCCCCTACTATTGTGGTACCTAGTCCACCTCAACGTCGCAGTAGCTGCGCGTCCACACCAATTACTGAACATAGCGACGCCCACTTACCTATCGACATCCAGGTAATGTACATATTTAGAATGCTCTTTAGAATCGCAACCCTCCCCTACTACTGCGGTACCCAGTCTCTCTGGTAGATGCCTTCGCTCATCTTGTGTCGTTATGTAGGAGCTCATGCCTTGTATCCTTAGAGTCAGGCTTGTTGGCTCTATTCCTGTTGACGTTGGGCAGAAGATGGCATATCCATTGCTGTCAGGGACGCTGGTGCACGGTATACAAGTAGAGACCGGTTTCATAAAGGTTTAGATGGACATGATTAATGATGTTTTTAAGACCGTCCCTCTTGAGAAGCCCACAAACGAAGAGATTAAGACATTAGGGGATGCCGTCCACATATTCATTCAGTGGCCCAAAAGGGACATCGCCCTCGACTTGTCCGTGCCACGATCTCCACATCTAGTGGCCCAAGAGGGACATCGTCCTGGACCTGTCACATCGGCGCCAGTGGCTCCACCTCCAGCTCTGGTTCCGAAGCCTGTTGCATCGGCTCCCGCTGAGACACCACCTAAAACGTATCATAAGCGAGACTCTAAGAATCAAGCGAAGAAAATTAAGACACGTCCCAGGCCATGGAAGTTCATTCTAGGAGTGTCATTGGTCCTCGAGTCACAATTACCCCGGCTTGGTTTGGTTTACAATACATTGCATACCTGGTACATGCAGATGTCCAACATGAAACCAAACCAGCAGAGTGCATTCGCTATGAAATATACGGAGGAGAATTTCCTCCACGAATCGGGCTACTTCATCGTGACATTTGAAGACTAATTCTTACTATTCAATCTCGATGAACTCGACGCCTCACTTCTACGATGCTGGACACTGTAAGTGTACTGTACAATGAATTTCTATATTCACGTTATACCGATAAATGTCATTACTCATTCCATATGTATAGATACATGATCCAACAAGTCCGGCTATCGCGACAACCGGTGGATTTCCTCGACCCACACTTGGTCTCCGAGCAATCTATCAAAGAAAATACATCCTTCGTGCAAGATTACATAACGAGGAGATTGATTGAAGGGGGCAGTGGTCGAAGTCGAAGCCGTGGTCAAAGGGGGTCGTGGTCGAAGGGGGTAGTTGTCAACGTCGAAGGGCTGTGGTCGAAGCCGTGGTTGAAGGGATAGTGGTCGAAGTGGGTAGCGGTCGAAGTCAATGCTGTGGTCAAAGGATCGTGGTTGAACGGGACAGTGGTCGAAGTCGAAGATCCGTGGTCGAAGGGGAAAGGGGTCAACTCGAAGGACCGTGGTCCAAGGGGACAGTGGTCGAAGGAGGCGGTAGTCGAAATCGAAGATTCGTGGTCGAAGCCGAAACCATGGTCGAAGGGAGTCGTGGTCAAAAGGGGAAGTGGTCGACATCAAAGGGTTGTGGTCGAAGGGGACAGTGGTTGAAGGGGGCAGTGGTCAAAGTTGACGCCTTGGTCGAAGTCGATGCCGTGGTCAAAGGGGGCCGAGGTCGAAGTCGGTGCCGTGGTCGATGGGGGCAGAGGTCGAAGTCGACGTCGTGGTCGACCTCGAAGGGCCGTGATCGATGTCGGGGCTGAGTAGCTTGGCGCCGGCAGTTGGGATACAAGGCACAGATGCACCAGAGGCCTTCCAATGTACGACCACCAGCGATGATCAACCGCTCCCGACCTACGATCACGGGCGATGGTCGATGGCTTCTAACTTATGACCACGAGGTGTAATCGACAGCTTCCGATTTATGACCACGAACGTATGTGTTACGACTTACGACCACGAGGTGTGATTGATGTCTTCTGACTTACGACCACGAACGTTGGTCGATATGTTTTGACTTACACCACAAGGTGTCCACGATGGCTTCGGACTTATGACCATGAACGATAGTCGTTGGCTTCCGACGTACTATCATGAGCCATTGTTGAAGGCTCCCAATTTAGGACCACGTCGATCATCAACCGCTGCCAACTTACGACCACCAACGATGGTCGACCGCTCCCAACCTACAATCACGCGCGATGGTCGATGGCTTTCGACTTACGACAACAAGGTGTGCTCAAGGGCTCCCGACCTACGACCACGAGGTGTGGTCGATGTCTTCCAACTTACAAACACAATGTGTGATCGACGGTTTCCAACTTACTTGACGGATTTAAAAACTTTTAAAACATGTTTGTATGCATATTCTAAAAATTTTTAGCAACCGTGAGTTTCAGAACATATAGTATGATAAATTTTAAAAATATGTAGCAACACATGGGCATTCAACTAGTTAAGACTATTAAGTAACAACTACGTTTAAACAAATCAAGTGGTACTAATTTCAGTGTTGTCACGGCATTGCCAAGTCGTCACCTTAGCGATGTCTAGGCATGTGGCGGTCCAAGGGGACGCCACAGAGCTTCGCTGTGACAACCATCCTTCCCCGCTCCCATCCTATGGCCGCCCCCCCCCCCCCCCCCCGGTCTTCCTAGGCTCTGGCCGGCGGAAACGGTCCGATCCGGTTGGATTATGGCTGGGGGCGGTTGGATTCGGTGGGAGATGGGACGGGAGGTGGCAGGGAGGGAAAGCACCGGGGAGAAGAGGCACAAGGCGGCGCCAAGGAGGGGAGGCGCGGGAGGGGGAAGGCACCGGGGAGAGGAGGCCACGAACGAGGGAAGGAGGTCGCGGGGAGAGAAGGCCACGGGAGAGAGAGGAGGTGAGTTCGGGAGAGGAGTCGATAGCCAGATTATATGAGGAAGACCGGATTGTATGTACTCCATCATGTATGCATGTAGAGCGTATGCCTCGCCGTGGCATCCTAGCGCCATGGTCACCAATTACGTCATCACAACCATGACTAATTTTACATGACCAAACAAATACACTGTTGAAACATGGTGGAACTATTGTCGGTCAAAGATTACAAGTTTGACCATATAAGTGTGCAGAGTTCTTATATTTTAAAACTGTGGAGTAATATTTATATAAGTAACACAACAGCTATAGACAGTTCATTAAATATATCAAAAGATTCTAACAAAACTACCGTACTTTTGCAACTAAGAATATTACTTAACAATATCATTTAGGAACGTGTCAAGTGGTTGTGTGTATTTTATCTCAAAAAAGGTTGAATGGCATATCCTAGACGAGTTCTGCCCGAGTTATGGATTGAAAAGGGAAAAATCCATAAACACCCCCATAAGTCACCGGTTTTTCATTGGCCCCCATATCTCATTTTCGTTTACTTTACCCCCTCATAAGTTGTCATACAAATACCCCCTCAGGCCGCATGTTAGCCTATTTCTGTGGTTTTCACTATCCTTGGCACTTGTTTCAGTGATGTCAATGCTTGTTCTGATTATTTTAATATGTATTTCAATGATTTGAGTGGTTTTGGTAGCTGTACTACATGATTTTATTAGCAATGTTTAAACACTAAACTTGTGTATTACAAATACTGAAATCACTCAAATCATTGAAACAACCACTGAAATAACTTACGTAAGTACTCCAATCATTGAAACACAATAAAAAGCGTTAACGTGTGCCATGGGGGCGTATTTAAACGATAACTTATGAGGGCAAAGTAAACAAAAATGAGATATGGGGGGCAAAAAGGCAAGTAACTTATGGGGGTGTTTATCGATTTTACCTGTTTAAAAACAGTCTCAACATCGAAATTAAGTATCAAAACTAGCCAATCACACATTGGACTCTGGCTCCATGGAAACAATCATAACTGGCCGTTGAGATATATATGGGTTTCCTTTGCTTTCATGGGCTGATGTATTCTATTGCAATGTGCTAAATAGAGTACAGATGAGGGACATGAGAGTTTGCCAGTTTGGCATGTCAGTTAGTGCTACATCGATGGTTAGTCAGATCAGAGGGTTGCTAATTATTGGGGTCCCAATCAAACGGCTATTGAAATATCGATGATGTGTCTTAACCAGAAGGTAGTAATGATGACTAGGTCACTAGAAGCTTAACCTTCTAATCAAGAATGCACATTCTGCTACATTACTAAAAATATGCAGGCTTAAACCTATCTTCCATATTTGATATTTCAACCCAAACTGATCTCAACCCAACCAGCCAACCTGAAATGCTATTTTGGTTTCAGCAAAAAACAAATTCACCTATAAAAGGATACAGGTAATAGATTATAGCATAATATGCTCAACCAAAATGATCTGTAGACCTCAAAAGTCAAAACCAACTCACACACTATCTGACAAGATGGTTGCTAACGAGAAAAAGAAGACATCCTAGCGATTCCAGGTTGTAGCAATTCAGTGGGAAAAATTAATAGCAAGTACTACTAACTGAATTAAGGCAAGTCATAAATACCTCATGGTATGAATCAAGCAGGCTGTTTCATTATTTATCCTATTATTTTTACTATTTATTTTAAAAATTAATTAAAAAAAAGTACCACATAAAAATATAGGGAAATGATTCAAACTATTAGCATAGCAGTCTAGTAGCTAGTGCACCAGAGATTATGCAATATGCATACATTCTAAAAAAATACTGTAAATAAGAATTTCCCAACCATAAAGAAAACATGAGTGTCTCCTAATCCTAGCCAGTGGCCATTGAATTCCTCCATAATACAAGAAACAAGTTTATTTCCTAACCATCAAATTCCTCCATATTACATGAAAGTAAGAAATTAATTTGTATGCTAATAATCCATGTACCTGTGAATTCAGAGAACTCATTCCTCTGTAGCCGGGGTTGCAACTTTCGCTTTTCTTTTTTCCTTGAGAAGATTGATCTCCATAGCCAGTTCTTCCGTTCTGCTCAACAGGGAGTGGATAGCCTGTTTCCGCCCATCAAGCTTTGAAAACCATTCATCCTGGAACTTTTCAATCATTTCATTTGCTGCAGCAAGTTTCTGCTGCTCCTCCTCCAGCCGCTTCCTCTCCAACTCCTTGACACTAAGAACAAGACCACCACCACCAGCAACATCGCCATAGAAAGGCTTGTCACAAGCGAACTTCTTCCTGTACTCATCAAAAGAGGCCCGGCTCTGTTTCAAAGCCTTCTTATAGCCAGTGACCAACTGGGCCATCACATTCAGATCATGCTCAAAGCGTCTAAGCTCTGCTTGCCACTTATTCTGTTGCTCAAACCTGGCTGAGTTTAGTGATCGGATAATTGCTTCCTTGTCCTGCAGCAAGTTAGCCAAAAATTGTTTCTCCAACAGCGCATCTTGAAGTTCTTTCTCTTTCTGTGCGTAGAACATGCTAGCCTCGGCCATCAAGTTATGTATGGGTTCTGAAAATTTTGCATCAAAGACAGCCGATCCAGGTGATATGCTACTATTGTTGCTATTCCGCATCCTCTTTTGTTGATTGCTCTGAGGAAACTGCTCTTGTGCTTGCATATGGTCATTGTACCCGTCAATATCCCCAACGCGCCTCTTCCCATTATTCCCAAAGAAAAATGAGTTCCCAATCGCCAGGTCCATTCCATTCTTATGTGCATCAGCCCCCATTGCCAGGAATTCTCCGGAGGACAGGTCATGCGCGTTGTCCGTAACATTGTATGTTGCAGGATTTGAATTCATCACTTGGAGGAGGTTTGTTGATGTCATCCCATGCAAAGATCCCATTTTTCCAGAGAATCCATCATCAAAGCTCACCTCATCCCTCATCTCAACATAGCCTTTATTCAAATTATCAAACTCCATGCCCGGAAATGTACTGGAGTTACAACGCTGTAAACAATGTGTCATCCCCCCATCCCCCTTCTCATCCCCAATCCTCCAATTCATCACCTCCCCACCCCTACACTCCTCAAATGCATCATCCTCTGACTCCTCCGCCTCTTCACTGCCACTATCACCCTCATCCACATTTTCCACATTTGCATCCTCTTCAACATCCATACTGTCATAATCATCGGCAAAGCCAATCCCCAAGCTCAACCCTGCTGCATCCTTCTCTTCCTCCCCATCTGCCTCCTCTTCCTCCTCCTCCGGCACTGCCAGCACTTCCTCCCGTGTCACCACTATTGTCTCTGCCGATGGACCTGCATCCTTCTCTGCTGCAGACACTGCTGCACCTTCATCTCCCACCGGTGCCGCCTCTGCCGCATCCCCATCATTAGCAGTCATCACCTCATGCGTAACAGCCACTCCTGTTGCTGCTACAAACCCCTGCCCCAATTCATCGAAGCTCTTGCCCTTCGCATCCCCATCCACCGCCTCCAATTCATTCAAGCTCGTGCCCTTTGCATCCTCATCCACCCCCTCCAATTCCACCAATCTATTGCTCCTCGCATCAGCATCAGCATCTACCGACTCCAATTCCTCCATGCTCTTGCTCCTCACATCCACATCCCCTGACTCCAACTCCTTAAAGCTATTGCTTCGTAAATCCACACCCCCTAACTCCGATTCCTCGAAGCTCTTGCTCCCTGCATCAGCATCCGCAACCCCCGACTCCAACTCCTCCATACTCTTGCTCTTGAAATCCGCATTCCCCTCCTCCTCGTCCATGTCCGCATCCACCGACACCTCCACGACAACATCCCCTCTCTCTTCTTCCTCCACTGCCTCAAACAGCTTCGGCTTCTGTGCCCAAATGAGCCTCTGCAGATACGCCCCGTAGTAGCACACCCCATCGTCCTTCTTGGGCAACTCGAGAATCTCCTTCTCGACGAGGCCCCAGATCAGGCCGGCCCAGTCAACCCTATGCGCTGACCCCTCCCTCACCACCTGCTCCGCAGCGGCCACCTCCTGGGGCAGTTTGCACATGTCGTCCCCCTGGAACGGGAGCAGGACGTACGCGTGCATGAGCTCCAGGACGGCGGAGACCACCGCGGCGGGGTCCACATCGGGCGGGGGAGCCGTGGAGGCGGGCTTGGACGGGAGGGAGAGCGCGCGGGCGAAGTCCGTGCGGCAGACGCCGACGCGGACGTCGCCGACGAAGCTGCGGTGGTTTGCATGGTCGTAGTAGGCGATGAGCGGAGCGACGAGGTCGGGGCGCGGGGTTTGGGAGGGGAGGTCGAGCCGCGCGAAGTCGAGGAGGGCGAGGGCGCGGAGGGCGGCCTCGTGGGGCGACCCGGCGGCCGAGAGGGGCCGCACGGGGGGGTCCAGCGGATGGAAGCGGAGGTGAGCGCGGAGGTGCGCGAGGCGCTGCTCCGCGGCGGCGCGCAGCTTGTCGGTGAGGGGCTTCTTGAGCTTGCCGCCGGCGGGGGGCCTCCGCGGCGGCATGTCCGGATCGGGCCTCGCGGCGGCGGCGGAGGGCTCCTGCGGCGGCTGGGAGGTGGGGAGGGGTTCGGCGGAGTCGGGCTTTTTCATTTGGGGAGGTGGTGATGCGGGAGACGCCGCTTGGGTTTTCTCGCTCGTGGGTTTTGAGTCTGGCCGTTTTTGTTTGCGTTTGGGCATCGATAGAGGAGAAGAATAGTTTGAAGGGGTTTCCTGGAATTTTCAGGGTTTTTTTTCAGGTCTAGCATCTCCAGCAGGGCCCCTACTTGAGCCCTCAAAACCAAATTTGAGGGCTTGAGGCAAAAATAGAGGTCCAGCAGGGCCCCTACTAGAGCCCTCAAATTTGAGGGGCCCCTTAAATCCCCCCTTCAGCCCTCATTCCTAGGGGGCCCCTACTCCGGCCCTCATTTTTCAGCTTTCCTCGTTTTTTCCCGTACGAGTGAAACAAATTTAAATTCGGAACAAATTTGAATTTAAATTTGAATATTCGAAACAAATTTGAATATTCGGAATAAATTTGAATTTAAATTTGAATATTCGGAACAAATTTAAATTCAAATTTGGATATTCGGAACAAATTTGAATATTCGAAACAAATTTGAATTTAAATTTGAATATTCGGAACAAATTTGAATTTAAATTTGAATATTCGGAACAAATTTGAATTTAAATTTGAATATTCGAAACAAATTTAAATTCAAATTTGGATATTCGAAACAAATTTGAATTGAAATTTGAATATACGGAACAAATTTGAATTTAAATTTGAATATTCGGAACAAATTTGAATTTAAATTTGGAACAATAAAATTCGAAACAAATTTGAATTTAAATTTGAATATTCGTATTTGAATTCATAAATTTAAATATTGTCCCTCATTTTGAAATCATAAATATTTTATTGTGTATTGTGCTTTTGTCTCATACATATGCATATAGTGTGTGAGGAAATAGAGGAAATTGAGAAATAGGGGCCCTATTTTGAGGGCTCCTGCTGGAGTGCAACCCAGAAAACAGGGCCCTCAAAAGTAGGGGGAGCCCTCAAATTAAAAGTAGGGGCCCTGTTTTGAGGGCTCCTGCTGGAGATGCTCTTAGACCCTATTTTGTTGTCAAATACTACAAACGCTGTAGCTTTACAATGGGATCGCGATGTGTCATTCGATGGTATCAATCTGACGAACCAGATTGATCATACGCCTCAGCCATCGCTGTCCATCTCTATCTCAGCCCCTATTCTCCATCATCCATTCTCCACGTCCCTACCCTGATCCTTTCCATCTCTCCTAGTCCCCACTGTCGGGTCCGGATTTTATCAACACAAAATCATCTATAATTCCACCACACTATTCCCTGGATCAGTAAATTTTACTCATAGGTGCATTGCTGAATCATTTTATACACGACAAATACCATACCTTTACAACACCAGAGTTCAAATAGACCACATCAGGTCGAGTTTACAATAGAACCGTCAGACCAAAAGTTTACGTTACATAAAGTGTGGAAGCGGAAGCGGAAACAAACGTGGTAAGGCACAAACTGCCATAGGCAAATGACTGAGGCAACTTAGGTGCCACCAATATTAGTCAGAGACCTGACTAATATTGGAACCACCCACAAATTAGCCTGGTCAGCTAGACTGAGGTGAGAGGCAAGACTATTAAATACTACTCTAGTTTCCACCTTCTTCACCCTAGTCCTCGTAGTAGACCTAATGACATTGGTTCACGAACTCTGAAGGGGGGTTGAGAGCGAGGGTGAGCACAAATTAAGCACAAATTATCATACTCTAAAGTATGATAATTAAGTACTAATTAATCAACATGTAGTTGGCTAATTACAAATGCTATAGTGGCCTTCTCCTTCAGTCGGTGGGAGGCGATGCTCGCCACCGGCGAGGGTGGCCACGGTGGCTCAGTAACATTTGCAAAACGAAAACCCTGGCCTTGCGCACACCCCTAGGAGAAGCGATGCGACTCAAATCGACCCGACGGTTGCCGACGGCGAGGCACAGCGGTAGTTGGAACAGGGGAGGAGACGCGGTGGTGCTAACCTTGATAAAAAGCCGATTCCTTAAGAGGGGAGCTACTAGGGGCTAGTGGAAGCTCACCAGAAGTGGCGGCCGAGCGTGGGGTGGTCAGGGCTGAGTTGGCGACGGCGGTGGTCTAGGCAGTGAGGTGACTCACATGGGTGACATGGCCTTTCTTCAAGGTGATGGATTGCGCGGCCCAAGGAGGGGCGATCCACACTAACCTTTATTGCTAGCCCAGGGTACTTGGTTAGCACTACCTTTCTATTAGCATGGTCTATCATACCTGATATTTTCGCTAACCAGTCTATCCCTAGGATGATGTCCAAGGTTTGAGATTGCAATACCAAAAGGTCCACTAGGAAATCAAAATTTTCCATAGTGACTTCTACCTTGGGGCTCACTAGAGTAAGTAATTAGGGGGTCCTCCTAGTGAGCTAAGTACCGCAGGTCTCTTTGGTCTAAAGGTTGGTAACTTAACATTTTCAGCAAACTTCCCAGAATTAAAAGAATGTGAGGCTCCAGAATCAAATAGAACTTGTGCAAGTATTGACTTAACATATAACGTACCCATGAGCACTCCAGAGGCATCCTGGGCATCTTCTGTAGTGACATGGTTGACACGGCCTTGGTTTGGAGTCGATGCTATTCGTGAAGCTTGAGGCATCTGATAGCCTTTGCTTGGCTCTAAAGACTAGCCTCGGGATGGGGTGACTCCCAAATTGAACTTCATCGGGGTGACTTGGCGGTCTGGGCATTTGTTGGCGAAATGCCCTTTTGCTTTGTAGTTGAAGCAATGGAGATTTGTTGCTGGATTGGTCGAGGAAGATTGTCTTGTAGGGTAGGGCACATGAATCACACTTCCACTGGAGCGTGGTGCTTGAGCTGGAGCCTTGGGTGTTGATGTTGCCACTTGTCAGAAGGAGGGGTTACCCTGGTATACTAGCTTGGACTAGAAATTGCCTTGGGGTCTTTGAGCTGTCCACTTTCTCTTACGGCTGGCTTCCAGGATTCTCCTCTCATTTTCTAGGACGAGAGCCTTGTTAACCAAGTGGTGGAAGCTAGGATGATTGTGCAAAATTAGCTGTGCCCTCATCTCTTTATGCATCCCTTCTAAGAAGCGATCAATCTTCTCTTCTTAATCAGCTACATCCTTTGGGGCATAACGAGCTAGTTAATTGAATCGTGTGAGGTACTCACTAACAGACATATTTCTCTGCTTTAGGTTTCAAAACTCATTCTTCTTCATCCTCATGATACCTGTTTGCACAAATTTCTGCGGGAAGGCAACCTTGAATTCAGCCCAAGTGATTGCATACTTGGCTGGTGTTGTCTCTTCTTCTTCCTCAACATTATCGTCTTCAGTTGCTTGCTCCTCCTGCTGACCTCCTTGCTGAGTGCCAGCTGTTGGGGTCTCTTCTCCTGCATCTTCTTCCTTCTCTTCTTCTTCTGTCCTTGCCTAGGGGACTCTCTTTCCCACGGCAGGCAAGGTAGTTTTCCCACCATGCTGCTGTGACACCCTTGAATTGGTGCGTGGTGAAGTCCACCTTATCTTCTTCGGTACAATGGGCAAGTTTGAGCTTCTTCTCGGTATCATGCAACCAATCTTCTACTTTTAGAGGCTCATTGGCTAAGGAGAAGGTCAATGGTCTGGTCCTCAGGAAATTAGCTAGTTTTGAGTTGCAGTTGGCTGCCCCTACTTGTTGGCTGGTAAACATGGCATGGAGGATTTGTGTTTGTTGCGCCATCACTTGTGCCATGGTCGGGGGTCCTGGTGGCGGCGGCGGTAGGTTCTGACCACGGCCACGGCCTCTCCCATGGGCTAGGGTTCCTGGAGTTCGACCTTCTCCATGGGCTGGGGCTCCTACCATGGGCAACAACTTTTCTGGGTGCCATCTGGAAATAACTAAGGCTTTTTAGGGCCAGGAGAGAGGGATAAAGCATGTATGAGGGTTTACTAGCCTTCTACTAGCACTGCAGAAAAACCAACTAAGCAAGGCAAGCAATGCAATAAAAAGCATAAGGCCTAAGATAGTTCATTACAATAGGGGGTTAAGTGTTCTATGACTGCTAGACATGGCATATAGGCTATGTCAAGTCATGACACTGGATACACAACGTCTACTAAGCTGGATACAAAAGGGGGAGTACAACTAGAGATAAGGAAGTGCTTGCAATCCGAAAGACTACTTAGCAAGCACTGCTGCCTAACTTGCAACATACTACTCCTCCATGGAGTGGCTCCGGCCATAGAAGATGCAGTCCCTTGGGGAGCAGGAGCGGGAACGGCTCCAACTCTAGGGGCTAGTGGAAGCTCACTGGAAGTGCCACCCGAGCGTGGGGTGGTCGGGGCTAAATTGGTGATGGCGGTGATCTTGGCGGCGAGGTGACTCACATGGGCGGCGCACCGGAGGGGAAGAAGAAGGCCAGCGGGGCTAGAGTTAGCTTTGGGATGTCCCAGAGGAGCTCCACGTGCGGCTAATTGGCTGGAGATACGGCGGAGCGACGGGGAGGCGCGGCATTGGAGCTGGGGAATAAGACGCTCACTGGTGGCCTGCAGAGGGAGAAGGAGCAATCAGACGAGGAAGGATGGAGAGGGACTAGTGGTGAACTCTAGGAGAAGCTCAAGGGGTCCTGAAGTCCACCCAGTAGAGCTAGCGACAGAGACTACCGGAGGAAGAACTTGCGGTAGAGGCGGCATTGAGCTCAAGAAGGTGTGGGATGTGGCAGTGGGAATTGAGTGGGAGTGGTGGAGAGCAAGGGAGGCTCGGGCAGCCTTTTACTGGCAGCGGAGGGGAGACTGATGTCGTGGTGTCTTGCACGGCGGTGAGGCAGCCATGTGAGTGACGCCAACTTCGACGTAGCTGCAGTGCAAGGCAGCACGACCGAGGCTCACCATAGTAGTGCAGAAAGACGACGAGGACCACAAATTGTCGCGGCGCAGGGGCAATTATCATAACAGTGCATGCATTCCTTGGCCCGGCGATTACGGGAGGGTCGGGCAGAAGACGATGCTGCGTAGAGGTCCAAGCGGCGTCGCTGTCCTTCAGCCGAGCAGGGGAGAGGGCATGGTTTACTGAGGCTGGCTTGAGTGTGCAGGGGCCCCGGACCACGACGGCACTGCGCACGCACGAGGGAGGCAAATGCCGAGGAGCTGTCACGGCAACGCACTGAAGATGAGGCGCTGGAGACGAGGCTGTCGTGGGCGTTCATGGGTCAATGAGGAGCAGTGCTGGCTGAGGGGAGATAATGGAAGAAGAGGGAGGAGGAGATGGGTGGAGGAAACAAGCTAGGTGAAGATAGGGGTTGGAGCCCAATGGAAAGTTTGAAAAGCTTTGCAAAATTTGAATTCCCAACCAATTTTGAGTTGCATTCTGACATTTAGATTTAAATTCTTGAAATTGAAATTAGATTTTGAAATCTTTGCATTAGCACAAAAGATTCCTAAAAATGGGATGTTATAGATCCCGATCCCTTCCATCTCTTCCTGTCCCCATTGTCCATCATCCTTCTCTCCACGATGATAGCGGCAAGCATTCAGGGGCTATGTGGCCACGGTGAGCGTGAGCGTGGGCGTGGGCGAGCATGTGTATAGGGGTGGAATTAGGCTTGTCGTAGGGTAGGTTTTAGCATAGAACGTAAAATAATTTCTAGGTAATTTCAGTTTAGCCTAGAGTAGCATTGTCTTGATTCAACTCAGAAAGCCCAAGTGATTTGAATGATTTAGTGCACTCCTCGCCAGCCAAAGCCCAGGTAGCAATGTCCTTGGTGGCTCGGCCTATTTCTCCAGCTCTGCTCGGGCGAAGACGCCTGCAGGCCACAGCCAGCTGAAGCCAAACCGGCAAAGGGGCGAAGGGCAAAACCTACCTCAGTACATCTCGCAGACCCGAACGGCTCGCCGCGCTGCCCCATCTTGCACGCCGGGCTGCCCTGGCTCATGCCCAGGCCCAACTCTCCCGCTGCGTCGACCTGGGTAGCGACCTCGAACCGTTGCGCTCCGACGCGGCTATGCTACCGTCCTCCTCTGACCCGGAATCACCATTGACCCCGTAACGGAACCGCGTGCGCGAGCTGCTACGAAACCTGGACCGCCGACTATTTGTCGGGTGCCTCCTCCACTCCTCGGCCTCGCCACCGGCATCTGCGTCGCCATGTTTAACCGTGAGTAAGTAAGAGATCTGCGTGTGGGATGTGTTAGGAAACCTGGGCCTAGGCCGGAAGCCTTGGCCCATGGTGGGCACCTCACCAGTAGACTATAAATAGGAAGCCGTGCTGGCAACTTTGTACATGCAATCAGAAAAGCAATAAAGAAAGATCAGGAGTTCTCTCTACCTCTCTGTGTTTTCAATCTATTATTTCTTGTCTTCTGTGATTGATGTCATTTCGCATTAAGCAAAGGAATCGATCGGACTGGTCGTCAGCAATGGTTCCTCAACAGAAAGTTACTCTTTTTTTAGGGTATGTAACTGACTGTGATCTTTAGTGAAATCTGTTGCAATGAGATAGGTGGGTGGGGGAATTTCCATTGAACACTTTGGGTATGTGGAGATAAAATTTCATGTATTGTAGAATACTCCCGTATGAAGCAATGTTCAAGAAGGCGCTAGGCGCTAGGCCCCACCTCGCCGCCTGCCTAGCGCCTAGGGGGTCTAGGTGGCCGAATTAAAAATAAGGATAGTAGGCGAAAATAAACAATTGTGTATATATATTTGCTGTTTAGATGAAGAAAATTGTTACCTTGAGCAACAATAATCAGTGTTACATATTTAAAGAGGTCTAGATTGAAAGAAATCTATTAAGAAAAAAGTTTACTCATAATTTTTAAAAATCTGAGGACTAAATCACAAAAATTTAACCTAACTTACTCATTCCCATCCCACCGACCGGACCCGACCCCGCCGCCTAACCCCGACCCAACCCCGCCGCCTAACCCTAACCCTAACCCCTTCCCATCCCTCCGCGCGGCTCCCTCCGCACCGCCCTCCGCGCGGCTCCCTCCGCGCTGCCCCATCCCCCCTGCTGCTCCCTCCGCGCCGCCCCTTCCGCGTCCCCTGCTCCGCGCGCCTCCCTCGCCACCTGACGTCTCCCTCACCGGCGGCCACGGCAGCGGCGGCGGCGGGATCTGGCACGGGGAGTCCGGATCCGGCGGGGCGGTGGCGGGATCTGGCGCGGGGAGCCCAGATCCGGCGGGGCGGCGGCGGGATCTGGCGCAGGGAGCCCGGATCCGGCGGCGGCGTCCACGGGAGCGGCGGATGGGCGGGGGAAGATGTCCCCTCCGCCGAAGGGGAGGCGAGGCAGAGAAGATGGCGGACGTCCGGATGGAAGATGGTGATGCGGAATCGGGCGAGTCGACGGCGGCGGCGACGGCCTCAACTGACTGTGATCTTTAGTGAAATCTGTTGCAATGTGATAGGTGGGTGGGGAATTTCCATTGAACACTTTGGGTATGTGGAGATAAAATTTCATGTATTGTAGAATACTCCCTTATGAAGTGGCACAGAAGATTTGGAGGAACCTTATAGTCTGATTTGTGGGAGAAGTGGTTGTTCATGCGAGATTTGTGTGGCGTTCAGGGTGTTACGTCAGAGATGTTAGTGCATTGTTTGGGTTTCTTGTGAAATTTGATGCTACAGGGATAGCTGGTACAAGCATGGTCTCCGCTAGTTAGAGTTTCTGTTGATTTTAGTCTTTTGAGTAATGACGTTGCCGGTTTTGATAAGATATTGTGCTATTTAGTGTCGTCTTGCTGGTGATTTTGGAAAGAAAATGACCTGGTCTATGCAGACTGTTTTGAACTAGTCCTTCAAAGATCGAATTTATTTTTATTTAAAAGAGTTGTATATATATTATAGGAGTACTTCAGTTTATTGTATCATACATGATGCTGCTTGTTATGAACGTAATAAAATCATGTGCGTCATATTATTTCCAGCTTTATCAAAAAGCCTATTTTAATTCTCGCTTCGTACTTTACAGTAATTATTATTTTACTGTGTACTTTCTACCCGCGCTCCCCGACCATAGGAAGTGGTTGGCCCTCACCCGCTTCGCTGGTCATGCGCACGAAATGACGACCACGCGTATGGAATGACATGACGATACATCCTTGGGCCCGCTGCCTGGCAAATACAAAATTACACTAACCAGATGGGACAGCTTTGTGTAGTAACAATACCAAATAAAACATCTTTATGTAATGACAAGACTAAAGGGACAGCAAAACTAGCTAAGTAGATATCAAACAAAATTAGTCAAATAGAACTTCCAAATGAAATGTAAACCCTCAATTTTTTTTAATCACACACAATGATTAATCAACACACTCGTGAACATAAAAGCCCATATGGCCGGGGAGTACATGTTAACACAATGATTTACACTTTGTTATGAGACTTGCTGTGGATATGCTGAGTAAACAGAGTAAATAAACAATCAAGTCACAATCTCGTTGATTTGGAGGACGACAGAGAGCGCGTCGGGATAAAGTGAACGTAGAAAAAAATGGCAACTGCAGCACGCAAGTTACTACCTATCACGCCAAGTCTAATGGCATGACAGTCTCAACTTGTCACACCAAGTATGATGGCGTGACAAACCTTGTCACGCCAAGAGTTATGGCGTAACAGATACCCCACAAACCTCCACGCTGGCACAGCGCATGACCGAGGACTTGCATGATAGTTTTGCCCACACCTCTATAGATAACGTGACAAAATGTTTTGACCACGCCACAGAAGGTGGTATAGCCAAAGGGTTTAGAATTGGATATAAAGTTACAGAGAGATTAACTTTAAAATATTAATAAAAAAGCATTAAATAAAATAATTCGCACAGATATGAGTTGCACTATCAAAGTTCTGATATTCGTCCAGCAAAAACAAACGCACAGCGAACAGCAGCCAACCCTGCAAAACCTGGGATCCCAAAATGCTGATACAATACACAGAACTAAAACCCTCGTGCCCCTCATCGAACATATATAAGCGGCACAGTTCAATCTAACATCAGACGACCCCGGAGGCCTAGCCACGAACAAACATTCAAGAAACGCAACTCGGCGGTGCTTCACGTGTTGACTAAACGTTCCCCTCCATCGGCTATTCTGGCTTTAGTACATAACATCACCAATGTGGGCTCACTCCAACAGCACGCAATTCTACTCTGGGATCATCTGTTCGTTGTCTGCATCACCCTCCTGTTCGATCTGAGGTTGCTTTGGGGCTGAACTGGCTCCAGGAGCCTGCTTCTTCTTGATACCACTGACAATGTCGTCAATCCTCAGAAGCATGCAAGCTGCCTCAATGGCTGTCTTGAACGTCTGTGCCTTGACACTGTAAGAATCCCAGATCTAAAACAAGACAACATTGTGCTGCTTAGACGTGCACGCAGAAGCAGGAGGGTTGCAGCAGTATGCATGAAGACAAAGACCTACCTTCCGCTCTTTCATGTCAACAATATCACCACTCCTTCCATCGATGCCAACCCAGGCATCTTCACCGTTTGCATGCTGAAGCAACAAAAGGCATTTAAGCAACAAGCGGTAATACAAGTGTCATTAATTTTGTTTGTTATTTAACTGGAAAACAAGCATTATACAGATGGACTTTTAGTTGGTTTGGGGCGGAGGACTTAAAAAGCTTAATTGACTGTAAGCCCTACAGGCCAATTTGCAGTTGTTGTGCTGGGCTGCGCTTTGCAATCTAGTTAGTTATGTGAATATTTGCCCATTCTAGTAAGATTTTTCTGTTACGCTTCAAAAAAGATGCCTTGCAGTACTGTACCCATTAATTGAAAACCAAAAGTGCTATTGAAAAGCCATCGCAGTGCCAAACAAAGCCATCCTTTCAACTGGCTCAGTGTTTTAAGGGTGGCTTATCCAGAAAGATAAAAACTTAGGCCATGTTTGGGGTAGCTTTAAGCTGGCTTTGGCTTCCAAAAAGCCGGTAGCCCACCCAAACAGGCTAGCTTCTCAGTAGTTTAGGGACTAAACAGAAGACGAAGTCCACGTGAAAGCAGCAGCTAGTTGGGACGTGCTTTTTGGGCTTATTGTGGGTGGGGTATACCTATTTGCCACTAGAAGTTCGAGAAAATTACCCACCAAATGTCACTGGTTAAAAGGGCCTTCCCGTTCAATCCCATCCCCATCCCGACTCCATTTGCTCCTACTAGATTCCCTTCACCCCTAAGGCGACTCCACGCCACCGCCCCCAACTGGTGCCGCCGCCGCCGCCCGGATCCACGGAGCGCCGTCGTCGCCGGACATTTCCTTCGCCTCCCCATCTAGACCCAAGGAGCGACACCCTCACACCGCCGTTGGCCAGACCCGTGTGCTGGTAGCCTCCTCCGCCCCCTCCTGCCACCGGCGCCGGATGTCTCCACCTCCCTCCCACCGCCAGCTCCCTCAGGACCCAAGCACCGATGCCACAGCCTCCCTCTGGGCCCAAGAACCAACGCTGCCGCCTCCCTCCAAGTCCCTCCTCTTCTTGTCCGGTCGCCACCCCACCAGATCCGAAGGTAATCCTATGCCAACTTCCTCTATCTCGTTCTTGCAATTATTCTTGAGCTAATTCATTTTGTTGATAACCTTGGGAGATAGGATGTGCCACAGAATGTTGTTGGTGGTAGCTCAAATGCAAACATATTGCACAGATTGATAATTTTTTGTCAGTGTATATGTTGACACCATACATATGAACACCACACAGGTCCGTGCATCTGTAATTTTTTTCCCGATGTAAACATGTTGTGGTGTTCATCATGTCAGGTGAATAGATCTGTTAATAAAATGTGTGCTAGTGCTTGATTTGCTATGGGCACCTAGGGTTAGTTGTTCTCTTTCAGGACTTGAACCAGAACAATGGATACACTGAGATGTAGTGTAGACTCAGAACTCAGATGTTTACTAGCACAGATTTTGCTTACTGATATGGTGTTCATCAAATTTGTCCAGGATAAAGGGTGCATGGGCAGTGGATGGAGAGAAGCCGAGCATCTAGGACACATGCACACACCAACGATAGAAGCCTACTATTTGTTCAGATTAGTTAAAATGTATGTTCCGAGTTAACGTATCATGGTCAACACTTGATTTTGCATGTAGTTTAAAGCTGATGGCTGTCAGTAAATTCAGATTCTTGTATGATCAGGTGTAAATTGAGTTGTATAGATATGCTGAATTCATTCTTGTCAATGTCAAGTTCTAGATCCGCTGATTCTCTGTATGCATGAAATTTTATGAATGGCACATGTTTGATTGTTTGATAGCTGAGCAGCTCAAGCATTGTTGTTTCAAATTTCATTTAGTAGTTTTTTGTAGACATTGCTAAACATGGAGGTGGATGTAAAAGATATGCTTTTTAGGAGCTAAACGTGAGAAATATGAAATACTATCGAGTTTGAAAATTGATATCGAAGTATAACAGGTTTTCAATTACATTCTCAATTAGTAGTAAAATTATAGAAGAAATTCCAAAACTGGCCATATTTGACCTTATTAGTGGCCAAGTGAGTGATTACTTAGGTCAGGGTATTTCAGACATTCCATACATCCAAGCAGCCAGTCAGCCCAACAAAAAGCCAGGTTGCAAAACGGCCTCTTAGGAAAAGCTACAGCTGCTTTTCAGCTCAGAAAGCCAAAAGCAGCTTTTCAGCAAAACTACAGCTCCCCCAAACAGGGCCTTAAACCCATCTCCCCAGCTTATTTTAGATGCTCAGCTTATGAGACTTCTATCTATATAAGAAAAGCACGCCAAACAAGATCTACGGCTGAAATGCTTGAGTCCCCTTCCTACTTCAACTTTTTTGACAAGGTAGGCATTTGATACTTACAGGAGAGTTAAATCTCAATTAAAAGAGATAAGAAGTTATTACCTTTCCCTGGAGTTGTGTCATTGTCCTAATAACATTCAAACCACAATTCTGAGCCAAAGTTCTTGGAATTGCTTCGAATGCTAAAGCAGCAGCTTCATAGGGCCACTGATACAAAGAAACAATAAGTAAATAAGATACTCAAGCCATAACATAATCACAGAACAGATAGCTACTATCACACAAAAAGTTCATATTCTGTGCAATGATCCCGCCCACAAACAAAAAGGACATCGTATTCAGTTACGATGTATTGGTACATAATTTATGTGAATATACAGAAGGCCTCCACATAAATGGCTTCATCACTCATCAAATACAAACATTAATAATTATGAAACAATACCTTTTCTACACCTTCAACTGAAGAACTCTTTTGCTTCAGTGTTGCTGATACAGTCAATTCAGTAGCCCCACCTCCAGGCAGAAGTTTTGGGTTTTTCAAAATGTTCCTTGCGACAGACATGGCATCCTGTGAATGAAAATGAAAAAGGATGAAGATAGACCTTCCTATGCAAAATAACAAGGACTAAAGGAATGGGAACAAATACCTGAAGATTCCTCTCAACCTCGTTCAAGACGTCCTTGCTTGCTCCCCTTAACAGGACAGTGCATGCCTTAGGATCTTTGCAGTCAACAATGAAGGCAAAGAATTCATCACCTATCTTCTTGACCTCGAAGAGGCCAGCTCCTGTTCCCACATCCGATTCTTGAAGCTCTTCTGGCCTGTTCACTATAACTGCTCCACAAGCCTTAGCAATCCTGTTGTTGTCAGTCTTTCTAAGTCTACGGATTGCACTAACACCAGCCTTGCTTAAATAATGGATAGCAAGATCACTGAGACCTTTCTCCGTGATAACTAAATCAGGCTTGAATTTTAAAATCTGTGCACAGAGGTTTTTTATGTATTCTTCCTCCATCTCTAGCAGAACCTGCCTGCAATAGCATATTTACCAAATTATTCTACACTACTGATCCATAGTAATTCAATAGAACTACTATAGTTCATGAATACAAATGGGCAGGAAATTTTGAATATATACATCACTTACCAATCTTCTTCCTTCATCAACTCAGCATTGGTCTGATTTTCTCCTTTCTTGTACTCAACAGGGCAATCCAGCAAGATGATTCGTGGGTTAACTATCTTCCTTCTCATTTTTCCAGGAGCCACAACATCTTTATTGATCATAACTCCTTTAAGAACCCTTGAATCCTCCAACTGGCCACCAGGAACCTTCTCTACTTTGATATATTTCTTGATATCAACTTCACGCATACCTTGACCTAGGTCAACACCTGCTGTTGTAGTAGCATCTATAGCAAGGTCCTGAGTACAGCAATACAAGATGTCAGATAATCCATAAATTGAACCTATAAAAAGTGAACTCAGTTGGCAGACAACTTTTACATCAAAGAAAGATACTTACAGCAATAAGGTCACCGAACTGACCAGTGAATTTTGTACCAATGGAGCTCTTCACCAGCCCTAGCATTGCCCCACCTACATCATGGTACATCTTGGAGCCATCAGTTTACCAAAATAGAACATGATCTACGTAAGAGAATCAATTTCTTTGGAAGAACATATTGTATAATGTCTGTAATAAACTGGATGCAGACTTACGGTCAGTCACGTCAACAGGCATTGCAATTTTGTCAAGGACAGCTATAGCATCATCAAGAGCTTTGTTGTACGCTAAAAATGAGAAACCATAAAAGCTTCAGAACAGATAAAAAATAAACAAAGAAAAAAATCAAGTCTGCATACAATATTCTTACTTTCTTAGGCCCTGAGCACTGAGCAAACATTACCTCGACAAATAACAGTGGGATGGTAGTTCTTGTTAATGAACGCTTCTGCAACATGGAGCATCTCACCAGCTATAAATAAATAGTTAGTTAGCACAGAGGAAAAAAATCCCAAACCCAATCTGATGGAGCATCTATAAGGTTACTGCCATTCTAACCCCTATCAGGCACCAACACATCAAATGCGAACAAAGTCATTCTCAATAATTGTAACCATGAAAGATTAGCTTAAACTTTGCAGTGCAAATTGTAGTGTAATTTACTACAAAGAAATATTGAAATAACTTTTTGCAGTTTATACTAATAGCCATATGCTAAATTTGACCAGTAACAGATTTGCCAGTTATACCATGGTTAGATGAACTGAAATGCAACTGAATAAAGATATTGTTATTCATCATAGCTAAGTATCAAAAAGGAATGTATCACAGGGAACACACATACCTAGAACAATGACAGATGTTGTGCCATCACCCACTTCTTCATCCTGTGTACGGCTTAGCTCAATCATAGACTGCCCAAAATGGGGGGAAATCACGGTTAGATTAAGAGTGAATATTCATCCATTTTACAATAAATAGTAACAGCCCATTACTAATCTCATCAGCAGTAATTGACAGAGAAAGCAAACCCAACATTCCACATACCTTGGCAGCAGGATGTGCAATGTCGATTTCCCGCAATATAGCATTCCCATCATTAGTAACCACAATACCTGTAAAAGCAGAAATAACTTGAAAACAATGAAACCTTGTAAACGCAAAGTAATGCAAACATGAATGTAAAACTATCGCCAAATAATGCAAACAGACCCTGAAATTATCTCCAATCCCAATTCTCAGCCTAATGCATAATGCAAACAATTCCTGATGGTAATTTTAGATATGAAGTTATATGCCAACGAAGGTGCAAATAGTATTTAACACAGGTAAGCCCAAAAGGTTGGACAAGCACCCTAATACCCATCAAGCAAAACCAGTTCATAAGGATCTTATGCAAAATTGGCTACTCCCTTCAATACAATTGCCTATGGGCGCTTATATTTGTCCTCCCTTTTTTCATTTGTAGATACTGTTCCCTATTACTTATTATATTAATACAGCCACAATGGCATAATTTCATGAACTATATGAAGCAGATTACTGTCCCAAATGTACTAATGAAAGTTGTGCAATTCAAAAATGAAAGAAAAGGACAATTAGTTCATACTGTGACAGACTGAATTTCCAATTTTCAGTTCTGTGAATATTTATACAAGGATATGAAACCCCAGGCCTTATTTAGGTAACAGAACCACAAATTCTGTATGTTCACAGCAAATCAAGATCGTCAGTATTTTGTAGGTCAAATATTTCAGTGAAAAGAACCTATTCAAGTCCTCACTCCTTAGGAAGCACACTAAAAATCAGAAATATTCACATTAGTCATTCCTAAATCAAAATGATAACATATAGGCCTAACTCTCGATGGTGAATAACGGAAATTCTAGAGAATCCATAGGTCTTGAGTTTAAACAGAAAGGGCCACCATTGAAAAGACGAAGACAGCCTAGCATACCACACAGAGTGGAATGATGCAAGCATGATCCAATATGAAATAGTATGCAGAATGAACTATTTCTCACAGAGTTCTTCAACACAAATTACTAATATGAGTTTATAATCATCTAATAGACTAATACTAAGTGCAGACAACAAAAGTGTAGTACTGCAATGTATAGACTAGATTACAGTCTGTACAGTACCTCCACCAGCATCCAGAAGCATCTTCAACATGGACCGGGGACCCAATGTAGTGCGTATGATGTCTGCCACAGCCTGCACAGAAAATAGTCACATTTTTTACCCAACAGTAGAACACAATACAAACAAATGCATTAACTGCTGTCATGACAAGTCACAAATTTACAACTAGGTCTTACTTTGCTGAGCTAAAACAGTGGTAAGTGAAAACTAACCTGCCAGGCAACGAAATAACCAATGACGTGATCACCACATTCAAAACGTCAATTTAAGCTACTAAGAAATATAAGGCCCCTACGTGTTGTCCATAGCAAAGGATCTTGATCTGCACCACTTGTGCAGACATGTGCAATTAACAACGAAACGTATTGCTTACACTGAGCTATGAGCTAACTGACTAGGATCTACTGCATATTGCCGGTAATCATCAACGACAACAGCAAGACCACACGGAGATAGTGGAGAAAAGCTTAAGAGCGCACACCTTGGCGGCCTGGATGTTGGCATGGTGGACCTTCGTGCCCGACTCCCGCTTCAGCGAGTCCTCTGCTCAAACAATCGAAGCAAAAAACACACAAAAATTAGAGAATTTTTTACATAAACAGAAGCGGGAGGGATCAGATCAGAATAAAAGCCCAACAAAACTGAAGCAACAAAACCAAATCGCGGATTTATATCACGGGATCAAGTAAATCTCGACATAAGGTATTCAACAAACAGCGCATATCAAAACCTAGAGGCGAGAAAACACCATTCCCCATCCAAAAAATACAGGAAAAAAACGGAGGCCCGGGGAACCCTAGGAGCCGGGAGGGGGTGGGAGAGGCGAGGGGCGTTTACTCAGCACGAGGACGGGGGCGTGCAAGGCCATGGCGATCTCACGAGAGCCGAGAAGGGGGAGGCGGCGGCCAGGAGTTGGGAGAGGGGTAGAGCTGGGGAAAGGAGGCGGGCTGCTGGATTTGTTTCTTTTAGGGTTTTGAAGCGAAACCCTCGTCGCCTCCCCAGAGAGCAGATATGCCCAGATGGGCGGCGCGACCGTTCGGCTCGTAATCACCGTGGGCCAAGATGCCAGCCCAAGTATAGCCTAAGGGGGTTCGTGCGGGCTCATTGGGCGACGGAGACATGGTATGCCTATGTAGCCCGTTTGGCTCGAAAATATTGAGAAAACTCAATAGTTAAAAATATGGAAAATTCAAAAGAAGCACAATAAATTATATAAATTATACGAAAATACACATTAAATTAAAAATTATATAAAAAGACACAATACATTGTAGAAATATAATAATGAGCTTTTATTGATGTTAAAATGGTTATATCGTTAAAAACTTTATCTAGTAAAAAACTTAACTCGAGAAAAACTTAGCAAAAAAAGAGTATTATGTTACTCAACGTTACAAGTGAAAAGCATAAATTATAATGTATATATAGATGATCTAAGAATTGGTGGCGGTGTCGTCGGCGTCCTGACTGTCTTCGTCGCCATCTAAATATAAATTGTTAAACGCGTGTTCCAACTCCGTATCCACAACGTAGTGTTGAGCTCGTGCATCAGTTTGTTCACAATCTTCCACTATGAGAAGTACTTCCACCATCTCACTTGTGAGTTTTGTTCTTCTCTCCTCCAATATTTTTCAGAAAGTTTGAAAGTAGACTCACACTCAGAAGAAACCATCGAGACAGGAATGGTTAACACATCACGTGCTAATATGGATAGCACCGGATATGTTAGCTTGTGCTCGCGCCACCAATCCAAAATGTTGAAGTACTTTGTATGATGAAGCACAGGATCGGTATCTAGAAAGACTGATAGTTCTTCGTGGGCCTTGGTATGGATTGCTCCACGTCCACCACTTGACGATGTAGAGATTGATCTTTCGGAGGAAAAGATGGTGCCCTAGATGTTTGTATTCTTACCTGTAGTGGATGCTAGTAGAGGTCGTTAGAAGAGAGCTCCCTGAAACTTATGCTCGTACTTCTGGTAAACTTCATACAGTTATGAACAAACAACTGTAAAATAGTTAGAATAATTTATTCCTATAAAATCACTTATAATTGAAAGAACATTAGTGAATCCTTCAATTTTAGCTCTTGGATCTAAAATAAATGCAAATGCGTATAAGTACAAAAATCTCATTCCAATATTTTAAATATTTAGTTTTCATCCCGCACACATCCTCTCGTAACACTACGCCATTTTCATTTCTTTTTTAAGTGAGCAGCAATAGTAAAAATATGATGGACAATTACCAGAGATGTTTGATAGTACACTCCAGATAAAGCAAAAGTAAATTTGTAAAATAGTTCGAGAAATACTAGTAACTTCTTAGCAACATACCAGTGCTACTCAGTCAGTAGTGTGCCATCGGTATGACTGTAATAGTGTGTGTAAATGAAAATAGAAAATGTGGGCTTGTAGGATAAAATATTTTGTAACATGAGATAAATTGAGTTCCACCTTACCGACATGTCCACAGTGAACTTTCGTAGACATACACCCATCGCAATGCAATAGGTTTTATATGTTGCAATTCATTAGTTAGAATTATTTACAAAAGAAACAACATTGCGGAAAAGCTTGAAGATATGAATCCAACCTCTTCAAGCCAGTTTTAACTATAAAATTAATAATATAGCAGGCATTAATAATATAGCAGGCGCATCACTATTGTAGCAAGAAGAATTCGACGTATGTACCAAATAAGGAAGTAAGAATATCCACTACCTTGCAGTTTGTTGTAGCATTATCCAGGGTAATTGCAAAAAAATTTATTTGTAAGACCAAAATCTTCAACGACTTTGATAATACATTCTGCTATATTCCCACATGTGCATGTTACGCCAATTAGTTTAAAGCTTATGATTCTTTTTTTGCAATACCCAGTCATCATTAATGTAATGAGCAACTACACTAATATAATCCTCCCTAGCACCACCACTGCATATGATTGAGGTTAAGGCTACCAAAATTGTACAGGTTCCAAAAAGTTCTTTTATTTTTTTCATGACTATCATTGCAATATTTAACTAAATATCGAGTTGTTGTTTGCCTAGAAACATGAATAAATTTAGAATTATGAGTAGTTCTAATGTATTTTTGGAATGCATCGGATGCATCAAAATTCAAAAGAAGATCTTGCGAAGCAATTAAATAGGTTAAAGATTCTCGAGTTACCTCGGGATTATAATCCTAGTTACGTACCATACCGTCGGGGTTGTACATCAGCTGTGTCTGCCTCATGGTGATGCCTTATTTTGCTTTACATCTCGGCATGTCTATGAAAGTGCCTGGTTTCACCTATAGATTTTGCAGACAATTTATGATGATATATTTTATAAACACAGGGTCGGTCCTGGGATTTTAGGGGTCTGGGGCGAAACTAGAAATAGGGAGCCTAGTATAAATATCTAAATATAAATCTACATACACACACACACATATATATATATGTATCTAATTTTACCAACAAACACTTAAAATGTGTTATGTATTAAAGAAAAATTCATATCAAAGAGTTTATAGATATTACCTTAAAAATTTCTTCTAACATTTCTAGATAAGTCATTGATGATGGTATTGATATCAATCTCATCCAATAATTTCTTCTCAATACATAAAGTTGCCAAACCGTTTAACCTCTCTTGAGATATTGTTGACCTTAAATGATTCTGAAAATTTAAAACACAATAGTATAATTAGTAACTACAAAGCACTAATTATTGATTAAAAAATCCCTAATATGCAAACTACAAGAAGCAATGACAAAGTGATGTAGTGTGGACCTGCTGGTTTGGGAATTCTGCAGCTGATCGCTCGAAGTGATGTAGTGTGGACCTGCTGGTTTGGGAATTCTGCAGCTGATCGCTCGCTCTGCTCGGCTCGCCTGTCGCGGTGGAGAGAGAGACGGCCACCCTCCGCCGCTCGGCGCGGTGTGCGGCGTGCCCTAGACGGCTAGACGGAATCACGGAAGAACTAAGAAGTCAGAAAGTCAGATTTCAGAAAGAAGACCGAAGACGAGAAGTCGGCCCGGCCGTGAATTCGGAAGACGGATAGACTCATAGACGGATAGTATACATAGTATATACTATGTATATGGGGGATTGGGGCCCATGAATTTTTGGGGGCCCGGTGCGGCCACCCCGCTCGCCCCCCTCAGGGCCGGGCCTGTATAAACAACAACTCTTACCTGATCTCCAGGCAGCAATTGCTTCATGACCTTGTTGAAGTCTTCCCATACGTCCGACGTGCTAGGTCTAGGCCTCTTTGCTCCAATGTTTGCTAATGCAGATGCACTTGTAGAGCTTGACGTTTGACGATGGTACACCCACGGTCTGCTCGACGATAGCAGCCTTGGCCATTTGAGGTGGAGGCGGAGCTATCTCGAACGATGCAAGCTCTTCCGAATTAATTTCGTACTCACTCGCAGCAAATTCGTCAAAATGTTCCATGAAGAAATTTGGAAATACGGAAACTACAAAATACAAATACAAAACTAAATCGGTACCTATTTTATATCACAATAAAGAGGAATAAGAACAATATAATGATATAAAAACTAATATTATTACCTCTTTACTTGAATGCACACTGGATTTTGAATTTTAGAATTTTGCAAAACTATTCTGAATTTTGCCAAATTACTACAAAGAGCTTCAGAATTTTCATAAGAGAGTGAGGAGAGGATAATGCTGGTTTGAGTGTGATTGATGAGGGGGAGTATGCTAGCTATTTATGGAAAAATTTTAGATTTTTTGAATTTTTTATACTTTTAAACTCATAAACGGCCTCAAAACGACTATATTTTTCGACCGTTGTGGTGCTAAATAGGCTAAATGGTTCCTACAATGACTTTTACAAATGACGTATAGAAAACACATTGAGAAGCCACTCTGTTCAAAAGCTACATTCTAAAAGTCAAAAACCAGAAGCTGTTTAGAACAGACTCACATCACCTTGGACTCGCATTGGTCATCTGCACACGATATATCCTCCCAACCGAGGGTGAATTACCTTTTTTTTACTTTGATGCATAGTACCCTCGATTCTAAATGGTTATCATTTTGTGTCTGTTCTTTTGGGCTGCAGCTTATGGCTTTTAGCTATTCGCGAGAAAGAATATGGAGAGAGAGATTCGCGTGCATTCTAACCGATGTAAATGAAATCACTGCAGTGTCTATTACAATCGACTTGTAGACATCATCTTCAAAAGACACTCCATTTGAAAAGCTAGTTATTGTAGAAAAGCGGGTTTTAGAAGCCGAAAAGAAGAATCCTTTATATTTATGAACAAATACCAAGGAATAGTGCTACACGACTTTACCATGTTGACACGAAAAACAATATCCCATTTTAGCCCTTTTGCTTTCGTCCGAGGAATGTAACCTCATGTTATCATCTTAGAGCTTCAAGCTTTAGCAAATGTGTACATGAATTCCTCACTTGATTTATGTTGAAAGCAGAAAAGATCGGTGATCATAAACTGTTTAACCATGTCTCTTCTAACTTGTAGCTTTTATTGACTGATAAAGAACCGTCTCTGATCTCTCATTATCTACCCCAGTATCAGTGTCTCCGTCTTTCTCACAGTGGAATCGCAGGCATATGGCTCTTTTTTTTTTTTAAGCTGTGGCTTAGTTTTCTAAACTAACTAACTTTTAGATAAAGTATCTTTTTACAATAGGGTTTACAATTCGATTGTAGTAGATACTGTTCTGACTTCATCTATATCGGTTAAAATTGCACATGAGTGTTTCTCCGTATTATCTCTCATGAATAATCAGAATTCAAAATTTTAAAATAATAACTATCATTACTATTATAAAAAAACAAGTTGGTGGTCGTACGTCCCTTTTCTTCTAACCATCTTATTCTCAACTTCTTATCGCTCTCCATTTTTTAACTGGTCATAGTAGCTCTCTTATATAACATGATTCTTTATATATCTAATAAATTTCATTACAACACACAAGCAGATAACTAGTAAACCACAATATGAAAGAACCCATCCTCTCCAATGGCTTTTGCTACCATGAGTAGGGGCAAGACCACCTTGTAGATTTCTCTTTTTTCATCATCTTCTACTCTTCTTTCCTTTCCCTTCCCATTGCAGTTTGTGCCTTTCCCCGTGTGTGGTGGGTTCTTCATTGCCGCATCGTCATATAGACTTTAACACTCGGCTCCCGACCAGACGCCATCGAAGTCAGATTGTGATCTTCCTGGAAAAAGGGTTGTGTTGTGCATAAAATAAAAATTATCTCTTCCCTGATCTGTTTGAGTAGAGCTATATTTTCTTTACACGCGACTACTGCATAGCTCTAACTTGGCTATCCAAAAAGTCACTAATAGAGAACTTAGGGTAAATCAATTGGCGTCTGGCCCGCCCATATTCGAACCCCAGATTCAACGCACACGCTCACCTTTATACATGCGTGTGCGTTCGATGGGAAAATATGTGTCTATGCTTCGTAAGGTACCAGATAAATTTAGGATTTATTCAGTAACCTCAAATCTAGACCTAACATGTGTTTTCAGTAGGATGCACATATGTATATGCATTTGGTGTGTGGTGTGTGGTCTGCGTGAGTGTGTGTTCTCCTCTATGATTTAAAAAAAATAACTAATCTAGAATTCTCATTTTCCCGTTCACTCAAAATGAAGAAAAAAAGAAAGAAAAGGCAAAGCCAAAGAACAGCACAACACATTCTTGAATTTTTTTAAATAATCAATTTTTTATTCAGAATTACAAAAATATACATGCAAATTGATTTTTTTGCACTTTTAACCTTGTGTCTCCCAACGATTGGGCGACTAGAGGATTATTGCCCAACCGTTGGGCGACATGTGGCCAAGTGGCCCAACGGTTGGGCAACTTGACCATATCGCTCGACCGTGGAGCGATTTGGGCATGTGTCGCCGAACGGTTAGACGATAATTCTCTAGTCGCCCAATCGTTGGGCGATTATTAAAATATGTAATTATTTGTTAATCCAATAAAAATAATTGTTGGGGTAAATGACAATTGTTATAGATAGGTAACATTTAGCAAATCTTGTTTGTAAGTTGTTTATTTAAAGGGAAGACATTGTCGGTTGATCCATTTATGATTTTCGTAGATTGTGAATAGTACGAAATCTATTAGACTCACAATAATATTTTTGCGATTGTCATATGTTGTTGTAGTATGATAATTTTTCTGAAAAATTTTATGAGGATGATTAAGGTAGCAATGATTTGTAAGTAGAAAGGTAAGTGATATTGCGATGCAATAGATAATTCGTGAGTTTTTAAATAATCAATTTTTATTTGAAAATACAAAATTATACCTGTGATTTTATTCTTTGCAACAGTAGCCTCCTTTTAATTGAGCGTTAATACATATATGGACTAGTAATCTTTTTGTAGGCCCCGCCCTCCGAGCACAAAGACAGATATATATGCACGAAATCCAAGATCCGAAATCCAAACCATTTGTGCAATATCCGATGTTGCAATATCTGGGCGGTCTTCTAGACAGCTTGTCCTTCATAGTAATGTGTGTGCCTAGGTTCCTGTTCTGCAACACTTTGAGCATACAAGGAAGGTTGTCATAAGCCGTCTCGAAAGAACTGAACCACCTTTCCAAAGCCTTCTGCTTCGCACGCGATACCTTAGCGTAGCTAATCTTGTATTTAAATTTTTGCTCAATAGTTACCATGATGTACTTGGCTTCTAAGTTTTTCTTTACTATCTCATCGTACATGAGATTTGCTATAAAGGTGGATATCAGGTTGCAATGTTTTGGCAAAACACTACCAAGCATACAGGAGTGCGACTCCACCTTCAAGACAATCCAGCGAGTCTCATATTTAGGTCTGCGTGTGTGCACATGCCAAGGACAGCCAACCTGCTCGCAGACCGTGATGTACTAATTTGGGCTAGATTTGAGGACCTGAAATATTCTCTACATGGACAAGGCCCACAACTTAATAGCATTCTATAGTGATTCCTTGTCAGCAAATATTGCATGAAGCCGAACCTCCGTAGCATGGTACTCCCCACGGTGATTCATGCTTGTCATATATAGAAAGACGCTTAACATCCACCGTATTCCATGCCTATGGCATGGGACCTTCGTCCTCATCGGAAGAGTCATCACCATCCTCTTCTAAAGCTTTCTCCTCAGCCCCAGCCATTTGGTCAACAATCTCCATCTGACGTATAATGTTGTCGACATACTCCCCTGCGTCCGCCTGTCCAGTGGGCTCAACTTGCGTAGTACGATATTCATGATTTGTCATCGCAATTCATGATCTACGTCAGCAACATCTGCATCTGCCTATTGGGTGGGCTACGCATGCAGTGTGCGATATTTCGGTTTTGCCTCCGCAACATCGCCTACCGTGTCCCCTTCGTGAACCATGCATTGCGCGCCTGAGTTGCTCCCATCAACCGGTCCTCTTGTTTCTCCCTTTGGACATGGTTGCACGAGTAGCACGTGCTCGTAACCACGTCACCGGCATCTTTGCACAAAGTCGTCCATGCAAGCATGTACATGAGTGTCCTTAACTCCCACCGAATGTCTGTGGTAGACCGACTCCAAAGCCTATGTAGGATGACACTACACATCTCGGGGTCCAAGGAGAAGCTGCGTGTGAGCCAGTCCAAAACATATCTGATTCAAGTATTCTCCACATCCGGGAGTACCATACGAACTTGCGAGAAACTGTACAGGTCAACACCGTATGGACCTTCACGAATGGTACTAATACTATAATGCACTTTCAATATTGTGGGTTCCGACATGATTGATTTTTCACTGCAAATCTTACCATTTGTCAACATGTATTCACTAAATACGTGCTAAACAAATACGTAGCTACACATTATCTACATTCAGATGAGAACAAGAACGGATGAGGCAATTACCTTCACACGAAGACTTTTTCTTCTTATCAATGAGCTTCCTTCGTCATTCTCTCATACCTCACTAGCTCATCTCCTCCTCCCGAGCTCCTCTCCTTCACTCTCTCTCTTGAGCCGCTCTCCTCTCAATCACTCCCTCTTCCGAGCTCCTCTCATTTACTCACTCTCCCGAGCTCCTCTACTTCTCTCCGTCTCGGCCTCTCCCTCTCTCGAGCTTCTCTGCTTCTCCTTCTCTTATTTTCGCCTCTCTCAAGGTCCTCTCATTATTTTTGCGAGAGAAATGAGGATAGTCCATGAAGGTGTCGGGTTAAAGAGAAAAAGACGAAGTAGTTGCCCAACGATTGGGCAACTTGCCCATATCACCCGACCGTTGGGCGACTAGCCTAAGTCGTCCAACGGTTGGACGACACGAGGTCAAAAGTGCAAAAAAAAAAAATCAATTCACAGGTATATTTTTATAATTTCAAATAAAATTTTTATTATTTTTAAAAAACGCACATTCTTGGTGGGTCCGGTCCGGTCTACCACCCTCTGGAGTCTGGACAGCCGAAGCGGAAAAGAAAGCGAAAGCGCCTCAAAACGCGCCGTCGCACATTCCACCACGACTGACACCAGTCCACTTGCACTCTTCAAGTCACGCTCCTCGGCAGCAGCTAGCTCCCGAGTCCCAGCCTGCTTGTCCCCCTTCCCTCCCGCAACGCAACGCTAACATTTGCATCCCAAATCGAAGCCACCCGAGCGAACCCAATGGCGGCATCCTCGCCTCTCCCCCTCCTCCTCTTGGCCGCGCTCACGGCCATCGGCGGCACCGCGGGAGCGGGCTTTGGGGTGAGCAGCGGGGGCCAGCTGTGGTGCGTGGCGAAGAACAACGCGGAGGACGGCGCGCTGCAGGCGGCGATCGACTGGGCGTGCGGCCCCGCCGGCGGCGCCGACTGCCGCGCCATCCAGCAGGGCGGCGCCTGCTACGACCCGCCCGACCTCCAGGCGCACGCCTCCTACGCCTTCAACGACTACTTCCTCCGCACCGGCGGCGCCGCCAGCCCCGCCGCCTGCGACTTCTCCGGCGCCGCCGCGCTCACCGCCCTCAACCCCAGTACGCACCGGCCCTCGGTCCTCTCATCAATGTTGCTGCATCCATAGATTTCAAATTTATTTATTTTAGCATATTTAATGTTGGATTTGGATTTTGTATATGGAGATGTAACCGTGTGGCGTCGGTGCTGCGGCTTGTTTTGCAGGTCATGAGAGCTGCGTGTTTCCTTCCAGGTTAGTGCACTGCGCCCAGCCTCCAAGTTCGCTCTTTATTCTTTGGGGTTTCTCATTCTTTGGGTAGTATTTCTGTATACGCTATGGTGGCGTATCAGTTAAATATTCCGGCTTCCTGCCTGGATCTTGGATATCGGTCCTATCGTTTGAGGAACTGAATATTTCATTTGAAAATTCTATATAACCAAAGAAGTTGAATTCGAATTCGGTTGCTTCCACTCAAACTGGATATGGTATGGCTACAAAGGGGACCTGCCATTCCATTCTGATGGGGTGTGTGTGTGTGTGGCCAGTGTGGGGTAGCGATCAGTGGTGGAACCAGGAATTTTAGAGACGGGGCAAACTTTTAAGTAAGTAAAGGGGGGTATGGCTTGATTCAACAAACAACGTAACAAATCATCGAAAACATGTTCAAGTTCTTAACTAATATAATTACAAAGTCTGTATTGATTTCATTATTCTTAAGAAGTACCAAAAATATCGAAATCAAAATGACACCAGTGTACGGGGAGGGGGAATTCCTCCAAGCAACCCGAGGCAGCTGCCCTGGCTCGCCCCTACGGTGGCTCTGCCACTTATAGCAATGTAGTCAATGTTTGGGAAGTCTGTATAACACGCATCATTTTGACAAGCACCATGAGCTCACTGCTAGAGAGTGAACATCGAAATCTCTAAAAAGAGAAGCTCTGCTAAAGTATGCTATGGCACAAACATTGTAACAAGTTGGGCATCAAAAGAGCAACTGTGAGATGAACAATATGATGTCTTCTTTATCATTTTTTTGCAAGCTTCAACTATTTGCCAGCTATTACCAAATCTCATGGACGACCAAATCCTCCTTGTGGATGTTCAATATCATATTAGGTATTCAATAAAGTTGGTACATGTGAATGCATGGGCTTCTACGTTGTTGGGACTATTCATACTTGGAATGTGGTACTTCTTGAATGCAGTACGGAATCATGGGACTCAGTGGTGCACCACTAAACAGGAATCTAGCGTGGCCTGGGGTTTACACTTACATATTCTATGCACTAATTCTGAAGGTGGGATGTCACACAAGCATTTCCAAGATAAAGATATTTGTACATGGTCTTGGGTCACATTGTATGTTCCAAATTGAACTAGGTTGATTATCCCAAGGCACAACACGTGTATGGGGGGAACTGGCCTGAGCACCAGCCGATCTAGATGCAGTTCAACTTCGCTCAATCGAAAAAGCCAAGCTGGACTCTCCCTGTTATAATCATTAGTGACAGTAACTAGCTTGGTCTAGCTTGCTTTTTAACTAAGAATCTTTTCCTCTGTAGCACAACATTAGCCGAACAAGCCAACATGAACTGAAGACAGGCAAACCATTGAAAAAATTGTCAATGCAAGTAACATAAACTGATTATGCAATAAAAAGGACAAATATAGCAGATGTGAACAAAAAAAAAAAAATATGAAAAAAGAGCTCTCAAGCTCAAGGAAAATGGGAGGAAAAACAAGAGAACAACCATATCTGAATTCTGTCTGATCAGCTCAACCACCTAAATCTATTTGGTGCACCTTGTTAGAATGGGAATTCTTTTGTATTTATTATATGCTTTTGTATTTCCTTATATGTATATGGCATATTCCCTTATAATATTCTCTTATACTTCCTATATATACTGCCTATTAGGCCTTATGAATATACACACAATATTCATAACATGGTATTAGAGCTAAGGACACTAACCTAGCTCCTTCCACTGCCATCCCGCCGCTGCCTAGGCCGCTGCCGCTGTCCAGGCTGCCGTCACTACCTCCGGTCACCACATCGTTGCCTAGCGTCGCTAAGCCACGTTGCTGCTGCCTCGGCCGTCGCCCACCCCGTCCAGGCCACTGCCGCCCAAGCTGCTGCTGCTGTCCAGGCTATCACCGCCTCTGGCTGTCGCATCGTTGTCGTCGCCTTTGCCATTGCCTACCCTTGGTGCCGACCGTCATTGCCTCGACCCACGCCCGACGCCTGTGCCTAGATCGGGCTACCGCTGGTTGCCACCGCTGTCGGTCCCCGCTGCCGATCGCTGCCTCCGTTGCTTCTTCGGCTGCCGCCGTGTCTTCCATAGATATATGGTTTCTATAACGGTCTTCGTTTCCCACAAAATAAAAAAAACTTCATGTTGATCTAATCGTTGCGCTGTCTAGTGCCGCTTGTTAGATTTCGTTGCCTTGGTCACTGCACCGTCCAACGCTGCCTACCGATGGCTTTCATTTTCCATTAGCTGCGATCCTATTTTCGGGAATTTCGGGAACAAAACTTCATGGGATGAATTACAGGTTGTGGTCTTCACTCATGGAGAATACTCTTGATGGTCTCCGCCTCTAGGAACATCTCCGCCTCTAGGAACATATCACTGGTGCTCGATTTTGTCCGCCATCGCCGGTTTAGCCTCCTCCTAGACAACCTACTTTTGCACCTCCTGCAAAAGATGAGGCCGCCAAGGAGGCTGTTGCTGCTATGCTGACATTGTTGATGTGGTCTTTCAATATGCCATAGACGCTTTTGAGCGCTGGTGTCTTGACGAGGCCCGTATTCGAGCCATCCTGGTGGTCAGCGTCAACGATTCCATCTAGCCAGACGTTGTTGGTCTGCGTTCCACCCATCATATCTGGAAGTACTTGCGTGAGTGATACCAGCAGAGTAGTGATGCTCAATTCTTTTTACTTCAGCGTGAGCTGGAGACATTTCTCCAGAAGGACTCCTTTGTTGATGATTTCTTCCGAGCCCTGGCTAATCTCTAGCGTTAGTTGGACAAGCTGGCCTCTCTACTCTGCTAGAAGTGTCATAAAGTGCAGAAGGCGAATTGTAATCGCCTTCGCTTTTCTTCGCCCAGAGTTTGAGCCTATCAGGGCTCAACTGTTGTGTCGCTCATTGCGACCGACTGTCACCGAGGCCCTTTCAATGCTTCGGGCTGAGGAGTTTCGCTACGGGTTAGCAACACAGTCTGTTCTGATTGTGCTTGCTACCACTTCGACTACAGTTTCTCCCCAGGTGCTTATTTCCGCTCCTGTTTTCACACCAACTGTGGTTCAATGCTTTTGTAATAACTTCGGGTAAGATTACCAGAGTTGTGCAATGCGAAAAAGTGAAACAAGGTGTGTGGGGGTGGACGATCCAAGGGGGGTAGGGAGGCCTTTCCTCTACAGGAGCACTGACCAAAACGTCAGGTTCTCAGTGATGTGACTCTGTTTAGCAACTCTGCTAGGCTCTTCTTCAGCAGTTGTCTCACAGCTCAACAGGTTCTGCCAGTTTAGCTCAGACGTCTTCTTCATGTACCTTTTGGGTTCTAGACTGGTGCTTCTTTCCGCATGACACCTTATCTTGTGATAGAAAGAGAGTTACCATCTGCTGTCTGAATAGTGATAGGAGCAACTAGAGAACTAATGGAAGTGGGGCTAGTGGAATCAGATGTCATATGAAAAAACACCAGAGTGAAGAATCCAAGGTGATATACCTAAGGAAGGAGAAGTAGAAGGTGGTCTCTCACTAGAAGATTGCAGCAGAACCAGACAGTGCAGAAGCAGCCATACGACGCAGCAGTGTGAGAATATCTTGAGTGTCAGAAGCACCAGAGCTCCTCGGAGAGGAGGAACCTCCAGCTTCCTTTGGAGGACGGCCACCTCGACGTAAATCCTTCCTTCTGTAGCAGAACTGCTCCACATGTCCATTATTGTTGCAGTAGGTGCAGTGGAGTTCCCTACCAACAATAGCTGTCACTGGAGGAGGCGCCACTAGTGAAGGGTAGCTGGAGGCGTAACGGGTGTAGAAGCTAGAGGGGCTACCAAAACCGAAGGAAACGACGGTGATGGCAGCTGACTCATACCACGAAGGTGAATCTCCTTAGTATGAACAATTGCAAGGGCCTCCAGCAGAGTTATAGAGGGTGGCGAGCCAACAACTAAGCACGAGTCTGCTCAAACTCAGCCCGGAGACATGTCAAGAAGTCGTAGATGAGACGAAGCTCTAGGTGAGACTGCTGACGCTTATAGCACTGAAAAGTGTGGCAATTCCAAGGAGTCAATTTGACGTCACACCACGGACAACTGGGCATAGAACTCGTCCATAGTGGCATCTCACTATTGCAACGACTGCCCTGATGCACAACAACAAGATATAAAGGATCACTAGATGGCTCATAATGGTTGCGTAGATGCGCCCACATTACCTGTGCTAAAGCCAAACCAACCACATCCCCAGTAAGATGCATCTCTATGCTAGCAACCAAAATAGCAGATGCATGGGCATCCTCATCAATCCATATTTCCTAGGTAGTATACTGAGTCTGAAAAGACTCCATGGCATCCTCAAAAGCATCAGATGTCTTTTTACGAGTGTCTTCGGAAGCATTCTTCAGGAGCACAGCTCAACAGGTGGAACAGGGTGAGGCGGACAAGGTAGCTTGCCGGTGAGAAACTCCCAAAGGCGCTGACCATACATATGAAGATGCATGTGCTGAAACCAGTCCTAATAATAGAGACCATAAAAAAATCACCGGGCAGCGAGGAACGGAAACAGTGCCTGATGACGACATTTTTCTTTCTTTCTTTACAGATTTGTATAGAAGCTCTCGGTTTCTATCAAAATCGTAGAGTTTCTAAATTTGACGGGTTGGAGGAGACCCAGTTGGTGTCGGCGGTGGCAGCAGTGACGTCTGCAGCGGCCGGCGGCGACAGGCAACACTGGCCATAGGAGAGGGCGGTGGCGGTCTTTAAGCGGCGCCAATTGATGAGATAGACAGCGGCGGGCCCGGCAACCCTAGGTCCGTGCAGATCCGGGAGATGAGATGATGACGACGATTGGTCGGCGTGTGGAATGAGGTGCCTGTGGAAGACCTCAGCGGCTCGGCAACCCTGGATCCGTACGGATCTTGGGGAGAAGACGATGATGATTAGCCGGCACGCGGAAGGTGTCCACGGAAGACCTCGATGGCAGAAAAGCCAGCAGCAGTTGTGGCTGCAGGAGACGGCAACGGCAGCAGGTGACACGTTTGTAGGCGATGACAGGAGAACGGCAAGCGCGGTGGAGATGGCAAAGCCAGGCGGCGGCTGGAAGATGGACCAGGCGTGGCTTGACGAGAAACCCTAAGTTTGCACTGATACCATATTATGAATAGTGCTTGTATTCATCATGAGGCCAATGGGCCAATATATATGCAAGTACAGGTATGACATATATGCAGGTAATCCCTTATATAATAGGGAAAATATATAGGTAATAATACACATATAATAGTGAGCACTCATCCTGGCTCATACTGTTCATATCTTGAGTCAATTCATGGCTCGTCCTACCCACCTTCATTACAGTCACCTGTTGTGGATTCTTCACTACTTGTGTGGAACTATCTCTTGTCGTTTGTTTTCCCTAACTCCAACTCACTACAGCTTCAGGCGTACTCTGATGCGACCTGGGCTAGTGATTTTTCTGATCGTCGTTCTCTTTCTGCTTACTGTGTTGTTCTTGGCTTCTCTCTGATTGCCTGGAAGAGAAAGTAGATTGTAGTTTCTTGTTCGAGTGTAGAGGTTGAGAGATATGGCAATAGTGACAGTAGAGGTTAATTGGTTGATGTGGCTACTTGCAGATTTTGGAGTGTCTATGATGTGATCTACCACTCTTTTATCTAACAGTACATATGCTATCAGTATTACCTATGATCCAGTGAAGCATGAGCTCACTAAGCACATTGGTGTGGATGCTTTGTACACTCGCTCACAGATGTAGGAGGGAGTGCTTACTTTATAGTTTGTGCTCTCAGAGTTATAGATTGCTGACTTCTTCACGAAGTCACAGACTAGCGTGCAATATTTGTGTTTTCTCTCCAAACTCAGTGTGTGTGATTTACAATGAGTTGGGGGGGGGGGGTGTTAGGATAGGAATTCTTTTTATTTCCTTAAATGCCTTTGTATATCCTTATATGTATATAATATATTCCCTTGTAATATCCTCTTGTACTCCCTATATATCTTGCCTATTGGGCATCATGAATATATACTCCCTATAAAATATTATCTTAAAATAATATGCAAGTATTATTGGAGAACAGATGTATTTGTGTACTATTAATATTATTGACTATTTATCTACATGGAAATTTTACTGCATAAAAACTATATTGTCTTCCTGGTTGGAAAGCCTCCCTCATGACAAGAGCCGGTCGCCTAATTACGGTTAAGACGGTCCTCACTGCTATACCTATATATCAAATGATTGCATTGGATTTGCCAAAATGGGTGATTAAGGCTATTGATAAGCGCAGAAGGGGATTCTTGTGGAAAGGTCGGGAGAAGGCCAATGGAGGTAATTGTCTTATGTCATGGGATTGTGTCCAAAAGCCACTGCAGTATGGAGGTCTTGGCATACATAATCTCGAAATCTTGGGCTGGGTGCTTCGCATTAGATGGCTTTGGCAACAAAAATCTGATGCTTCCCGGCCCTGGGAAGGGCTGCCAGTGAAGGTGCCTAGAAATGCTAAAGCTCTCTTTGAGGTAGCAGTACAAACTATTGTGGGTAATGGGGAGACGACCAATTTTTGGTCTGATCGGTGGCTGCAAGGCAGAACTGCTGCTGAGATTGCACCCAATCTGGTCAAATTAATTCTGCAGAGAGCGCTAAAACAGCAGACTGTAGCTCAAGCGCTCAATGATCGATCTTGGGTAAGAGATATAAAAGGTGCATTGACGGTGCAAGTCCTGGTTGATTATTTACATTTGTGGGATCTAGTGGACAATATAATTCTACAACATGACATTCTTGATCAGCACGTTTGGCGCCTATCTCAGTCTGGGGCTTATACAAGCAAGTCTGCTTATGGTGCTTTTTTCTTTGGATCCATCAAGTTTGGTCCGTGGCGGCGTATTTGGAAAACTTGGGCACCTTTACGTTGCAAATTCTTTATCTGGCTGGCAGTTAAGAATCGATGTTGGACTGCAGACCGGTTGGCTAAACGTGGACTTCCTCATCCTGTTACCTGTCCGCTTTGTGACCAAGCCGATGAAACAATCCAACATGTTCTTATCTCTTGTGTTTTCTCGCGGCAAGTCTGGACCATGACTCTTCATAAACTCGGCATGGCCAACCTTGCGCCAAGCCCGGATGTAACTAGTTTTTCTTGCTGGTGGTGTAGTGTTGCGAAGAGGGTTCCTAAGGAAGTGAGAAAAGGCCTTAATTCTCTAATTATCTTGGTTGCTTGGGAACTTTGGAAGCATCGGAATGCTTGTGTTTTTGAAGGAGCAAGGCCAAGATTAGAAGTTGTCCTGCAGGCTATTGAATATGAGAGTAGCCTTTGGTGTCCTGCCGGTGCTTTAGCGCTCCAAGAATTGCTGTTGAGATCACTTGCCCTAGTCAACTAAACCTCTTACTTTTCTGAGGAGCTGGTGATGGTCATGTTTGTGTTTGTGTGTGTGTGTTCATGTGTGTTTGTGTGGGTTTTGGAAAAGGCTCTTCGCCTCTTTCCATTGTTTTTTTATCTTCTTAATGAAATGACACGCAGTTCTCCTGCGTAGTTCGAGAAAAAAAAACTATATTGTGTTTGTCACCCACCCAAATGAGTCTGATGACGTCCTTGGACCCAAGGTCACCTACTGTTTCATCGACAAAAATAAGTTGTGATCATGTCTCATGACCCGTGATCATGCACCGATCATTCCACACCTCCCAAATATACTAATGTAGATCATTTGTATTGCCTAATATGTGAAATAGATGTTCATGAACTTGTGCTGATTGTTAGCTGGTTAAAAGGGTTAATGCTAACTTATTACTAATTTACTATCATATACTCCATTACACATTGTTTAAACATGTTATTGCGTTGGAAGATATCAGCTTTTTCTTGTACCATCTAGATGTTCTGGTTGTGCAATCTAAGTACATAAGCATTGAAAAATGAGCAATTGTAGGCCTGTTTTGCTGTTGGACAAGTATAGGTTCATGGTTCTCTTCTGCAAGATTCACTAAAAGATAGCTGCAGTCTGATAAATTGACATCCTTCATCATGATTTTGATATCCTTGAATTGTTGAGAGTGATCTAAGATGAGCATGCATGTCTATATATAGTTATATACACAACTACACATCAGACAAATTTTTACCAGAGTAATATGCATCTGCTATATTTGGTGAGGCATTCGTTGTAGTTCTGTTCCTAAACACTTACTCAAAGTTAATTGGAAATTCTTTCAAAATGATTAGCATATTTGTTGCATGAAAGAAGAAAAAAATTATTTTGTAGGTTATTCAAGATGCACACTTAGTATTTTAAACTTTGCCACTTTGCCCATTTTCAGTTAGAAACTGGAACTGAGCTGATTAAGGGTAATCTTTCCCATCTTAAACATGAATAGCGAAATTCTTCTTTCAGTTACATATGCAAACAATATGCCAAGTCTCTGCCAAACGCCCAAACCATTAACCCCATACTTGTACAACTGCAGTGCATCCCCCAAAAATGGCAGCTTCACAGGAACAACAACTTATGGTTCAACCAGTGCAGATTTAAGCCAAAGTTCTTCATGGCAACGCAACCTCCGGTCATTGCTCTTATGCATCTTTCTATCTGTAACATTTTTTGTCGTTACACATTTCTGATGAATTTTCTTAAAACTATTGTGTGCAAGTACATGACAAACTATTGGGCGGCAGTAATGCAGTTTGGTCTCCCTGTGGTTGAAGCATTGTTTCAGGAAGCTGTGGAGAGGGGGGAAGTTCCTCTCTCTGATGCTTCCCTTTTTTCTCCTGTTTCTTTAAATGAGCATTCAAAGTCCTTTCCGTCTTCGGTCACATGTAGTTGATTCAAATTTTGCTTCGGTCTTATGCCTTCATCCTTCTGTTGAATGTAAATCTCATTATAGCATATCGGTGATTATACTGACTGACGTATATATTATGCGGGAATGCTGCAATGCCCTGAATTTTGTCTGTCTTACATGTTAACACTGGAAGAGCTTGTCTATGAAACACTGATGACTGAGATGCCAATATGCATTTTCAATGAATACTGTATGCACATTCGCATACATCAGCATACATGCAGGCAGGGACGGATCCAGCGCGGGGGGGGGGGGGGGGGGGGGCTCGAGCCCCCCTACTGCTACCGGACCCTTGGAGCCCCCCTAAATTTTTAGCTATGGATGTATAATGTAGAAGGGGCTGAGGTCGAGCTGAAGGTACTTCAGCCCATTCAAAAAATTTTCCTGGATCCGCCACTGCATGCAGGTTTATCTTAAAGTCCAATAAAAGAAAAAAAATCCTAGTACCTACATTTCTTGCAGGTGCGATGATCATCTATGGAGGGGAAAGTTGGGCAAGCTGCCGAGTATTCTCCTGGTCAGCTCCTGAGTGGTCAACCCTGCACCGGCAGAGGGGGCACGTTGAGTGCCAAGACATCCACAAGTCGATGCGGTCGACGTGATAGACGTGGGCGCATGCTGGCAGCAGCTTCACCATGGCGCCGACCTGAATCCTGCCGAGGCAGACCGCGCACTCCGTCCAGCTCGCGCCCTTTCCGCCGTGCCGGACAAGCCGGTTGTACATGAACGGGGGAAGGCTCGGACTCGAAGCCACCGTGGGTGGCCGGTGCTCTACAGATTCTCAGCCAGGAAGCACCGTGCCGGGGTGGCGTCGCTGCGCGAGGCGCTTGTATAGAGAGGAGGCAGAAGGCGGCGGCGACCGACCGACGCCGTGACGGAGCATGAGAAGAGGAGGCTGTCTGGTGACACTGCGAACTGCATCATGCTTGGAGCTGAGCTTGAAATGGGCACTGCATAGGCTCAGGCTGGAGCACATGGTTCAATTTATGTTCTCTGGTTGCGTGCACTGCCTCAGTTTCGCATTTTTTCCCCCAGCTGAAATGGACTGTGCTGATGATTGGGTTGGTTTGCTTGAATCATTTAGGCCTTAACAAACGCTTCCCTGGTGGTTCACATAGTAGCTAGCGAGAGCGACTATTCGTTTCATTAATTTGGAATGTCGGTAGTACAGTTTCGTAACGAATGCAAGGTCCTTGTCTGCATTAGCCCGATCACATGCCACATATTTTTATCAGATTATACAAGTTCAGGGTTATGGTAATGTGTCAATGTGTCATTGACAAGGACAAGCCGATTCTATGAAAACGCCAGCCATACAGATTTGGCAAACGATCACATCAGAACTTTGTGGAGAGGTTGTTGGAGAGGCCTAATTCAAATAATCATTAAAATAATCAAATTTCTCCGTGTAGAAACAAAAAAAAAGGAGTCAATTCCCTGATCGCCACCAGTAGATTGGGATGGAAAAACACCATCCGGCAAAAATGAGTCAATTCCCGCACTAAATGTATTTACTAGGATAGATAATCAAATTCTTTCTCTCAGTTCAATTTCCGCATGGATCACAAAAATTCCAGTGTCCCAAATGGGACCATGTTGGCGATCATTTCATGCACATTTTGTGAACCAACAATGTTATATTATTTGTGAAAATCATTGATAACTAGAAAATGGGAACGTATTGTGTGTAATCCGCATCCTGCGTGCACGCAAGTTGTTAATTGCACACAATATATTCCTCTGGAAAAATGGAGATGTCTTGTTCCCCCGGAAAATGGAGATGTCTTGTATTTGAACACTATGCAGAATTCCAAGGAAAAAAGGAACACTACGCAGAATTTATCATTTTCTAGAATTTTTCTAGAATTTTTGGAATTTTTTGATAATTATTAAGGCATTTAAGCAATTTTTAGAATTACTAACCCATTAAATAAAACCCCAAACACACAATTCCAGGAAATAAACCATAAAAGGAATATGATGCTTCCAAGGTGTACTAAGTCTAAGATTTCACAAATTTATGGAAGCTCATATACCTAAAAACCATATTTCTAGGATTTTCTGGTAATCTTTAATGAATTTATACTAATTAATAAGCAATTTTCAGAATTACTAATAAGAAGAAATAATATATCCAGAAAACACATAATAATACCAAAGTGCTAAAAAGATTACAATGAAGCTCATATAATCTAAGAATTAATTTCTTTAGAGAGAAAACAAGTCGGTTGGGCTTATTCGGTATTTTGACAAATTTTAGGGTCAAAATTTCATGATTTGCATACCTTTCACCTTGTAGAGTGATTAGTTCTGATAACGTGTTAAGAAATAATGATAATAACCTTCGATGTAATCCACACAACCAATTAACAGAGAATTGACATAGAATAATTGAGGGAGAACATTAGTAATTGAAGTCTTTATTAATCATCAGATCTCTCTCTTTGTACATATGCTTATCTATTTGTAGTTAAAACTCTTTAGAGGTAGTTTCGGTATTTTCTCATCAACGTAATCTTCTAAGTTTCGTAACATGACGGTTCATTTCGTGTAGCTCAGCCAATGGTTTCGTACCATGTCATCTAGCGAATGATGACAAAATTGTTTTGTTTTACCAGTGAGAACAACTGGCCATTATAATCATCTTAAGACTTACAACTTACGGGTCACAGGTTCAAATCCCAAAAAATACCGGTGCAAAATCCACACAAGTACTTGTCATCAGCCAAGGAGACAGACCGCCACACCGTTGGGCTATTATACAGTTGGCAATGACGAAGAATTGTTGGTACTTTTTTTATTTAGAGGGAAATCATATTGTATACAAGTATATGGAGAATTGTGGCTACAAGCACTATCCTATGGCCCCTAATATGCATCGAGATTGGTGCGCAATTTTGTATACGTATCTGCCCTACTCTATAATACACCAAAATTTTCTTTACTAAATCCACCCCTCAACCACCCCCACAGTCATGCCTAATCTAAGTCCACCCAGATTTGTGTACCAAAGTAATCCAACTTTATACAAATGAATGGCCTGGATCTCTTCTCAAGCCTTCTTCTCTTACTCATTGAAGATCCTAAGGTCAAAATTATTTGGATCATGCACATTGAACCGCTGCCTCCACCCCGCCCCGCGATCACGCCCCCGACGATTCGGATCCTCTGATTCTCCGCCGCCTCCTCCCCTCCCCGCCTGCGCGCCGCCCCTCCGCGCCCACGGCGACCGCCCCACCCCCACCTCTCTCGCGCCGCAACGCCCTGCGCCGATTCTCCGCCGCCCACCCGACTCCCACGCACACGCCCCCGACGACCTCGCTCCTGCCTCCCCCAACTGAACCCGTGCGCAGAACCCTAACCCTAGCAGCGGGGAGGGGGAGGGGTCTGGGGAGGAGGCTGTCGTCGCGGCGGCGCTCGCGACCGCGTCGTCGTTCCAGGCGGCGTACCTGCACCTGCAGGCGGCGCACTCGCCGTTCCTGCCGGAGGCCGCGGCTGCCGCGGACGCCGCCGCGGTGTCGCACCTCCGCCGGCTCTCCGAGCTGAAGCGGCACTCGACGGGCCCTTCGGACGGGTCCCTCACAGGGCACCTCGAGGCCCAGGTGCGCGAGAACCAGGCGCTGCTGCGGTCGTTCGACGCCGTGGTGAACCGCCTCCAGACCGCGCTCGACGCCAAGGACTCCGCGGCCGCCGCGCTGCGCCGGGAGCACGCGGCGCTGGAGGACAGCAACGCGCGCCTGGCCTCGCGCCTCGACCGCGCCCTCGCGCCGCCGCCGGGCGCGGGCGGCGGCGACGCTGTCGGCTCCATGCTGTCCGCTGGTCTCTTCGACTCCGTCCTCCGCGACGCGCTCCGCGTCGCCCACCGCTTCACCCGCGCGCTCGCCGAGCTCCTCCGATGCGCTGGGTGGGACCTGGCCGCCGCTGCAGCAGCTGCCTACCCCGGTGTTGTCTACTCCAAGCATGGCCGCTGCCGCTACGCTCTCCTCTCCCGTGTGTGCCTATCCATGTTCGATGGCTTCGATTCCTACCAATTCGGCGGCACAAGTGACACAGAGACGCCTGAAGGAATCGAGCTCGCAATTCGTAGGAATGAATCGCCGCAGCAATTCATCGAGCACTCAGATGCAGATCCCATGGAGCTCATGAATTCAAGCCCGGACTGCGAATTCGCCCAATTTTGCGACCGGAAGTACAAGCAGCTCATCCATCCCGGCGTTGAGTCCTCACTGTTTGGGAATTCAGACTGCAGGGCATTGCCGGTGATGGGCGCGGCTGGTCCACTCTACGAGCTGTTCGTTGCGATGGCTTTTCGGTTGAAGTCCCTTGATAGACTCCTTTTCCAAGGCATCATGATGATTTTCCAAGGGGTCATTCACCATATGAATTTCAGATTCGTGTGGCATGACAAAAATAATATTAATGTTAGGTCTCATGTTGATCTTTTTTAGCAGAACTAAGTTGATTTTGTGCTTTAACCTTTTCGTTCTGCAACTTATATTAATTTGGTCTATCTTGATGCTTTCCAGATGGCAAATCCATTGAGCATGGAGCCAGCCAAGTCTGCAAACAGTAAGGAGAAAAGTTCCAATAAGAAACTTAAGGAAATTGATGGCACTGCAGTATCTGTTGGCAGTGGTAACAGTAAAAAAACAATGTCATCTAGGTATTGACATGATTTTTTTCTGTTTGTGGATTTTACTATTCCCTATTTGTTATCTTTTGGTAAACTGAAGTTATGCTCTTCTGATGGTCAATTCAGTGGGGATTACAGTGCAGAAGGCTCCAGTGATGTAAATGATACAAAGGTATCAAGTGTGTGCGTGTGCACATGCGTCATGTTTTGTTTGACGTTGTTCACTGAATATGTATGAAGTTTATTTAAATAAACTGTCTTTTTTCATTATTCAGGTGAGCAAGACTCCCAGGAAACGGAGCTTGGATGATGGACCCGGTATTCCACTTTTCTAACAACTTTTTTAATATTCTTATGTGTAATGCTAATGCATCTTGTTCACGTTACAGACATAGGTGGTACCTAACTTGATTAGTATTGTGCTTCAGTGGCCATCTCATACTCTTCTCTTAAGCCTTCTATGGTGGTCTTAACTTGCATCTTTTTTTTTTTTGTGACAAATAGCCACACTTGCACCGTTCGGTCGCTTCATAGAACAATGACTAATCAATTCCTGTTCTAAGCATCACGGTTGGCAATAAACTGGTTAACCATTCAAATCTTTTTCCAGGTGCAGAAACAGCCGCATCTGCAAAGATGGAAGATGTTTTAGCTCCTAACCATATACTGGGAAATACAACAATTTCGCCAAATCACTGCTTTCCAGCTCCAGTAATTAAGCCCAGTGCTACTAATGTTGCTAATTCAAGGGCAATGGGCACACCAATATGTCTGACGCCTGGTGTGATGGTTTCAAGTCATACTGGAGTATCAACTGAATTATCAATCAAGGTATATTCCATCCATTGTTGTTTAGAATTTCTAGCAAATTGAAAATTATGAAAAGTATTTTTTTGCGCGAAACAATTAAATTTCAAGAAGGTTTTTTTAGGGAGGGTATTGTTGATCCTTCGACAGTCTATACTAGACCTTTTTGGTCCAGGTATTAACATTTTTGGAATTCTTCCATGCCAGGACGAGAGGGAATTAAAACGTGAAAAGAGGAAGCAATCAAATAGGGAATCTGCTAGGCGGTCAAGGCTGAGAAAGCAGGTGTAGTGTATTGGCCATTTTATTCATTGTAATTAACTGGAGAGGCTCTCTTGCTCATACTCTTTGATCAACAGCTGCAATACGAGCAATATCCAGTTCTAACAGAAGGGAGCAATATCCCTGAAACATGTACATTTCTAGAGCCCTGATTCTATATGCTTATCTGCTGCTTCTTTTGTGGTATGCCAATGATCTGTTACTGATATCAAGGTCTCTTGATTTTTTTTGTCGTGAATATACACGCCCTGTCTGTTTGGTTGATTTATGTGGTGCTGCTCCTTCCCGCGGCGCCGCTCAGGGTCTACGTGTACGAGATGCTGAGCAAGTTCACGTACGATCTGCTGAGGCTGATCAGGGACTCGTACCGCGAGACGACCAACCTGACCTCCAACGGGAGCCCCGTGCACCGGCTCATCGAGCAGGTGGGCGTGTGGTGAGATCGATTTGTATTCTCGTTTTGTTTTACTTAGATGCTGCGAAGCCTGTGTTTTAGATTGGATCGTAGATAGTGTTAGATTTTGACGATAGTGGGGCAATTTTATCCGTAGTGGTGAAAAATCTGAGCACATTGATGCGGATTGCTTGCTGGTTGGAAGTGGCCGCATTACTTATATTCCTTTGTGATGCATCTGTTCTTTGATGCCTCGGGAAGGTTTGCGAATGTTGCTGAAATGAGCTGTATGCTTGTATGTTGGATCTCAGAGAATTTTTAGGTTCTGATCCTCTATAGGAGTTCTGGCAGTAGTTTGTAAATTGGACATTTTTGCGAGATTCTGCCAATTAAAGAGTTTTCTGAAGAGGAAGGAGATGTACCATTAAAGAGTGCTGCCGATATTCTTTTCACAGAGAGAATGAAGATCAAATTCAACGAGTGGCGTGATGTGATAATCAGCAATCCAAGAGTTGATAGCCATTGGTCAGGAAATATTAAATTCAGCACAGACCAATTCCAGACAGTGCAGATGTATGCACCCAGCTGTTATGCTTAATGGATTCACGTCACATCAGTTAAAGTTAATCCAACATGTATTGCCTGATATATTTATTGCCTTGGAATATAGTGACAGCTGGACAGCTAATTTGTGAAAAAGATATTTCATGTGTCCATTAGTTTTATTGTTGATTCGAAGTTCTGTATAGTTCCATACATACTTTGGTTGTACGATATTTATCTTCATAAGAGATTCTGTTTCTTTTCCAACATTTGTGGCTGTTATCAATTTGGTAGTAACTGTGCCTTGTGGAATTACAAGTTTACAACCGTTGATAATTGGATTCAGGATATGTGTTGAATACGGATTGATGTTTTCTGAGGCACATTCTTTTAACTTATCAGTCTGTAATGCATATTAATGATGCTTCTTGATATGTGTTATTTCTGCTTCTACTCAGATAATATATTTCCCTATGCAGGTTTTAAGAAAAAACTTTAGAGATCTTGTTTATGTTTGTACATTTGGTGAGGATGACACATCAGAAAAGAGAGTAGTTTATACAGTCACCAATGAGGACAAAAGATTGTTGATGGTAAGAAATTTCCTGTTGAAAGTGGCACAAGCTTCATATCTTTTTCTGTCCACGATAATTCTATTTTTGCTGCTGACTGCCTCTGCCTTTTCTGTTTGACTTTAAATTGAATGATGCCAGGTCGCTTTTGAAATTTGCATGTATGCTTTCCTTTGATTTTGAATTGAATAGGCACAAGCTACAGAACATCATTATCCATATAATCATTACTCCACTAATCTAAGCAATATATAGTGATATCTATTTGAGATCTTGGTTAACTGTAACTAATCACTCTGGTTCTGTTATAATACAGAAAGATGTGCAGGAAGATCTACTCAGAAGCAGGGAAACAAGAGTCAAATCAGCAGTAGGAATCCGCCATGTCATTGATCTTCTTGCCTCAGAAAGGAAATTGATTGTCGGTCATAGTTGTTTCCTAGGTATACTATCTTTTTTTTTCTTAAAGATACTTTTATGATAAGGAACTTTGCAGTTGTCACATCTGGTGAGATTTGCCCATACACCGAGATAATGATTTCCAATCGTAGAAATTTCCTCGCGGTTGTATTTGGAATTTGGGCTGGTAGATCAGTAGATGACTGACTGAATTGACGATTAATTTTTCTAGCACTAACTCTTGAGCTTCTTCTGACCGTCTCTTTTGTGTAAAACAGACATTGCACAAGTCTACAGCAAATTTGTTGGTCCTCGTCCTTCATCCATGAAGGAATTTGCCTTGGGCATCCACAAAATTTTTCCACATATTGCGGATACCAGGCATCTTATGTCTGTCAACAAAGCGGTTCAGTGTTTGATGAGGCAGAAAAGCAAATCACTGTCTTCAGCTTTCTCATTGTTGTGCCCTGCACTTTATTCACCTGTTCAGAAGTCATCTACCCTTCCTCCTGTGAGAGTTGATGTAACAATACCTACCGTTGTCCGATTTCAAAATCTCAGTTTGTGAAATATAAATTTGTAATGCAGATTGCTAAATATTTTACTACTGTTCCAATTTATCAATAATTGTAGTCTGCCATAAATTAGCATCAGGCGTGCTCCATTTCACCAAACTATGCAAATTAGCATCCGCCAGTCACCAAACTATGCAACACAAAATATCAGGTTTGCGAGTTTGAAATTGGGTTGGATGCACTTTCATCTGTTGCCCTAGCTGAACTCCCATGAGTATGGAAGGGTTGACTGTGGGTCTGATAGACAAATACCATTCTCAGCAGCCAGAATTAAAGGTGTATAAAGAAAGAAGTAGATGTCTCAGGGAAGAGCACCAAAAATATTGTGTATAAAGACGTCCTAGCATGGTGATGTGGTAAGTAAATAGTCCACAAACACCTATTTCCTTACTGTATTTCATATTTCTTTATGTGACAAAAATGTTTGTTTTCTTTGTAGCCTCAAGTTTAAACAATGTGGGGATGGAGAAAGTCGTCGGTGGGTGAGTCCAATGATGTTGTCGCCTCCTCAAAGGATCAGTCGTTATGTGACAAAAATATTTGGTTATACAATATATGAGACGTGAATCTTAATGAATCTAATTGTTTGTTTTATTTTTTACAAATTTTATCTTGTTTTGTATTTTACCGTAGCGTTAGCACGGGCACACTACTAGTTGTGTAAAACCACCAAAACTCCCCGTATCTCACCAATGTCTCTTTCCTCATTCTCTCCCGTGTTCTCTCTCCAATGTCTCTTTCCTCGTTCTCTCCCGTGCTCTCTCTCCACCACAGGCTATAGGAAGCCACCGATGGTCGGTTTGCCGACAGGGGGTGGCGAGGAAAATGAGCAGAGGAGCACCTCATTGGACAACGACCAAAGTACGTAGCAATAGAGCTAGACCCAAGCACTGGCTTCAATTCTTCGTCAACGCAAACACCAGATTTGGTCGCCCTAATACCACCCAGCCCTGCCGGCGCCGGATTAGGCCACACCCAACCTCCCCGTGGGGCCAGATCCACCTCCTTCGGCCTTACCTGACCCTGATCATGTCATCCTCAACCCCTTGCTGATGGTCGTTAATTGCTGAGATTGGAGAAAGTGGAGTAGAGGGATGGTGAGGAAGAACAACAAAGGCCTAAGTGTAATTTCCCCAATTTTATTGAATTTTTCTTATTTTTCCAGTTTTCTCCTGTAATTTCTTCCATAAGAAAAAGGTAGAAAATAATGTCCTGAATGAGAACCTTTTTCTATTTAAAAAGTAAAAAAATGTTACGAAACAATGTCCCCAATTTTCATGATGTAAAATTTTAAAAAGGTTATATTAAAAGTATTTTCACCATTTTCATAAAAACAAAAATGTTACAAACTCCAAAAAAACAAAAATATGTACAAAAAATTTTACAAACTCCAAAATGTTTTTCAAAACAAATCTAAAAGATGGTACGAACTCCAAAAATTTTACAAAAATATGTACCTAAAAATACGATGAACTCTAAAATGTACACAAATATGTACAAAAAAATTGGTGAAAATATTACAAACTCTAAAATTTTATAAAATATGCACAAAAATGGATGTGCAATCATTGCAATGTTCTATTCTATCAAATACATATGACTTGTATTTTTCTATTCTCTCAATTACACGAATTTTTTTGAACCGTATATGCGCATTTATGATTGCTGCTTCTCTCCCATCAGCACGAATATTAGTGCGAAATGGATGGCATAGATAGCGATGGTAGCCCCAAACACTTCTGGGGAAACATTTTCGGGGAAATCATATAAGGATTTGAGCCTTCACGTTGCAAGAGGAGGAAAATGAGCATCCAAAAATCCTTTTTCTAAACCTTCGCAAAGCATATACTGATACTAAAATTGTTGTCACGTTATTCACAAATAGTGACAAAAAATCCCTCATTTTCCATGTTTTCTAAACATAATAACAAAACAAACGCAGAAATTTACACTACAACCGCAATTGTACGATGGCATTGGTGGACCTAGCACAATTCATGGGTATTCACTTGAATACCCAAATTATTGGCAAAAAAACCAGTACATATAAGGCATAATACACATATACTAGTAGTTGGGCTAAATACGTCCTATTCATACCCATTCGGCCCATTTCCCCTCCCCTCGATGGCTCATTGTTTCCCGTAGGCTATTGCACTTAAAATAGAAGGCCCAGGAAGGCCATGATGAGACCTTAGCACCCATAGCAATAAAAGCCACCGGTGCCGCACTTGGCAAACCCTTGCACCCCCGCGCCTCCACCACCATCACACACTTGCACAAGTAGAGAGGGGAGGAAGCCGATAGGCAGTAGCGGAGATGGTTTCCCTAAAGTTATAGAAGTGGCTCGCCGTGAGCGTGCTCAAGTGCAGCAAGGGCAAGGTCTGGCTTGACCCCAATGAGGTCAACGAGATCTTCATGGCCAACTCCCGTGTAACCCCCTCTCCCTTCCCCCTACCTCCTATCTATCGTTGTATCTTGAGTTCCTTGTGGTGTGTGCGCTACCTTTAGATCTGACACTCTGTTGCTTGTCTATGCAATAGTGCCATTCTAAACCTATTCATATGTCGATTCTAGGGTATACGATACTAGGATGTTTCACCCAAACAGTATGTTCCCTTTAAGACTGCTTTTTTCAATCATTTGATTATATTTTCAAATAATTAAATTATTCTCAAATATTGAAGTCTTAACAATCTACACAAATTAATGTTGTTATTGTTCATTCAGTTTACGCAGATGGAAGCATTTGCCTGGATATCCTACAGAATCACTGAACCAGTGGAGCCCTATATATGATGTTGCTGCAATATCGACCTCTATTCAGGTATCATTTAGATCCTCTTTGAGCGTATTGAATTGCTTTGATAGCTTCATTTGTTCAAGTACTTTCTATTGCTTGTTGTTCATTGGATCGATACCTAGTAGAAAGTCCACAAAGGTTTTGCATTGCTGTCATTCATTGATCTAGAAGTAAACCCCGTTCTGTTTTCCATAATAGCAAGGATGCCAAGGAAGAAAACAAATGTTGTTCTTCTATAACTTGACATAATTTGCACCCACAAACGTTAGATCTAGATTTTATTGGCAGTTGTTATGTTTAGCAAACCACCTGCCATATAGGTACCACGTCGCAAATAAGCTTTTATCAACGATGCATCATCCTAAAGTTTGATTGTGGCATGCCAACAAGATACTTTCATTTTTTTCATGGTGGGTTAAGTATCAAAGAAAGTACAGTCCATTGTGAAGCTAGTATACACAATTGTATTTTAATTTTTACTATTATTTATTTTTATATTTCTATTGAAGAATATTTTTGTAACTTCGAATACCCTCCTGAAATTCCTGGTCCTCCACTGTACGTTGGCGGCACTAAATTCTCCGTTGGATTGATCCCGTCCGAACTACTGGCCGCGAATTTCAACAGTAGTGCACTACGCCCGACGTTTTCATGCACCTCTGCACGCCGCGCGTGCCTAGACAGGCGGTAGCTGGCCGACGTCTGTCGTCGGGTCTGTAACGCCCCCAATTTTTGGGACCAGGGACGTCGTACGGCCTGCAACAGCCCAGGAGTTCTGTTGCGGCTTAACAGTGTATCATGCCTGCTTATAAGCCATTTAAAAAGAGTTAATTGGATTAAAGTAAGACCTACTGGCCAGCTTTAACGACAATAAGGGCCTCCACACCCAAAACTTAACTTACATACAGAAGAGCCGAAGAAAACTCCACAGGAACGCTTGAGTGCGGTCGTAACCCTAATGCGAAATCTTGAATTGCTTCCTTTTTCTTCTGGTATCTGTTGGGGGAAAATTAGGCAAGCCTGAGTACTCCCACCCCGTACTCAGCAAATCACATGTGGAAATACTATATAACTAATTGCCAGGGTTTTTGGGTGGAGGGTGTATAGTGGTTTTATTATGAGGTGGATGCAGTTTTATTTGCAAACAATTAAAAGTAAAACATTTTCTTCTTAAGATCAGGGGTTTTCTGTTATCAGATAAAATCTCATCATTGCTCAATTTAACAACATCAGAAACACTACTTATGCCTTGTTTTTGGAATCACCCAATTAACACAACTTCATTAACCGGAAGCACGGCGTATTCGAATACCATTTATTTCACTCTGCAGAGCTGCCCTGCTTTACCCACAAGATTTCTTAACCCACGTCTGGCATTAAGAAAACATGGCTTTTCGCTGCTCAATTCTTTATATAGCCTCTACCTAGTAGACTTCCTCAATAAGCCCAGGCCACTCCTGACTTACACCAATAAGCTCAAGATACCTCTGACTTATCTCAGCCTACTATTGTGCGGCTCACATAACACATGATCGAGGTTCAGATCGATCGATCAGATTGTTCAAATAAAATAACCAACTTCCATACGGCCCTACTCAGCCCCTTCCGTATGGACTCGCACGGTGCCTCCAGACTGCGTCTGTAGAGGTTCAATCGAACTTGAGCAGCTACTAGACCAGGGTTGACGTATCAACACTTGTGGTTGGGCGATGACTGTGTCTTTTACTTGGCACAAGATTCTTGTCCTCATCTTTTTCCTGAGGTCCGCAGCCTCAGGCTCAGGGTAAGGTCGTGGCGTAGATCACCGTGTGATTTCCCACAGTACACCCTTCCCAGTCTCAATTCCTCTAAGGTAAAGTCGTGGCGTAGATCACTGCGTGATTTCCCACAGTACACCTTTACCTTAGTATCCATTCCTCTAAGGTAAAGTCGTGGCGTAGATCACCGCGTGATTTCCCACAGTACACCTTTACCTTAGTATCAATTCCTCTAAGGTAAAGTCGTGGCGTAGATCACCGCGTGATTTCCCACAGTACACCTTTACCTTAGTATCAGTTTTCAAATCCTACCGGCCCACAGCCAACACCTTAGAAGTACATACCAGCATCATCGGCCTAGGGTACGGTGTCCCATACCACCCTACCCTCTCCGGGTTTTTCAATTCTACCGGCCAACGGCCAGGGTCACTTAGTAGTGTATCATACTGAATGAAATGATTTTGTATACATTTATATCATATGCTAATTCTTACTAAGGTTGTCAAGGTGAATATGGCCATCAAGGTAAACAGGGCTATTTACCAGTGGTAGGATTATCTAGATAGCATGCCATTTTAAATCTTTGTTTTAAGCAATTATCAGTTCGCAACTATCCATAATGAAAATACATTAAATAAATAATGTAATTTAATGGGATTCAATATGATCAAAAACATGTGACTTGCCTTGCGGACTTATAATTTCGACAATTTCATATTCTTCAACTTCTTGGCCTTGACCTTGATCCGAGGCTTCGTATTCTTGAATTAGCTGATCCTCGACGTCACGTGCTAGCGCAAAACAAAGAAAATCAATTTAATTCCACGCTCGACGAAAAATGAGCTAGGAATAAAGAAATGGACATAATAAGATAATTCACCAAAATTCAAATAAAATAGGTTTGGGATTTTTTGGAGGCTTGATATGACTATTTGGAGCTAGGAAATGGATTGGCGGGCTCGAAACGGATCTAGGGAGTACAAATATGTATTTTTGAGTTTGGGTCAAGCACTGTTCACTGGGCTCGGTCGGTTACTGTTCACCGGGTTCGGACCAGGCGCGACGAGCTGACTCGGTCGAACCGCGTCGCCCCAGGTGCGGTACTGTTCCTCGGGCTCGGCACTATTCCTCGGGCTTAGCCGAAGTGGTTCGATCCAGTCAACTCGGGGCGGCTCGGTCGGGCGCGCCTGGTGCGGGCGGAGCCGGCTTGGCTCAGCCAGCTCGGGCTGGCCGGTCGGAGGAACAGTGCCGAACGGCACTGTTCTTCTTCCTCCTTCGTCCCGCGCCCGCGCAGAGAGAACAGAGGAAGGGGCGGCGACTCCCAGTGGGGCTCCGGTGAACTGCGACGGCAACCGAGGGTACGGTTGGGGTCGTGGGGGCTAGGAGATCTCGTTTTCGGTGGTTAGAGGTCCGGCGGAGGCGGCATTCGCCGGCGGTGAGGACTTTCCTCCCACGGCCATTTTTGAACTTGTGTGCTAACGGGGAAGGTTCCAAGCAATTGGGTGGGTGTTAGAGCATCCTTGGGACCAAGGCAAGCTCATGGGAGTGGTGGTTCGGCCCGGGGAAGTCTGTGCGAGGCCGGCCACAGTGGGGTGCCATGGCCGAGCAGAGGAGCTCGGGGGTGAGGGAGTAGAGGGCTCAGGAGCTTAGAGCAACGGTTCGGGGAGGCTAGGGAGCTGTTGGAGGGAGGAATTGGGGAACGGCGGTGCGGAAGACCGGAATTGCTTTAGGGCTCCGAAATAGGGAATTCTCCCAATTGCTGGCAACAGAGAAGGAAGCCGGAGCTTGGGGTGTGCGGTGAGCTTCGGGGTGGCGTATGGTTTCTTGCGGAGGGGTGGGGCGACTGAAACAGGCCCCGGAAGGCGGTTGGCACCGAGGGCGGGCAGCGGCAGGGCAGGGCAGGGCACGGAGAGAGGGCAGGGGCAGCTGGCCGGGAGCGGTCCCGAAGGGCAAGGTGGCAGAGCTGGTGAGGTGGCAGAGGAGAAGAAGACGCGAGAGCGAGTGAGATGTGGAGGCGGCAGCGAGAAAAGATCAGGCGGCGGGGATATTTTCGGATGCTACAGTGTTGCGCGAAAAAAACAGGTGTAGGGCAGAGCTTGCTTGGAGATTGGTGAAAATTTTGCTCGAGATTGGTGAGGATTAAGCTCTAGTTTGAGATTTTGCAATAGAATTTGGAAATTCAATTGTTTTTCGAATTTTTGAAAGCCACCGGTCGATGCACTCCACGTGGTACAGGTGCAGGCACACCGGCAGCAGCCGCACCGTCTCCCCGAGCTGGAACGCGCCCAGGCACACCGAGCACGTCGACTCCTCCTCGCCGCCGCCCATCACGTTGTGCTTCACTGACCGGCTGTACGTGAACGCCGGGAGCCCGGCCGTTGGGCTGGCGCGCCGCGGGCGGGCGTCGCAGTCCCTGCGGCGATGCAGCTCGTCATGGTCGCGCGGTCGAGGTGGTGACCGTGGCCGTGCGGCCGCATTGGCGGCGGCGGCGGCGTGACTGTTGCGGTACCCCTTGCGGAGGCTGCACACAATAGCGAACACGAGCAGGGAGGCCACGACGGCGAGGCCGCAGACCGTCGACCCACCGGGAGACGAGGGCTTACCATTCGACGGCGCCGAGCGCGGTGGACGCCAGGGTGGCGGCGGCGGCGGGGACAATGATCCCCGCGCCGGAGTTGGATCAAACCAGGGGGAGCCCGGCGGCAAGTAAGCCACTGTGCGTGCAACTGCAAACTAGCTAATTATTACGTTGCTGTTTGCTGTATGGTTTTATAATACAAGATCTACAGCAGCTTCCTGGAAGCCAATTCTGAGGTCAAGGGGGCTAATTGCCGATCCATTTCCAAATGCGCGTCAGAGAAAAATGATAGACATTTGGGCGGTTTCTTTTGTTTATGCGCCAACGTTGTCACGGTACGTCATTCGTGTGAATGTGATGTGTTAATTAAAGATCAGCATGCAGAAAGAAGGTTGTGTCGGACCCCAAGTTTACTATCTGGAATAGATAATGCTCACAGATACAATGCCGCATCATTTCATACACGACAAAACCATACATTACAATACCAGAGTTCAAATAGACCGCGTCGGGTCGAGGTTACAACAGGGCCGTCAGGCCAAATGTCTTACAATACATAAAGAACGGAAGCGGAAGCGTACATAAGCGTAGGGGCACAACTCGCCACAGGCAAGCGACTAAGTCAACCTGAGTAGTACCGCTATTAATCAGGAACCTGACTAATAACGGATGCACCCACCAAAACTAGCCTGGTCAACTGGGCTGAGGCGAGAGGCAAGACTACCGAAGCCTAATCTAAAATCCACCATGTCCATTGCCTTTGGCATCCTGATCCTCATGGTAGGCGTAATGCTCTTGATTCACAGCTTCTGAAAGGGGGGTTAAGAGCGAGAATGAGCACAAACAACCGTGCTCCGCGAGCCAACACACAGAATGCATATAATTATAGATGCAAGGCTAAACAAGGATGGCTCGGGTTCTTTTATTTGCTTAAAGCGGCTTTTGGAATAATCATATTCAAAATTCCTATGACTTAGCATTTTTACAAAAAAACATGCTTTAGGGAGGTTGAAATTGTGCAGTAATTATAGCGGGGTAGGTTCCATCCACCAATTTCATGGTTCCATCCACCAATGCTTAATTTTGAGTAGCAGGTTACTTCCACCTTATTACAAACACTGGAGTACATCCCTCCAAGGAAATTTATCAAAGTCAGGTTACATCCACCTGACAGTTTTCCTATTCCCAACCTCAAAAGTTTTGAAATAGAATTATCTCGAGTGAGTTCCCATGTCCGCCCTTGACCGTGGGCACGGCTATTCGAACAGTTTTACACTCTGCAGAGGTTGTACACTTTCACCACAAGAGATGAATTATCCTAATAGCCAACATGCTTCCTCAGGCATGAGACCCAGATAATTTATCACAAAGCCTTTACCTTACTCCGATCTAGCCAGACATCACCCGCTGAGGTTTCACCGCTGAAGGGTTACATCCACCACAGTCAGAAGCCCCCTCTGGCGCCGTGTGAGTACAGTAAATCCCTGTGCCTCACTGTGAGTAGCCAGTACACCCTGGCACCCACTTACCACTGGTGGTATCCGAACTAAACCTTTGCAAGTTAATCAGCTAGGTCGTACCCATTATAGACTTGTGGTTGTACTGTTTTACACCGGGAGGTCATCACAAGATTCAGTCCTTAATTTGTCCAGGCGGTTCTTACCACAAAGCACGGGTTCTCGTGCTACTTCCGCACCAACCACTCTTACCACCCGCCCAGACAGGTTTAGCAGATTTTTAGGGTTTTGAGAAGCATATCACAATTTAACACAAATACTCAGCCACGTACATCCCATGACTGTCCCAAAACTAGTTTTCCATGAGTAAAGAATGATTATCAAGGCCACTAGTGCCCTGGACTTGACACGACCAGTATGGCAGTATTATGACTTATAACTACCTTAGTTATATTTTATCTCTAGGGCGACAAGGATCATGTGAGTTCAAATGTTACTGGTGGGGTATCTTAATATTGGGTAGACATATGGTTGTTAGCTACCTTAAGAGTGACATACACTTGTGTATAAAGTAAAGCATGCATTTTTTTATAATTTAAATGAACATAGTTTCACATAAAATATAGGCGCAAAATGATCAAAGTATTGACTCGCCTGGATCGAAAGCTTGGGGGTCTTGCGCTGCTTCAAGCGGGGACTCGTTCGCGTCTTCGAACTCTACTCGGAAGATCGAACCGGAAAAACAACACAAACGAGAACGGAAGCAAATAAATACCAAATAAAATAACGAAAATTCAAATCAACTCAAAACCGAACCAAAATAGAACCATTAGATAGGTCTTGATTTTAGAAATTTTTAGAAGTTGGTTTCGTTTAATTCGGAGTTAGGGTTATAAAGTTATAGCATTTTAAAATTTCAAATTCTAGAAAATCCGAAAAATGGAAAAGAGGAGGGAGTGTGTGTGCTATTGACAAGTGGGGCCTGAGAGGTATTAATGGCGCTCGGGTGGGCACTGCAGCTCCACAGCCGACAGGCGGGCCCGCGCATAATTGCAGCGCTAACACTCCCATTAACCGGTCGGATTAGGACACATTAGGGTGTAGCGTTATTGCGCTGCGGTCCCTCTGTTCTGGCGCATCACGACCGCAAGGGGGCGGAGCCGGCCGGCGGTGGTGGGGCATGGAGGCGCGGCGGCGTCGGCCCAAACGGGCTGCTCGACCTGGCGCGCACCCTGGGGAGGAGTGAAGCGGCCGGAGCTGGCCGGATTTGACCGGGTGGAGGGCGCCGGCAGGTATGGCGGCGACAGAAACAGGGGAAGCGGGCGCCGGCGGCTCGGGCCGTTGCGGATCAATTCCACGACATGGGAGCACATTTGGGGGCCACGAAGCTCACCTGCAGGTCGAGCGATTACCGGGGTGAAGCTGGGCGGGCCGGCGGCGTGAGGGGACTCGGCGGCGAGGATGAAGGTGGCGGCGGCTCGCTGGGGAGGGCGGCGGGGTCCGGCGATGGGGTGAGGGTGTTCACGGGGTCCGGGCGGTGCTCCTTGCGCAAGCAATCGGCCCGAGGCTTCACGGTTCTCCGGGGAGAGCTGACGCCGGAGGTGGTGAAGGAGCGTGTCGCTGGCGGCCTACGGGGAAGGAGATGTCGATTAGTAGGGGAGGAAGGGAAAGAGAATGATGGAGAGTGAGGGGAAAGGCTCGGGGGCCCTGGCGTCGACCGGTGGCGTTTGGCGGCGGGGTTTGCTGGGGGAGCACTCGCGGCAGGGGAGGCGGTTGAGTGCTAGCTGCGGCGGTGATTGGAGGTGAGGCGCCAGTGGCCTTTATAGAGCCGGGGAAAGACGCCTGGGGCATAGCAGCGTGGCGCTAGCAGGTGGTGGCGTCGCCGCCTTATGGACACAGTGCGAGCGCAGTCTCCCGAGCTTGGCGTGACGTGCGTGATTGCAGGGGCTCCGCGTTGCCCGAAGGTCGCAAGGGGGCATGGCGTGGGAGGCAGCGCTTGAGCGACGTCGAGTGGATGGGTGTGACCCGGGAGGACTACGGCGGTGCAGCTTGCGGGGAGAGGACGGCGAGCGTCTTGCATGGCACAGCGGGGAGGAAAACGAGGGCGAGGAAGCGTGCCCAAGGTGCTGCTGCTGTCAGGCGCAGAAGGCAAGGTTGTCGGCACTGAAGGCGAGTGTCGCTGTCGCCATAACTCGTCGGCTCGGGTTGGTGAGGAGTGGCAGACGGAGGAGGCGCCATGGTTAGAAGGAGGAGGAGAAAAATGGGAGGGACAACCAGGATTGAAGGAGAAAAAAAATTTTCTTTCAATAATACATATGTACCTTTCTTTTTAATAATACATATGTATCTTTCTCCTCTTTTTTACAATATTAATACAAATCTTAATTTCCTAAATTCTTTAATTTTTGAAGTCCTTTTCATATTTTAGATTTTAAAAGATTAGTTTGACTTACTTCCTTGAAGATAAAAACAAGGCTTTCAATTTGCATTATTTTTGCACTTCTTGAATTTTTTTTGAAAACCAAAAAGGAATAACCAACTGGGAATAAAGTCTTTTGGATTTTAACACAAGCTTGCAAAAATTACATTAGCACTAAAATTTGAAAATGGGGTGTTACAGATCCCACCCCCCTTAAAATGAATCTCGACCCCGAGATTCAACTATTTTGGAAAAAGAAAGGGAAAGTCGGCTCTAAGCTGATCCCCTTGCTCCCAGGTTGCCTCTCGCTTGGAGTGGTTGCTCCACTGGACTTTGCAGAGGCGAAGGGATACTTGTTCTTGATGGTCACTTCGTTAAGGGCTCTGTAATCTACACATAATCTGGCGGAGCCATCCTTCTTTCTGACAAATAGCACAGGGGAACCCCATGGAAATGAGCTGGGTCTAATGAATCCTTTGGCTTGGAGATCCTCAATTTGTGTCTTTAACTCCTCAAGTTCATCTACCGCCATTCGGTACGGTCTCTTAGCAATTGGGGCAGTACCTGGCTTTAGGTTAATCACAAATTCTATCTCCCTATCTGGCGGCATGCTTGGTAGCTCTTCTGGGAAGACTTCTGGGTAATCCTGAACTACCGGTGTTTCTTCTAATGTCTTTTCTTCAAGGTGATGGATTGCGCGTCCCAAAGAGGGGCGATCCACATTAACTTTTATTTTCTTTCCAGAGGCTTTGGTGAGGATTACTTTCCTATTTGCACAGTCTAACAATCCTTGATTCTTAGCTAGCCAATCCATCCCTAAAATGATGTCCAAGGTCTGAGATGGCAAGATCAAAAGGTCTGCTGGAAAATCACAATCCTCCATGGTGACTGCTACCTTAGGGCTAACAAGAGTAGCAGTTAAGGGTCCTCCTGGGGAACTAAGTACCACCGGTCTCTTTAGCCTAAAGGTTGGCAACTTAACCATTTCAACAAACTCCCTAGAAACAAAAGAATGCGAAGCACCGGAGTCAAACAGAACTTGTACGGGTATCGACTTAACAGAGAACGTACCCATAAGTACTCCGGTGGCATCTCGAGCATCTTCTGCAGTGACGTGGTTGACACGGCCATGGTGTGGAGCTGATGCTGTCCGTGATGCTTGAGGTGCCTGATAAGTTTTGTTTGATGCTGACGACTGGACTCGGGATGAATAGATTCCTGGATTGAACTTCCTTGGAGTAGTTTGGCGATCCGGGGCATTTTTTTACGAAATGCCCCTTTGCTCCGCAGCTAAAACAGAAAAGATTTGCAGCAGGGTTGGTCGTGGAAGGCTGTCTTACGGGGCGGGACACTTGAATCCTACTTATGTTGGAGCGTGGCGCTTGAAATGGGGCTTTGGGTATTGACGTTGTCTCTTGACGGAAGGAGGTGCTGCCTTGGTACACTGGTTTAAATTGAAAACTGCTTTGAGGCCTTTGAGCTGTCCACTTCCCCTTCCTACTGGCTTCCAAGATTTTCCTCTCATTCTCTAGGATGAAAGCCTTATTCACCAAATGGTGGAAGCTGGGATGGTCGTGCAGAATCAGTTGTGTTCTCATCTCTTGCTGATTAGAGAGCATTGCCTGGAGGATCTGCGTTTGCTGTGCTAATACTTGTGCTAGGGTCGGGGGTGCTGGTGGTGGTGGCGGCAAGTTCAAACCACGGCCTCTACCTTGGCCTCTTCCACGGGTTGCGACCCCTGGAGCTTGACCCCTACCACGAGCAACAGTCCTCCTGGGAGCCGTCTGGAATAACTAGAGCCTTTTTAGAGACTAAAAGGAGGGAAAGGCATATATGAGGGTTTGCTAGCCCCCTAATAGCACAGCAGAAAACCAAACGAAAAAGAGACAATAAAACACAAGGCATTATGCCTAGGGTAGTTCATTACATTAGGGGGGTTAGGTGTTACATGACAGCCGGGCACAGCGCACGGGCTTACAACAAGTCACGACACCGCATACACAACGTCTACTAACTGGGTACATAAGGGGGGTACAACTGGGGGAGTGTGCGTGTACACCAAAAAGAGACTGCCTAGACATACTACTGTCTAACCTACATCAGTCCACCTCTGGGGACCGGGAGTGGGTTTGACCGCAGAAGACGCAATCACCTGGAAAGCGGGAGCAGGAGACGATGCTGGGAGATCGGGAGCGAGAATGGGACCGAGAAGGGCTCGATCCGTTGTTGGAGGGACGGGAGCGGGACGAGCGACGCCCCCTGCTGGGCTCTGTGAGGGTGCCATTGGACGGTGGGCGCACGCTCGTGCGTATTGCCAACCTGGGGCGAGGTCCCTGGCGCTGGAGCTGGGGCTGGAACGGACACTGGTACGGATGCGAGAGCTGGAGCTGACATTGGGGTCGGAGCTGGAGCTGGCACTGGAGCTGGAACTGGCACTGGTGCTGGTGGCGTAGACTGAGGGTAGGCTGCTCTGGCTCGGAAGCGCTCAAGCCCAGCCTCGGCGGCGAGCCTCTCGCGTTCTGCCGCCTGAAAGGCGATCAGGTAGCGGTTAAGCTGGGCGCTGAGGACGTCTGATTGCTACAGGCTTGCGGTCAGGAGAATGCGTAGATGCCCAATCTCCTGCAGGGCGAATGCGTAGGAGACTGACATCGCTTGTGTCAGCTGGATCTGGTGAGATAGCTGGGGGTTGTCCACCCTGTGGTCGAGGCGATCTGGAAGGAATTGCCCCTGGCGGATGCGAGGGGAGTGGACGAAGGCGACTGTCGCAGCCCCTCCTCGTGCACTTGGCACAGGTGAGCCACGGCGAGACGTGCCGCGTCCTGGATGACGTCGATGAGGTACATCCGTGGAGGCTCGGCATGGATAGTATGGGAGTGGAGCTCCCTGTTACTATCTCGTGCATAGATGAAGACCTCCATGGTCCACAAGTCCATGCTATGGATGTGGGCTCTCCTGCCTCTGTAAACGGGCGGGCGAGTGTACCCGAGACAACGCAGCAGTTGCCGCAGGATCTCGGCGAACCCTCCTTTGCTTTCCCCATGGGAGATGTGATCCCATGGACCAACTGGTGTAGCTCCGGCCATCTAAAAATTTTGAACACAATAGGTTAGAGCAGATGAAAATACAAAAGAAATTTTGGGTGAGTATAGAAACTAAGAGAGTTGAGTAAAGCAGTATTACGCTATATTTTTGCAAAAGTTTTACATAGTGTTTGTAAATAGGATTCAGACCTTAAATCGTGACCAGTCTAACTAAGGTTTCTACAGTCGTATGCTCTGATACCAGCTCTGTCGGACCCCAAGTTTACTACCTGGAATCCTCTGTGATAACACTGCATTATTCCCTGGATCAGTAGATAATGCTCACAGATACAATGCCGCATCATTTCATACACGACAAAATCATATATTACAATACCAGAGTTCAAATAGACCGCGTCGGGTCGAGGTTACAACAGAGCCGTCAGGCCAAATGTCTTACAATACATAAAGAGCGGAAGCGGAAGCGTACATAAGCGTAGGGGCACAACTCGCCACAGGCAAGCGACTGAGTCAACCTGAGTACTACCGCTATTAATCAGGGACCTGACTAATAACGGATGCACCCACCAAAACTAGCCTGGTCAACTGGGCTGAGGCGAGAGGCAAGACTACCGAAGCCTAATCTAAAATCCACCATGTCCATTGCCTTCGGCATCCTGATCCTCATGGTAGGCGTAATGCTCTTGATTCACAGCTTCTGAAAGGGGGGTTAAGAGCGAGAATGAGCACAAACAACCGTGCTCCGCGAGCCAACACACAGAATGCATATAATTATAGATGCAAGGCTAAACAAGGATGGCTCGGGTTCTTTTATTTGCTTAAAGCGGCTTTTGGAATAATCATATTTAAAATTCCTATGACTTAGCATTTTTACAAAAAAACATGCTTTAGGGAGGTTGAAATTGTGCAGTAATTATAGCGGGGTAGGTTCCATCCACCAATTTCATGGTTCCATCCACCAATGCTTAATTTTGAGTAGCAGGTTACTTCCACCTTATTACAAACACTGGAGTACATCCCTCCAGGGAAATTTATCAAAGTCAGGTTACATCCACCTGACAGTTTTCCTATTCCCAACCTCAAAAGTTTTGAAATAGAATTATCTCGAGTGAGTTCCCATGTCCGCCCTTGACCGTGGGCACGGCTATTCGAACAGTTTTACACTCTGCAGAGGTTGTACACTTTCACCACAAGAGATGAATTATCCTAATAGCCAACATGCTTCCTCAGGCATGAGACCCAGATAATTTATCACAAAGCCTTTACCTTACTCCGATCTAGCCAGACATCACCCGCTGAGGTTTCACCGCTGAAGGGTTACATCCACCACAGTCAGAAGCCCCCTCTGGCGCCGTGTGAGTACAGTAAATCCCTGTGCCTCACTGTGAGTAGCCAGCACACCCTGGCACCCACTTACCACTGGTGGTATCCGAACTAAACCTTTGCAAGTTAATCAGCTAGGTCGTACCCATTATAGACTTGTGGTTGTACTGTTTTACACCGGGAGGTCATCACAAGATTCAGTCCTTAATTTGTCCAGGCGGTTCTTACCACAAAGCACGGGTTCTCGTGCTACTTCCGCACCAACCACTCTTACCACCCGCCCAGACAGGTTTAGCAGATTTTTAGGGTTTTGAGAAGCATATCACAATTTAACACAAATACTCAGCCACGTACATCCCATGACTGTCCCAAAACTAGTTTTCCATGAGTAAAGAATGATTATCAAGGCCACTAGTGCTCTGGACTTGACACGACCAGTATGGCAGTATTATGACTTATAACTACCTTAGTTATATTTTATCTCTAGGGCGACAAGGATCATGTGAGTTCAAATGTTACTGGTGGGGTATCTTAATATTGGGTAGACATATGGTTGTTAGCTACCTTAAGAGTGACATACACTTGTGTATAAAGTAAAGCATGCATTTTTTTATAATTTAAATGAACATAGTTTCACATAAAATATAGGCGCAAAATGATCAAAGTATTGACTCGCCTGGATCGAAAGCTTGGGGGTCTTGCGCTGCTTCAAGCGGGGACTCGTTCGCGTCTTCGAACTCTACTCGGAAGATCGAACCGGAAAAACAACACAAACGAGAACGGAAGCAAATAAATACCAAATAAAATAACGAAAATTCAAATCAACTCAAAACCGAACCAAAATAGAACCATTAGATAGGTCTTGATTTTAGAAATTTTTAGAAGTTGGTTTCGTTTAATTCGGAGTTAGGGTTATAAAGTTATAGCATTTTAAAATTTCAAATTCTAGAAAATCCGAAAAATGGAAAAGAGGAGGGAGTGTGTGTGCTGTTGACAAGTGGGGCCTGAGAGGTATTAATGGCGCTCGGGTGGGCACTGCAGCTCCACAGCCGACAGGCGGGCCCGCGCATAATTGCAGCGCTAACACTCCCATTAACCGGTCGGATTAGGACACATTAGGGTGTAGCGTTATTGCGCTGCGGTCCCTCTGTTCTGGCGCATCACGACCGCAAGGGGGCGGAGCCGGCCGGCGGTGGTGGGGCATGGAGGCGCGGCGGCGTCGGCCCAAACGGGCTGCTCGACCTGGCGCGCACCCTGGGGAGGAGTGAAGCGGCCAGAGCTGGCCGGATTTGACCGGGTGGAGGGCGCCGGCAGGTATGGCGGCGACAGAAACAGGGGAAGCGGGCGCCGGCGGCTCGGGCCGTTGCGGATCAATTCCACGACATGGGAGCACATTTGGGGGCCACGAAGCTCACCTGCAGGTCGAGCGGCTACCGGGGTGAAGCTGGGCGGGCCGGCGGCGTGAGGGGACTCGGCGGCGAGGATGAAGGTGGCGGCGGCTCGCTGGGGAGGGCGGCGGGGTCCGGCGATGGGGTGAGGGTGTTCATGGGGTCCGGGCGGTGCTCCTTGCGCAAGAAATCGGCCCGAGGCTTCACGGTTCTCCGGGGAGAGCCGACGCCGGAGGTGGTGAAGGAGCGTGTCACCGGCGGCCTGCGGGGAAGGAGATGTCGATTAGTAGGGGAGGAAGGGAGAGAGAACGATGGAGAGTGAGGGGAAAGGCTCGGGGGCCCTGGCGTCGACCGGTGGCGTTTGGCGGCGGGGTTTGCTGGGGGAGCACTCGCGGCAGGGGAGGCGGTGGAGTGCTAGCCGCGGCGGGGATTGGAGGTGAGGCGCCGGTGGCCTTTATAGAGCCGGGGAAAGACGCCTGGGGCATAGCAGCGTGGCGCTAGCAGGTGGTGGCGTCGCCGCCTTATGGCCACAGTGCGAGCGCAGTCTCCCGAGCTTGGCGTGGCGTGCGTGATTGCAGGGGCTCCGCGTTGCCCGAAGGTCGCAAGGGGGCATGGTGTGGGAGGCAGCGCTTGAGCGACGTCGAGTGGATGGGTGTGACCCGGGAGGACTACGGCGGTGCAGCTTGCGGGGAGAGGACGGCGAGCGTCTTGCATGGCACAGCGGGGAGAAAAACGAGGGCGAGGAAGCGTGCCCAAGGTGCTGCTGCTGTCAGGCGCAGAAGGCAAGGTTGTCGGCACTGAAGGCGAGGGTCGCTGTCGCCATAACTCGCCGGCTCGGGTTGGTGAGGAGTGGCAGACGGAGGAGGCGCCATGGTTAGAAGGAGGAGGAGAAAAATGGGAGGGACAACCAGGATTGAAGGAGAATTTTTTTTCTTTTTAATAATACATATGTATCTTTCTTTTTAATAATACATATGTATCTTTATCCTCTTTTTTACAATATTAATACAAATCTTAATTTCCTAAATTCTTTAATTTTTGAAGTCCTTTTCATATTTTAGATTTTAAAAGATTAGTTTGACTTACTTCCTTGAAGATAAAAACAAGGCTATCAATTTGCATTATTTTTGCACTTCTTGAATTTTTTTTTGAAAACCAAAAAGGAATAACCAACTGAGAATAAAGTCTTTTGGATTTTAACACAAGCTTGCAAAAATTACATTAGCACTAAATTTTGAAAATGGGGTGTTACAGGTTGCATCTTGGTGTTGTCGCTATTGGTACTGGAGCATGTATGTGAATAGTTGAATTGGTTCATGTTGAACAAAGGAGGTCAGTGGAATCTGCCAAACGGCGTCGTCGTCAGGTCGAGCGTGGTGGGCATAAAGTTCGGACGCTTCTATCTATCTATCTGAACACACCGCCCGCCGTCATGCCGTAGACGCGCTTGCGGCCCATCTCTTTTCTGGTCCACGGGCCAACTCAAAGCCACAGCCTCTCCTCCTTCCTTGTCCTTTCTTGGTTTTCTTCCTTGATCTGACCAGCCGAGAGCACACCTCAACCCGACCAGCTGAAAGCACAGAGCCTCCTCTCCTTCCTTCCTCTCCCGCAACTGCCCCCAGCGCCTCCTCTCCAGCAAGCTCCATCTAACCCCTCTTCTTCTTCCTCTACGACGCCCTCTTGCTCCGCCTCTGCTGCCGCCTTCTAGCTTCTTTTATATTGCCCAATATTATGATCTAATTATTCATACTATGTTTTAAGAAATTCGGATCACTTAAACTTCAAGTTTTATGTTAATGCAACATGTTTTGATTTGATCAAGAGTATTATATTTTGATAGCATAATATACATCTACATGATGCTCTCAAGAGCATAAATATAACACTACCACATAAAGCATGACCATCGATTAATTTGCATGGAATATAATATATTTTGGTAGAATATAATTCTAGTTTAACCTCCCAGATGGAACAATTATTCACTAAGAATATATATGATTAATTGGAAAGTAATTTATATGCTTGTTATAATTTATGATGCCAAATAAGTATGATAGATTTAGATCATTCGGGATCATTAAAATCCAATAGGTCATCTAGTATTTTGAGAGTTATATTTTCTTTAAGCAAATGGCTATAGCTTCTAGTGGCATATGTGCGGCAACTTCATGCTATGTGTTATTCCCATATATGTGGTCGCATGCCGGTGACTAACATATTACTAGGGATAAATTAATTACCCTTCAAAGGTTGCAATGATTTTCGTTTGCCAATAGTGTGGATAGCGGTTTCAATTATCTCTCAAATAAACTAGATTATTTGTAGTTTCATGCTTATTTGCTTCTAGATTTGGCCTAGTATGTGCCACTATGCTTATCATGACTCTCACGCCTTGAAAGTTTCAATATTCCTTATATGCCTAAATCCCTCCTCTTTTTACACCAACCATAAAATTTTGAGTGAGAGTGCCTACTTGTAGCATTTGCTTTGAATTATCCCAAAGTTTTAGCAATAAAGTGCTATTATACTACTTCAAGAGCAAATTTTTATTGGCGTGAAACTGATATATACTTTGTAATATGGAAGATGGGGTTATATATAGACTTCAAGTCTTTGGGTGTAAGTTATTCTGTAATTAAGTTAAGGTGATTCTTCAGAGATTTAACATTTGACTAGATTTTTTGTGTCTTCAAGAAGGACAATTTTCCTATTGCCATCTGAGTGTTAATGCACAAAGAACTAGTGAACTAAGGCATATCATTCCTTTCAAATGTCAAGCATAATATTTACAAATTTTATTCCATCCACGATTACTTTTTTTTACTACAGGTAAGATATGTTACTGGCAATGCATTTTATTAAGCAACTGTTCAGCAGGGGTTAGACTTAACACAACATCTTAGACCAAATATATTTATGGCATCTGAAAACATAATTATCTAATGCACAATTTCAGCCTAAAGCAAAAGATAAGAGGTGCTCTTCATGAGCAAGATCAAGCTCGACAAGAGTTGTATCTATTCTATTGATGCTACTTATGTAGGAAAATGACATCTAAATAAAGCTAAGGGATAACTAGGAGAATGCTACTAGTCTCCATATTGTTTACCATGGGCATATTCTTGCTTATGAATGCACTTGTTTATTAGTAACATACGAGTTACCAAAACTTAGTCCAGAGGCAATATGGTGCAAGGCGGAGTAATACTCACGTGCGGATTTCTAGTTCTAGAAACAGAAGTAGATTCTGGTAAAGTAACTACAAAAACACTAGTAACATTTTACAAGTTTGGCCATCCTTTCAGTGAAGGCCCTTATGCCTAACGGATCAATCTAAATCATATAGTCATTCTTCAGGGTACAGTAGAGGCAATACCTCAAACTACAAAGTTTTACCTTTTAGCGACAAAAGGGTACACCTCCATCAGTATCAGGCTTGACAGTGGTATGACTGTATGAATGAAATAAGCCTAGGTGATACAATTGCAGCCATTCGGGGTAAGCGAATATCCACTTAGTGATGCCTAAAGTCCTACAATATTCACGCAATTTCCTACAAACTTACTATTGGTAAATAATTTCAAATGTATGAAATGAGTTGTCGGGACCCCGGATTTCCGAACCCGGACCCTCTGTGTATTACCGCACTAGTCCCAGATCAAAGCTAGTGCACACAGTCAAACAGTGATGATTCGTAACCAACAACGCTTTATTACAATAATTGAGAGTACAGACCGAAAGGTCTCTTATTACAACTGAGGTTTCAAGACCTCACACACACACACAAAACACAGCGGAAGCAGAAATAAATCCAGTGAAGACCCATCAATACGCCACAGGCAATTGACTGGGGAAGCGCGACCTAGAACTCCGGGAAGCCTTCATCGAATCCACACGCGAAGTAGTCGTAGTCTGCCTCTTGAGCTTCGTATTCTTCTGAGATTTATTTTTGAGAGCAACGCGTGAGTACATAAAGTACTCCACAAGTCTTGGGAAAAATGCATAGATGCAAGGCTTAACAAAGGAAGGCCATATGGTTCTTTTGCACAAATCAATATTTGAAATCTCAATTACTACTAATTATTTTCGAAGGCATCAATTTAATGAAGTAAATGTTTTAACAGAACTAACTTTCTAGTGAAGGTTCCAACTACCAACACTAGCTAACCAATTACCATTGGTCAAGTTTTAAACTGCGGGTTCCATCCACCCTCTCTGGCTCCATCCGCCAGGATTCCCTTCCGAGAGTTCCCTCCACCCTCGGAATACAAAACAAACTTTTGATTTTAAAACAAAGCCAGAAATCTACCATGTGAATGCATTCCTTGCCCACCCTTGACCGTGGGCACGGCTATTCGAATAGTTTTACACTCTGCAGAGCTTGTACAACTTTACCCACAAGAGATAATTTATCCTAAAAGTCAACACGCTTCCTTTGGCATGAGACCCAGATAAAATATCACAAAGCCTTTACCTTACTCTAATCTAGCTAGATACCACCCGCTGAGGTTTCACCGCAGGTAGGCTAACTGCCCGAACCGAAGCCCCCTCTTGCGCCATATGGGTACAGTAAATCCCTGTCCCTCACTGTGAATAACCAGTCCATCCCTGGCATCCACTTTCCACTGGTGGCACCTAAACTAGACTATCGTAAGTTAGTCAGCTAGGTCGTACCCATATAGACTTGTGGTTGTACGGTTAATGCTCAGTCTGGACAAACACAAGCGTCGGTCCTTAATTGACTAGGGTGGAACATACACATTACAAGATCTCGTGCTTCCTGCACCAATCCAAACTAACCATCCACCCTAATCTAAACCAATTTTCACATTTTAGTTTATTTTAAAAAAACAGTGGCAACTCCAATTACCACTAATTTTCATAAACACAGGGGTATTACAATAAATCATAATTTCCCATTTTCAAGATTATCCAAAGTATTAGATAGCATGACTAAGCATTATACTACCAGTCTATTATTCACAAATGATTATAATAATCTCATTATTGAGACAAAGGAAATTATAGGGTTACAAAGGTACATGGCATTCAATCTCAATGGAGGGTATAACAAAGTTGGATTAGCTATCACCTTAAGATTTGAACTAATGCTTTATGTAAATAGCGATGCACATAATTTAAAATAATTAAAACATTTCAAAATCATAGGTTCAAGATGATCAAAGGAGACTTGCCTTCTTGTGCACTGGTTGGTCCCTCTTGCTGCGGTTCGACAAACTCTTCGGCGACGTCGGGTTCTACGCGCGAAACGACAAAACAAACAAAATAAATTCAAATAAAATACAAATGAACTTCAAAAACTGCAAACCCAGAACCAAAAGATAGAGCTCAATTTTATATGAATTTAGGAAAAAGATTCGGGTCAATCGGAGTTCGGACGAAGGAGAACGAGCGATCTAAAGTTTGCCGGGGCGAGAAAATGCTGGAAATTCACAGATGTTACTGTTCATCCGAGAACAGTACTTTTGGCGAGAAGGCTAGCGCTGGCGAGAGGAGGCATGGGAGATGAATCTAACTAGCAAAATGGGTTGCTAGGGACCCAAGGCACACATAGGAACTGACGGCACGCCAAACGGAGACCGTTGACGGCACGGGCGGCTACAACGACATGGGTAGGAGAGAGAAATAAAATCCGGGCAAGGAACGTGGAGAAGTAGGGTGAGCACGGGCTGGAACACAACTTGGTGAAGCTAGGAAAATTATCGGCTTGGCCAGAAACCCACCGGAGACGACGCAAACGACGTTTGAACGACATCGGGAAGGAAAAAGAGAAACTTAATATCTTGGTGCTCGGTGAACGAAATCTAAAACCACTTGGAGGGTAGCTACCTGGGATGGTTTGGCACAAAGTGACGCGAACGGATTGGTGAAAACATCACCGGGTAGATGGGGGACACGAGATGCCATTGGCGGCCATGGCGAGGTTCGGAGGCAAAAATTTGTTGAGGCTTTTCGGGGAAACGGAAGTGAGCACGGCGCAGAACACGGCGAGACAAGTCTAAGAAAAATTACGTCATGGGCTAAAGCTTACCGGAGGCGACGAATCGACGTCGGGAATCACAAACGGCCATTTTCGCGGAAAGCTCAATTCCTGACAATTGGCTCCACGAAAAATTAAACAAAATGGTAGGAAAATTTCTTAGAGGCTAGGACACAATATGACGCGAACAAAAATCGAAGCGCTTACCAAAAAGGGGTGTACGCGCGAAGGTACAGTTTTAGTGCCTGGGCCTGACAAGGTCGACGAGGACTCGGGGGATCTTCAGGTGATGGCGATGGAAGCACGATGTAGAACGCGTCGAGGCAAACTCAACGGTGCAAGCGGCTCGGCCAAAGGACATCCGATGGTGGCGAAACACGGCGAAGAAGACTTTTGGTGACCACGGCGAAGAAGACTTTTGGTGACCATCGGGTTGACATCGGTGTTCCGGGCAAACGGAGAGAAGTTAGCGGGTGAGGTTTGCGGCGAAATGAAGAGGAGAATGTAGGGAACACAATGCTCACCTCGGTTATGGCGGAACATGCACGGTCGGCTCGCAGCGAGGAGAGAAGCGACGGCGCAATTTTGCCACGGTGCTCCGGCGATGTTCCGGTGAAGCTCCGGCGAAGGCGAGGAGAGCACCACGTAGAACGCGCAAAGGCGAAGCTAATGGTGTGGCCAAATGTGGCGGAGCTCCACTGTAGGCGGCGCAATCGGCCGAAGAATGCCGTTTTGTTGGCGAGAAAAAAAATGCCGATTGCGGCGAGGAGAAGGGGAGAGAGGCCTTGAGATTTCAGAGTCTTGGTGAGGATGAGGAGAGGCACCCGGTGCTCCCTTTTATAGGCGCGGAGGTGGACCGGATGGGGAGATCCGCGAGGGAATGTCTTTTGGTGCTATGGCATATTCCCGCGAAATTGGTGCATGAAATTGGGGGCCAAGGTCGGGAATGGAAAGCTCTTGATGAGAGGATTCAAATGCATCTTGTTTCGCAAGAAATAATTGAGAAAATCAAAAGCTCTTGAAGCTTCAAAATCCCGCTCATGGCGCTGCGCGTGCGCTCGCGTCTGGAGAACGAAGATGAATAGTGAGGAGAGAGAAAATAATAATAAAAAAATAATTTTTTTTAAGAAAAATAAAATAAATTCGAAAAATTCAGAAAAAATTCACCAAAATCCTTAGAACCCGAAAATATCAAATAAAATAATTTCAGATTTATTTTAAGTATATTTTAACCATTAAAAATATTTTTTACTTTCTAAGCTTTAATTTAATCCAATTAAATTCAAAAACTCCACAAATTTGAAAAGAGGATAGAAATGGATATATTGTAATTTTTCATGAGTTAAAATGAAGAAATACAAGCGTTTGGAAGTTTGAGAGCAGAGAAAAAGAATAATATGATTTTCTGGAATTATTTTTGAACTGAAAAATCAGATTATGATGTCATCAAGGGAAATGATTTCAGAAGAATTATTTTTTCTATGGGAAAGGGGATTTATATGTCAGGGTGATGTCAGCAAGGATTTTGATTTTCTGGTCGAATTATTTTTCAACAGAAAAAGGGTTTTATTCACTAACAGGTGGGACCGGCTTTTGTGGATAGGTCCATAAACCGGGGAGAAGGTTGAGGTGGCACGCAGTTGGCCGTAACGCTTGCGTAGCTCACGGTTGCTGAGGTGGCGCACGGGTCTAGCGAAGGTGGAGGCGACGAACGGCTATCGGTTACACCAAAGTTAAGGTTGGCATAAAAACGAGTAAAGAGGGAGATAAGCGGGGTTTAAAGTGGGGAAATGGTGGAGGTTGAATGCGGGAGTGATTAGGCTTTCAATTGTAGCAAATGCCCGGGCTAACGAGAAGAAACAGCCAAATTCAAAAGCTCAGGCGGGCATTAATGGTGGCGGTGGAAGGTTGAAGAAGGCAAGAAGAAAGAAGAAGCTGACAGGCGGGGTTGGGCTGTCGGCGAGACGGAAGACAGAGGAGGAAGGAGTGGACGGTCGGATGAATGCCACGAGGCGAAAGAAAAATCAGGGCCATCGGATTAAAACAAAGGAGTAAGTGAAGGCGGGTGGCTGAGATTAAACCGGGCGAGGATGGATTGAATCAGGGAGCGACACGTGATGGCCGAGTAGAGAGGTTGAGGATTAAATTTGATTTAGATTTTGAAAAAAAATTAGATAAATCCAAATAAAGTTCAAATACTTTAAATTAATTAATTTGAAATTAAATTTTTCAAAGAGCGAAATTTTGGGATGTTACATGAGTGCAAATCGTAAAGATTTAATTTTATCTATTCATTAGATAATTTATCATTTTCTAGAATTTTCCTAGCAATCTTTGGAATTTTTTGATAATTATTAAGGCATTTAAGCAAGTTTTAGAATTACTAACCCATTAAATAAAACTCCAAATACACAATACCAGGAAATAAACCATAAAAGAAATATGATGCTTCCAAGGTGTACTAAGTCTAAGGTTTTACAATTTTATGGAAGATTATATACCTAAAAACCATGTTTATAGGATTTTTTTGGTAATCTTTAATGAATTTCTGCTAATTAATAAGCAATTTTCAGAATTACTAATAAGCAGAAATAATATACTAAAGAAAATAAATCCAAAAAACACATAATAATACCAAAGTGCTAAAAAGATTACAATAAAGCTCATATAATCTAATAATTAATTTCTTTAGAGAGAAAACAAGTCGGTTGGGCTTATTCGCTATTTCGACAAATTTTAGGGTCAAAATTTCATGATTTGCATACCTTTCACCTTGTAGAGTGATTAGTTCTAATAACATGTTAAGAAATAATGATAATAACCTCCAATGTGATCCACACAACCAATCAACAGAGAATTGACATAGAATAATTGAGGGAGAACATTAGTAATCAAAGTCTTTATTAATTATCAGATCTCTCTTTCCTTGTACATATGCTTATCTATTTGTAGTTAAAACTCTTTAGGGGTAGTTTCGGTATTTTCTCATCAACGTAATCTTTTAAGTTTCATAACATGACGGTTCATTTCGTGTAGCTCAGCCAATGGTTTCGTACCATGTCATCTAGCGAATGATGACAAAATTGTTTTGTTTTACCAGTGAGAACAACTGGCCATTATAATCATCTTAAGAGTTACAACTTACGGGTCACAGTTCAAATTCCAAAAAGTACCAGTGCAAAATCCACACAAGTACTTTCATCAGCCAAGGAGACAGACCGCCACACCGTTAGGCTATTATACAGTTGGCAATGACGAAGAATTGTTGGTACTTTTTTTTTATTTAGAGGGAAATCATATTGTATACAAGTATATGGAGAATTGTGGCTACAAGCACTATCCTATGGCCCCTAGTATGCATCGAGATTGGTGCGCAATTTTGTATATGTATTGTGTAAAACCACCAAAATTCCCCATATCTCACCAATGTCACTTTCCTCATTCTTTCCCATGATCTCTCTCCACCACAGGCTATAGGAAGCCGCCGATGATCGGTTTGCCGACCAGAGTTTTTTTTGGGGGGGGGGGGGGGGGGCGGCGGCGGCGAGGAAAAGGAGCAGAGGAGCACCTCATTGTACAACGACCGGAGTAGCAATAGAGCCAGACCCAAGCACTGGCTTCTTTGTGAATGCAAACACTAGATTTGGTCACCCTAATACCACCCAGCCCCACCGGCGCCGGGTCAGGCCACACCCAACCTCCCCGTGGTGCTAGATCCACCTCCTTCGGCCTTACCTGACCCTGATCATGCCATCCTCCACCCCTTGCCGACGGTTGTTAATCGCTGAGATTGGAGAAAGTGGAGTAGAGGGATGGTGAGGAAGAATAATAAAGGCCTAAATGTAAAATTTCCCATTTTTTTTGAATTTTTCTTATTTTTCCAATCTTATCCTGTAATTTCTTCCATAAGAAAAAAAGTAGAAAATAATGTCCTGAATGAGAACCTTTTTCTATTTAAAAAGTCAAAAAAATTTTACGAAACAATGTCCCCAATTTTCATGATGTAAAATTTAAAAAAGGTTATATTAAAAGGAATTTCACCATTTTCATAAAAACAAAAATGTTACAAACTCCAAAAATACAAAAATATGTACCAAAAATTTTACAAACTCCAAAATGTTTTTCAAAACAAACCCAAAAGATGGTACAAACTCCAAAAATTTTACAAAAATATATACCTAAAAATATGACGAACTCTAAAATGTATACAGAAATAGGTACCAAAAATTGGTGAAAATATTACAAACTCCAAAATTTTATAAAATATGCACAAAAAATGGATGTGCAATCATTGCAATGTCCTATTCTATCAAATACATATGACTTGTATTTTTTATTCTCTCAAATACATGAATTTTTTTAACCGTATATGCGCATTTAGGATTGCTGCTTCTCTCCCATCAGATAGTGATGGTAGCCCCAAGCACTTGTGGGGAAACATTTTTGGGAAAATCATATATGGATTTGAGCCTTCACATTGCAAGAGGAGGAAAATGAGCATCCGAAAATCCTTTTTCTGAACCTTTGCAAAGCATATAGATAGTAAAATTGTTGTCACGTTATTCACAAAATAGTGACAAAAAACCCTTATTTTCCCTGTTTTCTAAATATAATAACAAAACAAACGCAGAAAATTTACACTACAACTGCAATTGTACATTATCATTGGTGGACCTAGCACAATAGTGAATACCCAAATTTTTTGGCAAAAAAATCAGTATGTATAAGGCATAATACACACACACACACTAGTAGTTGGGCTAAATACGTCCTATTCATACCCAATCGGCCTATTTCCCCTCCCGTCAATGGCTCATTGCTTCCCATAGGCCGTTGCACTAAAAAACAGAAGGCCCAGGAAGGCCATGACGAGACCCTAGCACCCATAGCAATAAAAACCATCGGCGTCGCACCTGCCAAACCCTTGCACCCCCCACGCCTCCACCACCATCACGCACTCGCACAGGTAGGGAGGGGAGGAAGCCGATAGGTGGTGGCGGAGATGGTTTCCCTAAATCTGCAGAAGCGGCTCGTCGCGAGCGTGCTTAAGTGCAGCAAGGGCAAGGTCTGGCTTGACCCCAATGAGGTCAACGAGATCTCCATGGCCAACTCCTATGAGAACCCCCTCTCCCTTCCCCCTACCTCCTATCTATCGTTGTATCTCGAGTTCCTTGTGGTGTGTGCACGCTACCTTTAGATCTGACACTCTGGTGCTTGTCTGTGCGATAATGCCATTCTAAACCTGTTCGTATGTCGATTCTAGGCTATACGATACTACGATACTAGGATGTTTCACCCAAACAATATGTTCCCTTTAAGACTACTTTTTTCAATCATTTGATTATATTTTCAAATAATTAAATTATTCTCAGATATTGAAGTCTTGAAAATCTGCACAAATTAATGTTGTTATTGTTCATTCAGTTTACGCAGATGGAAGCATCTGCCTGGATATCCTGCAGAACCACTGAACCAGTGGAGTTCTATATATGATGTTGCTGCAATATTGACCTCTATTCAGGTAACATTTAGATCCTCTTTGAGCGTATTGAATTGCTTTGATAGCTTCATTTGTTCTACTACTTTCTATTGCTCGTTGTTCATTGGATTACAACCATTGATACCTAGTAGAAAGTTCACAAAGATTTTGCATTGCTGCCATTCATTGATCTAGAATTATTCATTGATCTAGAAGTAAGCCCCGTTATGTTTTCCATAATAGCAAAGATGCCAAGGAAGAAAATAGATGTTTTTCTGTTGACATAATTTGCACCCACAAGTGTTAGATTTAGAAGTTGTTATGTTTACCAAACCACCTGCCATATAGATACCATATCGCCAATAAGCTGTTATCAACGATGCATCATCCTAAAGTTTGATTGTGGCATGCCAACAAGATACTTTCATTTTTTTCATGGTGGATTAAGTATCAAAGAAAGTACAGTCCATTGTGAAGCTAGTATGAACAATTGTACATTAATTTTCACAATTATTTATCTTTATGTTTCTATTGAATAATATTTTTGTAACTTCGAATACTCTCCTGAAATTCCTGGTCCGCCGTTGTACGTTGGTGGCACAAAATTCTCCGTTGTATTGATCCCGTCCGAACTACTGGGCACGAATTTCAACAGTAGTGCACTATGCCCGACGTTTTCATGCACCTCTGCACGCCGCGCGTGCCTAGACAGGCGGTAGCCTGCCGACGTCGGTCGTCGGGTCGGTGTCCGAGCGGCAAAGCGGGCACGTTGAGTGCGCGTCCAGCCACGGGTCGATGCACTCCACGTGGTACAGGTGCAGGCACACCGGCAGCAGCCGCACCGTCTCCCCGAGCTGGAACGCGCCCAGGCACACCGAGCACGTCGACTCCTCCTCACCGCCGCCCATCACGTTGTGCTTCACTGACCGGCTGTACGTGAACGCCAGGAGCCCGGCCGTTGGGCTGGCGCGCCGCGGGCGGCCGTCGCAGTCCCTGCGGCGATGCAGCTCGTCATGGTCGCGCGGTCGAGGTGGTGACCGTGGCCGTGCGGCCGCAGTGGCGGCGGCGGCGTGACTGTTGCGGTACCCCTTGCAGAGGCTGCACACAATAACGAACACGAGCAGGGAGGCCACGACGGCGATGACGACGCCGGCGAACATCCCACCGGGAGACGAGGGCTGACCATTCGACGGCGGCGAGCGCGGTGGACGCCAGGGCGGCGGCCGCCAGGGCGGCGGCGGGGACAATGATCCCCGCGCCGGAGGTGGATCAAACCAGGGGAAGCCCGGCGGCAAGTAAGCCATTGGTGTAAGTTCAACTGCAAACTAGCTAATTATTACGTTGCTGTTTGGTGTATGGTTTTATAATACAAGATCTACGGCAGCTCCCTGGAAGCCAATTCTGAGGTCAAGGGGGCTAATTGCTGATCCATTTCCAAATGCGCGTTCAGGGAGAGAAAAATGATGGACATTTGGCGCGGTTTCTTTTGTTTATGCGCGAAAGCAACCGGCCAGCTGCGGTACGCCAACGTTGTCACGGTACGTCTTTCGTGTGAATGTGATGTGTTAATTGAAGATCGGCATGCAGAAAGAAGGTTGCATCTTGGTGTCGCTATTGGTACTGGAGCATATATATATGTGAATAGTTTAATTGGTTCATGTTGAACAAAGGAGGTCAGTGGAATATGCCAAATGGGGTTGTCGTCAGGTCGAGCGTGGTGGGCATAAATAACAGACGCTTTTAGTGGCGGAACCAGGATTTAGCTACGTCCCAGGCTGAACTTTAACAACCTAAAACTAACGTCAATTTGTACCCATATCACGATATAACAACAGTGTATCATAATTGGCTAATTGCATTACTGATATGAAACTTAGTTCAATACTAAACAAGTAAACATAAAGCATAATAAGAAAAACATGGCATAATATCAAAATATAAAAAATGTAACATGACAGAGATACAATTTGAGTACCTAAATTATGAAGATTTGTTCTCTATCCTATCCTGTCATTTCTTCATTGATAGTTGGACACGAACCAAAACCTGTAAAGACAACATATGAGAGTAAATTAAACATGTGTATAAATAAATACGAACAACATGAAGTTTACATTTATAAGAAGGTAACTTACCACTAACACGAGATAATTGTTTCTTACGTGACCTCATCCCTTGAAAACACTCTAAAATCTTATCATCATTAATGTTTGCAAATATGTCTCGTTCAATATAGCATATCATAGTATGATTAATCCACTCATCATTCATCTTATTCTGTAAATCAATCTTAATAATCTTCATAGCCGAAAAGGCTCTTTCTACGGTTGCTGTTGCTACCGGTAAAATCAAAGCCAATTCAATGAGACGATATACCAATGAAAAAACTGTGTGTCTATCAGTCTGAACCATCTTCATAGCAAGATTTCCTAAGTCAGTACAATTTGCAAAATCTAGATCACCTCTCACATCAGCAATAAATGTACCAAGCTGATCCTTAAGAACTATACAATCATATTCGGAGAAGTCATCACCATACATCCTTGCAAGTTCAATTAATTTGTCTTCATCAAAGTTGGCAAAAGAATTCTTTGGATCAAGACAAGCAATGCACATCAATAACTGGGTTAATCTTTCAGTAAAGCGATTATTCATCTCAACAATAATTTGGTCATGCACCACAATAAATATATCATGATGAAAATGGTCATAGTAAATTACCATTTGGCCACCACGACCCCTTGAACAACCCCTAACTGGCATTGTATCATTCATATTTGGCACAATGATCTTATGTTGGAGATAAAAGGCATTTACCTCTGCGAAAAGCTCATCCCAACCTTCATTTCTTATTACCTCAATTGTCTTCAATGTAATCCTAATGAGCCCTATTGCACGAACAATGTTTTGATCTTTCTTTTGAAAGCATTGTGATAGATCATTGGTCTTGCCCAAGAATCTGATCATAAGATGCAATATAAGTACAAATTCAAAGCTCTCTATTTTTTTTCCAATAAACCGGAAGCTGTGGTTTTCTGTGTTGCACTAGTAGCATCATCACTTAAATTCTCTAATACCTCTAGTACCGAATCCCACATGAGAAGAAAGCGAAACAAGGTTTTATGATGTGAGCCCCAACGGGTATCGCCGGCCCTTGCAAGATTAGTCTGTTGGTTTTTTCCTCTTCCTTGAAAAATTTCACTGGACTCTAATTTGTTCACAATTTTATCATGGTGATCTTGAGCCAATTGATCTCTTCTAATGCAAGAAGCATTAACAGTATTGACAATCATGGTAGTGTAATTAAAGAAATCTAAGACCGAAGAACAACACTTGGCAACAGAAACAACCACTAACTGCAACTGGTGAGCAAAGCAATGGACGTAAAATGCATATGGATTTTCATCCAATATGCGTCTTTGCCATCCATGAAATTGCCCTCTCAAGTTTGATGCTCCATCATATCCTTGCCCTCGCAATCTAGAGATTGATAAACCATGAAGCTGTAACATACCATCCAATGCTAGCTTTAACGAAGACGATGTCGTGTCAGAAACATGCTGAACCCTGAGAAACCTCTCTATCACCTCGCCTTTATTATTGACGTACCTGCATAGGGTAAGAAAGCATAGTTAATATAGATTAGACTTACTAAGATATAAAAATACTAACAAACTAATCTCAAAACCACAGCCATTTGCTCTTTGATAGATGCATCGCGGGCCTTGTCAACAAGTATGGCAAACTGTCTATCCCCAATATCATCAACAATAACTTTAGTGGTCTCCTCTACACAACTTTGCACAACTGTTTTTGTATTTGTGGTGAAGTCAATAAATGGTTAGCAGGAGCGTTGTCAAGCAATTTTGCAACATTCTTATCCTTCTCTTTATACCATTTCACTATTTCTAGAAAGTTCCCCCTATTGTTTGAGCTAGGGGACTCATCATGTCCACGAGAAGTAAGAGCTTGCAATAAAAGAAATCTTGCAATGCCTAACATAATAGTAAGACGTAATCTATATTCTTCCTTATCCTTCTTCGTGGCAACGGCCATCACATAATCTACACCCTGTCTTTGATTTTCGAAAGCCTCGCAATGCTTTCTTGATTTGTTGTGATAACTACTGGCTTTACCAACATGTTCATCAAAACATTTAATTGCATTCTTCCAATTAGCAAACCCTACCCTTGTGAATGATTCAATACCATAATTCTCAGCTCTAGGCTGCTTAAAGAGGAAACTATAAAAACAAAATGCTGCATCTTTAGCAACACTATATTCCAACCAATTATACCTTGCGAACCATGATTGTTGAAAGCTCCTCCTCTGGTTTCCATATTCTTTATGTGGAAATTTATAACCAATTGGTTGGCATGGGCCTATTTGCAAATACTCTCTTCTAGCAGCATCTCTGATATCCACATCCAAATCCTCAATTAGTTTTCGAAGCCCAGGATCAGCAACAATGTCATCCGGACTAAGTACAACACAAGGATTATTTTGATGCATGTTACTAGCTCCTATTTCTGGTGTTTCATGGGATTGTGCTTCTGTTGAAAAATAAGATGACAATGTCTTTGCACGCTTCATTTTGTATTGACTAATAACTCCTAGTTTCAAATTGCAAATTTCAAATTTCAAACTTGCATATATAGCTATAAGCTATTCTGACTGCAAATTGCAAAATATCTACTTCTGAGTTCTGATAATCAAATATGAGCATTCATTTATTATTTCATTTTGACCGGAAGTAGATATGACATATGAGCATGCATTTATCTCATATGCAGACGTGCAATCAGAATCATAGGATTACATATTGAGCAAACATCTGTGCTATTGAAATGGTGTTTCTAGGCTATACAGAATATAATCTTTCATGTTCTGTATAGTAACCAGTGAACGGCAACTCAATTCTTCAATAACCAGCCTAATCCCATAATCAAATCAAATCAGATTATCAGAGTTTCAGTTGATTCTTGATTGTTACAGACTTACGGGGCAGCAAGCCAGCAACGGGAGGCAGGACGACGCCAGGAGGCGGGGCGCGCCGGGAGGCGGGGTGGCACCGGGAAGATCCGAAGAGGGGCGGCGCCGGGAGGCAGGGCGGGTTGGGAAGATCCGGCGGGCCAGGAAGAAGGGCGGCGCCAGGAGGCGGGCCGGGCCGGGAAGATCCGAAGAGGGGCGGGCAGGCGGCGCTGGGAGGCTGGGCGGGCCGGGAAGAGGGGCGGCGCCGGGAGGCGGGGCAGGCTAGGAAGATCCGAAGACACCGGAACAAGGCGGCAAACGGCGGCGTCGGCGTCGCGTTTTTCTGGATTCAGCCTGCGCCTCTACGGCTTTTTGCTTCGGGAGTTCGGGAGGTTAGGGACTTAGGGTTCTGAGCAGCGCAGGCGAGGGCGAGGCGCAATGAAATGATGGGCCGAGCGCGTGATGGGTCGGCGCAGAGACAGTAATAGGCTGATGGCCTGGTGGGATGCTATGGGCTATTGGGCTACCTGGGCTAAATGCTAATAATACTATCCCGCCCTGGGCTAGAGCCCATGTTGCCATGGGCCCAATTCTGCCCCTGGACGCTTCTATCTATCTATTGAAGGAACACACCGCCCACCGTCATGCTGTAGACGCGCTTGTGGCCCATCTCTTTTCTGGTCCAAGGGCCAACTCAAAGCCACAGCCTCTCCTCTTCCTTATCCTTTCTTGGTCTTCTTCCTTGATCTGACCAGCCGAGAGCACACCTTGACCCGACCAGCTGAGAGCACAACGCCTCCTCTCCTCTCCTTCCTCTCCAGCAACTGCCCCCACTGCCTCCTCTCCGGCAAGCTCCGTCTAACCCCTCTTCTTCTTCTTCCTCTCCTCTCCGGTGTCCTCTTGCTCCACCTCTGCCGCCGCCTTCTTTCTGGCAACCTTTGTGCACCTCCACCACCATCCCCGCCCTCACCGGTCACCACTCACGGCCGGTGGCCTCCTCGCCGCCTCACTGTGCCGCCATCTTCCTAGCCCCCACCCTCGCCTCGTCCATCTTCGTGCCACCTACTGCCGCTGCCCACCGCCCTCCCTCGATCCTGCCATTGGCGGTGCCTCACGGCCCCTGCCTCCCACTGCTTGGTTGCCACCTCCCCGCTCCCTCTAAACCCTAGAGTCCCAGTGAACCCTAACCCCAACCCCTTGCCACTGGTTGCTTGTCATCGTCGGAGATCTCGCAACCACGGGTGGAGCTAAGTTAGATGGCCTGATGTCACAGGACAGCGAGTCCAAATTTTCTTAACAAGGATCAGCATATCTAGCTAATGTGTGAACCCTTCACCCCAAACTCAGTGCATCCAATCTATTCCTTGAAGCTCAACGAAGGGATCACTAGTGACCCAAATTTTTAGTAGCTAGTAACAGTCCACGAGGAACCTCCGTTGTCCGTCAGCCTATGAAGCAATTATAATAGGCCCAGCCAGCTCTTGAGCTAGCCCAAGAGGGAGAACAGTAACATGTCACAACGTCTATTTGATCGATTCCTAAGCGTGTCACCTCGCATGGTTGGTTAGGAGATGTACACCATGCCCACAGCATAGCCACACCTAGCCAAGCAGCAACTAGTCACCGAAGAACAGGAGAAACTGGTGCCACTGGCCGTAGCGCCACCTGGTCCCTGTTGCCTCATGTCCTTGCTGGCCAAAGAAAGCTTATGCCCACTAGTCAGTATGCATTTTGCTCTAAATTTCTCTTAGTTTTTTCAATTTGTTTCAAGAACATGGGCTAAATTGTGAGTTAGGGTTTCAATACTATAATTGTTGATTTATTTTTACCAACTTGTGTGGTTAATACTTAGGATTTCAGTTTAGATTTTGGAATTCCGGCCTATCTTGTTGCAAATCAAAGATAAAATTATAGTATTTGATTGTAATGACATATTTTTCTATTATATTATTCTTGGACCATTTAACTTACAAATATCTAATTGGCCTTTTCAATTAATTGGTGATGATATCATAAATGATATACTTATTTGCTATGTTGGAAAATAAAAATTGAAGAAAATTACTAATAATATTATGGTTCGTCACTTTATGAACTTAGAACGTAAATACTAAAATGTAATCCATTTACTTACATTTGACCATTCTACTGTTTTTTACTTAAAAACTTCAACTAATTTTGTTCGCTTTTTATAGTCCATTGAGGTCGCATGATGTATTTACCAATGCTAACCAACTTTTATTTGTGATTTCACTCTTAGTTCCTTCAGTTTATTGCAACTAACCAATATTATTATTATTGAGTTTCTTCATTTTGATAAGCATTTGAACCACTAGCTCTTTATTATGATACACTGCCATCAGTTATGTTGAAGTATTGATGATAAAAATTACTGGACACATTACTATGTATCATCATATTGCTTGAAAATTATATATGTTGTTATATGTATGGTGAAATAATAAACCCCAATTATTTTCATTGGTTCCGCCCCTGCTCGCAACCATCGTTGGAGAAGGTAAGTGATTTATTGTTTTGATGTCTGAGTTTGTTCCATAACTACGTAACTCTTTTTTGATAGATAGCAAACACCTAAATAATTGGTGGGTGAAAATAACAGAAGCATTTGTTCTAGAAGCAGCTAGCACATGCTATATTGTTGGATTGCATTCCAACGGTATTGCAGTTTTATCATGTTTCATTGCATGATATATGTTTTGTATGTTTCAACAAGTTTCAAATATCAAGTTTGCAGGTTTTGGCAAGTTTCAATAAGTTTTAAGTTCTAAATTTCAGAAGATTTCAGTAAGTTTCAAGTGTAAAGGTCTAAATTTAGGAAAGTTCCATAAATTTCAAGTTTTCAAATACCATGTTTCAACAAGTTTTAACTAGTTTTTATGTACGAAAATGCTATGTTTTAGCAAATTTTAACTAGTTTCATGTTTAAAAATGCTATGTTTTAGTAAGTTTCAACAAATTCATTGATGGTTCAAATTTCAAATAAAAATTTATGTATGTATCATACAAGTTTCAAAATATAGAGCAAGTTTCACAGAGTTCCAAGCGAAGTTAGTTTTGCACAAAACGCTATAGCGATCTTTAGTTTTCTGATATGTTTTGGAGATTTCACCGGTACAAAGAAAATTGCCGTTTTTAGCTAATTTTTGAGCACTACTCCCTGAAAAACTGGGTCCTCCACACCCAAGAAAGTTCATGATGTTGCAATAGTATCGTGAATTTCACCCATGGCCGGCAACCGAATGGAAGTACTTCGAAATGGAGGTAGTATGGGTGCCTACAATTTTTACTTTTTATACATGCACTTCTTGACGCGGCGTCTAATGAGGCGGTAGCTGGCCGACGCCCATCGTCGGGTTGGTGTCCGAGCGGCAGACCGGGCACGTCGAGTGCTCAGCCAGCCACGGGTCGATGCACTGCACGTGGTAAAGGTGCAGGCACACCGGCAGCAGCCGCACCATCTCTCCGAGCTGGAACGCACCGAGGCACACTGAGCACGTCGCGGCCGCCTCCTCGTCGCCGTCCGTCAGGTTGTGCTTCACCGACCGTGTGTACCTGAAAGCCGGGAGGCTGGCCGTCGAGGGGTTGGGGAGGCTGGCCGTCGGGTTGGGGAAGCTTGGGCGGTCCCAGGCGCTACGCAGCTGCTCGTCGTCGCGCTGTTCTGGTGGCGGCCTCGGGCTCGTCCGAGCGTTTTCAGCAGAAGCGGCGGCGGTGGCAACGCCATCGCTGCTGTACCCCTGGCGGCATTTGCACACGGTAGCTATGACGAGCAGGGAGGCCACGACGACGATGACGCCGGCGAAGAACCTACCGGAAAGCCCATCATCGGACGGCGGCGGCGGCGGCGGCCATGTCAACGACGGCGGAATCGGCGGAAATGGTGGTAGAGGTGGTAAATAGGGGGGCGAGTCCGGCGGCGAGTATGGCATGGGTGAAACTAGCTAATTAGTACGTAGTAACCGTTTGGTGCGCGGTTTTATTATACGAGTCTTGAGAAAACTACTATGTACTCCTACTATGTAACCTCGAAGATAATTCTGAGGTCAAGAAGGTTAATTTCGGCGTAGTTTCCTTTGTTAACACGAGGTGGTACTACATATGGCGATTAGCCTGAGGATATTTGCTTGTCCGCACGTTGAATGGAGGCGCATCTAACGTATTTGCCTAGACACACCGCCAAGACGTACTTGTGTCGAACACTGCAAACTGGCGGACACTTTGGCTGTGTTTTTTTGTTGCTGCACATTGAGAAAAACCTTTTCTTTACTTGACGACTAGAATGCGTTTCGGTAAATTACCAAGATTTTGCATTGTCCATCAGCTAAAAAAATGTTTTTTTGCGGTGCATCCAATCAGTACTGTGTGACGATCCTGGGAAGAACTAGCGGTTTGGAGATAGAAATGGGTAGGGATTGAGGGGGAAGGTGGAGACTGGGAACAAACAGAATTGATAGATTGCGGAATTCATATTCAGTTCCGAGTCTCCAGTACAGAGCTGCTCAGCGTCGCCCCAGCCATGCTCTGCATGCGTCGTGCATGTGCACATGCTTGGTTGACAGTGTCTTGCCACGTATGCACTCCCCTCACTATCTCCTATGTGCCCCTATGGCTCCACAGCATGCACTGAGCTAAGTTTACCTAACGCCTCCTTGGCCTAGCCCCCCCTCTCTCCCCGCAGTTCATATGCCCACCACGACCTGAGCCCGCCGCTTCCACGTTGCCCCTGCATGCCCAAAGCTCCTGGCCACCCATTGCCACTGAGCCGCCCGCGCCTTAACTCCCCTTCCCCTCTCTTTTCCCTTGTGCCATGCCGAACGCTGGCCTACTCCCTCCTCGGCCGCTGCACGAGTCATCATGGTGCCAACGGCCATCTTGCCTCTCCCATGCCTATAAAAGCCCTTGGGCCGCACCGCCTTACCCCCAATCGCACCCTCATGCCCTTAGTCTCCCCCAAGCGCCACCCTCTCCCCTTCTTTCTCCCCTCTGGTCGGAGATCTTGGAGCTCTGCTCGAAGGTTTCGAAGCCAACCCAAGCCCTGCCGAGCTTCCTCTCCTTCTCCAGTGTGCCGCTCGTGATGACCCCTCTCCGCCTGTCTAGTCACCTCAACTAGCCCAACCTCGTCACCCGTGAGCTCCGCCTTCCCCTCCGGTAAGCTCCTAGTAATTCCTAGAAGCTCCCTTAGCATGAAATTAGGTTCCAAGGCACTGTAGCATCACCACACCATGCTCGGTCATCTAGCGTTGCCCAAGCTCACCGTCGATCACCCTAGAAGCCGCCCCATGTAGAGGCTTGCAATGGGCCATGGGTCCCGTTTTGGCCCTCTTCTCAAGCCATCGCGGCCTCTTCCACCGTCGATGAGCTTCGCCATGGTCGACCGAGGCAGAAACCTATAGCAACACCATTAGCCACTAAGCACATGATTAAGGTTAGTGTAATGACCATGGTTAAGCCCAGGTTAATTAGTTGCTGACGCGTAGGCCCCCATACTGGTTCAAGTTAATGTTCGACTATCTAGTGGGCCCCACTAGCTTTCAAATTTTTGTAAACCATTTTAAAATAGTGGGAGCCACAGACATGTGGGCCCAATTACTGTTTGTATAGTAAAAAGGCACCACATGTCAGCCTCTGCCTTTTTTCTTTTTAGAAATAAATCAAATCAAAATTTAAAATTTGGAGAGCCTATTCTCACTTGTCTTAGCTCCAAATTTGATAAAATTTGTTTCTAATAGCTTTTTTCATATAAAATTAATTAAAAATTAATTTTATAAAAAGGGTGGACCCTACTTGTTAGAGAGAATTTCTCTTTCCTCTGTTTATTTTTGGATTGAATCCAAATTTAAAATTTGGAGAGCCTATTCTCACTTGTCTTAGCTCCAAATTTGATAAAAATTTGTTTCTAAATTTTCTAAATTCAAGATCTATCTAATGGTGCTAGTTTTGTTCAATTTGGAATTCAATTGAATTTTTTGTAGTTATTTGTTCTTGCTCGTTTATTGTTTGATGCGACCATCTGAATAGAGTGCGAGGTCGTGAACGAGCCCTAGATTGGGCAAACTCAGGAGTTTCAAGACCAACCTGCTTTTGAGTTAGGCGAGTCAATATTTTGATCATATTGACACTACATTTTATGCAAATTTATGTTCATTTAAATTAACAACTTGCATGCTCAAATTATTATGCAAAATGTATGTCAAACTCTAAGGTAGATACATGCCCACTTGGTATCATAGTATTATTATGCCATCCTTGACACTTGAATTACATGAGACTTGTCACCTTAGATACTAAATGGTAACCTTACTATTCATAAGTCGTACTTAAGCGTCATGCTAGTCTTGTTTAAGTACTAGGACAATAATTTGCCCTAATAATCATATTTTAAATCATTCAACTTGTTTTGGGTAGTCTCGGAAGGAAATGACTGGTATATTGAGATAACTTAGTTTATACTTCTCAAAACCCTAAAGCTTACTGTTACCATATCTGACTTGATAGTATGATGGTTGGTGCGGATGTAGCATAAGAAAATATGGATTGTGACATGTACCACCTAGATGATTTAAGGACTTAATCCTGTGATAATCTCCTAATATAAAGTAGTACAACCACAAGTCTATAATGGTGTCGATCTGGCTAAATGATTTGTATCCATTAGTGCAAGTTGCACTATTGGAGTGATCCATGAGTCGTGTCACTAGTTTAAGCCATCATGGATACGGGTCGTGTTGCTGGTGTAAGCCACCGTATGGTGCAAGAGGAGGTCTGGGCGTGACAGATGTAACCACCCCTAGATGAAACCTTAGCGGGTGTAACTTACACTGGGAGATGTATTGTAAAGGCCTTGTGATGATCTCCTTAATTCACATGTCTAAGGAAATGTGTGGAATATAGCAAGTTGATTATCTCTTATAGGTAAAGTGTACAGTCTCTGCAGAGTGTAAACTATTCGAACAGCCATGCCTAAGGTTAAGGGTGGTCATAGGAACTTACTTAAGTTAGTCTCTATTTCAAAAACATTTGTGGGTGGGATGAAAACTCATCGGGTGGATGTAAACCTAGTTTTGATTTTCTCTGGGCGGATGTAACCTAGTGTCTAATTTGGGTGGATGTGGACCTAGTAATCAAAATTAAGCATATGGTGGATGGAACTATGTAATAGGTGAATGGAACCTACAGCGCTACAAATATTGCATACTTTTACTCTGTTTAATAAAACATGATTGGTTAAAATGCTAAGTCATAGGACTTTCTAATTACTGTAATTTGACATGTTGCCTTTAGCAAATAAAAGAACCTGAGGCATCCTTGTTAAGCCTTGCATGTGTAAGTATTGCATTCTGCATGTTGGCTCACGGAGCACTGTTGTCCGTACTCACCCTTGCTCACCAAAGCCTTCAAAGCCCATGGACCAAGGTCACTACGTCTATTACAATGTTCTAAGAGCTGAGGGTAATGAGGACGATGGAGATTAGATTAGGCTCTAGTAGTCTAGATCTCACCTCAGTTTGACCGACTAAGTCAATGCTTGCGTGCATCAATATTATCCAGTTCTTTGGTTAATATAGGTCGCACACGGGTCACTCCAGTCAATTGCCTATTGCGAGATGTGCCTTTCCCTTTTGCTTCCTCTACTACTGTCGCTTTTTGTATAATGTATCCATTTGGCCAGAATGGCCCTATTGTAAACTTGACCTGAAACGGTCTATTTGAACTATGATGTTTTGCAATATTAATGCATGGTATGGTTTACATCCTGTATGAAATGATTCAGCGTTGTATCTATGAGTACTATCTACTGTATCTAGTTACTCTTTCCTTCATGGAAGCCGAATACATTGTTGTATTTGAAGCAGCAAAGAAATGTGTATGGGTAAGGGAATTTCTTCCATTACTTAAAGTCATGGAAAGTGCATCGGAACCTGTCTCTTATTTCATAGTAAAAGTAAACATATTGAAGGAAGATACACTGACTAAGCCAGTTAGTCAGGAATTATTTTCTAAGCATGATTAAGTCATGAGACTTCAGTTTATACATTGAAATATTTTAGCCAAGTGGGAGATGTTAGAATTTGTATGTGACTTTCAACATTTATTGTGGTTACTGTCAGTTTAACTCAATATAGAATTATTCATATTTTTTATGCAAGTGATAGGGAATAATTTGATGTGGAATTTAACTTGAGGAATTAATGCTCGATGTGCTGATGATGACTGTGCTGGAATATGATAGACATATTTATTGAGATCGTGTAACATCTTGATTTTCAGAGCCTTTTTGAAGTTTTTAAAATAAAATTCAACATTTGGATTTTCTGAAATTAATTAAAGCTTAATTAGAATTTTTGCTAATTAAAAGGATTTAGTATGATTAAACTAAACATTAACATTTGTCAAAAGTATTTTATTTGGGTCCCTTGAGTCTAAAGGAATTTTCTGGAATTTTCTTGGATTTATTTGCTATTTTCTAGAGCTCAAATGATTTTATTTGCATTTCTGAAAATAGAAAAGCCCTTAAAATCTTTAAATAGTATTGGGCCGAAGCCCATTTCTATCCCTGCCCATCCAACCTTAGCCGCCCGATCCTTCCATGCCGCGTGTCGTCCATTTGACCGTGCTTCGCACCGGCCGCTAGATCTCATTCCAAGCCACGTGTCCTTCATCCGTGCGACTAGGCACCGTTGATCTGTGCATTATGCCGTAGTCATCCAATCTTTCTCTGTGCCATGTGTCAGCGATCCGGGCATGTGTGCACTGTTCATCTTCGTCTTCCTCTCGGTTTCCGCCGTCGTGTTCGTCTCGGTCTCCGCCACCGCTCGCTGTATCCGACTCGGCCTCCGTGTCATGCTCGCCCCCACCTCCTCGAGAACCGGGTATAAAAGCCGAGCCCTTCCCCCTCGATTTGGGCGTCCTGCAGCTGCCGCTTCTCCTCGCTCGTGCAGCGTCGCCTTCGCCGGAGTCGTCGTCTTCTCCGAGTCCGGTCACCGTCTTCATCTTCTTCATCAGCCGTTGGAGCTTCACTGTCTTCGCCGCCGTCGGTGAGCGACTTCGCCCTACCATTGTCTGCCTGCTCCAGTTAGCTGCCGCATCACCACCTTACCGGTTAGTCGCAGCCGTCGCGCGTCGCCTCGATCCACATGCCGTCGCCTCGTTCCGCATTGCCCGCCAGCTCACTCGCACTTGCACACCCGCAATCGTTCGCTTTCCCATGAACCTTGTCTGTTGTGAGCCGTGCCATTGACATGTGTGTCCCCATTGTCAGATGCACTGTTCTGTAGACCCGTAGACCAAGCCGAGTCAGCTGTGCCGAGTCAGCCGTGCTGAGTCAGCATGCCATGTCAGCCCTAAAGCCCAGTCAGCAGCCGCATCAGCAAACCTAGTCACTTGCCCTGTTCCATGAGCCGAGTCCACCGTAGACTAGCCATCCTGTGCACTAGGTTCACATCACAGTATAATTTCCGATTTTCAGCCTTTTTCTTTAGATTAGATTTTCTGAGAGCCCGTTCTCCTTCGTCCTAGCTCCGATTAACCTAATTCTTTTTCCTAAATTAATCTAAAATTGAGCTTTATCTTTTGGTTCTGGGTTTGAAATTTTTTGAGTTCATTTGTATTTATTTTGTGTTTCATTTCGTTTTCTATCTCGTTAGATCACGCGTTCGAAGGAGCTGAAGCAAGATTTGAAGATCAAGAGCCATTAACTGAGCAAGGCTAAGGCAAGTTATGTCTTTTGATTATGTCGAACCTAGTTTTCGAATCTATTATGTATTATTTTGTTTTAAGTTATCATGCATCACTACTTTATTATAAAACCCTTATATTGGGAGTTATTGTCCCAATTGATTAATCCCTTCTTGATAATTTGGTTGCCATGATTCTATTGTCACCTTAGGATGGGTAACTATCTAGTGATGCAATATTAGTTGTCACATGGGGTGTACGATTATTGTGCTTAGCCGTGCTTATAGTCACGTTTGGTCTATCATCATATTGGTCAATTACTTAATTTTGACTTAATGATATCCTAGAATGCGGTGTCAGCCACAACTATAAAATTTGAGTACCATGACATGAGTAGTGTCATTGGTGTTGGTTATACAAAATTGGTTTTCACTTAAACGAATGATCGTGTAGTAAAGGGGGTGCAGTTTGCATATTGGGATGTGGATGTTTCACTTGGGTAAATTTAAGGACTTAACTTTGTGCGCCATTGATATGAGCTTTACCATGCAAACCACATGTTTAGTATGGGATAGACCTGGCATAATAATTTGTGAAGTCTCAACTTTGGTTTCGCTACTGATGTTGTTATGGCGCAAGGGGGGGGGGGCAATTATCGACTAGGGGGTCAGCCTACTCGACGTTGAAACCTTGGCGAGCGGGATCAGGTTGAGATGGGGCATTGTAAAAGTCTTGTTGTGATTTTCTTTAACGTGAAGATTATCACATCGTGTGGGTACAGTTGTGTAACTTCTGCAGAGTGTAAAACTATTCGAATAGCCGTGTCCTCGGTCATGGACAATGCTCGGTGATTTCACACGAGGGGTAGAGTTTTCATAAAAACTTGGTTGGGTTAAGTTGGGGGAGTGAATGGTTGGTTCACTGGCGGTTCATTACATGAATCTTGGTTCATGGGTGATTCATTGGAGTGAATTGTCCGTTCACTCATGGTTGGTCTCAATCCTTTTGGTTACTTATTAATTATCATTTTTAAGGTCGCTTTGCAATCTATTTATTGTATTTATTTTAAGTTGCTGCTTTCTGCAAAATTAACCTTTCCGCCATCCATTGTTAAGCCTTGTGTACTATATTGCATTTTTGTTACAAACGACTTGCTGAGTACTCTATGTACTTACAGTTTCATCTATATTTGCTCAGTTGAGGAAGAATGTCCAGATTAGCAGGTGGCACCAGAAGGAGATTACTTTGAAGATTTCACGGATTAGGACTTCGCTCCCCAGTCGATTGCCTGTGGGTATGTCAAGTGGCTACTATGCTTATTTCTGTTTTTCCGCTGCGAGTTTCTTAAGCCTTAGGCTATTGACTGTAAGCTTGGCCATAAGGCCATACTGTGTTATATATATCAATAATATTTGAGTATTTTTTTAGTCAATCGTGATGTGGTTGGTATTTCATCTTTGTTTATACTGTGTGCACTAGCGTGACCCTGGACTAGTGCAGGTTACACAGGAGAGTCCAGATTTGCATATTCGGGTCTCGACAATAACTCATACATGTGTGCTAGGGACTCATATATTTTAAACTCATTAAACTAGCCTGTCTGATCGTGGTTGGTGATATAGTTCAAGAGTCTCATGGTATACCGAAAATAGATGGGTCATTTTTGTAACACCTGGAAGTGGAGTCTGTAAATAGATCCCTACCCTCTAGCCTCATAATGCAATTGTGAGCGGTACAATGAAAAAGATAGAGAAATAGAGAGTAGACAAATAGTCCCTACAAAATCAATTTAAAGGTTGGAGAAAACCCAACAGTCGCAACTTGTGAATTGTGATAACAACGACTTGTACGCAACAGTCGCAACTTGTGAATTGTGATAACAACAACTTGTACGTACTTGGGAGATTTGTGTTAGATCCGAAACCTTTGAATTCCGCGAAGTTTGATATATTGGCTAGGTTTTTTTATGCGACAATCGAGATAGCTTACGGACGGTACGGTGCGAGTTGACTTTAGCCAGCTGCTGAAGGTCGTAGGTTCGGTAGCGAGAATGTCAATGAAGCTAGCTTCTAGGCGGGGAAATGTTAAAAAGAAACTTAATTGCTTGATCTTTTTGAAAAATATTTGGGGGTATGTGTTTTTTTTAAAAAATAAAAGATTGATCAAGTGTGCCAAAAGGAATCAGATGATGCAGGTGCAGCTAACTAATTGTTCAGCTGCTGAAATCAATTACAGGCAGACGAAATCAGAAACGAGCGTTATGGAGATTTTGTAACTTGCAAGCTTGCAAAGAGATAACAATGTAAAGATGATCTTGTATCTAGCTACACTCCCAAACAAATTCCTCTTGTATGCGCATGCATTACAACTACAGGCTGTACAAATAGATGAAGTAGAACAGACAGGTCACAAGCTACAAACTAACATGCACCTTGCCGAAGACAACATAGCTGACCAGCCGGCCTACACCGGCAGCGCCTGCGGTGGCTCCTCCGTCGGCGCGGCCTGGCCGTCTGCCAGCGGGTCAACCTCCGACCTGCAAAGCGGGCACGTATCGTGCGAGGCCAGCCACATGTCGATGCACTCCACGTGGTAGAGGTGCTTGCACACGGGCAGCAGCCGCACCATCTCGCCGACCTGCACGGAGCCGAGACACACCGAGCACTGCGTCCGGTCGCCGCCCCCGCCGCTGTGCCTCGCAGACCGGGTGTACGCGAACTCCGGCAGCTTGGCGACGTCCACAGTACCGACGCGGTGGCCATCTGGACCGCTCTCTGCTGATCCGGCAGCGGCGGTGACCGGTGCGCGTCTGCGGATCATGAATTGGTAGCAGTAGAAGAAGATGACGGCGATGAGCGCGGCGCCCGTGAGGCCGACGCAGGTGTAGCTGAAGATCACCGTTCCTTGGGACGCGGGCCGGTGCTCTGACTCCGGCACGCCCGTCGCTCCGTGACGAGAAGCCATGGCGCTGGCGGCCGCGATGGCACTGCTAGCTTCCGCTTCGAGCTTTCCCGTTGATGAATGAGCCGCGGCCTGTGGGGCAGATATGGATGGATGGACAGATGGTACGGCGTTGACTTAGTACATTTTCTAGTGACGCGGTGAGAGGATTCCAGTCGCAGCTGTCAGTAATTTAGCCTGGATATGTCGTAGTAGTGTAATGCAGCAACCCTGGAAGCTTATGCATTAGGAGAGTTAACCGGCGCGAAAGTGACATTAGTAATATAGATGATGGTGACACCCGTAATTTGGACGGATGCATGCAACCATGCGCTAATTTCAGTTTCTCATGGGGAAGGGGGTTTGAGCTTACCGGACGACGATCCTAATAGCAGCTTAACTTCGATACCTAATAAAGAGTGATAAGCCCTCTGAACCTAGAGTTTTGCATGCTAACACTTAAAAAGGACTGTTCGGCCGAGCTCACACTTCAGTTTTTCTGCCTCTAGAAGACAAAAAACTTGAGGTGTTTGGCCCAATTAGAAGATCCAGCTATAACATTTGGCCCAAAGACAATTCTGCTCTCATTTTTATCTATTTTCTTTGGCAAATACATGTAAATACCTTTCAACTACATCCCAACATTAAAGAACAATCCATAGGAGCCATTGAAGCCAAGTTTTTCTTGCTTCTCTTCGACTAGTTCATTTTCGGCTCATAACTCCTATGTCTTATGCAGAAGCCGTCTTCAAAGCCTAAACATTTGGCGGAAAGCTCCCACTCTAGCCCAGAAGCCAAGCTCTAGAGCTGGGCCAAACGTCACCTTAACACGTGACACACATGCAGACCACTGTCAACATACAACAAACACACATACATGAACACTTCCATGCATGTGTCCTCTACCAGACCATTTGATCCCATATGGAAGTTCGGATATATGTGGGGTAGTGTTGCATGTTGATGGTAATTTAGGCTTATGAGGCCTGCAAACTGATATTGGGGTACTAGCTACTAGCTAGGATCATCACCCGATAATCTCAAGTGTCGAGACACAAATATGCAAATTCGGACTCTCTTGTGTATTCTGCACTAGTTCAGGATCACGCTAGTGCACACAGTATAAACAAAGACGAAATATCGAACATATCACGATTCACTAAGAAAAGACTCAAATATTATTAATAATTATCAGAGTTGCGACCTTATGGTCAAGTTTACGATTAATAGCCTAAAGTCTTAAAAGAAACTAACAGCGGAAAACAGAAATAAGCGTAGTAGCCATTCGACATACCCACAGGCAATCGACTGGGGAGCGAAGTCCTAATCTGCGAAGTCGTCGAAGTATCCTCCTTCTAGTAGCTCCTGCTGATCTGGTCCTTCTTCCTCAACTGAGCAAATATGGATGAAGCCGTGAGTACATGGAGTACTCAACAAGTCATTTGTAGCAAAAATGCAATATAGTATGTAAGGCCTACCAACGGATGACTGAAAGGTTAATTTTGCAGAAAGCAACAATTTATAGTAAATACAATAAATAGATTGAAAAACGAACTTTGAAAATGATATTAAATAAGTAATAAAAAAATGAGACCAAACATAAGTGTACTGGCCATTCACCCCAATGAATCACCCATGAACCAAGATTCACGAAATGAACCACCAGTGAATCAACCGTTCACCTCTCAACTTAACACAACCAGGCTTTTATGAAATCTCTACCCCTCGTGTGAAATCACCGAGCATTGTCCATGACCGAGGACACAGCTATTCGAATAGTTTTACAGAGGTTGTACAACTTTACCCACATGATGTGATCATCTTGTAATGTCACCGGTATAACATGCTTCCTTTGGCATGCCGACCAAGAAGATTACAACAAGGCCTTTACTATATTCAATCTCAACCCAATTCCGCCTCGCTGAGGTTTCGCCCCCAAACTGGTAATTGCCGACTCTTGCACCCCGTGGAATGTATAAGACACCCACTGACATCCCAATGGCGGAACAAAAATTGAAACATCACAAATTAGTCAGCCAGGTCTATCCCATACTGGACATGTGATTGTACGGTAAGGCTCAGATCAATGGCACACAAAGTTAAGTCCTTAAGTATTACTCAGGTGAAACATCCACATCCCAATGTGCCAACAGCACCCCCTTTACTGCACGATCATTCGCCCATGTGAAAAACCAATTTTGTATAACCAACACCAATGACACTACCCATGTCATAGCACACAAAATTTATCACTGTGGTTACCACTATGTTCCAATATATTATTAAGTCAAATTAATTAACTGATCACATGTGATGATAACCCAACGTACTAGCAATAAGCATGGCTAAGCAATTTAGATGCCAACCCATGTGACAACTAATATTGCATCACTAAATAATTACCCATCCTATGGTGACAATAGAATCATGGCATTCAAACTATCAAGGATGAAGTAATCAATTAGGTCATTAACTACCAATACAAAGGTTTATAATAAAATAGCGATGCATGGTACTTTAAAACAAAATAAATAATATATTTGAAAACTAGGTTCAACATTATCAAAGGACACAACTTGCCTTAGCCTTGCTCAGTTAAGAATTCTTGATCTTCAAATCTTGCTTCAGCTCGTTCGAATGCGTGATCTAACGAGTGAGAAAACGAGACGAAACACAAAAATAAATTCAAATAAAATTTAAATGAACTCCAAAAGCAGAACCAAATGATAGAGCTCAATTTCATATGAATTTAGGAAAAAGAATCGGGTCAAACGGAGTTCGGACGAAGAAGAACAGGCTCTCATAAAATCTAATCTAGAGAAAAGGCTGAAAATCAGAAAAGGTACTGTGCTGTGAACCTGGTGCATGGAATGGCTAGTCCATGGTGAACCTGGTGCATGAAACAGTGCTAGTGACTGGGCTTGCTGACGCAACGGTTAGGGCTGACGTGTCAGTGATGTGGCAGGACACGTATGCATTAGGGCTGACGTGGCATGCTGATATGGCATGACACATGGCTGATGATGTGGCATGCTGACGTGGCTCGTGGGTGGGCTTTGCCACATGGACTCTAGGGCTGAGGTGGCAGCTGACTGGCCTTGCTGACTCACCTCAACGGTGCACGGGTCTACGGGACCGTAGACTTGACCGGTGGGCATGGCTGTCATCGAGACGGCTCACGGGTGACTAAGTGCACGGAGAAAGTGAAGCGACGCGGTGTGTTCTGGCGTCAGCGCTGACGCGTGCAGGCGCGGGGCTCGAGGTTGGCGCGGTGATCGAGGAGACGACAGCACGGACTGAGGCGGACAGGTGGGCGACTGGGCAGCAACGGGGAGACCGAGAGCGGCGGCGAAGGCTGGCCGGACGGGAGAGAGATGATGGCAAGCCAGTCGGTGCTGGAGAAGAAGAGGATGGCGAAGGCGAGAACGACGACGAGCTCGACAGTGCACTGGTTAGTGGCTCTCGGCGGAGGCGAGCGGCTCGGTGAGACCGGCGATGAGGTCGGCGGTGAGCAGCGGCTAAGGGACGGCGAGAAACGAGGGCGGGCGCGACCTTAAATACCTGGACCCCGAGGAGTCCAGGTAGGCAAGTACGTCGAGTCCAGGAAGGAGACGACGAGGCGGTGGCAGGTTCGCAACAGACATGGCCACGACGGAGACGGAGACGGTCTGACAGGTGGGCCCTGTCGGTCAGTGGCACGGACCAGCAAGCAGCCAGACTCTGTTGCATGTCAGATTCGATTTAAACTCTAGATCAAGACTATTTCTAGCATTCTCCCCCATAATCTTGACTCAACATATTTCTAATTTAGTCTCAATGCATTATGAACTACCACTATGCCTCCACATGAAGCATTCTACATGCGAACTAAACACATAGTTACATGTAGAAACTCAACTCAATTGGTATGGGTCCATCCAGATGCAAAGACGCTAACTTGTTGAGGTAGTCAGTCTCATCTATGACTTACCCAACTCATACTCGACACATAACGGTGAATATATCTCTTCAATGTTCCAGACTCAACTCTACATACTCGAGTTAGGAAAGTGAACACATCTACTCAATGTCCTGAACTCATATCAGCATCAGAGCAGTGTTGGTTCATCATAGCCGAGCACTTTAGTAAGAAGGGCTTTCTCTATCTTTGGCTTGCAACATTCTGAAGCAAAATACCCATAATTGTGATAATTATAGCACCTCACTTTTGCCTTATCAAACTTTTGATTCTAGCAGCCCCGGCCACTACCACTGGAAGTGTTCTTGTCTTGACGCTTCGATGATTAGACTTCCCACTCAACTTGAGCCCTCATGTATACTTTCATCTTGATTGCCCATGCTGCATAATTGCTTGATGCGAGCATCGCATAATGCAGCGAGACGATGGAACTCTCCTTCACCATGACATTGGATGATGCCTCATCACTGATGACACCATTTCTCAGAGAACATGACATAATCTTGGACACAAATCAAGAACTCGGGCTTATAAAACTTCTGTTACAGACTGACGGAACCCACTTTTTCTTGTGTTGGTATCGAAGAACCTGTAGGCTCATTGTGCATCATGTCTTTGTTGTTTTGCTTGCTTAGGGACCTAAAGCTTGGCTTTTATTGCTGTGTTGTGCTGGGAGTTTGACTCCACCTTGGAGACGGACACCACACCAACTCGGTTTTGGCTAGAAGAAGGACACCGAGGATAGCTCCTGTCCGTGTGGCGGCTGCTGCCCTTGAAGCTTTTTGTGGAAAACTTGTCATTTTCAGTAGCTTCACTCCATTTCTACCTCATATGGCCATTTTCAGTCGTTGCATTCCTTTCGCAACCATTTTGAGTCTCTCTTTGCAAAATTATCTTTCTTTGTCTAAAACCTCCTCCTATTTGCATTTTTGAAAAATTACCAATGGGTTTATCAAGGGGGAGATTAAAGGATTATAGAAGGTCCAGGATAATGTTGTGATGAGCCATTGCAAGTTTTGCAGAGTGGTTATTCAAATTTGCAGAAGACTACATTCTATTTGGGCTGTTTGCTGGAATATTCAGGTTAAGCGGTCTGACCATCTTATATTGGGTGGTCTGACTAACAGATCAACCACGGTAGAACGACTATAGCAGATCGACCACGGTAGATTGACCACAGTAGAACGAGCACAGATGGTCGGAAGCTATAGTGACTGGTTAATGGTCAGAAGCTATAGTGCCTTTTCGATGGTCTAAAGCTACAATGCCTGATCAGTGATTGGTAGTTGTAGGTTTTGCGATCAATAGTCGTAGCCTTCGAGTGCTTCAATTCTTGTATCCTTGGAGTACCTCAAGTACTCATGTCAGACAGGCTAGTGGTCTGACCTGCCTGTGCATGGCGGTTAGATCGATTTCTCTCGGTGGTCTGAGGTTGATTTTTAGAAAGCATGGAATTGAGTCATGGATTGAGTTGGGGTGTCTTGGGTCATTGCATTAAGATTGCATGATGCATATTTTGGCTAACGTGGGTCAAGTTGTGAAGAATTTGTGCCTGAAAATAATTTCTTTGTCTTTGGATGTGTAGGGTCTCTTGGAGTCACCATGGTCGATGGTGAGGATTAGGGCTACGCTCAGGGAGGAGCCAAGGCCCAAAACGATCAAGAATGCCGAGTGAGATGGTGAGCTCAAGTATGGCACGAGAAATGTGAGAAATATTGAAGGTGAGTTCAAATGGCGGGTTTGCACCATGTGATTTGGTCAGTTCGAGTAAGGCATGGTCCGGTGGAACCGAAGTGGGAGAGACTTGCCGACACATGGCAAGCCAATGGTGAACCTACACGTGGAAAGCATGGCGATTGCTTGCATTGGAAGAAGATGACCTAGTCAAGAAAGGGTATTTTAGTAGTTTGGCCAAAATACCGGAAACTACCTTACATCAAAACTGCAGCGCATGAGTGGCACTTAGGAGAGCAGTTTAGATCAAGGTGGAGCTAGTTTGATCAAGATAGATCAAGGATTAGGACTTAGCGGATTCGGGCTTATGGGCTTTAAAAAGTGTGCATAAGTGAACATGTGTGAGTAAAACTCGTGTGTGTGTTTATTGGGTTTTCACCGTTGTGCTAAATGGATAGTATCTATTAAGGTCTAGGTGTGGTTGGTTAGCTCACCTATATAAATGGATTGGGATAGAGACTTGTGTTAACCATCCAACCCGCCTTTCATGTGCTCTCTTGTTTTAAAGTTAGGGTTTTGAGAGCATGGTATGCTCTCTGTCCTCTAAAGTAGAGTGACTATAAAACTTCCCTCCTCAAGTAGCAACAGAATCAATCTTTGATATTCTCCATGGCTATCTCTCTATTTGATTGATTTGCTCTTGTTTTGGTTGGTTTTTCCTCTCCCTCACCCTTTTCTTGATCTTGCTGTGCCAAGGACATGTAAGAGATGAAGACAACCTCTGAAAATCTATTTCTACCCATCTAGGCACTTTGATAGCAAGTTTATCAATAAAATCCATTTTTGGTTGACTTGGCCTCAAAGTGTGATTTCTTGATCTTAGAGTTTCGACGTGACTTCATTCATGCTCTTGCTTGCTGGGATTTGTCGGAACATATCTAAAGCCATCTTGGCCATCATTCACCCACAAGCAAGTTATATTCATCGATTTTGGTTTTGATGCATTCTTCCTTTAAACTGAAAAATGTCTCATCTTTGGTCATGATTTTCATGATTGTTTATTGGAATAGGTTCATAATACCATAAAGAAGATCTATGCAAAATTTCATGTCATTTGGATTTACGGATCAAAAGTTTGATCTATTTTAGTTTTTGAAACTATGATGAATTCACTATTCATTTGCTAATTTTTCAGTTAGACTGGGGTGACCATGGCGGTCAGGCCACCCGGAGGTCAGCCGCCCCTATGAGAGTGGTTAGACCTCTGGTATTGAAGATTTCATCGAGTTTTGATTTCTTGAGTCTTTTTGATCTGTGACTTTGGGAGAAGGTTATATTCTATGTAACTTCCTAGTTATCTGAGAATACAACCTAGAATACTTAAGGAAAAATTTTAATCGGCACCATTCACCCCTTTTGTTACCTTTCCGGTCCTACAAAGCTCAAGACAAGGCTAGAGAGCGCATATCGGCTATGAAGAGGCCGAACATCGCTGTCTCCTATTAGAAAGACTCGAGAAGAGGCTCGAGAGCACTTAGTGGTCGGGGGGAGGAACCAGAATGTTGTTGTTTCCCATCGAAGAAATGTGTGCTTGAGATGAGGCTCAAGATTGCTTGGTGGTTGGGGAGAGGCTGGAATGTCACAGTCTCCCATTGAAAGAACTTAGCTCTTGAGATGATGCTCGACAGCGCTTGGCAGTTAGGGAGAGTCCAGAATATCGGTGTCCCCTATGGAAAACTTATAACTCAAGATGATGATCGAGAGTGCTTTAGATGTTGAGAGAGGCTGGAATATCGCTGTCTTCCATCCAAAAAACTTAGCACTCGAGAAAATGCTCGAGAACGCTTATGTGTGCTTGCTTGATCCTAGAGGATGAGGAGAAGTTTGCATTTGGTTAAGTCCACTCGGTCCTAGAGGGTGAGTATGTGTTCAATCGGCCTCAGAGGATGAGTATCTACCCACTCGGTCATAGAGGGTGACTATCCATTCACTCGGCCTTGGAGGGTGAGTATGTTCTCACTCGGCCGTGAGGGTGAGGATGTGGCCACTCAACCCTAAAAGGCATGTCTTATGGAGCAAGGAGTGCTAACTTGACATGATGAGGTAAATTATTTGTGCTAGGGGAAGCCCCTAGTAGAGGAGACATCATCGAGGCAAAACGAAGTTTGGCCAAGGCAAAGCCATTGAGGTTTAGCTGAACCACACTGAGGCTAAGCCATCGAGGCATGTTGGTGCTTGCCGATGTGAATCTGTCAAGCTAAGGAAAGCCCATATTCAAGGAGACACCATCGTGGCGAAGCAAAATTCGGCCGAGGCAAGCATCGAGGCTGAGATGATCCACGTTGAGGCCAACCATAGTGGCATGCTGTAGCCCACCGAGGTGCATCCGTCAAGATAGGGGGGGCCCCAAGTCAAGTAGACACCATCGAGGTAAAGCTATGTTTGGCCGAGGCAAAGATGTCGAGCCTGAGATGAACCTTGCCAAGGCCAAATTATCAAGGAATGTTGGAGCTTGCCGAGGCGATTCAATTGAGCTAGGGGGAGACCCTAGTACAGGAGACACCGTCGAGGCGAAGCAAAGTTTCTCTGAGTCAAAGCCATTGAGGCTAAGCTGAACCACACTGATGCTAACCCATTATGGCATGTTGGAGCTTGCCAAGTTGAATCCATCGAGATAGGGGGAGCCCTCAGTTGAGGAGACACCGTTGAGGTGAAGGAAAGTTTGGTCGAGGCAAAGTCGTCAAGGCTGAGAAGAATCATTCCAAGGCCAAGCCATCAAGTGTGTTGGAGCTCATTGAGGCCAATCTATTGAGATAGGGGGAGCCCATAGTTGAGGAGAAGCTGTCGAGGCAAAGCAAAGTTCAGATGAGGTGAAGCTATTGAGGACAAGATGAACTACACCGAGGCCAAGCCATTGTGTCATGTTGGAGTTTATCAAGGTGAATTCATCAAGATAGGGGGAGCCCCTAGTGGAGGAGACACCACCGAGATGAAGCAAAGTTCAGTCATGGTGAAGCTATCAAGCCGAGATGAACCACACCAAGGCCAAGTCACCAAGGTGTGTCAGAGCTCGCTAAGGCAAATCCATTGAGATGGGGGAATGCTTAGTTGAGGAGACGTCATTGAGGTGAAGCAAAGTTCGGTAAGGCAAAGTTGTCGATGCCAAGCTAAACCACATCGAGGCTAAGTCATCGAGGCATCTTGGAGCTCACCGAGTTTAATCCGTCAAGTTAGGGGAAGCTCCTAGTTGAGGAGATACTATTGAGGTAAAGCGAAGTTTGGCTGAGGCAAAGCCGTTGTGGGTGAGCTGAACTACACTGAGACCAAGCCATTAAGGTGTGTTTTAGTTTGTTGAGATGAATTTATTGAGCTACAAAGAGCCCCAAGCGGAGAACCTCCTGGCGGTGGTAGTGGCATGGGGTCAGTGGCGGATCCACGGAGCTTCGGAGCCAGAACAGAGAAAAGCGTGACCCCTCTAATACGGGCCTAAAGATCATATACATTTCAGCTAGTGCCGACTTTTTTAGTTAGAGAAATATTTGTTAGTGCCAAGAGGGAGGTGAGGGATGACGGCATGGGAAGTGACAAAGTAGAGGATACTTGTATGCTATGCTTGACGGCGCATCAAACAAAGGTATCTGTCAGCATGGGAAGAGCAGAAGTTGCTATGTGTGAGAGTTTTATGCATGCATAGAGCAATGAGCAATGCTACGTATGGAGTCATGCATGGCCAATGCATGTTTGGCTTAGCCTAGATCTAGTCCGGGGGCATGCCCATACAGACTTAAGGCAGAGTGCAGGACGACCCTGGATCAAGGAACGGCCAAGTCCTAGGAATAGGCAAGATGTATGGCCAAGCAATGCGATGAGCAAGCCGTGGTATTGTGGGGAAATGGAAAAGAATGAGCATTGCCAGCCGCCTCCTTAGTTGGGGAACCCGCATGCCCACAACAGGTGTGACACCAGAGGGCGGCACTGATCCACTATACCGGCGATGTGCCTAGGTCACGGGAGTGTGCATGGCAACGCGGTGAGGAATTGAGCAGCGGTGCAAAGGGAATTGGTAGAAGCGAGAGAGCTAGCCAAGAGCAACACAAAGCCAGGAGTGAGGTGGCCCATACCATCTTTGGGGGATGGAGTATTGCAAATGTGGATGGGGTCTAGGGTCACACACATGTTTGGGTTTGTGGGATCGAGGGCATGTGAGCAAGTCGACTACAGACTTGGTATATGGGGCATGACGCGAACCTAGTCAGGAAGCAAGTAGGCGAGCCTGGGACCGTGGGGCAGGGGCGCGTGCAAGCCAGAGACCAAGGGCATGGTGTGGACCTAGACCATGAGCATGTATGCAAGCCGGAGACTGGGAGCATGGCGATAGCCCAGAAGGTGGCTACCCCTAGCGGAGGTGGTGCCTGGCAGCAGCGGAGGATCCAAGTTACGGCAGCCCCTAGAAACAACAGCCTAGGTGGCGGTGATGTCTTGAAGTGACAACAACCTAGGCGGTGGAGGTGATCCGAAACAATGGCAGATTCCAGTTGCGGTGGCCCTCCAGGCAGCAATGGCCCTGGCCAATGACATCCTAGGTGTAGAGGGGCAGTCAGGCTGGGCCATTTCGTGCTAGCCCAAGGCCCAGCTAGACCGACATGGCCCAAGCATAGTATGAACACATCACATGGTGGGCCAGGCCAGCAAGGCACGAATAGCAGGCTGGACTAGGCCTGGAAAACCGGACCATCGGGTGGCATGGCACGACACGGTCCGGTGTAGCATCAAGTGATTTGCGATTTTTGTTGGTGATTGAAAGGAGAGAAGGTGTGAGCTTGTTCATGCTTGGGAGTGTGTTCTTGTTTCCTGGCTTGGGAAGATAAGGCAGTTGGAGGGAGGTGTTTTGTTGGGGAGAAGGGAAAATTAAATGAACTGGGTAGTTGGGGGGGGGGGAGGTGTTCGGTTTGGAGAGGAAATGGACAGGGAGGCAAGTGGGGAGTGATGGTTAGAAAAGAGAGTTTTATAGGATGGTTCGAGTTTACAGAAAAATAGTGACCTGTAGGTGTTTTTGTCTACTGTTGATCGAACTGGTGGAGCGGGATAGCGAATGAATATATGATGACATGATTGTTTTCAAAATGCATGCAAAAATAAGAAACCAAATTAATTAAAATTTTAATGCAACCTTTCAAACAATTAAATTTAATAATTTTAATTTTAATTTAACACGATGGAGTCCAATGCTTCCAGAACTAGTACAACATATATAACACCTATGAGTCTATGACAGTAGACTTACCTGAAAGCACCACCTGATGTAGTCAAAATAATGTGACCTCATATCACTCGAATCCTTGAACATGATAAAGAATGGATTGATGGATTACACTAGTAGTAACAACAAACAAATCCGCTTGAACAAGTGGATGTAATTACATGAATTAGACATGACACCGTGGAAAGATTTGGCTTGGTCGCTCACGGTCACAACAAACAAGAGACGAATAAAGGGAAAAGTTTTTTCCCGAAGGGAAGAAATTAGGGCACGAGAGGAATAAAGATAGTGATCGCTGTCACCATCGCCGCAACCACCTCCTTCACCGTGTATAGTTACTTAGGGCTAGACTTAGGCTGACACAACATGCATGATGCTAGCATGATGGGCTTTGGGTCGTGCCTGGGTCTAGTGGGAGGTGAGGCGGGCTGGCATGGCACAGCACGATGCAGCCCGAAGCACGCTAGGCCAGGGCCATGTTGGCACAGCACTGCCCATTGCCCACCTCTACCAGGTGGTGATGGGATCGAGGTTGCAGTGTGAGCTTAGTCGTGTCCGGACCTGGAAGAGACCGGCACCCATCAGGAGAAGAAGAATGAGGTAGAGAGGGGGCAAGCTCGAGCATGCTCGATGTGGAAGAAGAGCGGAGGGACGCAGCCTAGTGGAGAAATAGTGATGGGGCAGCCGGGCAGGTGAGGTCGAATGACCCTGTCAGCCGGGTGCCGGTGAGGCGGATGAACGCAGCGGATCCCGGATCATTGTCCATGCCGAGCAGGACGTGAGGTCACACCCTAGCTCCAGTGCTACTGGGATGTTCTTGCTAGCAATGAGCACATAGTGGTTTTTTATGCTTATGAGGGAATCAATGCTTGTTGGCTTGTAGACAAAGCTCAAGCCGACATCCCACATGTCCATCACGTGTACTACTGAGCCAACAACTTTTGAGTTCGAACTCACGTGAAGGCACTCTGGTTGTATATGTATTTTTTAATCTTTCTCAATGTTGGCTAAAGCTGCTCGATACAGACTTGACCAAATAGATTGGGCCAACCATGTCGGCCTAAGGTGTGATATTATTGGCCCCGATTGTTTCGGCTTCAGCTTCTGGTTTCTGACTTATTTTTCACTATTTCTAAATTTCATCTTTTTCTGATTTTTTTTTGATTTTTTGAGCTTTTTTACCGGTTCTTTTTTTCCCGTATTCGTTTGCATTACACGTGATGGGCTAACCCGTTTTTTCTATTTTTAAAATTTTTTAAATTTAATTATGCCAAATAAGCCACCTTCAGTTACAGTGTAATTTCAGCCAGCTCCAGTGAAATAAGCCATAAGCCACAGCCCAACCGACCACCAATTGACCCGGCTCAGACATGACATGATATAAATAATAAACGGGCCATGCTGGTCTGGCCCCGCCAGGCGTGACGTATTTGGGCAGGCACCCGACACAATGGGTTGGCTTGGTACGATACACATAGTACCATGCCAAGGCGCGGCTTAGATCAGCATGACATGCCATTTACCCCCTAACCCTTCTAGAAGGCTAGGTTTGCTCATAATAGTGCAATAACTCTCCTGTGGTAGTACGGAAATTGTTTGCGGATGACAGTAAAATTACTTGTGTTATTGTCACTGCAGTCTTCTGAGTGTGGATAGTTGACTTGGCAGTAAAATTACTTGCAATTGATAGTAAAATTACTTGCAATTGATAGTAAAATTACTTATGACTGATCGTAAAAATACTTACAATTAGTAGTAAAATTACTTACGATTGACAATACAATTACTTATGTCTAGTAGTAATCTTTCTTGCAACTGGTAGTGAACTTACTACTAGTAGCCCCCTTTGCCCTTGCCTAGTTACCCCCTTCACATTGTCCCCTATCTCCCTGGCCCCTGTGGCCCTGCTACTGCCGCATTGCAACATGTGGCAGTAGCACTGATAGTGTCTCCACTTTGTGTTGAGCCGGCTGCCCTCATTGTCTCCTCCCTCATAGCCCCACCCCCACCAGACTCCTCTCCTCCCTCCCTGGTAGCCGCTGCCTCCTTTGTCCTTGCTTGTCGCTGCCGCTTCATCTCTTCGGCACTCCCTCTCTTTAGCCTCTCTCCTCGTTGACCACTGCCTGCAGCCTTTTCCTCTCATGTGGGTACCAATAGCGGCGTGACGGCTGTGGGCGAGGCAGCACCAGACCGAGTCACCGTGCTCAACGGGTCATCGGTCGCCTGTTGGGCTAAGCATGCTCAGGCCAACCCTACACGGCCCAACCCCTTTCAGTATCGAGCCTGGGTTGGAGGGCAGGCACATGGACTGGCATGGCACGACACAACATAGTGACTTATTCTGGCTAGCCATGTTGGACCTAACCGAGCCATGCCCTATCTGGGCCCATGCCGTGCCATGCTGGACGGTCCATTTTGCCAGGTTTCACTAGGCATGGTGTTATGTTGCACCCACATGACACGCATAGGCGCACACATAGCGTCTCGGGTTGGCATCCGGGTCACACAACAAGAGGTAGTTGAGGCGAGGTGTCTCGAGTTGTGAATTCGGAAACGCAACGTGACACTGCAGAAGGAGCAAGATGGTGCATGTACTCGGTTTCTAGTCCAAGATCAAAATCGAAACCGAGCTTGAAACAGTGGCCCTCAATCAATGATAATGGCAGTAGGGCATAGCGCAGCTTGACTCTAGTGGGGTGGCATGGCTTCTAGAGTTTGATGTGTTGGGTGGCATGGCTTCTCACTCAAGTCCCTATGGACGACGCCACTTATCGTCGATACGAGATTGAATTACTTGTAGGGACCTCCAATCAGATGTGTAGACCACTGAGGATGCAAAGGGGGGAATCCAACAAGACACTAGCTCTAGAAGTGATACAAATGCATTGCACAAGTGTAGTCCAAGTTACATGTGGCCTCCCTCTCCCTATTTACAAGGGGTCCATTTCACAGTGTGGAGAGGGAAACACCTAAAATTAAATTTTTGCCCTCGAATCCTAGCTTGCATCGAGAGGTACTTTAATCCATCGTGTCAAGTGGATCTTGCTATGCCTAATATTTGTGATGTTACAGGGCCTTGACGTGTGGCTACCCTAGACCTCGTATAGGGTGGATCCTCGCCAAGGTTTGTCCTCGAACCTTGTATGGGGTGGATCCCCATTACATCACACCTTGCTGAGGTTGGTCCCCGAACCCCATCCAGAGTTATCCTGGATGGGGTTACTTCTCGGACTCCATTCGAGGTGGATCCCCGATAAGACATGTCTTGCCGAAGTTGTTGTGGCACACTTCAATGCATCTTGTCTTACTGAAGTTATTGTCAGCAAAAGGTAACGTGGGGACCGGCCCTCTCCCAACATGTTGGTCCCCGGACCTCGTCCGAGATGAATCCCCCGATGTATCATACTTTGCCGTAGTTGTCATGGCACATTTCGATACATCTTGCCTTGCCGAAGTTATCGTCGGTCCAAGGTAGTGCAGGACTCTCCCCCAACAGTTAGACCCTGGTTTTTTTATGTCAATAAGTAGTTAGTTCAAATGGCACGGTACTAAGGTAGTAGGAGCTGCGCTACTATTAAATCTGGAACGGCATCATACAGTGCTTGCAGATCTCTGATGTTGCCATGCATGAAACGGAAAGAAGAGATGCTGAAATTGTCGTCTTAACAAAGACTAGGAGGTACTCTTCCAGTCTTCCCAATGTTTTTCAGCAGCTTTTAGAGCTGTCGAGGTGCATTGCTTCGTGCCTTCGTCTCAGAACGGCTGGCCAATTCAACCATGGTAGCTACACATCGATTGAAGAGGAAGTTCAAACAGGCAAGGATGCAAATGGCAGGCACAGTGGCTGTGCGGTGCCATTCTGCCCATTTATTGCTTTAGATCCTGCATAAATGATGTTGTAGGATCGTCAATAGCAATCAAAGGGGTGAATGATTATAATTCCAGTGGAAGCTTTTTCTCAAATTTTCTATCTTTTATGCACCGCTCATTTCGGCTTGAGCTTCTGGTTTCTGGCTAATTTTTCACTATTCATAAATTTCGTCTTTTTCTGAACTTTTGGTTTTTTTGAGTTTTTTTGTTGGTTCTTTTTTCCCTATTCGTTTGCATTGTCCATGATGAGCTAATATATTTTTTCTATTTTTAATTTTTTAAAATTTAATTATGCCAAGTAAGCCACCTTCAGCTACAGTATAATTTCAGCCAGCTACAGTGCAATTTCAGCCATAAGCCACTATTTTTCAGCCTAACCGAGCGGGGCTTAATCGTTCAATTTAAAAATAGAAATAACAAAAAAGAACGATTTTTTCGATCGTACTGTAGTAGTACTGTTCGGAAATGTAGCAATCACTGTCCGGTACTGTAGCAATGTACTATAGTGATTTGCTGTAGTGATATACTGTAGCACCGAAAGACGACATAAAATATACACTTAACCCTCAATCACACAATCATTTTTTAATTAAAACTAACTCACATATGTAACAAAAAACATAAATAGATATCAATGCATGGAGAAGCTTCAGAAATTACCAAACAAAGAAAAAGAATAATATCTGCGATTAAAAAACTCACAAACTTTTATTAGAAGACGCAGAAACTATTCATCTTTTTTTTGTCCGTCACAACCGCCGCAATGCTTCTCTCTATCCAGCCGCCGCTCACGATTTTTTTTGTCGCGTATCGACTGCCGCACCTTCTATTCTTTTTTATACCACCCTTTTTTATTTCTACTCAAAACTCTAATACAACTCATTCCACTAGGTCGGGGCTTTTTTACCTCAACTAGGCTTTTGGCCCACTAATTTTCAAGGGACCCGAAACCCTTCCTAATATGGGTTTTTTACATGTTCGACTTTTCAACCCATCACGTGTCGAAGCCTCTAGGACCACACCTCCCTTAGCTTCTCCGTGGACCATCCACCTATGATCTCCACACAATTACAAAAGAGACTAAACTGGATGCTTACATCACAGACGGTTCCTAGGAACCGTTTGTGCTGCAAGTATCATAGACGGTTCATATGAATAACCGTCTGTGGTATTTTCATAAACAGTTTTAATACAAATCGTCTATGAAGTATCACAGACGGTTCTTATCAAGAACCGCTTGTGATACTTCACAGGCGGTTTGTATGAAAACCCGTTTATGATAATGAAGTTATCATAGACAACTTGTATTAAAAACCGTCTATGATATGTTTCCTGCCTCACAATCCTCTAAAATTTCATAATTTCCTGCCTGAGTGATCGTGCAAAAATAGCACACCCGCAAGTGCACGGGTTGCCACTGAAATAGCGGCGAGTGTCATGTTCTCCACAGGGACTAGACTGAGGCTACCAGTGCTCAGCTAGAGCTAGGTCAATCGAAACACGGGAGAAAACTAAACTACCGAACGAACACTAACTCGCACGTACGAAACGACGAATACACTAAACAAACGAACAAACGAAGGACGACGGAATGAACGACCGTATGAATGGACGTCGTACGATCGAACGAATGACACGACGACTGACGCATGAACAACAACGACTACGAGGACGAACGACATGACTTCCGACCGACGACCTAACTAACTACCGACCGCGAGAAAGAAAGAGGGAGTCAAGAAGCACTGGGGGAGTCGAGAGAGAACAAGGTAGAAGACGGTCGACGGCTAACTAGAAGACGCCGGCACACAACAACAAACACATGACTACGATCGCTCGACCTAACTATCGACAGACCGCGGAGAGAAGAAAAGAGAGAAACTAGAAGCAAGGGAGAGTCAAGACAGCACGAGGGGAGGAAACGGTCTCCGGCTAGCTAGTTCGCACGACACAACCAACACTAACACAAATTAACAATAACAACTACACTAACATAGGGCAAGCCTACACGAGCACTGATCACAAATATACACATCACAGATCACATAACAGAACACAAATAACATTGCTGACCTAGCATTCACAGTGCAAAAGATCAAAATCTACAATTCACCATCACATTGAGACATCAACCATAGATTAACAGATCATAATCCACAAAATAATAAGCACTGTTTATAAAGCATCAAGTAACAGAGAATTGACAGCAATTGATTTGAATGTTAATTGAGAATAGCAGAGAAAGTAAGGGAGAGGAAACGAGTCAACCGAGAGGAATAAGAGCAGAGGGCGCTGCCGGCGGTGGAGTTGGCGTCGATGAGGAAGAAGCCGTCAGTGGAGGAGGATGCAGGCGGTGGCCGATGAGGAAGAAGACGGTGTCGGTGGAGATGTGATGCAGTGGCCCGAGAGGAGGAACCGACGGCGGAGAAGATGCAGGTTTTGGTGGTGAGCGGAGATCTGCCGGTGGTGTCGAGGAAGAGCAGATCTAGAAGATGGCGGCGGCTGGTGATCTGGAGGGGCGGCGCTCGCCGGTGGTAGCAGAAGAGCGGCGGCGCCGAGGTGGGGCAAGAGGAGAAGAAGTAAAGGCGCGGAGCGGCGAGAGGTGGCTCGGAGGTGGATGAGTAGTGGAAGTGATGGTGGCGCGCCGGTGGATAGAGAGAAGAGGGGGCACGCGAATGGAGAAGAAGGATGCGGCGGCAGAGAGGCGAGGGAAAGGGAAGGAAGGGAGTGGAGAATGGAGGCGACTGGTGCCGCTTGGTGGCTGCGAGCTAAGATAGGTGGAGAAGGTGGCGGAGGAGAGGTGGCGCGGGTGAAGACGAGATGGCCGCCGGCGAGTTTGGCCCGGCCTCGCCGGTGCCGGAGCTAGGGAAGGAGAGGAGCAAAGGGTGGCTAGGGGAGAAGATGAACAAGCCGGGCTCAAGCAAAATCTGGCGGCGGCTAGGTTTTTTAGTGGATTGGGGATTTTGGCATTTTTGCGGTTTGGTCCTCCCAATTTCTGGTATTTACAAACAGGTCCTTCCCAAATGAGATTTCTTCTATTTTGGCCCTCTGGAGCTCCGTTTTCTTCGCGGATAGATCCTACGTGTCCGAGACGACATGTACATCTGTATGAGCAGTCCTAGAATGCCGAATTTGTCGTTTATGAGCCTCGTTCACGCCGGCCTGCAGAAAAATATAGAAAATGTAAAATAGTCCATTTCAAGCAATTAAATACAGGAAAAGTATGTAAATGATGATAAATGGTCTTGAAGTGCGAAGAATAATGGGGTAAAATGACAACTAAATATATGTAAATATGACGCATGTCACTGAGTCCGAGTAGGATTCCGTTCTGAGATATCTTTAGTAAAACAGGCATAACTTTTGCATATTGTGTCTGTTTTCGACGTTCATGTACTCGTTGGAAAGCTAATGATGAGCCCAATCCAAAAATGTGACCACTTGTGCTAGTTGCCCTCTAAGACCCACAAAATCGGCCATCTTTAGCCCTAAATTTGTAACACCCCAAGACCCACACCCTGGGATGCCACTAAAACCACTCCACAACAAGCCAAGTTACAAGATAAATTAAACTAGCAACAATTCCTAAAAACAATATAAGATAAGCGGAAGCATAATCAACTAAGCGAAGTAGGATAGTGATAACAATTCGATAATTAAAATCAACCTCCAACAATTTAACCAAAGAATAGTTCACAAGTTTAACACTATTAAGATAAAGTAAACATTGATGAGATAGCAAGGCGAAAGACTAGAATCACTTCGTCTTTATTACATCATAAATCGATGATCTAAGTGCATTATTGTGGTGCCACTCTACCCTTCCCATGCATGCTCATTGATCACCTGTAGGGAGGAAACAAGGGTGAGATAAAAATCTCAGCAAGCAAACTGTTTAACAGGCTATTCAAACTACAAACAATTATACATCATCCTTTATATGTCCATACAACCACAACCACAAATCATGACCACAATTATTTAAACCACCACATACTTCCATAAATCATACCTCATAAATTGCATAATTAATTGGCATTTGAATACAGTCATTCCACCCACAAATGAATGTATATGAATGCTATCATGCTATGCTCCACAACACTCTTTCCCAACAGAATAAGAGTGTGCATTGTATTACGGCAATATACGATGCTGTACCGGTACGGTCGCGGCTAAGTGCGGCGACATCCACATATGCAAATGTCATGACATGATATGAATGATATGATAATCATAAACCACATGAATTCCGACCTCAAAGGAGCATCAACATGCTCATCAACATATCCACAACCACATATCCACCATGTTTTTATTTTTCATATTCCGCAATTAGCACATTAAACAGATTACCACATGACTACGAGCAATTCATCCAAAGCATGTCAATTGATCAATAATTGCTACCACAACCTCATTTATAAATCATACAACTATGGCATAACATATCAAGTTACGAGAATCATGTAAATTGCAAGTATTAAGAATAACGAGTTAAACGGTAGTACATCCGCTACGTTTACTTGCCTCTACCGACGAAGCGAAGCAAATCACGTGCATTCAGGAGCAAAACCACCTGTCCAAAAGTACTTCTCAGCACAATACAACAGCAATGAAAATGCGTCTTAAGAAGTAAAGACGTCGCTAGAACCCCGAACCCACACATAATCCTCTCCGCTTAACGATTCTTCAATCTACCCACTGCAGCAGCGCTGCTTGATATTTTTGTATCTTTAACAATAATAAGTAATTTACAGCAAATGTTATATTTCTGGATTACTCACTTAAATACCTTCATGTTTTATGTAGATCACATATTTTTATTTCGATCCTAGCAAGGTGTAACTTAATGCGCAAAGCAGAGGACGTTCTCTGTTCTGGCAATCTGGGCAGCCAGATTCTAACGCGTCCCAACCACAGTGTAAGGCTCTAAAAATTATACTTTTTATACAGAAGTTATATTACTAAATTCCCTACATTTTTCTCAATTTCGACCAAAATCATAAAAATCATCTTCTACCCCTAAATCACCCTTGAACAGCAATCTGCCCCAATCTGTACGGACAGCGAAGTTTCCAACCCTGCTACGCCCAAATCCCGCGGCCAAAAAATCTAAAACAATTATAGTAGGTGGGTTTCGTCATCCTCTAAAATTTTCCTTTTGGGAAGATCCGCAGAAAAAATCGTTTCATAGGTCTAAACTGTGCAAACAGACGCGCTACGCGGATTGATCTATAGGCAGACAGCAGTAAATCTCTAATCGGGTAATCAATCTGCTAATCCCCTTCTAATCCCGTGCCATGAACCCTAATTACTCTAAAAATAGAAGGGTTTGGGATTGGGAAAAATCACCTAGAGGATCCCTTGGGATCACCCCTCTTCTTTCCTCCTCTTCTTCTCCTCCTCTTCTTCTTCCTTCTCTTCCCTTTCTTCTTCTTCCTTCTCTTCCTCCTTTGCTCCAATGGACAGCAGCTGTGGAGGGGTGTTGGAGGCGCAACCTGGGAGGGGGGGGGGGGGGGCAGCCAGGGGGTGGGAAAAGAGGGGGTGGCGGCCAAGGGGGGAGAGGGGAGGCGGCTAGGGTTTTTAGGGGGAAGGGGGTGCGGCCACCCCTTGGGCCAGAAGGCCCAAGGTGGTCGGCGCACTCTCCAGGCAGCCCACTTAGATGTTTTTATTTATTTATTTATTTTATTCATTTTACACTATTTCACAATTTTTATTTTTTCCTTCCCGCGATTTACCGAAAAACCGGCGACTCCGCGATTAATTTAAAGCTGACTCCGAAATGACGTTCAGGGTATTACAAAATTTGCGTTACAAGTTTTTGGTTTCTATTTTTGCCCTTTTTCTTGGTCTTCCCTTCAGAACTTGGATTTTGCTTCAACTGAAAAGCTATAGATCTCATCGAAACCTTTCCAATGAGTATATATAAGCCATATAAAACTTTGCTATTTTATCTTTTGAGACTAGTTATTTATATTGCACCGGTATATAAAACTTTGCACTCTAATTCATAGACGGTTGGTATAGAACCGTCTATGATATTCATTCATCATAGATGGTTCTAGCCACCAACTGTTTGTGATAAAGAGTATCACAGACGGTTTGTATGTAGAACTGTCTGTGATAATCTGACCACTGGGCCCGTCGATCCCCCCAACACAATCCTAGCCAATAGAAATCCACCAACCCTCAACCCACGGATCATAGCTCCATCTCTCCATCCCCACGCCAAAATTTTTCGCACTCTCGCCTCTCCCTCCCCTATGAATAATCACCCAAACCCTACCTCCTTGCTGTTCTCCTCCTCCTTGAGCCTTACCATAATAGCCCGCATGAAGCAGATGACGCACAAGACTACAGGAAGCAAGACACTGCAGAAGCAACTAGCTACGAAGGCGATGCTCGATCAACGCCGACGATGGTGGGCGTCAAAGACATCCAGCTCGTGCGCTGTATCAGGGGCGAGAAGGCCTAGGCATAGAGGATCTTTGCTTTTTCTCTATTCTTGTTGTGTTAGCTAGATGGGTAACCTGCTTGTTGTTTTGGGATATTATAATGGTAGGCTCTAATCTTAATAAAAATAGAATGTGTACTGTGTTTATTACTGTATTTGCTTGTTTTCAGATGGCATAGTTCACATTTCCTGTGGATAACTAAAAAAGAAAAAAATTAGGTATAGAATGAACTATCACAGACGGTTTTGTGGTATAAATCGTCTGTGAAGGATTATCACAGACGACTCAAACCAAAAACCATTTGTGATACTAGCACATCACAGATGATTCTATCTACCAACCATTTGTGATGAAAAAAATATCACAGACGGTTCTAGCTATCAACCGTCTGTGATACTCATTCATTCCAGATGGTTGATAGCTAGAACTGTCTGTGATGTGTGAGTATCACAGATGGTTTTTGATTCGAGCTGTCTGTGATAGTGTTTTCACAGACGGTTCTAGTTACAAACCATCTGAGTTGTGATTATCACAGACGGCTCACAAACTGTCTGTGATAACCTCTGATTATCACTGACCCATAAATTCAGACGGTTAGGAAAACCGTCTGTGATGATGGTTTCGAACCGTCTGTGATGACACTTTTTGTAGTAGTGCCATGCGCCCCAAGCATAAGCCCGACCATCTCGTGATATCCTTGACCGTCTGAACCTTAGATGTCCCATCCTAGTCCCGGTCCACCTCGTTACTGACCATGATCGCATCCATGCTCAACCTGCACATGCAAAGACCAAAGAATATTTTTCCGGTACAACTTTGTCCCAACTTGACCAACATCAGTCCACACACGCCATACGCCTCGCATAACACCGATAAGCAGTATTATAAAATATTCATAATAATGTAACCATTGTCAATTATTCATCATCAAAATATCCTAGACCTAGCCACATGGTTTAACAATCTCCCCCTTGATGAATACATTGACAACACCTCAAGATTGCATGATGAATTAGCTTCAGACATATATAAGTGAAGAATAGAAGCCAAAAAAGCATTTTAAGCCACAATCTCAAATCTCTTGAAAAACTCTCCCCCTCAACACAAGAAAGGCAAAGTTAGCAAATTTCTCTAATATCTCTCTATTCTCTTTAATTTCTCGCAAAGCACACCAAATCTCTCCCCATTTGGCAATGTATTCATCAAGAAAATTCAAAGAAGGAATAATTCTAAGAAGGAGCAATGAGAGTAAAAATTAAGAAGCTTTATAGATTATATAAATCATTGTGCATTGATTAAATAAAGGAACCAAGCCATATTTTTTAGTAGAGCTATCTAGATCATATAAAATCATATATCACGTAGCAATGTCAAAATCAGTCTTGAGCATGATTAAGCAATTTATATTAATAACATGCATCTCAACAATGACCAAATCAATTATAAAGAGCACAATGAGATATCATAACAAAAAGTCAAAGCCTAAAAGTGAAGTAAAATTTAAATCTAGACGAGCTAGCAGTCTCATATAACAACCTATTGCTCCACAATCAATTCATAGGCATGTGGCATGCTTGTAGCATACTTCTTTTCATAATGAAATGCTTGTAGCATACTTGTTTTAGATGGTTGCATGCTTGAAGCATAATTCTTTTTATTTATACACTTTTTGTGCCTTCTTCATTTTGTGTACCATGGCATACTTGAAAAATACGTCTTTTCAATTGTCTCTTTCTTTTTCTATAACATGCCAAATTGAGTGATCATAAAAAGATTGCAATATGAAACATGCGAGCCTCATAGCTAAGATTTAAAATAAGACTCACAGTCATGCTAATCCTTTTCGATGAACATCGTAGCATACTATCTATAATCAATCTAGTCAAAATATTCTGCCATGTTAAATTTTAGTTCAAGTATAGTAAATTAATTATAACTAGTCATGATCAAATCTACACAACATATGTGTAAATATGATAAAGAGAGCTCTACAACTCATTTAATTTCAATGGCTTGGACTTGTTGATTTATTTGACAAGTATAATAAACAAAGTTTCTAAAATTTTTAAACTACAAGCTCCCCCTCAGAATAATCCCACAAGATATAACACACTCAACTCACTTCGCAAATGAGCAAAACGAGAAGTATCAACTGATTTCGTGTGAATATCAACAACTTAAGAATCTAACAAGATGTAAGACAATATCACCTTTTCCACATGGTCTCTTAGAAAGTGAAATATCTTGGAAGCCATCAAAGAGAGTGAAGAACCATCAAGTGTTCCAATCAAGCAATGATGTAAAAGACCGGAATCTAATCTAGCTCATGTTCTCCATCTTTGTCAACTGTTCTTACATCACATGAAACATCGGTCTCACAGTATTGGGGTTAGTGAAATAAGATCTAGGAATCCAATACTGAGACACACGACGTACAGGAGCAACAAAGCTAGAACCAAAATCACATGCATGTGGGTGATCAGAATGCCGAAAAGAACGTGAATTATTTGAATTAAAGCCCAATCTAGCATGTGAAGTAGATTTAAACCATCATAAAAGTTTTCTAAAAACATAGCTTTCACATTTATTCTAGAAACAAAAGAGATTGTATGTTTTTGTCTAAAGCATTTAATCTTTCTTTCTTCTCTTTCTTAACACATCTAAAGCAAAACTCATGCAAATGTCCATCTCTTCCACAGTAGGTGCAATGAAATTTAACACATTTAGAATTCTTTTGAAATGATAAGCTAGCACCTACAGCATTAGCAATTGAAGTTTGCACAAAACCAGTAGAGTCAAACACAGTTTGCTTTGATTCAGATTTTACTTCAATTTTTCTAGGTTCAAGAAGCTTAACAACCTTAGGAGGATTATTCTTGGCATGTTCAACAAAATTAAATCCTAGAGCATGCTTTTTCACACTTGTTTTTGACTTGTCTAGAATCATATTCAAAATTTTCTTGCGAAAAGAAAATATCTCTAAAGTGTCTTTTAGGTACTCATTCTCTTTAGCTAGAGTGGGACAAATTGTGCATTTAACAAGTTCATTCATAAAATTCTTAGAAGCACTAGACTGAGCCAATCTTTCTTTTCAGCAAAATCATTAAGTTGTCTAGTCAAAACTTCTATTTCACTGTTAAGCTTAGGACAATTAGAACAAGAAGATATCTCATGATAAAGCATCTGTTGAATTGTTTTTTGAGATGAATTAAGTATAGCTTTTAGCAATTCATAATTAGAGCAAGTTTTAGATTTAACATTTGAAATATTTGACTCTAAACATGTAGAAGAACTAAACTTGAGCTTTTCAATTCCATCATTTGCAAGTTTTAACTTTTCACCACAAGAGTCATGTGCCAATCTTAATTCATCAAGTTTAGCAGTTACATCATTAAGTTGAACCAAGTTTAAGACATTAATTGTTCTAGCAGATTCCAACTCAGTATGTGAAACTTGACAAGACTAACAAGATTCATCATCAGGAATAGAAGCTCTAAGTCTATTGATTTTAGAATTTAAGTTTTGAACAACAAAATCATGATTTTTAATATCCTTTTTATACTTTTTGAGCTGCTCTGTCAATCTAAGCACAGCACAAGATAAACCAGTATAAGAAGGTTTTACCTCATTAGGATCACTGTAAAGATCATCATCGTTGAGCTCCTCACTGTTGGCCATAAAACACATCCCTGTGAAGTCCACCTCCTTTACCTTCTTACCATTGTTCTCATCGTCACTTTTAGAATCATCATCAATCAAAACAATCCCATTAAGTGCTGAAATTATCTTGTTAACTACCCTGCAATAATTGTGCTTCTTGTTTCGATCAATCTTGATTTTAGAGCGACGAGTTGGAGCCTTGTCATCCTTAACCTCCTTGCTCCTCAGTTTGGGGCAATTTATCTTAATATGTGGTCTAGCTCACCACATTCATAGCATTTGATTGGAGCTCCTCTCCGTCTTGATCTGATGTTGTTAATTGCCTTGGTCACCCTGTTGGAGAGAAGTATAAGCTGCTCTTCTGGAATTTTCTCTAATTATTCATCTGAAATAGAGCTCATGTGTTGGAGAGAAGTACAAGCTATTCTTCTGGAATTGCCTTGGTCACCCTGTTGAAGGCAAGAACTGTCAACTTAATTAGTCACTAAGCCCAAAGAATTAGTCCTGACCAAAATATCAATCTCATGTGTTTTCATCTTGGAATAAAGATCACTTAAAGTAAGTGTTTTCATATAAACAGAATGATTAATAGTAGTGACCAATACATTCCAAACAGATATATCTAAAGCATTTAAAATTTGACGAGCATTGTCAGAATCAGAATATGTCACATCTACAGATTGCAAATCACTAACAATTTTATTGAAGCGATAAAAAAGAGTATCTACTGATTCTCCAGATTTCATCTCAAATTTAAAATACTCCTTTTTAAATTAATTCTGACTTACACCTTTAACAGATTTAGATCCTTCATGATAATCAGTCATAGTGGTCTAAATTTTATTTACAGATTTAAGGTGAGCAATTTTGACAAACTCATTTCTACTTAAACCTTGCAACAAAATATTTCTAGCCTTAGCATTAGCTTCAGAATCAGAGGAATTTTCAGTTGTAACAATAGGAGGCACTTCATATGTATTTTAACTTTTTACCAAATAGAATTACCTTGGGCTTGAAGAAAAACCTACATGCGTGTTTTCCAATAGAGATAATTGGTTCCATAAAAACGGTGGCTTACCTGAAAAGTGATCCCGATCTGATGCCATTATAACCTGCTCTGATACCACTTGTAGGATCATCGATGGTAATCAGAGGGGGTGAATGATTGTAATTCCTAGTGGAAGTTTTTTTTTCAAATTTTCTGTCTTTTAATCGTTCAATCTGAAAAATAAAAATGACAAAAAGAGTAATTTTTTGATTGTACTATAGCAATACTGTTCGACACTGTAGTGATTAATGCTCGGTACTGTAGCAATGTACTGTAGCACCAAAAATGACGGAAACGATACGCTTAACCCTCAATCACACAATCAATTTCTTTTAATTAAACCTAACTCACGTATGTAAGAAAAAACATAGATAGATATCTGAGAATTAAAAAACTCACAAACTTTTATTAGAAAACGTAGAAACTATTCATCTTGTTTTTTCTCTGTCACAGCCGCCGCAATGCTTCTCTCTATCCAGCCGCCGATCACGATTTTTTTCGTCGCGTACCAGCCACCGCACCTTCTATTCTTTTTGTACTACCCTTTTTCTTTCTATTCAAAATCCTAATACAACTCATTCAACTAGGCTTGAGCCTTTTTACCTCAACTAGGCTTTTGACCCACTAATTTTTAAGGGTCCTGAAACCTTTCCTTACATGGGTTTTTACATGTCCGACTTTTCAATTCATCATGTGTCGAAGCCTATAGGACCACACCTCCCATATCTTTTCCACGCACCATCCACCTCTAATCTCCATGCGCCTCAAGCATGAGCCCGACTATCTCATCACATTCTTGACTGTCTGAACCTCGGATCTCCCATTCTACTCTTGGTTCACCTCGTCATTGACCATGATCGTCTCCATGCTCAACCTGCACATGTAAAGACCAAAGAATATTTTTCCGGCACAAGTTCGTTCCAACTTGACCAACATCAGTCCACACATGCCATACGCCTCGCATAACGCCGATAAGTAGTATTATAAAATATTCATAATAAAGTAACCATTGTTAATTATTTATCACCAAAATATTTTAGATCTAGCCACATAGTCTTAACAGATGTATACACCGATCGACCTATCTTGGCCCAAAAAGTAAATTAGAGTACTAGTTTAGTACTGATGATAGCAATACAACGTGCCACACACCATTGAAACGCATCGTTCCTCAAGACTGTCCTCGCACGGCAACTTCCACTGCCGGCACGGCGGCGGCAACGTCGACGGGTGATCGGCACACCGGGCACGTCCTGTGAGACCACAGCCACACGTCGATGCACCCTTCATGGAACAGGTGCGTGCACGCTGGCAGCTGCTTCACCACCTCCATTGGCCTGATCTCGCCGAGGCAGACCGCGCACTCGTCGCCCCCTCCGCCGCCGCACCCCTTCTTCTCGTACTTGTACACCGGCAGGCTAGCGATCACGGCCGCGCCTAGCCCGACGGCCGGTTCCCGGGGAAGGGTGGCGATGGACGGCGCCGTCTCTCCAGATTCTTGCTCGCGTAGGCGTTGCCCCCTGGAGCGACTGCGCACGCGGTCGCAGAGCCCAGTGATGAGGAGGAAGGCGAACAAGATGGCGCCGATGCGCCCCGTGATGGGCCAGGGGACGCGGGCGACGTACAGCACGACGCAAGATACGGTCAACGGAGGGACGACGATGAGCGCGAGCTTGAGCGGCATGACGTCGCCGATTGATTCACTCCGATTAATCGGATTTTCGTGGGTGCGGATTTTAGTTTTTCTGGAATCGGATGGATCAAATGGTCGTCAGCGTGCTTCCTAGTTGGTTTATTCCAATTTCCTTGTGTCTGTGCCGGCCGGTGACAGAGAGCTTATCGGTCGCGACAAGCCATCTTGTAGTTTACGTGCTCAGATTGATCCGATCAGGCATACTAACGGCGTGTAATTCTCCGGCCTTAGCGTTAGCTGTGTTCCTCGCAAGAGAGATAGCTGTGTTTGGATTTGATTTTTGGCTTGTTTAGGCTCCGTTTTGAATACGTGGATTTCATAGGCTATGAGAATCATGAGTTAAAAATAGCGCCAGTGTGTAAAAAAAATGGAAAAGTATTTGGATTCACACAAACTTTGATTACATACACAAAAAGTATTTTAATTTACTACACGCAAATAATATTAGTAGATTTTGTTATCTTTTTTTATTTGTGAAGTACCGAGTACAACTCATAGATGCCCACACACGTACACCACCACTCGCATGCACTCACACACATACCACAATGTCTATAGAAGACTAGAAAAACGGAGCTTGATGAAGAAATGACGAAGTCACAACCAGCGCCTCACTTACGATGGGCACGTCGCCTCCCACTGAAAGAAATCCTCCTAAATGAGACACGCAGAGCCAAACCTAGTGTTTGAACCCTAGTGGACTGGGGGTACAACCACCTCCACTAGCTACCCGAACCAAGCTTGGTTCTCTAATAGATTTTGTTGTCAAAAGTATTTGATATCATCATACTTTTATCTTTTTAGTAAGTGTAATGGTCATTGTGCGATGAGAAACTGCAAATGAAAGAGAATGTAGATGGGTCCTTGGAGACATTGCCAAGGCTAAGGACCGAGGTGAATAATAAACTAGAAGATGAAGGAAAATGAATAAAAAATGAGACCACGGCGAAGCTCTATGAAGTGTCAGTGGCCGGAGAGGTGGACAAAGGTGGCGGTGTGATAGCGTTGGGCAATAGAGCGCCTTTGGCTAGAAGAGGGCTCAGTGTGAGAGTGCACAAGGAGTGAGATTGAGAGTTGGGATGGCTTCAGGGAGTCTTTGCAGCACAAAAAGGCTGGGCGCAGGGACCTAGATTCATCGGAGGAGAGCTAGTAGTGACAAAAGTGGTGGTGCAAAATAGAGCTATGGCAGTGATGGCATAGACAACAATTGGATGCTAAGGCAAGAGCGCGTAGGGATCAAAAGCTCACCATGAACACAATAACAGGGTCGGTGACAATTGAGGTGGTCAGAGATGACCAGATGGTGGTGAAAAGAGATTGTGTTGCTAGCTCGAATGGGGGCGGAGCTCCATAGCATGAACGAGCTGAAACTATGCATGCCATGAGGTTCAATGGGTCATTACGATATTGGAAAGGCCCATGACCAAGGCGAGAGCTCACCAGAGGAGTGAGAACAGCAAAGGCGGTGGTGCGATGATGGTGTCTATAGTGCCAGCCAACTTCGGAGAGAGATGTTGTCTACAGTGCCAGCCAACTTTGGAGAGAGACGTCTACAAAGGAGCATGGTAGTGGATTTAGGAGTGTACGAGGATAGTGAAAATGACCATTGCGCGATTAGAGCCTTATTGGAGATGGAACTACACATCGGTGATGGCGGTAGCTAGAGTTGAGGAAGACGAGCTCGATATGGTGAATCACTGCAAGGATGGAGAAATTGATTGAGGGGATTCCAAATCAAAGGGATTTGGCGCGAAGTGACATGGACAGAAGGTTAAGATCTCACAAAGACAGATGTTGGCCATGATGGAGCACAACAGCGGGTGTGCACTGGAGCTGAGGACATTGACCATGTTCCATGTGGCTCAGTGAAGGAGATGAGCTATAACTGGGCAAAATGGAAGTAGTAAGGGTAGCTAGGGTTTTGACATGGTCGGTTACCCTTTTTATGGTGAAACGAGGGTGCTCTTCTCCTTGAGAAATCACGGTTACATGGGAGAAGATGTGAGAACTCAGGTGGCAATGGCTTCAGGTAGACGCCAAGCTCGGCTTGATTGGTGGGCAAGGGTTGTTGATGTCATAGGAGTTAAAATGGTGGGTTGTACGGTCGGAAACCATGACGCTATAGTAGCTTGGGAATTCCTCTCCCGTGGTAGGTGTGGTGCCAGGAGGATGGCAACTAGGCCAAAACATGAGATGGGCTAGGCTGAGAGGGAAGGATTCAGCCCATGGATGGAGTAGGATTTTGAAATCACTTTCTAATTTATTTAATTGTAGAAATTAATTTTGAATGATTCAAAATTAGTAAACCAACTCCAAAAATTACAAAATTTTTTGGAGATGCACTTTAGAATATTTATAACCCAAATAAATTATTTCTAGGATCTAGTCATATTTTAATTAAATTCAAAATTTCATTTTTAGCTGCTAAAAAATAAGAAAACATTTTAAGTAAAAGCTAGAAAATTTAAAAAGCCCCAAAATGCATAAATGATGCTTTTGAAAATAATTATGCTAGTTTTGAGAATTTGGAATTTTATAGACCTACCCCTATAGAAGAATCTTGTCCTCGAGATTCAAACAACTTAGGAAGAAGATATGAGAACTCGGCTCTAAGGTGGTCTTTATGCTCCCATGTTGTGTCATCTTTGGTGTGGTTGATCCATTGCACCTTTCACATCTTGATAGTCTTGCTCCTTATGTGGTGCTTAGCATCCTCCAATATCTGAATCAGGTGCTCTGTGAGGTCTTATTGCAACTCGATTTTTCTAATGGCGTTTGCTCATTCAGAACTTAGAGACACCTATTCAACTGAGACACGTAGAATACATCATGTATATTTGAAAGCTCAGACAACAACTCCAATTGGAATGCTGCTTCTCCTATTTTTTCCACTATTCGATATGGTCCAATATATTGTGGTGCTAACTTTCCTTTGACTTGAAACTGGCAAATGCCTCGGAGTGGAGTGGCCTTAAGATACACATAGTCATTTGGTTCAAAGCTCAACTCATGACGACAATGGGCGTATATCTTTTGCCTTGACTGCACTTCCTTCTGGCAGCTTCTTTTCAACTAAATTTGTCTTTCAGCTTTTTTGATCGATGCTGGTCCAAACACTCATCTTTCCCTAGTCTTGGACCACTTGAGAGGTGTTCCACACTTTCTTCCATACAAAGCTTCAAATGAGAACATCTAGAGACTCATTTGATAATGATTATTGTTATTGTATGAAAACTCGATGCACGGTAAACATTTCTCCCAGTTTGGTCCGTAGGACAGCACACATGCTCTAAGCATATCCTCCAATATTTAATTGGTCCTTTTAGTTTGTCCTTCCGTTTGAGGGTGGTATGCTGTTTTGAAGCTCAAATTGGTGCCCAAAACTTGTGCAAACTTTTCCAAAACTGATAGGTAAATTGGGCACCTCAATCTAAAATTATCTCCATTGGTACACCATGCATGCACACAATTCTTGACATATATAGCTCATTCAACTTAGCTCATCCATCAGTGGTCTTAATAAGTATAAAATGAGCAACCTTGGTGAGGCAGTCACCAAGTACTCATATAGCATCATCCCTTTCTGCGATCTAGACAATCCAATAATAAAATCCATTTCGACTTCCTCCCATTTCCACTCGGGTACTTGCAATGGTTACAGGAGTCTAGCTAGTCGTTGGTGTTTGACATTAACACTTTGACACACAGTAATAAACCTTACTATCTCACTTTTCATCTCAAACCACTAAAATCTTTGTTTCAAGTCTTGGTACATTTTGGTGCTACTAGTGTGCGTGGTATATGGTGCTTCATGAGTCTCTTTAAAAATTAACTTCTTAAGCTCCTTGTTATTTGGTACAACCAAGCTCTTCTTATACCAAATGGTACCTTGCTTATCCCTAGAAAATTCTGTAATCACGCCTATCTTCATACAATGCTTGGCTTTCTTGATATCTCTACCTTCACTTTGAGCTGTCATAATTTGCTCTTCCAAGGTTGGTTTCACTTCCAAGGTAGTGACATAACCTTCTTCTACCAACTCTAGGTTAAGGTGCTGAAATTCTTCATGTAGTGTTGGCTGCTTCTTTTTCATCAAGAGGTTGTTGCAATAGGACTTTCAACTCAATGCATCGGCCACTACATTTGCTTTGTCTGGGTGATAATGTATACTAAGATTGTAATCCTTGATTAATTCTAGTCATCTTCTTTGTCTTAGGTTTAGACCTGACTAAGTGTATATATATACTTCAAGCTCTTATGGTCCGTATATATCTTGCAATGGTTACCGATAAGGTAATGTCGCTAATTTTTTGTAGTATGAACCACTACTACCAACCTTGCCCCCTTGCATCAACACACAACCGAGTCTATGGAGAGATGCTTCACAATAGATATCAAAACTCTTGTGTATATCTAGAAAACTAGCACTAGTGATGAGGTCAACCTTTTCTTCAATTCTTGAAAAATTTTCCCACATCCTACTGTCCATTCAAACTTGTTTTCCTTCTTAAGAAGTTAGGTCATTGGTCTTGCAATTTTGAAGAAGTTTTCAATGAGTATATGGTAATATCTGGCCAAACCGAGAAAGCTTCAAAAGTCCATAACAATTTGGGGCTGTGTCCATTCAACCACAACCTTAACCTTGCTTGCATCCACAACAACTCCACCTTTGGACAACACTTGAATCAAGAATGCAACCTATTTTAACCAAAATTTGAACTTGCTAAATTTCACATACAACTTATGCTCTTAGAGCTTCTCCAATACTAACCTCAAATGATATTCATGCTCTTCTTCACTTCTTGAATATATGAAAATATCATCTATGAAAATAACCACAAACATGTATAGATACTCTATAAATACTTTATTCATCAAGTTCATGAAGTAGATGGGATCGTTGGTCAATCCAAATGACATTACGGTGTACTCATACAACCCATAATAGGTGATGAAGGCTGTGCTCGAAATGTCCTCAGATCTAATCTTGAGTTGAAAATAACCCAATTTTAGGTCAATCTCGGAGAAAACACGAGCGCCATTCATCTGGTCAAATAAGTCATCAATCCTTGGCAGTGGGTATTTACTCTTGATGGTTACCTCATTCAAGATCGGTAGTTGACACACATTCTCAAAGTTCCATCCTTTTTCTTAATAAATAACATTGGTGATCCCTATGGTGATGAACTTGGTCTGATAAATCCCTTGGCTTGCTGCTCCTTAGAGTTGCTTCTTCAATTCAACTAATTCATCCACATGTATTCTATATGGTCTTTTTGAAATCATTGTTGTTTTGGGCAGCAACTCAAACACAAATTCTATATCTCTATCTGGTGGTATCCCGGGCAACTCTTATAGAAACACATTAGAATACTCACATACCATTAGCACTTGACTTATTTCCACCCTTTGAAGACTATTGAGAATAGGTGCAAATAGCTCAATCAACCTTGGCTTGATCTCTACTCATGTTCCAATTCCATTGATGAGGGAAACATATTTTCTTGCACAATCTATTTGACCCTTATTCTTGGATAACCAATCTATTCCCAAGAATCACATCGATCCCGCATGAGACAAGTACTATCAAGTCTGCTACAAAGTCCACCCTTTCTATCTTTATCTTTACCCTGGGACATACAAACTTAGTCCTCATTTCTGATCCGGGTGACTTGATTACCATAGTTTGATCTAAGAAATTCATAGACATTTCATGTTGTGTAGTAAAACTCTTGGTGATAAAATAATATGATGCTCCAGAATTGAATAAAATAGTAGCAGGTTGTGAGTTGACATAGAAGGTCCCTAACACAACATCCAGTGCTTCCTAGGCTTCCTCAACTGTCATATGGTTCACTCTCCCACGTCCAAAATTTTAGGATTACTGTGGGGTTGGATCCTGAGCTTGTTGTCCATGATGACGGCTTCCATTTGGTTCTTGAATAGCACACCCTGAGGATTTGAATGGACTAGAACTTGATTTTTTTGTGGGCATCGGTTAGAATAGTCCCATCTCTACAATTGAAGCAAGTGACTCCCGTAGCTGCATTTCCAACACCTTCGGGTGGCTGCCCACCTCGGTGGTGGTGGTGTGGGAAAACATGCAGTAGGTGGCTGCCCTACACGTGGCTTTAGTAAACTACTACTTGCTGATTTCTGTGTGGCCCATTTGCACTTGCATGACTCCTCAAGTGCACAAGGCTTGTCTTCCCATGTGATGGCCTTGTTCACCAAGGTCTAGAAGTCCAAAAAGTCCAATAGGTGAGTGCTAGCTATAGCTCTTGGTTGAGGTGATCCCTGGAAAACTCCATGCTTATAACTTCATTAGGGACGTCAATGGGAGCATAATGGGCAAGATAGTAGAAATGGTGAAGATACTCAGTCACTGCATGTTGCCTTGCTTCAATTCTTTGAACTCCTTCTTCATGATGTCCATAAGGCTGGTTGGAATGTGAGCCTTACGGAAAGCCTCCTTGAAAGCATTCCATGTAATGACTTGCCCTTCTTGTTGCATGGCACAAAAATTATCCCACCATACACTTGCTACACCCTAAAGCTGATAAGTGGCATACAACATCTTCTCATTGTCACTACATTGGACTACCTCTAATTTCTTCTCAATGGCTCTCAACCAATCATCAGCATCAAGTGGTTCATCGGAATAGGAGAATACTAGCGGGTGGGTCCTTAGAAAATCTCTCAACTTGGATTGTTGTTGATTCACTATGGTTCCACCTTCACTTATTGCCACAGGGGCCATACTCATGTGGACGGTGTTTTGAGTGATCTACTAAAGTATGAGAGTATGTGCATTGATTTTACTCGATCGTGGTAAGCACTTGGACCACTAAAAGAACCTCAGGCAGTGCTGGACCATGCTCCTTACCTTGCGGATTTGTAGATGATCTTGCTACTCTGAGGGATTAGAGGTCTACTGTTTAGACTGCTGCACGGTTTGCTCTTTTCCTCTTTGTGGTTGTGATCCAAAAACCTCATTGCTACCCAAAAGCTAAGTCCTTAAATGGGTCCTTCATCCGGTCATCCTATCAACAAAACCAATTGTCACAACTCACGCATAGATGAAAGGGAAATAGCATAAGGTAAGTAGGATGGTAAGGGATATGGTACTTGACTTAATTCGCAAAAGACACCAACTCAAGATAAACAAATAAATAAACCATAGGGCCATCACACTATTAATTTAACATAGATGTTAGGTTTTTGCATGGTTTATGAAATACGATCCCCATGGACAAATAGGCAAACCATACGATACATAAGTTGCATAATACAACAATAACATTGCAGTGTCTACTTGCCTAAATTCATAAAAAAGAAAGGGCACACAACTCACCTGTGCTAGTATCTACAAGTGAACTCGAGTAACCTATCCATAAGAGTCTAGTCCTGACGATATTAATCTTCTCAGCAGAGTTGGTTCCTGAGGGCAGTGGGATCCATTGCCTACACCTTTCCTTTGGACTTGAGCACACATGGGAGGTCTTCTCCCATCATGCATGGGGCAAGCATTTCTCCCAACCACTTGCCTTTTAACTGGTTTCATCTCGGCCTTGGATTTTACTACAGAAAATGTGTGTCACCATCTACTGAGTTGAATGTGAGGAAAGTATTAGAAAATGAGACTGATATAGCCAAATAAAAACAAGAATAGTGCTAAGAGAGATAAGGGAAGCAAGGATTTGGATAAGATGGAAATGGTAAGAGAAGGTAAAGATAGCAATAATACTTATATTTTTCATAACTATTTTATAACTTTGAAACTAAGTTTGAAAAGCAAAGATTCTTAATCCATCGGTCATTTCTAACTAAAGGTTTAATCTATAGTCAGTATGACTTTGATACCAGTGCTGTCGGACCTAGAAAATTAATTCTGAATCTTTATGTGTATACCATACTAGTCCCATGATCAGTGGCCAGTACAATTTAACACCCTTAGTATCAAATTTATACGCACATGAATAAACAGAGTATTATATAATAATAAACATACAAACATAGGCTTATACAACTAAGCTTTTAACAAAAAGGCCAACCAGCCAAATAGTTTGCATAATACGTAAATATCAGTGGAATAAACAATAAATGAGACAAAAAATCCAGCAAGCATGCCATGGCTGACCACAAACAGCTAACTAGAGTTAAACCTTTGTAAACATCAAATTCTTCACCAAAACCCGCGTCGTGAAAGTAACCGATCTGGAGATCTCATTCTTCTTGCCCTGATAGTGTTCAACAAGCAATTGTTAGTACAAAAATGTACCCCGTAAGATTTTATAGCAAAGTTATATGGTATGCAAGGCTATGTTAAGAGAAGTGGCTATCCTACCAAGTTTTTCATTTTGCATAAAGCAAGTTTTCATTTGCAATAATGAGCAATATATTGTATTGGGAGTTGTAAAAATATTTGACATTTGATACAAAGTCACAAGTAGGTAACCTAAGCATAAATCACAAATGGCTCCTATAGCCATGAGCAACGACATTCACATACTCGTGACCAAGTTTCAAATAAATGGATACCTTCCATTCCCGTCTAAGTTTTGAAAATATAAGACTAGCTTTAGTGGCATCATTAAGCTTTGCCCACAATCAAGGGCACGACTATTCAAATAGATTTTACATTCTACAGAGGTTATACATTTTACCCACAAGATACAAATAGCGTGGCCAACACTAGATTAAAATAAAGCCTTTGCATTGCTTGACTCCAACCTTGCCCTGCCTAGTGAATTTTAGTCATCAGGAGTTAGAGCAACATTGAACCTCGAGGAATCCATCGTTGTATCGATAGTTTTGGCCCCATACACAACTATGATAGGAACCACCTCAAGCCACCATCTTGGCAAGGTAGGCAAGTAAGTGGCGACAGCCAAGGCAGATGGAGGTGGTCAAGCATTATTATGCCGTGCCCATGCTGGCATGACCCGACTACATCCTGGTGTGCCCTGAGTTGTGCATGAGCCTCACCGAAGGCAAGTCATGTTGGGATGGAATGATGCGCGCGTGGCCCAAAGCCCATCGGGCCTGTGTTATGCTGCCAGCATGACCCATCTCTCAGGTCTATTGCAGTAATCATAGGCGAGGTACGTGGCCAGGAGAAGAGTCAGGAAGGTGAAATGATGAGGTCATCCCAATGATTACACAAAATTCTAATCCTTATGTGCAAGTTGTTTCTTGTCTTTGTGTTTGCGAGTGTAGGGAATCAAAAGAACGTGCCCAATGGGAGGTGAGGGAGGATGGGGCACGCAATACAAGCATAAAGGTTAAGAAGAGAGGTTCTAACCACATGGGCCTAGTAGCCATGCTAGCTACACACAAGAAGCCCATGGTGCATGGAAATGAAAGAAAGAAGGAGAAGATATGGAGGCTCAAGTCCAAGTTGTAGCATTGTGGAGGCCACTAAGTCCAAGCCCAAGCCCAAGCCCAATATGGCAATGGAGTACAAAAGCATCACCAAGCCCACCAAGCACTTTGGATAAGATTTCCAAACTTAATTCAGATCCAACTCAAGCCCATCCAACTTCAAATTTGGAATCAAGTTCGAAATCAATTCGGACACAATTTGGAGCAGCCAATAGGGCTGCATTAAAAAGCCTATAACTTTTGCAAATGGATTTTGATCTAGATGCTCTTGTACTCGTTCAAAAGCTTTTTTGAAGGCCCACACAATGGATAAGGCCCCAACCACATAAACTACATAGATTAATCACTATCTCTGAAACAAATTGGTGGCCAAAAATTTATGTGTTCGTATTGGAGTCCAAGTCTTGTTATTTATTTTAGGAAGGATATAAAGCTAGGAGGTGCACCCCATGTGAGAGGGGGACAAAAATATTTTAGGTTTTATACAGAAAATTGATATTTTGACTATGAAGAGTTTGCTTAGTTTATAGTTCTTGCTGATTCTTGAGAGAATTTTTAGAATTTATTAGTCATGATCAATCAATTCATGCTCCAACTATGTTCTGGTTATGTGGATTGATTTCCTTATGAATGTTGTGATTCAATTGCTATTTCTAAGGTCTTGTGTTAAATGCAAGGTTGCTGCAATATCAGATTGGATTGTAATCTTTGAGTTATCTTCGTTTGTCGTTCATCAATTATCATCACAAGACCAGGCCACACCGTATCATCTTGATATCAGAACTTCAGTTGTATGGTGATAATCTTTACCTTTCCCTTTACCTTAGTTATTTCTGCCATAGAACACACTTAATGTAACACTCTAAAATTCTAAGGAATGTGAAAATGTGAGTAATTTAAAAACTTTTGCATACATTTATTCTCCCTTGGCTTTTATTGCAATTTCTTTGGAAAAAGTATTTTAGAAATCAAAAGTGCATAAAATATAAATCAGATTGAACCCGAATCAAATGTTAGAAAAGATAGTTAATGGCATGAGAGAAAGTATAGTGCAAACCATCCTAAAAGCCCACGAGTATAATCTTGGCACAAAAAATAAATATTAAAGCAAGTTCTAAAACTATCTAAATCAAATAAATATATTTAAATTCAACTAGAAGTCTTCTCAGATTTTTCTGGAAAAATCAAGAGGAGATAAAACTCTGAAAAATTTACACAATCATCTGCACTACGTCAGGAGCTTTCAAAATAATTTTCATAATTTTTCAATCTTATGTGATGTGCCTAACAATTTCTCAAACCTCTCAACTCACCTCACCACACTCCCTCTCACTGACGTGTGGGGCTTGATCACAGTGATCATCTTCCACCTCAAGTACTTGTGCCAGCTCCACCATGGTTGTGGCTCATGCTACCCCTAGTTTCTGACACCACACCCACAGTTCCTCTCTGGCATTGCCAACCCCCGCCTACCCGTTGCCTCAATGCGATACTGAGAGACCATGTGGAGGTCATCCCATGTGTGTGATGAGTAATTGACATCGGTTTAAGAAAGTCGAGTTTGATTTGGATCGTTCGGTCCTTGACGTTGTGTGGTGCAATCGGGCTCGGTCGGACTTGGTCAAACTTGGTCAAAATGGTTAGGATGCATAATATGTCGACTTATTAGGTTTGGGCTATTTCATTAATGCATTTATGCTTACATGTATCGAGCGGTACTATTTGATGTGTTTCTTGTCTGTGTTGGCTGCAGGACATCGAGGCGGAGTCGTGGCGAGACACGAGGTGACCGGACTAGACACGGGCGGTGTCGAGGTTAGAACGGTCAAATGTATCGAAGACGGCGGAGACTCGAGGTGGTTGCGAGGCTTCTTCTCCTTTGAGCAACAGAGAGCGTAGGGTAGATAGAGGTCAGTCGTGTTTGACTACTTCATCTGCTCGACGTGTTACTCAGTATTGGGTGCCAAAATCACTCTTGATTTACCCCAGTACTGAGACTTTACTCTCTTGTTGACTCAGGTTCGCCGGGCAGGGAAGGGAAAGGTTTGGCTAGTAGACTCTGGGTGTTCATGACACATGACCAGAGACTCCCGTTGGTTTTCTTCCCTTGCCCGTGCTCCAGGTGATGAGATGATCACCTTCAGAGATGCTTCATCTGGGCGCGTCATCGCCAAAGGTACAGTGCGCGTTAATGATTCTTTCATTTTGAAAGATGTTGCTTTGGTTAGTAAGCTACAGTATAATTTTCTTTCCGTTTCTCAGCTTACTAATGACGGTTTCGAGGTGAGTTTCAAGAAAAATGCTTGCAAAATTCTTGATTCTTCGGGTAGTCTGGTTTGCGGGATTTCTCGTTTTGGGAGGATCTTTCGTGCTAATTTTTCTGAGTCTTCTGGTGATCCTCTCAGGTGTTTAGTTGCTTCTGAGTCTCACGATCTTTCTTTCTGGCATAGGAGACTTGGTCATATTAGATTTGACCATTTGACCCGAGTTAGCGGCCACGACCTCATTCGTGGTTTGCTGAAACTCAAGATGGTCAAAAATCTAGTTTGTGCTCCTTGCCGGCATGGCAAGATGGTTGCCGCTTCCCATCCTCCGATCACAGTTACTATGACCGATGCACCAGGACAGCTGCTCCATATGGATACAGTTGGACCAGCTCGAGTGCAGTCAGCAGGAGGAAAGTGGTATGTCCTTGTCGTGGTCGATGACTTCTTGAGGTACTCTTGGGTGTTTTTCTTAGCCTCGAAGGATGAGACATTTACACACTTCCGATGTCTTTTCAGTAGGCTTTCTATTGAGCTTTCGGGTGCCTTATGAGCAATCCGCAATGACAATGGCACGGAGTTCAAGAATTGCTACTTCGAGAGATTCTGCGATGAGACGGGTGTAGAGCACCAGTTCTCTTCTCCGCACGTCCCACATCAGAATGGCGTTGTGGAGAGGATGAACCGTACCCTGGTTGAGATGGCCAGGACAATGCTCGATGAGTACTCTACCCCGCGGAAGTTTTGGGCTGAGGCTATAGCTACCGCGTGCCATGTTTCAAATCGAGTTTTTCTTCGGGCACACTTGCACCGCACTTCTTATGAGTTGAGATACGGGCGAAAGCCCAATGTCTCTCATTTTCGTGTGTTTGGTTGCGAGTGCTTTATTTTGAAGTCCGGGAACCTAGACAAGTTCGAGTCACGTTCTTGTGATGGGATCTTTCTAGGCTACTCGACTTCTTCGTGGGCTTATTGGGTTTGGAACTGCGAGTCTAGCAAAATGGTAGAGACCTGTGAGGTGACCTTCGACGAGGCCAGTCCGGGGACTAGGCCCGATGTTTCAGGTTCTTTAGAGCAGTCCGAGCCCATCTTTGTGGATGATGAGGACGATGGAGATGAGGGTTGTCTACCCGATCCAGTTCCCCATCCACCCCTTGAGGTGCCTTCTTCCACCGCACCTCGAGGCGATCAGCCCATGCCTTCTGCTTCTTCTGGAGCTAGTGGCTCTATTCCTGCCTCGTCAGCTCACGAGGTAGAGACCACTTCTTCATCTCATCCTGGACCTCCTAGACACATTCATAAAGACCATCCTTCTGAGCAGATTATTGGAGACCTTTTTGAGCGAGTCACTCGTTCGAAATCTGGCATGTCTCATTTCTGTCTCCATTTTGCCTTTGTTGCCTCATTCGAGCCCAAGGACGTTTGTCATGCTCTCTCTGACTAGTCTTGGGTCAATGCCATGCATGAGGAATTAGAGAATTTTGAGAGGAACAAGGTCTGGTCGCTTGTTGAGCCCGCTCGAGGTCACAATGTTATTGGGACTAAATGGGTGTTCAAGAACAAGCAGAGTGAGGATGGGGTAGTTGTTCGAAACAAGGCTAGACTAGTAGCTCAGGGGTTCTCTCAGGTTGAGGGTCTAGATTTCGAGGAGACCTTTGCCCCTGTAGCTAGACTTGAGGCCATTAGAATTCTGCTTGCCTTCGCAGCTTCTAAGGGTTTCAAGCTTTAGCAGATGGATGTCAAGAGTGCCTTCCTCAATGGCTTTATTGAGGAAGAAGTCTATGTGAGACAGCCTCCAGGTTTCGAAAACCCCAAATACCCAAACCATGTCTTCAAGCTTTCCAAAGCTTTGTATGGACTTAAGTAGGCCCCTAGAGCTTGGTATGAGAGGCTTATGTCCTACTTGTTGAGTAATGATTTTGAGATGGGTAAAGTAGACAAGACCTTGTTCATCCGCCGGCCTGGCACTGATCTTCTGCTCGTCCAGATTTATGTGGATGACATCATCTTTGGCAGCTCCTCGCATGCTCTCGTTTCCCAGTTTTCTGATGTCATGAGCTCGGAGTTTGAGATGAGCATGATGGGCGAGTTAAGCTTCTTCCTTGGCTTCCAAATCAAGCAGACTCGGGAGGGTACTTTCTTGCATCAGGGCAAGTACACTCGAGACCTCCTGAAGCGCTTCGATATGAGTGATGGTAAGCCGGTGTCCACTCCGATGGCTACATCAGCTTCACTCGACCCAGATGAGGACGGCGAGCCTGTTGATCAGAAGGAGTATCGTAGTATGATCGGCTCCCTCTTGTACCTTACTGCCTCGAGACCGGACATACACTTCGCAGTGTGTCTTTGTGCCTGGTTTCAGGCTTCTCCTCGCGTATCTCACCGCCAGGCGGTGAAGCGCATTCTTCGGTACCTTCGAGCTACCATTGACTATGGTATCTAGTACTCTTCCTCTTCCTGCCTTTCCCTTAGAGCCTACTCGGATGCAGACTTTGCCGGCTGTAGGATAGATAGGAAGAGCACTTCGGGCACCTACCAGTTCATTGGCACTTCTCTCGTTTCTTGGTCTTCGAGGAAGCAGTCCGGTGTTGCACAGTCCACTGCAGAGGCCGAGTACGTTGCTGCAGACAGTTGCTGTAGCCAGGTGCTTTGGATGGTCCCGACCCTGCGGGACTTTGGGTTAGTTATCGACAGTGTTCCACTCTTTTGTGATAACACTTCTGCGATTAACATTGCTAAGAACCCAGTGCAGCACTCCCGGACCAAGCATATTGATATCCGATATCACTTCCTTAGAGACCATGTGGAGAAGGGTGATATAGTGCTCTAGTTTATGGAGAGTGACCACCAGTTGACTGATATCTTCACCAAGCCTTTGGATAGCTCGAGGTTTTCAGCTCTGCGAGGAGAGCTTGGGGTGGTTTGTCCTTACTGCCTTTTGATTGCATTACTGCCTTTACTGCTCTTGTGAGGGGGAGCTTTGTGCTTTACTGCCTTTTGATTGCATTATATTGATTATGCTCTTACTTCCTTCTGATTGCATTGCATACGGGTGCATTTGGGTTAGTCCTCCTAGCATAGATTAGAGTGTTTCTCACGTCTAGCTGTTTAGACTTCTTACTCTTATCTTGTGATTCTAGGATGCTGCTTATTAGCTGTTCTCTTCTCACTAGGTTGAGCTCACTCACTGCTTATAGGTTCTAGCGAGGGTCGGGCCACCCTCGGGTAAACAGGGTACGTGTTTGCTCCTTGGTATGTTAGATGATCAGTTGATAGTCCTAGAGTCATATGGGGTAGATGAGAGTCAGTCTGAGCTATAGTTCCTCTATATCTTTTCTATGCTTTAAGGACTGCCCGTTCTGATTTTCTTTCCCAGCTTCTCGATCTTATTGCTTTGGTTCAGGGGGAGTTCGTTTGGGAGTTTCTGGAGCTTAATATTAACATAACTCAACTTGAACTAAAAATTGCAACACATGTTGAGGGGGAGCTGGATTTTCTTGCATTTCAGCATTTCGCATTGTAATATAACTACTTTGAGCCTTGATTATTATCCTGTTATGACATGTTTACAATGCTTTACACCGTGCCATGACTTGTGCTTATTTGCTAGATTTATCATGACTTCATATGTGTAGACTAGCTTTTGCCATGATAAGTTAATTAAACTTGCTCAAATTGAACTAAAACTTGTCATGTTAGCTTTTGAGACTAGTCTGACTTTAGTTATCCTTTTATGATTTATGCCATGTCAAATAGGCTGAGTTGAGCGTTGAATCTCTATTGAGCCTTAGATTGAGATATTTTAGTCTCTTGATGCAGCATGAGTTAGTACAACATGTTAAAAAGCAAAAAGATCTCTTTTGTGCGAAAAAACTGATCTCATCAATTCTTTCTCATGAGACTGCTTGCCATTGCACTAGGCATAAACTCAGGGGGGAGTTTTGGATGACCAAGACTATCTCCTTAAGCTCATTGCTTGGAGTGGTCGCATATGTCTTGAGATCTAGCACATAACTAAACAAAAATCTTGGTTGGAAACAATCATGAGTTTCTCAAAGTAAAAATATGTCAATTGTGCTCAATTTGCTAAAATTTCAAAGGTTACAAGTACTTAAACGAATGTTTCACTCTTGAGCTTGTAGCACTCTAATTTGACTCAATACTAGTTTCTTGGTTTCGCTTAGCTTATTGACATGGTTTGCATCATCCTTGGATACCTCTAACTACACTTTGATCATGGATGACTTGACATGCTCACAAATTGCACTAAAATTCAGATTGTCATCTATTTGGTTTAGCTGGCTTATATATATATCCTGTCATGATCTAGATAGCATTCTATTGAGTTATGGCTTGATGTAATACTTAAATTGTCATTTTGGATAATTCTCATAGCTCTAAATGCTTAGAATAATCAAACTTCAGCCATTTTATCCATTTCCATGACTTGTCCTCTTCCTTGCATCCTTGATGTGTTTATTGCCAAAAGGGGGAGATTAGTGGTAGAAAAATCCTTTTTGGGAGCTTTGAGGACAACTTGTTCTTTCTTGTGCTTTCTTGTGCTCCTTGCGTCGACATGGTCATTAGCTTCATTTCATTCCTTTGGACCATGTTTGACTTATTAGCTTCATTTCCTTCCTTTGGACCATGTTTGACTTCTTTCTTGCATTTCAAACTCAACTTTGCGCTTTTTCTGAGTTTGTCAATATACTCATCAAGGGGGAGATTGAGAGACCATGTGAAAGTCATCCCATGTGTGTGATGAGTAATTGACATCCGTTTAGGAAAGTCGAGTTTGATTTGGTTGGCTCGGTTCTTAACATTGTGTGGTGCAATCGGGCTCGGTCGGACTTGGTCAAACTTGGTCAAAATGGTTAGGATGCATAATATGTCGACTTGTCAGGTTTGGGCTATTTCATTAATGCATTTATGCTTACATGTATCGAGCGGTGCTATTTGATGTGTTTCTTGTCTGTGTTGGCTGCAGGACGCCGAGGCGGAATCGTGGCGAGACACGAGGTGACTGGACTAGACACGGGCGGTGTCGAGGTCAGAACGGTCGGATGTGTCGAAGACGGCGGAGACTCGAGGTGGTTGCGAGGCTTGGACGACAAGGAACAGGAAGCTTCCCAGAAGGTGCACGAGGGGCGTTTCAGTAAAAATGCAAGGCTGCACAGGCGGGAGCGGGTTCCGTTGGATCTGGCGGGCGTAACGAGTTGGAGACCCGTTAGCCAAGGGCTATATAAAGGAGGGAGTGGCTGCATGCCCCCTCATGGCTTTGAGAGAGAGAGAGTTAGGGTTTGCTAGAGTCAAAAGAGGCTTTGTGAGTTTGTTTTGGCTTTAGGCTTTAGTTGGTGAGGCTTTAGTGGTTGAGAGCAGGAGGTGAACAGAGGGTGTTCTGTGTCTCCTTCGATGTGTTCTTGAGTCTCCTCTCCAGGAAAGAATGTAGTGTGTGTGTTCTTGAGATTGGGAGAGGGAGAGGTTGGATTGAGACCCTTGTAATCATTCCTCTTGTTCTAATGTCCATGCGTATGGGGACTCCTATGTAATCCTTGCTTGGTTGGAATGAAATTTCTGAAGTTTTCTCTCGTGCAGCCTCTCTGTTCTTCGTTCCTCTCTTTGAGTGATTTCTTGACTTTTTGAGTTTTGAGTTGTTTCTTGCTGAGGAGCGCCAAAATGGGTTGCTATGATCTAGGAGATGCTCAAAAGCCATTTGGCTAGTCAATCCTAAGAGCATACCTTGTTTAATCTCAGAATTTGATTTTTGGCCTTCTCTGTTCTTACTTATCTTGTTTAGGGTTTTGGTGTTTTTCTTGTTTCCCTTCTCAAGTTGGCCTGATTTTTGGTCTGAGAAGTCCCTTGGCTATTGCTATCTTGACTGTAAAATCTCACAAGCAAAGGACTTAAGACCATTGAGTAATTTGGGTTTTTGTGTGCTCCTTTCTGAAGTTTTTCAGGTTTTTGACATTTCTAGGGTTTGGTGTAAATCTGTGATTTCCTCCTTGAGATGGCTTGAAACTTGGTTTGAAAAAGTCCAGAGGCTATTATCTTGTTATCCTCAGAGTTTCTTGGCCAAAGGATCAAAGGCTAGATGGTAATTTCAGTTTGAAGGTAGCACTATGTAAGGTTTCATTTTCTCCCCCAAATCTGAAATTCTTGCTTTTGGGTTGATATCTTTTGGTCTCTTAGGCCCTGCTTGCTATTTAGTTTGTAGTCTCACATTTCTGGGCAGAGGAAACCAGAAGGAAGTCCCCAATAATCTCTTACTGTGAAGTATTGAGATAACCCTGAAATTTTCAGCCCCTGTCAGGTTTGAGTCCCGAGGAGCGGTCAGACCGCTATTGACCCAGCGGTCAGACCGGTGGTATATGGGCGGTTTGACCGGCGGTAAGAGAGCGGTCAGACCGGCCCATTACCTGTGGTCTGACCGCCCAGTGGGTTTTGGCTGTGGGTCTTTGTGATTTTTGCTAGTAGTTCTTTATTCTCTGCTTTGTTCTCTTTCTTGTCTAGTATTCTCTTTAGAGAACTTGAATCACTCATTTCATAGCTGTTCATAGCTATTGGAGGAAAGATTCTTGTTGGTGTTTTTGGGGGCAAGTTTTAAAGAGTCGACATTCACCCCCCTCTGTCGCCATTTCGGTCCAACAAATGCATCTCTTCCCCCTTGTATTCTTCTGTGCCTCGCATTCCATGGTGAGAATTCAACATGTCATTTGGCCGTGCTTGCCAGAACTCGTGCTCTGCCTTAGTCGTCCACACCTACAAAGCCCACGACTGTGTCTTTCCTCTTCAGCTCACCCCCTCAGTCTCTTGCGTGTGTTTGTTGGGCACCTTGCCCACTAGAACATCAAGAAACCGAAGTCATTCACGACGCTGGCAAGCACGCCACCATGATCTAGCATCTCCAGTGAGCTTCTCTCCTCCCCAACTCTATCCCATGTGCCTTACCTCTTGCTTAAACACCCTATTCATTTGATTGCCCTTTCATGCAGTGAACCACTTGGGCTAGGCTTTCTTCTTCCTCTCCGACTAGGCCATCTCCGTACACCTTCCTCTCTCTGGTGAGCCATACCTCGATTCCATTCACCCATACCTCGTCATGCGTGCAAGCAAGCTGATGCACACCCCTTTTGTAGCTTCTCTTTTGTTGGATTTTGTTGTCGCTGAGAACCTCCTCTTCGCCGCCGGTAGAGTCTTCAATGCCAGCCTCCTCCGCTCCTCCTCAAGTGCTGCCCTCACCTTCCGCGAGCTTTTCCTCCCTTGTAGAGTATGTGAAGTCAAAAAGAGAACTAAAGTAGTCAAATTAAAAAAGAGAACTAAAGTAGTCGAAGTAAAAAAAGAACTAAAGTAGTCGAAATAAAAAAGAACTAAAGTAGTCGAAGTAAAAAACAAAACTAAAGTAGTCAAACTCAAAAACAAAACCATATTTGTCAAGGTTGAGAAGAGAACCGTAGCAGTCAAAGTAAAAATCTGGCAGCGGTGTCGAAATCTTCGACCACTATCGGTGTTGAAATCTTCGACTGTTGCTGAAGTTGAGACTTTCGACCACTATCAAAGTCAAGACCTTCGACCACTGCTAGAGTCAAAACCTTCGACTGCAGTAGTCATGATCTTTGACTACAGTAGTCATAATCTTTGACTACTAAACGTATTTGTAACTTTTGACTACTACAGTTTTCATATTCCATGAGTGCTACGGTGCTTGTAATGCATGAGTGCTACTCAGTGAACAGTAACAACGACACAAAAGCAACCAAAGAGTATTAGAAGTCATAAAATGCACTATAGCATCCAAAGGGTATTAGAAGTTATAAAATACACTGTATCAAGCAAAGAGTGTTAGAAGTCATAAAAAGAGTACTATACCAGCTAAGAAGAGATAGTTCAAACCAAGCCAAAACTCAAATGCTTATAACTTTTGCATGCGAACCCCAAATTTAGTGATCTTTGTTTCTAATTTCCTCTAAAATCATGATCTTTTTTAATATACAAAATATTTTTGTTTTGTTTTTATTTAAATTTGTTTGGATCTTATTTGCATTTATTTGGATTATATCGATTAGACGATGACATGTCGGACGACTTAGAAAATGCACTCGAAACATTCATTAAACAACAAGAGTAAGGCAAGCACCCCCTTTGACCATATTGATCCCAATATTTTAATTATTGTATATTGTTTGCAAAATTTATTATGCATGTATGTATGTTTCATTAAAATTGCTATACTGTAAGTAATGGTAGACACAACCACTCATATGCATTGAACCCTCCCTTGTAGATTTGATATCTCCACATGTTGTAATCCTTAGGACATGGTTAGATATAGCTAATATCAAAATTAGGGTACATTACGATGAGTACATGTTCTAGATGTTTAGCCACGCACTAGTTTATGCTAAGTTTAAACTTTCGAACAAATTTTCACATGAACTTGGAGGTTTCAAAATGTTAGGCTAGAGGAGGAACCTCTGTTAGTTTGGTATAAAATAAAATGAAAAACCTGGTTTTTGGACGTGGGCTAGTTATATGATAAATTATTAAATGTGAGGAAGAACCTCGCATGTAGGTAAGGGGAGATGTTCGCCTGGGTCAATTAAAGACTAAACGTTGTTACCGTATATCTAAGTCACACCACACAACCACATGTGCTATATGGGCTCTAGATTTAGCTAATTAAGTTGTCTAGGTCTAACCTTGTATTATGGTAGGCACATATGTAGTGAGGATATTCCAAGTAAAGGTCTGCTCGTAGGGGCTCTCTTCACCGAGGTGTTGGGATCAAAGCTTGATCATACAATGGTGAATGCCCACTTGGGAGACGAACCTAAGTGAGGGTCTTCGCTTAAGAGATGGATCTAAGTGAGGATTCGAATGCTCTCTTAGGAGATGGATCTAAGAGAGGTTCGATGTTCATTGGGCTGGTTCAAGGTTAGGACTAGATGACCTAAAGGCTATATGATAATCACTTTCGTCACATGCCCAAGGAAGCATGTAATGGCCGATAGTGCATTTTATTATCTCATGTGGATAAAGTTATGCAGCCTCTATAGAGTGTTAAAAACTATTTAAATAGTCGTGCTCGCAGTCATGAGCATGCTTGAATGTAGCTACAATGGGTATAATTTTCCTTTTCAAAACTGTTTCACTAAACATAATGGGATGGCATGTACGCGTCTTTTGTGTGCCATGCCCATGGGTGGGAATTGTGCGGTGTTCACAACCGAGGAAGGCTGGAACGGATTTGATCTACTGTTATGGAAGTTATATAAATATTATTTCATTATATATCAAATACTCTTTACAATTCCGTTTGCAAATTATTACTTACTGATATTGCAAATGAAATTTGCTTTATGCTGAAAATAACTTAGTTCAGAGCCTCATCCTTAATAGCCATGCATATGTGTACAATTTTGTGATACACTACAAGTCTTGTGAGTACACAATGCACTAAACCTTTCTTAAATTATTGTTGATCAGATAATGAAGAAGGTTACGTGCCCAACGATGCATATTTTGTTCCCAGCACCAAGGAATTTGACGATGGTTCTTTCTAGGGCCTAGCTCCAGTCGGTTGCTTGTGGGCTATGATGGCATACCACTAGATGCTTTTGCTTATTTACTAGTCTTCTGCTATATTTTGTTCTAGACTCATATGTTTATTTGCCCAGTCGACTCTATGTGTATAAACTCTACAATGCATCACTTATATATCACTCTTTTGTTGTAAATTATTTATGTGCGATGTGTATGAATGTGAACTCAATGATGTAAATTTGTATACTGATCATGGGACTAGTACATAATACATACAGTGATTTTCGGTGTTTTCGTGCCCGGTGTCCCTACACTTCAACTGAAAACTACATAACAACAATATTGAATCACTTGTTTTAATCTAATATCTAGTGAGTTATATTAAGTTTTGATCCATTAGAAACTTTATTTTAGTTGCTAGTTATGTTTCCTTTGCATAGCTTATCTTTCGTTTGATCTAAAACCGAACACTCATAATCAATCTAGGTTGTTATTTCCATCGAATCCGAGTTCAATCTGTGCATTGTTCAGTAAATTGGCCATAACTTTTGTGTCCTAACTTGGATCGAGGCATTCTTTGATTTGTTGGAAAGAACACAATGAGACCTCAAAAATTGATATTTTGAGGCGTTCTTGGTGTTTTCAACTCGACAAGTTTTTGCACTTGTAGAGTGGAATTTTGAATCTGATTCTATTCTAAGAATCCAATCTGTTGTTCTTGCATCATCTTGGCGTGTTGTTCTTGTGCTGTGTGTGGGTCATTCCTTGAGCTTAACTTAAATTCCTTTCATATTTGAAACTAGCATTGATAATTGCTCTGTTTGGCTGCTTTATTGTTATCTCTTGCACAAATTTGAGAAGTGTTATGAGAAGTGTTAGATTTAAGTGTGCTGAATAAGAAAAAAATTGTTTTGGCAGAATAACAAAAGTAAAGAAAGACCACATAAACATAAGGATAAAAGCTAGCGGCAAGCAAGAAAAGAGAAAGTGAAAAAAGGTGTGCTGGCCATGAGAAAAAAATAGAAGAGATTATACTCAAATTTTGTGAATTTCAGATTGTGCAATTGAGTTGTCTTGACCAATCTTGTGCCCTTATTATCATCTTATGCAATTGGATAGTGTCTCTCCTAGTAGTTTGTGCAATATGAGTTAGTTTAATCTAATTTTTAAATTGCTCTTCACTATCTTATTCCTTTGTTTGCATCGAGTCACACTTATCTTTGCATTTGCGTTGCTATATACATCACTTATATCTTATGATCAACAATTAGGTAATTGATTTTAGCTTGGATTATTATTTAATTTGACAATAACCTAGAATTTAGATTGCATTTCTTTGTGTTAGCCAACCATGCTCCACATATATCCTTGTGTTACCACATTGATTCCAAGCATTGCAATTATTTCACATATCCCTCACTACAATTCCACACACGAATTGCCGTGTTTGTGTACTTGCATTCTTGAAGAAGAAGTACAAACTTTGTAAGGTGAGAGTGAGTTGTGAGTATTCATACACATTAGTTCAATTATTTGCTTGTTATTTTCTTTTGTTTGCACTAACTATGTCAGGACCTTCACGTCATGGTGATAATGTCAAAGAGATGGAGGACTTACATTATGGTGTTGATCTTCGTCCAAATATTCATGCTCAATTCCAAATAACGAATCAACATTTTACAAGAATATGCGATATGATGACCAATTGCATTGGTTGTTTGGAAGAGAACATGAATACTCAATTCACACAGCTCAAACAATCCGTTGATGTGCGATTTGATGTTGCAATCGCTTCTCTATGGCGTTTGGAAGCAAACCTAGGCATCCAACTGGCCATACAACAATCGAACTGTGTGTTTGATGTTGTTCCCGCACAAGTTGCACATATTCACCCTCCACAATGATGTCCCGATGTAAGATATGATCCATTGTTTGATGATTTTCAGGACAATAATTTTGATGTGATGTCCAATGGAGCTCTTGATGGAAACTACAACAACTACGGTCATCAACATGGATTCAATAATCAAAATAATAGTGTTGTCCATATGAGAAGAGGTGCAAACTCTAGAGCATTTGGCAACCACAATGGCAGTAGAGGACGTGTATGTGAGGAAGATAGTTTAGGTAAACTTAAAATATCAATTCCTACCTTTAATAGTAGAACCGATCCCGAGGAGTATCTTGAATAGATGATGAGAGTTGATCAAATTTATGATGGGAAAACTTCACTGAAGAAAAGAAGGTACGCACTGCATCCATTGAATTCACTGGATATGCTTTGTTTTGGTGGGATCAATTGAATTGGGAAGGTAGAAGACTAAATATTTGGAATGCCATGAAAGACATAATGAAAAAAATGATTTGTGCCACCATATTATGTTCACACAATTCATACAGAGTTTCAACGCCTTAGGCAAGGTAAGTTTTCTGTTGATAAATATTGGAAAGAGATGGAGGTGCTTTTGATTCGTGTAGGTTTGCATGAACCCGAGGAGGCTACAATGGCTCATTTTTTTGAGGGGCTTAATGTGGATATTCAAGATCGTGTGGAGATACATCCACACACCAATCTCCAAGAGCTAGTGCATCAAACTTTGCGTTGTGAGAAATAATTGCAAAGAAAATCACAAGGTGGCTATTCCTATGCATCTACATCAAAGTACACCTCAATTACCAAGTCAAATCAATAAATGGGTGATGCTAAAAATTCATCCAAACTTTGGGCATCACAAAAATCAGCACCCACGTTCCAATCCAATGAGGTAAGTAAGGTAAGTCCAACTGCATCTAAAGTTACTACTTCTAATGCTAGGAGTAGCAATATTACTCGCTTTAAATGTCAAGGAAAAGGTCATAAGGTGAGTGAATGTCCAAATAAACATACTATGCAAGTGATATACAATCTGAAAGTGAGTATGAAGATGACACTAAATCTAAAGATAGTAATTCCGATAAAGAAGTTGATGTGTTGACTTATGAAACCAGAGAAGCACTTAAAAGGTACAAAAAAGTGGAAAATAATGAGCATCTTGGCTCAAATCAGTGTAACATCTTTCATGTTAAAGGTAATATCAAGGATAATGTATATATTCTAATCATTGATGGTGGTAGTGGTCAAAACCGTACTATCCTTGATATGATTAAGACATTAGAATTATCCATGTTCAAAAAGACTAAAGCTTATCAAATTGAATGGTTGGATGAATGTAGAATTGTTAAAGTCACACATGTTGTTCGTGTACCCTTTTCTATTGGTAATTATAAAGAAAAAGTTATTTGTGATGTGGTACCCGTGAACGCATGTGATGTTTTGTTAGGTTGTCCGTGGTAATATGATCATGATTATGTTTATCATGGCAAAACCAATCAATACACTTGTTCTTTAAAGGAGAAAACATTTACTTTGCTTCCTATATCTCCTAAAGATGTGTTTAATTCTAGTTTTAAGAAAAAGAGCTTTAAATTTGCTAAGAACTATGGATTCACCTTTGCTTAAAGTGTGCACTTTAGTTAAGCAAAAAGAGGTAGATGATGCTATGAGTGTTTCTACAGCTGCATAGCTGTCGATCTATCTCTACTGAATGAAATACTGGTTTCCCAAGATGAGGAGAAAACATGTCAAATTTTTCTATCCTCGACGTGCGCTAAAAATAAAGTTCAAGAAAGTGACCTTGGTGTGCTTGTCAATGAGCAAAATCCTAGGATGGCTTTTCTTGAAGGGAGGGAGATGATGAGGACATCCCAATGATTACACTAAATTATAATCATTCTCCACAAGTTGATTCTTGTCTTTGTGTTTGCGAGTGTAGGGAATCAAAAGAACGTGTCTAGCAGGAGGTGAGGGAGGATAGGGCACGCAATACAAGCACAAAGGTCAAGGAGAGAGGTGATGGCCACATGGGCCCATGAGCCAGGCTAGCTACACACAAGAAGCCCATGGTGCATGGATATGAAAGAAACAAGGATAATATATGAAGGCCCAAGTCCAACCTGCAACATTATGGACCAACTTTCTCTATTCGGCCATCAAGTCCAAGCCCAAACCCAAATGGCAATGGAGGCTAAGAGCATCACCAAGCCCACCAAGTACTTTGGATAAGATTTTTAAATTTAATTAGGATCCAACTCAATCCCATCTAACTTTAAATTTAGAATCAAGTCCAAAATCAATTCGACACAATACGGAATAGTTGGTAGGGTTGCATTAAAAAGCCCATAACTTTTACAAACGGAGTTCGATTTGGGTGCTCTTGTACTCGTTGGAATTGCTAGAATTGATCAGTCGTGATCAATCAATGTGTGCCCCAACTACGTGTTGGTTGTGTGGATTGATTTTCTTGTTATTGTTAGATGCAAGGTTGCTATAATTTCATATTAAGGCCCCGTTTGGCACAGCTCCACCACCGGCTCCTGGAGCTGTTTGGAGCCGTTTTGTGCCAAACGGGGTAAAACAAAACAGCTCCACCCAAGGAGCCCCTTAAAACCTGCTGAGATAAAAGTGGCTCCACCCAAGGAGCTAAAAAAAGTAGCTCCACCCAGCTCCACCCAAATGCCTGCATCAAACTGCCCTTGCTCCATTGTGAAATTACATCGCCTGCCATCGGGGCCAAAACACTGGACCATGGGAACCATCGCGGAAATGGTGGACCGGTCCCTGAGCGAGCGCGCGCCCGGAGGCCAGATCGTCAACTGCGTCCACGTCGGGCTGCTGTGCGTGCAGGAGAACCCGGCGCACAGGCCAGCCATGTCGGCCGTGAACGTCATGCTGAGCAGCAACACGTTATTTGGTCATGTTGGTGTTAATGGCTGATTTGATATTTATCTTGCCATATATGTGTTGATTGACTAATGAACTAGCTTGTTATTTGGTCACTTGATTGTTATGTGGATAGTGTATGGTTGATATGACATATGCAAACATGGGTATATTGGACAATTGACATCTCTCAACCATGCATAATAAAACAGGTGGAGCTGTTTTGCCAAACAGTCTACCAAAACAGCTACAGCTCCACCGGTGGAGCTGTTCGTGGAGCTGAAGCCAAAAAAAACAGCTCCACTTGTGAAGTGGAGCCGTGCCAAACGGGGCCTAAATTGTTATCTTTGAGTTATCTTTGTTCGTCGTTCATCGATTATCATTGTAAGATCAGGCCATCCTATATCATAAAAGGTCATCGATTATCATCACAAGATCAGATCACCCGTATCATAAAAGAGCAGGTCCAGTCACGAGTGGTCCATGGCAGTCGCGCGGCCGGCGAGGCCGCGCTCGTCACACTAGCGAGCTTGCGCGGTTGTGCTGCGATCCTTTCTCAGCTCGAAGAGGAATCCATGGAAGAACAGTGGAGCGGAGAGATTCCGTGGAGTCTATCGCCTTGTAAATTTGCCTTTTTCTTGTGGGAACAAGTCAACAAAAATAAATTGAAGAAAGAAGTACTAGTAGGTTGTTAGCTTCCACGTAATCAAAGTGTTTGTTACACGTCTAAGACCTGATCAAGCAATCGCTGGCCCAGATTACAGTTTGGATTTAGATAAGAAATATGCAAACCAATTGACATCAATGAGTTGCGTTGCATGGCTTGCAATCTATTCTGTACTCCCCAGCTACCAATGCAGCAGATCTCGACCGTTCAACGGGGAAATCTGAGGGTCACGCGGTCTTGTATTCTTAAATGTAAAATTCAAATTCAAAACCGGAATCTAGCCTGTTCCAATTTTTCACAACTCGCAACAACCTGCCGAGTAAGTAATTCATGGTGGTGATGGATGGATGCAGCCGCAGGAGAGCTGTTACCCGAGCAAATCACAAACGAGAGGTTTACTTAAAGGACAATGACGATTTCAGGCGGCGACGTCAGCGCTAAGCTGTCAAACAATGCGGCAAGTGGGCTTAGGCTCGGTTCTTTTGACTACGATTGGTTTTTAGTTGCGGCTAGTAAATCTAATGAATAATACTAACAAATAAAACCAAATAAAAAAATCAACTGAAGAGAAAAAAAGAATAGAGCCTTCGTTTACGCTGTACGAGCTTTGGCCCCAGGCAAGTTGGCACCGTCTCTTGCTCGGGGGGAGCGGGAAAGGAAGGTGAATGGCATGCTGCTGTTTCTTCTTCTTCTTCTTTTTCGTCGTCGTCGTCCTTCTCCTCGTCTTCCTCCTCCTCCTCCGGTGGATAAGTATGCGCAAGGAAACCAAAGCATGGCATGGGGGCCCGGAATCTAGCGGTGAAACAAAACAAAATTCAGGTTGATGTTTGCGTGCAGTGTTTTCTCCGTTCTCCCTTCGCATTTTTTTTTCCTTGTGAAGTTGTGCTCAAGGTAACAACCGACCGACCGATAGTGGTTACTGAAAGAAAAACTGCCTAAAAGTGCGGAACCTATGTTAGCTTCATGTAACGGTGACGAAGTACTTTTTCGTACTTCCTCGTTTTCAAATAATAACTGGCACTATTGATTTTTACTGTTCAAACTTTGACCATTATAAATATACAGTATTATTGATATATTTTTATAACAAATCTAGCAATACTATTTTTATTCTAGGTAACTATATATTTTAAAAATTAATAGTAGTCAAGATGACTAGTAAAAGTAAACGGAGCTAATATCTTCTGTAAAGAAAAGTAGCCAGGGGGGGGGGGGGTTGGAGACAGCCATCTATGCGACAGCGAAAACATTTTTTTCACGGTAGCCATTTTTTTAAAAAAATTAACCTCTCAACCTCCATCTTTACAAATATAGCGCCTTCAGTAGGCCTATCGAACTTTTCTAGCTTGGCAAGTCGCCGCTGGCCGTGTTGTGTAGCAACGTGTATGCACGGTATATGTACTGTGCAGCACTTTATGTATTTAAGTAGTGCTAATTATTCGCTAATTACCTGATATTAACTGTCGCTGTATTTTAGGGCTCGCCAGAGCTCGTAGGTCCATAGATGCTAGATTTAGAAAAAATAAATATCTAAAAATCAATTTTTAAAAATAACTAAAATATAATTTATGCGAACAGTTCTGCGAGTCAGGAGTCGGGACCTACCTGGCCCGTTTCGACCAAAGCACTGGTTTCCATTGGACCAGAAATCTAGATTTGCTCGGGCGCAGAAAAATAAATTAACTAACCGGCGCTTTTACCGCCGTGGTTCTGGACGTCATCGGCCGTCACAAAGAACAACTTGAGGATAGTTTCCACTTTCCAGGACGCGCGCCAAGATACTGTTGAAGTCCGCCATGGCATGCTCACCAGAAGGCCATAAATTCACAACCAATTAATTGAACCTCCCATACATTATACATATATCAAAAAAATGCTATACAATATTGGACTATTTTTAAAAGAAAATTAGTCGAATTTCATACCATGCAATTTACACACCACCTCCATCTCTATCTTCAGCGAAGATTCGGCGAGGCTCCCCGTCGTCTTGTTCTTCGACTATTGTCGGCGCCGGCGTTTTTAATGGAGGTGCTGAGTTAGGGTTTGGGTTCACCGATTAGGGTCAGGGTTCACTGGTGGCCACTGGGCTTACAGAAATGTTGGAGTAGCGGCGGACCGACAGCATGTAGCGGCAACGGTAGTGCGTCGGGGAGGCGGTGCCGACACCGGACACGGGTGACGAGGAGGGTGGTGGGTAGGGGTTGGGGTGGAGACACGATGGTGGTGGGAGGACAGCAGATCCGGCGGCGGCAAGCCGTTGGAGATCAGGAAGAAGGACAAGCCAGTAGTGGGGAGGTGGCAGAGGGGCGGTGGTTGAGGCGGGGTGCAGCGTAGGTGCCGAGAACAGCGTAGGCAGCTACGGAGGGGGCAGTAAAGGCGGAGAGAGGTGGTTGTCAGTGGGCCTTGCCAATGCAGTGATGACATTGGTGAGGAGCGGGAGGCGACGCGTGGAGTGGATGGGGGAGAGAGAAGGGAGAGTTAGGATTAGGGTATTTTATAGGATTTAAAAGGAATCTAGAGTGTTGAATCTCCGTCCAATGATCCTAAAACCTGACAAATTTTGCTTTAGAAAATAGTCAAATTTTCTATAGCCAAACAAAAAACACCTTCTATATAGGGCCTGTTTGGCAGAGCTCCACCAACTCCAGATCCACCAAAAACAGCTCCACTCCACGAATTTTTACCCAAACGCTCCAGCTCCACGAAATCTGGATCCACCAAAATAATGAATCTAGCTCCAGATTCATGAAATCCATGGAGCACCTCAAGGGGTGCTCCACGAAACCTTGTTTCGTACCTACTCGTGGAGTTGGGTGGTAATTACCCACCTTTTGCCACTGGTTACACACCCCATCCCATACCACCATAAAACCCATGGGCAAAACAGGCCATTCCCACCAAAGACTCAGTTTCGTGGATCTGGAGCTGCTGTACAAGCCAAACAGTTTTGTCTAGCTCCATGGTGGGATCCCAGATTCACGGTGGAGCTGTTTTTAGTGGATCTGCTGCTCCATATTCATTTTTTCAGTGGTGGAGCTCTGCCAAACAGGCCTATAACTGACGTGCGAACGTCCATGTTATCGTTGTCTATCGCCGTTTCTAATCTGCAAGCTCATAACCTGCTGACAGCTACGGTTATCGTCTACCCATTGAACGTCTGGGCATCCTTGTATAAACTACTGATACAATCGATTTTTTTTGAAAAAAGAAAACCGACATTAGTTTGCACAAATGTAGTAACGTGCTCGAGCTTATTGGTCAAGGCTAGTTGCCACTGTGATCCCCACGCGTTCGGATTTTGGCGTCGCTTTTTGGCCAAGTATAGAATGACAAATTAAATGCTCTGAAAATGTCACTAGGACGTGGTCAAAGCTGTCTGGTGGTGTGGAAATGACTGTTGTACCCTTCTGAGATTTCACTAATAAATTAAATGCTCCGAAAATGTCTTTAGTTCAGTTGCTACTGTGGTAGGTTCTTTCCCTAGACAGTTCGACGAATTATAGATGGGTTTTTTAAACTGTGATTTATAGTTTTTGGCTTAAATTTTTGAATTCTGGTTGTTCACGAGAGACAGTACGCAGAGGAAAACAGTCGCATGCGATTTTTGTCAGTATAGCTGAACTAGGTATAGTTTCTAATACAATCTACCTATAGACCCCGCATTAAAAAAACACACTGTTTAAAAGCTAGTCACTGTAGCAAAGTAAAGCCAAAGCAAAGTGCTCCAAACCTATGCATAGTGTGTAGCGGTGAAACTTGGCCGAAGAGCATAGTTATTGAAATCGCACCGATGTTCGAACCCATAAATTGGTTCACCGATTGGACCACAATCCATTAGGGGAATTGTCAGCTCTCAAGAAAATGATAAAATATTTCTTTGTGAATACGATTTTTGTGGGGAATGCTAAGGGCATTCTCAATAGTAGACACTGTTGTGTTATTTTTATACTTTCCACATCATCAAGAAATAGCTATAGAAATAATCTCTTCAATGGGTAGTGTGTATCTATAGATCGGACAATAAATTTCACCCACCTCTCTCTCTCCCTCTCCCTCCTTCCACCATCTCTCCCCCTCACATCACTAGCCGTACCCTCCCTCTCTCTCTCCCTCCTCCCACCATCTCTCCCCCTCATCACCGGCCAGATCCCTTTCCCTTCTCCTGTCTCCTCTCAGATTTGGTTGGATCTGTGCTGGCAGCACCCAGATCCAGGTGGCGTGACAGTGAACACATAGCTGGTGTAGGCAACAAGCACACGGTCGGCACAACGAGGCTCCCACCACCGCCTTCTCTCCTCCAGCCACCGTCAAGCACCGCCTCCTCCAATAAGCACTGCCGCCAAGCTCGTCGTGGAGTGGAGCAGCACGGCGGCAAGCGTGGAGTGGCACGGCGGCCCATCGTGGAGTGGACCATGTAGGAGTGCAAGGCCATGAATTGTGTGTTGGATTTTGTGCCCAAGCAGTGTCTATATGAAGACACTTATAGCCCTTATGCTGGCTACTATACCCAAGAAAAAAACAGAGTTTAGAACTATCTCTAACTTGCGCATATTATATGGACACAAATTGAGCCAACAAGCACATCCAAAACTAGAAGAAAGGTGTAATTAGGCTTAGTGCCAAACAATTATTCAAGGGAAGTATGATGATTGATCACTCAACTTAGGAGGTGATTGATCAAGTAGCAAGCTGAAACGAAAGCCTTATCCCAGAATTTCATAGGAACCGAGGACTGTGCCAACAAAGATAACCCTACTTCAAACAGTATGTCGGTGTTTTTTTCAGTTCTACCATTTTATTGATGTGTATGAGGACACGAAACTTAATGTTTATGCCTATCCGTTGGAAGAAAGAATGCAACTGTCTATACTTGCCACCCCAATCAGTCTAGACATACATGATTTTCTTATTCAAAAGGTGTTCCACAAGAGATTGGAACTGAAGGAAAATATGTGCAACATCATATTTATACGTAAGAGGATAAACCCAAGTGTATCTACTATAATCATCAATGAAACCTACACAGTAATGAAAACCATTGACAGAAGTTACAATGGATCCCCATACATCACAATGAACAAGTTCTACCAGGGCTGAGGACAAATTATTAGAACTAGAGAAAGGAAACTTATGACTCTTAGATAATTGACATGCATCACAAACTGAAGTGCATCTTTATTTGTGGAAACTAAAAGCTGATTAGATTGAAGGATTTGGCCAAGAACAAAGGACAATGGATGCCCAAGTTGACTATGCCATTGCTCCTAGGATGGTGTAACAGCAAGAAAAGTCTCTCGAGACTCCAATGTTGGCGCAATGGGATAGAGCCCATTCTTACATCTGTCATGTAGAAGAAGACTTCATGTAGCTCGATCCTTTACAAAAATCGATCAGGGTGAAACTAAAAAAACATCATTGTCTTTAGAAAAGCAAAGAACTAAAAGGAGGTTTTTTTTGAGCATAAGGAACATGGATAACATTCTTGAGGTTCTAGTAGAAGTTTGGATATGATAATGGCCAATATGGTGGATAGGCAAACCTGCATCGCCAACTATTTGCACTTGATCATGGCCAGTGTAGTGCATGGTCGGGCATTCAAGATCACCTATGATCTAATATGTCACACCTATGTCAATGTACTAGTCTGTATCCACACCATATGATGGAGCAGATGTAGAGGCTGTAACATGATTCTCTTTAGGCTGCTAGGAGTGATCGAATGTGTGGTAGCATTTGAACACCACATGACCAATCTTCTCACATACATAACAAGTGGGATGATTTCCTCCAGACTTGTGTGACTGATTGTTACTATTGTTGTAGCGACTAGTGTTGTTGCAGCCACCGCCACTGTTGTTGTTGCTGGTGTAGGCTCCCCTGCCACCACGGTTTTTGCCATAGTAAGTGTAGGATCGTATGGCGCAATCAGAGGGGGGTGAATGATTGTCTCCACTTTTTGATACCTAAAAACAAATCTCAAACCAAAAGAAAAGCAATATAAATTACCGACTGTAGATTTCGACCGCAAGCCATTTGACTGCTTGTTATGATCGCTTTTGCACGTAGTTGAAATTCCCCTCTACTTTAAAAGCTTCGACTGCTTGAACGCTTTGTTGCTCGAATGTTTTGATCGCTTTAACGAGTACAAGCTGAAGATAACACTGTGCTTATAGCACACTAGATCATGATACGTTAGCACGCCACCGAGAACACAGAAAATCAATGCTCAGAAAAACATGCCACCAATGAACTTTTCTTGGAATAGATCTAATCTATTATTTTTGTATCATATTTGTGGTTACAAAGCACCCACAGGCACCCCTAAAAACTTTCACACAAAAAGCCTCACAAAGCCACCGCCAAAACATTTGGCCTACCTCTGCTTTTATATGCTAGAGCCCTAAACCATATTTGACTCAAACAGAACACAAAATCCTATCTCTTCCTCAAATCAAGGGATCCGAAACCCTTCCTAACACGGATTTTACAAATCTCTAATATGTCCCATTACGGACTCCTTCCATAACGTTTTCAATCTCTCCATGTGATGAAGCCCCCAGAACGCACCTCCTGTAGCTCCATCTCGTATCATCAACCTCCGTGTAGAAGCCTCCAGGATCGCACTATAACATCCCAAAAATTTTATTTGCATTTTATGTGTTTTTTTTCTGGATTTATCTAGATTTTATTTCAAAGCCTAAAGTAAGAAAGTTTACTTTAAATATTTTATCTAAGCCAAAAAGGAGTTGTTTTGTTTTTCCTAAGTTCTCCTTGATTTAGAGTATTTTTGGGAATTTTTCTAGAATTTAAAAATCAATTTCAATGTTAAAAAGTATTTTTGTAAGAATTAAAATACCAAATTTAAGTTGAAAATATTTTTCCCAAGTCTAAAACATTTCTAGAGATTTATGTAAAATTGTTTTAGAATTTTTAGATATTATTTATTATTTTCTAAGTATTTATAAAGCTTTCTGGTATTTCTGAAAACTTAAAACAAAATTTAAATCTAGATTAATCTTGGACTGACACGTGTATGGCCCGGATTCAATCCGCCCACTGCTTGATCTAATCTCAGCCCTTCCTCTTCACTTAGCCTTTCACTATATATCCAGTGGCCCTGATTTGTTTGGGGACACGTGGCGCTCATCCGGCCGTCCGCCCCTCCCCTTCTCCTCTCTCTCTATCGCCGACATGCAGGGCCTGCATGTCAACTCTCTCTTCCTCCCCACTCTTCTTCCTCCTCCAGCCAAGCTACCATTGCCGGCCCTCCCCGAGCTTTAATGCGGCCGTTTTCCGCATTTAAGTCCCAAGCTAATACATGTTTTGATTGCCCCCTTCATTCCTTAGTCATTCCTGCTCGTTTTCCCCTCTTTTACGCACCTTAAACCCCCTCTTTAAGATCCTTTGCGCTAGCCTTAACTCCGACGAGTTGTGCTCTCCCCTTCTCTCCCACTCTCTTGCGTCCGAGCACCCCTGCATCGTGCTTGCCTCCGCTTCGGCCTCCCGAGAGCCCCGGTGAGCAATTGGCGTTACCTCAGTTCGTTCTGTGGCTCGCCGATGCCACCGCCTTCTTCCCCGTCTCTCGGCGACCGATCTCCACCCTTCCGCCGAGCGAAGACGCCACCAGAGACCCATCGTCGCCACTGTCCGAGCACCGCTACTGCTAAAGCTCGTCGCTGGCCCATCTCTGAGCCCCTTGACCCTGCGCCAAGGTGAGCTCGACTCCCCACTCCTTCCTCTTGTCGTTGCTCGTCTCGGCCTTCGCCACCAGGCGTTAGAGCGCCGGCGAGCCCGCAGGCCCAAGCACCCCCTCCGGCTGGCACCGCCACGTCAGCGCGCACACATGCGTGGCAGCCTCCTAGCGCCACGGCCTGGCCTTGTCAGCCCATTGCCACGTCGGCTGTGGACCTGGTCCACAGTAGACCGAGCCAAACCATGAACCCAATCCACCATAAACCCGGCCCCACCTATCAGCCAAATAAAATCATTTCCAATATAAAAATAATTCTGCCGAAAAATAAAATTGATGCTAAGCCATGCTTAGAATGATTTTGGTGGGAAGAATTGTTTCACACAAAATGATGATTTATAAAATCTATTCTTGAGTTTGGTGAGTCAAGAAAGTCTATGAAATTTTGATAAAATAAAATTATAAAACCTGGTTTAGACTTAGGCATTGGTATGGTGGTAGGTGCTTGCTGGCATGCACTGTTGTTCGATGATACAATGTCGACTGCCAGACACAAGGGGTATGTGGTTGGGCCTAAGTCAAGTTAAGGACTAGTCTGTGAACTACTATTACAAAGTCACACCGTACTACCACAAGTCTCGTATGGGACAGACCTGGCTAAATAATTTGTGAAGTTCCATTTTAATTTCGCCATAGGCTGAATGTGAGCATAGCGTAGGTCATGAGAAGTCTCACATGGCATAAGAGGGGGCTCTAACATGTGGATTCATGTTGTGGTGAAACCTTAGTGGTGGCGTAACTAATTTGGTAATGGAATATTGTAACAGCCTTGTCATGAACTCTCAGCCGCACACCTAAGGCAGTGTGTTAATCGTGTGGCAAAATGAGAGGACATGTCTTGTGGGTAAAGTTGTACACCTCTACAGAGTAACAAACTATCCTGGATAGCCGTGTCCACGGTCAAGGACATGCTAAGTATGGTTTTTCATGGATTAGACTTTAGTTTTTCATAAAATCTGGTTTGTGAACTCTTTTGGTAGAATTGGTCCGGGTGGGATACCCGTGGATAGGTTAGTGTAAGGTTGGTGCCTGTACTAACGATATTATTTCAGTTATCAAGTATTGCTTTTACATACTGTATTAAATTCAGCTTTTGCACTTACTTTACAGTACTTACTCCAATTGTTGCTTTTGTGCAAATAACCATATTATACCTTCCTTTGTCAACACATATGCATGCATTGACTCTGTTAAATCTCCTGGTGTAACTTGTGGAGTACTTTAGTGCTCACCTTGCTTAATTCTGTTGCTTGAGGATGACAGCATCGACTTCGGTGAGGATTGCGATGAATAGGCCACGTCTTACAGTCATTCGCCTGTGGGCAGGCAGGATGGGTTGTTCCTTTTATTTATCTTTCATTGTGTACTTTTGTGGTTGGACATGAGCCCTTTTATTGTAATACTTGGCCATAAGGCCCGTACACTTTACTTTATAATAAAGTGGTGATTATGCATGATATGTATCCCTGTTAACCCTGTGTACACTAGCTTTCCCTGGGATAGTGCGATTAACACAGTGGGTTTCGGAGTTGTTGCTCCGGGATCCGACATGCACCACTCGTAGGTTCTCTACGCATCACCACCTTTGATCTCTATATACTCCATCGTTAGCCCGACCAAATCGCATGAAATTATCAACCATCTGGACCTCAGATCTTCCCATCCTAGTCCTAGTCCTCGTCGTCACCATCCATGATCGTCTCTATGCCATCCTGCACATGCAAAGACTAAACAAATATTTTCCGACACAAGTTCTCCTCAACATCAGCACACACACTCACACCACCCTTGTCCATCCATAGACAAGAACAAAACCATCCACGACAGTCAACCAGGTCATCTTCAACCACACATTGCATCGCTTACCGCAAATTAGCTCCAGACAACTTCTTACGACCGCTAGTTCAACAAATACTGGAAAACCATAAGTACTTGGGGAATACTATTTCTTTACTCCAAACACTCAGGGATACCATGCATCGCTACTGACCAAAACCATCAAGTACTGAGCGCCAAGTCTACGACTACAAATCATCAACCAATCGTCGCACTATTGATCACCGAGCACCGAGTATCACAGACAACCACTCGACCAGATCAGTCAACCACTGACCTAACACGAGTACTCGAGGTACTCGAAGATCACAGGAATTAAAGCACTCGTACTGACCATGAAGTCTATGAGTACTGATCGCGAAGCCTACAACAACCGATTGCAAAGCCTTCGACTACCGAAAACAACAACAGTAGACTACAAAGTTTACACCTATGACAACAAGACTACAAAGTCTATGACTATAATAGCTATCCACAAAGTCTACAACTATCAACTGTAAAGCCTTCGACTATCAACCAATAAAATCTATGACTATCGAGTACCGACCGGGTACTGTACCTATGACCATGAAAAAGTACTGTAGCTATGATTACCTTCAGTGGTTGTTCTATCGTGGTCGAAGTTGAACGTGGTCAAAGTACCGTAGTCAATATTTTGTGGTCGATGCCGGACGTGGTCAAAGTAGAACATGGTTGTAGTCGAATATGATCGTAAACAACTCTGAGTTGTAACCAACATGGTTGAAGTCTAAAGTGGTTGAAATCTGCCATGATCGAAAGCTGTCATGGTTGAAGTCTGCCATGGTCATTCAACCGTGTGATCCTCTGATGCCACTCAAGTGCAGTCCGATGTTTCGATGCGTCTCGAAAGCCACCCGATGCTCCAGAGCTACTCAAATACCGTTCGATACTCTATTGCTACTTGAACGACGCCTGATGCCACTCGAACCCGACCGGACTGATCCAAAACTACTCGGAGCAACCAGAAACACTTGGAGAAGATTAAAACCACTTGGAGCAGACTGAAATCAATTGAACTTGAGACCTTCGACCGCAATCGATCGAAACTTTCATAACACAAAATCCAAAGCAATCTAAATGTCAACTATTCATCGTCACTTATTTACAACCATCCACTTGGTCTAACAGTAAGAGTTCTTGTTGCCACCTATTTTGTTCTTGGTCACAAGATTGACTGAGGAACCTTCTTGCTGACCAGCATTGCGCTGTTCCAAACGCAGATCATAGCTCAAGAGATGAGCGATAAAACTCATTTAGCGAGACCAGCTCAGGGCTCACCGTGAGCGACGTCACCAGTGAGTCATACTCCTCACTAGGTACAGCCAAGAGGTAGCACACGATCTCCTCATCATAGAGCATGTGCCCTATGGACCATGGTATCAGTCAGGTTTTTGACCTTACCAAAAAAATACTCCACCACCTTTAGGACTTCTTCTTCATGTTCGCCAATTGCATGCAAATTTGCACCACTCGCACAACGTGAACATCTGCTCGAGTGTTGTCCACACCTCTGTCAAGATATTGAACAGCAACACCTATGAGAGCACCTCCGGCGACAGGGAGGAGAGAAGGGTGCTCAACACCAATTATATTGGTCGTGCTGCAACTAGATGAGATACACCAGATTGGCAGCAATGACCTGCCTTGCATCTATTGTTGTGGTTTGGACTTTCCTGGCAAGGATTCGTGTCATCGACATGCCCAAGAAGTTGTTGGCTTTGGAGGTAGGGCATGAATTGTTCCTTCCATAGAAGATTGTGCTCCCACGTAAGCTTCAGGTTAACCAGGGGATTGAAAGGAGGAGTCGACAGCAAGCATATGCTGAATTGGTTGAAGTTACGAGGGAGCAAGTGTTGGTTGCTAAGGAGCCAATCATGGTGATGTGTCATGAATTGGATCAGAAAGGCTCTGATACCATGTGGAAGGAGGAGAGACAAGGAAGAAGATGGGCAGTGCGCAATCACACCGAGCTAAATGGAGCACTTCTGTATTATACCCAAGGTGTCGGACAGTGAACAATGTTCCACCGAAACCAAGGTTACAAAACAGATAACAAACAGATCAAAACCAACCATATCTCCGATACAGAAAACTACAAGAAACTTGGTTGGAGACATGTACCAAATATGTACACTAGATTTGAGAATTATTGGACTCAGTAAATGAAAAATGGCATTTGCGAAAAACACTTTAGATTCTAGTGATATGAGATGTGCTAAAGTTGATCCGAAATTCGTACTATGTCCGTGTAGGACAATTCACCGCCTCATGCCAGACGTAGCATGCCAGGTGCATGCACAAGTTATATCAAACATGGTGTCAATCCATTGCAACCGACTCGGTTTCCTCTTCGTGTGGGACTCTTTTTCCTAACACTGTATATGTACCCCAGTAGCCTATAGGAAAAGCAAACGCTCTATTATAATCTCTCCTTATTATAGTGATTTGGCTTTGAGCGTCCGTTGTTTTTTACTACAAGGGTTTTCCACATAAAAATTTATGTCTCTTGTCCTTATTTTTCTGTACGTTATTTGTAACAAGTGGTATCAGAGTATAGGAGATTCATGAAAAAAAAATTCGGTGTGTTTTTCGTTGGCGTCCGTGCGTCTCACGTGTTCGCTCGATCCACGCCGAATCCAAAGCACATGAAGTTCCATCTCTGAGCACCGTCTCAAGTCAGTCCAAGCGTTGGTATCACGTCTTCACTTCGATCCATGCCGCCTTGCCTCATCGACGTCGCTCATCAGTCCAAGACGCAGCAGCGCACCTCAGCATTCGCCTCATCCACCGCACGCGACTCAAGAGGAGGCAGCAGACGTGACGTGACCAAATTAGCAGAGTTTCGATGAAAGCAAAGCAAGAAGCCTTGGGAGTAGAAGAGAGAATACATCAGCCAGCACCAACAGAGAAGAAAAAAACCAACGCCAAATTTCAAGCACAACTAGCAAGTAAAGGAAAATTAAGAGCTTGGAACCCAAGGCCTAATAAAAGGTTCACACAAAATTCGTATAAGCTAAATTTGGTTTTCTTCCGCATGGTGACTCTGAAGTATGATCTTCTGCTATTAGATCATGACACGAGGTTTTCTCTATGACAAGTCAAGATGCGAGTTGTTTTATCACAACTTGATTTGGATGATGCACTTTTGGGGATTGACAATATGCCAGCCACATTGTCTGCTAATGAGAAGAAACCTAAAGGTCGTAAGACCTTATCTCAAATTCAACTTCATCTATCAAATAGCATTTTACAGGAGGTTATGAAGGAGACATCCGCTGCCGCATTATGGCTGAAGCTGGAGCAGATTTGCATGACCAAGGATCTGACCAGCAAGATGTATCTAAATCAGAAGCTCTATTCCCACAACATGGCGGAAGGTACCTCATTGTTGAACTACCTGATAGCTTTCAAGGAAGTTGTTGCAGACCTCGAAGCTATGGAGGTAAAGTATGATGTTGAAGATTTAGGTCTTATTTTGCTATGCTCTCTGCCCGGTTCGTACTCTACTTTTAGAGATACTATTCTATATAGCCAAAATACTTTTACTCTCAATGAATTTTATGAAGCTCTGTATGCTAAAGAAAAGATGAAATTTATGGCTTTGGGTGAAAGTTCAAGTACGTATGCAAAAGGTTTGTCTGTTCGTGGCAGGCAATATGAGAAGTGTTCAAATGGAAATTCAAGAGGCAGAAGCAAAAGAAGATACAAAGGTAGATCTAAATCCAAGAACAAGAAGTCATGCAGGTATTGCAAGAAGAATTGTCATGACATATCCGAGTGCTAGAAGTTGTAGAACAAGGAGAAAAGGAATGACAATTTTAAGAAGGATCAACAAGATGATAAACCTAGAGCTACTGTTGTCACCAAAGAAGTTCTAATGGAGATGTTCTCATTGCCTTTGCTGGTGATTCCAAAACCAGCGATGAATGGATTCTTAAGACAGCGTGTACTTTTCACATGAGCCTGAACCGCGAGTGGTTCGTTACCTATGAAGCTACGCCAAGTGGATCAGTGTTGATGGGTGATAATATACCATGCAAGATTACAGACATTAGTTCTATCTAGATCAAGATGTTTGTTGGCACCATCAAAATTTTATCGGATGTTTGTCATATTCTGAATTTGAAGAGAACTCTTGTCTCGTTGAGTACTCTTGATGCTAATGGGTACAAGTATTCAGGTGGAGGTGGAGTTCTGAAAGTCACCAAAGGTTCTCTTGTTATGATGAAGGGTGATATGAAGGCTACCAACTTATATTATCTGCGAGGTACTGCAATTTCAGGTAATGTTGCTATTGCCTCAAATAAATCATCTAATTTTGATGCTACTAATCTTTGGCATATGCGTCTAGGGCATATAAGTGAAGCTGGAATGATGGAGTTATGCAAAAGAAGAATTCTTGATGGCCAAAGCATCGACAAGTTGAAGTTTCATGAACAATGTGTTTTTGGCAAGCAAAAGAGGGTAAAATTCAGTACTATGACTCACTTTACAAAAGGCATATTGGATTATGTTCACTCTGATTTGTGGGGAGAATACTATGTTCTATCACTTGGAGGTGCAAGCTACATGATGACCATCATTGATGATTACTCAAGAAAATTTTAGGCATATTTTGTTAAGCACAAATCAGATTTATTCAAAACATTCAAGAAGTGAAAGATTATGATTGAAAGACAAACTAGCAAGCATGTCAAGAAGCTGCGTACCAACAATGGCTTGGAGTTCTGTTTTGGAGAATTTGAAGCTTTGTGCAAGTCAGAGGGTATTGTGAGACATTATACTGTCTCAGGCTCTCATCAACAAACACAGTGTGGCCGAACGCATGAACATAACCATCATGGTGAAGGTACATTGCATGGTGTTAAATTCTGGACTATCTAAGAGTTATTGGGCTAAAACCGCTTCCCCTGTCTGTTATTTAATTAATCGATCACCAAATTTGGTTATTGATAGAAGACTCTAATTGAGGTATGGTCCGGCTCGCTAGCAGATTATACAAACTTAAGAATATTTGGCTATCCTGCATATGCTCATGTTAACAACAGTAAATTAGAGGCTAGAGCAGTTAAGTGCATTTTCATTGGTTATAAAACTAGTGTGAAAGAATATAAATTGTGAAATCCTGAAACTAGAAAGGTGGTTATTAGCAGAAGTGTCACTTTTGATGAGTCTGCTATGTTGCATGATAAGCCATCTATTAATGTTCCCATTGAGAAGCAATCAAGCGTGAAGGTGGAGCATGCTATTGATTCAGGATTTACACTAGAGGTCGACAAGGAAAATATTTTAGAAGCCCCAATTGTTGAGCTGCCAACACATCGTTCCATTGCAGTTGATAGAAAGAGGAGGAACATTCGGCCTCCTAAGAGATTGATTGAAGAAACTAATGTTATAGCTTATTGTTTAATATGGCAGAAAAAATTAAAGGTACTGCAGAACCTTCATCTTATTCGGAGACTATCTCTTCTAGTGATTCAGAAAGATGGATGACTACTATGTATGATGAGATGGAATCTTTTGACAAGAATGACACTTTGGAGCTGGTCAAGAAGAAAGGAGTTTCACCAACCGAAGAGGTTAGGTACAAAGCAATGCTAATTGCAAACGGATACAACCAAATTACAGGTATTGATTTTACAGATGTCTTTTCCCTTGTTGTGAAGCATAGTTTTATTCATACTTTACTCAGCATTGTGGCTATGCATGATTATAAGCTTAAACAATTGGATGTGAAAACTGTATTCTTACATGGGGAATTAGAAGAAGACATTTATATAGAGCAAGCATAAGATTTCGTCATTCTGGGAAAGAAGAATTTTGTTTGCAAATTGAAGAAATCTCTTTATGGTTTGAAGCAATCACCTAGACAATGGTACAAAAGAATTGACTCCTTTATGATATCTTATAATTTTAAAAAATGTAATTATGATAGCTATATTTACTTGAAGACTATTAATGATTCAGTTATTTATTTACTCCTATGTGTTGATGATATGTTGAGTGCAGCAAAGAAGATTCTAGGTATGAAAATAATTAGAGATAGATAGTTTAGCAAATTATATCTAAGTCAAAAGGGTATATTGATAAAGTTCTTCGTCGTTTCAATATGCATAAGGCCAAATCTGTAAGTACTCCCTTAGCTGCACATTTTAGACTTTCTTTAGCGTCATATCCACAATCAAATGATGAAATTGAGTACATATCTAGAGTTCCACATATGAGTGCGGTTGGTTCGCTTATATATGCCATGGTATGTTCTCGCCCGGCCAATTTATCTCAGTCATTAAGTGTGGTTAGTAGATACATGGCTAATTTTGGAAAAATGTATTGGAAAGCAATTCAATGGATTTTCAGATATTTGTGGGGCACATCTAATGCTTGTTTACAGTTTGGGAATACTAGAGATGAACTCGTTGGTTATGTAGATTCTAATTTTCCTGGAGATTTAGATAAAAGAAAATCTCTCACTGGTTATGTGTTCACTGTTGGAGGGTGTGTCGTTAGCTGGAAAGCAAGTTTGCAAGCTATCGTTGCCTTGTCTACTACAGAATCTGAGTATATGGCTATTTCTAAAGCTTGCAAAGAAGCCATTTGGCTAAGAGATTTATTTACTGAACTTTGTGGAAGTATATTTTGCACTACAATATTTTGTGATAGAGTGCTATTTGTCTTACAGAAGATCAAATGTTCCATGAGAGAACAAAGTACATTGATATCAGGTATCACTACATTCGAGATGTCATTACTCAAGGTGATATTAAAGTCTGCAAGATTACTCATGATAATCCAGCTGATATATTGACAAAGTCAGTTCCTGCATCTAAGTTTGAGCTATGCTCAGACTTAGTTGGTATTACTCACTAGTCCTCTGGACTTTTGGCGCTCAAGGTATACATGATAATTTTATTAGATGAGTCTATCATATTCTTTGACTACTGGAGGGAATTCGGCTCAAGGTGGAGATTGTTAAAGTTGATCCAAATTCGTACCATGCCCATGTATGACATTTCATCGCCTTATGCCAGACGTGGCCTAGCAGGTACATGCATTTGTATTAGACGTGGTGTCAATCTGTTGCAACTGTCTCGGTTTTCTCTCCGTGTGGGACTCTTTTCCCTCACACTATATATGTATCCCAGTAGCCTATAGAGAAAGCAAGCACTCCATTATAATCTATCCTCATTATAGTGATTTGCCTTAAGCATCCATGGTTTTTTTATCGCAAGGGTTTTCTACATAAAAATCCATGTCACTTGTCTCTATTTTTCTATGCATTATTTGCAACAAAATGAATTATGCAAAACCAATATTGCCCATATCCCACATTAACTTTAGCTTTTAGATCAACTAATTGGTGCATGGACCTCGATAAACATCTTGCAATGCATGTCTCGTGTCATGAAGGAAATTCTTCACACATTTGCAGCCCAATTTCCATATTTTCCTTCCAAATCACCATGAAAATGCATGCAGAAAACACCGTTTGTACTTGATAATTTGGACCGACCCCAAGCGCCCTCAAAGGCCGTACCAATTAAATTGTCGTTGAAATCTCATGTCATAAACTATGAACAATGTAATCTTCACGGCTGGCCTCATCACTATGGATGAGATTACAATCGAAACATCTCGGTTCCCTCATCCATGAACCTTCACGACTCCTTCAAAATGGATCACATCAAACTATCAAAGCAATATCTTAGTTCTATATTCATCCACGAAGCCTTACTTGCAGAAACAAGCATTGACCCTAACTGGCTTTTGATCATTTTATATTCATCCATCCTTCAAGATCATACATACATCCAAATACAAGCGGCGACCTTGCGTGTCCAAGAAACCAACCCAAATCCGGCCTGCCCTAGTTGCAGCTGCCTGCGCTGTCCATCCGAGAAGGCATTATTCGTTTGTCCCAGTAGCTTACGCTGCAGCACATCTTAAAAGTCTCTCGCCGATGGCGCCATTCCTCACATGCATTGCACGAAGCTGTCTGCCAAGATGGCGTCAGCGGCGGAGTACCCGTGGCGGGCGGGCGGCGGCGAGGGCGTGGATGCCGGGCAGCGCAGCACGCTGGTGCTCGCGTCGTACCCGGTGCTGATTCTCCTCGTCATCCTCGCCGTGTTCGTCAAGTACGTGTGGATCGCGCTGACGCTCTACTGCGCGCTCCTCTTCCTGCTATCGTGCACATCCCGCCGCTTTGGTTGGTCGGGAGGCGCCGCGGCCGTGACCGCGGTCAACGCGGCGCAGGAGCTGCAGGGAGCTGTGGGCCGGGGCGGGCTCTCGCATGAAGCCATGTCAGCGATCCCGGCATTCCTGTACGACGCGACGGTGCACGGCGAGGCGCAGTGCGCGGTGTGCCTGGAGGCGGTGCGTGGCGGGGAGGCGGCGCGGCGGCTGCCGGTGTGCGCGCACACGTTCCACGTGGGGTGCATCGACATGTGGCTCGACTCGCACGCGACGTGCCCAGTATGCCGGTGCCACGTCAAGCCACAGAAGGGCGACATGGACGCGCCGGCTCCGCCCGAGCCACCATTGCCGCCGGTGTAGTTCTTGGTGCAGCACGGTGGTTCAAAGATAGGTCTGTACAGGTTGTGTCAGTCTTCCTACTCTGCTGAAAATCGTATGCAGTGTCCTCCTACGTCGTCACATTTTCACAATATCGGGCTACTAATCTTTGTCAAGTCTCCCACAGGGAATTGGGCAGGGCACAGGCAAGAGGGCACGATTTAGGCCTCATTTAGAATGCGGCAAAGTGTCCAATTTTCAGCCAAAATTGAACTATTTTTCCCGTAAAGTTCTTGCACTGCTCTAGATGGGGAGGACATTGAACAGAAGCAACACAAGTACTAGTGCTATACTATTTGTATGAACAGAGGTAATTGTAGGACCAGGTATGGCGAGTCAGAGTGGATGAATAACTTCTTAAAATTTTGCAGCGGAAAACACAAACCAATAGGCTACATCAAAGCCAAGAGTTAAAGATTACAAAGTCACCTAAAACAACAGTCTCACCGGTCTAACCGTTGCCCAAGGGGAGGTCAGAGCACTCGACTGGCTTGACTGCTCGAGTCATAGTGGCCTGACCGCTCGCCAAACAAAAGCAGAAAACAACACGATACACGATCAAAAAAATGTCTAACTCTTAAATCATTAATTCAAATATGATGAAACTTGGTACAAATCTTTCTTAGGATGTCAGAAACATATTCCAATCATGAAACATGAAGATCAACGCCAAAGTTCTGATCTTTATCCATAACAACGAAGGTTACACCACAACCACCAAAGAGAGAAATCTCGATCTGCTCTTACTCGTGAGTCCTTAATGATTTAGATGGTCTTAGATGAGTTCTCATATGTCATAGCAAACTAGATCACAACACGAACTCAAGGCAAAACTCCCTCAAGATCAAAACCCTAAAGTCACTCCTCTCTTAAGCAAAACCGGGCAATAACAAGAATTTTTAATAGAAAGTGCCTAAATGAATGAGATCCTCTTACACATCTTTAGCACCAAAAGAGATCAAGAGGAGATGAAATGCAAACAAGAAAACCGATTAAATCAAAAGTATAAGAAGGAATTCATAGTACAATTCACTTGGATGAAGTTTAGGCATTCATTTCATATTGAGAGGAATGTTGTACAACCACCCTCTTATAGAGGATAGACTTCTAAGCCTACAGCAAGCACACACAACTTCCAACATAAGGAAACCTATCCCCTTTCGCAAAACCCATAGAGACCTCATCTCTCTCAACATACACAAGAGCTAATATAATGGAGGCTCTTCGCTTCATACTTAATCCTAGCAACTAGAACACCCTCAGTGGATACAATCACTTACAAATAGAAAAACCTAGTAACCTACACACAAACAGATTTTACACTCACACATACTTGCACGTTTTTCAAATCGCGGCTTTTGTATGGCTCGAATAACCTAATAAGACGCCCCATCCTTCAAGACATGACTAAATCACTTAGGCTACTACCATGGTTTTGCAAACTGCCTCTCCACCTGGTATTACACAATTTTCTCAACTGTCACCTATTGGCCTTCACGATGCTTTTCCTCGAAGCAACCACCACAATGAAGTTCATGATGCCCAATGACTTATCGCTAAGATTATACGCCTTCTCCCGAGAACTGTCACTACTTGAAACGCCTAAGTCCAATGGCACACAACATGCATACACTTCCCTCATCGCGATCTTTATCTTTCTTCCGTACTTCTCTGCTGGAGATGACGCTCCACCCGGACTTACGCGACCCTCCATAACCTCAGAGAACCTCCCCTTGCTTCAGTCTTGCCCTGCACATGAAAAAACAAGGAACCATCCCGAGCACAAGTGGCATGCACATGACTTTCATCAACATAATCAATGCAAATATGCACTACTTGACACCCACGTCAAGATTCTTACAAAGTATGGACTCATGTTGTGACTAACACAATAAAAAACAACTCAATTCACTTAATTTCACCAGAGGCCAATCTGATAGCTAACCAACAACTGATCAGACCGCTACGAACCAACTTATAAACCTTATACTAATGGGGGACTGATCTGACCATGGTATCCATGCCGGTCAGACCGCTCGAAGACCTCCGGTCAAATCACCATTTCATGGTTGGTTACACCGCTCTCAAAAACTCTACGCAACACAATGAGCATATCTCTGAAATAAAGCTACCGTCAACTAAAAATCGGTCACACTGTATTTCCTGTTGAACTGCTTTTCATGGCCTCTCACACTGGACCCTGGTCAGACCGCTGCCCATGGCTGATCAGACGGCTTCACCACATCAGTCAGACCGCTGTTGCAGTCCAGTCAGACCACTCCACATGCTGCAAATCTACAAGAAATCTGGCTCTGGAGTGTTGATAATCAGAGACTAATTTTTTATGTTACCTCCTCTAAGTCAGCTTCAAGAAAAGAAAAGCTGGAGTGAAGTTTAAACTCTATGGGCAGTCATCGATTAGGCTTTGTAACATCGGCGTAAACAAAGTCCAAACCACCCAACCAAGTTCAACCTTATGGTCCTCGTCTCACCTGCCAACACTCTGGACGTGGGCGTGTCTGCGCGTTACGTGATTATGCGATAGCCATGTCTAGGTGCCGTTCTCTTTTTTTTTTCAGCGACTTTTAATTTTTAAATTTTTTAGTAATTATTATTCACCAAGTTAATAAATCATAGCGTAAAATTTTAAGCCGTAGCTCAAATAATAGACACTAACTGGACAATTTCAAACGTGTCAAATACTGGTGTCCGCACAATCTTGGTAGCGGTCCCAGCGGCCAGATTTTCACGTTATCACAACTGCAAGTATCAATTGAAACTTGAGTGATCGTTGTCCTGTCCGGACTAGGACAGTTTGGCCGTATTCTCTTCCCTATGTTTAGCGTCTATTCTTTTCAGCTTGTAAAAATTATTTTTCGGTTTTTCTATAGTAACTAGCTTTTAAACGGAGTATCTTTTCAAGATATGGTCTATTAGTTAATTGTAATATATAATGTGCCGACTTCATTTATATCGGCAAAAACCGCACGTGAGTTTCTGTTACTCTATAATCTCTCGTACAAATAGCTCAAAAGTCATAAACCACAGCTAAAAATCATAGCTAAAAATCTCCCCGAGCCCTCGCTGCCGCCTCCCCTAGCCCCTGTTCTTCTGGTGATTTCGAATATCACTGGTCTTGTGAGTGAGTCTGTGATTTTTGTATGCAATCTGTGTGGGCTGTGCACTAGGAGACATAGATTGCTTGTGGGATTGATTGTTGCTCGATGATGATATAAATCATATACTGAGATTGGTTAAATTAGTCTTTGAGCTCTAATTACTGTCAACTCTGTTATCACAATTAAGTTTGTACTCTGGAAGACATTCTCTAGACATTGATATATTGTTCTTGTGCCATTCGGTTCTTATTGTTTTCATATTATAGCAAATCCATATACTGATCTGTTAGGAATTAATTTTGACAAGTTAAAGACTGTTATTGATTCTATTATTGATGCTTGTTGCTTCATATATATGCCACATAGACCTTCAAAGGACATGAAGCAAGTAACACATTCTAGTGTATCTTGTTCAATGAACCAGATACACTAGTTTGTGTTATTTGCTTCATAGAACTTTGTTTAGAGACCTTGTAGTAATAGTATATGCCACATAGACCTTCAAGGGGCATGAAGCAAGTAACACATTCTAGTGTATCTTGTTCAATGAACCGGATACACTAGTTTGTGTTATTTGCTTCATATAACTTTGTTTAGAGACCTTGTAGTAATAGTATATGCCACATAGACCTTCAAGGGGCATGAAGCAAGTAACACATTCTAGTGTATCTTGTTCAATGAACCGGATACACTAGTTTGTGTTATTTGCTTCATAGAACTTTGTTTAGAGACCTTGTAGTAATAGTATATGCCACATAGACCTTCAAGGGGCATGAAGCAAGTGACACACTCTATTGTTCCCTGTTCAATGAACCGGGTACACTAGTTTGTGTCATTTACTTCATAGAACTTTGTTTAGAGACTTGTAGTAATAATGATAGATATTGATTCTATATATGTATATATGTATATATATATATGTACGTATATACACATATATATGTATTGTAATCGCCTATATTGAGCGAAATAGATAGATATTGCACTATCTTATCTTATGGTATGGTACTTTCTTATCTTATGTGGAATGAATTGAGATGTGAAATGTATCTGAAATGAAATGAGTTGTGTGAATTTTATATGTTTTATGTCTGTGATTATCTGCTTGTTTCAGAGGGCATGGCTAGCATTTCCTGAGGCTAGCCAATAAACAGAAATATATTTAGGGGTTGAAGGGAATATCACAGACGGTTTTTACTCAAAAACCGTCTGTGATGACCTTCGATTATCACTGACCCATAAATACAGACGGTTCACAAAACCGTCTGTGATGACATTTTCGAACCGTCTGTGATGACCTTTTCTGTAGTAGTGGTCGCTGCCCCATCATCGCTGCTGCCGCCCTTGGCCGCTGGGTTATCATATGTGAACGTCGGCAACGCGTCAATGAGCATGTCCGCTAGCCCACATGCGCACCAGTGCCCTAGGTGCACCGTCGGCGTGGCGGCTACAGGCTGCTGCATCGCAACACCGCTCCTATTTCTCTGCGCTGCGACGCCACCCGTTTGCGCGAACCATCCAATGAGCCGGAACAAGAGGACGATCACAACGGTGATGGAGCGAGCCCTGGCGACGTTGATGGCGGCAAGGAGTGTTTGAAATATGAGCAATATTTCAATTCTAAATTTTACTAGGAGATATATACAATAAAAAACTAATGATGCAATAAATGAAATTAATAATAGGTGTAAGATTGGCATAGCAACAGAGACGGGTGAATGCAACTATTAAAACTTTTTCCTAGTATTCAGTGATCCTTCACTCCGATAGCTATAAAGCTATAAATATTAGGATAGAAAACCAACACAAAAGCCTGCAAATCAAGAAATAAAAAATACAAGGCTACAAATCAAGAAACCAAAAATACAACCTTTAAAATTTCCCCCAGGTGTTCACCATCGCCCAGGTGTGGTTTGACTGGTCCCTAGCAGTCTGACCAGCCTTAGCCCTTGTGGTTTGACCAGGAGAAGAGTCTGGTGTGACCGGCACTTGTTCCAGAACTAAGATTTTCAACCTGAGCCGAATGTAACTTTTGGTGTAACTCCAAAAATACAAGTTCAAATGATAAGAAATTTTGCATACACCTTACTTAAAGTCTCAGAAACCTACTCCCACCAAGGATCACAAGAATCCATATTAAAGTTCAGATCTTTCTCAAGAACAAGCATTGATCAAAACTAGGCAAAAACCAAAAACAAAGAATAAAACTTGCTTGTGGTTGTAAGATGGCCAAGATGACTCTAAATATATTTCCACATATCACAGTAAGCAAGAATACTAAAGGAATCGAGGAAAAAGCAACTAGATCAAGAAATCACTTGAAATGGTCAAAACCAAGTAAAACCGGGCAAGTTTATAAACTTGTCAATACTGATGCCTAGATAGATAAAAATTGATTTTCATGATAAATCTCTATCACTAACTTATTCTTGGCATCTAGCAAGATCAAGAAGAAGAGAGAGAGAAGATCAAAATCAATCAAATCAAGAGCAAATCAACTAAAACAAGAGAGATTCATGAGAGAAAAACAAAGTTGATATATTGCTATATGAGGATGAATGTTTTACAACCACTCTACCTGGAGAACAAGGGATCATATCACAACACTCACACTTCTCAAATTCTAACCCTATAATACTTGGCTTCATTAAGGAAAGCTAGGATGGTTAACTAACAAGTATCCATCCCAACCCATTAAATAGACATGACAACCAGCTCCATCTAACCCTAATAGATACTATCCACTTAGCATAAATGAGAAAACCTGTTAACCACACACAACACGGGTTTTATTCACACACTACACTTATCCACGCTTTTCAAAGTACAAAGTCCGAATCCGCTAAGTCCTTAGCCTTTGGTCTAACTTGATCTTCTTAGTTTCTTCTTGACCTAATCTGCTTTTCCAAGCATCACTCAAGCATCCTGGTTTTGATCCAAGGATATTTTTGGTATTTTGGTCGACTTGCCAAAATACCTTTTTTGAACTAGTCTTCATATTTCCTTGCAAGCAATCACATGCTTATCACGTGTAGATGCACCACTAGCTTACCATATGTCAGTAAGTTTCTCACATTTTGGTTTCATCGAACCAAGCCTCACTTGGAATAACCAAGCCACAAGGTGTAACCCGTCGCTCGAACTTCCCTTCAATATTTCTCGTCTTTCTTGTACCATGCTTGAGCTTAGCCATCTCACTCGACATTCTTAATCATTCTAGGCCTTAGCTACTCCATGATTGTAGCCCCGATCATTGTCGTTGATCATGATTAACTCCAAACGACCATGCACAGCCAAATACCAAGAAATTAATTATGGGCATAAATTTTTCACAACTTGGCTCACATTAACTAAAATATGCATCATGCAACACATATGCACTGACCTAGGTCAAACCAGAACAACCCATAACTCAATTTTCCAAAATTCCTCATTTCAGTCGAAGGCAACTCCTCTAGCCGATTTGACCACTCCCCAGCCGATCTGACTACTGACACCACCTGATCAAACCGCTTGAGGAGGCTAGTTTGGCGATGGTCTGGTCGGTCGATCTGCAAACTGACCAGAAAAAACGCCAAACTATAAATTTGCAAAATCTGAATTTACACTCCTCTATAATGACAATGGTGCATCACAACAAAATCCTAGACCTTTTCATACGGTCCTTCACCTGAGCTCTATACAACTACGAGCCGAGCCTAAGATGGAGTTCGAGCTTGGATCAAGCTTGTTTTGATCCAAAGCTCAAGTTGGCTACAGCTTGACCCGAGTAAGCTAGTTAAGAAGTGGCATGTAGCTTTCACAAGGCTTGAGTAGGCTTAAGCTCGGCTCGATGATAGGTTGGATCACGAGTGGATTTAGGCCTTAGGGAAAATAAAAATTTGATGAAGGTAAAAAGGTAAGGGACTTGATGTGCTACTCAAACCATACTAAGCTATTCGAGCTCGAGCTTAGCTCATTTAGAGCTTGAGTTAAGCTCGAATCAAGCCAAGAGTAGTCCAAGCTTGAGTAGGGCATGAGTCTCGAGCTTTTCTTACACTCCAACTGGCAGCTACCGCACCATCTCCCTAGTTCGGACATCCTCCATGCACACCACGCACAGCATGAAGCCCCCGTGTTGGAAATAATCTTCACTTGCCAAGTAATAGGGTGTTAGAATCATGATCAGGGCCGGTCCTGACATTTAGGGGGCCCTGGGGCGAGATAGAAGTCGAGGCCCTTTACTCAAACACAAACATGTTTTTATATCAACTATTAAGCTAATGTTCAATACTACATAGTAAGTACAATAAGGAGAGCCATCATCTATTATTCGCAGAACAAACAAGAATGCAAGTGTTTGGTTCAATTGCTTAGTACATCATAAAATACAAAGTCATATAAAGCAATTTCTTCTAACATTTCTAGATGCAAAGTCATTGACAATAGTATCAACATCGATATGATCCAACATATCCTTCTCAATGCATAAAGTGGCTAGACCATTCAACCTTTCTTGTGACATTGATGACCTCAAATAGTTTTTCAATAATTTCAACTTTGAAAAGCTTCTTTCAGCTGATGCTACAGTCATAGGAACAGTAAACAAGATTCGATAAGCAATTGAAACATTTGGATAGCAGTCTATATCTCTAACAAACTCAAAAATCTCAATAGCAGTCATTGGCACATCTGGCAAAGTCATTTGCAGCATTCTTAATTCAGAAAAAAGTTCATCTAACTCAACATCACATGAATCATTTCGAGAAAAAGTATTTGCAAATTTAATGCAACACTTTCTTAGTCAACATCATCCAATGACTTCATGTTTTTTGAGTTAAGTAAAAATCCAAATATACTTTTAAACACTTTAAGTTCTTCAAATCTATTTTTCAATGAAGTATTTGCCATATCCACCATAACAAGAAAGTAATTAACTTCAAAAGCTTTCTCAGCCGATAGAATTTCTTCATTGTGATCACTTTCATCGAATTGCTTTTTCCTAATAGCATGACGTTTTATCAAAAATGATGGATCTACATTCATATCAGATACAAGGCCTTTAGCAATAGCCAAACTATATGCAAATCCTTCATGTCTATACTTATCAAAATATTGCATTATACCTTCAATCTGCTGCAAGGTAGAGTCAATGCACATGGATGGAGATTGCATCTTCTTACTCACCATATTTACAGCAAATAAAATATCATGCCAAATAACCATACCAAGTAAAAACTCAAAACTACCGAGCACATCAAATAAATTTTGTGCATCACTCTTTGATTTGGGATCATCACAGGTTTTACATAATTCAGACAAAGCTAACCTTAGCTGAGGAGTTTGATATCTAATAGCTTTAACACTTTTGATTCGACTCTCCCAACGAGTACTAGACAAAGGTTTCACAGTTAAGTTTGGAACATGGTCAAGCAACACCTTCCATCTTTTTGGAGAACTTGAAAATAACACATATATTCGTTGCACAATTCCAAAAAATGAAATAGCTTTGCCACAAGAATTTGCCATATCACATAGAGTAAGATTAAGACTATGACAAGCACATGGCATATACAAAGCTCTTGGATTCATATCAAGCAACCGCTTTTGTACCCCTTGGTGTTTACCTTTCATATTAGAACCATTGTCATAACCTTGACCCCTTATATCATCAATATTAAGACCAAAAGACTCCATCGCATTAAGCAATTCATTAAAAAGCCCCATACCAGATGTGTCATCCACCTTCAGGAATCCCAGAAATAACTCTTGTATTTTTATTTTGTTGTTTGACATATTAACACATCGAACAATTAGAGTCATTTGTTCTTGATGGCTCACATCTGGAGTGCAATCAAGGATTATAGAGAAATATTTGGCCTTTTTAACAATCTGTATGATAGAATTTGTAACACTACTTGACAACATAGAAATTAACTCATTTTGAATCTTATGACTAAGATAATGATGATGAATTTCATTATTTTGAATGCGTCTAAGATGATCTTGCATTACCACGTCAAATTCTGGAATCATTTCAACACATCCTAAGAAATTGCCATTACTATCTTCGTAAAGTTTCTCACTTGATCCTCGAAAAGCTAAATTACGTTTGCTAAGATATTTCACAATGGCAACTATTCTAACTAAAACATGTCTTAAGCGTTCTTTCTCTTTAGTGATTTGTTGTTGCAAATCATTGTCAATTGTTTGATTTTTGCGAAGTCTAATTCTTAGTTCATTCCAAGTGTTCATGTTTGTAATATGCTCAACACTACTTTCATGTTCTTTGAGCCGCCCACTAAGATGTTTCCAATCTCTCAATCCATCAGCAGCTAAGAAACTCTTGTTGTTATTAGATCTAAAAAGCTTACAACAAAAGCAATACACTTTGTCAACATGTTTAGAATAAACTAGCCATTTTCTGTCATGTACCTCTCCATTGCTCATTTTTCTATAATAGTAAGCACATGAAAAATACCTATTGAGATTATCTAAAGGGAATACAATATTTTCTTCTCTTATAGGCCCCTTTTCCACTAAAATGTCCCTTGATTTATTATCAAGGTTGTCCCAGTGTTTTGGATCATAAATATTTATAGTAAAATTTGGTTCTTCATCATCACATGCAGTTTCTACATTAGTGGAATCAGCTAAGTTTTCATGCCCATTCAAATTATTATCATCCTCTTCGATATCGCCACTCTGACCTAAATTTTCATTAGCTTGTTCTTCAACAGTAACTAAGGCCAATTCCTCATCATTCCTAGAAGAACCAGTATTAATCCTAAAGAATTTGTCAATGGATCCTTTTTGGGATTCTATCAACTCATCTACCTGTTTTCTTTTTTTTCCTTTTTTCACTCCCAGACAAATACTTTCTAGATGACATCTTAGTATCTTACCACCCCAGGCCTGTAGATGATTGCATTGCCGACTTGCCAGTTTTCCAATTGCCCTTTGGCCTTCGGCCAGGGCCGGCCCTGGTACTTCTCAGTTCTGCTCTAGTGCCCTTCTCAGCTTATCCAAGACTCCAAGTCTCCAATCTGATTTCTACCATGAGAATAATGCAGATTCCAGCAAAACATTAGAAATTTAGAATGCAGATTGCAGTCTTGCAGAATGACTGAATCGAAAGTGTGTCACTACTCAGTACTCACCTAATCACTTGAGCTCGTTGAATGCAGATTGCAGATTGCAGAAGAAATGAAATGCACTGGCACTGCACAATACAGATCACTAGATCAGTAGATCACTTGGGACACATTATTCAGTAATCAACAGTCAACAGACGATTTGTTCAAGAAATGAACGCATCGTTGCAGACGGACGGAGCTGGAGGCGCCCTACCTGAACTTGGCCTTGATGGCGTCCAGTTGAATGCAGATAAGCAGATTGCAGAATGCAGATTGCAATCTTGCAAATTGTAGCCGAATAGAATAGGGGTATAGCAATTAGCAAGCCGATAGGGGATGGGGATCGCTGTTCACTGATGCAATGGCTTATGGGTATGGCTATATGCCTGGATTTCGAGTAGAGCCGTTGCAAAGAAATCAAAGACGATTTGCCTGGTTGGGAATCGAAGAAATCGGGCTCTTCCTCTTCTCCTCCATGGCTCCATTAACGGCGAGATTGGATTGGGGAATGGGGATTTGGCGGATCTGGGTCACGAGCAAGGCAGCAGGCAGAGAGGAATAGGATTGGGGGCTGGGGATCTGCTCGTATCGGAGGCGGCGATTGGATTGGGGAATGGAATCCAGGGCCGGCCCTGAGGGGGGGGGCGAGAGGGGCGGTCGCCCCGGGCTCCCAAAATCCAGGGGGCCCCCCATATACTATGTAGAGTATATACATGCAACAAATAGAAGGCATGGTTAAATACTTTAATACTTATAGAAATGAAGGGTTTGCTTTGAGTATGATCATTGCCAAAGATATTGCAGCTCAAATGAATGTAGAGCCATCATTTCCAGTTAAGCGGCGTGTTCTTAGGAAGAAACAGTTTGATGAAATTGATTGTGATGAAGCAGTTTTGCAAGCTGAGAAGGAATTTGAAGTTAATTATTTTTTTTTGTTATGGTTGATATGGCAATCAATTCATTGAAAAGTAGATTTCAAGAACTCCAAACATTCGGAAGTATATTTGGATTTTTAATGAGTTCAACAACATTGAAGTCATTGGATCGAACTGAATTAAAAGAATGTTGTACAAAATTTGCAGAAACTTTCTCTCTAGATGGTTCCTCTGATGTTGAGTTAAATGATCTAATTTCTGAGTTAAGTGTTATGCAATTGACTTTATCAAATAAACCAATGTCTGCTATGGAGATCTTTGAGTTTGTCAGAGAAGCGGATTGTTATCCTAATATTTCTATTGCTTATCGGATTTTATTTACTATGCCTGTGACCGTGGCATCAGCTAAAAGAAGCTTTTCAAAGTTGAAATTATTGAAGAATCATTTAAGGTCAACAATGTCTCAAGAGAGGTTAAACGGTTTGGCAACTTTATGTATTGAGAAGAAATTATTGGATGAGATTGATATCAATACCATCATCAATGACTTCGCATCTATAAATGTTAGAAGAAATTTTAAGGTAATATCTATGAACTCTTTGATGTGAATTTTTCTTTAATTAAGTGTTTGTTGGTAAAATTATATATATGTGTGTGTGTGTGTGTGTGTGTAGATTTATATTTAGATATTTATACTAAGGCCCCTATTTCTAAATTCGCCCCGGGCCCCTAAAATCCTAGGACCGGCCCTGATGGAATCGCTGAGATTGGGGAATGCGTCTCGGCAGTCGGCTCTGGTTTCTCCTCTCAGCGCTGAGAGCATGAGATGGACCGACGCCAACCAAGCGATGCGTTTGAGGCTCAGCGAGTCAGCGACTCAGCGGCGATGCGTCTGAGGCCCGGATGGAAGCGATCTCTTTGCATTGCCGCATTGGGCCGTTGTCTTTCAGCTGGCCGGTTGGTGGTTGGCCCAATCGCAAATTCCAGACAAAGATGAAGCTGAACGGCAGGACCAGAATACCAGATATGATATATATACATGGGCTTGAACTAGGGGCCTCTAGTTTTCATGGGCCCTAGGCGGGTGCCCCTGCTGCCCAGGCCCAGGGCCGGCCCTGATCATGATGCAATCGGCATCAGATCAAAATTGGTTAGTTTGTTTCCTTTGTTAGGTTTTTCTTATTTAAGTTATTTTATAGATAGGTCTATGCATGTACTATAAATACTAACATCAAGGTTGAGATGAGCAAAAAAACAAAGAAATTCAGAAAAATTGGCTACATAGTTACGCCCAAGGCAATTCTCCTATGTTCTTCTCTGTTTATTCTTCTTTCATCGTGAATTTGTGCAATGTATGAGTTTTCTCCAAGAGCTGTACCAACAATTGGTATCAGAGCCATGATGATGAACCGGACCGACGACGATGTGAACCTAGCAAATATGGCCATGCACATGATATAATGCTACGAGATCGACCAACTGGTGAACTCACGACTTAGGTACTGGTCAGACAACGAGACAAAGAGGACGGTTGACCTCATTGCCAAGGTGGCGTTCCGGTGCCTATAGCCGGAGTAGGACGTGAGGCCACCGATTAGTGTGGTTTTGAACGCGCTAAGAGAGACCCAGAGGATGGAGAAGGTTGGTTGTGTCAAGGATGATGTTGGGTTGCTCAAGAAGAGTAGGAACAGCTTACCTGACACCGTCACAGTGGATGAGCCCGTCCACGACCATGACTTTTGATAACAGTACTTGAGGGTTTAGAGGTCTTGGTGATGGCTTCTCGTGTGGCAGATGCTGAAGATGAAGCAGCACTGCTCTGCTGCTAAGCTGAGTCCAAGCCATTGAGGAGATGCATTCACCATCCTGGGTTGAGTCCAGAATGTCGAGGAGATCTGTTTGCCATTCCAAGTCGAGTATGTAGAGTTGAGTCTTGAACATTGAGAAGATGTATTCGCCCTCTTGAGTCAAGTCCATGATGTTGAGAAGATGTGTTCACCATCTTGAGTCGAGTCCGAGATGTTCAAGAGATGTGCTCGCCATTCTGTATTGAGTATGAATTGGACAAGTTATAGTTGAGACGATTGCTTCAACGAGTTAGAGTTTTTGCATGTAGATAGATATATACCGGTTGGGTTGAGTTGAGTTCCTATATGCAGGTATTGTTTAGTTTGCATGTAGATCGCTTCATGTGGAGGTGTAGTTCAGATCATGTGTTGAGTCTAAACTAGGAGAAGATGAGTCAAGATTAGAGGGATGTTGAAAATAATCTTGACTTACCAAGTAATAGGATGTTGAAATCCTGATGCAATCGCATCGAATTAAAATTGGTTAGTTTATTTTCTTTGTTAGGTGTTGTGGTTACAGACCAAACAGAGAGAGAGGTGGTAGTGGAGAGTTGGGAGAAAGTGATGAGTAATGGCTTGGGTCTTCCCCATGGCCTGTATTCCATATATACATACACATGGGGAATGCTTTTACAATTGCACCCTTACATCCGAGTATCCCCTTTAGGGGCACTTATGTCATTACACATGGCCTATTCTGGGCTTTACATTCCTCTAGCAGGCCGGCTGGGCTTAGGTGGGGGCCACCCCTACAACAGGAGTCTCTCATGGTGAAGGGCTTCACGGGCCGAAGCCATGTTGCCGAGCCCTTTGGCCCCCTTCGTCCCTGCGGCCTGCGAGCTTTTTCGACATTCGTCGAGGTGTAGTGTTCGCGCTATCGCGAGGCTGTGGCGCTGAGCGATGTGGCGAAGTCCACGCCATCCCCTGAGTCCTGCTGTGGCGGGGTCGGGGTTGCCCGGGCCAAGTCGAGGGTCGAGGCCGAGGTCAGTCTTACGACCGAGGGCCAATGTCTACGCAGGAGGTGGACTTCAATTTGAAGCCACCTCCGATTTGACAGGGTCGATGGTTGCCCGGGCCGAGTCGGAGGCGTTCCTCCGGCGTAGGTAGGCGTAGCGGGCCCGAGTCGCCGCATACGCGTCGAGCGATAGCGGATGCGCTGCGACGCTCCTTCTTCTGGCCGTCCACGTGGTGAAGTGTGTTCGGCGCGGTGCAGGTCTTGAGGCGTCGCGGCCATTTAATGCGGCGACGGACTTCCGCCGGTTGGACTCCTGCCGATTGAGCTTCCGCCGATTGGCTCCCCCGCTGATGGGGTATATATATGGCGCTGGTGCGGCGTTGTTCCTGCATCGTGCCCTCGGATAGAAGCTGCTCCCCTAAAATGGGCCCCTTCAGTGCATCCACATTCCCTAGTGACGCTACGCGGCTTGAGGGATGTTGATGTACTTCGTTTTTTGCCAAGTATGGGAGGTGCCAACGGGCGAGTTCGTGCGGGCGGGTCGGCTGCTCGAAGTCAAGGTCCGGGCTGAAGCCGCGACTGCGGCCAGGCTGGTGTGGCGACCGTAAAGACGGCCTCCTACGCGCGCGTCTTGTTCTTTTATGAAGATGGCAAGGTTTGACCTGTTCTCGTAGACAGATATGCTTGAGTTCATCTGCGTCCGCTGACTGTGCCAACTGGCGCTATCATCAGGGAATGTTGATGTACTGAAGCTTATCTGTCTATGCGAACCTGTCTAAACCTGCCGCATATCGGCCCCTGTGCTTCCAAAATACAGAAAAGCCAAGCGCCTGGATCCCCACTGGTTTAGGCCATGAGGCTGTCGCGTAGGCTCTGGTGCCGAAGTGGCGGCCTGCGCTGCCCCCCGGAGGCAGAGCTCCCGTCGAGGCTGTCGGCGAGGTTGCTGGCTCGCGGCGGCTTGGCGTTATACACCGGCGCAGGGCCAAGGCGGGTGGCAGTTTTCTCCGGTAAGGCGGAGACCCGCCCATCTTAAGCTGCCGAAGTCGACGCGGTGGAGCTGGCGCCGAGTCGAAGTAGATGCGCGCGCGCTCCGTCCCCTACGCTTCAAACGGGTGGCAGCGGAGCTGGCGCCTAGCCGAAGTAGACGCGCATGCTCCGTCCCCTACCCTTCGAACAGGTGGCCGCGGAGCTGGCGCCTAGCCGAAGTAGACGCGCGCGCTCCGTCCCCTACCCTTCAACGGGTGGCCGCGGAGCTGGTTTTAGCCGAAGTAGACGCGCGCGCTCCATCCCCTACCCTTCGAACAGGTGGCAGCGGAGCTGGCGCCTAGCCGAAGTAGACGCGCGCGCTGCGTCCCCTACCCTTCGAACGGGTGGCAGCGGAGCTGGCGCCTAGCCGAAGTAGACGCGCACGCTCCGTCCCCTACCCTTCGAACGTGTGGCAGCGGAGCTGGCGCCTAGCCGAAGTAGACGCGCGCGCGGTGATCTGAGTGGAAACTTCGCACCGCGAACAGCGCCACACCTGCGGTGATTGCGATCTCACGATGCGGTAATGCGCTGTAAAGGTTCCTGGAATCGCGCCAGCCCCCGGTTTGCCAGAGCTGTGTTGTCATACCGTGCAACTTGCCTCGGCGCGTGTAGGGCACGCGGCGGCTTGTGACTGGTGCGCGGCGGGATGGGAGCGGTTGCGCGATCGCAGCTGTTCGCCCCTTCCCTAGGGAAGGGGACACGGGGCGGGCGAGGGATGGCGCAGCTTCGAAGCTGTTATGATCCCATGGTCTGTTGGTGCGCTTTTAATGGCAGCTGGAGTCGTGCCGACGCCTGGCCTCGTGTGCTCCAGCTATCTCGTGTGGGGGTTGCCACGCGGCGGGAGGCCACTGGAGCGTCGTGCTCTGACGGTCCTTACCGCCGTGGTCGCGCCTCTCCGTCTTCGGTTATGGGGGATTGTGCGGGACGGGCCTTTGTACGACTGCGGTTGCGTCCAGCACGCGGACCGTCGCGATGTTTCGGCATCGGGGCGAGGTGGCTTGAAATAGCCCTCGTAACCGCGCCCCCGCAGTTCTATGCCCCCTTCTCGCTTGCATCGCCTTCTATACTCCCGTAGTATTCTTGCCGCTATACTCCTTTTGCGAGAAGCGATGGCATCTGGTGGCAAGCGTAGCCAGGCGGCTGGTGCCTGCGGCATCCGCCGGCGGTCTTCACCGTTAGAGGTGAAATACTCGCTCAGCGAACGCGACCCGGCGGCGGCGGACAAGCGGTGGCTAGCAGCGGAGGAAGGCTCGTTTTCCGGTGAGTTGGGCCCCTCGCTCATGACCGAGAAGACGATCCAGGCGCTACTGCACGCGGGGAAGCTGTCCGAGCGCCAGGCGGTGCGATTACCCGCCGCCGACGAGACGGAACCACACCCCGGGGAGTCGTAGGCGGTCGTATTCGTCGCCTTCTTCGACGCAGGGCTCCGCATCCCGGCGGCGGCGATCGTGGGCGTCGTGCTGCGGACCTTCGGGCTGGAGCTGGCGCAACTGACACCGAACGCCGTGGCCCGGCTGGTGGTGTACAGTTGGGCCTTGCGCTCGGGAGCGTGCTGGCCCAGTGCTGCGCTATTTGCCTACCTGCACGAGGCACGATGCCAGCCCAAGGAGCGGAAGGACGGGACGCTGTCGAGCTTCGGCAGCATCACCTTCATTCTTCGGTCAACTTGCGGCAAGCTCTTCCCTGCGAACACCACTCGCGGGAAGTGGGAGTCGCACTGGATGAAACGGTGGTTCTACCACCGTGTGGCGAGTGGGAGCGGCCTCGAGTGTACGGGCTGGCCGATCGCGTTCAAGACCTCGCCCGGCCGGACACTCGACGACGAGGACAGGCGGAGGGCGCGACAGCTCGTAGGCGTGGCCGCCCGCTTTAACATGCGCGACCACGCCGAAGAGTACATTATGTACGGCGTGGCGCCGCTCGCCCGCGACTGGCGCCTCGCCACCGAGAAGCGTCGAGACGATAATGTTCTGTCGTAGGTTTGCTCGCTGCCGGCGCCCTCCGGTCCTCGGAAGCCTCGACCGTATCTCCCCTTTGTTCATGCAGGGTGCGTTACATTTTGATCCTATCTCGTGCGTTGCTTTAGAGATTCGCTTGGAGGATGCGGAGCAGGCCGCGCGCGTATTCCTCGGGCCGTATACCGGCAGGGAGCACGAGCAGCGCGCGTCCGCTTCTGCCGAGGCGGGGCTGGGGCAGATAAACCGTGTGTGCGAGGCCCTGGGCCTTGCCATGCCGGATCGCGCTGATCCAGCCCCGCAACATCAAGACGACGGTGCAACGAGGAGGAAGGGGCCTTGGTGTAGCGGCTGCCACTGCTGCTGCCAGCGCTCCCGAGGGCGCGGCAGACGCGGAGTCGGATTCGGCGAGGTACGCCGACTCGGGATTGGATGGCGCGGATGCCGGGGGCGAAGCACCTTCGGCGGGTGCCCTGGACGGCGGGCTCGCCACGAGCAGCCGGAGAGGGGAAGTCTCGTCACCCGCGGCGGTCGTCGAGACAGGATCCGTGCGGACCGGCAGTGCTGAGGTGGAGCCCTCGGCCGTGGCCGCTATGATGCCGGAGACGCCCTCCGTGGGGGCGCACGGAGCTGGGCCTTCACCGACAGCGGCGGCTGAAACCGAGGTGCCCTCCGCGGAGGCTGCCACGGCGGGGTCTTCGCCCCCGGGTGCTGCAGCCGCGGGGGCCTCTCCGGCAGCGGTTGCTGGAGTGGTGTTGTTGCCACCTGCTCCAGCTAAGCGGCCGTGTCTGTGGCCGGAGCTCCATCGGACGTCGAGGGGATTCGTCGTGGCGACGGGCATCGGGAGTCTGTGGGACTCCGATGCGTATGTCGAAGCCCCCGTGGTGCACGCCCCCTCTGCCACCCAGGCCACACCGTCCGTCGTGCAGGAACGGTCGGCGCCGGCCCCGAACGCGGAGGCTTCTATTCCTTGTGGGACCACGCCTTCCGCGGGGACTTGCGCCACCGCTACCCCGCCTGGGACCAGGGCGGGCGCCCGAAGCCCTCCGTCTCCTACTGAAGGTAAGGTGGCTTGGCCTACCTTGCATTCTTCGTTGCACCTCGCGGTGCTCACCTGCGTCCGTCTGCAGCGTCGCTTATTCCGGAGGAGGAGCCCACGGCGCAACATGGGGGGCCTTCCGCCGGCGGGACGACTACCGTGCACCCGAGCCCAGCGGACTTCGTGCCTCCGCCGGAGACGCTAAGGGCGTGGTGCGGGATTGTGGATGACGCGGCTGCCAGCGTCGGTCAGCAAGCGCTGCAGGCCTACGAGGCGGGACGTCTCGGGGACGCCTTAGAGGTGTCGGGAGTGAGGGTAAGCATTTTCTTGTATGATAATGCGTGGCTATGCTGAGCGTGCTAAGCCTTCGTATTGTGCAGACACTTGTGCTGGGGCAGGCCTTGCAAGCGGCCTATGTTCGTGCCCAAAGGGCGCTTGAGGATAGGCTGCGGGTCGCCGAGGAGGACCTACGCGAAGCCATGGGAGCCCGTTCTGCCCAGGATGCCCGCGTCCGCCAGCTGGAAGCCGAGTGCGCTGAGGCGAAGGCGCACACCGAGGGGCTTGCTGCGTCGGCGCGGGAGTCGGCCGCGGAGGCGGCGCAGCGGGAGTTTGCGGCGGAGCGGGACGGCCTTCTGCAACAGGTCGCCTCGCTAGAGAAGGAAAAAGGCGAACTTGCCTTAACTCTAGCGGAGCGTGACCAGACGCTTGGCGAAGCCTCGGTGTTGCATGGGATGCCATGCAAGCGCTAGAGAGCCATCTCCAAGGGCTTGTGGCTAAGGTGCCAGATCGCACCTTTGGCCCGGAGGAGCTGTCTCGGATCCTCCACTGGATCAGAGATGCCGCCGACATCGCGCGCGGCGCTGCGACGACCTTCGGCAACCATTGTGCATACGTATCGTCATGCCTGGTGTGTGCGCTCCTGCGGCACCGCGGTTGCACGCACGTCGCCGGGCTGGAGGACCCTCAGCTGGAGATGCCTGGCGGGGCCGGAGTAATGTCCAGTGCCGTCTGCGCCGCTCGTTGCGCCGTCAAGTGCTTCCACGAGCGGATCTGGGATTATGTCGGGGAGGCTGCCGCGCGGGTCGAGCTCCGGAAGTCACTTTATGGAGAGGGGAGCCTCGGCTAATTTCTGGACGGGGTCCCGCGGCGCGACGAGGGTGGCGCTGAGGCCTCCGAAAGCGCCGGGAACCCGCTGGTGTGACGCCGAGGTGGCTAGGCGTGGGCGTGCGTTGTAATGCTCCCTCCTTTTTTGTAAATGAAGTACGCGCCTGCTTTACAAATTCTGACATTCACCTGTGTCCCAGGCAGCTTCCTTGCTGGGGCCGACTACTTGCGTCCGACCTTGCGACCCGGCGGCGCCTTCGACGCTGGCAAAGGGCCGAAGAGTCACTGAACTTTTGGGCGGGCCGATCTTCCTCCGGCGGAACCTCGGCCTTAGCGCGTGCTAAGGACGAGCCCACCGAATAGCTACTTAGAGCGCCAGAGATGTTGAGGGGCCTCTGTACTTGTAAAATTTTTCCAATATATAAACGTGTTGATTACTCCGTAGAGCTAGCGCGTGCGAAGGCGGACCTCGCGGTACGACCTGTTTTAAGTCCGTAGACTGGCGCGTGCGAAGGCGGACCTCCGCACCACGACCTGTTTAAAGTCCGTAGACTGGCACGTGCGAAGGCGGACCTCCGCACTACGGCCTGTTTTAAAGTCCGTAGACTGGCGCGTGCGAAGGCGGACCTCCGCACTACGGCCTGTTTTAAAGTCCGTAGACTGGCGCGTGCGAAGGCGGACCTCCGCACTACGGCCTGTTTTAAAGTCCGTAGACTAGCGCGTGCGAAGGCGGACCTCCGCACTACGGCCTGTTTTAAAGTCCGTAGACTGGTGCGTGCGAAGGCGGACCTCCGCACTACGTCCCCCTATCCCCAGGTGGGGGTAGCCTCTTGGCACGCCGTGTACTCCGCGTGCACGCCCTTGCTGGGGCCAGCCTCTGGTGCGCTACGTCGGTACTTCTTGCGGCTCTCGGAATCGGTTCCCATAGTGCGCCTTGCGTACACTTCCCGTGGTGTGCGAAGACAAGCGTCGACGCTCTGAGGCGGTGCGCGATTGACAGCCACGCAAGGTCCGCGCCGCGCTTGTGTTTTGCCTAGCGCACAGAGACAGCATCCGCGTCTTATACTCCGGGGAGCGGGGAGTATGCGCACAGACAACGTCCGTGGTATGCGCGGGATTCGCTTCTTGTTTATACTCCGTAGAGTGCGCAGGGAGAACATCCGCGTCTTATTTATACTCCATAGAGTGCGTGGGATCGGCGTCCACGTCTTATTTATACTCCGGGGAGTATGCGCACAGATGACGTCCGTGGCATGCGCGGGATTCGCGTCTTGTTTATACTCCGTAGAGTGCGCAGGGAGAACATCCGCGTCTTATTTATACTCCGTAGAGTGCACAGACTCCTACTTACGTTTTCCCTTCGAAGGACCGTCCTTCGGCGGATCTTCGGTTTTCGCCGAGGCACCGGCCTGGTTGGTGTCGGAGTCGTCGCCTTGTCATCGCCGTGCGTCCTCTTCCGCCCTGGCGTATTCCTCCATTTTGTCAAAGAGCTTCGTCACTCTCTTGATTGGCTTCCGTGCGTTATACTCGGCCATCGGGCCCGGGCGAAGGCCCTGTATAGCTGCATTGACAACGGTGGTTTCGTTAACGTCTTTGACTTGACAGCGTATCTTCGCGAAGCGTTTGAAATAGTCTCGGAGCTTCTCCGAAGGTTTCTGCTTCACGGCGAAGAGCTGGTCCGCGTCGACCCGCTCAACATAATTTCCTTGAAAGTTGTTGTGAAGGCGGTCGCGGATCTACTCCCACGCGTAGATGGAGTTTGGCTCTATGGTAAAAAACCAGAAAAGCGCCCCTCCTTGCAATGCGAGGGGGAGTCCCTTCGCCTTTGTGGTGTCATCTCCGCCCGCGGCCTCGATTGCGGTTTCGTACACGCGCACGAACTCGCGGGGGTCCGTGTCGCCTTTATAGGGCTCGATGACACTGGGGAATTTGAAATCTTCGGGCCACACTGCCTGCTGTAGTCCTGCCGAAAGCGGGGACTCTGGATCGACGCGTCGCAGCGGCACGCGGCTGGATGTGGGGGCGTCGCGGCTGTCCGCCCTTTCCGGCGTGGGCTCTGGCGCAACCACTGGCGCGGCCTGCTGGCTCCGAGCCTTTTGTATGTCTCGGACAACCCCACGAAGATCCCCTAGCTCCTGCTGGAACGCCTTGAGGGCCGCCAACAGGGCGCTTTCCACCGCCTGTGCGGGTGGGGCCGCCGGCGCGCCCAGCGGACGGGTCGGCACGGGTACGATCGCCTCGCGAGCTACCGGTCGCTCCGTTGTGGCTACCTCCAACCGCTCGGTCCGCGCTACCGGCGAGCGTTGCGGCGAGGGCGGCGAGGTTGGTTGCTGTCGCGCTGGCGGGGTCGGCCGTCGCAGCGCCGGTGGCGGGGTCGGCCGTCGCAGCGCCGGTGGCGGGGTCGGTCGTCGCAGCGCGAGCGTCGACGTCCTCGACCACCGCGCCTGCGTCGTCGCTCGCGCCCGCAACAGCCGATGCCGAAGCCCTGGTACCCACGCGACGCTCCGACCCAGCCGCCTTCTTTCCCTTCGCCGCCGCCGACAAAGCTTTTTTCGGTGCCATCCTTCTTCGGACTTCAGGCTTGCTCCTGTCCTCTCCACGGACGGCGCCAACTGTTGTGGTTCAGACCAAACAGAGAGAGAGGTGGTAGTGGAGAGTTGGGAGAAAGTGATGAGTAATGGCTTGGGTCTTCCCCATGGCCTGTATTCCATATATACATACACATGGGGAGTGCTTTTACAATTGCACCCTTACATCCGAGTATCACCTTTAGGGGCACTTATATCATTACACATGGCCTATTCTGGGCTTTACATTCCTCTAGCAGGCCGGCGGGGCTTAGGTGGGGGCCACCCCTACAACATTAGGCTTCTCTTATTTAAGATATTTCATATATAGATCTACACATGTACCATAAATACTAACCTCAAGGTTGAGATGAGCAAAAGAATAGAGAAATTCAGAATATTCGGCTACGCAGTTGTAGTCAGGACAATTCTACTGTGTTCTTCTCCGTTTATTTTTCTTTCACATGAATTCGTGCAATATGTGAGTTTTTTAATAGGGTTGAGCCAACATCCCGCGTGGCTCACCGCTGTCCTCGTCATCGCCGGCTGCCCTCAGCGGGGAGGGCTCGTATGCGAATGCCGGCATGCTCGCTGTTTGCTGTTGCGTTTGCCAGCCCCACGCGCACCGGCGTAGGTGTGTTGCTAGGAACCTGCCTATTGGCGCGAACCAGCCGGCAGGCACGAACAAGAGGATGACCACGCCGGCGACGGCTGAGGCCTTGGCGACGCTCACGAGGGCGAGCCAAAGAACAGAAGCAGCGAAAAACCGGCCGCCGTGCAGCCGTACCAGAGGCGGCCTTCGCTTCTCGTTGACCATCTCCTCGCGGCCCACTGGCAACCTCGAGAACACTGCCATCATTTTGCGTGTGCTCGATATCGATCCAGCGAATGCTCTACAAGAACAAGTGAACAACGAACCTTCGGTGCTTATCTCGCCATCCTATCCGGCCACTGCCATATCCCAGCATAGCTAGCGAGTACCATGTATGGCAGGTGTTGTGTATATAGAGGTAGAAATAGGAGCGTGCGTGTTGCGGCGGCGTATGTGCGCGGGTTGGAAAATGGGAAGCGACGGGACTCTTGCTTGCCGTTTGCGGTGGATCGCGCTGCTTGGCCAATACTGGTTTGAGCGGCGAGGGACGCGGCGGTGTATATCGCTTGCGTGGGTTCATGACGTGGGGCCGCCGAATCGTGTTGCAGGGGACTGGGAGAAGCCTAGCTGAAGGATGGGCTCACACTCAACAGGGGTGGACCTAAAGGGTTCATGGGTGTGCAGTTAAACATTCAAAATATTTGGGAGAAACATCAGTAGTTCTACACAAAACTAGCTTTGTCGTTTTGGTTATTGGGTTGCGCACTCAAGCGCTAGGCCTTGTGTTGGATTCATCAATCCCTCATGTTCATTTTTTGTTTTCTTATCTTAGAGCATCTCCAACAATGTCCTCTAAATCTCATCCCCTAAATCACTTTTTAGAGGACACAATCTAGAAAATAGAAGACTAAAAATACCTCCAACAAGTCCCCTAAATATGGTTCCCTAAATTAAAATCTAGGTCCACAAAAACTACCAACCAATCTTCTCATCTCCTCCCCCGTCCCTTCCTCCCGAAAAAAAATGACGGCGGCGTCTCGTCCTTGTCTCCCCGTGCGATGGTACGTGTGATAGTTGCATGCGATTTGTTTTAAATACATTGCTACAGTTAATAGCTTGTGGTTACAATTTATACTTTCACAAAGATGAATCGCCGTAGAAATCTCGTTAAATTTGTGTTGGATGAAGATTATTCGGACGATGATGAGGAATTTATTTTTACGGCGGCTCAATTAATTCACCAACAATACATGAATGATCAGAGAGAAAAGCATGGAGGTTCTGTATTTGGGCACCAAGTAGTTGATCGGAATAGACTGGCGGGTCATCAGAGACTATACAATGACTATTTCTCAGAAGAACCTACATATGGTCCTATTTATTTTAGGCGCAGGTTTGTAATATTTTTCTATAATTTTTCCAATTTTATTGCAAATAGTGTTACACGTATGATATATTTTTTAATGTGTTGCAGGTTTAGAATGAGACGGCCTCTATTTTTACGCATAATGCACGCTGTGGAGGTGCATGATGATTATTTTGTGCAAAAAAGAAATGCAGCCGGTACCCTCCGGTTGTCATGCTTGCAGAAGGTTACTGCAGCATTCCGTATGTTGACTTACGGTGTAGCAGCAGATGCAATAGATGACTATGTTCATATTGGAGAAAGTACTGCTATAGAGAGTTTAAAAAAGATGGTCAAAGCAATATGTGAAGTTTTTGGAGACGAGTATTTGAGGACACCAAATGAGAATGATACTGCTACATTACTCGTAGCAGGGGAAGAAAGAGGTTTTCCAGGAATGTTGGGGTCTATTGACTGTATGCACTGGAGGTGGAAGAATTGTCCTGCTGCATGGCAAGGTATGTATAGTGGGCATGTGCGAGAGCCCACTATAATTCTAGAAGCTGTTGCATCACATGACTTATGGATTTGGCATGCTTTTTTTGGTTTACCTGGATCTCACAATGATATCAATGTTCTTCAACGATCGCCATTGTTTGCTAAGCTTGCCGAAGGTCAGGCTCCCAAAGTTAATTATATTATCAACGGGCACAACTATAATATGGGGTATTACCTTGCAGATGGTATTTATCCTTCATGGGCCACATTTGTGAAGACCATACAAATGCCACAAGGCAACAAAAAGAAGTATTTTGCCAAAGCACAAGAAGTCGTTAGGAAGGATGTTGAACGAGCATTTGGGGTTCTTCAAGCTCGCTTTGCCATTGTTCGTGGGCCAGCTCGTTTTTGGGATGCAGATACTCTAGGAGAAATAATGAGGGCATGTGTAATCATGCATAATATGATTGTAGAAGACGAGCGTGACGATGAGAATGATTTGACGTTTGATGGTGTAGGAGATCATGTCGATGTTTCACATGAACATACGCCTGATCTTCATGAGTTCATTGAGAATTATAGGAAAATTAAAGACAAGGATATTCACAGTCAGCTTCAAGCAGACCTCGTAGAACACTTGTGGCAATGTCATGGAGACCAATATTAGTTAATTTATAGCATCATTTGTAGTGTTTAGAAGTTTATATTCCATCACTAAACAATTCACACAATTGCACGCAATACATCAGTAAGTTATCAATAAAATCTTATTGAAAAGGGTAACGAATATGAATAAGTTGAAATGGAGGAGTCTCCACTCACTGTTGTTGAAATTGCAACCATTTTTTTTTGGAACCTCCAGCAGAAGAGCTGCTGGGAATAATGTTAGCAAGAAAGCTCGCAACTAGTACTCTAACAATTCATTGTTCCAATTGTAATCAGTGAGCACATGGCATGATGGCAATAAGTTTAAAAATTCAGAAGCAAATAAACAAACTTGAATTAACTAGCAGCAAAAAAAAATTCATGACAACTAACTAGTACTATGACAACTAACTAGTACCATCCCCCAAAGAATTAACTAGCATTATCACATTGAATATGCTCTTGAAGCCCCTTGTAGTACTTTCTTTGAGGACTATCCATGCCACTAGTATCAATCCTCATAATTCTTTCTTCTTCCATCATCTTCTTAAACTCGAACTTCTTTTTCTCAAGCTCAATTCTCTCTTCTTCCAACGCGAACGCTTGTTTGCACCTCTCCTCTTCTTGTGCAAATGCTTGTTTGAACCTCTCTTCTTTCTTCAGTTCCTTCTCTGCATCATCCTCTCTCTTTTTAGCCCATAGATGATCTAAGGAATCATAAAAAAACGTTCACCTTTTTGACGAAGCTTTTCTTTCTCTTTCTTTCTCCCTAAAGGTCTTTCAAGTGAAGTTCTGGCATAATCCGGATTTGCATCCCCGCTCTCATCTTCATGTGGCAGAGGAGTAGATGCAGGCGTGGATGCTGCAGGGCTTGAAAAGGCCGTGGTTTTCTGCTTTTTATCGGATATTTTTGGAGCTCGCATCTGAATACGCCTTTCAATCCACTTTGGTTGATTCTTCAAAATATTCCAACATTTTATAAGCATGAAATCCTTCTTTTGCTTATCTTCACTCTTATACAACTCGCCAGCCCGCACTATCTACGAAAAGAAAACAAATATAGAGCATTAGTACAAATAAGCTCGAAAAGATGACAACAAACATAGATGATTTGTAACTGGGTCTAACCTTGTTTTCAATGGTCATACCACTTTGATTTCTATTCTCTATCCGACTTAGACAACCACAAAACCTATTGACAGATTCTTGAATGACAGTCCAACGTTTGTTGAGGGACTTATGAGAGCGATCTGAATCAAAAAGCTTGCTTGTATGGAAATATTCATAAATTCGATCCCAATATGCAGTACGAGCTTGATCTGTCCCTTGAATTGCATCCAAACTAACATTTAACCACGCCGACACCAAAAGACTGTCCTCCTCTGAACTGAAATTCTTGGTCCTTTTTTGGTTTGGCCTTTGCGATGTACTATCATCGACAATTGGAAACGGTTCCTCTTCGGGGGTGCTGGCAAACTCAGTCCAATCTTGAGAATTGGAACCTCCGGTTATCAAGTCTGTGAAATATTCCGTTCCATCCATACTACCTGTACATTGAACAAAGGATGAGGCAAACAGTTACAAACCAACACAAGTTCAGCAGGCTGTGTACATGAGCCACATATAGAAATTTACCTTCACCAAAGAAGGTGTACTGATGGAGGAACTGCTCCTGATGCCGCAGAGGATGCTCGGGGTGGCGGCGGCAGTGGACGATATGCGAATCAAGGCGGCGGTGTGAACAGGGGAGCCGACGCTCGGGCGGCGGACGACGCGGGCGCTCGGGAGGCGGACGGCGTGGCCGCTCGGGAGGCGGACAGCGTAGGCGCTCGAGAGGCGGACGGCGCAGGCGCGAGGGAGGCGGACGGCGCAGGCGCTCGGGAGGCGGGCGGCGTAGGAGCGAGGGCAGGCGCGAGGGAGGCGAACGGAGCGGGCGCTCGGGAGGTGGACGGCGCAGGCGCGAGGGAGGCGGACGGAGCGGGTGCTCGGGCGGGCGTGACGGCGGCGGACGGCGCAGGAGCGTTGGGCATCTTCGATCTAGCGCGCGACAAAAACGACGGCCGATTTAGGGGATGGTGTGCGTCCTCCATATGTGGGGGACGAAAAATCAGGGATGGACTCCTCTATATTTTTGGGTACCATTTAGGGGATCTGTTGGAACCTTTTTTTCCTCTTCTTCTAAAATATAGGGGATAGAAGCACTTTAGAAGATTTGTTGGAGATGCTCTATTAATTGGTGTAAAAGTTTTTAAGATCCCGTTTCCTTGTTGTTTCTTAGGATTTCAATAACTTCTCCAATTTATTTAGAGCTTCGATCATTTTATTCTAGAAAATAAATATGAAATGTTGCAATTTTCTAATGTATTTTAAAATCCTGTAAGGCCAATAAGATTAGCAATTTACTATTGTATGTGTTGCTACATTTCCATCTCCTCTATCAATTTTTGAAAAATAAAATTGCATCTTGTACGTTGACAACACAACTTATTTGCAACATATCATTTTTTATATCTAACATTTTTCTAAATTCTTTCAGATGATGTCTCTAGTATGAATAATTTGTACTTTGATTTTTGCTAATGTGAGCCTTGATTTTTCCATTGAACAAATATTTTGTTAACTCTAAACATATATCCATGAAATCCTAGGTCCACCACCCCTCACACAACTATCTAGCTCTGCGGCGTTGTTTTGTGATATTGGTGGTGTTGCACTGGAATTGGGAGAGACAAGGAGGAATGCACCAGGGTAGAGATGAGCGGGCCAGGTCTCGAGAGTTTTTGGCACTGTGGTAGAGGTGGCCACATCTAAACCCATCCGGCCTGCTAAAGAGTTGTAAAGCCAAAAATGGAATGTGTGTAATGACATAGATACCCCCCATGGAGGGCATATGAATGTAAGGGTAGGATTGTAAAATATACTTCATGGAAATATATATACATGCCCTGAACATAGGGAAGGGGCAAGCATTTGTCCATTCATCTCATCCACTCCACTACTCTCCCACTTCACTGTTTGGTCAGTAGCCACAACAGTTGGCGCCTCCCGTGGGGACGACGGAGAGCAAGCCGTGAAATTTGAGGAGTGATGGCACCAAAGAAAACTTCATCGATAGCAAGGAAGAAGCGGAGCATGACAGCAGTGCTCGCAAACGCCAGGGCCTCGGTCGGCGCACCGCCGGCGCCTACATCAGCAACCGACGCGGATGGCAATGTTGGTGTTGCGAGCGCTGACGTCAACATCTGTGGTGCGGCAGTTGGCCCCGCCGCTGCTACGGTGGTTGGCCTCGGTAGTGGTGCCCGGGTCAGCGGGAGCAGTGACGCTGATGCCCACGCGGGCATGGCCAGTCACCCGGCGCCCAATGTGGGAGCGACATGTGGCCCCCGCGGCCATACTGGTTTCTTTACCGACCTTGGGGCCCATCGCATCGACGCACCGAACAGCTCTGGGGGACAGGCCAGAGTCACCACCAACCCGGTGGTTCGTACCGATGCCCAAGCTGGTGCAGCCGCTTTGACGGTGGAAAACGCACTGCTGGCGGCCCTCGGTACATTACAGCGCGAGCTGGCGGATCTCCGAGGAGCCGTGCGGGAAATGCAAGAGGCTCAGAGCCAGCAGGAGGCGCGGAGCCAACAAACCCGACCGGCAGCGGCGACGGAAGCTACACCAGATTGGGCGGACAGCTGTGACGCTCCCAACTCTGGTCGCATTGCGCTTCGACGTGTCGATCTGAAGTCCCCCCTCTCTGCTGGCCTGCAGCAGTCGGCGTGGCCAAAGGACTTCAAGTTCCCCACCATCGAGCTGTACAAGGGCAACACGGACCCTAGGGAGTTCGTTCGCGTGTACGAAACTGTCATCGAGGCCGCTGGCGGGGATGACTCCATTAAGGCGAAGGGACTGCCGCTTGCGTTGCAGGCAGTAGCGCTCTCTTGGTTTTTTACCACAGAGCTGAACTCCATCTACGCATGGGAACAAATCCGGGATCGCCTGTATAACAACTTCCAGGGAAACTACGTCGAGCATGTCGACGCGGATCAGCTCTTCGCCATCAAGCAAAAGCCCTCAGAAAAGCTCCGACAGTACTTCAAGAGTTTTGCCAAGGTTTGCTGCCAAGTCAAGGACACCAATGACAAATAAAATTGCATCTTGTATGTTGACAACACAAGTTATTTGCAACATATCACTTTTTATACCTAACATTTTTCTAAATTCTTTCAGATGATATCTCTAGTATAAATAATTTGTATTTTGATTTTTGCTACTGTGAGCCTTGATTTTTCCATTGAACAAATATTTTGTTAACTCTAAACATACATCCTGAGAGACCATGTGGTCGTGACTCCATGTGAATGATGAGTAATTGACAAAGGTTTAGGATAGTCGAGTTTGGTTTGTGAGGTCGGACCATGTCATTGCCGGTGCAACGGGCTCGGTCGGACTTGGTTAAACCGGGTCGTATGGGATTAGGATGCTTATTCCATTGTTTCGACAAGTTTGGACTTCGTCATGAGTAAGTATGATGTGCTTATGCTATTTACGCTTTCATGTATCGAGCGGTGCTATTTGATGTATTTCTTGTCTGTGTTAGCTGCAGGACGTCGAGGCGGAGTCGTGGCGAGACACGGTGGACCGGACTAGGCGCAGGTGGCGCTGAGGTCTGCGCGAGGGGCGTTTTGGTGAATACGCAAAACTACACTAAAGGAAGTGGATTGTGGGTAAAGCGCAAAAGGTTAATGGGTAAAGCAATGGTGAACCCATTAGTGGAGGCTATAAATAGAGAGGGTGTTCTCTAGTAGTCCTCATGGATTTTAGGGAGAAATAGTGTGCTGAAATTGAGAGAGAGTGGGTGTAAGATTTAGGGTTTTATTTGGCTCTCTCCTTTCTTGAGTTCTTATTTTCTCAAGCATGTATGGGGATTTAGTGTGAGTTTGAGAGAGAGATGAGCTGAGAACAACTATCATGTAATCATGTATGTCTCCGTTTTGGTTTTCAAGAAATCTTGCTTTGAAGTTCTTTGAGTTTGCGCTTCTCCTTGTGTTCTTGTTTTACCTTTATCCTTGAATGGAGATAGTGGGTTAAATCTTGCCCAGGATATGAAATCTCATGTGAGGTTGTAGCTTCTTGATTCTCATTGCCTTCTACCTCTCTTGGCAAAGAAGAGCAGCAATAGAATCTCTTTGGTTGAGCTCCCTGCAGTTCGGCACTTGGTAGCAGCTTCGGCAGCCAGCAGCCTTTTGTTTTCCTCCATTCGGTCAATCATTAAAGAGCATTTCATGTGATCCTGTAGCACTTCGGGCAGCATGCATGCATGCAGATTTTTCTGGTGATCGGACAGACCAAGCTCTCAGTGCATTTCATTTGGTTGCTTACTTATTCTTGCTATCATTAATGAATTCTAGTTGCTGCATGCTTATTGGCTGAACATCCTTGTTTTAGCAATCATAAGTGCTAGTTCGGACAGCTGGAATAGCTCTAATTTCCTTGTCCTTTCAGCAGCCACTGCTTTCGGACTGGATTCAAGTACTACAGTAGCTGCCCTCTTTAGTTCTTTATCTTTTCCATTTGGCCAGTGTTTTTAGTCCTTATTTCGGTTGTCTTTCTGAGCAGCAAGTAATACTTCTAGCCAGTGAAGTTCCTTCGGCAAAGTGTATGTACTCGGCTAGCTTTTCATTCCTTGCGGCTAGGACTAGAAGAACTAGTTGATGCTTTGATTTCAGGCTTTATCTTTTACATTTTCTAGTGTGTTTCTTTGCTTCCCTAAGTTATTTCTGGTTTTTGGTTGAGCCCGAGTCTTTTATTTGGGATTTATTTGTGGGTAATTTTTAGCGGGCATTTTTAGAAACGACATTCACCCCCCCCCTCTGTCGGCCATTTCGGTCCAACACATCCATGAAATCCTAGGTCCACCACCCCTCACACGGCTATCTAGCTCTGCGACGTTGTTTTGTGATGTTGGTGGTGTTGCACTAGAATTGTGAGAGACAGGGAGGAATGCACGGGGCAGAGATGGGTTGGGCAGGTCTCGAGAGTTTTTGGCTCATCTAGTGTGTTTTGAATTTGTATTTACAAAAATATCAGTATACGTATGAGAATGACAAAAATATCACTTTTGCCGCCTGGTCTCCGGATGGCAGCGTTATGGGCTTGACACATGGCCAGCAGAGCCCCGTGGCTGGTGGCAAGCTCCTGCCGCCTAGCCACATGTAGCCCCATTGCTGCAACTCTGCCACCGGGCGGTAGGTAATTAAGTCAGACTGCCTTAATTAGTACTTTATATTTACTATTTTTGAACTTTCATATATAGCAAATGAGTTTAGAAAATTAAAAAACTTTATGTGTAGCCTCCCGACACAATGTTCTTTATTGTACAATTTTTTATAATTTTATCTACTCTGAATGTTGTTCAAAAATTTGTAAGATTATGATATTTGCAGGAGTTGTTATATATAGCAAACGAGCTTCCAAAACTATGAAAATTTATGTGTAGCCTTTTGATACAGTCATCCTAATTGTTTAATTTTTTGGTAATTTTATGTGTTTAAAATTTACCATGTTAATATATATTAATTCAATCATAATTAGGGACATGCGATGCTCATTTAATTCGCATTTCAAATCATAGGCTAAACGGTCACCATGTGGTGGCCATCTTTTGCAGTGTGTGTCCTCTCTCCTCCGCACATATGTCACTCCCTTGCTGCTATCCCCTTTTCCCCTCTCTCCTCCCAACATATGTTAGCTCATCCATGCCGTCCCCTTTCGCCCGCTCCCTCGTCTGCACATATGTCACTCTTACCTTATTGTCCCCCCTTGCGCGCCCTCTCATTTGCACATATGTTAGTTTTACCATGCTGTCCTCCCGCGCCCGTGGTGCTGTGAGTTAACAAAAAGTCCATAATTTCCAGTGGCAATGCACCGGGTTCCCTTTTCGCTCGGCCACAAATACGGAGTTATCGCAGTTGCTCATCGCTCATCTCAACTATGTTTCGCTTCTCATTCTCATGTAGTTACTCATCGCTCATCTTAACTATGTTTTGCTTCTCATTCTCACGCTCATCGCAGTAACTCTCCCTTGTTGTACACGGTTATGTTCAATATCTGAAAGCATGTAACTAAATGGTGAATGCATCATTATGGTTGCCATTTATTGAACAAGCATACATCATACAAAGGAGTACAAATAAAGTAGCTAACATTTACCATTAAATGGCAATGATTTTATAAATAATCAGATGCAATAATAAATTATGGAGTTAATCATTTAAGTAATCAATTGATTACTTGGCAATTACCACCATATAAAATACTACATCTTGAATTGCTAGAAATATGAATTAATTTGATAAACAAAAAGATACATGAAATCATGATACTGAATGACGACAGATGAGCTTAGTCTATTGGGGCAACCCTTTATTGAGTGCCAGAGGTCTTGCATATCCTACACTTTATTGTGCGGCTAATGCTGGTACGATGACTGACATCCTGTAGGATCGAAAATGGCAATAGAGGGGGGTAAACGGTGCCTTTTAAAATTTTCCCTAAGTATCCACAATATCTTCTTTTGCGATAGCTATAGAAGCTATGAAGAAGGCATGTTCATGCTCACTGGAAATGGAGAGAAGACCAGAAAACAAAGATCATCAGGACAAGAGAAATGAGATAGGCAATTGAAAGCAAAACCTGAAACTGAACTAACAGTCAGAGCATAACCAGTCATACCGCAATGGCACTGCCGGTCTGACTGCAAGCCTTCCACCGGTCTGACCGCTAGCCCTACACCGGTCTAACCGCCAGCCATCCACCGGTCTGACCACTAGGGTTAGCGGTCTGACTGCCGGCTCAGGAGCGGTTTGACCGCCATATGGAATGCGGTCTGATCGGGCCTCGGATCAGGCAGGAGCAGAAGCGGCAGAAAATAGCGTAGATTGACAAATAAAACAGGGAATACAGGAGAGGAGGCTAATGCTGAGAAATGGATAGACATATGCTGTGCTTCTCAGATCAGCTTCTCTGAACTTCAAATCAAATAGCAAAACACCCTCAAAGAAGGAGTAATTGCAGACAAAGAGCAAGAAATCGAAATCTGAACTGGAACTGAAAAACAGCCTGAGAGATGAGACCAAAAGCCGAACATCTAGATATTCTCATGTCTATTGACCATGAAACTTTGCATTTCAGCAAGAGAAGGTCTCACAACTAGAAATCACAGCCCTAGAGCAAACATTCCACTGAGTATCCAAGAAACCATACATGCTCTGCCTTCAAACCCTAGAGAGGGGTGAAACAGAGGAATACGCCAGCAAGCAAATTCTTGGAATGACTATAGCTAAAGAAGGTTTGCTCTCGGGAATGGCTAGCCAAATGGCTTTGAGGTATTTCCCAGTTCAGAGCAACTCATTTTGCAGCTCCTCAAGCAGAAATCAAATCAAAAACCACAGGAGCAAAGAACAACAGCCAGAGCGAAACACAGATAAAGCACAGAAAGGCACAAGAAAAGGAATAGCTCAAACTCAATCCATTTCATATTGATTCAAAGATATGGGCTATTACATATGGTTCTTTTATAGCCCTCTCACTACATGATTCTCACTTGGGATGAACTCATCCACACACTGTAACATCCCAAATTTGGCTTTCTGGAAAATTTTAAATTCAAATTAATTATTTTAAAGTATTTGGATTTTACTTGGCTTTTATTTGATTTTCTGGAGTTTAAAACCTATTTTTTAGAAGTTAAAAGGTATTTTAAAATATGAAAATTAAATACCAACCTTAGTTGGTAATAATTTTATTTAGTCCAAAATATGTTCAGGAGCTTCTGTGAATTTTTCTGGAATTTTTGGAGGTATTTTCATATTTTTCTGAGGCCTAAATAATTTCTTACCCTTTTCTGAAAATATAAATCAAATTCTAAAAATCAAATTTCTAAATCCTTCCTCTAGCCGACACGTGGACGGCCCAGGACCACCCACGTCGCCCTCGGCCCAATCCGGCCGTCCTCCCCCTCTTCCTCTGCCAAGCGGGCCCGGCCCAGCCAGCCCCGCCTTCCCCTCCCCTCTGGCCGACGTGTGGCTGGCCCGATGCATGCCGCATCACCTCGCGCTAGCCATCCAGCCCTCCGCCCTCCCTTCTCACTGCCCCGCGGGCCCCGTTCTCCAGCTGCTTGCGCCCCGCTCCCACTGCCACCCTGGGCCCGCCTGTCATGTCCTTCGTCCCCGCGGAGCGCCACCTTCCTTTCTTCCTCCCCTCTTTCCTTTCTTCGCCGGCCGACCGAATCCGAGCCAGATCCGGCCTTGCCTTCCCTGCCTCTCCTCGGTTTTCGAAACCCCGAGCCCCGCCAGGAAGCAAATCCCCAAACGGCCGCGCCCTCTTTCCTTCTGCGCCCCTCAATTTCCTTTTCCCCTCTCCCCCTTCCTTTTCCGGCCGCCAGCACCGGCGAGCAATTGCCGCACCGTGCCTCCCCCTCCGCCCCTATAAATAGCTCTCTCGGCCTCCCCTCTCACCGCACCACCTCTCACAGCCCTCCACCTCCCTTCCCGAGCCCCGTAGCGCCTCGCCACCGTGCCACCTCCCTCCCCGAGCTCCTCCGCACTCCGGCGAGCTTTTGCCGACGCCTCGGTCATCCCCGAAGCCAGCCACAGCCACCCCGAGCACCCCCGTGCCCGTGCGATCCTCTCCGACGCCTCGGCCGTCCCTTCCCGCCGCCGGAGCACCGTCGCCCCGGAGGACCCGAGCTGCGCCACCGTCTTCCTCGTCGCCGGCCGCCTCCGCACGTCCCCGAGCTTCGCCGACCCCTCCAACCGAACCCACTCCGCGCCCGGATTGCATTTGTCGCTTCGCCAGAGCCACTCCGGCCTCCTCTCGCCGCCGGCAACCCCGCCTCCGTGCACTGCTGTCCGGCCCCCTCCGGCAGGTACCTCAAAAGGCTAACTTGCCCTATATGGGTAGGCAAAGCATCCCCGCCCATCTGGTTAGCAGCGCGCTCCCATCTCCCCCTCGGTTCCCTCGGCGCGCGTTCGAGCCCCCGGCTCCGCACGCTGAGGTTGAGCCTTTCTTTCATTTTTCCGCCCTGACAAGTGGGTCCCACCCGTTAGCGGCCGCCGGTCTATGCGGGCCACTGTCGTCTGGGCCCCACTCGTCTGTTCTGGTCACTGACATATGGGACCGGAGTCCAGTGGGTCCCACATGTCAGAGGCTGAGTCAGTGGGCTCACTGTCCAGTGGGTCCCACATGTCAGAGGCTGATCCGTGGGCTCACTGACCAGTGGGTCCCACCTGTCACAGACTCAGAATAAATAAATAAAATAAAAAGATTAAAATTTAATCCTTCCAGTGGGCCCCACCTATCAGAAATTTCCTAATTTCTGGATTTATTCAAACTGAAAACTTCAAACAAGCATAACTTTCTCATTTTAACTCCAAATTGAGCCATTCAAATTTCTAAATTCATCTAAAATCATAATCTATCCAAATATGGCCTCTATTTGAATTTTTGAGTTTATTTGATTTTTGTTTGTATTTATTTGCCTTGTTTACTTCGTCTTTTCTAGCGTAGATTCCAACGTTTTCGACGATGTCTCCACCCAGCAGCAGGAAGACCCAGAGAACCTGTAAGAAGGCAAGTCTCCTTTGATCATCTTGAACCTATGATTTTGAAATATTTTAATTATTTTAAATTATGTGCATTGCTATTTACACACAAGATTAGTTCAAATCTTAAGGTATTAGCTACCCCAATTTTGTTATGCCCTCAGTTGAAATTAGAGATGGCAATGGGTACCCGAAACCCGATGAGTTCTGGTTCGGTACATTCGCTTGTTCTCAGCCGTCCAATATAGCTCATTCAACGGTTCTCATGATCTTAACACCTTAGGTGTCTCTGAGTGGTGTGTAGGAGTGGTGCTAGGTAAAGTGATCAAAGAAGTAATTTCGTCCAAACAGTTACAACGTTGAATGCACCTCTAATCTCTTGCACAGTTGCACTGCATCTGTATGGCTACCGCTTGATCACGTCGCTGAGGCCCTTCGCGCCCTAAAGACTCGACGGTTTCTAACCTCGTACGTGGCTGGTTGCTCTGGCCGCCGTACGACGAGACGACGACCCACACATGCGTGAGTGATGAACTTGTGTTTCTTGAATTGGATCTGATTAGTTCATCGGAAAGGCAGTCATGCTTGATGAGATCAACTATGTTCAGTGTCTGCAAAGGCGCCTCCCCCTCCGCGGCTCTCTCCAGCGTGCCGCAACTGACGGCAAGATCAATCCATTCACGTGAGTCACGACGCTGCGCAAGACGGGGTTGATCGCCCGTGGCGCGCGGCCGCGTTTCCTGAGCTCGATTGCTCGTGCGCGCGCCGGCCCGGCACCGCGCACCGAACTGTCATTTTTTCACCACTTAACCGTCTAATCAACGTGGGTGCACATGAATATACCTTGCCCCTGGCAGATGGACGGTCAGATCTGGTGGAGGTGTTAGCACCTCCTACACCTCTGGGAGGACCGAACTAGAGTTCAAACCCGATACCCGATGGGTTTTTATTCTATTAGAGCATGGGTCTGAGTCAATTTCCTAACGGGTCTGTCGGGTCTGTCGGGTTCGGGTACGTTCATATAGTACCCAAACCCGTAAACCCATGGGTAATATAAACCCGATCCATAGGAGTTATAAACCTAGGCTCCCAGCCTCCCAGGCCCAGCCCAAAGCCCATTAGCCATTTAGCCCCAAGCCCCCAAATCCAATGCGGCAATACCCCATTACCCATACGACTAACCCTAGCTAGCACTTGGTCACGGTCACTACTCACTCCTCCCCAGTCCCCACCCCGATTCAACAGCCGCCACAGCGGCGGCGCATCTGGCGCTCCGCGCTCGGTCTCCGGCAGTCTCCACACTCGCCCTCCCGTCCCGCAGCTCCTGCTCCCGCCACTCTTGCCGCACGCTCTCGCTGTCGCCTTGCCTTCCAATTCAGCCCGCCGCCCCCACGCTGCAGCCAACGGGCGTCGCAGCAGTAGGCCCTTGGCCATGGCGCTGCCCTCCGGCTCCAACGAAGATGGTCGGTGAACTTCTTCCTCCTCTCCATTAACCATTGTTGCAGCTCGCATTACTGACCCCACGGGCGACCCGTGGGTACCCGTTAACCCAGTGGGCATGGGTCTGGGCAAAAATCTGCACCCGTCATGGGTATGGATTTTTTAGCGGGCACGTCTAATTTTCATGGGCACGGGTTTAGGATAGCAAAACCCAGCGGGTTTGTGCCCGTTGCCATCTCTAGTTGAAATTGAATGCCATGTACCCTTGTCTCCCTAGGATTTCCTTTGGCTCTTTAGTGAGAGTATTATAATCAATTGTGAATAATAGAATGGTACTATAAGGCTTAGTCATGCTATGTAATACCTTTGAAATCTTGAAAATGGGAAATTATAATTTGTTGTAATAACTCGTGTTTCTCAAGTTTAGTGGTAATTGGAGTTACCACTGTTCTTTTAAAATAAACTAAAATGTGAAAGTTGGTTTAGATTAGGGTGGATGGTTGGTTTGGTTTGGTGCAGGAAGCACGAGATCTTGTAAAGTGTATGTTCCACCCTAGTCAATTAAGGATCGACGCTTGTGTTTGTCTAGACTGAGCATTAACCGTACAACCACAAGTCTATATGGGTACGACCTAGCTGACTAACTTATGATAGTCTAGTTTAGGTGCCACCAGTGGAAAGTGGGTGCCAGGGATGGACTGGTTATTCACAGTGAGGGACAGGGATTTACTGTACTCATATGGCGCAAGAGGGGGCTTCGGTTCGGGCAGTTAGCCTACCTGCGGTGAAACCTCAGCGGGTGGTATCTAGCTAGATTAGAGTAAGGTAAAGGCTTTGTGATATTTTATCTGGGTCTCATGCCAAAGGAAGTGTGTTGACTTTTAGGATAATTTATCTCTTGTGGGTAAAGCTATACAACCTCTGCAGAGTGTAAAACTATTCGAATAGCCGTGCCCACAGTCAAGGGCGGGCAAGGAATGCATTCACATGGTAGATTTCTGGTTTTTGGTTTTAAAATCAAAGTTTTGTATTCCGAGAGTGGAGGGAACTCTCGGAAGGGTATCCTGGCGGTTGGAGCCAGAGAGGGTGGATGGAACCCGCAGTTTAAACTTGACCAATTGTAATTGGTTAGCTAGTGTTGGTAGTTGGAACCTTCACTAGAGAGTTAATGATAGTTCTGTTAAAACGTTTACTTTATTAAATTGATGCATTTGAAAGTAATTAGTAGTAATTGAAATTAAAACATTGCTTTGTGCAAAAGAACCATATAGCCTTCCTTTGTCAAGCCTTGCATCTATTGCATTTTTCCCAAGACTTGCGGAGTACTTTATGTACTCACATGCTACACTCAAACATAAAAAACAGAGGAATACGAAGCCCAAGAAGGAGACTACGACTACTTCGCTGATGGCTTCAACGAAGGATTCCAGGAGTTCTAGGTCGCGTTTCCCTAGTCAATTGCCTGTGGCGTATTGATGGGTCTTCATCGAGTTTATCCCTTGCTTCCGCTTTATTTCATGTGTGCGAGGTCTTGAAACCTCAATTGTAATAATGAGACCTTTTCGGTCATTACTCTCAATTATTGTAAAAACACGATGCTGGTGATGTATTCATTTCTGTTTAACTGTGTGCACTAGGTTTGATCTGGGACTAGTGCAGTAATACACAGAGGGTCCGGGTTCGGAAATCCGGGGTCCCGACACACACACAGCCAACACCGCCTTGAGAGGAAGAACACAACACTCGTACAACTCACTTCATTTTCTGCCCAAGAAGGCAACACCCCTGCCTCCATCTTATCACCCAGCACCCACACACTCAAATGGGAATTCAAGAAGTGGCAGCCCAACTCCACTCCAAGACATCACACACAAATGAGGCAAAAAGGTCAAACCACTCATCAGGAAAATGGAGGGAAACAACCATTCCACTCCAAACCCTAACCTCCATACTACCATCCACTAACGGGTCTCCAACCCGTTATCTTCAACCGAATCCGCTTCCATTTTGCAGCCGTGTGCATTTTACTGAAATGCCCCTGCTGGACCTTCCTGTCCTCGCACGACCGCACCCGGCATCCTGACCGTCTGGACTTCAGCTCCTCCCTGAGCCTAGTCCCGGTCCTCCTCACCGTTGCCCGTCGTGTCCACCTCTGGCAGCTCCAGCTCCGGTTCCTTGTCTCCCCAGCTTGCACCACCTCACCAGCCTCGATCATCTTCGGCGTCTCCGATCGTCTGGACCTCAACACCTCCTGTGCCTAGTCCCGGTCCTCCCACGCCTCACCATGAACTCGCCTCAAGGTCTTGCAGCCATCACAGACAAGAAAACATCACATAGCACCGCTCGAAACCATATAATCAACATTAGCATCAAAAGAAGGTACTCAAGCATGAAATACCCAAATCGATCGATCGAGAAAAAAACAAGCGTCTTGAGCACGTCCGACCACATTCGACCAAGTCCAACCGAACTAGACTATGCCATGCACCGACTTGGCTCGAACCAACCAAATCAAACTCAAACTTTCCAGCACACGAGTCAATTACTCATCACAAACATGGGGACACCTCCACATGGTCTCTCACATCCATGTCGTTCTGAAAGTGCCGCATGTGCCGATGTCCCTTCACAGTTACCTTCAAGTTCTTGTTGGGGGCCCATTGCAGTATGTCTGGCCAAAGATTCCTGCAGTTTATGTCCAATCCATAGGAGTGCAACTCTGCACTCTATGTACTCAAAAAGTGTTGCATGTCATAGCATTCGGAGGTGTACGGCTTGGACATCTTCCTAATTTCAAGGGGAAGGTTTTGCGTTGGTGACCCCGGTTGGACCGGCTCCTCAGCGTCTGTCATGGTATGTTACTACGATGAGCGTGAGAACGAGAAGTGAAATACAGTTGAGATGAGCGATGAGCAACTGCGAGAGCTTCGTATTTGTGGCCGAGCGAAAAGGGAACAGATGCGTTGCCACCAAAAATTATGGACTCATTGTCGATGCGCAACACCGCAGACGAGGGGGGACATCATGGTAAGATTGACATATGTGACAACGAGGGAGCGGGCAAGGGGTGACGACATGGTAAGAGTTACATATATGCAGATGAGGGAGCGGGCGAAGGGGGACGGCATGAACGAGCCAACATATGTTGAGAGGAGGGAGGGGAAAAGGGGATAGCACCAAGGGGATGACACATGTGTGAAGGAGGGAGGACACACACCGCAAAAGATGGCCACTACATGGTGGGCATGCGGCCTATGATTTGAAACACAAATTAAATGAGCATCGCATATCCTAACGGAATTGAAGCTCCAATCGTATTTTTAACAATACCCCTGGTAACAGCTCACGAGAGCACAATGTAGAGTTGCCATGAGAGAAAGTTGGATCGGAGAGGTAGACATCTACATTTGGGATAGTTTGCCCCTGTGCCTTATCGATGATCATACCAGTGTGTTTCTCAACAAATCCTTAAAATCTTCTGTCAAGTATATTTTGTTATTATCCGTTCACAGAATAAATGACACAGTCACATTGATTCAGGTTCCGCAAAGAAGGTGTAAGAAGGATCATCCACATGCAAACTTTTACTTTTGATTATCACTTTGAACAATTTATTATTGACCATCAAGCGAAAGAATATATGTATTTTATTAGGAGGGAAATTAACTTCGAACTCCTAGCATAAGGACACCCCTAAAAATAAATATGTATTAACTGTACAAACGATTGGAAATAAGCTTTCATACAAATTAATCTTCGTCCTTATTTAGCTGCACAGATTTAGCAATTCTCAAAACTCGTACCATGTATGCATAAGCCTGTCCGCTACAGCAGACATGAGAAAGACCAAAATCTCCATGGCAAACCTAACCAAATTTTGCTGCTGCCATGAACTAGTATCATGCTCTACTACTTATATGATACAACCATGGATAGATGCTAGTGACCTGGATGATCTGGCTCACACTGATTTAACCTTGAAGACTCTCTGGACTAATGATCACCCATGATCCGAGTAACTCGGATAATCCGCTCTAGTTGTATAAAATGATTTTTCTTGGACGACAAAAAGAAATACAAAATATGTTTATGAGACAAACAAATCACGAAAGCTTATATCCCTAAATTTAATGATTCGAAAAGATGTACATTACATGAATGTTTTGTCAACATTTGCGTATTTATATTTTCCCCTTCATATTAGCAATATCGAAGAATGTGATAATTAACAGAACCGTAAAAATACAGAGAAAACGATAACAAAGCTAAAAAAGGAAAAGGAATAGTACATAGATAAGAAATCAAATGCCTCTAAAGCTTTGTTGCTGCCTCTCTTCCGCAACTACGTAATGTGGCACCGGCGATGGCGACTTCGACAGCGAGCCACAACCGTCCTCTCTAGATGTCACCGGGTACGGCGATGCTGACGTAATCACCTCTGTGCCTTCCAAAACGCCAACGCTCCTCGCCGACGGCGACATCGACCGGACAACCACAATCTCCGGCATCCGAGGCGGCGGCGACTTTGAACACCGCTCGTTCACCCTGCCGTGCGTAGGTGGCGTCGGAGACGGAGACCTTGACATGATGTACTCCCTCGCCGTTGGTCCCGGTGATGGCGACTTGGACGCGATCTCCTTTGATGCACTCGTCGAGCAGCTGATCCTCAACGGTGACCGTGCCAAGATGTCCGCCAGGACCCTCGACGCCGCGGGCCGCTCGGGCGACGTGCCGCACCGGCGCAGCTGCGGCAACGGCGGGGACACGGTCACCTCGCCGACCCGCGCGCGCTCCGGCTCCGGGTGCGCGCGGCACACCGGGCACGTCGAGTGCGCGCACAACCAGACGTCGATGCAGCTGCCGTGGAAGAAGTGCCTGCACGTCGGCAGCACGCGCACCACGTCGCCGTCCTCCAGCTCCTGCAGGCACACCACGCACTCCACCACCGACTTCCCCTTGCCGCTGCCTCTCCTTCTCCCACCGCTGGTGATGCTGCCGTGGGGAGACGGCGCTGGCGCTCGGAACGTGAACATGGGGAGCGCGGCGATGTCATCCATGCTAAGCCCGAGCCGGGTAGGCGACGCTCCGTGACCGGCGCCGGCAGCCTGGAGCTGGCGCCACTCGGACAAGACGGACCGGCCGTAGCGGACGGCCATGTACAGTATGACGCCAACGAGGACGGCGATGATGATATACAGCAGCGCGAAGTTGGAGCTGACCACTCCGGCCACGGCCGAGGAGTCGTCGGAAGGGTCAGGCGGCGACGTGGTGGACGACATGGCTGAGGCCAAGAACTCCCGGTTCCGACGACTTGGTGCAGTAGAGATGGTTTCAAGTGTTGTAAATAATCTTGTTTTAGAGTCATGTGCAAAATTTGGGTGTAATCGGAGTCGAATTGCAGCCGCAATTCAAAGTCGTAGTTGGAAACCAAATTCAAAGTCGTAGTTGGAAACCGAGTCGAAGTCGTATAAGACTCGGAGTCGGAGTAGGTTTGAGAACCCGTGTTGAAGTAGGACAGCCGGGTATAAAAAGAGGCTTAGAGCCATGTATTCGATGTACCAAGCCATTGAGAAAATACAAAAAGAGGGAAAGACACAAAGTATTGTGTTGTCGTGTGATTGTGCAAGACGTGGTCGGAAGGACTCACGATCACCGCAAGCGTGATCGAGAGGAGCTACGAGCACAGCAAAGTTCCAGCAGGCGTAGTCGGGAGGCGCTACGACCACGGCAAAGGAACAGTGTTTTTACGACTACGGCTAAGGAGCGAACAATGTGGTCGTAAGGAGTCGAAGGTGGTCGTAACGAGCTACGACTACACCGGGAAGGCCAGAAGTGAACGTAGTCGAAAGGGTGTTCGACTACGGTGAACAGTGATCGCCAGCATCACTGCGTGATCGTAGAAAGTTTCGATCACGGTATCTCGAGCGGCTGAAGGAAGGCAGCGGCAGCGATATCGCGGAGCGGTCGTAAACGACACTAACCGGTCGTAAAAGGTCCTGGGAGGTCGTAAGACCCTACAACAGTTGGTATCAGAGCCTGGTGAACCATGGCGGAGGCTTCAAAGGTGAAGGAAAGCGTGTCACTGCAGTACCCGATCCTCAGTTCGGACAATTACCCGATCTGGGCGATGAAGATGAAGGTCAACATGATCGCACAGAGAGTCTGGGGTCCAGTTGAACCAAAGGAGAAAGACAAAGTCGTTGATGAACGACTCGACAAGATGGCGATGGCGGCGATCTATCAGGCCGTGCCCGACTCGATGATGCGGCAGCTGATCGGTAAGGAGACGGCGAGAGACGTCTGGACTACTCTGCAGATAATGCACCAAGGAGTAGATCGAGTGAAGGAAGTTCGACTTCAAACTTTACGCAGTGAGTTTGAATCTTTGAAGATGGGAAGAGACCAGACTGTGGAAGAATTCTCTGCGAAGTTTAATGAAGTCGTAAACGAGATCAAATCTCTCGGTGACGACTTGAAAGATGAGGTGGCGGTAAAGAAGTATCTACGAGTACTGCCGGAGAAGTTTCTCCCGGTCGTAACTACGATCACGTACTCACAAGACCTCTCGAAGATGAAGGTCGAGGAGGTAACTGGGGCGCTCAGAGCACACGAGCAGCTTCTGAAGAGTTACCAAACCGACAATGAAGGAAAAGGGGCTTACAACCAACAAGCGTTGTTTGTAAAGGATGACACGAGGAACCGAGGAGAATCGTCATCAAGGGGCGGTCGTGGACGTGGTCGTGGCCACGGCGCGTCTCATGGGCGAGGACAAGGACGAGGCTATGGCCAGAGTGGCCGTGGAAGAGGTGATCGAGGAGGTCGTGGTGGTCGTGGAGATGGAAATCATCAGACGGACAAATCTGACATCCAGTGCTACACATGCGAGAAATTCGGACATTACGCTGCCGAATGTCGGAGCCACATCCAGTGCCATAACTGCAAGAAGTATGGTCACTATGCTGCGAATTGCCGGAGTAAGAAGAAAGTAGAGGAAGCAAACCTGGCTCAAACGGATGAGCACAAAGAGCCGACATTGCTGTTGTCGCTCTGCACTGCAGACGAACCGACAATGGTTCTATTAAACGAGTAGAAAGTGTTTCCGAGTCTGTTGGAGAAAGCAGAGCAGACTCAAGAGCGGACGGCAGACTGGTATCTCGACAACGGAGCCAGCAACCACATGACGGGTACGTACTTGATGTTTTACGAATTAAATAAGAATGTGCTTGGAAGAGTACAGTTCGGAGACGGCTCGACCATTCAGATAAAAGGGAGAGGCACGATCCTGATGCAGTGCAAGGATGGAAGCCAGAGGAGATTGTCGAATGTATACTACATTCCAAGTCTACGAAGCAACATTATAAGCCTTGGACAATTGACTGAAGAAGGTTGTCGGATTGAACTCAAAGACACCTATCTGAAGATGTACGACCACACTGAGCGACTGCTGATGAAAGTACAGAGAACGGTAAACCGTCTGTACAAAATTCAAATTGAAGCTTGCAAGCCGAAGTGTATGAAGACTACAACCGATGACGCGGCCTGGCTATGGCACGCAAGATTCGGACATCTGAACTTCCAGAGTCTCAACACGATGGCCGAAAAGGAGATGGTGGTCGGATTACCGACAATCGACCACCCGGAGCAAGTCTGCGAAGGCTGTCTGGTGGCAAAACAAACTCGTAGCGGTTTTCCACAGCAGACGAGTTTCAGAGCTTCGCAACCACTCGAATTGGTTCACGTAGATCTGTGCGGACCAATCACACCTCGCACAGATGCCGGAAATCAATACTTCATGTTGATCGTAGACGACTACTCCAGAGCCATGTGGGTGTACATGCAGAAGAGCAAGGACGAGGCAAAGTCGAACTTTCAGAAGTTCATAACTCTTGTCGAAAACGAAGTCGATAAGAAGGTGAAGTCGGTCAGATCAGACCAAGGAGGAGAATTCCTCGCAAAAGAGTTCGACTCGATTTGTGAAGAGAAGGGTATTGCAAGATTCTTCACGGCTCCGTATTCACCTCAACAAAACGGAGTCGTAGAAAGAAGAAACCGGACCGTGGTCGAAACGGCTAGAAGTCTGTTGAAGAGCCGATTCCTGCCCGGGAGGCTTTGGGCAGAAGCAGTACGACATGCTGTCTATCTGCTAAATCGTGCGACCACGCGATCACTGGATGGAGTCACTCCATACGAACAGTGGTCGGGAAGAAAACCCAATGTCGAGCATCTAAGGGTCTTCGGATGCTTAGCCCATGTGAAGCCATCCACTTATCTCAAGAAGTTAGACGACCGGAGCAGACGGATGATTTATCTTGGCTCGGAACCAGGCACCAAGGCGTACAGGTGCTATGATCCGGTCGAAAAGAAGATTCATGTGAGCAGAGACGTGGTCTTCGAAGAGAACAAACATTGGGAGTGGGAAGAACACGAGGACATTGAGAAAGACATTTCGAAGTGGGTAACCTTCGAAGTCGAAGAAGTCGATGCTGACAATACGGAAGAAGCTACGACCACATCTCAAAGCCAAAATTCGACCGGTGCTGATGATCAGGAAGTCTCACAAAATGAAGAAGATTCGAGCGATAGAATACCGAAGATGAGAAGCATAAGTGAGATTTATGCACAAACTGAACCAGTGCAGTCTGAAGAGCTACTGCTTTACACGACTGCAGAAGAACCTGGAAGCTATGAAGAAGCAAAGGGAGATGCATACTGGAGAGCAGCTATGCAGGAAGAGTTGAAGTCGATTGAAGAGAATGACACATGGGAACTCACCGATTTGCCAAAGGGTCATCGAGCAATCGGTTTAAAGTGGATCTTCAAGGTAAAGAAGGATTCCAAGGGAGAAGTCGTAAAACACAAAGCACGACTTGTGGCGAGAGGGTATGTTCAAAAACAAGGCATCGACTACGAAGAAGTCTTTGCCCCAGTAGCTCGTATGGAGACTATACGACTACTTCTTGCATTGGCAGCAAACGGTGGATGGGAGATTCACCACATGGATGTGAAAACGGCGTTTTTGAATGGAGACATTAAGGAGGAAGTTTATGTCTCTCAACCGCCGGGTTTTCAATCCAAGGAGCAAGCCGAGAAAGTCTTGAAGCTGAACAAAGCTCTCTACGGACTTAAACAAGCACCACGAGCATGGAATTTGAAGCTTGACAAATGTCTAACGGCACTCGGGTTCAGAAGAAGCAACTCTGAACATGCTGTGTACACGAGGGGAGATGCGAAGAACAGACTGATCGTGGGCGTTTACGTGGACGACTTGATCATTACTGGATCGAGTTCGAAGGAGATTATGAGGTTTAAAGAAGAGATGAAGAGGCTGTTTAAAATGACCGATTTGGGACTTCTGTGCTACTACCTCGGCATTGAAGTAAATCAAACCGACAACGGCATAACACTTTGTCAGTCGGGATATGCTCGAAAGATTCTGGAGAAGTCGGGTATGGAAGAGTGCAATCCATGTCAAACCCCAATGGAGAATCATCTGAAGTTGAGCAAGACAGGCCCAGGATCACCAGTTGATGCCACGACTTATACGAGCATTGTCGGAAGTCTACGGTATCTGGTGCACACCCGACTAGACATCTCGTTTGCGGTCGGATACGTAAGTCGTTTCATGGAGAAACCGACTCAGGAGCATATGAATGTCGTGAAGCACATCCTGAGATACATCAAAGGTACTTTGAATCTCGGGATTCAGTACAAGAGAGGAGGTGGAAAGTCGTTGCAGCTGACGGACTACAGTGATAGCGACATGGCGGGAGATGTCGACGATCGAAAGAGCACAACAGGCATAATGTTTGTGTTTGGGGAGAGTCCGATCAGCTGGCAATCTCAGAAGCAAAAGGTGGTTGCATTATCTTCATGTGAAGCCGAGTACATCGCAGCGAGCGCAGCATCTTGCCAGGGAGTCTGGCTCGCTCGACTGTTGAGTGAATTGTCAGATGAAGAAATTCAGAAGGTGACGCTCAGGGTTGATAACAAATCTGCAATATCGCTGAGCAAGAATCCGGTTCTACATGATAGAAGCAAACACATAGACACAAGATATCATTATATCAGAGATTGTGTCGAAGAAGGGAAGATTGAAATCGACTACATCAGAACCGAAGAACAGAAAGCAGACATATTGACAAAGTCGCTGGGACGGATAAAGTTTTCAGAGATGAGGAAGAAAATTGGCATGATCGAAGTCGAAAAACAAGATTAGGGAGAGAATGTTGTAAATAATCTTGTTTTAGAGTCATGTGCAAAATTTGGGTGTAATCGGAGTCGAATTGCAGCCGCAATTCAAAGTCGTAGTTGGAAACCAAATTCAAAGTCGTAGTTGGAAACCGAGTCGAAGTCGTATAAGACTCGGAGTCGGAGTAGGTTTGAGAACCCGTGTTGAAGTAGGACAGCCGGGTATAAAAAGAGGCTTAGAGCCATGTATTCGATATACCAAGCCATTGAGAAAATACAAAAAGAGGGAAAGACACAAAGTATTGTGTTGTCGTGTGATTGTGCAAGACGTGGTCGGAAGGACTCACGATCACCGCAAGCGTGATCGAGAGGAGCTACGACCACGGCAAAGTTCCAGCAGGCGTAGTCGGGAGGCGCTACGACCACGGCAAAGGAACAGTGTTTTTACGACTACGGCTAAGGAGCGAACAACGTGGTCGTAAGGAGTCGAAGGTGGTCGTAACGAGCTACGACTACACCGGGAAGGCCAGAAGTGAACGTAGTCGAAAGGGTGTTCGACTACGGTGAACAGTGATCGCCAGCATCACTGCGTGATCGTAGAAAGTTTCGATCACGGTATCTCGAGCGGCTGAAGGAAGGCAGCGGCAGCGATATCGCGGAGCGGTCGTAAACGACTCTAACCGGTCGTAAAAGGTCCTGGGAGGTCGTAAGACCCTACAACATCAAGGACATGGTGGTCGGAATCAATCAACGAATCATTGATGGGTGGTTGAAGTGGGATTTATAACTAGGCATGAAAGCGAATGTGCGTCTCATGCATGCTTGGTGCATGATAGATTTTCGGTTGGGTCGCTAGCTGGGCTCTAGCTGGGGCAGGAGATGAGGTGCCATGCCAAATATTTTAGGACCTTATTGCTCTGCTGGAACATCTCGAAGGATCGCAATCGGCGAGTGTTTGAGCACCGAACAGCCGACGAACTTCATGTCGCCGATGCTGTCAGGCAACACCTGATCCTCTACAGAGAAGCTTTCGGAACGGAGTTAGGTCAAGACTGATGATTCCTTTCTTTGTTGCTGGGTTTGTTTAAATTTCTGTAATCTTGCAGTTTGAAACATTCAAAAGAAACTGTTTTATTCTCTCTTCTTTAATGAATTAAGCAGAGCACCCGCTCAAGTTTCCTCAAAAGAAAAAAAATCGTGTTTTTCTTTGGAGACCCGGCGCTAAACACCGTTTAGGATTGAGTTGTTAGTAGTATTCTTCCATTAATCTTTGTTTGTAGTATTTTTGAGGAATCGAATCTTTGTTTGTAGTTTAATCAGTCAAGCTTAATTGACGCCATTCAATGGTGATCTGGTGTGCTGTGTGAAGTTGTTCAGACATGATTGATGACCCTAGCATTTTGAATTGTTCGGTGGCATTCGCTGTTGGATGCCCGGATAGGATCGAAGTCAACTTCGCAGCCAACGCATGCAGGAGATCACCAGTCGCGTGGCAAACAATATTTGAAATCTCCGGTTATGACGTTTAGCGGATGACTTCTCAAACAGCTAATAGCGGAGCTAAATAAGGCTATAGCGGCTAAATTATACATGGACTCAAATAGTTTCATCTGTCTAAAACAGCTATAGCGAGCTATAGCGGCAGCTATAGTCGGAGATTTAAAACTATGGTGGCAAATGAGCTGAAAAATCAGAAACGGCGCTTAGCAAACAAGGCGCTGGCAAGATATGCGGGGCAGGTCATTGGACCTGCTTTGGAGTCTGATGCTGTTGACCTGACAACACAGTGGTGTCCTCTTCTGTTTGTGTTAACCGGTTGTTTAGTTTTCGTTCTGCTCGTTTGGTTGGCTGGTGGCTTGGTGCTGTTTCCGAGGTGTGTTGCTATGTTGACTTGTAGCCTTTGGGGCTATGTAGTGTGCACCTTTTCTGCATCTTATTTTCGTTCTGAGTGTATTGGTTGAGCTAAAACTCACATAAAAAATCAAAAAGAATAGACCCTTTATCAGTTGAGCCTGATTTCTGTTTCAATGAAAACTGGGAGGTTTGTGACCTCCAGTTTTCTAAAAGCGAGAAAAAAAAGAATTGGATTTTGTTAAACATTATCTGGATGTTTTCTTCCTAGTTATCATTCAAATTTAGAACTGTTGAATTATAGATCCAATGGCCATGAATTCTCCCCCTCCCTCTTGAATTCTGCACTCTCCGCCTTGAAAAAAATCTCCATCTCTTTAAAAACAAAATGTCCTTTGATTTCTAATCCAAGAGTCACAAATTTAGATGGTAGTTAAGAAGAAAACATCTAAGTGACACTTAAACACTCCTAATAGAATTTTACAGATCAGGAGATCACTCTGGGAAGGAAACGCAATAAGCAGTGAAAAGAGAACAGTGTATTTCGTAGTTCTGACTTTTGATCTTTCGGCCAAACGGCGGTTGCCCATTTGAGCAAATTAACTCATCTGCATGCACAAAACACTTCTGGATAAATTGGCAAAACGAAACATTGGGAGAATCTCTTGCCCGGAAAACGTAAACCCCAAGTGCGCTTCCGGGTGCTCTAAACTTCGATGCCATGCGAATCCGTCGTCACGGGAGACGGCGATCTTGAACAGCATATTCCACTCTCCGGCGTCCTCGGCCTAGTCGGCGACGGCGGCATTACCGAACTGGCATTGCCCATCTGGACGAAAAGCTCCACATGCGTCGGGGATCTCGCTGGAGACGGCGACCTCGACGCGATGGCATCTTTGGCTCTTGACGTCTCGCCTCTCTTGGGCGACGCCCCGCACCGGCGCAGCTGCGGGAGCGGCGGCGACAGGGACACCACGCCCAGGCGAACCTTCTCCGGCGCCGGGCTTGCCCGGCAGACCGGGCATGTCGCGTGCGACAGCAGCCACACGTCGACGCAGCTCGCGTGGAAGTAGTGCTTGCACGACGGCAGCATGCGCACCAGCGCGCCATCGCCGAGCTCATCGAGGCAGACCGCGCAGCAGGTTGTGGACTTCGCCTTACCGCCACCGTGGCGGCCGAGCGAGGCGGCGTGGTACGTGAACATTGGGAGCACGGCGACGTCGTCTGGGGCGAGGCCGCCCAGCGGCTGCCCTGGGCTCGCGGCGACGAGATCGTCATCGGTGTCACCCCGGCGCGTGAGGCCGTCGGTGTTGACGGTCCTGCTGTAGTAGATGACCGCGTAGAGGACGATGGCGACGAAGGCGCCGATGCCCGTATACTGCAGCGTCGTGGACGCCGAGCTGCCGGGCATTGCCTCGGCGATCGCGGTATGGCCGGGATGCGTACGTAACCTAGCGACGGAGAGTCTGCAGAGTGGAAGGGGCGTAGCAGAAATGTCGCGAAACGTGGTGGAGTGTTGCAGCCATTATTTGTTCCATCGAGGTTTGCTGGTACGACATGGAAGATTGGAAGGTAGGTAGGTTGGTTGATCTTGCAGGATGGCAGGGCAGGCAGGCACGTCGAGGAGCGCGGCATATTGATTCATAATTTTAGAGCGCACATTAGTAGTATTACGTTTTTGCGAGATTCATATAATATTATTAACTCTAAAGTTATGGAATCAAGTATAATATAATTATATTCTTTTCGGCTGCGGCCGATGACTTTTGGCCCTAGTTTAAGCGTTTATGTAAATAAACCGAATATCGATAAGATGTTTCAAAAAGACTATCTTAACAAACCGCTTTAAAAAAACATCGAAGGAGCTATTCTATTTGTTTATTCAGAAAAGCTATAAATCATAAGTCAAGAGTCCTTCACCATCTTGCTCGCCCCCCATTGGTTCAAGGCCACCTACGATCAGCTTGCCTTCCATGTTCCACCACTTGTGCTTTTCAACTAGGAAATTTGGATTTCAATTAGGAAAAATAAAAAATTCAAAAATAATTTCGGATGTCAACTTGAAATTTTGACTTTCAATTGGGAAAACCAAAAGTTTGAACTCGATTTTGGGCTTTTCACGTGGAGTTTAGGGGTTGCACTCCCAGTTGCTTGGAACTTTCTCCATTGAACTCTAGGGAGGTGGTTATCAATAGTAGCGGTAGAGCCAAAGTCGGTGTTCAGGAGCGCAGCGGTGCTTGGAGGACAGACGACGAGGAGTTGGAAGTTTGGGACTCAATAGAGGGAAAAGTATGTGATGGTGTGCGGTGGAACCAGGCTCATTTCTAAGCCTCAGTATCATGCCGAGCCGGGCTCGAGCCTGCCAATTCAAGGGTGGGCTTTTCTCATCTTGGTGAGTGGGAGAGAGGTGGGGGTGAGACTTCATATCAAATGACCTGCGTTCAAGTCCAATCCTAGTGGGTGAGAGGTGAGATTTCGTAGCATGCGGCGTAGGTTTGAGTACACCAGGTTCTACAGTATATGCACACGTAAGAGCAACACCATCCCATTAGTCATTTCTCCCTCTCTATTTCCTAGGATAAAGAGGCTAGCTATTATTTGCAGCTCTCTATTTGAGTTAGCATTCCAATGGCCTAACTATTCTCCCTCTTTAAATTGTTTAAACATCTGGGTGGGCTACTTTAATATGGTTTAAATTTGCGGGCTGAATTCTTTTGGGTCTTCCTTTGTTTGAATCGGGCCAATTGTTTTTGGTGGCCCAGCCGCTACCAGCTGTTTTACGTGATCTTCACCGCCGCCGGGTAGCGAACAGGCACGAACGGCTGCTGGAGACCAGCGGCGGACCTCCCTGCGAAACATTCATGCCTCGGTCGTCCGATCGTCCGTCCTAGCTCGTATGTGCGCACTGCTTTTTCATTTCCTAGCCCGTACGCAGGGGTAACTAGCTAGCTGGCTTTGCATGCTTTGTACGCAGGGGTAGCATTTCCTTTCTTTTGCTTCTTCATTTTTGCATGCTTTTTTTTGCCGGCCGTCCTGGCTCGATTTTGCCGGCCAATTCTACTAGATCTTCAGTTTCTTGCCTAAATTCAGTTCGTTAATTAGTTTCTTGCCTAAATTCAGTTTCCGGCCAATTCACTGACATCAACGTTCGGTTACTAGATGGAAGAGATGAGCAACCCATCTCTACTCGAGTCATCGTCCTCTGACGAGGATGACGATGACTATGAAGATATAATTTTGGCCTTGCATATTGCACACAATGATTATGAATCGATGAACTTGGCCCCGCACAGTGGATCGGTGGTTGGACGTCGGTATGTTGAACGCAACAGAGAAGCCGGTCATCTGAGGTTGTATGAAGACTACTTTTCTGAAACCCCTACGTACGGGGAAACATTTTTTCGTCGAAGGTACGCATACACTATTTAAGTACATAGTCAATTATATTTATGATGATTATACTAGTTTGAAGTAGTTGCATAGAAAATATTTAAGAATATATATTAATGGTAAAATTTCAGATTATATATTAGTGGACAATTTCAGATTATATATTTAAGAATATTTTTGCCATGCAGGTTTAGAATGTGGCGCCCACTATTTGTTCGTATTGTGCAAGCTGTGGAACAACATGATACATATTTTGTTCAGAAAGGGACAACGCAGGGCATCTTGGACTGTCACCTTTGCAGAAGGTTACCGCTGCTTTTAGAATGTTATCTTATGGGTATGCTGCGGATTGTATTGATGACCTAGTCAGAATTGGCGAAAGTACATCTATTGAGAGTTTGAAAAGGTTTGTGAAAGCAATTGTCCATATTTTTGGTCTAGAGTACCTCAGGTCGCCGAATGAGACAGATATTGCTACACTACTTCGGATCAATGCGGATAGAGGTTTCCCAGGAATGATTGGATCTATAGATTGCATGCACTGGAAATGGAAAAATTGTCCATCGGCGTGGGCTGGACAATTTACTGGGCACGTGCATGAGCCCACTATTATTTTGGAAGCAGTTGCATCCCAAGATTTGTGGTTTTGACATGCATTTTTTGGATTGCCTGGATCACACAACGATATCAATGTTCTGCACCGTTCTCATTTGTTTGCAAAGCTAGCTGATGGGGAAGCTCCGGAGGTGCATTACACCATCAATGGACACCAGTACAACATGGGTTATTATCTTGCTGATGGTATATATCCAGATTGGGCGACTTTTGTTAAAACCATCCCAGCACCACAGGGTCACAAGAGGAAGAATTTCGCCAAGGCACAAGAATCTTGTAGGAAGGATGTGGAACGAGCATTTGGAGTTTTGCAAGCACGTTTTGCCATTGTTCGTGGACCTGCCCGTTTTTGGGACCAAGATGTGCTTGGAGACATCATGACAGCGTGTATTATCATGCATAATATGATAATAGCAGATGAGCGAGATGCAGAATCTGACCTGCACTTTGATCACATGGGAGAGTTGGTGTCTGTTTCCCATCAACATACTCCTGATATTCATGAATTTTTACAAAATCATCTCCGGATTCAAGACAAGGGCACTCACTCACAGCTCCAAAATGACCTCGTCGAGCACCTATGGCAACGCTTCGGTGATCAGAGCTAGAACTAGTTTGCCGGTGGGTCATCTGTAGAAGCGTCAGTAGTTTGAGTTTATTTGTTAGCATGCAGGGAGTGCCGCGGCAAGCGGATGGTATGCGTGAGTAAATAACGTGCAGTCTGCACGAGGTTGTTTTTTGCGTAATGTATGGATCTGTGATCCGATTTAGGTGCATTCAGTTGTAGTCCCTTCCAGAGTGTATTCTGATGATATTCAGTTTTGTCTAGTCGAGACATTCAGTAATGCAATCGAGAGAATTCGTTTTCTGAATTTTCCACCACATTCAGTATCTTGCCGTACACATGTCCAGTACACATGTAAAACTTGTACAAGCATTAACTTCATGTAAAACTTGTAAAGTATTCATGGCCACAACTAGATTGATGCAGTATCGCCTCGAACGGGAGGTTCGCCAAACCGACGAGTAAATATCTCATTCTTTAACATCTTGTAAAACTGTTGCTGATCTGGACTCATTGTACTAATATCAATGTTTATTATTCTTTCGTCTTCACTCCTTTGCTTCATCTCAACATCCTTCCGCTGCAGTTCGAGCCTTTCCCGTTCAAGTTGTAGCCTCTCGTCATTGCGCTCCTTCTTCCTCAACTCCCTCAAATCTTTGGTCTCCTTCTTGTTGATCCAGAAATCGCTCATCACCTCCTTCAAGTGGTTCTCTCCATCACCATAAGGTCTTTTCCCTCGACGTTGTCGCTCCTTCTCTTGCTTCTTACCGGGAGGCCTTGTCATTGCTTCATTAGGTGCCTGTTCATTGCTTCCAGGACTACATTTCAAGGGACTAGCACCACTTGGTGCCTGTTCTCTTGTTGTTTCATTCTGGGACTTGTCTGTCCTCTGAATCCACTTCTGCTCATGACATAGTTTCTTCCAGCAATGGTCCATCATGAAAGATTGCTTCTTTGGGTGACCATTCTTGTATAGTGCCTTTGCATGATCTATCTGAAAATATCAACCAACAGAAAGGATTATTGGATAACCAGAAAGCAACCAAATTGATGGGAGGACAAAATAATACCTTATCTTGCTCCGTTAATCCACTTTGCTTCCTGCGCACTACCTGAGCATAAACCCCACAGAAACGGCTAACATTCGCATTGATCAGCGGTTCATAAGAGATGTCTCTGAACGGTTTGATTCAAAATCCTTGTGCTCATGGAAGGCAGCATGCATTCTCTGCCAATACCTTGACATCGATTGGTTATTGCTTTCAATCGGATCAAGACCCACATTTAGCCATGCACTGATCAGCTTCTCATCTTCGTCGGCAGTAAAATTCTTAGTCCTCTTCTTGCTGCTTTTGGTATGTTGAGAATATTCATCATTGCCTCTGGTAGGCTGAGAACCTTGTGCAACTGCACAAGTTTGTTCCTCAGGGGGGGCATATAAATGGATAATCCCAAATTTCTTCACTGCCATCAAGATTATCTGCCCTCAGGATGTGCATATAACCTTCCATGGCAAAAACCTGTAATCAATCAAACATTGTAGCTGTTAAAATGTATGAACAAACTTGACAGTTTATGATACCCAGTTATCCAGTTTCAGTGATGTCTTTCATCTGTGGTACGTTGGATTTAAGATGTCAATTTCAGTTATGTCTTTCAGCGGGTCAGTGGTGCTTCTTGGAGACTACTGCTTTCCTCACTAATTGCAAAACTATGTTAGACATTTCTTTATATTTTCAAAACAGTATTCATATTATGTACTTCACGTTCGGTAGATATATAGATAAATTCTTGTTTGCGAAACCTACAACAAGATTAGTTCTTGTTTATGCATCATGGACATGTACATGGTGATAATGCGATATTGTTAAAAGTTGCAGCAACAGTATTTTAGAGCTAATGCGCTGGCTTTATGTTTGTTTTCAGCTTTTCACCCTGCTGAAGTATGACACCATTTCACATGCATTCCAGCATAACAATTGATATCTTTTTCCTATCAGGATAATTGACCCTGGAATGGTTATTTTTTATGTCATAAGCTGGAATGAAGGATTCCCAAGTGTTCAGTTAACCAAACTATCTTCTTAATGCAATGATACACAGTTATCCAGTTTGTTTGAGATAAATTTATATTATATACAGTAAATGGCTTAAGAAAACCAATCAAAGTAAAGATGTCCTTACCAAACAGAACAGCTGCTATCTTAAGCTGCTTATCAGGATACTTGGGAAAGAACTTATATTCTTCAAAAAGATTTGATATCATACAGTTGAAAATTGATACCTCCGTGTCAACAATAGCATTCAAATTACACAATTATGAACAGCTGGGCACATACCAGTATAAGCAAAATTCTATTGGAACAGAGTACTAGTCATGCAGCAACTTTGAACTTTGAAGGCGAAAAGAATTGACAGTAAGCATTGAAATTACCAGTGGGGAGAGGTGGGAAGATGCTGGGGAGGCCGGCGGGGGAGGGGCGGCGCGGACCAGTGAAAGGGGCGGCGCGGCGGACTAGTGGGAGGGGGCGGCGGGGGAGGGCCGGCGAGGGGCGGTGGCGGCGCGTCGAACCAGTGGGAGGGCCAGCGAGGGGCGGTGGTGGCGCGGCGGACCAGTGGGAGGGGGCGGCGGGGGAGGGGCGGCGCTCGCCGGCGAGGGGCGGTGGTGGCGTGGTGGACCAGTGGGAGGGGCGGCGCGGCGCGGCATACGCGTCGCGGGAGGGGGAGGGAAGTCGCGGGAGGTGGGAGGACGCCGCGCGCGAGGCGAAGGGAAGGCGCGGGAGGGGATGAGAGCGCCGCGCGGGAAGGAGATTCGAGGGCGTGGGAGGGGGAGGGAAGCCACGCGGGAAGGAGATTCGCCCGCGAAATCGCGATGGCGAGCGAGCGCCCGCTCGCCTTCGATAGCCAGCCTCCGGAAGGAAAAAGCCAGCGGTTAAATTTGAAGAGGGGGATAAAAGATGGGCTGGAGTCCATTTTTTGGGTCATACTAGCTAAATATACAATGAAGAGCAGGATAAAGAACCGGATGGAGACACTCTAAATACGTCTCAGTAGAAAAACACACTCTATGAGATTACCTACGTAATTTTAGATGTGTTCAAGTGGGAGAACTCACGTGTTGTGGATGTGCATGTGTGAAGCGTGAGTGCGACAGTGCATGTGTGGCGTACTTAGAAAAAATAAATAACACCTGGGTAAAAATTTTTATGGTTTTCAGTCCAATTCTCTTACTATGTGATTTTGCTTCAAGGTTTGTTCACCGCCCTCTCCACCTTTGTCTTTAGTGGGGGCGGTGTTAGAGTTTAGATTCACTGTTAGAGTTTGGGTTCATAAATCCCTATCTTAAAATTAGGGTGGACGGTGGCGACTCGACGGTAGGTGGTGAAGGCAGTAGAGCTAGAGGTGCCAAAAGGGAAGGAAAGCGAGGCAATAGAGGTTGGAGGTGGGGAATGCCTAGGGCTGGACGAAAAACTCGAAGCTCGTTAGCTCGCTCGGCTCGTGGCTGGCTCGGCTCGGCTCGGCTCGTTAGGATAACGAGCCGAGCCGAGCCAAGATTTTAGCTCGTTAGCTATAACGAGCCAACTCGAGCCAGCTCGCGAGCCGCTCACGAGCCAAACGAGCCATGCTTCCAGGAATTTAGATATGCATATGCTGCTTCCATGGACCTAATTTGTACTCTATTGCATGTGTTAATGTGTAAATTTGTACTCTATTGTACCCAAACGAGCCATGCATGTATTAATTTGTACTCTATTGTACCCAAACGAGCCAAACGAGCCTAACGAGCCAAACGAGCCTAACGAGCCAAACTTCCATGGATGAATATATGATGGAGATATTTTTTTGCCCTGGCTCACGAGCCAAACGAGCTAACTCGAGCTTTTTGTCGAGCCGAGCCGAGCTGGCTTTTTAGCTCGTTAGTTATAACGAGCCAGCTCGAGCCAGCTCGTTATCTACCGAGCCAGACCGAGCCGAGCCGAGCCGAGCCAGCTCGTTATCCAGCCCTAGGAATGCCAAAAGAGAAGGAAAGGGAGGCAATAGAGGTTGGAGGTGGGGAATGCCAGTGGGCCTCAGGAGGTGGAGGGGATGACGTGCTGGGGAAGGGGAAGGATGGGCTGCGGCTAGGACGACGAGGGGAATGGGATTAGGGTGAAAGAGGTGGGTTATATATGTGTGTGAGTGGTGGAAAGATTTAAATTCATGTTTTTCATCTAACGGTTATAAAATTAGATTAAAATCGATTAAAATCTCAAAGTTTGTTGCTGGAGTGCTGTACAGACACTCCCATCAAATTTTTAGCAACAAAGATTGCACATTTCCACGTCGCCCAGCCAAAGTTAGAAATCAAACCTCCCCCGCCAAAAATGCAAATCGGCTCAATTCAGCCGCCACGGGCCAGCGGTTTCCAATGCGAGCGGCCGCGCACGGCCGCACGCACACCGACCACCCCTTCACAAACGCAGGCAAAAATTCGGATCTCCCTCCACACACGCAGCAGCCAGCAGCTCCGCCGCCACCGCACGAAATTTTTCAGCAGCAGCCGTCTCCCTCTTCGCTCCCCGCCCACAAATCCCAATTCTGCTCCAAACTTTTCGCGAAACTTCCCAAGATTCGCCGGCGCTTCGAACCAAAACAGCGAAACCCACCGGCGATCCGTCGTCTCCCTCCACTCCTCTCCACCCAAAAATTTCCCCCGAAAACTTTGAATCTTGCAGCCTCCCTCCCACCTCCGTTACAAATACCCATGGATTCTCCCTTCCCCTCCGCAGCTCCAGCCGAGCCACCTCGCCGTCTAGTACCACCACCACCGAGCCCCAAGTCCAAGGGCGGCGGCTCGTACCCGGGATGACGGTCTACTGCGGCGACAAGGAGAACCAGCCGCCTGCGACGGCCCCGTTCTCGGCGGCCGCCCGCCGTCATGGCGTTGCCGTCAAGAATTGCAGGCTGAAGCGGCTGGGCAGGGTGCGGAGGCGGGTGCCGCTCAGGGACATCACCAACCTCTTCCTTGTGGATCCTGTGGCTGCCGAGTGGGGATCGGAGGCGGAGGTGGCCAAGGCGGAGCCGCCGGCGGCGACGGTGGCGGTGCAGAAGGGGCTTGCTGGTGGTGCAGCGGCGAAGGCGGGAGTATACTCTCTCCGGATGGAGTTTAGATAGATGTGGACTGTACAGAGGATGGGATTGGATTGATGGGATTCATTCTTTCTATTCTTCTCATTTCATTGTCCACTGACTCATTGGACTAGATTTGATTGGTTGGTTTCCTCTTTTCTGCGTTCTTGATGATAGGAAATGAGTTGTTGACAAACAAAAAAGATGTGAAATGAACATGGATCTGGTCTTCTTGTTCCTTCTTGATACAGTTGTGGCATGGTGCATTGGAACTTGAACTGTCCAATAACTCACTCACTTTTGGGAAATTGTAATGTTCGGCGATTAGTTTCTCGCGTTCGTCAGGCTGGTTTAGTGTTTTGCATTGCAGTCACTATGCCAACCCTTTTACTTCCCTGTCAATGGTCCTGATTAGTATGCAAGCAGTGAAACTGGGGAATTCATTTCTCATCTGTGCGACTGCGGTCGCAGTACTAGTCACACCGAAGTAGATTATCAACATGTTCTGTTGCCTGTCTTCTGTCTGGATTTGTGATCGATCAGCGGTTCGTTTGGCATTGACAATGTATGCGTCCTAGTAGAGAAAGGCAGGACAAAGTGTAACTTGTATTCAATTAGTAACAATAGCTAGCTATACTTCGATGCAGTCTCATGTTTTGAGGCAATGGCCTGCTTGAGTCTCTCCCTAAATTGTCTTGAGCTGGTTGCTTCAATATTTCCTCAAAGCAGTCGTCGGATCAGTAAGGCCTCGCTCAGTTGGGCTTACGGTTGAAGGCTTTCGGCCTTTTTCACTGTAGCAACTGAAAAAACACTATAGCAGTTGAAGATGCACTGTAGCGGCTGAAAGAAGCTAATGAGAGTTGAAATAAGCTGAAACAAGAGGAATGAACAGCGTGCATTTGATAATGAAGCTCAAAATGGCATATTGGTCTTTGGGGAAGCTCACGGTTGGCAATGAAGTAACGGTTGGCAACATGAATTGAAAAGAAGGTAAAAAAATGCTTAATGAATAGTAGAAGCTAGCACACCTGTTGCCAATTAAGTTCATTTTTTTAAAAGGCCGAACATGTCGCATTTGTTATGCGTGACATACAACACATGGTAATATACAACAACGTGTGCGCGGCGATTATGCATGCAACTTACATATGAGTGGTGAATCTATCTCTATGCCACCACCGATGCTACTATCCAGTCATGTGTCATGTTCATCAGTGCAGCATTAGTGACCTATGGAAGGCCGGGCGGGATGAACACAAGTAGTTTGAAAGGTTCGGCGGGATGAATGCGGGTAGTTCGGAAGATCCCACGGGCTGGGCTGGCTAGTTGGGAGCCACCCTCGTAGGCAACTCACGGTCGATGATGAAGCTGTGCAACGCCATGCAAGCTGTAATGATCACGACTTGCCTGCGATACTTCTACTTAGGAATCTTGTCGAGTATGCGCCATTTGCCCTTGCACATGCGAAAGGAGTGCTCGACGACGTTCCGCAGTTGCGAGTGCTTGTAGTTGAAGAGCTCTGAGAGACCATGTGGAGGTATCCCCATGTTGGTGATGAGTAATTGACAGTTGGTTTAGTGAGTTTGAGTTTGTTTTGGGTATTCTAGGTTGAGTACCTTTACTTGTGATAATATGGATTATGCTGTTTCGTGCGGTGCTATGTGACAGTTTGCTTGTCTGTGTGACTGCAGAACTTCGGAGCTAGGTCATGGTGAGGCGAGGAGGACCGGGACTAGGCACGGGAGGTGTTGAGGTCCAAACGGTCGGTAATGCGGAAGATGATCGAGGCTGGTGAGGTGGTTGCGAGTCGGGAGACGAGGAACCAGAGCTGGAGCTACCGGTGATGGACACGACGGGCGACGACAGGAGAACCGGGACTAGGCTCAGGGAGGAGTCAGAGGTCTAGACGGCTTGGAGGTCGGTTGCGGTCATGCGCGACGGAACAGACCAGGACTAGACTCAGGTGGAGTCGAAGGTCTCGGTCGGTGTCGGGTGGAGACGACGGGCAGCGGCGAGAGGATCGGGACTAGACTCAGGGAGGAGTTGAGGTCCAGACGGTTAGGATGCCGGGTGCGGTCGTGTGCAGCGAAGCTGACCAGACTAGACTTAGGGAGAAGTCGAGGTCCAGACGGTCAAGGTACCGGAGGTGGAAGCTTCCGGGAAGGTGCTTGAGGGGCAAATTGGTAATTTGACTCAAGCAAATGAGTGGAGGAGGTGTTCTCCCTCCAAAATCTGGTTTGACCTCCTATTGCCTCATGTGGATATGAGGAGAATGGGTGGAGGTGGTATGCCACTTCTTGAATTTCCTTTTAGGTGTGTGTTGGCTGTTAAAAGGATATGGCAAGGAAGTGGAGAGGCATGCATTCAGCTGTAGAAAGAGTGTATGCAGGAGAGTGAGCTCAAGTGATCAGTAGCAGAGTGTTCCTCCTCGTGCTGTGAGAGTTGGGTGTGTTCATCTCAAGCATGTAGAGTGATTTCCTTGTATTAACTGCGTATGGGGACGTAGTGGGATGCTTGCAATCACTATGTAATCATTCATCTCCATTCCAATGAATACAGTTGAGTTCTTATGTGCTTCATTTCAGTTTTGGTTTTTGCTGATGCTCTCTGCCTATTTTCTTCCTTTTGTTGTTTGAGCTGATTCTTTGAGCAAGGAGTAGCAAAATGGATTGCTCTGTGATGGGATGATGCCTCAAGACTATTTGGTTAGATAAACTCCCTAGAGATCAATGAAAAGATCAAAGATTTCCTTTTTAGCTCAGCTCAACATTTCCTCTGTTTGGGACATTTCTAGGGTTTCATGCCAGAGGATGTTTGAATCTCTTGATTCCCTTCATAAGATGCTTTGAGATTTGAGGTTCGGGTCCTGAGATTATTGTTAAGTGAAATGCAAAAGTTCACCAGCAAAGAATGGGAGATTTGAGAGAAATATGAAAATTGGACTCTCTCTCATTTCATTTTCAGATTTTGCTCAAAATCTTGATTCCTTGCTTTTTGGAATGAATTCTTTTGGTTCCTAGAGTCTCTATGCTTTTCAGAACATGTTCTAGACCTTTTGGCTTGAGGAGAAAAGAAGAAAAATATCAAATTCTTTGATTTGAGCAGAAATCAGTGTTTGCTAAAAAACTTCAGGCTGTTGCTCCCGAGGGGCGGTCAGACCAGCCGGGCTAGGGCGGTCAGCGGTCTGACTGGCCACTAGCCGGCGGTCAGACCGGCCGGGCTAGGGCGGTCAGACCGGCCTCTAGCCGGTGGTCAGAGCGGCCAGCACTGAATCAGCTCTGATGCTTTTCAGTCTTTTGGTTCTTCTTTGCATTCTTTTGCCTGGCCTTCTCCTTTGCATGTTTGAGGTTCCAGAGAGCTTGGGTTTTCCTCTTCATAGCGTTTCGTAGCTATCGGAAAGATGAATTGCATGTGGATACTTTTGATGGGCAATTTTTAAAGAGGCACTATTCACCCCCCTCTGTTGCCATATCCGATCCTACAAGCTCCTACATCCCCACCAGGATCCTCCCATTGTCGAACGCAATAAGATGATACCGTGTGTTGCGATATGGAGCGAGGTATCCCAATCGGTTGGGATACCCGGAGTCGACAAGGTAGAACTTGCCTACAACAAAAAATATCGGTTAGTACAATCTTGTAATGCATGGCTTAATGCAAATTAAAAGAGCCATATTACCTTCTGGGGATGTGGGAAGCAGTCACCGTACTTTGCCATGGTCTGTTGTAGGATCCGAGCATCATGCACTGATCCCGATCATCCAACACACACAAATGTAAACTGGTAATCGAAGTCACAAATGGCGAGGACGTTCTAGTTAGTGTAGCCATGCCTATTGAAATGATGCGCCCTCCCGTCGTTAGAAACGACGACTTTTATGTGTGTGCCATCAATAGCCCTTATGTAGTTGTTGAAGTGCGGATAGAATCTATGTTGCATGAGCCTCGGATGCAATGTCTGGTACATCAGATCAGAAGGTGCAATTATGTGAGCAGTAAGGGCCACCACACTCTGCAGCATATTGTTGAACCTCTTGCAAATGGTACCTGCGGAGTGCTCAAAGCAGTTCATTCATTGTCTTTGCGATTAAGGCGCCTCGCAGGTCCACAAAAAGAGGGCCAACGCTTCTTTAGAACAAACTTCCCTACATGACTATAGTTCGTAAGCCGCAACAAGTGTGTCATGAAGTGCCTAAAAAACAATGGGCCTCATCCTGAACATGTTGTGGCAACGCTCCTCATCGGCAAGTTGTTGGGAAACCTATTGCCAACCAGTCACGACTGGCACTCTTGGGACAGGTGAGCTCACGTCATCGTCATCATTGTCGTCAGTGTAAAACAGGGCAAGGGCCACGGCTGGGATGAACAATGGCCACCCACTGCCTACGCTATGCATTTGGTCTTCAAGATCTTGTAGGCCACTGTTAGCTTCTCCTTGTGAGTACGCCTCCTCAGAACTACTGCTCACGGTTGCCATCACTGCAAAATATTAAGACGGTAGCATGCATGTTAACTATTGCACCATGGCAAAAGAGACGACAGCATGTTAACTCATACACAGCAGTAAGAATTGAAAGAGATGACAGAAAGTCATAGGCCTGCATGTCAAATGTTTACAACACAGATGACGCAAGTAAATACCAAATGCAACAACACAAATTATGAAAGTCTGGTACACACTCAGCTCACTAGTAACGAACTGTAGTAAATGAACTGAATGAACTAAACGACATGCACTGCTAACAAACTAAAGTAAATGAATGAAATGAACTGAAAATGAACTAACATACCCTCTCCTCATAGGTCTCCTCTCCTCTCCCATGTACGCCCGATCCAATCGAGTCGACCCTCATTGGTTTCCATTGGTAGGAAGCTACAGCAGCACTCTGCCTTCATAAAAGTTGGGAGGCATAGGTCCACCTGAGTGGATGACTCTCACATAGGTCCACCAGTCGCTTCATTTGGACTTCACGATTGATGTTCTTCCCTGGCCGACTGGTGCTCGGGTACGCTGGTGCAGGGCGTGGCCTCTTGCTCCAAGACTAGCCCGCCATTGGACCACTACCAGTGGTCTGCATTGGGGTATGCATACTGTCAGCATCTCCTCTTTGGCTTTCTATGAGGTCCTCGGTTTCCAGGCTGATGTCGTCGACACCCGGCATGAATGCACACTCGCTCATGGTGGTGGTGTTGCCGAAGATGACTTCCAGCAGGTCCTTGTTGCGAGAAACTATGGCCCTGAACTTGTGCATCCCCGACTTTCCCTGCAATGGCACGATGTTACATCACTTCTTCATTGCGGCTTTGTGCACGACGGAAGTAATAGAAAGAGCACTGCACTTGCGAATCCGAACTTTCCACTAGCAGCAGCCCACCAATCATCACTTTCCTCGATGCAGCCGGTGCCAGGGTCGACGCCAAGCCCTATCGCACAAAGCTTCAATCCCTTCCATTTGTTGTAATCACGACTTAGTTGCTCTCACTTGTTCTTCATTTGCTTGCTGGTGTACGGCAAGCCTGTTCGCTCTGTGAACTTACGGAGAAGGTTTTGCTTGCTCTACGTGTTTATCCATGAATATGGCCAGTTCTGTGCCTCGACCTCCTTGGCGCATACTTGCAGGATTACATGTGCACTCTCATCACTCCAGGTAGCTGGGGCCATCTGCAGCCATGGCGGCCAAGTGTGATAGGAAAGGTGGTGGACATGTCAGAGCAAACATGGTAGCTAAGCATACCCATCTCTCCACACAAGGGGAAGTAAGATATAGATGAAAGTATGGGCAAGGGAAAGGGTCAAACCTGAATGGGAGCAGGGTGGTCACCAGGAGGATGTCTGAGTAAGGTGCTAGGCTGACCCGATGGGGACCTCGCCCAAGCTTGTGGGTTGTAGCGATGGAGGGGCCGTGCGTACATGACTGGAGGCACTGCAGGTCGCAAATGGCGGAGCTCGTGTCATCAGCCCAACCGAAGATTACGAATCCATCGCGGGACTCCACAACCCTCGATCTGCAACTACCCCATGGCGAGGCCATCGCGGACGGGCACAGGGACGAAGGTCCGCTGGCGGGGTGGGAGGGCCCAAGTGGCCGCCGCGGAGGGGGTGACCATGGCTGGCGGTGGGGGGTGGAGATGGCGCATCACTGGACGATGGGTGCGACAGAGGGGGGGAGGGGGGCTTCCGTGGGTGGGTAAAAGCGCAGCTGTTTGTGGGGGTGGGTGGCATCGCGTAAATGCCACTTTAGGGCTCCAGAAGAAGCCGCATCCACTGACACACCGCTCCGACTCCGATTGGTTTCGGGCTTCTTCAGCCAGAAGCCATAAACCCGCGGTTGAAAGCCCAGAACGAAAGTTGGATTGTTAGCTTAACTCTTTGTTCCTTTGAATCTTTGATTATTCAAAATAAAGCCCGTTTAGATCCCTTACGTAGGGAGTACGTGAAACACTGAACAACAACCATTTTATTGAAGTACTACTGCTTAATTCATGGAATATCAGATGAATGTACAAGAGAAAATTGTTCTTCTTGTATCTTTTGGATCATTTTTGTGCAAATTGGTCCACATGTCGTAAACGGGCATTCCTTAAAATGGCATTTGGAAGACCTCACAGTTCGAGAGGTCTATCTACTTGTTATTTGTTGAATCTGGATGATCTGAGTGAGGACTGAGGTAGCTTAGTTCTACTTGGATTAATCATTAATAAGAAGCTGCTTTGTTTCTGAAATTGTACTACGAACTAAAACATATTTTGAAAAGAGCCAACCTATCTTATGGCTGTTAGTGATATGCCCTAGAGACGATCATAGAAATGATTGTATCACTTTTTATGTTTATGATATTTTGAATAATATGTTATTCTGTCCCTTCAATAAATCTTTTTCATAGAGATGATTGTATCACTTTTATGTTTATGATCTTTTGAATAATATGTTATTTTGTCCCTTCAATAAATATTTTTTTATATTGATTAACAAGTATGTGATTTGTTCGTGGAACTTTTTATCAATGTTTTGATGTTATTCTAAATTATCTTTGATCTTATATCATTACGTGTAAAATTATGATTTATAGATCATCACATGCATTAATTGATGATCATATTGCATGGATCATAGATATGGAGATATTAAATCAATAATTTGGATACAGGTTAGAGAACATGGTGTTGGATTGACCTACCATGAGATACTATGAGAATTGTTATATTCTTAAGTATTATCAGTTGGTCTCATATATATGTATGTATAATCCTTAGACCTGAGATCGTTATAGTTTTCTACATGTGCAATAGTTTACTTAAAGGTTGCCAAACACTACCCATAATTGGGTGATCATAAAGGTAGCTTTCGGGTTTACTATGAAATATACAGAGGAATGTGAGCAATCAAGACGAAATTTGCCTCTCCTATAATAGAAGAAATATCTCTAGGACCCTTAATGTGGTTGGATTAAGAAATTGCATGACCATGCTGGATGTGGTTGAGGAGTTAATCACAAACTGAGTAATCCATTATAGATTTGAGTGAAGAATCGAGCTATCATATGATGACACACTTCTCACCTTGAGTTCGATTTGATATCGTGAAGCAAAGAGGTCAGTATATAAGCACTATATAAGTTTGTCTGATATGATTTTTATGCATATTTGGGAGTCACTATATTCTACTAGCGATCACTGCCAACTTATTCAGGCTATGATCGAATATACATGAACTTATTGGGTTACACACTTAACAGATTGGAACGATAACAGTTCGAATAATAAACTCTGAGTGGGATACGATCTCTACTCATATTGGATAAGGATCCGGTTGGAGGCTCTCCGAGTGGGATATGATGTCTACTCGTATTGTATAAGAATCTAGTCAGAGGCTCTTTGAGTTGGATACGATATTTGATCATACCGGATAAGGATCCAATTAGATGCTATATATAAAGAGAGGCGTAGGGTTGAGGGAGGTATCCCGAGACACACCATTGAAACCCTAGCCACTACCTCTCAAAACCCCTGCCGTGCGTGTTGGTGCTAGCACAATGACGCACGGCATTCTATCCCTAGACATGTGGACTTCGGTAGAGACGCTGCTGCGACTACGGCACTGACCGGGACGATCGCGAGGAGAAGACAGTGGGTAGAGGATGATCGATTGCTTCCACTATACCAATGCGTGCTACGTTGAACCGGCCGTTTCAACTCTACTTCTGCCGGAAGTAGAGTTGAAGTCTTCCGCTGCAATACGCGTCTAATAGTAATGATTTATGATCTCTTACTTGTATGGCTCCGTGATTTATGCAGTAGAAAATTTTAATATGTGCTAATGTAGCCTACTGTTATCCCAACAATGGCTTGCTTATCATGAGATATTTCAAGTCAACTCTGCCATGTCACACAATTTCTTAACTCGTCTGGGCTTACTTTCTGTATGTAATGTCCCCTTCCAGAACGGTTGGAACTTGGAACCTGGAATGAACAAGGTAAATAGTGAAACAAATAAAGATGAGGCATGCCTCTGTTTCAAGAGAGAGTACTCTCCTCTGCATTCGCATTATTCGAAATTGCTTCAAGTGATTTTCTCGGCAGAGGATCTTAACGCATTCTTCCAATCTGAACCATGCTCCTTAACAGGAATATCTGGTAAGTGGTAACTAGTATTCTCTATATCCCTGTTCAAGTTATTTCTACGAAATCTCACTACAATTGGATTTTAGGGTGAATCTCCATGTTAGACCATTGTAGTTAAGTAAACTCGTCGGTAAGTTTTCAGATGGAATGCTAACTAGTTTCTTCCACTTTTGTTATTGAAAATGCCTAAGTTGGTTTTTTTTTTGTCAACTGAACCTGATAGCGTTATTCTGTGTAGAGGGTAGATAACTCTAATTTATAGCGTGCTGATTTACCTCAAGAACATAGTAGAATGTGTCTGATCAATTAAACCTTGTCCCGTTGAAAGGAATTGTTCAGGCTTTTTGCTGAGTAGCTATTTTACCGAGGTTCGCATACTCGCATAACATCTTCAATGGGATGCTGCAGCCTGCAGATGAATGAAGATGCAAAAGGTATTGCTAGTTCTCTCTTGCCAAATGTTATAGTACCGGAAGACATTTTGCTTGTGCTTCTGCTTAACAAATTATGACACATGTAAGTTCTATATCTTCATTGTTATTAGTGGAGAATACTTTAATTGGTGTCAGAAAAATGTAAGTCCTTATATGACTTACGAGTGCTACTTTCTGGTTTATATTAGCTTCGACCCAACACTTTAGACCCTCAGGATTCACCGTATCAGTTCATTGTAATTGTAGGTAGGTATCAGTTACTCTGAAACTGAGTTTTTCTATTGAGCTCTCGTAAAGTATATCGAATATAGGTGCGCTGGTACTATATTTGCATTTGCCATTTGCCGCATATCGATCGGTTTTAGTGCTTTCTCTCTCTCTCTCTCTCTCTCTCTCTTGAGAGTACAGTATTCTGTTTGACTAGGCACATCAATTTGGAGTGTGTTTGGTTGCTGGTATGGAGTGGAATGAGATGGGATGAGGATGAGATGAGTTCCACAAAAAAAGTGGAACCACATGGTCCAGCATCTAAGAAGAATATTCTCTAAATTTGCACAGGCTCATCCCACTTTGGACCATTACATCCCACCCTATCCCTCAAACCAAACACATAGATGGATTTGGTCAAAGGAACCATCCCATTCCATCCCACCCCATCCCAGCAACCAAACACACCCTTGATATACTTCCACTCTTACTAGGACACCACTGCTAGAACTTCAATATGTTAACTTGAAAAGCAGATACCGCCTTACATGCTTAGTGGATTTAAGTTTCAACTACCACCGGCCAGTATTTCACCTTTTGTTTTGCGGCAAAGCGATTCACTGACTACTCATTCATCAATATGCCTTTTCAGTTATGTCCTATTCATTTGTTTCAGTTGCAATCCAGATCACACTTCGTGCCCACATCACAACACTTTATCTGACCAAGCGTAAAGGTTATATAAAAACGTCCATATCTATCGTTTCATTCTACTAGTGATTTGAATAGGCTTCCCTGGCGTAAAAAGATTGCGATCTTCGGTCCATATCCGCTAGTGATGCCCATAGAGGGATCAACTGAAGATAGTAAATTTCCTCGGTTATACAAAGCAAAGATAAGTTGCGCATAATAATGCAGTTGTGGGTATCAACTATTGTGTAGGACCGGACAGGCAACAGGGGGTGAATGGTGCCTTTTAAATTTTGCCCAAACATTCACAAATCTGTTACTCCGATAGCTACAAAGCTATGAAGATCAAGAAATGAATACCACTTAAAAACCAGAGAGGCATAGAACTCAGAACAACCAGTTCAGAGCACAACGTGGTCGAGTTAAGACCACTCGACGGAAACACAACATGGTCAATTACAACTACTGGTCGGAAAGCGTCGGTCAGCCAAACTGAACGCAACCTGACAGCAGAGAAAAGCAACGTGGTCGAAAGGCAGACAACATGGTCGAAGCCCCTGTGGTCGTAATCGACGTGGTCGAAACCAACGTGGCCGTAACCAACGTGGTCAAAACCAGCGTGATAGAAACCAATGTGGTCGAAACCAGCGTGATCAAAACCAGTGTAGTCGAAACCAGTGTGGTCATAACCAACATGGTCGTAACCAACGTGGTTGAAACCAGCGTGGTCTAAATCAATGTGGTCGTAACCAACGTGGTCGAACACCAACATTGTCGAAGACGTATGTGACCTATGTGGTCGATACCAACATTGTCGATGTCCAATGTGCGGTCAAAAGGCCAGCATAGCTAGTTCAGGACCAATGAGTGGTCGGAAACCGGTGCTATCAAAGACTGACACGATCGTAAACTACGTTGTCGAAGGCCAATGAATGGTCGACACCACCGTAGTTGATGATCAAAGTACAGACAGAAAACACGTGCAATCGAAAACCAGTGTATGCTCGTAACAGTTCAGAATGTGACCGAGAGATCCACGACCATTGAGCGATCGAAACCAGATGTGGTAAAAAACGACTAGAAGTACCAGAGGCGCCCGACCACACTACTTAAGGCCATTGAGGAGATCAGCTGTGGTCGTGAACAACTAGAAATAACAGAAGAGGCGCACGACTACCAGATCTAAAAACATCAAATCTTTTGATTTAGAGATCAAATGGCCACGGAAGTTTGTACGCAAGCAACTTAAGGTCTCAAGAAGCTAATCCCATCTTGGATTGAAAACTTAGTAACCTAGTTGAGACTTTTTTTTGAGATTTGATCAAAGGCTCACAAGAACATAGACTTGAGATCAAACAGATGAACCAACCATGCTCATGGGGAGATAATAGCCAAGATGACTTTGAGTACAATCCCACATGTCACAACACGCAGCCACATAGAAGAAATCAAATCAAAACTCTTGGATCAAGGAAAGTTTGAGAGAGAAGAGAACGATATCAAAACAGAGTAGTCATGAGACATAGTCGAAGACCGTCGAGCCTCATAACCGACTGCGGTCGTAAACAACTCGAAACGCAGTGGAGGCGCACGACCACATGATCTACGACCATCGAGCAATCAGAAACATGTGCGGTCAAAATCAGACGCAAAGCGATCTGAGACTTGACCATGGTCGAAACCAGAAGCAGTCGATAATGATTTGGAAGAACAGAACAACACACGACCACAAGATCTAAAATCCACAAATTTATTGATTAAAAGATCAAATGGCCATGAAACTTTGTACGCAAAATGCTTAAGGTCTCAAGAGGCTGCTCTAATCTTGAGTTGAAAACTTATCAACCAAGTTGAGATCTCTTTGTGAATTGATCAAATGCACAAGAACTATGATCTAAAGCAAAGTCGTTGATCAGAACCGCTCGTGGGTCAAGGATAGCCAGATGGCTTTGGTTATATTTTCACCTGTCACTATAATTCAGAACATCCACGAGATCAAACCAAGAACACATCCAGATCAAGATGGGAAAGGGACAAAACCAAAGAACCGAGGAAAAAGAAGAATAGAGGAAGAACCAAATCGAAGCCGAGCAAACTCAATCAGAGAATAGATGCACAAAACGTAGGACAAAGATAGATGTATTGCTCAGGTGATTGGTTTCATAGCCACTCCCCTTGTGAGGACCAGGCTCTAACCCTAGAGCCAACACTCACTCTCTAACCTAACTCCCATGGGAGGGAGAGAAGCCAGCCACCAAGGCTTAGCCAACCTTTTCAACCCTAGCTCTTGCCTCCCCTCCCCTTTTTATAGTCTTACAAATGAACCCTAGACCTAATGGATCCTACCATTAGTCCAAACCGGGGATAACCCATTAACTCCACCTAACACCGATTTTTACTCATGCATGCTTCTCAAAGCGGCTTACATGTGGACCCAATGACTTGTCGTCAAGCCTTTCACGCGTCCGGATCTCAGAACCATTCTCGCTTGCAAACGACCCAAGTCACTTGGCGCACCATGTGCTTCTCCTCGCGCATGACGGCATCCGGCATCCTTGACCATCTGGACCTCGACTCCTCCCTAAGCCTAGTCCTAGTACGCCTCGCCGTTGCCCGTCATGTCTTCCTTCGGTAGCTCCCGCTTTGGTTCCTTATCGTCCTAGCTTACAACCACCTCACCAGCCTCGATCATCTTTGGCATCTCCCTGACCATTCTGGACCTCAACATCTCGCTGTGCCTAGTCCTGGTCCTCCTACACCTCATCATGACATAGCTTCGAAGTCTTGCAACCAACACCAACAAGCAAACCATCACATAGCACCGCACCATGCATAAAGATCATCCATTGCACAAACAATATGCACCCAAAATACTGATTCTAACCCTAGAACTAAGCAATAACCTCATGTGCACAAAGCAACAAACACTTTGGTCAACCTTAGCCAAAACACCAATAATTCTAGTGAATAAACTTAGCACAATGACTGGTCTGATATGAATTACGAGTACTTGGATGCACAAGAAAAGAAGTACTTGAAGCCCACGAGATCCTTCCTGCAGCCTATGACCACACAGTAGTCTGCTACAACCATGGAGAGCACAAGCTATGACTACCGCACAGAGTGCTACGACCACCACAATGATCACTACGACTATCGCTCACAGTGGCTATGACTTACCAAACCTGGTCACTACGATTTATGACTATCCATCACATGGCTATGACTTCTGCAACCGATCACTACGATTATCGATCGCCACACTTTATGACTACCGAACACCACAGCCTGCGACCATCGATCACGACCAGGCAGAGCTACGACCATTGGCCGCAGGCTATGACTATCGATCACATATGATCGTTCAGGCACTCCATGGTCGTTCTGCCGATTAGACCGTCCGACCACTTAGTCGTACACAACCGATTGAACCGACTAGACCTGCCGACCTCCAAGTCATAAAACCAGAAGTCGTAGAGCCTACCGACCACCAAGTCGTAAACATAAGTTGTAGAACCTGCCAACCACCAAGTCATAAACAAAAGTCATAGAGCACAAAGTCATAGAAAGCAAACTTCTGCACAAACCTAAAAAACCAAACTCAACCTCTACACAAACTCTAATCCAAAGGTCAATTACTCATCACAATAATGGGGTGACCTCCACATGGTCTCACAATCCCCCCTTGATGATTATATTGACAAACACTGAAAAGGCATGAAGATGAGTTTGTTTTTGAAAAGAAAAGCAAGAAGTTGCAGTAGCCACACATCGTCTAAAAGAAGAGAAGATGGAAATCATGACCATGTTGGCAAAGAGTGAAATGGAGCAAATAACAAGAAAGAACAAGTTTCCTACAAAAGCTCCAAATCACACCTAAAGCCTCACAAAGTCCAATCTTACTCATGGTCCAAAGAAAAAAGCAATTGCTCACTATGACCATTTTCATAGCAAGATGACCAAGCTTTCTCCCCCATTAATGCCTTTTTCTCTATCATTCTCCCCCTTTTGGCAATAAAGTAAGAAAATAGAGCATGAATGAAATGGAGTGACTGCAATTTAATTCATTTTAAGCATTAGGAGCCATGAAGATGATCCAATGTGACTTTTTAGGTATTACACCAAGCCATAAAAGGTGAAATCGCTATCTAGATCATGACAAACCATGTATTTCCACGTTAAAGCCAAATAAGCCATAATATGAAATTAAATGGATTGTTTAACATGTCAAGTCACTCAAGATCATAGTCTAGCTAAAGGTATCCAAAAATGAGTCAAACCATGTCAATATTCTAAGTGAAACCAAGAAGCTATAATTGAGTCAATTTAGAGTGCTACAAGTTCAAAAATGAGACATTTTGTTCAAGTACTTGATATCACTTGTAATTGAGTAAATTTAGCACATTTGACATTTTCAGAAATTCATGGTTGTCTTCAACCAAATTTTTTTAAAGTTTGTTTGCTTAGCCATGTGCTAGATCTCAAGCCTTATGCGACCACTCCAAGCAAGAATCTTAAGGAAGTGATCTTGGTCATCCAAAACTCCTCCTGAGTTTATGCCTAGTGCAATGGCAAGCCATCTCATGAGAAAAGATTGGTGAGATCAGTTTTTTGCACAAAAGAGAAATTTTTGCATTTTCTTAACTTAGTTCAAGAACAAAGAGTTAATACTAACTCATGCTTCACTAATGAACTAGCATAGCTCAATCTAAAGCTCAATGCAGATTCAAGACTCAATTCAGCTTATTTGACATGGCATGAATCATAAGAGGATCACTAGAGCCAGACTAGTCACAAGATCCAACAAGACATGATTTAATTCAAGTTATTCACATTTACTCAAGCTAGCATGACAAAATCTAGGCTACACATAGAAAGTTGTGATAAATCTAACAAGCTAGCACAAGACATGGCAAGATGTAAAGCATGATATCATATCACATAAGGATAATAGTCAAGGCTCCATGATTTGTATGAGCATTCATGCATATACAATGTAATATGACACAAATGAAAGCACAAGAAGTAAGCTCTCCCTAAGAAGTAGCCCGAAAAGAAGAAGCTCCAACTCCCCCTAAAGAAGGCAAATTGATAAGAACTAAGAAATTAGGCATAAAATCCAGAAAATGAGGGTTCAAACTCAATGAGATAACTCCCAAACACATCCATCTCTGATGGTCTCTAGCCTAAAATCAACAATAGCTATCAAAGCACAAGACACTAGTGGCCAAGACGAAAACTCAAACTAGGTAGTAAATAATCTTAGAGAACCATTTGGATGAGGAGAGTGACTAAGACAAAATCTCTTAGAGTTGGTTCCTGTCTATCCAATTAGACTCTTCCTACCACTAGAACAAGAATATTATGCGAAACCAAGTGGTGGAAAGCAAGAAACTAAAGATCACAAGGGAGCAAATCTCTGTCACATCGCTCGGTGGTGTGGTGTAGTTGATGTGATGAAGGTTGACTGAAGTTGCATCGTGAAATCAAAAAGCTCAATGGAGGTGAGAAACCCATAGCATCAACATAGCCCACATCGTCTCCCCCACATATCCACAACCTACAACTTACACACAAGGACAACTGGTGTCATAGTACTGGGGTAAATGATATACAAGCATGGATCCAGTACTGAGACATATGACAACAAATGTAGCATCACGAGTACTAATGATAAAGAACACATGAGAACATACTCCCACACAAGCTCAATCTAGCCCTCATCAAAGCATCTAGAACAACAAGCCTAGTGCAAACCAAATCTAGAAAAAGCTTATGAACTAACTGTAGTTCTCATGGTATCTAACCAAGATATCATACAGACTATTTCATACCAAAACAGAAATAAATAAGATCAAGATATACATGCATGTCAATGAATCATAACCATACACACATAGCAGGTGACAAGAAAAAATCACAGAAGCATATGCTAGCATGGATACAAGTATAAGCATGTACACAAGAACCAAAAGGATAAGAAGGCATGAATAAACATAGCATCATGACATAGAAAACTATCCAAGATATAATCAAGCTCAAAATGTCCATAAACAAACATACATCATGTAGGCATACATCATGACAAACCAAAATCATGGAAAATTATGCTAACATGTATAAATAATAGTGAATGGACATAAGGTGCAAGATGTAAGCAATAAACCATGATAGATACAACAAGGCACAAAGTTGAATGAATTTTTTTATGAATAATCTATTTTTATTCAAAATAATAGAAATATACCCTACCAATTTTTTTTTACAAAATAGGCTCCAGTCACCTAATTGTCGGGCGACTGGAGCCTATCGCCCAACGGCCGCGTGACAAGCAAGCAATCTGCTGACCGTTGGGCAAATTATTGCATTCGCCGAACGATCAAGTGACTGCTTGCAAGTTGCCCATCGGTTTGGCTACTGTGCTTCTTGTCATTGAAGGGTTGGGCGACTGGAAGCGTAGATAGAAGGATCGCGTGGCCACGCAACCTCGGCTCCTCGACTGCATGGTGAACAGAAGCGACAGAAGGAGAGGAGAAGAGAGGAAAGGAGACGGAGGAGGAGAGGAGAAGAGAAGAAAAAGCAGAGGAAAGAAAAGAGAGGAGAGAAGAGGAGATGGAGGAGAAGCGGAGAGGGAGGAGGGGAGGAGAGGAGAGAAAGGATGAGAGGGAGGAGAGGAGAGGAAGAAGCAACTCTTGTGAGGTAATGTTTTTGTTGTATTTTAAATTTTTTATATGAAATAGATAGTTTATTTAGTATTAGTATGAGTAGAAAATTGTAAATGTAGACAAAAATAGTTCAACTTTGGTATAGAAAGTTTAGTCAATGTAGTTTTAGAAAATTAGCAGCCTAGTAGCCTGTAGCTGTGTAAAATTTAGTTAACATAGTTGTAGAACATTAGCATCATTAGCAAATTGGTATGCGTATAAAATTATAGTTGTAGAAAATTCAATCAACATTACATAGAAATTAATTGTCCGTAGAAATTTGTAGTTATTAAAAATTCAGTCAATATTTTTGTAAGAATTTCATAATTTGTTTTGTATAAAACAATAATACGTAATATTTATGATTAATTACGAATGAATGTAATGTCGTTAGTATGTTGGAAAAACACGTGTACCATTGAAACTGGTATATATGCATTTAAATTGATATGCCATGTAAATTGTCGAAACCATTAGGAATTATCTGCAGTAGGGGACAGCTTGAGTAGTGAGAAAAGAGCGGCATCAGTGTTCAGTCTACTGATAGGAAGTTAATTCTGCGAGGTTAGTGTAGTTAGTTACTACAGGCGAACGATCGGTGAAATCTAAATTACGTTGATTTTTAAATTATTATGCATGCGTAATTTTATTCAAGTCTAGTTTAAATTCAGTTTAAACTCTAGTTGTGCCTAAATCCTTTGGACAACCAAATTTGATATTGAACACAATTATACCTTGTCAACCTAGATAAAAACCTAGTTGGTACAATAGTATTAACTAGACATTTGGTAGAATTGCTTAGCCATGCTTAGAATAATTATGGGTTGGGACAATCTTTCACATAAAATGATAAATTTTTATCGTGTATTCTTGACTTTGGTGAGTCAAGAATGTTTATGAAATTATTTTCAAATAAATATAAAACTTGGCTTAGACTTAGACATTGGTATGGTGGTGGGTGCTTGCTGGCATGCATTGTAGTTTGATAACTCAATATCGATTGCCAGGCATATGGGGTAAGTGGTTAGGCCTAAGTCAAGTTAAGGACCGGTCTGTGAGCTACTTTTATAAAGTCAAACCGTACTACCACAAGTATGATATGTGATAGACATAGCTGAATAATTTGTGAGGTTCCAACTTGATTTCGCTATAGGCTGAATGTGAGCATGGCGCAAGCCGCGAGAAGTCTCACATGGCACAAGAGGGGGCTCCAACATGTGGATTCATGTTGTGGTTAAACCTTAGTGGCGGTTTTGTCTAGTTGACAGCTGAACATTGTAAAAGCTTTGTCATGAACTCTCAGCCGCACACCTAAGGCAGTGTGTTAATCGCGTGGCAAAACAAGAGGACATGTCTTGTGGGTAAAGTTGTACACCTCTACGGAGTATCAAACTATCCTAGATAGCCGTGTCCACGGTCAAGGACATGCTGAGTAAGGTTTTTTGCAGATTAGACTTTGGTTTGATAAAATCTGGTTTATGAAAAATTTGGATATCTTTTGGAAAGATGGTCTAGGTGGGATACCCATGGATAGGTTAGTGTAGGTTGGAGCCTGCACTAACGTTAATATTTTGTTACATCCTATTTCTAATTATTGTATCAAATTCAGCTTTTGTTATACTTTATGGTATTTACTCCAATATTGCCTTTTATGCAAATTAACCCTATTATGCCTTCCTTTGATATTCCTTATGCATGCATTAATTCTGTTAAATTTCTGGTATAACTTGTGCAGTACTTTATGTACTCACATTGCTCAATCTAACTTCTTTACAGAGGAAGCCTTCAGCGACTATGGTGAGGATTGCGAGGAAGTCTGTGGGAAGACTGGATGGTCTGCTACATAATTATCTTCCGTTGTCTTCTTTTGCTGTTATTGTAAACTTTGCCCATAAGGCCCATACCCTTGCTATATAATAAAGTATGGTTGTTATGTGAGATATGCATCCCTGTTGACCCTGTGTGCACTAGCTTTTCCTAGGATAGTGCAATTAACACAGAGGGTCCTGGAGTTGCTGCTTGGGATCAAGAATGCTGGAGGGTAGAAGCGCTGATCTACACCAACATCAGAGATGATGCAGCATTCCACACCTTCGACGCCCCTTTGCCACATGACACCTTCTTCAACGGGATCCAGGATGCAGCTCGGAAAGCAATCCGCCAGCTGTGGGACATCTACGCTCAAGAGTTTCAGCGCACCTCCTTCCGATACTACCCTAGCCAGTTTCCTGTTAGCTCTAGTAGCACCTTCTCCTCTACCAGATTTGAGAGCAACCCCTGGCTCGTTCAACAGGTGCAGTACACCAAGTCCTTGGACTATGTGTACCAGGCCACCTTAGAGGAGTTGAGCACCGTGGTGCAGAGACTTCAAGCCGCAGAGGAGGAGTTGGCCAAGTACCAAGTCGAAGACGAGGGATCTTCTGTTACTGGACTACCCCCAAAGGAGCATAGGACCCAGATGTCTGGTAGTAGCACTAGCTCATAGGAGTCATAGCTTAAATTAAAAGTCTTAGAACGCTACTTGTGAGCTATTATTCCCTTGTCAACAACCTCAAGATTATAATTATTAATGAAGATATTTTGCTGGATGTTGTTTGAGTTCTTGTGTTTTTCTTGTGCTTTGTGGTGGGAATGTTACATAGACCTTCTCTTAGTTCTCTCTTTCTTTCCTCTCAATCTGGAAGGGTCTGGCAGATGGTGAACACAAGGAGGGACATCAGTGACAACAACCCCAATGACAACACCAGAGCTCAAGGAAGTCAGTCCGCTCCCATCCCTCCACCTCCGCCAGCAATTGAACCTGACTGGGCTCAGTTGATGGCAAATCAAACCCAGTTGATTCAGCTTTTGGCTCAAACTATCAATAACCCGGCTCAGCAGTTTCATCAGCCGCCAGCTCAAGCTCCCTAGAATAGATTATCAGAGTTTTTAAGGATAAGATCCCCAACCTTCTCCAGCAGTGCAGAGCCAATGGATGCTGATGATTGGCTCCGCGCGATTGGAAAGAAGCTGGATATCCTGCAATGCACCAACCGAGAAAGGGTCCTGTTTACTACTCACCAACTAAATGGACTAGCATTAGAGTGGTGGGATACTCTAACCGCCTCTCATGCCAACCCCGAAACCATTTCCTGGAATGAGTTCATGCAAAGTTTCTGCAAGGCTCATATTCCATCGGGTACCATTACTTTAAAGAAGAAAGAATTTAAAGCTATGCGCCAAGGAAACCGCACAATTATTGAATATCTGCAGAAGTTTAACCAACTAGCGTGTTATGCACCAAATGAGGTGGCCACTGATGAAGCCAAGCAAGAAAGGTTTCTGGAAGGACTAAATGACAACATTGCTGTCCAGCTGATATCAAGCGACTACACCGATTTTCATCAGTTGGTTAGCAAGGCCACTCACCAAGAGGGCAAGTTTGTGGAAATGGAGAATAGGAAAAGAAGGATGGCCGTACAAAAGGTTAACCCAGGAGGATTTACTAAAGCCTGCAGCACTCCACCGTAGACCAGCTAGTTCGAGGCGCACTCCAACAACTTCAAGGCGCAGTCAAGTAACATCAAGCGAACTGTGAGCCGCCCACCTTTGCAAGTAAATCACCCTAATCCTCAAGCAAGTCATGGTCAAGAGCAGAAGAGTATTGCTTCGCCTGATGCAGTGACTTGCTTCTATTGCAAGGAAACGAGACATTATGCCAAGTCTTGTCTGAAGAAGCTCCAAGTCGTAGCAAATACCAGTGCATCTAGAAGTCAGACCCCAAGACAGCAGTTCAAGAAGCCGAGGAACTTGATAAGGGACACATGAACCACGTCATGGCTGAAGAAGCTTAGGCTGCACCAGATGTTGTGGTAGATACGTTTCTTGTGAATTCAGTACCAGCCTCAGTTCTTTTTGATTCCAGAGCTTCCCACTTTTTCATTTCAAAGGTTTTTATGGTTAACAATGGGGTAAGGATAGTGCCTTTGGGCAGTTCTATGGTAGTTCATGAAGGACTACGGGTAGGCTACGCTAGCGCAAATTAATAAAAATTATGCCCGTAAACCAAGATCACTGCAGTTATAGATCACGGAATTACCACTAGACGCGCAGGTGCGGAATTGATGCAGCACGTCGGGGCAGAGTAGTCGTACTACGTCGATGCAGCACGTCGGGGCAGAGTAGTCGTACTACTTCCTCGTCCTCGTCGCGGCGTCCAACGTACAACTCCTCTCTTGCGGTTCGTCCAAACGCTACAGATGCAGCGCCGCCAAAAGGTATCCACACGTACGGGAGGAAGCGACGCACGCCGGATTACTAGATCCGAGCGAGCGCCCAGGGCGTGGGAGGGGTGGCGGCCAGGGTTTGAGGAGGTCACGAAAAAATCCTCCCAACCCTGTGCGCCCTAGCCCTCCTTTTAAAGACGTCCTTATAATGGGCTTCAGCGAATGGAGGCCCATTAGGACTCAATACCCAGTCCAACCCGGATCCAATCCGAATTAGGCTTCAGCCCTTAAGTGTGTGACCCTATGGGTTCACGTATGTTTAGACATGACACGAGTTTACCTACTCGGTCAATAGTTGGTAGCGGCCTCTAGCAAGACGTGCCAACTCCTAAACATACATAAAGATCATATCGAACGAACCATCACAACTTTATGTACATGCCAATCCCTTTGCCTCACGATATTTGGTCGAGCTCCAAGCTGACCACTCTTTCTCGATCCTGTGATCCGGAATCCCTTACTAGGTTAACTCTTAACCTTAAGTAGCATGGCCATGCATTTCTGGATCCGATCACTCGAGGGGCCCAGAGATATCTCTCTCAGGTAGAGAGGGGCAAATCCCATCTCGACTGACCATGCCTCGCAGCATGCTTCATGACAAACCCGAAAGCTACCTTTATAACTACCCAGTTACGGAGCAGCGTTTGATAGCCCCTAAGTAGGTCGATTCACATCTCAAGTACATGCGACAATCTCAGGTCTAAGGACAAGGCGTACACATTGTGTAGAGAGAGAACCATAAGTATAATTGTTATGTCTCATGTTGGGTCGGTCCAACCCCATGTTCTAAACATGTGTCCACATTATTGGTTTGACATCTCCATGTCTATGACCTGTGAAACATGGTCATCAACCGATACATGTGCTAATCCATTATTCACGTGTGACCACATATGAACTTCGACTAGGGACAACTTTAGAATAACCATACAAGTAAAGAGTTTCACAAACAAGTCACATACTTGTTAATCAATACAAAGGCAATATTCAAGGAACATTTATTAAATCATGGATACAACGAAATATCATCATCTCTATGATTGCCTCTAGGGCATATTTCCAACAGTTCACTCCCCTGGAGCAAAAATGAGAGCAAGCACCTTGTGTCCAAAGGTAGAGTTGCTCATAGATGGGACTCTATTCCTAGCGGACTTCATAGTGTTGGAATCACAAGGTTTGGATGTAATTCTTGGGATGAACTGGTTAGCCAAGAACAATGAGCAAATTAATTGCGCTAACCGATCCATTTCTCTCACAAATGATCAAGGAATAGAAGTAAGCTTCACCCCTAAGATCCCTAAAAAAGGAGCGTGTACTCTTAATCAACTCCAAGTTATAGAAGAAGTGCTAGTTGTGCGGGAATACCAAGATGTATTTCCAGAAGAGTTACCAGGAATGCCGCCAGATAGGGAAATTGAGTTTGTGATTGACCTAGTCCCCGGTACTACCCCAATCTCCAAGAGACCATACAGAATGCCGGCTAATGAGTTAGTTGAGTTAAAGAAGCAAATCCAGGAGTTGGAAGAGAGGTTATGTTCGTCCAAGCTCTTCACCATGGGGATCACCTATTTTGTTCGTTAAGAAAAAGGATGGAATAATGAGAATGTGTGTGGATTACCGAGCTCTCAATGATGTTACTATTAAGAACAAGTATCCTTTGCCCAGGATCGATGATCTATTTGATCAGTTGAAAGGAGCAAGTATCTTCTCCATGATAGATCTGAGATTAGGTTATCACCAGCTAAAGATTCGAGCTGAAGACATTCCCAAGACTGCTTTCTCCACTCGTTATGGATAGTATGAGTTCACTGTCATGTCTTTTGGATGGTAAATGCACCTGCATATTTCATGAGTATGATCAACAGTGTATTCATGGAGTACTTGGATAAGTTCATTGTGATCTTCATAGATGACATCCTTATCTACTCTAAATATGAAGAAGAGCATGAGAAGCATCTCAGGATAACTTTGGAAAAGCTTAGAGAGCATCAGCTTTATGCCAAGTTTAGTAAATGTGAATTTTGGCTAAAAGAAGTCGCATTTCTGGGTCATATTGTGACAGTCAAAAGAGTTGCAGTGGATCCTTCTAAAGTAGAAGCAGTGATGAACTAGAAGTAACCCAAGTCAGCAACCGAAGTCAAAAGTTTCCTTGGACTTGATGGTTACTATTGTCACTTCATAGCAGGATTTTCAGAGTTAGCTAAGCCGATGACTCAACTTCTAAAGAAAGAGAAGAAGTTCGAATGGACAAAAGCTTGTGAGCAAAGTTTTCAGACTCTTAAAAACAAGCTAGTCTCAGCACTAGTACTTGTCTTACCATATGTGTATAAGGACTTTGAAGTTTTCTATGATGCTTCCCGATAAGGTCTAGGATGTGTGTTGATTCAAGAAGGCCGAGTAATAGCTTATGCATCTCGTCAGTTGAGACCTCATGAATGCAACTATCCTACCCATGACTTGGAACTAGCAGCCGTAGTGCACGCTTTGAAAATTTGGCGTCACTATCTCTCATTGGTAACCACTTTGAAGTGTATATAGATCATAAGAGCTTGAAGTATATCTTCACCTAGGCAGAACTCAACTTAAGGTATAGAAGATGGTTAGAGTTGATAAAAGATTATGATATTGGAATCCATTATCATCCAGGCAAAGCCAATGTTGTGGCCGATGAGCTAAGCAGAAAGTCCTATGTGAATGGGTTTTGGCAGAAGAAGACCAGACCCAACTTCAGGAAGGAGTCTCCCGTCTAAGTATAAATCCAGTAGAGCAAGGTGTTGTCATAGCTTTAGAGATTCAGCCTACTCTACCTGATCAGATCAAGGAAGCCCAAAAGATTGATGAGTATATTCAGGAGATTAGGAAGAATATGAGAAGAGGCATGGCCCGTGGATTCAGTGAGGATGAATATGGAACCGTTCGGTTTGAGAATCGCATATGTGTCCGCAATAATCAAGAAATCAAGAATACGATTCTATGAAAATCACATGAAACCCCATACTCAATTCACCCAGGTTGTACTAAGATATACTAGGACCTTAGAGAAAGATATTGGTGGGTTAGTATGAAAAGGGAAATTACCGAGTTTGTTGAAGCATGTGACACCTGCCAAAGGGTCAAAGCAGAACATCATAGACTAGCAGGACTTTTGCAACCCTTGCCTATACCAGATTGAAAGTGGGAAGAAATAGGCATGGATTTCATAACTGGACTTCCCAGAACTCAATCCGGTTATGACTCCATTTGGGTGGTAATTGACAGACTAACTAAAGTAGCTCATTTTATACCTGTCAAGACTACTTACTCTGGAAGCAAGTTAGCCGAGCTATACATGTCCAGAATTGTGTGCCTACATGGAGTTCCAAGAAAGATAGTGTCAGACAGAGGAAGTCAGTTCACCTCCTGATTTTGGCAGAAAATTCATGAAGAGTTAGGGAGTAAGCTTAACTTCAGTACAACTTATCATCCCTAGACAAATGGGCAAATAGAGTGAGTACACCAGGTACTAGAGGATATGCTAAGAGCTTGTGCTTTGGATTTTGGAAACAGTTGGGATCGATCTTTGCCTTATGCTGAATTCTCATACAACAACAGCTATCAAACCAGCTTGCAGATGGCACCTTTTGAAGCACTGTATGGCAGAAAGTACAGGACGCCTTTGCTCTAGGAGCAGCCAGAAAAATTTCAAGATGCTAGGCCAAACTTACTTCATGATGCTGAAGAAAAAGTAAGAAAAATCAAGGACAGATTGAAAATAGCCCAATCACGACAGAAGAGTTATGCTGACAATCATCACCGAGACTTAACCTTTGAAGTTGACGACTATGTTTATCTTAGAGTATCCCCGCTTCGAGGAGGAAAAAGATTTTAGGCAAGAGGAAGGCTTACACCGAGATATGTGGGACCATTCAAGATCGTAAGTCGCAGAGGGGAAGTTGCTTATCAGTTGGAATTGCCGCCAAGCATGTCAGGAGTACACAATGTTATCCATGTCTCACAATTAAAGAAATGTCTCCGAGTTCTTGTAGAGCTAAAATAGCAGCTTTAGAAACCTTGGATCTTCAGGAAGATCTCACATACCAAGAGCAACCAATCAAGATTCTCGAGACAACAGAATGCTAGACCAGGAAAAAAACTATCAGATTCTGCAGAGTCCAGTGGAGCAATCACACCGAGGATGAAACAACCTGGGAGCGAGAAGAAGATCTAAAAACCAACCATCGCCATCTCTTTGCTGGCTAGTTCAAATCTCGAGGGCGAGATTTTTTAAGGGGGGTAGGTTGTAACATCACAAAATTTTATTTGCTTTTTATTATATTTCCAGAATTTATTTGGAGTTATGTGGTTTTTATTTCAAGGCTTAAGAGTAAGAAAATGTACTTAAACATTTTATTAAAGCCAAAAATAGTCTATTTTACTTTTCCTAAGCTCTCCTAAATTTTATAGAATTTTTGAGAATTTTTTGGATTTAAAAATCAATTTTTAAGGTAAAAAATGTATTTAAAAGCCAAATTTAAATTAAAAATATTATTCCCAAGTCTAAAATAGCTCTTGGAATTTTCTATGAATTTTTTGGAATTTTTAGACATTAATTACTATTTTCTAACTATTTGTAAATTTTTTTTGGTATTTCTTAAAAGTTAAAACAAAAATTAAATCCGAATTAATTTCGGGCTGACATGTGGCACGCTCGGATTAAATCCTCCACCTCTTGATCTAATCCTAGCCGTCCACCATAACTTACCCTTTCATTTATCTCCAACGGCCGAGATTCATCCCCTGCCACATGTCGTCCATCCGTTCACCCGCCTCTTCCTCTCCCCTTCTCTCTCACTGGTGCGTGGGGCCCACCTGTCAGAAGCTTCTTCTTCCTCCCTCTTCTTCAACCTTCCACTGCAGCCATTAAATCCACACCCCCGCTGCCCCATTAATGGTCCCGCCCCGCCTGCGTTCGCACCGGCTAGCCGGTTTCCCCGGGAAGTCCAGTGAGCACCGCACCGCCCCTTCCCCCTATAAAACCCCCCATCCCCGAGCCTCATTTCTGCATCCCCTCTCCCCGAGCTCTCCCCTCCCCTTCTTGGCCAAAGCCCTCGCCCACTAGAGGGCTGCTGCCCCAAAAGCTACCGCTGCTGCTCTCTCTCTCGCCGCTGCCCTTCCTCCGACCACCCCGAGCCTAGTGCTAGTAAGAGCTGATTCCTCGCCGCCTCCTCTCCCTGCAGAGTATCAAACTATCCTAGATAGCCGCGTCCACAGTCAAGGACATGCTGAGTAAGGTTTTTCGTAAATTAAACTTTGGTTTGATAAAATATGGTTTATGGAAAATTTGGATATCTTTTGGAAAGATAGTCCAGGTGGGATACCCATGGATAGGTTAGTGTAGGTTAGAGCCTACACTAATGTTAATATTTTGTTACATCCTGTTTCTAATTATTGTATCAAATTCAGCTTTTGTTATACTTTGTGGTATTTACTCCAATGTTGCCTTTTATGCAAATTAACCCTATTATGCCTTCCTTTGATATTCCTTATGTATGCATTAATTCTGTTAAATTCCTGGTGTAATTTGTGGAGTACTTTATGTACTCATGTTGCTCAATCTAACTTCCTTCCAGAGGAAGCCTTCGATGACTACGGTGAGGATTGCGAGTAAGCCACGTCTTATAGTCATTCGCCTGTCGGAAGGCTGGATGGGCTGCTACATAATTATCTTCCATTGTCTTCTTTTGCCATTATTGTAAACTTTATCCATAAAGCCCATACCCTTGCTATATAATAAAGTATGGTTGTTATGTGAGATATGCATCCCTGTTGACCCTGTGTACACTGGCTTTTCCTGGGATAGTGCGATTAACACAAAGGGTCCTGGAGTTGCTGCTTTGGGATCTGATAATCTTGTAGCTTCTGATTCTCATGGTTTAGTATTGTGGCATCATAGGTTTGGACATATAGGCTTTGATTACTTTACTAGATTCAGTAGCAAGGATCTTGTTAGAGGATTTTCTAAGCTTAAGAGTTGTATATACCTAGTTTCCAAACCCTGTAGACATAGCAAGAAGGTTTCTGTTTCTCATCCTCATCTTATGTTACTGATGAATAATGGATCTAGATAGCTCTTGCACTTATACACAGTTTGATGAGGACATCTTTTCCATAGATACAACTGTGTCAACTCCACAACAAACTCCACAAACTAAAACTATGATACAAGGACCAATGACTCGAGCGTGAGCACATCAACTTAACGATCAGGTGAATGCGTTCCTAAGTTTGCATACAAATATTTCAAACAATGGCATACTACTTAATTCTTGTGATGATCTGATTGTCCTTAGGAACTATGGGGAAGAACCATGCGAGATCAAGTGTAGAAGTGGAACCGCCAAGCGCAATCCAAGTCCTGTTCGCGAGCTCGACTCAGATTCGGCCTTTGTAATAGCGTCTGCTTCAAACGGCCATAACTTTTGATCCAGAAGGTTTCTCGGGGCCCGTGAGTACTCCTTAGAAAGCTCTTGGAGTCTACTTTCAGATGGATCTAGTCTCACCTCTAAACACCATCCGAGCAGATCCGAAACTGCGAAACAAGTCACATCACTTTTCCAGTCCGAGTCAAAGTGGGCCGAGGGCCTTGTAACTTAGGCTATTTGGGCCGGTACTGTTCACACGAATAGTACCGCAGCCATGTGAACAGTAACCATGATTAGTACCGTATCCCTTGTCATTAGATAAGTGCGGCTATGCCTTCCCCTATTTCAGGAGGTCGCACCCCTTTAGTTTTCTTGGGGTTTTTCTTAAGAGATTATTCTGCTTAGCAGTTTCGCCGTATGTTCGGTTGAGGAACCCCAACTTGTGAACTTAATCTTTATTTGCAATACAATTTCAGATTGTATCTTGAACTCTCTTGCTTGTGTTCTTGATTCGCTTGCAGGAGATAGCCTTCTTGGCGAGGTCAACCGTGTTCGGCACGGTTGATAACCAACGGAGTAGTGGTGTAGTGATTGCGAGGGGTTCGATCTGTTTTGGTCGGAGACTTTCGATCATCAACGTCGAGTTCTCCACAATCGACTTATCAGTACCTCTCGGAAGATCGGGCCATCGTCACATTAGGTGGTATCAGAGCAGCGGTTGCCCGTGAGGTAATTCGTCCCATTTAGATTAGTTTATGTTTATCATATCGTCCCAAAACTCCAGAAAATTAGCCACAAAAAAATATTGCGTAGTGTTCTTCCGCTGTCCCAACACCCCTTGTGTCATTGCAATTTTTCTTTTCAGTATTGCTCGTTGAATTTTTGGTTACATTGTCGTGTTCATGTTGCTGATTGCTAGTTTAGTCAGTGGCCAGTTCGTCATTGCCTAGTTGCATCTCGTGTTCCTTTGCGTAGCTTCGTCGTTGTGTGTTCTTGTTCCTTGCCGCGCCGCTGTTCCTAGCCACGCGTCCTTGCCGTGCCGCCATCCTTGCTGTGACCTCCCATCCACTGCCACCCCATCCGCTGCCAACCCTTGCGTGACCCCCTGCCTTGCCATCTCACTTGTCTCGTCCTTGTGCAACAAAAACATTAGGGTTTCAGACTCAAAAAATAGAGAGAGAGAGAGACAGAGAGTTGATTTCGGTTGTTTAGAAAAAAACAGAAAAAATGAGAGAAAAAAGGAAAGAGTCCATCTTTGCCAAAATTTGGAAAGTGCATCAAACCTTCGCCAAAAATAGTGAAAATTGGTGGAGCTGTGTTTCATACATCCAAAAGCCTCCAAACAAATTGAGCAATTTTGGCCATGGGATCAAAACTTATAGTAGTTTCAGTTGAGGCCGAAAGGAATTCGAGTTTGTTTCCGACACACCTTCAGTAAAACGGGCATAACTTTTGCATATGGTGTTCGTTTTCGACGTTCTTGTACTCATTAGAAAGCTAACGACGAGCCCGATCCAAAAAAGTGACCAGATTGTGCTATTCATCCTCCAAGACCCCGAAAATCGGCCATCTTTAGCCCTGAAATTGCGTCGCAAGTTTTTGGTTGTCTGTATTTTGTGATTTTTTGGTCTTCCCTTCGGATTTTGGGTTTTCATCCAGTTGAGAAAGTTGTAGATCTCGTTGAAACCTTTCAAACGAGTATATATAAGCCATATAAAACTTTGCCTTTTCATCATTTGAGACTAGCTGTTTTATCTGCTCAATCTAGAGGGTTGTTCGCGTTTTACCGATATCGTTGTTTTGTGCTCTACATCGCGCGAATAATCTTGTGCCCTTAGAAAGAAGTTTGAGTAGTGGGCTAGCGTCTCTCGTAGTACTTGCTGTGAGGTTCTCCTTTGCTTACATCAAGTCACATTGATCGTTGCGCGTGTGTACCTACACTTCCTTGCATAGGACTTGATTGGCTAGCTGTGATTAGGCTAGGATCAGCAACTTTTCATGAGTTCTTTGAACAAACTTTCAACTTGCATTTACTGAACTGATTATTGCTGATCCTTTTTTGCTACCATATTGTGCCTTCCAAGCTCCACCTACTCTTGATCAGAACATGTCCCCTCTTGCAATCGTACCCACGCTCAACACGGTGTCACGAACCAGCCACCGGTTGTACCACCTGCTGGATTGGTAAGAACACTTGTAAGAGTGTGGTAAGACGCTTGAGAGTGTGTGATTCCACTTCCCACCACCTAGTAGTTGATAGGGGTAATACCTTTGTGTTGTCTTTTGTTTGCTACTAACCATGGCAGGTGAGACGTCTGATGTGCAAGAGTGTGTTTTAAAGGGAGAGCTCATGATGCTCTTGGATGAACAACACACTACCATTAATGAGGACATCAATAGGAAGCTTCAAGCTTCGACAGACACATTGCAGCACTCCATCAATTCCATCAATGAGAGTATTGCAGCACTCACTACACGCCTTGAAAGAATGGTGAATCGGCCGCCAAACAATGCACGCGAGTATGATCACTATGCAGGCGAAGATCTCGAGGAGGGAGATGATAATGAGAGACAAAACCGTGACACCGGCGCTGCATTTACTGCCCAAGATGCACGCCCATGACACCGCCCTCATCAGAACCGTCATGGTATGGGAGGTAATAATTTTTAGCACCACAATGCTCGTGCTAATGATGACTCATTTGCTAAAGTCAAATTTACCATACCATCTTTTGCGGGTACTTATGATGCTGAAACTTATCTAGATTGGGAGATGACAGTTGAACAAAGATTTAATGCCCATCTAGTTCCTGAAGTGCGTAGAGTCAGACAAAGCCACTAGTGAATTTAAAGATTTTGCTATCATTTGGTGGACTCAAGTAGTTAATTCTGGTTTAACACCTGATACATGGGATAGATTGAAGGTAGCTATGCGTGCTAGATTTGTTCCTCCTGCTTTTAAATGTGAAATGCGCAAGAAATTGCAGCGCTTAGACCAAGGTAATGGATATGTCGAGGAATATTATCAAGAACTACAAATAGGCATGTTGCGTTGTAATGTTGAAGAGGATGAGGAGGATAAGATGGCTCATTTTTATGGGGGCTTAAGGCGTGAAATTCAGGACATAATTGATTACAAAGAGTATAACGATATCAATAGATTGTTCCAGCTTGCTTGTTTGGCAGAAAAAGAATTGCAAGGTAGGCAACAAAGTACAAGGAGCAACTTTGGAAGTACGTCTACATCAAGATCGACGCCTAGGCAAGCCAAGACAGCCCCACCTCCTGTTTTTTGAGCTGCTGACCCCTCTGTGCATAGGGCACGTTCAGCAACACCTCTGCCACCATCACGCGCATCCGAGACGAGCAAATCTACTAGTGTGCAAGCACCAGCAAAGAGCACTTCATCGATTGCTTCTATGGGCCGTACGACGGGCATTGTGTGCCACCGCTGTAAAGGGATGGGCCACGTCATGAGAGATTGCCCAAGTCAGCGGGCGTACATTGCGACAGATGATGGTGGTTATGTAAGTGCTAGTGATGTTGAGGATGAATATGCTCTTGCAGCTAACCTTGCAGGTAATGGTGATGATCATAAGACAGATAGCGATGGTGAGGAAATTTTAGTTGCCGTTGCTACGGTGAATTGTCGAACCATAATTGTGCAGCGAGTATAGAGCACTCAAAGAGATCAAGAGGAGAAGCTACAACGTCATAATCTGTTTCAGATGTTCCTCATCGTCAAGGATTGTCGTGTTCGTGTTATAATTGATGGTGGGAGTTGCAATAACTTGGTGGATTCGAGATTGGTCAAGAAGCTTGGCTTGACCACACGTGCACATCCTCACCCATACCACATTCAATGGTTCAACAACAGTGGTAAGGTGAAGGTAACACAATCTGCGAGAGTGCATTTTTCCATTGGTTCCTATCGTGATGTTGCTGATTTTGACGTAGTACCTATGCAAGCATGCTCACTGTTATTAGGTCGTCCATGGGAATTTGATACCGATGCAACTCATCATGGTAGAAGTAATAAGTATTCTCTTGTGCACAAAGGAAATAACTTTGCTACCTTTGACACCAACTGAAATTGCTAATTGTGATAAAGAGCTAGTTGAAAATAAGAAGAAAGAACTTGAACATGAATCTGAAAATCAGCAAGTTGTGAAGAATGTTTTCCCACCTAAGAAAGAGAGTTGGCACCTAGTTCTAGGACCGAGGGAATTAAATTAAAATGTTGTGTCATGCTTGCAACCAAATATGATCTTGCTGAAATTTATCATGATGATATGCCATGCTATGCTTTGATATGCAAAGATGCTTTATTTTCACTTGATGATGTATCTAGCTCTTTGCCGTTTGCTGTCACTAACCTTTTACAGAAATATAAGGATGTGTTTCCAGCTGAGATACCCCTGAGGCTGCCGCCTATTAGAGATATTGAACACCAAATTGACTTAATTCCAGGAGCGACTTTGCCAAACCGTGCAGCGTATAGGACCAATTCGGAGGAGACTATGGAAATTCAGTGATAAGTCCAAGATCTTTTGGACCGATGGTACGTACGGGAAAGCCTTAGTCCTTGTGCTGTGCCTGTTCTTTTGGTTCCTAAGAAAGATGGTAGTTGGCGTATGTGTGTTGATTGTAGAGCCATTAATAATATCACAATACGATATCGTCATCCTATTCCTAGGTTAGACGACATGCTGGATGAGTTGAGTGGTTCTATTATCTTCACAAAGATAGACTTGCGTAGTGGGTACCACCAGATTAGAATGAAATTGGGAGATTGGTTCTACTCGAGTCTCTTTTCTTGGTTATGTTGTTACTCCACAGGGCATTGAAGTTGATCAAGCCAAGATCGTCGCTATCCAGAGTTGGCCGCCTCCTAAAACGGTCACACAAGTGCGGAGTTTTCTCGGGCTCGCTGGTTTCTATCGGCGTTTTGTTTGGGATTTCATCACTCTCGCTGCACCACTGAATGAGCTTACAGAGAGGGGTGTTCCTTTTACTTGGGCCACCAAACATCAACAAACTTTCGACACTCTCAAAGATAAGTTAACACATGCCCCTTTGCTTCAACTTCCTGATTTCAGCAAGACTTTTGAATTAGAATGTGATGCTAGTAGCATAGGTCTTGGGCGTGTGTTAATTCAAGAAGGAAAACCTGTTGCTTACTTTAGTGAAAAATTAAGTGGCCCTAGTTTGAATTATTTTACCTATGATAAAGAATTATATGCTCTAGTTCGAACTTTGGAAACATGGCAACATTATTTATGGCCCAAAGAGTTTGTAATACATTCTGATCATGAATCCTTGAAACATATTCGAAGTCCAAACAACCTGAACCGTAGACATGCTAAGTGGATTAAGTTTATTGAATCTTTTCCCTATGTCATTAAATATAAAAAGGGTAAAGAAAATATGATAGCTGATGCATTGTCTAGGAGATATACCATGCTTTCACAACTTGACTTCAAAATCTTTGGGTTAGAGACAATAAAGGAGCAATATGTGCATGATGCTGATTTTAAAGATGTGTTGCTAAATTGTCAAGAGGGAAAGGGTTGGAATAAATTTGTTGTGCATGATGGGTTCGTATACCGTGCTAGCAAGCTATGCATTCCTGCTGGTTCCGTTCGTCTTTTGTTGTTACAGGAGGCGCATGGAAGAGGATTGATGGGTCACTTCGGCGTGAAGAAGACTGAGGACATTCTGTCTCACCACTTTTATTGGCCAAAGATGAGGCGTGACGTCGAACGCTACATTGCCCGCTGCACCACGTGTCAAAAAGCTAAGTCACGACTTAACCCTCATAGTTTATACATGCCTCTTCCTGTTCCCAGCATACCTTGGGAAGATATTTCTATGGACTTTGTTTTAGGGCTTCCTAGAACAAAGAAGGGGAGGGATAATATTTTTGTTGTCGTGGATAGATTCTCTAAGATGGCTCATTTTATACCATGTCATAAAAGTGATGATGCTACAAATGTTGCTGATTTGTTCTTTAAGGAAATTGTTCGCTTGCATGGTATTCCGAATACGATAGTTTTAGATCGTGATGCTAAATTTCTTACTCATTTTTGGAGATCTTTGTGGGGTAAGTTGGGAACTAAGCTGTTATTTTCCACTACTTGTCATCCCCAAACCGATGGACAAACTGAGGTTGTCAATAGAACATTGTCTACTATGCTTAGGGCTGTGCTTAAAAAGAACTTAAAAATATGGGAGGAATATTTGCCTCATGTGGAATTTGCTTATAATCGTTCGCTGCATTCTACCACAAAGAAATGCCCTTTTGAGATTGTTTATGGTTTCATACCTCGTGCACCTATCGACTTGTTGCCTCTTCCAGCTTCTGAGAAGGTAAATTTTGATGTGCAACAACGTGCTGATTTGATACGTAAGATGCATGAGACAACTAAAGTGAACATTGAGATTATGAATGCTAAATATAAAGTTGCTGGTAGTCAAGGACGCAAGCATGTTACTTTTGAACCTGGTGATCTTGTGTGGTTACATTTGCGTAAAGAACGATTCCCTGAATTGAGAAAGTCTAAACTCATGCCTCATGCAGATGGTCCTTTTAGAGTGCTTAAACATATTAATGATAATGCATATAAGTTAGACTTGCCTGCAGATTTTGGGGTTAGCCCCACCTTTAACATTGCAGATTTGGGATCTTGCTTGGGTGCGGAAGATGAGCTTGAGTCAAGGACGACTCCAATTCAAGAAGGGGAGGATGATGAGGACATCTTTTCCATAGATACAACTGTGTCAACTCCATAGCAAACCCCACAAACTGAAACTATGATACAAGGACCAATGACTCGAGCGCGAGCACGTCAACTTAACTATCAGGTGAATGCGTTCCTAAGTTTGCATGCAAATATTTCAAAGAATGGCATACTACTTAATTCTTGTAATGATCTGATTGTCCTTAGGAACCATGGGGAAGAACCACGCGAGATCAAGTATAGAAGTGGAACCGTCAAGCGCAATCCAAGTCCTGTTCGCGAGCTCGACTCAGATTCGGCCGTTGTAACAGCGTCTACTTCAAACAGCCATAACTTTTGATCTAGAAGGCTTCTCGGGGCCCGTGAGTACTCTTTGGAAAGATCTTGGAGTCTACATTCCGATGGATCTAGTATCACCTCCAAAATCCATCCGAGCAGATCAGAAACTGCAAAACAAGTCACATCACTTTTCCAGTCCGAGTCAAAGTGGGCCGAGGGCCTTGTAACTTAGGCTATTTGGGCCGGTACTGTTCACACAAACAGTACCACGGCCATGTGAACAGTAACATGATTAGTACCGCATCCCTTGTCATTAGATAAGTGCGGCCATCCCTTACCCTATTCAAGGAGGTCGCACTTCTTTAGTTTTCCTAGGGTTTTTCTTAAGAGATTATTCTGCTTGGCAGTTTCGCCGCATGTTCAGTTGAGGAACCCCAACTTGTGAATTTAATCTTTATTTGCAATACAATTTTAGATTGCATCTTGAACTCTCTTGCTTGTGTTCTCGATTCGCTTGCAGGAGATAGCCTTCTTGGCGAGGTCAACCGTGTTCGGCACGGTTGATAACCAACGGAGTAGTGGTGTAGTGATTGCGAGGGGTTCGATCTATTTTGGTCGGAGCCTTTGGATCATCAACGTCAAGTTCTCCATAATCGACTTATCAGTACCTCTCGGAAGATCGGGCCATCGTCACATTAGGTGGTATTAGAGCAACGGTTGCCCGTGAGGTAATTCGTCGCATTTAGGTTAGTTTATGTTTATCATATCGTCCCAAAACTCCAGAAAATTAGCCACAAAAAATGATATTTTTATTTTATATAAAAATTCTACTTCAAATTAATCATTTGGATTTATTTGGCTTTTATTTGGTTTTCTGAGTTTTCTAGAGTTTTAAAATGTATTTTTGAAAATAAAAATTATTTTAGGTATGAAAATGTAATGCCAACATTAGATAGAAATATTTTTATTAAGTCCAAAATGTCTCCTGGAAGTTCTATGAATTTTTCATGAATATTTGGAGTTAATTTCATATTTTGTGAGGCTTGTTGAATTTTCTGGACCTTTCTGAAAATCAAAAACAAATTTTAAATTTTAAAATCCCCTCCTCCTCCCTCCGGCCGCCACATGGACGGCTAGATGACTGTCCACGTCACCCGCACGGATCCGCCTTCCCCTCTCCCGCGCTCGCCACGTGGCCAGCCTAGATGCACCTCCCTCGTGCACCCGGCTCAATCCACCCGTCCGCCCTCCCCTTTCCCCTCGCCCTCTGATCGCCATCCGACGCCGCGCCTCCTCTCTCCTTCTCTCTCTCTCTTTGCCACCGGGGCCCACCCGTCAGCACCGTCTTCCCCGCCCACCTTCTTCCTCCTCTCGCGCCCGCCGCCCGCAACCGCCGCCCCGCCATACCCGGCCCTACCTCCTTTCTTCCCCCAGCCACGCCTCCACTCCCGCAAGTCGCGCGCCCTCTCCCAGCACCCACATCCCTCTAACCCCGCTCCAAACCGTCGCCCATTTCCCCCGATTCGCCGCAACCGCCGCCGCCCACTCCCCCACTCCAACGAGCAATTCCCGCCACCCCCACGCCCCTCCGCCCCTATAAAAGCCTTCCTCGGCCTCCCCTCACTCCGCACCACCTCCCCCTCCACCTCCCATGCCCTCCCGAGTGCCCTACCGCCGCCGCGCCGAAGCACCCGAGCACCGCTGCCGCCCTCCTCGCCGCCGGCCTTTTCCCGGCCACCTCCGGCAAGCCGCGCCCCTCCTCCGGGTTCCCCTGCGCCTCCTCTCCCTCCTGCGCCACTCGCCGCCGGCCGTCCCCCGCTAGAGCGCTGGCGAGCATTCAAATCCGAGCGCCGCCCTGGCCGACCGGCCACGCCCGCGTGCCGTGCCCACGTGGCAGCCCAAGTGGCGCCCGGTGGCTGCCACGTTGGCGCTGTCCTGCCCCGTCGGCGCCACGCAAGCCACCTCCCCTACCCGTGCCACCTCGGATCCACCCCCGGTCCATGGGCTCGGTCCACATGGACCTGGGCCCACCTGGCAGTCGGTCCTCCCCAGGTTGACGCCAGCATGACGCAGTAATTCCTATTTCCAGTAGGAAATTAATTCGGCTGAAAAATAAATCCCTGGTGACGTCATAATCCTAGATTTTCCTTTAGAAAAATAATTCCCAAAAATCCAGATTTTTCTTTTTCCCTGATTTTAAACTTCTCGGAGTCCGACCTTTTTCATCCTAACTCCGATTGAGCCCATTCAAATTTCTAAATTCATCAAAAATTCCCCTCTATCCATTTCTGGCCTCAATTCAAATTTTTGAAGTCAAATTGAATTTATTTTGAATTTATTTGAATTTGGTGGGTTATTTTCATGTGTAGACTTCGGCGATTCGGGAGATTTCTTCGACGAAGATTTGCACAAATTTGAAGAGCAAGGCAAGTCACACTCCTCTATCATGTTCATCCCAGATTTCAAAATAAAATTATGTTGTTTTAAATTATTCTGCATGCATATTTTTATTCAACTTATTTCAATTCAGTTTTAAATATAGTTAATGCCTACTTGTTAATTCCTCCATTGATATTGAATTCCTTATACCTTGTCACCCTAAATTAAAACTCTAGTTGATACAATAGTATGGCTAGTGACTTTATGGATAGCAGATGCTTAGCTATGCTTATAAATAGTTATGGTTGGGATACTTTTCACATAAAATGATGACCTTTTTACATAAAATGATAAGCTTTTCAAAGGTTCTCTTGACTTTGGTGAGTCAAGGAGGTTTATGAAATATTTTGAAAGCAAAATATAAAAACTGGTTTAGACTTAGGCAATTGGTTAGATTGGTGGGTGCAGGCATGCCCTGTTGGTCGGAGCCGCAGTGGTTGACTGTTGTGCACAGGGGTATGTGCTTGGGCCTAAGTCAATTAAGGACCGGTCTGTGAGCTATTATTGCAAAGCCCTATCATACTACCACATGGCTGGTATGGGATAGCCCTGGCTGAATAATTTGTTAAGTCCCAACCTGAGTCAAGTCGTAGGTTGAAGGTGGGCGTGGTTGGTGCCATGTGAAGTCCCACTTGGGTGAGTGTGGTAGCCATGAGAAGTCTCACTCAGGCTCAAGAGGGGGTCCCGGTCTGGTGGATTCCTTACTGGGGTGAAACCTTAGAGTTGGCTTGGCCAGGTTGAAGGCTTTGTATTGTAAAGGCCTTGTCACGACTCCTCGCCGCACACCTAAGGAAGTGTGTAAACCGGTGGCAATATGGGATGATCGTGTCTTGTGGGTAAAGCTGTACAACCTCTGCAGAGTGTATAATCTATCCTGGATAGCCGTGCCCATGGTCATGGGCATGCTGAGTAAAAGTTTTTCATGGATTAGACTTTGTTTTTCAAAAATGATTTTTGAAAACCATATGGATGGATGGAATCCATGAGAGAATGAAAACCTTGTGGGTGGATGGAACCCATGAGTGAGATTGGAAGCTTGTGGATGGATGGAATCCACGAGTGTTTGGAAACGTGTGGATGGATGGAATCCATACGTGATCTTTTGGAAAAGATGGTCTGGGTGGGATGCCCGTGGATAGGTTGGTGTTTGGTCGATGCCTGCACTGACGGTATTATTTTCAACTACAATTACTGTTTTTACTTATTGTATTAAAATTCAGCAATCTCAATCTATCTACTGTATTTCATTAAATGCTGTTTTATGCGAACTAACCATATAAGCCTTCCGTTAAAGCCTTTATCATTATGTTGCATTTCTCCGTGTGATTTGCGGAGTACACGTTTGTACTCACCTTGCAATCTCTATACAGAAGAAGACGACGTCGACTACGGTGAAGGTCTGGACGAGTAAGCCACGTCTTACTATCGTTTGCCTATGGGCAGGCCTGGGCTTTACTTTTATCAGTTTGCTTCCGCAGTTATTTGCTTTATTTACCTTTGCCAATGGGCGTTGATGTAAGACTTGGCCATAAGGCCGTACTCCTTTATTTAATATAAGTGGTCATTTGTGCTTTGTATTTATCTTTGTTGTACTGTGTGCACTAGATGATCCTGGACTAGTGCGATTCACACAGAGGATCTAGGAGTCGTTACTCCGGGTTCCGAAAAGTTCTCCACAATCGACTTATCAGTACCTCTCAGAAGATCGGGCCATCGTCACATTACAGTTGGTCTTTTTAGAGTCCAGTCTGCAGGAGGGAAGTGGCATGTGCTTATAATTATAGATGAATTCTCTAGGTATTCTCGTGTGTATTTTCTTGCTTCTAAGGATGAGGCCTATGGCTGCTTTAGAGAGTTTGCCCTAGATTAGTAGTTAACCTCCTAAAAGCCTTGAGAGCCATAAGGAGTGACAATAACATAAAATTCAAGAACTCATCCTTTGCCACCTTCTGTGTTGAACGAGGTCTAGAGAACCAATTCTCTTCTCCTAGAGTCCCACAACATAATTGAGTTGTAAAAAGGAAGAATAGATGGCTAGGACTATGCTAGGTGAGCATAGCACCCCTAGAAGGTTTTGGGCTAAGGCAATTTCTACTGCTTGCTATGTGTCCAATAGGGTATTCTTGAGATTGTCCATAGGCAAGACTTCTTTCCAGTTAAGGTTCGGTTATAGGTCTAACGCCTCTCATTTCAAGATATTTAGTTGTGAAAGCTTTATTTTTAACAAGGCAACTTGGATGAATTGAAATCTAGCTGTTATGATGGTATTTTTCTTGGATATCCTACTTATTCTTGTGGCTTTCATATATTTAATTTGGATACTAACAAAATCATTGAGATTTATGAAGTCAGTTTTGATGAGGTTAGTCTTGGTGCTAGAGGAGTGATCAGGAGAGCATCTTCATCAACGACGACCCTGACTTAGAGGATGAGGACCCAAACCCTCCTCTAGTCACTCCTAAGTTGGTTGGAGAGCGTTGGATCGAAATGGTGACAGAGGGGGGTGAATGTCGACTATAAAAAATCGCCCAAAAAGTCTCCACTTAAAGAAATGCCTCTCCAATAGCTATGAAGAGCTATGAAGGGGTTAAAATATACTCTCTGGAAACTTGAGCACTCAGAGGAAATAGGCACCGCAAAAAGAGAAACCAAAGAGCCACAACATCACCAAAAATAGCAAGCAACACAGGCTGTCAGGGGAGGGCGGTCAGACCGCAATGTCCTAGCCGGTCTGACCGCACCTTAAACGCCGGTCTGACCGCTCAGCGGGGGCCGGTCTGACCGGTGGCTTAATTATGGCCGGTTTGACCGGTGCCTTCCAGCCGGTCTGACCGCCCCTCAGGTGCAGACAGCAGAGCAGGCTGACAGAGGTACTGAATCTTCAGATTTTTGTCGAAAACAGGGAAATGAGAGAAAGACTTCTGATCTTTTCAAAGAAAGACACTAAGGGACTATTCTAAACATCTCTGAGGCACCAAACAACAAGGAAATCACACCAAAACACAAGAATGTCAGATTGTGGTGAAAATTTGAACTTTTGCATGAACTGAGCCAAAAACCAAATTACTCCCCAATCTTTGATCCTTTGGCCATGAAACTTTGAGGATAGCTACTTAATAGCCTCTGGACTTTTCATGCCAAGTTTCAAGCCATCTCAAAGAGGGAAACAAGATTTGCACCAAAACCCTAGAAGGACAAAGGAAGAACAGAGGAACTGAAAAATGGGAAACTTTGATTCAATCAATCTGCTCTCGGGAAAAATCGATGAAATGATCTTGGGACCTATTTCCATCATAGAGCAACCCATTTTGCAACTTCCAAGCGAGAATCGAGCCAAAACACAAAAACTCAAAAATCAAGCATAGAGAACATCGAAGAAAAGGAACAGGGAGTCAGTCCATCTCAAATAAAATATTCTTGGATTGATCTTGAGGAAGAGAGATACATGATTTCATAGAGTATCCACTCATATCATCCCTACAACCCCATACATGCTTGAATGGACATCAAACCATCCTCTCCCTCTCTCAAGCTCTCATAGCCAAGAAGAACACACAGGGAGGAGACTACGATGAAGAAAACAGAGAGGAGACACACCTCCAACACAACTCTGCCCCTCCTACCAACTCTCAACAACTAAAGCCTAAAGCCAAAACAACCTCTCCAAAGGCTATTTTGACTAAAGCAAAACCCTAAAGCCATGCACTCCCACTCACAAGTGTTGCATGAACTTGAGGATCCCTCTCCTATTTATAGCCTTTGGCTAATGGGTCTCCAACCCGTTACGCCTGCTAAAACCCGAACGGAACCCGCTCCCGCTTGTGCAACCTCACGAGATTACCAATTCGCCCCTCCTGCACCTTCCGGGAAGCTTCCACGTTTCTTTTCGTCCAAGCCTCGCAACCACCTCGAGTCTCCGCCGTCTTCGACACATCCGACCGTTCTGACCTCGGCACCGCCTGTGTCTAGTCCGGTCACCTCGTGTCTCGCCACGACTCCGCCTTGACGTCCTACAGCCATCACAAACAAGAAACACATCAAATAGCACCGCTCGATACATGAAAGCATAAATAACATCAATGAAGCATAAAATTGCCCAAACGACCAATCAGGAAGACAAATATGCAATAAGACCGTTCAACCATACTCGACTGCGCCAAATGCCGAACTGGCACAAATCACTCGAACCAAACTCAATCTTTGCATCAACCTTGTCAATTACTCATCATAAACATGTGGTCACCTCCACATGGTCTCTCAGAGAGCATGCATCCACTACTTCAACTTAGTAGAGCAGCCTCCTCCCACCTTCACTGGTGCGTCAAGTGGCTCTACTCTTACCTCCAAGTCTATGAGGTAGAGGCCACGTCTACTACAGGACCTCCACTTCATATTCAACAATGACACCCTTAGGAGCAGATGATTGGAGATCCCCATGAGCGAGTTACCCACTCCTGGTTTATTTCTCCATATTCTCAAGCACATTCTACTTTTGTTGCATCCTTTTAGCCTTGAGATAACACCCATGCTTTATCTAATTCCTCTTAGGTCAATGCTGTGCATGAAGAGCTTGAAAACTTTAAAAGAAACCAAATCTAGAACTTAGTTGAACCTCCTCCAAATCATAATATAATTGGCACAAAATGAGTTGTAAAAAGTAAGCAAAGTGAGGATGGGTTGTTAGTTTGTAACAAGGCTAGGCTTGTAGCTTAGGGTTTTTCCTAGGTAGAGGGCTTAGACTTTAAGGAGACCTTTGCTCCTGTAGCTAGATTAGAAGCCATTTGCATTCTGCTAGCTTGTGCAGTGCCTAAGGGCTTTAATTTGTTATAAATGGATGCCAAGATTGCTTTTTTGAATGGTTTGCTAGAAGAAAAGGTTTATATCATGCAACCCTCTAGTTTTAAAAATTCTAAATTCCCAAACCATATGTGTATGCTCTTCAAAGTCTTGTATGGATTGAAGTAAGCCCCTAAGCTTGGTATAATAGGTTTAAAGGTTTCTTGCTTAAAAAATCATTTCAAAACAGGAATGATAGATAAAACCTTGTTTACTCTCAGGTATAGTAGTGACTTCTTACTTGTTCAGATTTATGTGGATGATATTATTTTCAGTGGTTCTTCTCGTATTGTGGTGTCCAAATTTTTAGATTCTATTAGAAGGGAATCCAAAATGAGTATTATGGGTGATCTGACCTTTTTACTTGGTCTTCAAGTCAAGCAACTAAAGGAATGTACCTTCATTCATCAAAGAAAGTACAATTGCCACTTCTACTGTGCTAGATCTTGATGAGGATGGATAACCCATGGACCAAAAGGAGTACCACAGTATGATTAGATCCCTCCTCTACCTCATAGCGTCAAGGCCAGATATATAGTTTGTTGTGTATCTAGGCACTCAATTCTAGGCTTCCCCTCGTGCCTCACATCATCAAGCAATGTGTCGCATCTTTGGGTACCATCAGGACACTATTGACTATTGACTTTGGACTCTGGTACTCTTCTGATTCTGCACTCTCTCTTCATGCTTTCTCTAATGCTGATTTTGTGGGGTGTAGGACAGATAGAAAGAGTACCTCTTGCACATGTCATTTCTTATGCATATCTCTTATCTCTTGGTCATCTAGGAAGAAGTCCTCTGTTGCAATGTCCACTGCAAAAGCGAAGCATCTATTTGCTGCTAGTCATTTTTATTAGATTCTTTAAATCTTATCTACCCTGCAAGACTATGGGTTGGTCTTCGACAGTGTTCCTCTTTTCTATGACAACACTAGGGCCATAAATATTATCAGAATACCAGTGCAACACTCTAGAACAAAGCATATTTACATTAGATACCATTTACTTATAGTCCATGTAGAGAAGGGTGATGTTGTGGTTCACTTTATAGAGTCAAAGCACTAGGTTGTAGACATTTTTACTAAGGCTCTCGATTCTTCTCTTTTTGTTCTTTGCGGGTGGGGGGGTTATTAGTCCTTTTAGCCTGTTTTGATGGGGAGTTTGACTCTTTTGTATCTATTATATCATAATGCATATTTAAATTCAGCAACTTGCATTGTGCATTATTATATGGAACTTTGAGTATTATCCATGTGTGATATGATATCTTGCCATGTCTTACGCTAGTTTCTAGACTAATCATGTCTTTCCATGTGTAGCTTAGTTTTTGCTATGCTAGCTTGTTTAAATGTGAAAAACTAAGCATGTCAATGTTGGATATTATGACTAGTTTTACTCTAGTGATCATCCTATGATTCACGTTACGTCAAATAGGCTAAGTTGAGACTTGAACCAAATTTGAGCTTTACATTAAGCTATGCTAGTTCTTTGTTGAATCATGGTTTTACTTCTCCTAGGCTTTTGTAGAGTGAAGTATAAGCTTACAGACTAAGGAGTAGCTCATTGTTCTTGAACTAAAAATAAAATCTAAAAAAGGTCTCTTTTTGCGCAAAAAAGTTATCTCACCAATTCTTTCTCATGAGACAGCTTGTCGTTGCGCTAGACATGAAATTAGAGGGAATTTTGGATGATCTAGACCACTCTCTTAAGCTTCTTGCTTGGAATAGTCTTAGTAAGGTTTGAGATCTAGCACATGGTTAAGAAAACAAAATTATGAAAAATGGTTGAAGCTTAGGAGACAGTTGTGGATGGCTCCTAGTCCAGGACTTTCTTTACTAGATAACACCAAAAAGTGATTCAAAAATTGTCAAATGTGCTAATTATGCCCAATTCTAAGTGCTTGAATAAAATGATTTAATATTGAACTTGTAGCACTCTAAATTGACTCAATATAGCTTCTTGGTTCCATTTAGTTTATTGACATGGCTTGGCACATTTTTGGATAAATTTGGCTAAACTATGATCTTGAGTAACTTGACATACTAAAATCAATTTAATTTCAGATTACTGCTCATTTGGCTTTACCTTTGCTATATATGGTTTCCAATGATCTAAATATCTACTTCACGTAATATGGCTTGTGTAATACTTGTAGAGTTACTTTGAATAACTTTCAAGGCTCCATAAGCTAAAAATAAATAAAATATAGCCACTTCGTTTTATTCATATTCTATCTTCTTTCATTCATCCTGATGACTCCATTGTCAAAGGGGAGAAAGATTAATAAAAATGCATATCTAGAGTATGATTTGAGTTTTTGTGCGGATTCTTGCTAAGTTGGAACTTTTATGTTTTGCTGTGATTCTCTTGATCTTTTGATCACTTCTTACCATGATGAAGGTTAAATAGAAGAATTATTCTTGCATACCTAGAGTAAGATTTACAAATTTCTTTGGTGGATTTGAAATTTTTTGTGGAAAACTTGCTATATTAACTAGTTTCACTCTATTTCTGGCTCATGTGGTCATTTTCAATCTTTCCATTTTGTTGTGATCATTTTGAGCCTCTCTTTACAAGATTCTCTCTTAATTTCTAAAAACCACCTCCTATTTGCATTTTTTGGAAAATTGCCCATAGGTTCATTAAGAGGAGATTGAGAAATCATGAAAGAGGGTCTAATTTGATTTGTGATGAACCATTGTCATTTGTGCTTAGTTGGATTTTGAATTTTTCAAAATTTGTAGTTTTTCATAATCTTTTTAGTGCTATCTATCAGACTAGTCGGCCCAGTGTGTTCTTAGTGGTCAGAGACCAATTGACTTCAGCAGTCTGACCGGCTAGGTGTGATTTCGGCTTGAAATTTGGTAATTTGATTATGGAGTGATTTGAATTGTGTTTTGTCAGTGCATTAATGCTGCATGATGCATGTTTTACATAACGTGGGTCATATTGCGAAGAAATTGTGTCTGGAAATGATTTCTTAGTCTTTAGATGTATAAGGAGGTGTAGAGTCAACCAAGTTCAATAGCGAGGATTGAGGCTACCCTCATGAAGGAGCTGAAGCCCAAAATGATTAAGAATGCTAGGTGAGATGGCTGACCTCAAGTATGGCATAAGGAAGGCAAAAAAATATTGAAGGAAATGTTTGAGCAATGGTTTGCACTATGTAGCTTAGTCGGTCCATGTGAGGCATGGTCTAGTGGAACTAGAACGAGAGAGACTCACTGACATGTGACATGTAAGAAGTGCACCTACACGTGGCAAGCATGGTGATTACTTGCAAGGAAGATAAAAGATCAGATCAAGAAAGGGTACTTTGTTAAACGGCCAAATAGCAGAAACTATTTTGGATCAAAATTGCAAAGCTTGAGTGGCGTTTGGGAAAGCAATTTATGTCAAGGATAAGCTGAGATGATCAAGTGGATCAAAGAATCAAGACTTAGCAGATTTGGGTTTATGTGCTTTAAAAAATGTGTATGAGTTAAGTATGTGAGTAAAACCTAGTTTGAGCCTGATTTTAGTGCAACATTGCTAATTCTTGAGAAAGGTCTAAACTTTGACAACGATTCAAGCAATCCTTGGATTGAATAGGTTCCTAATACCTCAAGCAAGGTGTGTGCAAATCTCATCTCATTTCGTCATATATATTTTTAGTTGCACTAAAAGTGGTCTCGACTCGGATTAATTTTCTGTTTTGGGAATGTTGTAGGGGTGGCCCCCACCTAAGCCAACCGGCCTGTTAAAGGGTTGTAAAGCCCAAAATGGGACATGTATAATGGCATAAATGCCCTTGAGAAAAATACTTAGGTGTAAGGACATAACTGTAAAATGCCCCCATGTGAATATATATAAGCCATCCAGACCACAATAGTTGGCACCGTCCGTGGGGAAGACAAGAGCAAGCTCTAAGACCTGAAGAAGGATGGCACCAAAAAAGGCTTCATCATCGGCGGCGGTGAAGAAGAAGAGGAGTACGAAAGAAGCATCCGGCAATGCGTCGGCTGCGGGTGCGAGCGACTGCGCCGCACGTACGGATGCGGGCGACAGCGCTAGTGCTGCAGCTGCCGACCTCGACACCCGTGGCGCGGCAGTCGCCCTAACCACTGGCATGGCGGCCGGCGTGGGTACCAACTAAACCGTCGGAAGCGCTAACACCAATGCCCGGGCTACCGCGGCCACTACCACCCCGCTCGGCGCGGGAGCGGCAGGCGGCCTCAGCGGCGATGCTGGTCCCGTCACCGACTCCAGAGCCCATCGCACCGACGCGCCGAGTAGTTCTGGAGCACAAGCCGTGGTTGCTATTGGTCCAACGGTGCAACCCGCTGTTCCAACTACCGCGACCACATTGACGGTGGAGGGCGCTCTACTAACGGCCATTGGCACGCTACAATGGGAGCTGGCGGACCTCCGCGGAGCCGTGCGGGATATACAAGGGGCTCGGAGTAAATAGGCCCCGCCGGTGACCGCGCTGGAGCCCACACCAGAGCGGGCAGACAGCTGTGATGCCCCAACCTCTAGTCGTGCCCCTCTGTGGTGCATGGATTAGGAGTCCCCCCTCTCTGCGGGCCTACAGCAGTCGGCGTGGCCGGAGGACTTCAAGTTCCCCAGCGCCATCAGGCCGTACAAGGGTGACACGGACCCTCGGGAGTTTGTGTACATGTACGAGACTGCCATCGAGGCTGCAGGCAGAGACGACACCACCAAAGCGAAAGGACTCCCCCTCGCACTGCAAGAAGTGGCGCTCTCTTGGTTTTTCACCATAGAGCCAAACTCCATCTATAAGTGGGAGCAGATCCGTGACCACCTCTACAATAACTTCCAGAGGAACTACGTCGAACGCGTCGACGCGGATTAGCTCTTCGCCGTCAAGCAAAAACCCTCGGAGAAGCTCCGAGAGTACTTCAAGCGCTTTGCTAAGGTCTGCTGCCAGGTCAAGGACATCAACGAGATGACAATCATCAACGCAGCGATACAAGGCCTCCGCCCAGGGCCGCTAGCTGAGTACAACGAGCATAAGCCAATCAAGACAGTTGTGAATCTCTTCAATAAGATGGAAGAGTATGCGAGGGAAGAGGAGGACATGCGACTGCGCAAAGGCGACGACTCCGACACCAATCAAGCAGAGGCCGTGACGAAGAATAGAGACCCACCAGAGGGCTCCTCGAAGGGCAAGCGCAAGCAAGAGTCTTTGAAGGACGCCCCCGAGCGCACGGACGCCGAGCCTATGCACTCGTCGGGCGACAAGTCCAAGCGCAGCCAGCGCAAATCCCAAAGGCCCCGCTACATCTTTGACATCGAGGGCAATCTGAAGACGGTGCCCACACTGGTTGCGGGCAAGGTCGCCGAGGCCGAGGGCGAGGGCGCGGCTGGGGTCACGATGATAGACCCCGTGTGGAACAAGAAGACCAACTTTACGGCCTGTGGTGCGAAGTGCATGGCCAGGGCGGCCACAACACGCGGGCATGCATCTCCATTGCTGCGCTCCGCCAGAGCGTCCCCAGAGATAGAACCCTGGAAGCGGGGCCGCCCGTCGTGGCCCACGTGCAGCAGCCCCAAGAGGGCCCCATGCGGATTCAAGCCCATGGTCAGTAGCCCCAGGAGGGCCCCTTGAGGATTCATGCTCACGTGCAGCAACCCTAGAAAGGCCCCTTGCAAATCCAGGCCCTGGAGGGAGGCCAACGTTCGGTTATAAATGTCATCTTCGGGGGCTCTTCATTGGAGTTCCCCTCGGTGTGACAAAAGAAGGCCTACGCGCGGAGGCTACACCATGTGGCACAGCCAGAGTGGGCGCAGCACGAAATCACCTTTATGCCCGCTGACGCTGAGGGCATAGAGTTCCCTCACCAGGATCCCCTGGTCATACAGGTCGCCATCACAGGATGCGATGTCAAATGCATCCTAGTCGATGGAGGCAGCTTTGCGAACATCCTGTTCGCGGTGGCCTTCGACCAGATGGGGATTCCCTGAAGTTGCATGGGTCCCTCGGGAATCCCACTACAGGGCTTCGGGGGTCAGCCGCTGAAGGCGCTAGGCCAAGCAAGCCTCCAAGTCTCCTTTGGCCAGTGCGACAACGTAAGGAGCGAGGACGTCACCTTCGACATCGTCGACATCCCGTACCCATACAATGCTATACTGGGGCGCCCAACCCTCAACTCCTTCGGTGTAGTCCCGCACCATGGCTTCCTATGCATGAAGCTCCCGGGCCCGCAAGGCATCATCACCACCCTCGGTGACCAGGACCTCGCCCGGCGCATAGAGCTTGGTGCCCAGGGTCCACACCACAAGGCCCACCTAGAATCCTAAGGCGGACAAGACCGCCCGAGGGCTTCCAACGACCTCAAGAAGCACCTGCAGGCCTTCCACGTTGGTCGCTCTAGCACCAAAGGCTTGCCCTAGCACCAGAGGCTCCCCGCTTGCTCTACCTCACCGCCACAGCTATAGCGGCCAACGTCGTCTTTGTCCTCGAGTGGTCAGCGGTTAGTATCCCTTCTTTTGTAATCGCTCACCCGTGCAAACGGGACATTAATAAAGTCCATTCGTTTGCGAAATTTGTCTCATTTTGTGTTAAGACGCACAGAGGCAAGCCTCCTCATGCACTCTATGGAGTATAAATAATACGCGTTGAGGCACGCCTCCGCGCACACTCTATGGAGTCTAAATAAGACACGTGGTCTCCGCGCACACTCTTCGTGAGTATAAAATAAGACACGCGGTCTCCGCGCGCACTCTTCGTGAGTATAAAATAAGACATGCGGTCTCCCCGCGCACTCTTTGTGAGTATAAAATGAGACACGCGGTCTCCGCGCGCACTCTACGGAGTATAACTAAGACATGCGGTCTCCGTGCGCACTCTTCGTGAGTACAAAATAAGACACGTGGCCTCTGAGTGCACTCTATGGAGTCTAAATAACACGCATGGAGGCACGTCTCCGCGCGCACTCTACGGAGTCTAAATAAGATGCACGGAGGCACGCCTCCGCGCGTACTCTACCGAGTATAAATAAGACGCACGGAGGCACGCCTCCGTGCGCACTATACGGAGTCTAAATAACACACGCGGAGGCACGCCTCCGTGCGCACTCTACGGGGTATAAATAAGACGCACGGAGGCATGCCTCCGCGCGCACTCTACGGAGTCTAAATAACACGCACGGAGGCACGCCTCCGCGCGCACTCTACGGAGTGTAAATAAGACGCACGGAGGCACGCCTCCGCGCGCACTCTGCGGTGTATAAATAAGACACATGGAGGCACGCCTCCGCGCGCACTCTGCAGAGTATAAATAAGACACGCGGTCTCCGTGCGCACTCTTCATGAGTATAAAATAAGACATGCAGCCTCTGCGCGCACTCTATGGAGTCTAAATAACACGCGTGGTGGCACGCCTCAGCGCGCACTCTACGGAGTATAAATAAGATGCACGGAGGCACGCCTCCGTGCGCACTCTACGGAGTCTAAATAACACGTGCGGAGGCACGCCTCCACGCGCACTCTAGGGAATCTAAATAAGACGCACGGAGGCACGCCTCCGCGTGAACTCTACGGAGTATAAATAAGACACACGTGCGCGCACTCTGTGGAGTATAAATAAGACGCACGGAGGCACGCCTCCACGCGCACTCTGCGGAGTATAAACAAGATGCACGGAGGCACACCTCCGCGCGCACTTTATGGAGTATAAGGACACGGACGGAGCGCTCAAGCATCTACATCGACTAGGCGCCAGCACCGCTGCCACCACTTTGAAGGGTAGGGGATGAAGCGCTCGAGCGTCTACCTCGGCTAGGCGCCAGCTATGCTGCCACCACTTCGAAGGGTAGGATACAGAGCTCTCGAGCGTCCAGTTTGTCTAAGCCCTACGAGCTGGTCGGGGACAGGCGCAACCATGAAAAGCAACTGAAAGTCTTTATTACATTCATAAAAGGATATTTACAAGGATAGGAGACAATGACATTCGCACAGAGCTAATGCTTACAAGCGCCCTCGAGTATTTAGGGTCGCTCCTCGTCCGACTTCACCTTAATGTAGTCCCGCGCCGAAGTCTCACCCGCTGAAGCTCGGGCCGCCCAAAAGTTCAGCGAGTCCTCGGCCCACCCTCAATGCCAAAGACTCTGTTGGGTCACGAGGTCAGGAACTAGCAACCGGCCCCTATCAAGCAGTTGCCCAGGGCAAAAACAGCAAAGTGATCAGAGCGCGGGGAAAATCTCCATTTTATTTATAAAAAGGGGAGCCGTAGGGCGCCACCTTACAAAAAAAGAGAAGAGCGCATACATCTCCACGCACGCCTATATCCTAGACCCCGGCATCACACATGTGGGTTCGTGCCATGCCCCGGGCCGGTGGCACCATCTTATTGCACCGGGAAACTTCGTCAAGCCATTGGCCGAAGTTCCCCTCGCCGTGCAGGGTCCGTCGTAGCGCTACCTTCGCCGCGGCCTCCCCGATGTAGCCTCAGATCCGGCCATGGAAGGCCCGGACGGTACCATGAACGGCGCTCATGGTGCCCAATATCACCCCGGCCCCGGTTGGCATCTCCAGCTGGGGGTTGTCCAACTCATCGACGTGCCGGCAGCCTCGGTGCTGAAACAGCGCGAAGGCTAAAAAAAAAGTATTTTGTCAAAAATAAATAAATAAACAAAGAAATTAAAATAAAATTAAAATTAAAATAAGTATTTTTGTTACCTAAGTTTTATTTTTGCTTTGCCCTGATTTTTTGTTTTTGAAAAAGCTGGATTTAAAAAGTAATTTAAGTGAAAACCTAAAGATATTATTGAACAAAATGATATTTTGATTTTCTATACAAATCCTAATTTAAATTAAATATTTGGATTCATTTGGATTTTATTTGGTTTTCTGAGTTTTTCTGGAGTTTAAAATCTATTTTGAAACTAAAAGTATTTTAAGTATGAAAATTAAATTCCAACATTAGTTGCAAATAATTTTAATAAGTCCAAAACATTTCTAAAATCTTCTGTGAATTTTTATAGAATTTTTGGAAGCTATTTCATTTTTTTCTGAGCTTTATTGAATTTCTTCGGGTTTTCTGAAAATCAAAATCAAAATTTAAATTTAAAATTCCCTACCCCTTCCCTGCGGGCGACACGTGGACGGCCCAGATTCACCCACGTCGCCGCCCGGATCCCGCTCCTGCACCCTCCCTCTCTCTTCCTCTCTTCCCGGCCTCATGCGTCAGCCACTCCCTCCTCTCTTCCGTGTGGACCCCTCCTGTTAGGGCCTTCTCCTTCCCTCTCGCGCGCCCCTTCTTCCTCCTTCTACGCTCGCCACCTCCCTCCGCGCGCTGCCCACAGCCACCCCTGCCCTTTCCGGCCTCCCCCTCTCTCACGCGCATGCCGCCAACCCCCTTTCCTCCCCCGCAAGCCCCGCGCCCACTTCCCCTCTCTCCGCGCCCACTCCCCACCTCCACCCGCAGCGGTCGCCACTGCCACCATTACCGCACAAGCCGTTAGCTCACCGCATCGCCCCTCTTCCCCTATAAAAGGGACCCCGAGCACCTCCTCCCTCCGCACAACCTTCGTCTCCGCCTCAAGCCACGTCATCACCCTCCTCGGCTTCCTCACCTTGCCGCAAAGCCCCTCCACCTCTCCGCCGTGCTCCCGGTCGGCGCTGCCTCGGGTGCCCACGTGGTGAGTGAGGTGGCGCCACGCCAGCGCCGCCTCTCACCGTCAGCGCCACCCCACCACCCTCGCCACCTCAGCACCCCTTCGGTCCATGGACCCGGTCCATAGACCGGGGCCCACTTGTCAATGACGTGTCCGAATATTCCCCTAGGGCTGACGTCAGCATGATGTCATAAATCGGATTTTTCAGTAGAAAAACAATTTGGCCAAAAAGAAGTTTGGTGCTAATGTCATTATTATCTTTTCCTTTAGAAAAATAATTCCAAAAAATCCCTTTCATCTTTTTCTCTGATTTTAAACTTCCGAGAGCCTATTTTCCTTCGTCATAACTTCGATTGAGCAAATTCAAATTTCTAAATTCATCAAAAATTTCCCTCTATCCATTTCCAGCCTCAATTCAAATATTTGAATTTATTTGAATTTGGTGGGTTATTTTCACGTGTAGACTTCAACGATTTCAAAATAAAATTATGTTGTTTTAAATTATTCTGCATGCATATTTCTATTCAACGTATTTCAATTTAGTTTTAAATTTAGTTATTGCCTACTTGTTAATTCCTCCATTGAAATTGAATTCCTCGATGCCTTGTCACCCTAGAATCAATCTCTAGTTAGTACACTAGTATTGGCTAGAGAGTTTAAATCAAATACTTAGACCTTCTTAGTCATAATATTTGTTTTGGGATATCTTTCACATAAAATGATAAGCTTTTGTAATGTATTCTTGACTTCGGTGAGTCAAGGAGGTTTATGAAATATTTTGAAAACAAAATATAAAAACTGGTTTAGACTTAGGCAATTAGTTAGATGGTGGGTGTAGGCATGCCCTGTTGTTTAGAGACTCAGGGTTGATTGTCGTGCACAGGGGTATGTTGTTGGGCCTAAGTCAAATTAAGGACCGGTCTGTGAGCTACTGTTGCAAAGCCCTATCGTACTACCACATTGCTGGTATGGGACAACCCTGGATGAATAATTTGCAAAGTCCCAACCTGAGTCAAGTTGTAGGTTGAAAGTGAGTGTGGTTGGTGCCATTGGAAGTCTCACTTGAGTGAGCGTGGTTGAAGCCATGTGAAGTCTCACTCAGGCTCAAGAGGGGGTCCTGGTCTGGTAGATTCCTTACTGGGGTGAAACCTTAGTGTTGGTTTGGCCAGGTTGAAGGCTTTGCATTGTAAAGGCCTTGTCACAACTCCTCGTCGCACACCTAAGGAAGTGTGTAATCTAGTGGCAAAAAGGGAAGATCATGTCTTGTGGGTAAAGCTGTACAACCTCTGCAGAGTGTATAATCTATCCTGGATAGCCGTGCTCACGGTTATGGGCATGCTGAGTAAAAGTTTTTCATGGATTAGACTTTGTTTTTCAAAAATGTTTTTGAAAACCTTGTGGATGGATGGAATCCACGAGAGATGAAACCTTGTGGATGGATGGAATCCATGAGAGATTGAAACCTGGTTGATGGATGCCCGAGCGCCCGAGCATCCGAGATCGCTCTCGTGCCCTCCGTTTCTAGGAGTCGGATGCGATCGTCTTTGATGGAGTGGGCCTCCTTGGCTGCGCGTAGGGCCTTCTCAGTAGCCTGCAGCCAGTCTTCTAGCACTCTCCGCTCGCGGGTGCGTGCCGCCTGCAAGGCTCGGGCAAGGGCGAGCGCCTACGCAGTACAGTCGTTAGCAAAATCCCTAAATAACGACAATATCATCGAAGTCGAGCGCTCACCCTTATCTCCGAGGCCTCTAGCACCTCCTCCAGGAGCTTCGACTCGCACACCAGCAGCGCCTGGCGATCCAAGTCAGCGACCACACTCTCTGCAGCCCCCTACCAGGCCCGCAGCATCTTTGGCCGAGGGATGAAGTCCATCAACATCGGCCGTGCGGCCTCCACGGCGATAATTTCCTGGGCGCCAGCTGTCGACGCCACCCTCGGAGCATCCCGTCCCTCAGGGGTTGCCCACGGTCGGGGACCGTTCCTCCGCTAATAATAAAAGACAGTGGTCAGAGAGCTTTAGAGAAGCCCCGCATGATCGTACGGGGGAGTCGAACTTACCCTCGGCCTTACAAGGAACCGCGAGGGCACCAGCATTGCCTGGGGCGGCCAGTTCCTTAGGTTGGATGGCCTCCGTGTCGAGGTCATCCCCCTGACCCCGCCGACCTCCACGGCGAACCCCTCCATCGGCCGGGAGGGCAACCCCCCGAGCCGGATCACCTCCTCATCGGACCCTGGATCCTCTGCGACCCCGACCGCTATGGCAAACCCCCTCTCTGGCTGAGAGGGCGACCGCATCCGTGGCCGCTTCGTTTTTGGAGACCGGGGCGAGGATTCCTCAACCTTAGCACCCGGCACAGGTGAGGACGCTTTGCCCTCCTGGTCATCCACCCCGTCCCCTTGGCCCTTTGTCCCACCTAGGGACTCTTCGCCCGCAGCCGCCTCCGTTCCCGCCTCAAGATCCGAATTAGCATACTTCTCTGAGTCGGAGTCAGTGGCCATCGCATCCTCGGCCCCGGCAGAGTTGGCGGGAGCGGCGGCCCCGGGGCTGGATACGGCTGCGGGGGACAAGGCCCTCCGTTAGGAAGGTGACCCATTCCCCTTGTCGTCGCCATCATGACAACGAGGTCGGCTCGGGGCTGGAGTGGCCCGCTCCAGCACGGGAATGCCCAGTGCTTCGCATACCCTGTTTATTCGCTCGAGCTTCGCTGCATCGGTCGCGGGTTTGCACAGCTTGTGCTCCTTAGCCACATATGGTCCAAAGAACATGGCCACCGCGTGCTCCGCAGCTTCCAGGAGGAATCCTAGAAGGAAAGGCGAAGCGGAGTCAAAAGAAAAAAAACAAAACAAAAAAACACACAAAACGAGGACCTCCTGTGCAAAACTTATGAGGATTGGAGGGTCTCAGTAGCGAGGATACGGACGGACGGACACCATCGCGCCAGAGGCCTCCAGGTTGGACGCGCCACCCATCGGCAAGTGGTGCCACACCGTACATGACGAACTCCTCAGCAAGGTCACGCATGTTGAACCGGAGGATGATTCCCACAAGCCTCCGCACTCTCCGTTTGTCCTCGTCGTCGATAGTCACGCAAGGTGAGGAGTTGAACGATATTGGCTGGCCTGTGCACTCGAGGCCGCTGCCGCTCGCCACACGGACGTAGAACCACCGCTTCACCCAGTGTGACTCCCACTTCATCCAGGTGGAGTTGGTGGGGAAGATCTGCAAGCATTGGGGCCGCAGAACGAAGTTGACGCTGCCGAAGTTGGAGAACGCCCCTCCCAGTTTCTTCGGTTGGCATCGTGCGTCATGGAGAAACGCGAATAGCGAGGAGCTAGGCCAACAGGCCTCTGTCCGCAGCGCCCAGCTGTAAACAGCCAGGCGGGCTATTGCTTTCGGGGTTAGTTGCGCCAGCTCCAACCCGAAGGTCCGCAAGACGTCACCGACGATCAGGGCCGTTGGGATCCAAAGGACCGGCTCCGTTCAAGGCACACACCTCGCGACTAGAAGATGCCTTCAGCAACATCTTCCGCCCCGTGTCCACGCTATTGGGACACGCTGCCCCAACAAGATCCACTTTTGTCTAAGATCGCAGAAGGTCACAGGCCACAGGGACAGACGGGGCCAAATGGCTCAGCAACATGGCTTCAGCCTATAGCCGTTCACCATGCGAGGCTCCTGTTGTAGGGGTGGCCCCCACCTAAGCCTAACCGGCCTGTTAGAGGGTTGTAAAGCCCAAAATGGGACATGTATAATGGCATAAATGCTCTTGAGAAGGATACTTGGGTGTAAGGACATAACTGTAAAATGCCCCTATGTAAATATATATAAGCCATCCAGGTCATGGGGAAGGCCCCAAGAATTGCTCACCTAACTCTCCACTACCATACTACCATCTCTCTATTTGGTCTGTAACCACAACAAAGAACATGCGAGCAGTCAGACCACTAGTCCCACAGGTTAGACCACCAAAAGGCTACCGGTCAGACCACCAGGGGTGCCAGTCAGACCGCCATTAAGCCGCCGGTTAGACCGCCCAAATGCAGGTTTCCGTTCTTTGACTTCTGAGTTGATTGTTTTGGTTTTGGCTTTCATTCCTGATCTTCAATTCATAGCTTAGAAGCTACTGAAATGAAGGATTTGTGAATATTTGGGGAAATTTTTGATAACGCTATTCACCCCTCTATTGCCATATCGGTCCTACAATGAGAAGATTTAAAAGGGAAGTCAAAGAGTAACTGCAGCATTGAATGAACTTACAAAGAAGGGTGTTCCTTTTACTTGGGCCACCAATCATCAACAAGCTTTCGACACTCTCAAAGATAAGTTAACACATGCCCCTTTGCTTCAACTTCCTGATTTCAGCAAGACTTTTGAATTAGAATGTGATGCTAGTGGCATAGGTCTTGGGGGTGTGTTAATGCAAGAAGGAAAACCTGTTGCTTACTTTAGTGAAAAGTTAAGTGGTCCTAGTTTGAACTATTCTACCTATGATAAAGAATTATATGCTCTAGTTCGAACTTTGGAAACATGGCAGCATTATTTATGGCCCAAAGAGTTTGTAATACATTCTGATCATGAATCCTTGAAACATATTCGAAGTCAAACCAACCTGAACCGTAGACATGCTAAGTGGATTGAGTTTATTGAATCTTTTCCCTATGTCATTAAATATAAAAAGGGCAAAGAAAATGTGATAGCTGATGCGTTGTCTAGGAGATATACCATGCTTTCACAACTTGATTTCAAAATCTTTGGGTTAGAGACAATAAAGGAGCAATATGTGCATGATGCTGATTTTAAAGACGTGTTGCTAAATTGTCAAGAGGGAAAGGGTTGGAATAAATTTGTTGTGCATGATGGTTTCATATACCGTGCTGGCAAGCTATGCATTCCTGTTGGCTCCGTTCGTCTTTTGTTGTTACAGGAGGCGCATGGAGGAGGATTGATGGGCCACTTCGGCGTGAAGAAGACTGAGGACATTCTGTTCCACCATTTTTATTGGCCAAAGATGAGGCGTGACGTCGAACGCTTCATTTCTCGCTGCACCACGTGCCAAAAAGCTAAGTCACGACTTAATCCTCATGGTTTATACATACCTCTTCCTGTTCCAAGCGTACCTTGGGAAGATATTTCTATGGACTTTGTTTTAGGGCTTCCTAGGACAAAGAAGGGGAGGGATAGTATTTTTGTTGTCGTGGATAGATTCTCTAAGATGGCTCATTTTATACCATGTCATAAAAGTGATGATGCTACACATGTTGCTGATTTGTTCTTTAAGGAAATTGTTCGCTTGCATGGTATTCCGAATACGATAGTTTCAGATCGTGATGCTAAATTTCTTAGTCATTTTTGGAGAACCTTGTGGGGAAAGTTGGGAACTAAACTGTTATTTTCCACTACCTGTCATCCCCAAACTGATGGACAAACTGAGGTAGTCAATAGAACATTGTCTACTATGCTTAGGGCTGTGCTTAAAAAGAACTTAAAAATGTGGGAGGAATGTTTGCCTCATGTGGAATTTGCTTATAATCGTTCGCTGCATTCTACCACGAAGAAATGCCCTTTTGAAATTGTTTATGGTTTCATACCTCGTGCACCTATCGACTTGTTGCCTCTTCCGGCTTCAGAAAAAGTAAATTGTGATGCGCAACAACGTGCTGATTTCATACGTAAGATGCATGAGACAACTAAAGAGAACATTGAGATTATGAATGCTAAATATAAAGTTGCTGGTAGTCAAGGACGCAAGCATATTACTTTTGAACCGGGTGATCCTGTGTGGTTACACTTGCGTAAAGAACGATTTCCTGAATTGAGAAAGTCTAAACTCATGCCTCGTGCAGATGGTCCTTTTAGAGTGCTTGAACGTATTAATGATAATGCATATAAGTTAGACTTGCCTGCAGATTTTGGGGTTAGCCCCACCTTTAACATTGCAGATTTGCGACCTTGCTTGGGCGTGGAAGATGAGCTTGAGTCGAGGACGACTCCAATTCAAGAAGGGGAGGATGATGAGGACATCACTTCTATTGATATGAACACCCCTCTTACTGCTTCCATGAATGATGGGCAAGGTCCAATCACTCGGGCACGTGCTCGTCAACTCAACTATCAGGTAAACTCGTTTTTAGGAGTCAATAATATTTCCGCTGAGCATTCGATACTTCCTAAGACTTGTGATTTTCTTGTCCTTAGGAACCATGGAGAAGAACCACGCGAGCTCAAGTGTAGAAGTGGAACCGTCAAGCGCAAGCCAACTCATATTCGCGAGTTCGACTCAGATTCGGACTGCTGGACAGCGCCTACTTCAAATGACCATAACTTTTGATCTAGAAGGTTTCTCGGGGCCCGTGAGTACTCGTTGGAAAGATCTTGGAGTCTACTTTCAGGTGAATCTGGTCTCACCTCGAAATTCCATCCGAGCCGATCAGAAACTGCAAAATAAGTGGCGTCACTTTTCCAGTCCGAGTCAAAGTGGGCCTTGGGCCTTGTAATCACACTTAGACTATTTGGGCCTGCACTAATCATGGGTGTACTGTTCACGTGAACAGTACCCATGAATAGTACCACATCCCCTTTTGTTAGATAAGTGCGGCCTCCCCCACTCCTATTTAAGGAGGTCGCACCCCTTTAGTTTTCCTCGGGTTTTTCTTAAGAGTTTATTCTGCTTAGCAGTTTCGCCGCATGTTCGGTTTGAGGAACCCCAACTTGTGAACTTAAACATTATTCGCAATTTCAGATTGCATCTTTTACTCTCTTGCTTGTGTTCTCGATTCGCTTGCAGGAGATAGCCTTCTTGGCGAGGTCAATCGTGTTCGGCACGGTTGATAACCAACGGAGCAGTGGTGTAGTGATTGCGAGGGGTTCGATCTGTTTTGGTCGGAGCCTTTGGATCATCAACGTCGAGATCTCCACAATCGACTTATCAGTACCTCTCGGAAGATCGGGCCATCGTCACATCAGTTGGTATCAGAGCAACGGTTGCCCGTGAGGTAATTCTTGTATCCCTAGTTAGTAGATTGGTTTTTTATTTCCTATAGTCCAGAAAAAAAAATTGCCCCACAAAAAGAGTTAATTTCCGCTGTCCAAACCCCGTTGTGCCTTTCAATCTGTTAGTTTTGGTTTGCTAAATTGAATTTGTGTCCGTCATAGTATTGTCTAGTTGCTGGTCATATCTTTGTTCCATTGAAAATCCAAACAAAAAAAAATTCCCCACCCCAAACCCTAATTTCCAATTTCGGCTGATTTTTCCTACCTCTGCAGCCGCCACCAAAAACATCATATCTTTTGATTCCGAGATTATTTTTGAGTGGGACCACCGCCATTAGATTCAAAAATTCCTTATCCATCTATCTGTAAAATTTCACGTCATTCCAGCCAGGCAGTTAAGAGATATGTGCGGTGAAAGTTGACCCAATTATCTGTTCTGAATCTGCAACAGTCAGCAGTTGTGATTTTTGTGCGAATTTCTGTGTTGGGATTCAGAAGTTGGCCCAAAAAAAAATCTGTAGAAAAAGCCGTCAGAAAATAGTAAAAAAAAGAATCAGTGAAAAAGAGGCATCTGACAAAAAGTTACGGCCGAATTACCAACGTGCTGTCCAGTGGACAGAAATCTGAAGTTTTCAGTTTTGGGTCAATCCTTGTGTTCTTCAATTCCAGATTGAATTGGATTGAATTATCTTGTATTTACCACTCCTACACTTTGCCATACACTTATTCTTAGCCTTCTTCCATCCTTGGTTGATCAGCAACATAGGCTAAGTGCTAGATACGAACTATAATTCAATTCTATGCAATTCTGAAATGAACTGATTGTTCTCCATTGCTACCATATTGTGCCTTCCAAGCTACACCTACTCTTGATCAGAACAGGTTCCCTCTTGCAATCGTACCCACGCTCGACACGGTGTCACGAACCAGCCACCGGTTGTACCACCTGCTACATTGGTAAGAACACTTGTAAGAGTGTGATAAGACGCTTGAGAGTGTGTGATTCTACTTCTCGCCACCTAGTAGTTGATAGGGATAATACCTTTGTGTTGTCTTTTGTTTGCTACTAACCATGGCAGGTGAGACGTCTGATGCGCAAGAGTGTGTTTTAAAGGGAGAGCTCATGACGCTTTTGGATGAACAACGCGCTGCCATTACTGATGACATCGATAGGAAGATGGATACAATGCAACTTTCCATCAATGAGAGCATTGCAACACTCACTACACGCCTTGAAAGAATGGTGAATCGGCCACCAAACAATGGAGGCCAAGATCATGAGGAGGGAGATGATAATGAGAGACAAAACCGTGACGCCGGTGCTGCACGGCCACGACACCATCCTCATCAGAACCGTCATGGTATGGGAGGTAACAATAATTTTCAGTATCACAATGCTCATGTTCATGATGACCCGTTTGCTAAAGTTAAATTTTCCATACCATCTTTTGCGGGTACCTATGATGCTGAAACTTATCTAAATTGGGAGATGATAGTTGAACAAAAATTTAATGCCCATCTAGTTCCTGAAGTGCATAGAGTCAGACAAGCTACTAGTGAATTTAAAGATTTTGCTATCATTTGGTGGACTCAAGTAGTTAATTCTGGCTTAGCCCCTGATACATGGGATAGATTGAAGGTAGCTATGCGTGCTAGCTTTGTTCCTCTTGCTTTTAAACGTGAAATGCGTAAGAAATTGCAGCGCTTAGACCAAGGTAATAGATCTGTTGAGGAATATTATCAAGAACTGCAAATAGGCATGCTGCGTTGTAATGTTGAAGAGGATGAGGAAGATAAGATGGCTCGTTTTTATGGGGGATTAAGGCGTGAAATTCAGGACATAATTGATTACAAAGAGTATAATGATATCAATAGATTGTTCCAGCTTGCTTGTTTGGCAGAGAAAGAATTGCAGGGTAGACAACAAAGGACAAGGAGCAATTTTGGAGGTACGTCTACATCGAGACCAACACAGGAGCAACCCAAGACAGCCCCACCTCCTGTTTTTCGAGCTGCTGCCCCCTCTGTGAGTAGGGCGCGTTTAGCAGCACTGCCACCACCATCACGAGCACCCGAGGCGAGCAAATCTACTAGTGTGCAAGCACCAGCAAAGAGCTCTTCATCGGTTGCTTCCACGGGCCGTACGACGGGCATTGTGTGCCACCGTTGTAAAGGGATGGGCCACGTCATGAGAGATTGCCCAAGTCAGCGGGCGTACATTGCGACAGAAGATGGTGGTTATGTAAGTGCTAGTGATGTTGAGGATGAATATGCTCTTGCAGCTAACCTTGCAGATGATCATGAGACAGATAGTGATGGTGAGGAGATTTTAGGTGCCGCTACTACGGCGAGTTATAGAACCATAATTGTGCAGCGAGTACTGAGCACTCAAAGAGAGCAAGAGGAGAAGCTACAACGTCATAATTTGTTTCAGATGTTCCTCATCGTCAAGGATTGCCGTGTTCGTGTTATAATTGATGGCGGGAGCTGCAATAACTTGGTGGATTCAGGATTGGTCAAGAAGCTTGGCTTGACCACACGTGCGCATCCTCACCCATACCACATTCAGTGGTTCAACAACAGCGGTAAGGTGAAGGTAACACAATCTGCGAGAGTGCAATTTTCCATTGGTTCCTATCATGATGTTGCTGATTTCGATGTAGTACCTATGCAAGCATGCTCACTTTTATTAGGTCGCCCATGGGAATTTGATACCGATGCAACTCATCATGGTAGAAGTAATAAATACTCTCTTGTGCACAAAGGAAAGAAAATAACTTTGCTACCTTTGACACCCACTGAAATTGCTAATTGTGATAAAGAGCTAGCTGAAAATAAGAAGAAAGAACTTGAACATGAATCTGAAAATCAGCAAGTAGTGAAGGATGTTTTCCCACCTAAGAAAGAGAGGTTGCCATCTAGTTCTAGGACCGAGGGAATTAAATTAAAGGGTTGTGTCATGCTTGCAACCAAATCTGATCTTGCTGAAATTTGTCATGATGAAATGCCATGCTATGCTTTGATATGCAAAGATGCTTTATTTTCACTTGATGATATATCTAGCTCTTTGCCGTCTGCTGTCACTAACCTTTTGCAGGAATTTGAGATTGTGTTTCCTACTGAGATACCCCCAGGGCTGCCACCAATTAGGGGTATTGAACATCAAATTGATTTGATTCCAGGAGCTTCCCTACCCAACCGTGCGCCATACCGAACCAACCCGGAGGAGACTAAGGAGATTGAGCGTCAAGTGCGAGACTTGCTTGACAAAGGGTACGTACGTGAGAGCCTTAGTCCATGTGCTGTTCCTGTACTTTTGGTTCCAAAGAAAGATGGGTCGTGGCGTATGTGTGTTGATTGTAGAGCTATTAATAATATTACCATTAGATACCGTCATCCTATTCCTAGGTTAGACGACATGCTTGATGAATTAAGTGGCTCTACAATGTTTTCTAAAGTTGACTTGCGTAGTGGATACCACCAAATTAGAATGAAACTTGGAGATGAATGGAAGACGGCATTTAAAACTAAGTTCGGGTTATATGAGTGGCTAGTGATGCCTTTTGGTTTAACTAATGCCCCTAGCACTTTCATGAGATTAATGAACGAGGTTTTACGTGCTTTCATTGGTAAGTTTGTGGTAGTTTACTTTGATGATATATTGATTTACAGCAAGTCACTAGATGAACATCTTGAACACTTACGTGCTGTTTTTGTTGCTTTGAGAGATGCACGTTTGTTTGGTAACCTCGAAAAGTGCACCTTTTGCACCGATCGAGTTTGTTTTCTTGGCTATGTTGTTACTCCGCAGGGAATTGAGGTTGATCAAGCCAAGATCATCGCTATCCAGAGTTGGCCGCCTCCTAAAACGGTCACACAAGTGCGGAGTTTTCTCGGGCTCGCTGGTTTCTATCGGCGTTTTGTTCGGGATTTCAGCACCCTCACTGCACCATTGAATGAACTTACAAAGAAGGGTGTTCCTTTTACTTGGGCCACCAATCATCAACAAGCTTTCGACACTCTCAAAGATAAGTTAACACATGCCCCTTTGCTTCAACTTCCTGATTTCAGCAAGACTTTTGAATTAGAATGTGATGCTAGTGGCATAGGTCTTGGGGGTGTGTTAATGCAAGAAGGAAAACCTGTTGCTTACTTTAGTGAAAAGTTAAGTGGTCCTAGTTTGAACTATTCTACCTATGATAAAGAATTATATGCTCTAGTTCGAACTTTGGAAACATGGCAGCATTATTTATGGCCCAAAGAGTTTGTAATACATTCTGATCATGAATCCTTGAAACATATTCGAAGTCAAACCAACCTGAACCGTAGACATGCTAAGTGGATTGAGTTTATTAAATCTTTTCCCTATGTCATTAAATATAAAAAGGGCAAAGAAAATGTGATAGCTGATGCGTTGTCTAGGAGATATACCATGCTTTCACAACTTGATTTCAAAATCTTTGGGTTAGAGACAATAAAGGAGCAATATGTGCATGATGCTGATTTTAAAGACGTGTTGCTAAATTGTCACGAGGGAAAGGGTTGGAATAAATTTGTTGTGCATGATGGTTTCATATACCGTGCTGGCAAGCTATGCATTCCTGTTGGCTCCGTTCGTCTTTTGTTGTTACAGGAGGCGCATGGAGGAGGATTGATGGGCCACTTCGGCGTGAAGAAGATTGAGGACATTCTGTTCCACCATTTTTATTGGCCAAAGATGAGGCGTGACGTCGAACGCTTCATTTCTCGCTGCACCACGTGCCAAAAAGCTAAGTCACGACTTAATCCTCATGGTTTATACATACCTCTTCCTGTTCCAAGCGTACCTTGGGAAGATATTTCTATGGACTTTATTTTAGGGCTTCCTAGGACAAAGAAGGGGAGGGATAGTATTTTTGTTGTCGTGGATAGATTCTCTAAGATGGCTCATTTTATACCATGTCATAAAAGTGATGATGCTACACATGTTGCTGATTTGTTCTTTAAGGAAATTGTTCGCTTGCATGGTATTCCGAATACGATAGTTTCAGATCGTGATGCTAAATTTCTTAGTCATTTTTGGAGAACCTTGTGGGGAAAGTTGGGAACTAAACTGTTATTTTCCACTACCTGTCATCCCCAAACTGATGGACAAACTGAGGTAGTCAATAGAACATTGTCTACTATGCTTAGGGCTGTGCTTAAAAAGAACTTAAAAATGTGGGAGGAATGTTTGCCTCATGTGGAATTTGCTTATAATCGTTCGCTGCATTCTACCACGAAGAAATGCCCTTTTGAAATTGTTTATGGTTTCATACCTCGTGCACCTATCGACTTGTTGCCTCTTCCGGCTTCAGAAAAAGTAAATTGTGATGCGCAACAACGTGCTGATTTCATACGTAAGATGCATGAGACAACTAAAGAGAACATTGAGATTATGAATGCTAAATATAAAGTTGCTGGTAGTCAAGGACGCAAGCATATTACTTTTGAACCGGGTGATCCTGTGTGGTTACACTTGCGTAAAGAACGATTTCCTGAATTGAGAAAGTCTAAACTCATGCCTCGTGCAGATGGTCCTTTTAGAGTGCTTGAACGTATTAATGATAATGCATATAAGTTAGACTTGCCTGCAGATTTTGGGGTTAGCCCCACCTTTAACATTGCAGATTTGCGACCTTGCTTGGGCGTGGAAGATGAGCTTGAGTCGAGGACGACTCCAATTCAAGAAGGGGAGGATGATGAGGACATCACTTCTATTGATATGAACACCCCTCTTACTGCTTCCATGAATGATGGGCAAGGTCCAATCACTCGGGCACGTGCTCGTCAACTCAACTATCAGGTAAACTCGTTTTTAGGAGTCAATAATATTTCCGCTGAGCATTCGATACTTCCTAAGACTTGTGATTTTCTTGTCCTTAGGAACCATGGAGAAGAACCACGCGAGCTCAAGTGTAGAAGTGGAACCGTCAAGCGCAAGCCAACTCATATTCGCGAGTTCGACTCAGATTCGGACTGCTGGACAGCGCCTACTTCAAATGACCATAACTTTTGATCTAGAAGGTTTCTCGGGGCCCGTGAGTACTCGTTGGAAAGATCTTGGAGTCTACTTTCAGGTGAATCTGGTCTCACCTCGAAATTCCATCCGAGCCGATCAGAAACTGCAAAATAAGTGGCGTCACTTTTCCAGTCCGAGTCAAAGTGGGCCTTGGGCCTTGTAATCACACTTAGACTATTTGGGCCTGCACTAATCATGGGTGTACTGTTCACGTGAACAGTACCCGTGAATAGTACCACATCCACTTTTGTTAGATAAGTGCGGCCTCCCCCACTCCTATTTAAGGAGGTCGCACCCCTTTAGTTTTCCTCGGGTTTTTCTTAAGAGTTTATTCTGCTTAGCAGTTTCGCCGCATGTTCGGTTTGAGGAACCCCAACTTGTGAACTTAAACATTATTCGCAATTTCAGATTGCATCTTTTACTCTCTTGCTTGTGTTCTCGATTCGCTTGCAGGAGATAGCCTTCTTGGCGAGGTCAATCGTGTTCGGCACGGTTGATAACCAACGGAGCAGTGGTGTAGTGATTGCGAGGGGTTCGATCTGTTTTGGTCGGAGCCTTTGGATCATCAACGTCGAGATCTCCACAATCGACTTATCAGTACCTCTCGGAAGATCGGGCCATCGTCACATCAATTCCACCACTGAGCCCAGGGCATAACTAAATCCTGTCTCCGCCACTAAACTTCCCATTATGAGCTTAGAACTATCGAATAATTAGCATATCAAATTCTCAATTACAACCATGGAACTGAAATAGAGCTGCAAAAGATGCCACATTTTCACTTGTTCCATAAAAAAATGCATACTTCTTGTTCCAATTCAGAAAAGCATTTTCCTTCATAAAAATGAGAGCCCGATTCATGAATCTCTGCTAGGGACCAGCCCCGTTGCACGATCTTTCCTCTTTCGGCGAAAGAAAAGTTACAAAAATTCAGTGATCCGTACATCAAGGACGCCACTTACCTGTGTTTTCTTTTATCAAATGCAGAACTAGCTGGAACTCAACTGATCTTTAGATGCGCACTTCGGCCATCAACAAGCGACTTTTTGCGATGCTTGGCTGATTTTGGTTAAGTGCCCTTAAGGTCTAACGCAAAGCCAAGAATCTTTGTGACCTTTGGTGTCATTGAAACATACGGCCTCTGCAGGCCTGATGCTTCAGAAAAGGAGGGGTTCGAAGTGTAGGTACGCAAGCGCAATTACGCATGATATTGGCCATGCATCAGAAACCATGAGACATAAGAGGAAGTTGCTGCCTGGGGCTACCAGTACGGCAAGATGCCACTTCTACATGCTGCGAGTTTCAAGGGAACACCCGATACCGGTAAGAGTCCGACATTTTTCGGTAACCTGTTTTCGAATGCTTGGTGAGAGAGAAAAATATATATGTTCTAGGCGCCTCTGTTAAGTTGCATGCATGGACCGATTATACCTAGAAGTTTAGCTGTTAGGGTTTGTGCGTTATGCTCGCTGTGTAGCAACTCTCACACACTAAGGTTTGGTCAAGCCTAAAATGTAGGTTAATTGCATATTGCGCTATCAAACTGCGGCGTAGACTGGTCACAGCTAGCATCGCAGGGAAATATATAGTTCAAGGCGTGTCAAGGGCGCAAGTGCAGTTCTATGTGTCGTTTCTCCAACACCACAACACCAAATTATTTGTTCACAGTAGATAGATTATTTTGGTAGGCCTAGAACTTTGGTGTAAGGACATAGTAACCTTGCAAGCACACCCTATATAAGCCTATACACATAAGAATTCACAAACGAACCTTTAAAATAAACATCTACATAAATATAAAAAAAGGTTAGAAAAGACATCTAATTCAATTTGAGGGCCCTCACCAAAACAATCACTCCAAGGGCTAGAAATTCGGAGTTTCCAACAATAATCAATAATAAAGAAAATAAATCTTACAAATTCTCTCATTAATCATATGTAGATATTATAGCTGTTACGATTGTACAACAAATTATTATTACATCTATAGTTTCAAATCATAGATATGTATAGCAAAATAAAACTATAAGTTTAAATCTAGCCGAACATAGTTTATGCGGACAGTTCGGCTAGTTTTATGTAAACAAACTTCACATTTTTGTACATAACTAGCAGAATGCCCGTGTGTTGCTACAGATTTAAAAACTTTTAGAACATGTTTGTATGTATATTCTAAAAATTTTAACACCCTGAGTTTTAGAACATGTAGTATGACAAATTTTAAAAATCCGTAGCAACGCACGAGCATTCAGCTAGTAATAACAATAAAGAAAAGTAACAATAGGATAACTACTCTTCTAGGATTCACCAAAATTCACTGATCCTTTGGAACAATAATGATAAGTAACAATAGGATAACTACTCTTCTAGGATTCGTAACATACCAAAATGTTTACCAAACTTTTAGAACATGTTGGATTGAATCACACAACCTTCTTTCTTCCTCCAACTCTTACCATTTAACAGGGATTACACGGCTAAAATAAGCCTCATGCGCACACACACACAACCTCCACGTACCCACTAATTCCACTAACTTGGGCCTACTCTCATGCCTTCTGGAATCACCCCACGATCCGCACGAGTCCGCTTCTGACGGCTAAGACCGCTTCTCACGACCGCTTCACATTGCTATGATCACTTCACACGACCACCCATGTCTTCCGACTACCCTCGTACCCAGATGCTCCGATTGAGTACCAACTAAGACCACTGTTGTTGTTACGACCACTATAGCTTCTACGACTTATGACTATGGTGTCCTACGACCATGGTGCCTTACAACCATAGTGCCTTACGACCACAGTTGCCTTACAACCACGAATGCCTTACGACCATGGCTGCTTCGACCACGGTTGCCTTATGACCATGTTGTCATGACCACGTCCAAGCACCGATTGGGTTCTCAAACTTTCGTCTGTTGCTTCGACCATGGCACATCATCTCGATGCTACGACCACGGTACATAAGCCTCATGTGCACACACCTCCATGCACCTACTAACTCTACTAACTTGGGCCTATTCTCATGCCTCCTGAAATCACTCCACGATTCCCACGAGACCGCTTCTCATGGCTATGACCGATTCACACGGCTATGATCGCTTCACACGACTACCCCCGTCTTCCGACTTCCCTCGTACCTGGATGCTCCAACTGCTACAGTGTTCTTCAGAGTACCGACTATGATCACTGTAGCTGCTACAACCACTACAGCTTCTACGACTTACGACAATGGTGTCCTACGACCACGGCTGCCTTACGACCATAGAGCCTTACGAACACGGATGCCTTACGACCATGGCTACTTTGATCACGGCTGCCATATGACCACATTGCCATTATCACGTCCGAGCACCGACCGGGTTCTCAAACTTCCGACCGTTGCTTCGACCATGATGCATCATCTCGATGCTACGACAATGGTACATAAACCTCATGCGCACACACACACAGGACCTCCACGCACCCACTAATTTCACTAACTTAGGTCTATTCTCATGCCTCCTGGAACCACTCCATGATCCGCACAAGATTGCTTCTCACGGCTACGACCGCTTCACATGGCTATGATCACTTCACATGACCACCCATGTCTTCTGACTTCCCTCACATCTAGATGCTCCGACTGAGTACCGTCTACGACCATTGTAGCTACTACGACCACTACAGCTTCTACGACTTACGACAATGGTGTCTTACAACCATGGCTACCTTACGACCATGGCTGCCTTACGACCACAGATGCCTTATGACCATGACCGCTTCGATCACGGTTGCCTTATGACCATGTTGCCACTATCATGTCTGAGCACCGACCGAGTTCTCAAACTTTCGACTGCTACTTCAACCATGGCGCATCATCTCAATGCTATGACCACAGTACATAAGCCTCATGCACGCACACAACCTCTATGCACCCACTAACTCCACTAACATGGGCTTATTCTCACGCCTCCTAGAATCAATCCACGATCCACACAAATCCACTTCTCACGGCTACAACCACTTCACACGCTATGATCGCTTCACATGACCACCCATGTCTTCTGACTTCCCGCATACTCGGATGCTTCAATTGAGTACCTAATACAACCACTGCGGCTGCTACGACCACTACAACTTCTATGACTTACAACAATGGTGTCCTACGACCACACTTGCCTTACGACCATGGCTTCCTTACTGTTTGATGCAAGAAATCTCTCACGGATTTCTTGCCCGGGGGTATAAGGTGTGGGAGTGCCAGTGTACTAAAGTATACAAAATTAATGAACACAACAAAAGATAGGGAAACATGTATTTATTTATTCATTTGAGAAGAACAAAATTACAAGTTCCCTTTATATATATGCGCTTCGTAGCTTGCTTTGTGTAGCATATCTGACATAGACGATGTGGTGTCCTGGTTCCCGAGGCCTCAGAAGGCTCCCAGTTAACTACATCTACAGGGAAACCCACAGAATACCTTTGATTAAGCTGCGCATTGGTCGTCGTCTTCAGTCTTCGTTTTATGTTCTCCATGCAAGGGATGAATGGTTAATGAAGGTGTGGGCATTGGCATTATCCATAGCCTCATCAGTCTATGGGGCCATTGATAGCGTGGTCATCACATTGACCGTGCCCACCCGTGCCATTCGACCACGTCAATATCGAACGAACACAATGGAAGTGATTTGAAGTATGCATGATTAACATCTAGCATGACCAATCTGACAATAATGGCAGTAAGATTCGGTGTCGAGGCCATATCAGTAGTCAAAGATCACATGGTCGAAATCATCGGATGTCACACATGGTCGAATGTCATCATTGTCAGAACTCATAGAGGAATGCCTGTGGTCAAAATCCAACAGAAGAAAGCCCATGGTCGAAATCCATCATGATCGAAGCTCGCTAGGAGCACTTTGTGGTCGAAAGTCACTATGGTCGAACTCATAGGAAGATGCCCGTGGTCGACAGTCACAGTAGTCGAAAGCCATCGAAAGATGTTCGCGGTCGAAATCCACTGTGGTCGAACTCATTGAAGGATGTCCGTGGTCGATAGTCACAATAGTCAAAACCCATCGAAAGATGTCCATGGTCGAAATCCACCATGGTCGAAGCACATTGGAAGACGTCCGTGGTCAAAATCCACCATAGTCGAAATCCATTGGAAGATGCCCATGTTTGAAATCCACTGTGGTCGAGACCAATCGGAAGATGTCCTTGGTCAAAATCCACCATGGTCGAAACCCACCAAAACATGTCCGTGTTCAATAGCCACTATGGTCGAAACCCACCGGAAGATGTTCGTGGTTGACAGTCACAGTAGTCATACAATGTACTCATAAAAGTACCATGCATATTGGTCATAGGACATACTCGTTGGAGTACTGTAGCACGTGGTCATAGGATGTGCTCATAAAAGTACTATAGCGCAGAGGATGATCATCACCATATCACTGTGGTCATAAAAGTGCTGTGGCACGATGGTCGAACATCATGGTATCACCACAGTCATGGGGCGTACTCATAAAAGTACTATAGCACACTGAGTCGAACAGGGCACCTATGAAGCCTGGTCGTAGGGGAGTACTCATTGGACTACTGAAGCATCGTGATTGGAGATCTTCAGCTGAAGAAGTATGCGTACAACGGACAGTTGGCAGAGCTTGGGCACCCCAGGCGGTCGATGCTGCTCAGATACAATGAGTGATTGAACACACTTGACTTCGGCAAGTGGTTGTATGTGTTTTTCTTCGAGGAGCAATCGGAGGCATTCGGCTTCAATGAGCAATCGAAGGAGTTCAGCTTCGACGAGCGGTCAAAAACGCCTACCTTTGAGGGGCAATCAGAGGCACTTGACTTTGGCAAGCAGTCAAAGTACGCATCTTTGAGGAGTGATCAGAGTGTCCATCTTCGAAGAGCAGTAAGAGGCTTTCAGCTTGGGTGAGCGATCGAAGGCATTCGGCTTCGAGGAGCAGTCAAAAGCATCTGTCTTTGAGGAGCGATCGAGGTAAAACTTTAGTGTTGGCTTGGCCAGGTTGCATTGTAAAGGCCTTGTTATGATTTTCTCAGTTGCACGCCTATGGAAGCGTGAAATGGCCAACATTATGAGATAATCATATCTTGTGGGTAAAGTTGTACAACCTCTGTAGAGTGTATAATCTATCCTCGATAGCCATGCCCACGGTCATGGGCAAGCTTAGTAAAGTTTTTCACATATTAGACTTTGATTTCAAAATGGTTTTACAAAAAACTTATGGATGGATGGAATCCATAAGAAATTAAAAAAACTTATGGATGGATGGAATCCATAAGAGATTAAAAAGCGTATGGATGGATAGAATCCATATGAGATCTTTTTGGGAAAGATGATCCGGGTGGGATGCCCATAGTTAGGTTAGTATGGGGGATTGACCTGCACTAACAGTAACTATTTTTCTTACAATATTGTTTTTATTTATTGTATTAGATTTAGTAATTTCAATCTATTTATTGTATTTCTTAAGTGTTATTTTATGCTCAAATAACCTTATTATGCCTTCCTTTGTCAATCCTTACGCATGCATTAACTCTGCTAAATCTCCTAGTGTAACTTGTGGAATACTTTATGTGCTCATGTTGTTCAATTCATCATTTTTTAGAGGATGACTTTGACTTCGGTGAGGATCAGAATGAATAGGCTGTGTCTTACTATCAATTGCCTGTGGGCAGGCTCAGTGGGCTTCTTCTGCTATGGTTTTATCTTTCACTGCTTATATTTAAATTTGGTTTATAGACCATTGATGTAAACTTTGGCCATCAGGCCCATATTCGGTTAAATAAAATTTGTCATTGTGCTTGATATGTATTCCTGTTATCACTGTGTGCACTAGCTGATTTTGGACTAGTGCGATTTATACAGAGGGTTTCAGAGTTGTTGCTCCGAGATTCGATAGATTTGCTGGCTACTAATCAAGCTGAAGAGTCATAGGTGTCAAGACGAGGCCAAGAAGAAATGAGAAAAACAATAGAAGACAGAGCTTGGCAAATACTTTTTTTAAAATGTTGGTTCTCCCACTGAACGCCAAATTATAGGAGTGACCTCAAATAAAGCTGACAGAGGACTTAGCCATTGTACGCTGCAAAACCATGGTGAGACAATTTCACTTCTTGTGGTGTTCGTGTTTTAGGGGGACAGTGTTATCGAAGGACAGTGAACATCCCAACGCTTTTCCTCATCGAACCAAGAAATTTAGGTGGGCTTAAATAGGAAGAATGGCTTTGGGAAAATGGCTTGGAAATGTTGCAATTACTTTTGCTGAGGATGGTGAATGACGACCCTCCTCCTTTCGATTATTTCAACTTTGAGAGGACTTGCTCCTTTGATTGTTGGAGAACTTTTTTTGAATGTTTGAAGTGGGATTTTTATCCCTTTTCACTTGTGAGGATAAATTTTGCTTCCTCTTTTGTTTGCAGTTCCTTACCATTGGAACTATAACTAGCTTCTTCAAAAGAGCTTGCATTACTTTATGAAGGGCACAACTTATCAAGAATTTGGAGAATAGCCATCCACCTTTATGGGTTAAATGATCCTTGTAGGCTTATTTTTTTTCGTCACTTGTTGATATGCCTCACAAGGTGGCAAGCGGCTGCACACTAAACCAAACTTGTGTTGACCAGGTAGCCCTTTCATGCTCTTCCCCTATAGTCTTCCCTGGGGCCTAACATCTCCATAGGTCTTGAGGTGCATTGGGAAAACAAGGAGCATGTTAATCTCACTACCAGAGAATGACTCGAGCTAGCTTTTCACTGCCCCCTGTAGCAACTGCTTGGCATGTGTGCCATGTGGTTAGTGCAAAGTATATTCCACCCTAAGGCTTGAAGCAGCCGAATCTTTGGTTATCAGCTTGACGTATTGTGGGGAAAACCATTTGTTATGGGACCTTGTTGTCCAAAAAGAGAAAACACAAGGCCAGGGGAATGGTATTGAAATCACCAGCCACCCTTTCCCTTTTTTATGTATTTTTTAGAAAGAACAGAAAGGGAAAAACTTTTAAACAAAGTATTTCTTCAAGAACCTCCAATTGACTGGAGGCATCAGTCTCACTCCTTGATGATCAATCAGCTGATAGGTGCCACCCTCATAAACTCGCTCGACAACATATGGCCCTTCCCATTTTGGCTCAAACTTCCCCTTTGTCTTATGAGTGACCACAATGGGGTGTCACAGTACGAGCACTGATTCGCCTTTCCTGAAAACACATGACCTAACCAGCTTGTTATAGGCTCTCACCATATTTTGGTGATACATCTCCATGTTCTAAATAGCATGAAGTCACTCCTCTTCTAGAGTATCGAGCTCCTGGAATCGCAGTTGGATCTGCTCATCTTGAGTGAGTTCATCACATATAGCCACTCGTAGAGAGGGAACCTATATTTCAAGTGGCAAGACAACTTCACTCCCATAAACAAGAACATATGGGGTGCATTGTGTTGGGGTACGGACAGTGATATGGTACGCCCACGAGCTTCAAAGAGACGATCGTGCCAATCCCTTCGATGCCTATGGATAGTTTTTTTGAGTATCTTGCCAAGAGTTTTATTGAATACTTCGATGTAACAGCCCAGCTGTTTATTTCAATAATTTAAGTACAAGTAAAATAAATTTAATTTAATTTAAAATAAAATCAAGTGTTATTTGGTTGCTTGAATTTTGGAGATTTTATTGGCCCATTTTTAGCTTTTTTCAAAAAAATCTTTTCTTAAAAGTAATTTAATTGAAAACATAAAAATATTGTTAAGTAAAAGATATTTTGGATTTCTATAAAAATCCTATTTAAAATTAATTATTTGGCTCTTATCTGGATTTTCAGCGTTTTTCTAGATTTTTAAAATCAATATCAAAATTAAAAAGTTTTTTTGTAAAAATTAAAAGACCAACTTTAAGTTGAAAATATTATTCCTAAGTCTAAAACATCCCCAGGAATTCCTATGAATTGTTCTGGAATTGTTAGACTTTATTTGCTATTTTCTAAGTATTTTTAAAGCTTCCTAGTATTTTTGAAAATCAAAAACAGAATTTTAATCCCCCTCTCTCCTCGGCCGACACGTGTCTGGCCCGGATTCAATCTGTCCCACCGCTTGATCTAATCTCAGCCCTTCCTCTTCACTTACCCCTTTGTTTCTTGCCGACAGCCTGGATTAAATCCACAGCCGACGATCTAATCAAAGCCGTCCCCTGTCACTTAAGCCACTTCCTCTCCATCTAACGGCCTAGATTTAGTCATCACCGCCTGTTCTAATCTCAGCCACCTGTGTTCACTTACCCCTTCGCTCCTCATTCGATGGCCCTGATCTATTCCTTTGACGCGTGTCCGTTATCCAGCCACCCACTCTTTCTCCTCTCTCTTCTCTCTCGCCGATAGCCCGATCCCACCCGTCAGTCATCTCCTACCTCTCCTTCTTCAACCTCACGCTGCCGCCATTGATGCCCGCCTGAGCTTTTAATTCGACTGTTGTTCTTCATTTAAGTCCCGAGCTAATGCACATTTGAATGCCCTCTTCACTCCCGCATTCACACTGCCGGTTCCCCCTCCTTTAAGCCTCCATTTCCTCGCCTTCACACGGCTCTACTTTGATCTTAAATCCGGTGAGCAATTACTCGCTGGCGCCACCTCCTCGCCCCTATAAAAGGCGTCCCTCAACACTACTTCTCGCACCACCCCACTTCCCCTCCCTCTCCCTCTCTCGGGCCTCGAAGCTCCCCAATGCCGCTCGCCCCTCTCCGAGCTATAGCACGAACTCTGGTGAGCGATTGCTACCACCTTGGCTCGCCTCGCACCTCATCGATGCCATCTACGCCTTCTCTGCGCCCCGGCGATCACCGTTCGCCCCTCGGCCAAGACCCAATCCCACCGAAGCACCGCCGCCGCCAGAGCCGTGCGCCATTGCCGCTTCCTTGTCGTCATCGGCCACCTCCGGTCATCCCTGAGTGTCGCGCCGAGGTGAGCTCGCCTCCCCATCACCTCCCCTTCCCATTGCATGCCTCGGTCACCACCGCCGAGCGCCGGAGCTCCAGCGAGCCCTCGGGCCCCGAGAGCCGCTCTGTGCCGGCGAGGCCACGTCAACACACGGGAGACGTGGTCACCCACGTGGCTGCCACATCGCACATGTGGACGCTATCTTAGCACTGAGTGCCACATCACCTCCCCATGCCACCTCAGCCGCCCTTCTGGTCTGTGGACCCGGTCCACCAATTCTGGGCCCACCTGTCAATCTAATAGAATCTTTTCTTTATAAAAATAATTCGACCAAAAATAAAAATCCATGCTGATGTCACCCTGACATCATAAATCCTTATTTTGCATAAAAATAATTCCACAAAAAATCATTTCCTTGCTGACATCATAATCCTCCTTTTTCAGTAAAACAATAATTCCAAAAAATATGATTTATTTTTTTCTCTCTTTTCAAACTTCCGAAAGCCCGTTCTCCTTCATCCTAACTCCGATTGAGCCCATTCAAATTTCTCAATTCATCAAAAATTCCAATCTATCAATTTATGCCACCCATTTGAATATTTGAAGTTTATTTGGTATTCCAAGAATTTAAATTTTAAATTCCAAAGCCTAGTTCATTTTCAAAAGCCTCAACTCCATTCGAAATTTTCTGTGCACTTCCAAAATTCAAATTCAAATCTTCCAAACTTCAAAATCTCCATAAAAATATCCATTCCATTTTTTCTTGGTCCAAATATTTTCTTGGCACTTCTCTTTTTCCAAAAAATAATGAGATTTCCCTCCAAAGCCAAAGTCCTCTTTTGTTCAAGCACACTTAACTCCAAAGTTCTCTACGCGTCGGACCAACAAACACTCTGTTCTTCAGCTAAAGCCACCGTGAACCATGCATGCATGCAAGCAAAATCAATTCCCTCTTACCAAATTAATTAGCATGCAGCACAAAACACCTCTATTCATTACCAAACATCAATTCCATTTCAGTTTTAATCATTAAAATTTCAGTATTTCAGTTTCTTGAGTTCAAGCATTGAAAAACTGACATTGACATAACTCAGCCAAATTAACTCATTTCTCTTGTTCTTGCCAGATAAATAGAAGCACCACCTTGTGTTCCATTTCCATGCCAACCCCAGCACCTCCTCTACCTTTACGCAAAACACTAGAGAAGCCACAACCGCCCGTGCTCTCTCCTCCCTCCACCATGCCACCTTTTCTTCGGTGATTTTTTTCGACTTTTGTTCATGTCACATCATGTTCCAGCATCCTAGCAACCTACTCATCAATTTAATGTGATTTTGATGCACCCATTTGCTGGGAATCAAGTTTTTTTCCCAAAATCTTCTCTTTTCGCTTCTCGTCGTCGATTCGCCGCCTCTGATGAATTTTACCCCGAGCCATCTAACCAAAATTTAATGGAATGTAGTAGAAACCTCTCCCAACTTTACTAGAAATTAATTTCCATCAATTTCAGGCTGTTTGCATCTTTGTTAGTGCTCTTTAAACATGAAAAACTGCCACCATAATTTCAGCCATTAGTTTGGCAATCAATTCCGGCCATTCCCTTCCTCCTCTTCGCCTATAAATTGAACCACCTCCTCTCTTAATTTCACACTTGTGTTATACTCTAGCACAACAGAAATCCAGCCAAAAAGGTCTCAAGAAGTATTCCCTCGGTTAGTATTATTTTCCAGCAATTTCCTTTCCAACCGATCTTCCAATGACTCGTTCTTCGTCGTCCAAACTCTGAATCCATTGATTCTTTTTCCTAAATTCATCTAAAATCATAATCTATCCCTTAATATACATTTTATAATTTTTGGATTTTATTTGAATTTATTCTTGGTTCTTCGCGTGTAGACTATGACTATTCCGGAGAGTTCGATTTCGACGATTCGCAGAACCAAGTCTTCGAGCAAGGCAAGTTACACCTTTGATCATGTTGCTCTCAGTAATTCAAATTATTTATATTTTTTTTAAATTATTATGCATGCGTACTTTTATTCAAACCTAGTTTAAATTCGATTTAAAATCTAGTTATACCCAATTCCTTTGTTTATGGCCAAATTTGACATTGAACTTTCTATGCCTTGTCACCATAGAGAAAAACCTAGTTGATACATAAGTATTAACTGGACATCTTATAGAAAATCTTAGCCATGCTTGGAATAATCATAGGTTGGGATACCTTTTCATACAAAATGATAAGCTTTTGAAATTTATTCTTGACTTTGGTTTGTCAACAATGATTGTGAAATATTTTGAAACAAAATATAAAAACTTGGTTTTGATTTAGGCAAATGGTTAGGTGGTGGGTGCTTGCTGGCATGCATTGTTGTTTGGTGACACAATGTTGATTGCCAGGCACAAGGGGTATGTGGATAGGCCTAAGTCAAATTAAGGACCGGTCTGTGAGCTACTGTTGCAAAGCCCTATCATACCACCACAAGGCTGTTATGGGACAGCCCTGGCTGATTAATTTGCAGATCCCAACCTGAGTCTCGCTGTAGGTTGAAAGTGAGCGTGGTGTAGGCCATGAGAAGTCTCACTCGACTCAAGAGGGGGCTCCAACTTATGGATTCAAGTGTGGTGAAACTTCAGTGTTGGCTTGGCCAGGTTGAAGGCTTTGCAATTTAAGGCCTTGTCATGATCTCCTCGCCGCACACCAAAAGAAGTGTATTTATCCGGTGGCAATATGGAATGATCATGTCTTGTGGGTAAAGCTGTACAACCTCTGCAGAGTGTATAATCTATCCTGGATAGCCGTGCCCACGGTCATGGGCAAGCTGAGTAAAGTTTTTCATGGATTAGACTTTGTTTTCAAAATGGTTTATGAAAACCGTATGGATGGATGGAATCCATATGAGACCTTTTTGAGAAAGATGGTGCGGGTGGGATGCCTGTGGATAGGTTGGTGTTTGGTCGGAGCCTGCACTAAAGATATTATTTTGTTAAAATCTTGTTTCTATTTATTATATCAAATTTAGCTTTTGAATGTACTTACAGTATTTACTTCAATTTCGCTTTATGCTCAACTAACCTTACTATGCCTTCCTTTGCTAATCCTTATACATGCATTAACTCTGGTAAACCTCCTGTTGTAACTTTTGGAGTATTTTATGAGCTCATGTTGCTCAATTCATCATTTTTCAGAGGATAGCTTCGACTTCGGTGAGGATCAGAACGTATAGGCTGCATCTTATTGTCGTTTGCCTGTGGGAAGCTCAGTGGGCTTCTTCTGCTTTGGTTTATTTCTTCCGTTGCTTGTATTTAATTTTCGTTTATGAACCATTGATGTAAACTTTGGCCATCAGGCCCATAATAAGTTAAATAAAGTTTGTCATTTTGCTTGATATGTATCCCTGTTATTACTGTGTGCACTAGCTGATTCTAGACTAGTGCGATTTACACAGAGGGTTCTGGAGTTGTTGATCCAGGATCCGACATTCGACCATTCCATTGGCTTGAGTTTAATAGCTAGTGGAGTAATTCCAGTTAATTTTGCACTTGGCCATGAATCTTTGCATCTTGTGGAACGTAAAGGCTTTATTGCCATTGGAGGTTATACGATGCAGAACTCTGAAGTGGTATATAATGTGCCTCTCTAGGAAATTGATCACACTGTCACTTTTTTACTTCTCGTAAGGGCATGACTTCTGCCCATTTGGAGAAATAGTGAGTTACAGCTAATATGAAATGATGCCCCCTGGACGATGGCGGGTCAATGAGTCCAATAACATCTAATTCCCCAAGAATCGAAAGGCCATGAGGGAACAGTGGGGTGAAGAGGATGTAACAGCCCAGCAGTTTATTTCAAATGTTTGGAGTGAAAAAATTATTAAATTAAATCAATTTGGTTTAAAATAAAAACATGTCTTTTGGTGCCAAAATTTTAATTTTGTTTTGCCCTGAATTTCTGTTTTAAAAGGGTTGGATTTGAAAAGTATTTTAAGTAAAATCCTAAAAATATTATTAAATAAAATGATATATTGATTTTCTATAAAATCCTAATTCAAATTAGTTATTTGGATTTATTTGGCTTTTATTTGGTTTTTCTAAGTTTTTCTGGAATTTAAAATCTATTTTTGAAATTAAAAAAGTATTTTAAGTATAAAATTATAGTGCCAACTTTAGTTGGGAATAATTTTACTTAGTCCAAAATATTCCCAGGAACTTCCGTGAATTTTTCTGGAATTTTTGGAAGTTATTTCATATTTTTCTGAGCCTTTATTTCTTTTCTCGTGTTTTCTGAAAAAATCCAAAAAGGAAATAAAATCTCCCCTCTATCTCCGGCCAATGCATGGACTGCCCAGATTGAGCCACGTAGCGCATGCCCTGGCCCATCCCCACCGTCCGCCACACCTCGCCTTCCGCCTCCCTCGGTCCGATACCACCCACATCGCTGCCTCGGCCCATCATCCGCCGTCCCCTCCGACTTATCTCCGCAACCGTCCGATCCTCATTTGGCTGCTCCCGCCCTCTCCTCTCTCTCCCTTCCCGCTTCCCCGACACCCCGTCTGAAAGCATCTAGGCCCCTAAAAAGATTGGTTTTGATAATTAATGACATTATGTGAACATGGGACTAACATGTGCGTTAAGTGTTTGGAAGGATTAGTCCCGAAGGCAAAGTAAGAGATACACAAAAGATTTCATGAGATTCAAAGACCTCCAAGACAACAACGTAAACAATTTAGGTTCTTTTATTTTACCGGTCTTAGGAGAAAGGTTGGAAGACCGGATTATAGGTTAAATGCCGTACTATTAAGAGGGATCATGTTAAGTGCTTGATTTCATGTTTCTGTGCCTTTTGGATGAATTTAGGATCATGCATGCACTTTAAAATAAAATTGAATTTTAAAACTGTGCATTGTCAGAAATATCAGAAGTACTGGCGTTTAAATAATGGAACTTCCGATCGGCGGAAGTACCGGAGTTAAAATCGTGGAACTTCCGATTGGCCGGAAGTACCAGCTTCCAGAGTGGAATGTCTTTGATAGGAACAGGGTCCCGAACTTCCAACAGGTTCTGGATATGTTCGATTTGGTGGAGGCGCGACACAAATCAATCCGGCTTCCGAACAACAAGTTCCGAACCCCGCAATCGCAGCACCACATCTCCTCAGGTTATCAACCGTGCGCAGCCCGGTTGACCTCGCCAAGAAGGCTAATCCTTGCCTGCGAGTCGAAGAACACAAGCAAGAACAAGGAAGAACACAACTGAATTGCAGATGTATTGATTTAGCACTCGAAAGTTGGGGTCTCACAAACAGATGAACGGCGAAACTGTTCAAAGACAGAATAATCTAAGCAAAACCCAAACACTAATGGTGGGGGTGGCAGCTGGATATAGAGGAGTGAGGGGTGTGCAAAACCCCTGGACGCGCCCTAATGGGCTCCAACACGATACAAAGCCGAACGGCCCAAAAGACGGTGGCGTAGCACCCTGATAGATTCTAAATGCCCAATTGTTTCGATGATTCCCATTGACTCAGAAGGAATTTTGACATGGGACTAGAGCCATTGGAAAGGTCGCCTTTTCAGCTTTCCATCCATATGTAGAACGTCCAAAACGGAGCCCGGATGCGATCTGGGCGTCCATTTTAGTGCGGCCTGGTCCTGGACTCCAAATTGGATTCGAAGTCAGCTTGAGTTGGGCCTCCAACATGATTCGACCGCCCTTGCTGGACTTGTACGCCTCGTAGCCCTTCTCCATGTACTTCCAGATCCTCTCCATGGTTCCTAATCATAATTAAATCATTAGGTAGCAATCGATTCTCAAATGAACAAAAAGAAGTACCTAGGAACGAGCTCACCTGTAAATTCAATTGTCGGGCGCGAGCTCTAGTGATTGGTCCTTGAATGTCAAGTGGAGGAGTGTTGTGTGTATCTGAAGAAGTGATGTCCCCATCAGTTTTTTCCAGAGTGCGACCACGAGTAAACTTAGTCTCTCCGAAATAAGAAGTACCGCCAGTTCAACAGCGGAACTTTTGCTAGGTCGAATGTTCCGAACATCGGAAGTTCCAGCAAATGTGAGCAGAATGTTTTTTTCCAAAGAGCAACCTTTTCAAAACTTAACATCATGGACATCGGAAGTTCCGGGCCTCTATCGGAACTTCCAGAAAATCGGAAGTAGCGCATTTTCAATGGCAGAACTACCGCATTTAAGGTGAACGTATACTTCTGACTCTCTGACATAACCGTTCTGAAGCCTCTGCAGAAAAACGGAAGTTCCGGAATTTGTACTACGGAACTTCCGATTTCCCTGAATTTTCAGAGTTAAGTGTTGCAACGGCTAGTTTTGTTTGGTGGGGGTATAAATTCGACCCCACCAGCACAAGGACATGTTGTTGAACCATCATTTAGCATCCTTGAGTATAGAGCAACCTCTCACACCTCATTTCATCTTTCGTGCATTTAATTGAGGTAGTTGAGTGAATTCAATTGCATTCATCCATAGATTGATCCTCGACACTTGAGTGTGGTCAAGCACACTATGATTCATTACACTTGGTGTTTACCGACACCTAGAAGTGTTCGGTGATCTTCTCAAGAAGGTTGTGAGAAGGCTCGGCAAGATTGTGAAGGTTGGAGCTCGCCTACCCGGAGAGGGTAAGAGCTACCTCTAGTGATCGAGGTGATTCAGCTTAATTTATGGAGCCAGTCCGATTTGTTCGGGCTTACCTCAACGTGGACTAGGGAGACCGGCAAGTCTCCGAACACCACGATAAAAAGTGATTGTGACATTTGTGGTTTGCTCTCTTGCACTTCATTTACTTTCAAGCAATTTATTTTCTTAGAACAAATTTGATTGCTTGTATACCTAGAATAGCAAACCTTGACTTAGACTAGAATTATTGTTGCTTTTAGGAAAGTTTATTTGTTCTAGTTGCTATTCGGGGCAAATCAACTTGAATTTAGTTACTACATTGCTTTCTTGTTTTAGGCAAATAGAGTAAGTCATAATTGTTAACTTAAATTAGAAGAAAGTTTTAAAACCGCCTATTCACCCCCCTCTAGTCGGCCTCCTGATCTTACAAGTGGCATCAGAGCTTGGTCTCTCATTATTAGACTTAAACGTCTAGAGAGAAAAGGATGGCTAGCGAGGGATTTGCTATAGAAAAGGCACCTTTCTTTGATGGCTTGAATTATGCATATTGGAAAATTAGAATGTCTATTTATCTTAAGGCCATGAGTCCAAATATTTGGAAAATTATAAATGAGGTCTACGTCATGTCTCTTGATCCATTGCACCTAACGGAACAAGACAAGCGTAACGCTCATTTAGATGCCCAAGCCATGAATGCTTTATTTGGGGCTTTAAGTGCGGACGATTTCAATAGGGTGAGCAACCTTGAAACAGCTCACACTATTTGGACAACCCTTTCCGAAATTCATGAAGGGACGTCCACGGTTAAAGAAGCAAAATTGCATAGGCTTAGGATCAAATATGAGACATTCACAATGTTGTCCCTGAGGACATCAATGAGATGTACACTCATCTCAACAACATTGTGAATGAACTCAAAGGCCTTGGTACTAACCTTTCCGATGTTGACATTGTAAGGAAAATGCTAAGGGCATTGCTAGAAAAATATGAAATGTTGGTGACTCTCTTCCTCAACTCACTCGAGTTGCCAAGAATGACACTGACGCAACTTTTGGGCAACCTCATCACCAATGACCTATACAAGAAGGACAAAGAGGAGCTCTTGGAGCAATCCTCTTCCAAAGGTAAGAAAATCACTACTTTCAAGGCTAAAGCAGTGGTGAGTGAGGAATCCGAAGACGATGAGGAGGATTCCGAAGAGGAGTTGGCCCTTCTAGTGAGAAGGATGAAGAAGTTCATGAGAAGGTGCTCAAACCGAAGCGCAAGTCATGAAAAGGCCAAGAAGGGGCGCTCCTACTCCAACAAGCGATATAGCAACATCCGTTGCTACGAATGCGACGAGAAGGGGCACATTGCTTCTCAATGCCCCACCAAGAAAAATGACAAGGAGAAGTCATCAAAGAAGAAGAGCTACAACGGCAAGAAGAAGCTTCTCAAGAAGCTTCACAAAGATGGCAAGAATGAAGCCCACATTGGCGAGTGGGATTCCGAGGAGGAGTATTCCGACTCCGACTCAAGTGAAGACAAGTCTCCCAAGAAGAAGGGGCTCGTTGGGATCGCCATCAAGAAGGTTTCATCACTATTCTCCACTCCTACATGCCTCATGGCTAAAGGAGAGAATGTAAAATTGCTTGATGACGATGAACCTTCTTATGATGATCTAATGGACATGCTAATTGAACTAAATGAGTTTCTTGGAAAAGAAAATTCAAAATTTAAGGTCTTGAAGAGAGAACACATAACTCTACAAGAATCTTATGAGGAGATAAAGGAAGCTCATGATTTACTTCTCCAAGAAAAGCAAAAGAAATCTTGTACTAGCATTGGAATTACATGTGATATTTTGCCTAGTATAGAGATATCAAAATATAGCATGTCTACATCTTGTGATGATCTTCTTGCTATGCCATGCTCTTCAAACATTGATTCCAAAAATGCTTTTGCTCTTGCTCATGATGATATGCTTGTTAATGAAAATAAAAATTTAAAGGAACAAGTATTAAAATTTAACAAAAGCTTAGAAAGAGCATTCAGGGAAAAGGCAACCCTTGATAAATTATTGAGTGATCAAAGATGCTCATTCAATAAAGAAGGCCTTGGGTATATTCCCAAAAAGGTAAGAAACCGGCATACAAGCCCATAAGGTTTGTAAAGGAAAATGGTAAGTATTGAACAAAATGCCGAGAAATAGGACATGAACAATAAAATTGTCCTAAAGGTAAAATCCAATCCATTGGTTTATATGATTCATGTTACATGCTTTAAAAATCTAAAAATGGAAATGTTATTGCTCATTTTATTGGCACGTCGATTTTTGGTGCTAAAAGGAAAGCCATTTGGGTGCCCAAACCTTGGTTACTAACCTCCAAGAACCGAAACAAATTTGGGTACCTAAAAGAACTAGATTTTCTTTTGTAGGTGAACTACAAAACTGGTGGAAGGTTTGGGTGCTTAATAACGGGTGCACTCAACACATGACCGGAGACCGGAAGATGTTCACCACATTCAAAAGCGGGAGCAAAGAGAAAATCACCTTTGGAGACAATAGCAAAGGGAAGGTACTTGGTTTGGGTAAAATTGCTATCTCAAATGACCTTTCCATTTCAATTGTATCTTTAGTAGAGACATTGAATTTTAATTAGCTATCCGTTGCTCAATTGTATGATTTAGGCTTAACTTGCTCCTATTCTAAAGAAAATGTAATTATTTCAAAATAAAATGGAAATGAACTTGTTTTCAAAAGTTTTAGATTTGGAAATCTTTATTTAGTAGATTTCTCATCTAATGTATCTTGTTTGAAAACATGTTTAATAGCAAAAACATCTTTGGGATGGTTATGGCATAGGAGGCTAGGTCATGTGGGTATGGTTCAACTCAAAAAACTTTTCAAACATGACTTAGTTGTTGGCTTGAAAGATGTGAAGTTTGAGAAAAATATACTTTGTAGTGCTTGCCGAGCCGGGAAGCAAGTTGCAAATTCTCATCCTTCCAAAAGTATCATGTCAACCTCTAGGCCATTAGACCTCTTACATATGGATTTGTTTGGGCCAACAACCTACAAAAGCATCGGGGGCAATAGCTATTGTTTAGTCATTGTAGATGATTAGATATACAAGGGTATTCTTCTTAAATGACAAAAGCGAAGCCTCCGGCATTTTCAAAATTTTTGCAAAAAGGGCCCAAAATGAATTTGATTTTAAAATAAAGAAAATTAGGAGTAACAATGGTTCCGAGTTCAAAAACACTAAAATTAAAGATTTTTGTGATGAACTTGGAATAAAGCATGAATTTTCCACAACCTACACTCCGAAGCAAAACGGAGTTGTAGAAAGGAAAAATCGAACATTAATTGAAATGACTAGGACAATGCTTGATGAATATAATACTTCCGATAAATTTTGGGCAGAAGCTATTAGCACCGCTTGTCATGCCATAAATCGCCTGTATTTGCATTGTCTTTTGAAAAAACTACATATTAGCTTCTCATTGGAAGAAAACCGAACATATTCTACTTTAGAGTATTTGGTTGCAAATGATATATCTTAAAAAAGGGTGTTCGGCTCTCTAAATTTCAAAGTCGATGTGATGAAGGATTTTTATTAGGCTATTCTTCAAATAGTAAAGCATATAGAGTTTTTAATAAAAATTCGGGTTTAGTAGAAGAGTCTTGTGATGTTCAATTTGACGAAACTAATGGCTCTCAAGAAGAGCAAGAAAATTTGGATGATGTAGGAGATGATGGACTACGCAAAGCAATGGAGAACATGCAAATTGGTGACATTAAGCCAAAAGAAGATCCAATATCACCTACCTCATCAAGACAAGTGGAACCACCAACCTCTTCTACAACGAGCAACGTTCAAGTCATAAAAGATGAAGAAAATGATCAACACCCTACTACCTTCAAGATCCATAATGCAATCGCCAAGGATCATCCAATAGATCAAATATTGGGTGACGTGAGTAAGGGTGTTCAAACTCGCTCTAGAGTAGCTTCATTTTGTGAATATTACTCTTTTGTATCTTCTCTTGAACCAAAATGTGTAGATGAAGCTCTAGATGACCCAGATTGGGTCAATGCCAAGCATGAAGAATTAAACAACTTCGCTCAAAATAAGGTTTGGACATTGGTGGAAAGACCCAAGGAGCACAATGTGATAGGCACAAAATGGGTCTTCCAGAATAAGCAAGATGAAAATGGAGTTGTGGTAAGAAACAAAGTAACGTTAGTTGCTAGGGTTATACTCAAGTTGAGGGCTTAGATTATGATGAAACATTTGCACGTGTTGCTAGACTTGAGTCAATTAGAATATTGCTTGCTTTTGCATCTAGCTTTGATATTAAATTATTTCAAATGGATGTCAAAAGTACTTTTCTAAATGGAACAATCTCCGAACTAGTTTATGTTGAACATCCTCCGGGGTTCGAAGATTCAAAATTTCCTAATCATGTTTATAAACTCTCAAAGGTGCTATATGGTTTAAAACAAGCTCCTAGGGCATGGTATGAGCGCCTTCGAAATTTTCTTGTCTCAAAAGGTTTTAAATTTGGTAAAGTAGATACAACACTATTCACAAAAATCATTGGTGATGATTTCTTTGTGTGCCAAATTTATGTTGATGATATTATATTTGATTCTACTAATCAAGACTTTTGCAAAGAATTTGGTGAGATGATGTCTAGGGAATTTGAGATGTCGATGATAGGAGAACTAAGCTACTTCCTTGGACTTTAAATCAAACAACATAAAGATGGGACGTTTATAAGCCAAACGAAGTATGTGAAAGATCTACTCAAGAAATTTGGGATGGAAGAGGCAAAACCCATCAAGACACCCATGGCAACGAACGGGCATCTTGACCTCAACGAAAGAGGTAAGTCGGTAGATTCAAAGCTTTATAGATCCATGATTGGTAGTTTACTTTATCTTACCGTATCTAGGCCCGACATTATGTTTAGCGTTTGCATGTGTGCATGTTTTCAAGCTTCTCCAAAAGATTGCCATCAAATGGCTGTAAAGAGGATTCTAAGATATTTAAAATATTCCTCTAGTATAGGGCTTTGGTATCCAAAAGGTGCAAATTTTGAATTAATTGGATATTCGGATTCCGATTATGCGGGTTGCAAAGTGGAAAGAAAAAGCACCTCGAGTAGTTGTCAATTGCTAGGTAGGTCCCTAGTATGTTGGTCTTCCAAGAAACAAAACTCCGTAGCTCTTTCAACCGCCGAAGCGGAATATGTTTCCGCCGATAGTTGTTGTGCTCAATTACTTTGGATGAGGCAAACCTTGATGGATAATGGAATTAAATTTGAGAAAATGCCTCTCTTGTGTGACAATGATAGTGTTGTCAAGATATCAAATAATCCAGTTCAACACTCAAGAACCAAGCACATAGATATACGTCACCACTTCTTGAGAGATCATGTGAGCAAGGGAGACATTGAAATTAGCCACATCCAAACCGAAGACCAATTAGCGGACATATTCACCAAACCTCTAGATGAAAGCCGCTTTTGCAAATTGAGGAATGAATTTAATGTCATAGATTACTCAAATGTTGCTTGAACTCTTCCCTCATTCAAATTTGCTCATTTGATGTTCTTTTGTGGCATTTTTCATTGAATTTCTCGTTTGTTGGACAAAAGTTCATTACTTTCATAAAAACTATGTTCTTAAACTAGTATTAGCATTATTGATGCATAATGATCCTGAATTATCTTATTTGAGTGCAAAACTAGGGATCATTTGCATTATTTTGAGCTCTAAAGATAAAATTCTGAAAAGTTCCAACAAAATCGAAACTACCACTGGTGTATTCACGGTACTTCTGATTTTCTAGGAAAATCGGAACTACCAGAGTTATTTTAACGGTACTTCCGATATTCCTGAGAAATCGGAACTTCCGGGGCTTTAAGAGTGGAACTTCCGATTTCTGCGAAATTTAATGCTTAGTCCTGTAACAGCCATCTCCCTGCCGTTACACACTTTTAACACTCCTTTTTCCCTCTCTCTCCCTCTCTCTCTCTTCATCTCCCAAAAACCCAACTCCCCTCTCTTTTCCCTCACTCTCTCTTAAAGACACTCCCCACTCTCAGATCTTCAAATCCGAGGAGGTTTCTTCGTCTTTGGACATTCTTCTGCACTTCTAGGGTCCATCTCCTTCAATTTCTCAAGGTAAATGAGATCAAGACCCCCTTTTTATCTTGCTCCAAGGACCCTAGGGCTAGGTTTTGTTTGTTTGAAAATGCAATGATTTTGCTGTAATTTCTTTGGGCAAATTAGTATATTTGGTGTATAATGATGTTTGCACATCCATACCTTGGATTTAATCCAATAAAAACCCCAAAAATTTGAAGATTAAACTTGCCCTAAAAATGACTCAGAAAAATCGGAACTATCGCTCAAATACCCGGAACTACCAAATTCCCGGAAGTTCCAAAATTTGAATGTCGGAACTACCAGATTTCCAGAAGTTCCGCAGTTTGGCTGTCGGTACTTCTGATTTTTCTGAAACAACAGCAGTTTCATCTCTTTTCAATTCAAACATGTACTCCTTTTACCCTAGCTCATTCCTTTTGTTCTTAATTCTTGTTAGAACATGCCGAGGATGAAGAACACCTCCCATAAGTCATATGTCGGGGGTCGGGGTCAATCTTCTTCAGTGGCCCTTCCTGAGCTGACACAAGCAACGGAGGAGGAAAGGGGCAAAGGACCTGCCTCCGACTCTGAGAGTGGATCTGAGGCTTCTCATGATGAAAGTGAGGAGTATGAGTCGTCAGATGAGGCAATACCAGAGGCAGAAGAACCTTAGGTGGATCTCAGAACCATCACAAGTGAGGACTATGCGATCTTGCGATGAAGGAATCAATATGTCCTTCTCATGAACTCTCAAAACCCAAAGTTTCACAAAAATTCTAGGAGCAAGTGTATGTGCAGATATATGGTCCTTCTCGCCTCTTCACACAGCATAAGTATGTGGACTGGGATCATCTGTCGCAGATCGACAAGTACGATGGTGCTTATCATCTCTTTTAGCGAGCAGGTATTCACCAACTTGTCACACTTCAGTCAAGTTACAATGAGGAGATTATCCGCCAATTCTATGCCACCCTATATGTCTCTCCAAACTATGAGCATTTCTCCTGGATCACTGGACATCAGCTTGTGGACAGCAACAAACATGAGTTTGAGTTGGCACTCCACACTGAATCCAGTGCATACGAGAAGGTGTACAGTAAGTCGGCACTTCCAATTGCAAGATACACTGAGTATTATGATCAGAATGCTAGGTTTGTGCCAGGCAAACTGCCAGGGTTGCTTCCCATTCGAAGTATTGTAAACAGAATCATCAATCATACCATTCTGCCTAAGAGTGGTAACTACGACGACATTCGTGGTCATGCTTCGAATTTGATTGATTATGTTATGTGAGGCTAGATGTTTGATGTGGTGGACCTAATCATTAGAGAGATAGACTCCAATAAGACTGATAGAGTCAAAAGGATCAACTATGCCCCATACATCATGGCTCTGATCATTATGAAGACCGAATACTGAGGAGGGCTTGGGACAGTTGTAGGAGCCCAAATATTAACATCCGGAATCCACTGTGATTTTACTGCACTATTCTCTGGATCAGTAGATAGTGCTCACAGTTACAGTAATGAATATCAAAACACATATCATGCGGAAGCGTAAATATAGTAATAGACTTACTAATGGGCCGACTAGGCCGAAATCAATAAATTGCAGCAGCGGAAGAACGAGCACATAGGTGAGACCTTCAGAACATGCCCACAAGCAGCCAACTGGAGGTTCGCGACCTAGCCCTTGGCATCTTCATCTTCTTCGCCAGCATGTCCAGTCGTGTTGCTGAGGCAAGGTGATCTGATTCCTGATCCTGAATTTTGTCGCAAAAGCGAGCGTGAGCACTCCAACCCCGTGCTCCGCGAGCCAATACACAGAATGCAAATAAATAGTATGCATGGCTTAACAAAGGAGAGGCTCGGGTTGTTTTGTTTGCCATAAAACGCGTCTAGTAGCATTTCTATTATTATATCATATTGTTGTTTTTGTGACCTAAAGACTCCTCACTGCAAATGACATCGTTGACTTAATCCACCAAAGACTCACACTCTTTATTAACTGCTGTCTAAGACTCCCAACAGCGATTGCCGTAATTGACTTAATCCACCGAAATTACACTTCCTTTATTGAGTGCTCTCTAAACTCCAAACAACATATGTCATCCTCTATTCAATCCACCGATCATATTCTTTCTGTATTGGTTGCTGTCTAAAACTCCAAACAGCGAATATTATCATTTATATAATTCACCAATCATGCACTCATTGCTGCCTAAGACTCCAAGCAGTGAGGGTCATCCTTTATTTAGATCCACCAATATCTTTTATATTCTAAAATCCAATCTTGTGGTTGCTACTCATCAACTCTTCATTTCTAAATTCTAATGACTATCCAACATAATTGCTTTTAAATCCACCGAATTCCTTCGTATCGGGACTTCCTAATAATTCAATTCTTTTGTTATTGATCCAAAACCATAATTTGTTCTCTCAATAATTAATCTCATTTTCTACTATCTATTTCTAACTAATTCACTAGTATACATCCACCAAGATTATCAATGATTAAGTCTACGACTCACTAGGATACATCCACCAAGAATATCATTGATCAAGATTTTAATCCAATAATTGTTATCATTCCTCCAATAGTCCTAGAAATTCAATTCATCCATCTAGTATTTGATCCAATCCTGTTAATCCCATTTCTGCCATCATCTTCCAAGAATTTATATTAGTTATCAGTGTTGTAATCCCGCAATTACCTTTGCATCCCTAATACTCCAAAAATTATTTAAATCATCTATCTAACCTATATACTCATTTAGACTCCACCAAATTACTTCTCCCAGATCCCACACTATCATTTCCTTTTTATAATCGACCTGAGTCCACCAATATCTTTATGTTTTTACTACAAACTTCCATCTCCCTTACTCATGACCCTGTTTATTCCACCCATATTTTATTTTGTAAGAATAGAAATGCCACTATTTGAAATACAATACATAAAATTTCCTGAGACCTAGCAGCTTTGGAACAAAACATAATGTTCAAGGAGTATTAACATGATTTTCATACATATGGCATCACACCATATGCCTAATAACACCATAATTTTGCCATACATATGGCATCACACCGTATAACATCTTTCAGCGTTATAGCCGCTTAACTTACCACTGGGACAACACCCAGGACAACTCAAATCAGGGCTTTCCACTGCCCTCCACTTTTCCATCCCACCCACAAAACATTTTGAAATAGAACTATATCTGGTTAAGTTCCCATGTCCACCCTTGACCGTGGGCACGGCTATTCGAATAGTTTTGACTCTGCAGAGTTTGCACACTTTACCCACAAGAGACAGTTCCCCCGTTGCCCCACACGATTCCTTAGTCGTGCAGTTGAGCGAACCATCACAGTAACCATTCAAAGTACCTCGCCCCTTCCATCATCTCACCCTATGGGTCGTTCCCACTTGCGGTGGGTCCCATACGTTGTGCGGGATGTTCTCCTTCTGAACGCCTAGCAGATGACTACCACGCTGCTACCACGCCACAGCAGAACCTCACCCTCCGCGGATGTCCCATTCAAGCCCGCCACACAGATAGCCGCTTGCACCACTTCACTCCTCCACTGATGATGATGACTTTCAGGGTTCGGTAAATTTACTAGGCCAAGTTGTACTTTACAGACTTGTGGTTGCACTTGTTTAACATAGGAGGTCATGACAAGATTCAGTCCTTAAGGTATCTGGGCGGTTCTACCACAAACCACACTCTCGTGCACACCTGCACCATACCCCCGAACCATCCGCCCAGATAAATAAGCAATTCGAGGTTTTTGGGAATATAAAATAGCCATATCCAACATACACCAGTCATTACCACCATGACTGCCCAACCCAATTTTTCTCAGGATTAAAAGTGATGCTTGGGCGCTCTCGCGCCCATGAGTATCTAAACAATTCTAAGCATGGCATATATTTAGGGACTTATTTTCGAAAGGTTACTATTATAATTTTTGCTAGGGCGACAAAGTTCACACATTCAAATATTCCAAAGGAGGTGTAATATTATTCAAGGTAAACAATGGGCATATAACTAGAATCTTAAATTAAACATGTATTTGCATATAAAATAACAGCATGCAATTTGATAATTTAAACAAAAATAATTTGCAGAAATGTAGGTTCAACATGATCAAAGTATTGACTCGCCTGGCGCGGTTTACCGCGGTCGTGGGCTCACATAGAGTTGTCTCATGCGATGATCTTTAATTCGTGGTCTTCATCGATCTTGGTCCCGCTTGATCCATAGAACCTTCAGGACTCCAATTTCTAATTACGCGATAAACGACTGAATCCAGATAAAAGCGAATAACTCAAAAGATCCAAATAAATCCGAATAAACTCAATTTAGTTTTATTTTGAGTTAATGGGCGATTCAGGTGATTTGTGGCAGGGTCGGTGGTAGCGTACGATGACTTGATCTTTTATTAATAATCTCTTTTATTGCTTTTATATTTATTAAGGAAGTTCCATGAATTAGGTCAGGCCTATGACTTGGTATACTAGTTTAGTCGTGTATTTGTCGAGCGTAGATTTTCAGGGCATATGATATATGTATAGGTATATGTATATATATAAGTAATGTTTGCAAATTTTAACTTACCGAGTTAATCTTATAGTCTATGTTTATAGCATTTTGTGGTATGATATTTTATGTACCTTCATTTATAACTAGGCTAAGTTTAATTTGAACTAGGATCTATTGGTACGGGTTCCAGTTTGCTATATATACAATTATGCTCAATATTATTAGGTACTAAAGCTAGTGTTAAGGTTTAGTCAAGGGCACTATTATTATCTTGCTTGTATTTTAGCTACTACTAGGCTTAGCTTTATACCTGATTTTAGTTTAAACTTAGTTATCTAGACACAGCTTGGTATATAAGGTCATATTTCGATATCTGCGAGTTAGCAAAACCTACTACAAAATTATATCTAATGGGGGCATGTTAAATACTTGGCATAGATTTTAATTATGATTAAGGGCAGTCCTTAGTTTAGAGCCTTGATTTCATATCTAAACATAATATCCAAACCTTTAACTTTATTTAGAATTTCTTTTCAATTGAGATCTTCACTAATTTGAATATTTAACCGAAGCCACTTTTCTTTATTACTGCCCTTAGTTAACATCCAGATGTTTAAATAATTATCTAAACTATCTCAAGTATTCACCTATGATAACTAATCCATTATTAAATATTTAACATTCATTTGTTTTTTTATATACTAATCAAATTTATTGGCTTTTATGGGTTTTTCCTAAATTACTCAATCGCTCATATGCATACATTTTTAACTACCTTTGATTACTACTAGGGGTATTCTTTTATTTAAGGCCTTACTTTTATAACTAAGTATGATATCCACTATCTTTATGCAGTTTTGAATAATTAATCAAAGTCACCTTTTGGGTAATACCTTTAATTTGAAACTTAGATTTAAATCTATAACATTAGTTACTTATATATAACATTTAACCTAATATTAAATTTCAAGTAACCTGATCTTATATCCTAATTAAATTTATTACCCCCTAGATTATTCCCTAATTTTTCTGGATTTATTTATTGAGTGAACTGGATAGATAAACTAAGAACAAAATGGAAGAAAAGGTGCAGGGGGAGATTCGAACCTGGGACCTGACGTTTAACATTTGGCTTGGCTGGCCAATTGAGCGGCCGCCCGCTTGTGACCGATGGAGGGGAGAGTATTAGATGGAACAAGCGCAGGGGAAAACTCAAAACAGAGCAAGGCGGCGGCGCCGGGAGTTGGCCTTGCCGGCGGCAGACGGTGGCCGGGGAGAAAGCGACGACCCACAAAAGGGGTTGATCGGAGGGGAAATGACCTAGAGGTGGCGGCGCGCTGGTCGGAATGGCGGCGAGGTGAGCGGGTGACAGTGTAATGCGGCCGGCGGCGAGATGCGCACGGGGTGACGGCGCCGGAGGGGGCAGGAGAAGGAGGTTCGGGTGGGCGAGAGCTGGAGGGGGTCACGGGGAACCCACCGGGAGCAGCAGCGGGGCCGGAGAGGGGCCGAGGCGGGCTGGCGGCGATGGCCCGCGGTGGTGTGGGGAAGCTCGCGTCGCCGGCGGACTGGGGTGGGGGATGGCTCTGGCCGTCGGTGGGGTTGAGTTCACGATGTCGAGGTGTAGCTGTGGTGCGATGGAATTGGCCTAGGGCCAACCGAGGGGGAGATGGCGGTGAAGATGGCGGCGGCCGGCCGGAATGAAGGAGAGGGCGGTGCATGAGTTCCCGTGCGTGAGATTTCAATTAAGTAGGAAGGGAGAAAGGAGAGGGGTGGAGGCGCGCTATGGCGCAGCTGAATTGGCCGGAGGTCCGCCGGAGGACCGGGAATGGCGTCGAGGCGCCGCGGCCGGCGCACGGCAGAGATTGGGAAAAGCAACGGAGGAAGGAAAGGAACCGGGCAAAATGACCAGGGGGTTTGCGCACGGAATGAGAGAGGGCCAAGGCCATGTATAGTCGCAGAGGGGTGGGGAAGCGCGGTGCTGGCGGAGGACCGAGCGGAGCGGGAAGGACCGGAGGGCAACGACCGGCACGGGGCTCGGGGCGGCGCCTGGCAGGAGCGGCGCGGGGCTCGGCATGGCGCAAAGCAGGGCAGTGGCAGGCGACGGAGGGGACGAGACGAGCGGCGCTGCGCAGAGAACAAGGGAAAGGTGTCGTGGAGGCTGCTCAGCCATGGAAGAGGGGAGAGGGAGAAGAAAAGAAAAGGAGGAGGCGCTCCGCGCGGGGGAGAGAAGTCCCGACCGTGCGGTCGGCAAGGAAAGCAGGGGTCGGGCCCGCTGGTAGGATAGAGAGAAAAGAGAGGGAGAGAGAGGATTAGGGAGTGGGGCCCACATGTAAGTGAGAGAGAAAAAGAGAAAAGGGAAAAGAAAAAGGAAGAGAGGCTCAAGCATTTTCTAGATTTTTTTAATTTAAATTTTTACTTAAGCTTTGTATTTAATTTTTGCGATAAATTGTATATATAAATTTTGAATGTCCAAATTTGGGTTTTGTATGCTAATTAAATTAAAAGGAGGAATTTCCAGCTCAACCTTTTAGAGATATGTTTTAATATTCTTTTCGATGTCGTTTTATAAATCTTGAATTTTAAATTCAAGACTTTAGGGTTTGAATTCGTGATCTGCAATGTCATCTTCCATTTTTATTATTTACATGATCTTATTTATTTTCGAGATTATCCTTGATTATTAATTTGCATGTCTCAAAACTCAGAAAGATTTCAAATAAATATTCGAAAAGAATTTGAACGCCAGCAAATTGCAAGCGAAAATTTTAAAATTTTCGTATCCTTGAATACCCAAAATTTGGGATGTTAGAACAGTGCACAAGCCTTGCAAGCCTCGCGCAGATCCTCCAGTTCTTGCTCCTCCTCGTCCTTGTGTTCAGCCACAGGAGCCTACCGATCCTCCTCCCTAGGGCGAAGGTGATGTCACTCTCTCTCAGATCTACTTCACCGTGCTCCAGATTGAGACCTCCAATCAGGTTGCTACCCTAATTTCCACTATCTCTTCTCTCGGGGACCGAGTTTTGTCCCTTGAGAGTGTCGTGGCTCGTCCGTCTTCTCCGGTCCGCTACACCCGTCGTCGTCATCGCAGCCCTTCTCCTCATGCCTCGCAGGATTAGCTCTCTTTTTGGTATCTTGATGCCAAAGGTGGAGAAAAGGTGCAAGGAGAAGAATGAAAGGAAGGGGAAAGAAGCAAAATAAACTTTTATCTATCATATTTGCTATGTAATAAAGTATGGTGTAATGAGCCATGTAATGCTCAAACTCTTTAGATGCTTAGCTTTAATTTCCTATGCATGATGTAATGGACTATGTTTGGATTATGTTTCTTAAATGTTGTTTCCTTGTCTATGCATTTCTTTGAATATCGTGTTACTTTCATAACATGATGCTTCCTTCATTTGAAACAAACAAAGGAGACCCTGCATTTTAAAAACAAAATTGGATGCACATGTTTAGGGGGAGTCTCTCGATTTTGTTCTTTCAAATGCAAATATACTCCCCATACTCGTCATTGCTAAAATAAGAATTGTGATATACAACTTTCTAACAAGGAGTATATCCAAATCTTTATTCTTCTCACATATTGCTTATGTTGTCATCAATTACCAAATGGGGGAGATTGAAAGCATCTAGGCCCCTAAAAAGATTGGTTTTGGTAATTAATGACATTATGTGAACATGGGACTAACATGTGCGTTAAGTGTTTGGAAGGATTAGTCCCGGAGGCAAAGTAAGAGATACACAAAAGATTTCATGAGATTCAAAGAACTCCAAGACAAAAAGTAAACAGTTTAGGGTTCTTTTATTTTACCGGTCTTAGGAGAAAAGTTGGAAGACCGGATTATAGATAAATGCCATACTATTAAGAGGGATCATGGTAATTAAGTGCTTGATTTCATGTTTTTGTGCCTTATGGATCAATTTAGGATCATGCAGGCACTTTAAAATAAAATTGAATGCTATAACTGTGCATTGTCAGAAATATCGGAAGTACCGGCGTTTAAATAATGGAACTTTCAATCGGCTGGACGTACCAGAGTTAAAATCGTGGAACTTCCGATCGACCGGAAGTATCGGCTTCCAAAGCAGAACGTTTTTCCAGAGAGCGACCGCAAGTAAACTTAGTCTCTCGGAAATCGGAAGTACCACCAGTTCAACGGCGGAAGTTCCGCTAGGTAGGAAGTTCTGAACATCGAAAGTTCCAGCAAATGTGAGCGGAACGTTTTTTTCTAGAAAGCAACCTTTTCAAAACTTAACATCAGGGACATCGGAAGTTCCGAGCCTCTATCGGAACTTCCGGAAATCCGGAAGTACCACATTTTCAATGGCAGAAGTACCACATTTAATGTCAACGGATACTTCTAACTCTCTGACATAGCCGTTCTGAAGCCTCTGCAGAAAAACGGAAGTTTCAGAATTTGTACTGCGGAACTTCCGATTACCCTGAATTTTCAGAGTTAAGTGTTACAACGGCTAGTTTTGTTTGGTGGAGGTATAAATTCGACCCCACCAGCACAAGAACATATTGTTGAACCATCATGGAGCACCCTTGAGCTTAGAGCAACCTCTTACACCTCATTTCATCGTTCGTGCATTTAATTGAGGTAGTTGAGTGAATTCAAGTGCATTCATCCATAGATTGATCCTCGGCACTTGAGTGTGGCCAAGCATGCTGTGATTCATTACTCTTGGTGTTTTTCGACACCTAGACGGCTTGGCGGAAGTGTTCGGTGCTCTTGTCAAGAAGGTTGTGAGAAGGCCCAGCAAGATTGTGAAGGTTGGAGCTCACCTACCTGGAGAGGGGAAGAGGTACCTCTAGTGATCGAGGTGATTCAGCTTAATTTGTGGAGCCGGTCCGATTTGTTTAGGCTTACCTCAATGTGGACTAGGGGAGACCGGCAAGTCTCCGAACACCACGGTAAAAAGTGATTGTGTCATTTGTGGTTTGCTCTCTTGCACTTCATTTACTTTGAAGCAATTTATTTCCTTAGAACAAATTTGATTGCCTGTATACCTAGAATTGCAAACCTTGACTTAGACTAGAATTATTGTTGCTTTTAGGAAAGTTTATTTGTTCTAGTTGCTATTCGGGCCAAATCAACTTGAATTTAGTTACTACATTGCTTACTTGTTTTAGGCAAATAGAATAAGTCATAATTGTTAGCTTAAATTAGAAGAAAATTTTAAAACTGCCTATTCACCGCCCTCTAGTCGGCCTCCTCGATCCTACACAGTCCCCACCAGTCAGCGCCACCCTTCTCTCTCTCACTGCACCTGGGCCCCACTTGTCAGACCCTTCGTCCCCGCCGCCTTCTTCCTCCACGCGCCCACCTCCGTCTTCCCGCCGAAACCACCGCCCCCTCCTGCATGCGCACCACCACCCCACTCCCACCATCTCCGCGCCTACCTTCCCCTCTTCTCGTGCCCATCGCCCACCTCCCCACTCCCCTCTCCCCGCAACGGCCGCCGCCCACCTCCACCCCTCCGGCGACCGATTCCCGCTCCCCTCCCCCAACCCTATCTAACCCCCCTGAGCATCTCCTCCCACCTCGCTCCGCCCTCCTCTTCCCCTCCCGAGAGCTCCAGCGCCGCCACACCGTGCACCTTCGCCTCTGCCGCAACCACCAACATCGGTGAGAAATCGCCGCCGCCTTGGCCACTTCTGAGCCTCGCCATCGACATCCCCGGCTTCCCTGCCTCTCTGCGAAGCCCATGCGCCCCTCCTCTATGCTCAGACGCTGCCGGAGTGCCATCCCCGCCACCACCCGAGCGCCGCTGCCGCTTCCCCCTCGTCGTCGGCCGCCTCCTGTGCTCGCCGAGCCACGCTCAAGGTAGAATCGGACTCCCCTCCTCCTTTTCTCTCAGTTCTACCCCTCGCTAGTTGCCGCCGTGCACCGGAGTGCCATCACCGCTGTAGCCCCCGAGCCCCTCCTCGCTGGCGCAGCCTTGTCACCGTCAGTGCCGACGTGGCAGTGGCGTGGGTGCCACTTGGAGCCCGGTGGCACGCCACCTCGGCCACACCGAGCCACGTAGAAGCCACACTATTCGGACATCGCCACCTCCCCCCTTTTGGCCCATGTGGAAGCCATGTGTGTGCCACCTGGGGGCCACCTCAGCATTCAAGCCTACGTGGCAGACACGTCTGCTGCCACGTCAGCACCAGAAGGCCCTTGACCCACGTGGCAGCTACATTAATGCCACCTGGTTGCCACGTCAGTAAAATTGCCCAATCATCAGCCACATCAGCACCATGTCAGCACCCTGCCATCTCAGCCCACCCTCTGGTCCATGGACCTCGTCCATGTAGACCAGGGCCCACCTGTCAGTGGGCCACCCCCAGGGTTGATGTCAGCTGGCGTCATAAATCCGGATTTCCAATAGAAAAATAATTCAGCCAAAAAGAAAATCCCTGTTAACGTGATAATTCCTATTTTTCTTTAGAAAAATAATTTCAAAAATCTAGTTTATTCATTTTCTCTTATTTCAAACTTCCGAGAGCCCGTTCTCATCCATCCTAACTCCAATTGAGCTCATTCAAATTTATAAATTCATCAAAAATTCCCCTCTATCCATTTCTACCCTCCATTTAAATATTTAAAGTTGTTTTGAATTTATTTTGAATTTATTTGAGTTTGATGGATTATTTTCACGTGTAGCCTACGACGATTCAAGAAATTTCTTTGACGACCACTCTCACCCCACTGCAGAGCAAGGCAAACCACACTCCTTGACCAAGTTGTACCTAGTTTGCAAATAAAATTATCTTGATTTAAATTACATTGCATGCTTAATTTTGATTCAACGTATTTCAACTTAGTTTTAAATTTAGTTAATGCCTACTTGTTAATTACTCCGTTGATGTTGAATGCCTCGATACCTTGTCACCATAGATTAAAACTCTAGTTAGTACACTAGTATGGCTAGAGACTATTTGGACAACAAATGCTTAGTCTTGCTTAGAAATAACTTTGGGAGGGATATCTTTTCACATAAAATGACGAACTTTTCACATGAAATGATGAGCTTCTTGAATATATTCTTGACTTCGGTGAGTCAAGAAGGTTTATAAAATTATTTCAAAATAAAAAAATAAAATCTGGTTTAGACCGAGGCTAATGGTTTGGTGGAGGGTGCAGGCATGCACTGTTGTTCGAAGACACAGTGTTGATTGTCGTGCACAGGGGGTATGTGGTAGAGCCTAAGTCAAATTAAGGACCGGTCTGTGAGCTATTGTTACAAAGCCTATCATGCTTAGAGATGGCAATGGGTACCCGAAACCCGATACCTGATGGGTTTTTATTCTATTAGGGCATGGGTCTGAGTCAATTTCCTAACCCATGGGTCTCTTAATGGGCAAAAAGCCCAACCCATCGGGTCTGCCGGGTTCGGGTACGTTCATATAGTACCCAAACCCGTAAACCCATGGGTAATATAAACCCGATCCATAGGAGTTATAAACCTAGGCTCCCAGCCTCCCAGGCAAACCAGCCCAAAGCCCATTAGCCATTTAGCCCCAAGCCCCCAAATCCAATGCGGCAATACCCCATTACCCATACGACTAACCCTAGCTAGCACTTGGTCACGGTCACTACTCACTCCTCCCCAGTCCCCACCCCGATTCAACAGCCGCCACAGCGGCGGCGCATCTGGCGCTCCGCGCTCGGTCTCCGGCAGTCTCCACGCTTGCCCTCCCGTCCCGCAGCTCCTGCTCCTGCTCCCGCCACTCTTGCCGCACGCTCTCGCTGTCGCCTTGCCTTCCATTCAGCCCGCCGCCCCCACGCTGCAGCCAACGGGCGTCGCAGCAGTAGGCCCTTGGCCATGCCGCTGCCCTCCGGCTCCAACAAAGATGGCCGGTGAACTTCTTCCTCCTCTCCATTAACCATTGTTGCAGCTCGCATTAGTGACCCTACGGGCGACCCGTGGGTACCCGTTAACCCAGTGGGCATGGGTCTGGGCAAAAATCTGCACCCGTCACGGGCATGGGTTTTTTAGCGGGCACGTCTAAGTTTTTTGGGCACGGGTTTAGGATAGCAAAACCCAGCGGGTTTGTGCCTGTTGCCATCTCTAATCATGCTACCACAAGGCTGGTATGGGACAGTCCTGGCTGAATAATTTGCAGGTCCCAACTTGAGTCATGTTGTAGGTTGAAAGTGAGCGTGGCGTGTGCCATGTGAAGTCTCACTCGGCTCAAGAGGGGGTCCTGTTCTGGTGGATTCCTTACTGGGGTGAAACCTTAGTGTTGGCTTGGTCAGGTTAAAGGCTTTGCATTGTAAAAGCCTTGTCATGATCTCCTCGCCGCACACCTAAGGAAGTGTGTTAATTGCGTGGCAATATGGGATGATCATGTCTTGTGGGTAAAGCTATACAACCTCTGCAGAGTGTATAATCTATCCGGGATAGCCATGCCCACGGTCGTGGGCATGCTGAGTGAAAGTTTTTCATGGATTAGACTTTGTTTTTCAAAATGATTTTCGAAAACCGTGTGGATGGATGGAATCCATGAGAGATTGAAAACATATGGATGGATAGAATCCATACGAGTGTTTGAAAAGCTTATGGACGGATGGAATCCGTGAGTAGCTGAAAGCGTGTGGATGGATGGAATCCATACGAGATGTTTTTGGAAAAGATGGTCCGGGTGGGATGCCCATGGATAGGTTGGTGTTTGGTCGGAGACTGCACTAATGGTATTATTTTCAATTACAAGTTCTGTTTTACTTACTATATTTAATTCAGCAATTTCAATCTATCTACTATATTTCATTAAATGTTGTTTTATGCAAACTAACCCTATAAGCCTTCCATTGATGCCATTATCATTATGTTGCATTTCTCCGTGTGACTTGTGGAGTACAAGTTTGTACTCACCTTGCAATCTCCATACAGAGGAAGATGCCTTCGACTTCGGTGAGGACCTGGACGAATAGGCTGCGTCTTATTGTCGTTTGCCTGTGGGCAGGCTTGGGCTTCGCTTCTTATTTGTTTGCTTCTACAGTTATTTGCTTTATTATTGTTGCCAATGAGCGTTGATGTAAGACTTGGCCATAAGGCCGTACTCTTTTATTTAATATAGTTAGTTATTTGTGCTTAATATGTATCTTTGTTCTGCTGTGTGCACTAGTTGTTCTTGGACTAGTGCGATTTACCCAGAGGATCTAGGAGTTGTTGCTCTGGGGTCCGACAGAGGAGCAGGCGGCATGTGCTTGAAATTGCCATGGATCTGGTAGCTATGACACGATTTGGCCATCTTGAGGCAATCAGCCAAGATACCGAGCCAATAATATCCTGCTAGCCTGATGCTGTGGTACATTTTTGGCCCACTTGGGTGCCCACCACAGACTCCATGATGCACCTCCCGTAAAACTTGATCAGCTTCTCTATGATCGACACATTAGAGAAGAACTTCTTGCCCATAAGATCGTTTGTAGAGGACACCATTCTTGTAGGTATAAGAAGGGAGGCGACGTTGAAGCTGGTGCCTTTCTACTAAATCATTAGGCAAACTGCCATGTTTGAAATAATCAAGGAATGGCTTGCGCCAGTCATCTTCGGTGGTGACAATGGTCATCATAGTGTTGACTTCGTATTCTACTAAAATAAGTTCGAGGACACCTGGGAGAAGCCATCTCTCTTCAATAGTTATCCGCATTGGTTCACCTTCTGGGAGGACAAGTGCTGCCTCGAGCTTAGCCAAAGCATCTGCTAGTGCATTTCTACTACGCGGTACATGCAAGACTTCGATATGATCGAACTCTTCATAAGCTTCGAGCTGCATTATAATATGGCATGAGCCTTGGCTTGCGAACTTCATAGATATCATTTACTTGTCGAACAATGAGTTGTTAGTCACCATGAGCCCATAGAGAATGTATCTCTATAGAGAGTGCTAATAACAGACCGAAGATTAGCGCCTCATACTCTACTTCATTGTTAGAGCATTCCTTTTTAAGGAGTGAGAATGAATGATGTATCACCCCTCCCTATGGTGTTTTAAATACCAACCCCATGCTAGCTCTCCACCTTGGAGTACCATCAGGATCATTCTTTACCCCAAGAGGCCCCATCAGAGTAGAGGTCCCAAGGTGCTTCAACCTCAGTAGCGAACACTTCCTCATCTGGCAAATCGGTGATAAGGGGAGGGTTATCTGGCACAGGGTGTGCTGCTAGAAAATCTGCTAAAGCTTGGCCCTTTACTGCTTTCTGGGGTACGTAAGTAATGTCATATTCCATCATGAGCAGGGCCCATTTACCCAGTTGCCTTGCAAGCATCGACTGGCTTAACATGTACCTTATAGGATCCACTCTGGCCATGAGTTGGACTTGGTGTGTTAGCATATAATGTCTTAGTTTCTTTGGAGCAAATACCAGGGCCAAGCAAAGATTTTCTATGGGCAAGTAATGATGCTTGGCACCGACTAGTGTGCGGCTTAAGTAGTAGTATGCCACTTCTTTTCCATCATCATTGTGTTGAGCTAGCAAAGTGCCTAACGAGGCAGGCTACATTGCAATATAGAGGATAAGAGGGCGCCCTTTTACAGGAGCTACCAGCACGAGAGGATTAAGCAAGTATCTCTTGATGCTATCGAACCCATTTTGACACTCTTCGTCCCATATGAATGGTGCACCCTTCTTCATGAGTTTTGCGAATGGTTGTATGCGCCCCAAGAGATTACTTGTGAAACACCGTATGTATACTAATTTTCCTTGCAATGACTTTAACTTCATTAAATTATCTGGAGGTGGTATTTCAAGAATCACCTTGCTTTTTTCGGATGGATCTCTATGCCATGGTGTTGCACCACAAAGCTAAGGAAAATGTTGGATTGAACAGCAAAAGTGCACTTAAGCGGATTCATCTTAAGCTGGTGGCAGCGCAAGCGTTCAAAGAGCACTCGGAGATCCTCCTGATGATGCTTGCAGTCTTTGGTCTTCACGACCAGATCATGAACATAACATTCCATTGAGCCATGTATAAGATCATCAAAAACGTACGCCATGCCATGTTGATAGGTAGCACCGGCATTCTTTAGGCCAAATGGCATAACTGTGTAGTAGAAATTACCTTTTGGTGTTCTAAATGTTGTATTGATGGCATCCGCCACATCCATCTTTATTTTATTATAACCTGATAACGCATCCATAAAGGACAAGGCACCATGGCCTATGGTTAAATCAATAACGATTTCTATGATAGGAAGAGGGAAATTGTCTTTAGGACAGGCACGGTTTAGATCACGAAAATCTATACACATGCGCACTTGTCCATTCTTCTTTTGGACTAGGACAATATTGGCGAGCCAACGGGGGTATTGTACCTCCTTGATAAAGCCCGCAGTGATAAGCTTATCCACCTCAGCAATGACTTTGTCTTGAAATTCTAGCCATAAACGACACGATGGTTATTTACCGGTCGGGCACATGGGTCAATAGCCAGCTTATGTGTAGCAACACGAGGATCAAGCCCCGACATTTCTTTGTAAGTCCAAGTGAAGCAATATCAGTATTCCAGCAAGAAGCTTTTGTAGTCCTCCCGTTCTCTAACTGTTAGAGTAGCACTAACAAAGGTGGGTCGTGGATCATCATTAGTCCCTAGGTTGATCTCCACCAGATCATCAATAGTAGGTTGTCCTCCATCCTCGAGTTGCTGAGGAGCGGGGACAATGTCAAACATTTCTTCTTGTTTATTAGCGAGGACATCAAGTGATAATGCCCTTTGAGAGGGTTGACCTTCAACATTATCTCTCGTTGTGATAGATAAAGTGCCACAAAAAGCTTGACGATATCTTTTGAACTCTCCATCTCCTTCATTAGAGGAGTGATGTCTTGTGTAGCCAATCCCGTACTTTGGTTGGAACTTGCGTCTTCTTTTCATAAAATTCTCTGTTTGATCCCACCATTCCTCACATACAACCGGCGGCGGTGGCATTCATTAATTCCATCGAAGTGTAAATCTGGCCTTCTATAAAATCTGAGCCATCCTAGGCTCAACCTTCATTATCAATGTTACTTCCTCTGCATCAAGCAGGGGCAAGAAATTCAAATATAGCTTCACATTGTTGTGCTTGAGGAACTTTGTAGAAAATAGTTGGAAGCATACAACTAGGATGCTTGGGACGGCTCAAACTTCTAGTGGAGTAATCATTGACACATAGAGTGACAGGGGCTGTACGTCACAACCACCCTTTGTCACCTCTTCTACCTCCGCCGCTCTTCCTTTAACTAATTCACTTAAAATGGGTGGGGCCTCTAGTTTTGGATTCCTACATGCCCACAGCGTAATCACAGATGGCGCATCATTGCTAGTCATGAGCAATTTGCAGCCTCCATCACCTACATCACTTTTAGCAGTTAGAGGATTATGTTTTGAAGACATCATAGAGCATGAAGATTTTCCCAGTGAAGAAGTCATAAGCTTTATCGGAGGTTTCTTAGCAGATCTTAACCTAATCGGCATTATCACGGGGGTCCTTGCCTTCAGCAGCAATGGAGCAGCTATAGAAGCAGAGGCACCTCATCTCGTGGAGTTGGTTGTCTATCGGGATCTCCAATTGGGAAGTAATATTTTGCATCTGCGTGATGTGATTCTTCAATAGTGTAGGGAGCAATATTTCTGGCAATACGTTATTGCATCCCATTTCCATCTTAAAATTTCAAGCATTGATGTAGAGTAGAGGGTGAGATCGACGACCAATAAGTGCAGCAAAGATGGGAGGAGAACCAGGTCCCATTGGGCGTACCATTTTGTTTGACGCGAGAAATCGCTCACAGATTTCTTGCCCTGAGGTATAAGGTGCGGGCGTGCTAGTGTACTAAAGTATACAAAATAAATAAACACAAGAAAAGATAGGGAAAACTTGTATTTATTCATTCATTTGAGAAGAACAAAATTATAAGTTCCCTTTATATATATGCGCTCCATACCTTTCTTTGTGTAGCAGCTCTAACATAGGCGATGTGGTGTCCTGGTTCCTGGGGCCTAAGAAGGCTCCTGGTTAATTACATCCACAGGGTAAATCTGCAGAATACCTCTGATTAAGCTGTGCATTGGTCATCATCTTCAGTCTTCGCTTTATGTTCTCCATGCAAGGGATGAGTGGTTAACAAAGGTGTGGGCGTTGGCATTATCCATAGCCTCGTCGGTCTATGGAGCCATTGATAGTGTGGTCGTCACACTGACCACGCCCTCCCATGCCATTCGACCTCATCAGTATCAAATGGACACAATGGAAGTGATTTGAAGTATGCATGATTAACGTCTAGCATGACCAGTCTAACAATAATGGCAGCAAGTTGAGGACATATTAGTAGTCAAAGATCACATGGTCAAAATCCAACAGATGTCACACATGGTTGAAGGTCATCATAGTCGGAACTCATTTAGGAATGCATGTGGTTGAAATCCACAACGGTCAAAATCCAACGGAAGAAAGCCCGTGGTCGAAATCCATCATGATCGAACCCCACTGGTAGCACTTTGTGGTCAAAAGTCACTATGGTTGAACTCATCAGAAGATGCCCGTTGTTGACAGTCACAGTAGTTGAAACCCATCGGAAGATGTCTGTGGTCGAAAGCCACTATGGTCGAACTCATCAGAGGATGTCTGTGGTCGATAGTCACAATAATCAAAACCCATCAGAAGATGTCCACGGTCAAAATCTACCATGGTCAAAGCACATCAGAAGACGTCTATGGTCGAAATCCACCGTGGTCGAAACCCATCGGAAGATGTCCGTGGTCAAAATCTACAGTGATCGAAACCCATCGGAAGACTCCCGTGGTCAAAATCCACCATGGTCAAGACCCATCGGAAGATATTTGTGGCTGAAATCCACTGTGGTCGAAACCCTCCGAAAGATGTCTGTGGTCGATAGCCACCATGGTCAAAATCCATTGGAAGATGCCCGTTGTAGACAGTCACAGTAGTCGTACAATATACATGTAAAAGTACCGTGGCACATTGGTTGTAGGACGTACTCACTAGAGTAATTTAGCACGTGGTCATAAGACATGCTCGTAAAAGTAGTGTAGCCCAGAGGTTGATCATCACCATATCACCATGGTTGTAAAAGTGATGTAGCACCATGGTCAAACATCATGGATCACCATGATCCTGGGCGTACTCATAAAAGTACTATAGCACAACGAGTCAAACAGGGCACCTATGAAGCTTGGTCGTAGGGGAGTACTCATTGCAGTACTGAAGCACCGTGATCAGAGATCTTTATTTAAAGAATTATGCATACAATTGGTGCTCGGTAGCACTTGGGCAACCCAAGCGGTCGACACTGCTCAGATACAATGAGTGGTCGAAGGCACATGACTTCAGCAAGTGGTCATATGCATCCATCTTTGAGGAGCGGTCAGAGGCATTCGGCTTTAATGAGCAGTCAAAGGCGTTCGGCTTCGATGAGCAGTCAAAGGCGTTCGGCTTCGATGAGCAGTCAGGGGCGTTCGGCTTCGATGAGTGGTCGAAAGTCTTTATCTTCGAGGAGCGATCAGTGGCACTCAACTTCACTAAGCGGTCGAAGTGCATGTCTTTGAGGAGCGATCAGAATGTCCATCTTCAAAGAGTGATTGGAGGCATTCAGCTTCAACAAGCAGTCAGAGGCATTTTGCTTTGATGAGTGGTTAGAAGCGTTTGTCTTTGAGGAGCGATCGGAGGCACTCAACTTCAGCAAGTGGTTAGAGTGCACGTCTTCGAGCAGCGATCAAAGTGTCCATCTTTAATGAGCAGTCAGAGGCATCTTGGCTTCAACAATTGATTGAAGATGTCTAATCGACTACAGATTAGATCCCTTCCAGAGCTGTACTTTCCATATCAAGAGATTTGTTAAGAATTACTTCTATCAGATGGGGACACGGTGCGATCATCTTTCCATTGTGAAGACAAAGCATCCTGAATCAATCTTTTCTTTCCATCTCTGGGCATAGGTTTCTATAAATTAGCCATGCACCTTGCAACCAGTCAAGAACATGCGGACGTATGAGGCACGGCGCTACAACTGATTGAAACATGGTCGTATGAGGCATGATGCCACAGTACTCATGGTCGTAATGAGGTGCTGATGTCAAAGCATCACGGTTGACACAATGTGGTCATAACGGCCAGTTGACCCAACATGGTCGACCCAACATAAATGAAGAACATACTCGACACACCACATGGTCGAAGACGTGGTCGCAAAACATGGTCGTATCTGACCTTAGAAGTTCATACTCAGATGCTTTTGACCTCATAGCCATATGAGGCGTAATGCTTTAACTTAAAAATGTTTATACAAAAATCACCAAACTTAAAAATGTTTATACAAAAATCACCAAACACTTACAACCATAGATGCCATACGACCATGGTTGCTTTAACCACAGCTGCCTTACGATCACGTCCAACACTGACCGAGTTCTCAAACTTTCAACTGCTGCTTCGACCATGGCACATTATCTCGATGCTACGACCATGGTACATAAGTCTCATGCGCACACACGACCTTCATGCACCCACTAACTCTACTAACTTAGGCCTATTCTCATGCCTCCTAGAATCACTCCATGATCTGCACGAGACCGCTTCTCATGGCTACAACTGCTTCACACGGCTGTGATCGCTTCACACGACCACCCACGTGTTCTGACTTCCCTCGTACCCAGATACTTCGACTGAGTACTGACTACGACCACTGCAGGTTCTACGACTTACGACCATGGTGTCCTACGACCACGGCTGCCTTACGATCATAGTACCTTATGACCATGGCTACCTTACGACCATATAGCCTTACGACCACGGATACCTTATGACCATGCATGCTTCGACCATGGCTGCCTTACGACCAAGTCTGAGCACCAACTGAATTCTCAAACTTCTGACTACTGCTTCGACCATGACACATCGTCTCGATGATATGACCACGGAACATAAGCCTCATGCACACACACACGACCTTCATGCACCCAGTAACTCCACTAACTTGGGCCTATTCTCATGCCTCCTAGAATCACTCCACAATCCGCATGAGACCACTTCTCACGGCTATGACCACTTCACACGGCTATGATCACTTCACACGACCGCCTAGTCTTCTGACTTCCCTCGTACCTGGATGCTCTAACCAGGGAAAAATTTTTCGTTTTGAAATTTATTTCGGAGGGTAACGGAAGAGGCGAAATGACCAAAATTTCGGTATTTCGGTGAAAATTTCGGTCAAACGATTCAAATCGAATTTGAATTTTAAACTTGAAAACTAAGGATAAATAGAAAGTGAAGCACACTTCTTTCATAAGTTGTCTTCTGGTCTGGTGGCAATGGGCTTATATCAGCCGCGATTGGTCCCGGGTTCGAGTCCATTCAAACGCGCTCATTTTATTTCTCATTTATTTGTCCTTTACGTGGGACCCACATGTCAGGAATACAGTAAAATCCGGAAAAAATTGGTGTGGGCGGTGGGATTTGACCCCGCGTCGGCTAGGTGCGCGTGGAGAAGACTGGCCATTGGGCTAGAAGGGGATATATTGCCAAACAGGTGTTGTGTCTTTTATATTAATCCCTTACAATTCAAACTTTAACGAAATATTTGACCGCAATGAACTTTTTTCGTTTGGTAGCGAAAGTAACGAATTTTCCGAAATTTCGGCGAGATTTCGCCGAAATTGTGAACCCTGGCTCTAACTACTACAGTGTTCTTCCGAGTATTGACTACGACCACTGCAGCTGTTATGACCACTACAGCTTCTATGACTAACGAACATGGTGTCCTACGACCGTAACTGCCTTACGACCATAGTGCCTTATGACCATGGCTACCTTATGACCATAGAGCCTTACAACCACAAATGTCTTATGACCATGGCTGTCTTATGACCATGTTGCCATGACCACATTCGAGCATCGACCGGGTTCTCAAACTTCCGACTGATACTTTGACCATGGTGCATCATCTCGATGCTACGACCATGATACATCAACTTGAAGCTTCAACCACAACTTCTCATGTACTCGGAGTCTTTGACTAACTTCGTGCTCGATGTCTTCGACTGCCTTGTACTCAGAACTATAGAACATTACGAAAACAGGGGACAAGTGTGAGACTTAATACATCAATTACAAAAACATTACGAAATCATTCTTTGCCAACTCAATTTTGTGTGCCTTCACAATAGTACCTAGAATAAATTTGCATTACTTTTTCAATAGAACAAATTTGCAAAATTTGTGTTACTTTCAGTACAATGCACTCTAATGCAATTGTTCTTATCGATAACATTCCTCTACATCTCGTTCTCAAATACAATTACATATCATTACTCACTACCATCCTATATAATCTTAAAGATACAGTCAAAGTGTCATCTAGTACAGACTATTGGGCATTAAAAAGAAATAAGCCCCAAACCTCTCCATGGCTACATGAAGCTCTGAAGCCAAACAACATATCAAATCGCACGATCATGAAGGGATTAGAATTCTAGATCCACAAAATCATGAAGTAAAGGGAACCTCTCCACAACATTGACCTTCTCCAACCATATATCGACGAGTTCATGGTCTATCCTTGATTCCGTATAGCAAATCGAGAAAGACAATAGCACCCAAAAAATCTACCAACAAATCAGAGGGAACAAGATCTCAACTAAAATTTATAGTGAAGTACACATATGATAAATCGAGAAATTTTTCGGGATGAAATCAAAGAGATAATCTTTTGATTGGGGATGCCTGGCTGAGGTCACTCAGGTGGATGAAGCCAGCGGAGCAGTTGAGGTCACCGCCGAGGGGGTAGCTGGTGCGCTCAAGCTCCGCCCACTCATCAGCCGTGCTAATCCGGTAGATTAACACCTATGGCGTCGGCTTTGCCATTGTGGCTATCCATACTTCTCTAAGAATGATCAGGACATATCTTATCTCCACCATCTCTGCATGCGTGAACTAGAACATCAGCCCCCACTGCACGGTGGCTGCCCCATCCTGCCCCTCTCCTCCGACTCTGACCATCACTCCTTTAGTGGTGCTGCGACTATGAGGGGGAAGATTAAGACATTGTCTTCTTGGCAGATCAAACAACAAAGAAACCGATGAGCTCACAAGACAAGCAAAAGCATACTGACCTAAAGGCATGAGTTCATTGCCCATGAATGCACTACCGGCATTGTCCATGTTGGTGAGTGCATCCCCGGGTGACTAGACAGAATAGTCTACATTGGAGGCAGGTTCCACGATTTCGGTGCCCATAGCATTGTGGGACGTAGTCATCAAGAAGACATGGTGGCAGTCGCGCTCTTGGACCATAAGCTCGATGCGGTTCGGGGAGGCGGCCCCGCTGTCGCTGGAGAAGGGCAAGGTGGGGGAGTTAGAGGAAGGGGTCCATTCGCTCGTCCCCATCCATGGTGTCGCCACATCCCGTCCTCCCCACCCACAACACTGCCAGATCTAGCTGTCCCTAGCCACGGCATTGAAGAGATGTGGTGGGAGGAGGCGGGCGAATCCATTTGTCCCTGTCCATGACACCGATGTATCCTGTCCTCCCAGTCCACAGCTGGGTCTAGGAAGGCATTGCAGACGCAGTGCATCTGCTGGATTTGGTGCTCCCATTTATGTCATATCCTTGCCATATCACAACTGTAAATGTTGTCCCTTTTGCCAACCAAGTCAGCATCTCACTTGGCGAGCTCCTAGCGATTTGCTCCTTCAACCATTGGTTGAACCGACTGTTGTGTTGCCTCATGATCCAAACATCCGGCCGCTCCGGATTCTGTTGCCGAAGCACATCCTTGTGCTGGTCGACACAAGGCGCCACTTCAGTCATGTGTTGCAAGACCGTGAAATAAGCTTGAGTATACGTGTCAATATCTACAGTGATTGCTTTCCTTCCGATAGTTCCGATACCCTTCAGCCTCCCCTCATGACGATATTGACGCACACCTATCGGTTGAGTCTGAGCCATATAATCGACACAAAACTCAATGACCTCTTCGCTTGCATAACCTTCGACGATGCTGACCTCCGGCCGAGATCGATTCTGTACGTAGGACTTGAGAATTCCCATGAACCTCTCAAATGGGTACATGCTACGTAGGAATACGGGCCCGCATATTTTTATCTCCCACACAACATGAACAATGAGATGGACCATGATATCAAAAAATGGAGGGAAATACATTTCAAGATGACATAGAGTCATCACCACCTCGTCCTGCAGAGCATCTAGTCCTTCGGGATCGATGACCTTCTGAGCAATTGTGTTAAAGAAATAACATAGTCTCATGATTGTTTCTCGGACTTTGATCGGCGAAATATTTCTAATTGCAATAGGGAGTATCTGTGTCATCAGCACATGACAATCATGAGACTTCATGCCATTTAACTTCAAATCTTGCATCGAAACAAGTTTCTTCACGTTGCCGGAGTAACCAGACGGAACTTTGACACCATGCAAGCACTGGCACAGTTCTGTTTTCTCAGCCTTGGACAGAGTGCAACACGCAGGGGGAAGGTACGTTCGTCCATTATCAGTGCATGTCGATGCTAACTCAAGCCTGATGTCCATATCAGCCAAGTCAAGCCGTGCGTTGACGCCATCCTTTGTTTTATCATGAATGTTCAGTAAGAGACCAATCAAGCTGTCGCATACATTCTTTTCTACGTGCATGACGTCGATGCAGTATCGAACATCTAGGTACTCCCAATAAGGTAAGTCCCAAAATATTGATCTCTTCTTCTGGGTGTTCTTCTTATGAGCGCTCAATTTACGTCCCTTTCCGAGGACAACATCTAAATCCTTAACCATATTATAAACCTCTTTTCCCCTTAAATGCCTTGGAGCTGAACCATCTTTCTTCTCTCCGTCAAATTGTTTCTTCATCTTGTGGTATGGGTGAGCCCTTCGAAGGAACCGGCGGTGACGCATGTAGATGGTTTTGCGTGAGTGTTTCAGCCACACACTCTCGGTACCATCTAAACAGTGAGTACAAGCTTTGGCACCTTTTGTACAATGGCCTGATAGGTTACCAAGGGCAGGATAATCATTTATGGTGCAGAACAATAAGGAGCGCAAAGTGAAGTTCTCTCGTTTGTATGCATCCCATACCTGTACCCCTTCGTTCCACAGTACTTTTAGATCTTCCACCAACGGTGCTAGGTATACATCGATATCATTCCTAGGTTGCTTTGGCCCTTGGATAAGTATCGACAGCAAAATATACTTTCGCTTCATACACAACCAAGGAGGAAGCTAGGTTATAGATGTAAAGAGTCACGGGCCATGTGCTATGTCAGCTGCTTATGCTACTGAAAGGATTCATTCCATCTGTACTCAGTCCAAACCTTATATTCCTTGGTTCTGCATCGAAGTCTGCAAAACTCCTATCGATGTTTCTCCACTGGGCGGAATCAGCAAGGTGTATTAGCATTCCATCTTTCTTGCGCTCCTCCGAGTGCCAACGCAGCAGTTTTGCCTCCTTTGGATTTGCAAAAAACCTTTCCAAACGGGGAATTATAGGAAAATACCATGCCACCTTAGCAGGAGGTCCTTTCTTCGCCTCTGTTCCCTCACCATTATCTGATTGATTGTTACGTTTGTATCGGGATGCGTTGCACACCGGACATAAATGCATGTTTGCATACTCTTTACGGTAGAGGATACAGTCGTTCGGACATGCATGTATTCTTTCTACTTCCATTCCCAACGGACAAAGAACCTTCTTGGCTTTATACGTGGTTTTAGGCAACTCATTTCTCTCGGAAGCATGTCCGCTAAAAGACCTAGCAGCGCCGTGAAATTCTTGTCGGACCAACCGTTGCTTGCCTTCAATTTCAACAGTTCAAGCACGGCCGACAACCTCGTGTACTTTGACCTGCAGCATGTGAAAAAGGTTTCTCTGAGTCCTCCATCAAGCCCCGGAATTTAACATACTCTCTCTCATCATAGTTCTCTTCTACATCGCGAAGCATCTGATCCAGATTTTCATCGTGCAACCTATCCGAATCCGAACCACAATCGACATCATCTGGCGGCATGTCATTCACTTCACCGGCGACGTCATCCGGCGGCATATCATTCATTTCACCGGCGATGTCATCTGGTGGCATATGATCATTGACTTCGCCATGACTGGTCCAACACGTATAACCCTTTTTGAAACCCCTCTGAATCAAGTGCGCTTCAATTTGCCCTTGGTTCTTAAACATCTTTAAATTCTCGCAGTCAGTGCATGGATAGTACGTATATTCCACCCCCTTATTCAGCATATCCTCCTCGGCAACTCTTACAAAAGCAGACACGCCATTAATATACTCTTCACTCACACGGCTCGCGGCATACATCCAGCTTCGGTCCTACGTTATGTATATATATAACAACTTAGTATTAAGAATTAAATTATTTAATTATTACTACATATATATATACCACATGCATTCAGGCTTTGCTAGCTTAATTCATATTATAAACACAACAGCTATTATATAACCAACAATTTTGCAAACCATCTTCAATAACACTCACCAATTACTTACATCTAAATTGTAATGCAAAGAAAAATAAATTTCATTACTAACCATATCTAGAACAACCAGGAAAGTATGAATATTCAAAGCTCAATCTCTGCCTCCTGAAATCGCCTAGCTTGCCTCCTGAGCGAAAGAGTAAAGCACCGGCTAGATCTGGATCGAAATGAAAACAGATGCGGTTCTGAGCAGCGCAATAAATGCGTAGCGTCATTATCACAGACGATTTGTAATAAAAAAAACCATCTGTGATAATCCTGGGATTATCACAGACGGTTTTTTATTACAAACCGTCTGTGGTAATTGCTTATCACAGACGGTTTTTAATAAAAACCCGTCTGTGATAATTCCAGATTATCACAGACAGTTTTGAACACAAACCATCTGTGATACTTTAGTATCATAGACGGTTCATCGGTAAGAACCGTCTGTGATACTCGTTTTCTCTGACGCCACCAACACAGACGGTGTCCAAATTAAAACCGTCTGTGTTAGTGTCGATCATAGACGGTTTTGTCAAACCGTTTGTGATTGGCAGTCTAGTATTAGGCTTTCTGTAGTAGTGAGATTAACTGGAATTTTTGGTGGTTGAGCTGGAGTACAAATTAAAGTTGAGCCACTTTTAATATCAAGACTGGGACGTACGCAGAGTTTTCAGTTGAGCTTTAGTTAGAAGTAATCCATTTCTATCCGGACTTTGGCCAAGTGTGAGGTATTCCAATTGCACCAATGTACTAGTTCAAATTATACACTTGTTTGCGCCAAAGCCGATCGTTCGATGAGAAGCAGCACATTCAAATCAAATGCATCATTGAGTTCTTTCCTCTTTTTATTTTTTGAGAGAGGAATTAACAATCGAATCGATCAGTTAGTGCAAAGCGCGGAAAAGTTCCAGAAGCACGCAATGCAATTGACCGAATCAAAGATCAGGCATTGTGGTCCAAAATTATTGGTTTGGCTGTTAGGTTTCTCCATCGACTTATTTGCTCTGGTTCTCTCGGCAGGTACGTATCTAACTTCCCTACCTGTATATCCTGTTTCGTTAAACCAAAGTGCTGCATCTTTTGATTACTTACGTATGTCAAAGGCCTAAAAAGTGCTTTCGGACTAGTGGCTTTTCTTTCCTTATGTACGAATTAAGGCCGTGTTTATTAGTCATATAGTACGTGATGATCCACGAGGACAACATTATATGTAGGCAGTAGGCCGCATCATAGTATGCACTCAATCCCTACATGACGAGGTCGTAGGTCATGGTTTCTTGTAAAGTTACTTTAGGTAAACTATGCCGTATATTGAGAGACCATGTGTGGTGCTATTGGTTATTTTATGATGAACAATTAGCATATTTGTTGAGTTGAATTTTGATTCCACAAAAAGATCACCCATTTTTAGTATTTCTAGCAGTTGGCAATATGACCAATTTGGGGAATCAGTCAGACCGCTGGACATGGGTGGTCTAACCAATTTGGAGAATCGGTCATACACTGGACATGGGCAATCTGACCAATTTAGAGTGCCGGTTAGACTTCTAGGAGTGTGGGAGTCTAACCGGCTTGGTAATGTTAGTGATATGTCCTAGAGGCAACACGGAGATGTTATATATATCACATACTATGTTTATGATGCGTTACTTTGTTCCATGAAATAGACATTATCATTATTGATCAATGAGTATGTGACTTATTCATGAGACTCTTAATGCTAAAATGTTGCTATTTCTAAATGATCCCTGATCATATATCATATGAGGAACAAATATGATTCAAAGATCAGCATATGTATTGATTGATGATCATGTCTCATGGATCATGGTATAGTGATACCAAATCAATAATATGGATATGTGTTAGTGAACATATGTTGGATAGACCCGCCATGAGACACTGCAGAGATTCCATGTGTCATCAGTTGGTCTCAAGTAGTGTTTATGTAGAATCCTTAGACTTGAGATCATCATGGTTCCCAACATGCGTAGTAGCCTATTTTGGGACTACTAACCACTACTCCGTAACTGGGTAGTCATAAAAGTAGTCTTCGGGTTTGCTATGAAACATGTAGTGGGATGTGAATGATCAAGATAGAATTTGCCCCTCCTTATGGGAGAGATATCTCTGGGCCCTCGATGTAATGGATTATGAAAGTGCATGGCCATGCCAAGGTGATTGAGGAGTCAATCACGAGTTTATAATCCATCACGGAATCGAGAGAGTGATTAAGCTATTAAGAGGATGACACAGGTCTCGCCTTGAGCTCAATCTATATCGTGAGGCAAAGGGATTCGTACATGAGAACATTACAGGTTCAGCCGATATGATCTTTGAGTATACTTTGGGGTTAATATGTCTTACTAGAGGCCGCTATTAACAGGGTGACCAGAAAGGCGTTTCCGGGTCGCGACCAAATATATGTGAACCTACAGGGTCGCACACTTAACGGGTTGGAACACTAATTCGAATGTGATTCGAATGTGGGCTCAATTCGGATAGAGATCCGGATAGACTCCTATTGGGCCTCGGTCCACGAGGCCCAAGTGAGGAGGTCTATATACATGGAGGCGAGGAGTTGAGGGGTGCATGCTTCTGTTAATCCCGAGCCAAACCCTAGCCGCCACCTCCCGAGCCAAACCCTAGCCGCTCGCTAGTGCTGGTACACTCGCGATCGGCGTTCCAGCCCCGGACGTGTGGATACCGGTGGAGGTGTTGCTCGTTGCGGCGTTGATCGGCATCAACAACCTACAGATTGGATCTGCTCGTGGTGTGGTTGATCACGTGGAGGAGACGATCTGTTCGGGACGATCGGCTACTTCCACTACTACCTCGACGCGCGTGGTTGGATCGGCTTCTCCAACTCTTCTTCCGCTGCGCTGCGCGTCTAGTGGTAACGATCCATGATCCCTCCTTAGCATGATGTCCTGGTGTGCGCGGTAGAAAAGTTTTGTTTTCTGCTATCGTAGCCTACGCGCAATCCTTCAGTGGTATCAGAGCCATCTTGCTTAGTTTGCGATCTGGATCAGCGCATATGTTGATATGCGGCTGTAGTAGATTGGATCTATTACAGTCTAGATCAGTTGATTCATATGATGAATCGGTGGTAGCACGGGTTGATGAGATCAATCGGTGAATAGGGATTAGATGAGGTGCAGATTGTATCACTACTAGTGCCCTAGAGATTGTCTCGGATCGGCATAAGGTGGTTATGTCGAATACTAGTAGGATATGAATCTGATAGCCTCGGGCCAGTGGGAATACTAGTGCCCTAGAGATTGTCTCGGATTGGCATAAGGTGGTTATGCCGAATACTTGTAGGTTATGGATCTGATAGCCTCGGCCTAGTGGAAAAACTAGCGTCCTAGAGAACGTCTCGGATCGGCATAAGGTGGTTGTGCCAAATAGTTTTTCCATAGCGATTTCATAGATTGGATCTGTAAATTTCGTAGGGTGTTCAGGGCGCTGCCCTGAAACCCACGGGGGGCGGCTCCCCCCTCGACCCCCCGCCCGCTGACCGGTCAGCGGGATCGCCGTGCGTACCCCCCCCCCCCCCCCCTTGTATAGCGTCATGGGTTCACATCGTTAGGTAGAATGCGATTCTACGTCTAACTTGTTTTTGCAGGGAATGGTGTGAATAGTATGGCCCTATAGCTTATTGGAATGTATGAGATGTATGTGATGCATGTAACATTCGTTCATGCCCTGCGTGTCATGATTATTTCAGCTATTGTTAGCTGTCTATATTGTATTTAACGACCTGCGTGTCGACCTTAATGCTTGAATCTATCTTTGTAATCTTCAATTTCTAGCTATTATAGGTAGTAGCCTAGTTTTTGTAACATCCCAAAATTTGGCTTTCTGGAAAAATTTAAATTCAAATTAACTATTTTAAAGTAATTGGATTTTACTTGGCTTTTATTTGATTTTTTGGATTTTATTTCAAATTTAAAGCAAGAAAATGTATTTTAAATATTTTATTAAAGCCAAAAAGGGAAAATTATATTTTTCCTAGCCTTTCCTAAATTTTTAAATATTATTTGAGAATTTTCTGAAATTTAAAATCAATTTTCAAAGCTAAAAAGCATTTTATAAAATTATTAAATTCTAATCTGAAATTAAAATTATTTTTAATAAGTCTAAAATGCTTCCAGGAATATTTTATGATTTTTCTGGAATTTTTAGACATTAAATATTAATTTTCCAAGCTTTTATAAAGTTTCTAGTAATTGCTGAAATTTATTCCGAAAATAAAAATCTAATTAATCCTATTCCGCCACGTGTCGCTCTCAGATTAAATCCATCTCTCTCCACGTTTTAATCCTAGCCATCCACCACAACTTACCCCTTCATAAAATCTAAAGGCCATCATCAACTCACTTGCCACGTGTCGCGAATCCGACGGCCCGTACCCCTTCACTAACTCTCACTCTCTATGACACATGGGACCCATATGTCATATCCTTCTTCAACCTCACCTTCTTCCTCCTCCCACCCTCTCTCTCCACCTCCATTAAACCGAAAATCAAGCTTTGATTCCGGCCGTTTTACTCGCTTTAATTCCCGAATAAAAAGTGGAAACGGATGCTCAATCAATCCCCTCCATTCCTCCGGCCGTTTCCCCTCTTTTATTTCCTTTATTCGCGGTTTGCATTAACTCCGGCGAAGCTCCAAAAATCCGGCCACCCCTCCTCCCCTTGCCTATAAATACCGCCCTCCCCTCGCCCTCCCTCACCACCGCCTCCCACCGCCCCTCTCCTCCTCTTTTCGGCCGCCTCCCGGTGCCCCACCGCCGGCCACCCAAACCCCGCCGCCACCACCTCCAAGCTCCACCACCGCCGCCGGCCGCCCACACCTCCACCGCCGCCGCCGGTAAGCGCCGCCGCCTCCCCTCATCCGCCACCGCCGTTCGCCGCCCTCCCGCCGGTCGCCGGCCACTGGCAAGGCCGCCGGCCGGCCACCTCCCGTGCGGCTGCGCGTGCGCCCGCGTGGACGGCCACGTGGCCGCCACCTCGCGCCCGCATGGCGCCATGTGGCCGATGCGCCACGTCGGCGAATCCCGTGGTCCGTGGATCCGGTTCACGGTAGACCGGGCCCACCGGTCATTCAAATATTTTTCCCGCTCGGAATATTCAAAATTTTCTGACGTCATAAATAGCATTTTTCAGTGCAAAAATAATTCCCGAAAGCCGGCCTTTTCCTTTTTCCCTCCTTTTAATCTTTCGGAAGCCATAACTTTCTCGTTTTAACTCCGTTTGAGCCCATTCAAATTTCTAAATTCATCAAAAATTTCAAACTATCCATTTCTTCCATCCTTTCAAATATTTGAAATTTATTTGATATTTCAAATATTTAAATTTCAAATTCCAATACCTAGTTTAAATTCAAAGCCTCAGTTCCATTCCAAATTCTCTGTGCACTTTCAAAATTCAAATTCAAATCTTGCAAACTCTCCATAAAATTCATTCTATTTTCCTTGGTCCCAATATTGTCTTAGTAATTTCTTTTCCCAACCGATCTTCCAGATATTCGTTCTCCCTCGTGTGAACCCCAAATCCGCTGAATCTTTCTCCTAAATTCGTAAGAAATCATAAACTTCCTTCCAGTATATATATTATATTTGAGATTTTATTTGTGTTTATTTGTTCGTTTGTTTTGTCGTTTCGCGCGTAGAACCCGACATTGCCGAAGATTTCGTCGAGTCGCAGCAAGAAGAACCAGTCAGCACTTAAGAAGGCAAGTCTCCTTTGATCATCTTGAACCTATGATTTCGAAATGTTTTAATTATTTTAAATTATGTGCATTGCTATTTATATAAAATATTAGTTCAAATCTTAAGGGTTAGTTAAACCAACCTTGTTATACCCTCCATTGAAATTGAATGTCATGTACCTTTGTCACCCTAGAATTTCATTTGTCTCAATAATGAGATTATTACTGAATCTTTGTGAATAGTGTAATGGTAGTATAATGCTTAGTCTCGCTATTTAATACCTTTGAAATCTTGCAAATGGGAAATTATGAATTATTGTAATACTCCAGTGTTTATGAAAATTAGTGGTAATTGGAGTTGCCACTGTTCTTTTAAAATAAACCAAAATGTGAAAATTGGTTTAGATTAGGGTGGATGGTTAGTTTGGATTGGTGCAGGAAGCACGAGATCTTGTAATGTGTATGTTCCACCCTAGTCAATTAAGGACCGACGCTTGTGTTTGTCCAGACTGAGCATTAACCGTACAACCACAAGTCTATATGGGTACGACCTAGCTGACTAACTTACGATAGTCTAGTTTAGGTGCCACCAGTGGAAAGTGGTTGCCAGGGATGGACTGGTTATTCACAGTGAGGGACAGGGATTTACTGTACTCATATGGCGCAAGAGGGGGCTTCGGTTCGGGCAGTTAGCCTACCTGCGGTGAAACCTCAGCGGGTGGTATCTAGCTAGATTAGAGTAAGGTAAAGGCTTTGTGATATTTTATCTGAGTCTCATGCCAAAGGAAGCATGTTGACTTTTAGGATAAATTATCTCTTGTGGGTAAAGTTGTACAACCTCTGCAGAGTGTAAAACTATTCGAATAGCCGTGCCCACGGTCAAGGGCGGGCAAGGAATGCATTCACATGGTAGATTTCTGGTTTTGTTTTAAAATCAAAAGTTTTGTATTCCGAGAGTGGAGGGAACTCTTGGAAGGGTATCCTGGCAGTTGGAGCCAGAGAGGGTGGATGTAACCCGCAGTATTAAACTTGTTCAAGTTGTTAGCTAGTGTTGGTAGATGGAACCTTCACTAGAAAGTTAATGATAGTTTCTGCTAAAACATTTATTTTATTAAATTAACGCCTTCGAAAATAATTAGTAGTAATTGAAATTTTAAAATATTGCTTTGTGCAAAAGAACCATATAGCCTTCCTTTGTCAAGCCTTGCATCTATGCATTTTTCCCAAGACTTGCGGAGTACTTTATGTACTCACATGCTACACTTAAAAATAAATCTCAGAAGATTGTGAAGCTCAAGAAGGTGACTACGACTACTTCGCTTGTGGATTCGACGAAGGATTTCCGGAGTACTAGGTCGCGCTTCCCCAGTCAATTGCCTGTGGCGTATTGATGGGTCTTCGCCGGATTTATCTTTTGCTTCCGCTGTGTTTCGTGTGTGCGAGGTCTTGAAACCTCAACTGTAATAATGAGACCTTTCGGTCGGTACTCTTTATAATTGTAATAAATACGTTGTTGGTCATGAATCATTTCTGTTTAGCTGTGTACACTAGCTTTGATCTGGGACTAGTGCAGTAATACACAGAGGGTCCGGGTTTAGAAATCCGGGGTCCCGACAGTTTTGAGGTTACAGGCTTTCAAGCATGGTGGCCTAAAGGAGTGATGTGGAGGATGTTGATCGTCTACACCTACATGGAGATGGATATCACCATTTTGGGCCATACTACTTCACAGTTAAAAGTGTTTATCTGCGATGTTATCTATCTTATTCTTTTGCAATGATATATGTGATATGTTGCTTTGGTAGGATAGAATCCCTCATAAAACTAGGTGTTAATGCCCTTCCATATGTTGCACCAAAAGATAATGATCACCGTATGGTAGGTCTACCAAAGTAGAGTGCCTTCGGTTATCATCATTATTTGGAGTAGATGTCGGACATCTACATGCGGAAGCATTTGGTTTACTTAACAAGGTTATCAAAATAGTTTTGGACCTTGGGGCATAGGTTGGGGCCGGGGCATATTGATGTCACCCAACAAGCAAGAGTCACATAGGGATGTGATTAGCAAGGTGTTGCTTACCCATGTCACTAGTTTTCTAGCCGTGATGCCAAAGCTCACTAGGAATTAGTGAAATGAGGATCTTGACCCACTATGTAACTTAGAGGGAGTTTTGTTGCAAAACACATAGTGGGAGTCTTTTGTTAAATAGTTTAATAAAAGATGAACATAAACATAGTGCTAAACTTTGCATATTCTTGTGTTGTAGATCATGTCAGCTAACGCCGCATCCAGTTCTTTTAATTTGCGATCTATTCTTGAGAAAGAAAAACTCAATGGAATGAACTTTATGGATTGGTATCGCAACTTGAGAATTGTTCTCAAGCAAGATCGCAAGGAGTATGTCCTTGAGTCTCCTTATCCTGATGACTTGCCTGATAATGCTATTGCGGCTGCACGGAGAGCTTATGAGAAGCAAACGAATGATTGCCTTGATGTGAGCTGTCTCATGCTTGCACAATGTCCTCTGAGCTTCAGAAGCAATATGAGAACACAGATGCCTACAATATCATTGTGGGGTTGCGTGGTATGTTTGAGAACCAAGCAAGGGCTGAGAGGTTCAACACTTCAAAGTCCTTGTTTGCGTGCAGGCTTGCAGAAGGGAATCCCGTCAGCCCTCATGTGATTAAGATGATTGGCTACATTGAGAGTCTGGAAAAGCTTGGTTTTCCCCTTAGCCAAGAGTTGGCTACTGATGTGATTCTCCAGTCGCTTCCCCCGAGCTTTGAGCCATTCATACTGAACTATCACATGAACAACATGGACAAGACCTTGGCTGAGTTGCATGGGATGCTAAAAGCTGCCAAGGAAAGCATTAAGAAAAGCAGCAATCATGTGATGATGATGCAGAAAGGCAAGGGCAAGCCCAATATCAAGAAAGGCGCGGTCAAAAGAAAGTTAGCTCCCGATGAGATCGCGAGCAGTTCTAAGGCCAAGCAAGTGAAGAAGGGCGCTGCTCCTAATGCAGATTGTTACTACTGTAAGCAATCAGGACATTGGAAAAGGAACTGCCCAAAGTACTTGAGGATCTTGAGAAGAAGAAGGGAAGTACGACTTCCACTCCAGGTATAAATGTTATAGAGATCAATCTTGCTACTTCATCCACTGATTCTTGGGTATTTGATACCGGATCGGTTGCTCACATTTGCAAATCGTTGCAGGGGCTAAGAAGAAGTAGAAGTTTGAGGAGGAGCGAAGTGGATCTTCGCGTTGGCAATGGAGCAAAAGTTGCTGCGGTGGCTGTTGGCACCATGCCATTGTCTTTACCTTCAGGATTAGTTTTGGAATTGAATAATTGTTATTGTGTTCCATCTCTTTCCAAGAACATTATTTTTGCTTCATGTTTGCAAGCAGAAGGTTATGACTTTAGATCTGTGAACAATGGTTGTTCTCTTTATTTCAAAGATATGTTCTATTGTCATACTCCATTGGTGAATGGGTTATATGTTCTTACTCTTGAAGAGTCACCAGTCTATAACATTAATGCAAAGAGGCAACGTTCGAATGATTTGAATCCCATGTTTATTTGGCACTGTCGCTTAGGTCACATAAATGAGAAACGCATGGAGAAGCTCCATAGAGATGGTATTCTGCACTCATTTGATTTTGAATCATTTGAGACATGCGAATCTTGTTTACTTGGCAAGATGACAAAGGCACCTTTCACCGGTCAAGGTGAACGGGCAAGTGACTTATTGGCACTCGTACATTCTGATGTATGTGGACCAATGAGCTCAACAGCCAGAGGTGGTTTTTTTAGTACTTCATAACTTTTACTGATGACTTTAGTAGATATGGGTATATCTACCTGATGAAGCATAAGTCTGAATCATTTAGGCAAGACAATCAAGTTTCTACGATCTGATCGTGGAGGCGAGTATTTGAGCCATGAGTTTCGCAATCATCTGAAGGATTGTGGAATTGTTCCACAATTGACTCCGCCAGGAACACCTCAATGGAATGGGGTATCTGAACGGAGAAATCGCACCTTATTAGATATGGTGCGCTCCATGATGAGCCAAAGTGATTTTTCGTTGTCTTTTTGGGGGTACGCTCTTGAAACAGCCGCTTTCACACTAAACAGGGTTCCATCAAAATCAGTAGAAAAGACACCATATGAGATGTGGACAGGACAACGTCCTAGCTTGTCTTTTCTTAAGATTTGGGGATGTGAGGCTTATGTAAAACATTTACAATCTGATAAGCTCAGTCCTAAATCTGATAAATGCTTCTTTATCGGGTATCCTAAGGAAACAAAAGGATATTACTTCTATAATCAAGAAGAAGGAAAAGTGTTTGTCGCCCGACATGGTGTCTTCTTAGAGAAAGAGTTTCTCTCAAGAAGGAATAGTGGGAGCATGGTGCAACTTGAAGAAATTCGAGATACACCTGAAAACGTTTCAGCTCCTACAGAACCACAACAGGATGAACAAACTGTTGAAGAACCTGTTGTGGACACACCGGCACCACGTAGGTCAGAGAGGTCACGTCGTGCACCTGAGAGGTACATGTTCTTGACTACTCAACAACGGGACATATTGTTGTTAGACAACGATGAGCCTAAGACCTATGAAGAAGCGATGGTAGGACCAGACTCTGAGAAATGGCTTGAAGCCATGAGATCCGAAATTGAATCCATGCACAGTAATCAAGTTTGGAACTTGGTTGATCCACCTGATGGTGTTAAAACCAAATGGATTTTCAAGAAAAAGATATACATAGATGGAAATGTTCACATCTATAAAGCGCGATTGGTGGCCAAAGGTTTCAAACAAATTCAAGGTGTTGATTATGATGAAACTTTTTCGCCCGTCGCAATGCTAAAGTCTATTCGGATCATTCTAGAGATTGCTGCATATTTCGACTATGAAATATGGCAAATGGATGTCAAAACAGCATTCCATAATGGAAATCTGAGTGAGGATGTGTACATGACACAGCCCACGGGTTTTGTCGATCCGCAATCAGCTGGAAAGATATGCAAGCTGCAAAGATCCATTTATGGATTAAAGCAGGCATCTCGGAGTTGGAACATTCGTTTTGATGAAGTAATCAAAGGGTTTGGTTTCATCAAGAACGAAGAAGAGCCTTGTGTTTACAAAAAGGCTAGTGGGAGCGCACTCGTGTTTCTGGTCTTATATGTGGATGACATATTACTGATTGGAAATGACATTCGTATGCTTGAATCTGTTAAGTCTTCATTGAAAAATAGTTTCTCTATGAAAGACTTAGGAGAGGCGGCATATATTTTGGGCATCAAGATCTATAGAGATAGATCAAAAAGGCTAATTGGATTACGCCAAGATACGTACATTGACAAGGTGTTGAAAAGGTTCAACATGCAGGATTCCAAGAAAGGCTTTCTACCTATGTCACATGGTATAAATCTTAGCAAGAATCAGTGTCCTAGTACACCTGATGAGCAGGATAAAATGAATGTGATTCCATATGCTTCGGCTATTGGGTCCATTATGTATGCCATGCTTTGTACACGTCCAGATGTCTCGTATGCCTTAAGTGCTACGAGTAGATACCAGTCACATCCAGGTGAAGGTCACTGGATTGCCGTAAAGAACATCTTGAAGTACTTGAGAAGAACTAAAGATGTGTTCCTCGTCTATGGGGGTGAGGAAGAGCTCGTTGTAAATGGTTACACTGATGCTAGCTTCCAAACTGACAAAGATGATTTTAGATCGCAATCTGGATTTGTGTTCTGCCTGAATGGCGGTGCGGTGAGCTGGAAGAGTTCCAAGCAGGAGACGGTTGCTGATTCTACAACAGAAGCCGAGTACATAGCAGCTTCTGAAGCTGCTAATGAGGCTGTTTGGATCAAGAAATTTGTTTCTGAGCTTGGTGTGGTGGCTAGTGCCTCCAGCCCAATGGACCTCTACTGTGACAATAGTGGGGCCATTTCGCAAGCCAAGGAGCCTAGATCGCACTAGAAGTCCAAGCACATTCTACGGCGATTTCATCTCATCCGCGAGATTGTGGAGAGAGGCGATGTGAAGATATACAAAGTACAAACGGACTTGAACATTGCAGATCCGTTGACAAAGCCGCTTCCCCAGCCAAAGCATGAGGCTCACACTAGGGCAATGGGTATTAGATACCTACATGGTTGACTCTAGTGCAAGTGGGAGACGGTTAGTGATATGCCCTAGAGGCAACATGGAGATGTTATATATATCACATACTATATTTATGATGCATTACTTTGTTCCTTGAAATAGACATTATCATTATTGATCAATGAGTATGTGACTTATTCATGAGACTCTTAATGCTAAAATGTTGCTATTTCTAAATGATCCCTGATCATATATCATATGAGGAACAAATATGATTCAAAGATCAGTATATGTATTGATTGATGATCATGTCTCATGGATCATGGTATGGTGATACCAAATCAATAATATGGACATGTGTTAGTGAACATATGTTGGATAGACCCGCCATGAGACACTGCAGAGATTCCATGTGTCATCAGTTGGTCTCAAGTAGTGTTTATGTAGAATCCTTAGACTTGAGATCATCATGGTTTCCAACATGCGTAGTAGCCTATTTTGGGACTACTAACCACTACTCCGTAACTAGGTAGTCATAAAAGTAGTCTTCGGGTTTGCTATGAAACATGTAGTGGGATGTGAATGATCAAGATATAATTTGCCCCTCCTTATGGGAGAGATATCTCTGGGCCCCTCGATGTAATGGATTATGAAAGTGCATGGCCATGCCAAGGTGATTGAGGAGTCAATCACGAGTTTATAATCCATCACGGAATCGAGAGAGTGATTGAGCTATTAAGAGGATGACACAGGTCTCGCCTTGAGCTCAATCTATATCGTGAGGCAAAGGGATTCGTACATGAGAACATTACAGGTTCAGCCGATATGATCTTTACGTATACTTTGGGGTTAATATGTCTTACTAGAGGCCGCTATTAACAGGGTGACCGGAAAGGCGTTTCCGGGTCGCGACCAAGTATACGTGAACCTACAGGGTCGCACACTTAACGGGTTGGAACACTAATTCGAATGTGATTCGAATGTGGGCTCAATACGGATAGAGATCCGGATAGACTCCTATTGGGCCTCGGTCCACGAGGCCCAAGTGAGGAGGTCTATATATATGGAGGCGAGGGGCTGAGGGGTGCATGCTTCTGTTAATCCCGAACCAAACCCTAGCTGCCACCTCCCGAGCCAAACCCTAGCCGCTCGCGAGTGCTGGTACACTCGCGATCGGCGTTCCAGCCCCGGACGTGTGGATACCGGTGGAGGTGCTGCTCGTTGCGGCGTTGATCGGCATCAACAACCTACAGATTGGATCTGCTCGTGGTGTGGTTGATCACGTGGAGGAGACGATCTGTTCGGGACGATCAGCTACTTCCACTACTACCTCGACGCACGTGGTTGGATCGGCTTCTCCAACTCTTCTTCCGCTGCGCTGCGCGTCTAGTGGTAACGATCCATGATCCCTCCTTAGCATGATGTCCTGGTGTGCGCAGTAGAAAAGTTTTGTTTTCTGCTATCGTAGCCTACACGCAATCCTTCAGGTAAGAGTAGTCAGAACGAGCGAAAATCTTTTTATGGTATTTTGGATTTATTGGACTAGACAAATGTGAGGGATTGTTTGGTGGAGAGTTTGCACTAGGTTTTATTGAAAATAGAGTTGTAAGATAAAATTAGATAGAGTTTTCCCAAAATTTTCACAGAGTGCTTGTTTGAGGACTTAGCTAGCTAAAAGTGGCAGTCTGATCGGCCACACCATGGCATCAGACTAATGCATCTGACTAGCATGGTAGTAGACCAGCAGGGATTTGGAATTCTAGAAATTAGGCGATTTTGGAAGACTTGATCTTGGGATGATCATGATACCTGGATCATGATTGAATTGCATTGCATGATGCATTGGTTTGATTAACATAAGTCAAGTGCATGGAAATTGATATTGGTATGGTTGTTTGATCTTTGGATGTGTAGATAGCTTGAATGATGTATCGGTCGGTGGTGATGGACTAGGACTAGACGGGGGAGTTGAGGTCCAAAGTGGTCATGTAAGTTTTGGTGAGGCTATATGGCTCAATGTAGAGCACAAACAAGACAACAATCATGGTGAGACAAGTTGGTGTATGTGGTGCACCAAGTGATGAGACCAATGCATGTAGAGGTGATTCAAGGGAGACAGAATGTATGAAGATGTGACGAATAATCATTGGGCACTACAAGTAATGTGTCAAAGCATGCGGAGATGTTTTGAGGTGAAGACAAAGACAGCGTTTAGGGAAGGTGCTTGGAAGATTCGTCGGGGGTATTTTGATGACTTGATCAAAACCGCGGCATGAGAAGGCATGAAGGTAAATTGGTTTAGGTCAAGGAGAGCTAGAATTGCAAGTGGATCAATCCCTAAGGCGTTAGCGGGTTGAGTCTTATAAGCGCATTGAAAAATGTACGTGGGTGTGTAAAACCTGTATTAGTTGGGGTTGACGGGTTTCCCTGGTTTTCTTAATGAGTTGGACTGTTAAGGGCGTGTGTGATGGTTATTTAGTGGGTAGGAGAGGGGTGTCTAGATCAAGGATTCTAGGGTTAGGGTTTCATTTTTCACCTTGGTCTCCTTCCATGGTTGCTAGAGAGAAAGTTTGAGAGATGCTAAGAGTGGTGCTGTGAATGTACCTTGTAAATATCCCTGAGCTTATAAACATCTTCCTCTACTGAATTAATAAAAGCTTTGTCTCAAATCATGCTCTTATTTGTGTTCTTGCTTTGCTATGGTTGTTCTTGAGCTTAATCTATGATTTCTTGTTCCTGCTTATTCTAGCTTGATTCCATGCTTGAGCTACATTGCTAGGACATGTGAAAATAGATCTGGAAGTCCTCATTCCCTAGATCCTCATGAGCCAGTAGTTATTTATGATTTAGGGTTTTGTGATATTCTTATAACCTATATTCGATTTTCTTTGATTCAGTGAACTTGAGTCCAAGAACCTTTGATTCTAGGTTGATTTAGGTTTCTGATGGTTTGAATAAGTCTCACAAAAAATTTGAAAGTGTTTGGAGAAGATTTGGCAAAGTTCTTGTATTTAAGGTTTTGTCCCAAGAGGTTTTCATATGGGGAACAGGGGACCGATCAAAACAACCCTGCTCCACCAGTCAGACCGGTGTTTTACTGGCAGTCAGACCCACTGGCATACAATTTGATCAACCTCAACCTGAAGAGCTTATTTTTGTTTCCTCGAATTTTCTGCTTTGTCTTGCCTAGTTTAAGTGATGTGATCTAATCTTTTTGGCTGTCATAGTCATTGAGAGAAGATTTAAATACCGAAGGGGAAAAAAGTTTCGGGAATCATTTACCTCTCTGATTGTCTGCATCGGTCTACCTATATGTTAATAACAAGTGTCGTCCAGTGATCCATACAACCAACCATTATAACTAGAGATCAATGATACAATTGGACGATGCAAAAGTAGAAGAACAAATAGACACAAGAAGTGAGAGAGGGAGAGAGAGAGAGCAATTCGTCAATTCTTTGTTCCAATGACTTCTTGGTACCTAATACATGAGCCTCTCTCCTATATTTATGCCTAAGTCGACTGTGAATTTGGTACGCGTCATATGTCCTATGGGGGTAGGTTGTATCACAGTATATATCAACAAGAATAAACCTTTTTCTGGGGTGATGTGTGTGAATGAAAATCTAGAGGCGAAATGCATGCGTGTGTTGAAACCCATGGATGAAACCAATATGATCAATGAGTTATGAACAAATCAAATCAAAGAAATGCTTTTATGAGTCTTATAACATGAAGAAGTAGGTTAAGGCACCGGCTAAATCTGAATCGAAATGAAAACAGATGCGGTTCTGAGCGGCGCAATAAATATGTAGCACGATTATCACAGACGGTTTTTAATATCACAGACGGTTCATCGGTAATAACCGTCTGTGATACTCGTTTTCTCCGACGCCATCAACACAGACGGTGTCCAAATTACAACCATCTGTGTTAGTGTCGGTCACAGATGGTTTTGTCAAACTGTCTGTGATTTGGCGTCTAGTATTAGGCTTTCTGTAGTAGTGCATGCATGTGTTGAAACCCATGGATGAAACCAATATGATCAATGAGTTATGAGTGGAGAACAAATCTAAGCAAAAAAACGCTTTTGAGTCTTATAACATGAAGAAGTAGGTTCAGGTTTGCAATGCGCGATGAGTTGCCAAAGTGTGTTGATGACTGTGGATTACGTTGGACAAATGAAGCAAAGAAGTGGATTGCGTTGGATACATCTCCTCTGATCTTGTGTTGACTCTGTTACGCATAACTTCCAAGTTCCAACACAGCTCATGCACGCAGCCAACATGCAGTGCAAATCGTGTCACGCCGAAGCATCCAGAAACACTCTTTTAACTAAATTATTAAGTACTTCCCCAGTCAAAACTTAAATGACATTCTGGAAAGTGCATGCACATGTTATCAAACTAAATCTTTGATCAACAATATAATATTTAGACAGATTGTGTGAGAACGAAACGAGTAAATTTGTTTTAAAAAATACTTTCATAATATCACAACGGTACGTATTAGACTTTGCTGATTAAGTGCTCTCTCCGGTTACAAATATATATATTATTTTAAGATGTATGTAGTCAAACTTTCGAAACTTTGACTATCAATATATTTCTAAATTTTTAGATTAGATATATAAAAATCATATGTATAGATTTATCTTAAAAGATACTTTTATAATATTATAATTTTATTTAATTTTATAGATTTATTACAATATAAATTAGTGATCAAAAATTTTGTTTTGGATGCCATGGTAATGTCCAAAATAACATGTATTTATGATCAGACGAAGTATGTTACAATGATAGAAATTGGTAAATAATGTTATAGGTCAATTATTTGTGACCGGAGGTAATACTTGCGTCATCACAATATCTAAAAAAAGATGCTTCGTCATACCTCGCTAGAATATACAATAAAACTATTGAACGGTGCAATTGTCGATTAAGCTCTATATGACTTATTATTTACGCGCTATCTATTTTCTCTGTATAAAGTAGTCACCTTGCGATCTATTTGATCATAAAGTAAATTTGGACTATACTATTGTAATCATAACTGAGTTGAAAAATGTTATAACGAAGAGACTCGGCTTACAAATGCCATCCCAAACAAAAAAAAAACGCTGCGAAATGCCCACTGTAGTTACCATTATCATCAGTTTTTTGCCGTTAATGGTCTGTCGAAGAGAGAGAAAATTAAAAAATGTCAAAATTGTCCCGGGCCTAATGTGGCCACGCAGACCGCGAAGGGCTGTCTGGGCGGCGTCGAGCGTGCATGCGCTCTGAACGGCGCGGTAATTGACAGCGCGTTTGTTGACTTCTCCATCATCTACGACTTCCTCTGCGCCATCAAGGCCGCCTTGCCACCACTTGCATCTTTTCTTCTGTCAGCCGTTCCCCTTCCTCCCTGCCTTCCTCGATCCATACGCCATGGCTGAGCTCCCAGTCGTCTTCTTGCTCGCCATATCATCGGCACATAGGACAGATGGCGAGGGATGACTGCGACGGTGGTGGCACAGCCTAGGTTCGCCGTGGCCCGCGACGGTGCGACCCAAGCTAAGTCATGGGGCGGTTGTAGTGCGCTCCATGGGCGGAGGGTGCTCAGTATGCACTGGCTCCTTAAAAGTTTTAAAAACTATGTATATACTCTTTCTTGTTATATACTTTAACTGATGTTGGGTTTTATTGCAATTTATAATATAATGCTTAAGATAATTAGATGTAAATTGTATTGCGTACCCTCTTGTTTTGTAGACAGCCCAACACCTATTTTTCTCTGTCTATGAGGCACCATGTGAATGGTACAAAAGTGCTTTATTTTGTTTTTTCCGATTACAAGAAAGACGTACACATGCGCACATAAGCGTGAGTGGCACAAGCCTAGGAACACACAGGTCGAAATAAATCCGTAGCCTCATAAAATTCCTACTGAAGCATCAAGATTTGAATCCTAATAGGTTTGAATCGTACATCCATAACTCTACCACGCCATCTAGAGGTGGTTCACATGTTTTATTTTATTTAGCTATTTGGAACTTTTTTAGTTTCTAACTCAAAATCAAGTGTCCGATCCTCAATTTATTTCAACCATTGCAACCATTACTCTGAGTGCAATAATCCAAAACTAATATGGGGTATCTTATACGAGATATTTTACTTATAAATTTTGGAGCTACATATGACGTTAATAGACTACATCAATATTGTCGTACCAAGTATAAATGTACTGAAAATCCTACGTGCTTTTCGAGTGGTAAAGTATATGATCTATCATGCAGGTTATGTAGTGTACTAATAAAAATCTATGGAATTTATTTGTTAATTATGTTAGTATTTGTTACCGTTATGATGCCATAAAATGAAATTATTTTCACAACTAAATATGTAAAGTAGCCAATTAATTGGGATAAAAACCCAACTGATTATATAGTAATATTAATGTACCATGTAAATACAATATTCAAAATATATGGTTTACCCAGCACTAACATTTTATTATCCACTCCGTTCTTTTTTAAGTGATATTTTTGTTTTTTAGGTATGCGAGACGTGACTTTGACCATTAGTGTTTGTAACTTTATCTTATTATATACTAATAAAATTATAATATTACAAGAGTATTTTTAGTGAAAAATCTAGATAGTTTTAAATATATTACTAGTGAAACTTTAGAAAGTTTGACGAGATGGATTATAGGATGTCAGTTAAAAAATTTGTGTGGGTGGTACGACGAGTCGACGATTGCAAGGGTGTATGCAGTAGGTGCCCAATAGCCACAGTGAGTGCATCCAAGGAATCGCAATACGACGGTTGGAGAGCATCCAAGGAAGCATGGCACGGCAGTTGGAGACGCATCCAAGGAGGTACGACACGCACAGTGTGCACACCCATTGACGCCTTAGCTGCGATCATTAGAGTGAAAGAAGCAGGTAGAGCCAGGCTTATTGGAGAAGAAATGGCAAGGGCAGGAAGGTCATTTTGCATGTAACTAACAGGAAAATGGACGGTGATGGCAATTTGCCAGAATTTGTGGGTGTTTTACGATGGCATTGGAAGTTGACCCTTTTCACCATGGTATTTTTTTACTCCACAATGATTGCAATGTTACGAGCAAATTTAGGTTACAGCTCAAGTTTTGTGCTCCAATTAAGTTGTTGAGGTTCACTAGGTCACACCTCGTGAGCACGATGGCAAGTGGCATGCAATGGGAGTACCGCTAACCCTGCACTTGGAGGATCGGTGGTTAGCCGCGGAGATGACATATGACATACGGTCGAGTAGAGGTGCAAGTACAGCATGGGTGCAAAGGTGGGGGCCAAGCCGACCTATGATCGACGTGGATCTAGCTCCTCTAACTTAGAGGAGCCAAGTCACTAATTATACATGAGCCAAGTTTATTGGATTGAAATCAAATGATCATCAGATGGTCTAAATCAAAGATATGAGAAATTAAATATGTCACGATATATAAATAGTTTATCGTGAGCCGGCTTCAGCCAATCTGCTCGAGCCGATCTAAACTGTCTGCGGTTTGATACGACGGTCCAAATCTCTCGAACTACACATTTGCTACTCTGACTTAGGGCATGTACAACCCACAGACGAGTTGCTGTCTGCAAGTTCTTTCCACTTCACACACAGACAACTGAACAGACAGCTTGTGCAATGGATCGTCTATTTAACTGTCTGCAAACTATTTAATGCATACATACAGCCATGATCAAGCATGAATATGATTCGTGTATACCATTGTGTTGCTTCTTGATACAAAACAGATCAAGCATAAATAAGATGAACATAATTACAATATTTTTTAGAACCATCAATATAAATGATATATCTACCCTACTCTATAATACACCAAAATTTTCTTTACTAAATCCACCCCCTCAACCACCCCCACAGTCATGCCAAATCTAAGTCCACCCAGATTTGTGTACCAAAGTAATCCAACTTCATACAAATGAATGGTTTGGATCTCTCCTCAAGCCTTCTTCTCTTACTCATTGAAGATCCTAAGGCCAAAATCATCTGGATCATGCACATCATTGAACCTCCCACGAATCCCTTCCCTCCCCACCGCCGCCGCCGCGGCCTCCTTCCCTCCCCATCCCGCACCGCCTCCTCTTCTGCCCCCATGCGCCGGCACCTCCTCCTTCCTCCTCTTCCCTCCCCACGCGCCGCCTCCTTCTCCTTCCCTCCCCACCCCGCATCGCCCCTCCTCCCCTGCCCTGCCATCCCGCACCGCTGCCGCCTCCTTCCCTCCCCAACCCGCATCGCCTCCTTCCCTCCCCACTTCCACCCTCGCCTCCTCCCCCAGTGCGTCGAGTCTTCCGCCACTCCCGCGCTGACGCCTCCTCCCCTCCCTCCCACCCCGCACCTCCGCCTCCTACCCACCTCGCGCGGACGCCTCCTCCCCTCCCTCCCACCCCGCGCCGATGCCTTCTCCCCTCCCTCCCACCCTGCGCTGCCGCCGCCTCCTCCCCCGCTCCTTCGCGCCGCCGCCGCCTCCTCCTCCCCACCCCGCGCCGACGTCTCCTCCCCTCCCTCCCACCCCGCGACGACGCCTCCTCCCCTCCCTCCCACCCCGCGCCGACGCCTCCTCCCCCGCTCCTCCGCTCCGCCGCCTCCTCCCCCGCTCCCACCCCGCGCCGCCACTGTCTCCTCCTCCCCCCACTCCTCCGCTCCGCCGCCGCCTCCTCCTCCCCCCACCCCACGTCGGATCTGGGCTGGGGCGGCGCGGTGATGGAGGGATCCGACGTAGGCTGCTCGGATCCGACAAGGCAGCGATGCCATGGGTGGCGGAAAGGTGTCGGCGACGACCAGAACCAAGGCGACGGCGGCCGGATCCGGGCGGGATCCGGTGCCCCTGAGGACCTCGCGAGGGGCGTGGCGGCGATGAGCCTGGATGAGCGGTTCGCGACGCTGCGGAGCATCGGGGAGGGGAGCATCCAGGAGGACGAGCTCATGCGGCTGCTGCAGAATCGCCCAGGTTCGACAAACCCTCCACCCTTGCCCTCCCGCTCTAATCGATCTTACCTTCCTCTCTAACCTCGAGTCAAAGTGGCTCGTGTTCTTGTTGTTGCAACTTGAAGTAGCTCGTAGGAGAAATTCGAACTCATCGTCGGTTAGAATTAGATCGGTCGTGGAGGGAAACGGAACTGGCACCTTTTATTTCTATAAGCAGGGTTCTTGGATCTTACTGGTGAATTGAACTAATTTTGTTACCGAAATTTCTGGGTGCGATGTGAAGCTGGCTTGTTTCTCTAGAGTGGTGTTATCATCTAAATGCGTTCGTATGAACTATTCAGTTTCTTTACCCGTATGATATTCTAGGTGAAGTGGTACTTAGTGACCGGTTAATTTGATACCTAAATCAAGAATTCAAGAGGGTTAGCATGATAGCACCTAGCTGGGGGTTTACGCTAGACACGCCCCCTTTAGGTTCTCTATGCAAAAAACTAGGAGCAGTTGAATTTTGAAAGTTTGCTTTATTCATTATGTAGATTAGATTGGTGAAATGTTGCTTGGTGCTTATAGTAGTCTGGCCGGTATTGGATGACACATGACAGTGCCAGTTGGTTTTGGATAATAACCCATCATGATGACATGTCACATTGTTGGATAGGAACCAGGCTCTGGAGAAGAAGAAAGATTAATGAGTTCCTTGTTTCCATGTTTCGCCGTTTCTTGTTCCATAGAAAGAAAACATGCTAGCTTAATCTTACCTGCGGGTCTAGCAATTCTTGTATAACACATGATCTATGCTTACACTTTACCTATTCACTACACTGATTTGGTGGCGAGCTTCCTCTTTTGTGACTTACATTATGAAAATGGTACTATAGTGATGCGCAAAATCAATATGCACAAATTGTTTGAGATTGTAAGATCCAGACTGTGGGGTGCTACATGATTGAAATATGGAAAGCAGCTGGTATGAACCTTAATGGCGTGGAAGTCTTATGGTCCTCAGAAGAAATCAATAAGCGTGCAGGTGAATATTGGCCACTTGTAATGGACATTGCCAGGAAAAATCTCTACTACTTAAAAATTGGAGTTGATGGTAGTCCGTCCGTTAGTTGATATATAGCCTATTCTTCATTGGTATGTGTGCTCTGCTTCTTGTTGATCTATTGTTGCCAGAAGTTTTTTTATTGGCAATTCAAATGGCATTTTTTAGCAATGCTAATAGCATCATTATCTCTATTTGGTTCAATTCAATCAAGTAATATAATTCTTTTGTTAATTCGTAGCGTTAGCATGAGTGACATCCAATTAATATATTTTCCATGTCACTTCTGTTCACACATCAATTGATGCTCATCCCATGCCCTTCTTTTCTTATTGTATTTGTTTTGTAAATACAGTACTAAGATAGTGATTTCTTTTCTTGTAGGAGAAGTTGGTCGTATTTGCTTTGTCTCAGGTTGTCTATGCGGCCTGCATTTTCTTTGGATATTGGGTATATTTTCTTATATATGCTAACACCTGAGCTTTTGATCTCCTTCCATTCAGGTTCGTTCAATATCTCTCTTTATATTTTGTATTGTTTTCATTAGGTTTGATTCATTATAAGTTTAGTTCTATTTTGTCATTGATGCCAAAACATGCAAATTGTCAGGTTGTCAACCCTGATGGACTACGATAAACAGTTATTGCACATGTGCATGTTGTTTACAGGCCAGACTTTCAGGAAATTGATCCTCCAAGAAGGCGAGAAATTTGTTCTTGTTTGGTTTGATACTCCATATAACCAGGCTGCATATGGTCTTGTGGATAAAATAGGCAAGTATGTTGAACAACTTCTGTTTCAAGTAATTTTATCTTCTAATATTGCAGTGGGTTGAACTTATGTGTTATTTATCTATTGTTATTTGCAGGGAGTCTGGTTGTTAGAATAGTCTTCCTGCCATTTGAGGAGAGTTCTTATGCTACATTTGCCCAATTGGCATCAGGTTGTTATTTTTGCATCTATTTGAATTTTATTTTGCTATGACAGCCAAGTTAGAATTGCTTACCTCGTCCATTTGGCCTGAAAGATTGAACTTACATGCATTCACATCATTTTAATGGTCTTTTAATATGGAGAAGCCCCCTCTGTAAAGTTTTGCTACCAAGCATCTCTTTAATTGGTTATTCAATTAAAGTTAACCTACGTTGCGCTGGTGAAGCAAATAATTTTTTTCCTGGCGGAATGTATTTTGCCTTTCAAATTCATTGATTTGTCCAGCTAGATTGACTATGAGTTGGCTGTTGGTTGTATGAATTTTTTTTGCACAGTTTCAACATGTTTGCTATGTTGATTATTCAATTCTATACTTAAATTGCTCATCCCATGCCTCACAGGATGTAATCCTCTACCAAGTACCATGAATTGTAGTATTATTATTGCTTGGAAAAGCATTGCTGCCAATGTAACAAAATAAGAGTACATTTCACATATTCCTTGCTGTTCGAAATTGTAATTTTTGGCATAATTCCTGTTTATATGCTGCTGCTGTCTGATACCTTGTCCTTAAAATTTAGATTTGACCATTCCTATATTCCTTGCTGTCTGAAACTATAACTTTTGGCATACTTCCTGTTTATATGCCGCTGCTGTCTAATAACTTGTCCTTACAATTTAGATTTGACCAATATCAGAATTCTTAGCAAGGTTACAAAAAACAATATGTTGTGCACATATCTTTGGATTTATATTTCTCTGAAAGAGCTAATGATGGACCTTTATTCACAGGACAAACTCCCCATAATACATCCAATCTGGAAGGTTCTTTGCTCGGAGCTCTTAAGCTTATTATGCTGATAGGTGGCTATCCAATGCTGAATTCTGTAATGTTTATATTTATGCATTTCATCTACTCTGAATTCTTTCTCTGAGTAAGAAGAAAACAATTGGATCACATATACTCTTTGTAGTAAACATGTTTTAGTTGCTACCAACTTCCATCCCTGGATTTTTCTTTTGATATTAAATCTATCAACAGCCCTTGAATATGATCATCCTCTAACTATGCAGGTCTGGTGGTCATTTCGTTTGGTCCAAGCTATTCATATACCCTTCTGAATCTACTATATGGAGGGAGATATAGTGATGGCGAAGCTACAATTATTCTTCGTTACTATTGTTTTTACATCATCTGCTTAGCAATGAATGGTTTGTATTTAGTACTTCTATCTAGCATTTCTGTCATAGTACCATTCTGTATTTTTTATAGTAATTTGTCTTTAAATTAAATTAAAGAAATTTGAATGGATGAACAGTAATTCTGGGTGGGAACCGGTCAAATTCAATTTGTGGGGATAGAGAGAGTCATCGGTGGGTGAGTCCAATGATGTTGTCACCTCCTCAAAGGATCAGTCGTTATGTGACATTCATTATGTGACAAAAATATTTGGTTATACAATATATGAGACGTGAATCTTAATGAATCTGATTGTTCGTTTTATTTTTTACAAATTTTATCTTGTTTTGTTTTTTACCGTAGCGTTAGCACGGGCACACTACTAGTTAATATAGTATGAAACCACAAGTCCACAACTGGAAAGTCACATAAACAAGAAGCCCAAACCATCATCAATCTTCAACCTCTTACAAAAGTGGGCAAAGGTCTTTAATCCGCAGAAGACTAAAACATTCCCTTCTCCATGACCAAAAACAGCATCCAATCTTGCAAAGTAGGGAAAACAAATAGAAATCTCATCTCAGTTTTTCAGTATCAAGTCTTCTCTACCACTGAAATTCTCTCATCAAGTCTCCCTTAGAAAGCAACAGAGAATCAAATATCAAGATTTATTATATAATCCAGATTTATTATATAAGAGCTTAAAAAACATACTCCAGATTTATTATATAATCTGGATGAAACATACTCCAGATTTATTATATAATCCATGCCTAAATCAGAAAACTATAAATGCTTTAAACATCACAATTGCTCATGAAGGTCCCAGACATGTGAACCATGTACACATCAACAATTTGTGAATTGCAAAGACATAAAACTTGCAATGATGGAAGCCATCTCCATGTCAAATAACAGTATATAAGAACTGAGAACTCAGTGCATTCTATTCTAGCTACTCTGCGTCAGACATATATTCGTGATCATCTAACCAGCAGTTCAGGAATCACATTCGCTATAATTTCAGTTAGGAAACCATACCTCAACATGATTCAGTTAGGAAACAGCCGCTTCCTCAAACACTTCAGTGCAGCAATATGCTCATCTTTTTCTTCAGCGGAGAACCCTCCTGTGTCTCGTGAGAGGAGACAGTTGTATGTCTCCATCATCTTTGCTTCCATTTCCAGCTTCTTTATTCTCCATTGCTGCAAGATGGGCAAGTCTTGTTGCTTCAAGCTTCTCAGTTGATAATTTTTGTTGTACCTCCAGCATCTTTAAGTGATTTGTGTGAGCTTCAGTTTGAATTTTGCTGAATTTATCCAAATTTTCCACATCTATCGCAGTTTCCTACGACTTGCCTTGATTTTTAGCTTCAAATGCAGCTTTCTTTGCTTTCTTTTGCCCCATTGGTCGTGGGCATTCATCAGGATCTCTAGGCTCTATGTCTTCCATTACGTCTTTCTGTCTCGATGCCTTCCTTTTACGTGCTTTCTTGAGCTCATCATTGTATATTACCCACTTTGGCTGGTTTCGGCAAACATACCAAACATCCATTAACACAAAATGTCCTAGCTTTAGCTCTTTGTTGTCTTCCACATAGAACCTGTGGGCCATATCAATCCACTGCTGATCTGAATAACCACTAGTATATATTCTGCGAGCCTTCACCCAAGCACATTGGAAAAGGTCAGTCCACTTATTAATCTTGTCCCACCGGTCCTTAGCTTGCTTAGGATTCCTTCTCCTATGTGCTGGGGTTGTCCTGTTGTATGTCTTAGCAACATCACCCCAGTACTGATCGTTCTTCCTATCGGCTCCAGCAGCTAAGTCCGTTGAATTTTCCAACCAAGAGCTCATCTGCAATTTTATAGAAAAATGTTATCATATCGAAAATGAGATGCAAGTTTATTGAACCATGTTGTTGTACCGAGACTCACCAGCCTAACATCTTCTTCTTGTGTTCATAGAATTTGCTTCTCAGTCCTACCGACCTCATCCCCGCTGTCCACATCAATGGGAACTTGGTCTGGCTGCAGAGTGGGCATCGCCACGAGTGGCGGTGAAGAACCTCCAATGTCCACAGGCCTTGGAGCCTTGAAAGGTGCATAATGAGAAGGACAACCGACTAAATGGAAATTTTGTGACATTTGCGACTGGTTGTTGAAAAAACTCAAAAATCCACCAGCGGGATGTGGGTTGTTGTCCCTGCAAAAGTAGATGAATAATTAGAATCACATATCAATGGACTGCAAAAGTATCATATCTGTTCAATTCTTACTAAGTTAACAACTTTGAAAGCAGCACTCAAGAGCAATAAGCCAACTATGCCTCACTACAGCTTCAGCAATTGTAATTGGTTTGTCCCAGATCAAGTATTTCTTGGGTTACAGTGTTACAAGAAGCAGCAAAATTATCCCACTTATTGAGAGTATAATTGCAGGAATAGTCCCTTGGACAGCAATAGTCAATCTTTCCTTAGGCACACTGCATACATTCTCTTGCATGTTATTCTCTTGCAAATTTATATACTGCTATCCACCTGCGACAAACATGAACTATGCATGTTCTTTATCAGAATAAACTTATTTGGATAACAATATTGTGTAATGGTATGGACTTATGCCTATGAGAGGGTTATTTGGATATATAACAACATTATGATGAATAACGACATCACAAGTAATCCTCTATTTCTTGAGTGCCTAGGTAGGTGAAATACCAACTGCTCTTGTTTTGTTTCATATATGTATATAAATCTGAAGCATCATATACTTGCTGTTAACAATATATGTAAACCCTAAAAAAATGTCAAACAATATATGTATATAAATCTGAAGCATCATATACTTGCTGTTAACAATATATGTATACCCTAAAAAATGTCAAACAATATATGTATATAAATCTGAAGCAACATATACTTGCTGTTAATTACAAGCACTGATAACACGAGCAATAGTTACTCCTGAATAAATTATTACTAGAACACTGGATCCTGCTTCTGCAGTTGTTAGCAGAGATGCATAATTCATCCCCTAATTTCGTACAGTTCAAAAGTAGCGCAACTTCAACAAAAGAGCTAATTCATCCGTAGATTGAGGGAATGATGTGATACCAGGTTGGAGGTTCCGTAGATTGAGGATGCATCCATGGATTCATCGGGCTACCAGCAGCATTTGGCGAGATGTGGCCACCACCGGTGGAGCCTTGAGTGTAGTACGGGTGTGGAAAGCAGCCGAGGGAGGTGGGGGTGCTGGTGAAGACGCTGCTCCCGCCGGTGAAGGATGGCGCGGGTTCGACGAGCGCACGGCCTGCACCAGTCCGCTCTGGCGGTGTCGCCCTCCGCTTCCGCTCCCCTGCCGACGCCACGGCCATCCTCTCTTGCGCCGGCGCCGCCGCCTGGTGCTACTCCTGCGGCATGGCGCCGCCGCCTGGATCTGGATCTTGCTCTTCCGAGCCACCGCCGCGCTCTGGATCTGGATCTGGATTTGGCGCGCTTGGAAGGAAATCGCTGCCATTTCACGCGCCCGCATCTGGATCCGCTTCGCGTCGGTAGGAGACGACGGCTCGTACAACGCGAGAGAAGTCCGGCGGTTCGCCTGGGAGCACAAGCGCGTGCTGTCGCCTCGCGAGAGCACGGCTTCAGTTAATTACTGTCCACGTTGGATAATTCTGCTCTGCTGGCACTATAAAGACGCTATCGTCTATGGGGTATACATGCCCTTAAGAGAAGTCACAGGAGACAGCTCCGATGGAAGTGGCTGCGGCGTCCTATTTTATGGGGATGGAGAGGGCGTGAGCGATATTTATTATTGTTGCCTGGATCTTGAGACCATCCAATGGTTGAAAGCAGGGAAATCAATTTAGCTGAATATTTCAGCATAAAATCGGCCTTACGAGTCACCCCCGTGGGCATCCTGGTAAAAAAAAATAAATTGTAGCGTAATAAATAAAATAGCAAAATTGTAGCGTAATAAATAAAATAGCAACTATACGACATCTTGGCCAGCTGGTGGGAGGCCTCCAAACCTTGGAATGGCGTTCGTGCTCCCAGAACGCTTGTTTTATTGCTTTTCCCCCTTTTTAACCAAAAATTCGAATTTAAGTTTAAAAATCAAACAAAAATCAATAAAATCCAAAATTTCTGGTTTTCAGCAATCGATTGGATCCGAACTTTTTTCTAGCCGAAACATTTTTCCCTGATTGAAAGTGACTTATTTTAATGGAGACATCGGCTAGATGATGGGACTCATAAAGGGGCCGTTTGAAACGGCTTCGGGGCTTCCAGGAGGTCACTTCAGTCTTCTTTCTTGTTTTATTTTTTTCTCCTTTTTAACCAAAAATTCAAATTTGAGTTTAAAAAATCGAACAAAAAATCCAATTTTTTTTGTTTTCACCAATCGATTGGATCCGAACTTTTCTCAAGCTGAAACATTTTCTCTAATTGAAAGTGACCTATTTTAAGGGAGACATCGGCTGGATGATGTGACTTATAAAAGGATCATTTGAAACGGCTTTGGCTTTTGGCTTTTGGCTTTTGGCTTCTGGCTTTCAGAAGGTCACTTCAGTCTTGAGTTCCAAGAATGTTTGTTTTATTTGCTTCTTTTTTTCCTTTTTAACCAAAAATTCAAATTTGAGTTTAAGAAACCGAACAAAAACAAATAAAATCCAAAATTTCCGATTTTTGGCAATCGATGGGATCTGAATATTTTTTCTTTCCGATTTCGGCAATTGATGGGATCCAAATTTTTTTTCTAGTCGAAACTTTTTTCCCTTGTTGAAAGTGACCTATTTTAAGGGAGACATCTGCTATATGGTGCTTGACTCATAAAGGGGCCATTTGAAACAGCTTCACCTTCTGGTTTCCAAAAGCTAGAGGTTGAATCAAATGTGTGGCTTTTGAAAGTAGCTTTAGCTGGATCAAGCTCCGCTAGTGCCACAAACAATGCCTCCGCACCGTCAGCATGGCCACACACTTCGCCTTTGCCCCGACGACGCTGCCACGAGCTTTGCCTCCTCTCGCTGCCTCCACCTCTGCTCACCGCCGCCCCTTCTCCCTTGGCCCCACTAATGTCGCCTCCTTCGCCTTTGGCCATCTCCCGACGAGCCCCCTCCGCCTTCAGCTCCCTGTTGACAAGGAACCTCTGCCTCTATGCTGCCTCCAAACAAGCCCTCCCCCCCCCCTCCATCACCTTCGCCTCCGTGCCACCCCATCCAACTTCACACCACCTTCGCCTCGCTCCATCTCCTGCATTCCACCGCTTCTTTTTTTCTATTTTTTCATTTTTTGGGATACAGGCCAATTGCTAGTGAAATAACTTGTGTAATAATAAAACTGATTAGTTGTATAAACATGTGATGCGATAATTGTTGTTAAGATTTACTAGTGTAATGATCGGCATCAAATAAGCCATCATGTGCTTTAGGGGCAATTCAGACATTTGCCAAATCAGCTACTATTCCAAAGCCAAAAGCTTTAGCTGAATTAAACACCTCTCACTTTCAACCATTTCTGTTTACAGCCACTATTATTGTAAAGCCAAAAGTTCCAGCCAAAAGCCAGAAGGCCCAGCCATGTCAAACGCCCCCAAATACTCCTTATTAACGAATATAGTGTATAGTGTTTTGTCTTTAAGACTTAACGAAAGGAAACTAGCCATATCCTGCTCCTCAACAGAAATTAACGCACAACTTGATGATGTATATGTAACTATGTTCACAGCTATTCACCATTTTTCTTTTGTAAAGAACTCATCTAATTATAAGAATCAGCAAGAACTTCAATCACCAAAATTTATATGTCGAATAAACATAAACGACAATTAGTTATTGAAACGATGAGAGGGAGAGAGGAAAGCATATGTATGTAAAAAACATAAACGCACTACTTCGTTTTAGGGGCCAAAGAGATATGTACAATTTCCCCCAAATTACTCTCTGCAGTCACAAAAGAACTTCGTGTTTGGGTACATGTAGTCGAAATTTCTAAATTTTGGATATCGATATCTTTTCAATATTTAGGTCGAACGCATGAAAACAATGCATGTAAATTTCTCTCGAAAAGAACTTTCATAATAGTATAATTTATTAGGTTTTATAAATTCATTACAATGAAAATTAGTGGTCAAAGTTATGTATGATTACCTTGAAAATAAATTTAATTGATAATATGATACCTTGAAAATGGTGATATTATGATATCTTGAAAATGGTGACGATTCTTAATGAATAAATAACAAAACATATATCATTATAAATACATACCGTGATGATCCAACCATCTAGATTTGTCACAGATTTACCTGCCCGAAGATGCAGCTTCATCAATTAGTGACGATCATAGAATGTATGACGATAAGTTTCGTACTGCATGAAAAAATTGTTTGTCATGAATAAGCAATATTTTTGTCACAGGATACTTGATAGTCTGTGACGAAATATTTTTGTTTAGTCAATCCAGACTTTTTTATGTACAACAATATTTTTATGTCATAACCTTGGTTCTGTGACAAAATTAGGCTTTTTGTGATGTTTTTGCATCATCATAGACAATGAATTTGTTGTAGTATATGTTTTAAGGACTGCCCCGATGTCCAAAACGACAAATCTTTTGTGACTGAAGGAGCACAAATCTAAGTATTCCTGAGCGAGGGAGAGAGAGAGCATGCAAGAGAAATGGGTGACCTTTTCTTTTAGAGAGAGAGAGAGCATACATGCAAGAGAAGGGAGAGAGACTTTTTTTTAGAGAGAGAGAGAGAGTGAGTAGGGAGAGAGAGAAACGTACAGATGAAATGGAGCTCTTGCTAGAGATAACGAACCCTAACTGCCTCCCTGGCGAAGCCTACGTCGCCTAGCTGCGTCTCTAGTCTCTACCCAAATGACCGGTAAGATCAGTGCGATCTTACGCTACCATCCATATATCAACATGGCTATAAAAAACTCCAACACTGGGATTATAAATGGACGTACGAACTAGCTCTTGTTCATCATCTGCAGATCCCACTAGCGATAGATAGACATAGCTGTAGTTTGCAAAGAAGCTAACTAGCTAGCTAGCGAGGCATGCAGACAGATCAACCATGAAGCTAGCCCTGTGCTTGTGCATCTGCGTCGTCCTCGTCATCGCCTCGTCTCCGGTCCCGCTCTCCGACCGCCCCCCGCTGAGCCGGCGTTGGCTGCAGGACGCCGTGGTTATCGGCGGCAACCTGACAGCGAGCACGACCGTGACGTGGCTGCGTGAGACACCGGAGATAGGGTACGATGGGTCCAAGAGGCTCAGCCCCGGGGGGCCTAACCCACAGCATCACTGATCTGATCATCAGCTGCCGCCTCGCTTGTGGTATCAGCCTATCACTCGTAACCATTTCTCTTCATACCGGATTTTTCATCCCTAATTTCTGACATCGGCTAAGTGCCGGTCCGGAGTGTGAGTCTAATAATTAATGTTGTCTTGTGTCAGTCTAATATAAACGTGATGTGATCCATTTTTAATTTCTTCACTTGCATGTTTTTGCGGATGTTGATTTGCGCTAGACTGAGGTCTTGAATAATATAATGAATAATGCAAATCTATATCGCCGCAATTTTTCTCAAAGTTTTACATGTTGTAAGTTGTAAGGCGCATGCGCCCGAGTAATAATAGTCAAGTGCCAAAGACTAAAAGTCAACGTCCTCTTGCAATTCTGTCTCGAATTATGTGACTTTTATTTTGATATCACTGGTTGGTGGTAATAGGAATGCAAACAGATCGAATACGGACGGATAATGTCTCTACTATATTTGTTTTCATATTTTTTTCTCGGATACGGATACCTCGGATATGAATACATATATGAATAATATCGAACACAGATACAGAGCATATACGAATCCAAACGAATACGGTCACGAATATTTATCGGAATATGAAAACTCTTTAAACTATATATCCAAAATCAATAAAAAATACATAAATAATTTATCTTATCAAACATTAATGAAATCTAAACAAGCATAAGTATTTTTATACACAATAGTTATACCATTGTACAGATTGTAAATCTTCAAATAACAGATAATTTTTCTAAAGTCCTAAATAATTCTTAATGGATTCCTAACATTTACATGTGACTAACAAATTAATTAAGAATTTAAATTTGCATCAGAATGATTTAAACGGCAGTACATCAATTTAATCGGTACAAATTTTAATATACCGATAATACTAAATTTATTTTTAATAAATACAAATATTTGCTAGTAGGCTGGTGGCAGGGGAGATGAGAGAGGCTGGCTTGGGCTGAGCAATGTTGGGTTGAAATCTCGGATATCCGGTCCGTATTCGTATCCGTATTCACCGGATATTAGGCCTACTTATTCGTATTCGTTTCCGACAAAAAAATCTGTATTTGTTTCCGATCCGAGAATTATCCGAAGAAAATACGATCCGACATAATCCGTATAGGTTTTTATCTGATCGGTCGGAAACTATCTGATCCGTTTTCACTCCTAGATGGTAACCCCCACCAAATAAGCATACCGTGTTCTACTTGTTAGTGATATGTTTACATGTTCTTGGAGCTCTTTTTTTTCCTTAAGAAAAAATAAGGTGCGTTGACTGTTGGTCTATTGGACCACCAAGGATGCATACTTTTTAATGAAAATTGAAAGGCATCTTATGTTTAAGAGGAAAAGGCATATCTGACTGTCCGTCCACTACTACAGAAAGCCTAATACCAGACGGCCAATCACAGACGGTTTGACAAAACCGTCTGTGATTGACACTAACACAGACGGTTTTAATTTGGACACCGTCTGTGTTAGTGGTTGAGTATCACAGACGGTCCTTACCGATGAACCGTCTGTGATACTTTAGTATCACAGACGGTTTTTTATTAAAACTCGTCTGTGATAATCTGGAATTATCACAGACGGTTTTTAATAAAAAAACCGTCTGTGTTGTGTAAATGTTCACAGACGGTTTTTGACAAGAATCGTCTGTGATGTCCCTTTGTCTGTCATATTCTGTTCATGATCAGAGGTTAATATATAAGTACACATTGCTTCTAATAACTTAACTTCAGAACTACTGAGACAAGAGATCACAAATTAAAGGCAAATTTATTAATTTCAATTAGAGGCAAATTTATTACAAAAGTCGCACAGGTAAAGAGTTTCCCAGATTGTAATCTTTTGGGCTTCGTACGCTTCTTCTTCGACTTTGGGACTTGGAGGATCAGCCGCTGACTTCTCGAACGCCGTTAAGATTGTCCTTGTCCTCAGCACTTCCTCCTCCAGCCTGGGCAAAGAATCAGTAGCATAGCTCATAATGTCGTAGAGGATAGCATGAAAAGTTTCCTCAGAATCTGCCGTTTCTGCTTGATTGGCAAGGCTATCCATCAGTCTCTCCAATGCGTGTAGAGCTTCTTCCGCTTTGCGCACATTGTGGAGAAGAACCAGGGTAAGGGTTGTTTCCCTTTCTTGAGCGGCAGCGAGACGCCTCCGTCGACGGCGGATGATCAGGTCGAGCTGACGGATGCAAGAAAGTCGGGGAAGGAGAGCAGGGCGTGTGCGGAGAAGCTGCTCCAGATGCAAATTGCTGGCCGCCTGTGTAAGGTTCCGGCCGAACAATTCTTGATGAACAGATGAGAGGAAGGAGATGATCACAAGAATAGTAGAAGCCATATTGTACGTACGTAGAAAATACCTAGATTAGGCGCGCATATTTAACGTTTAGCACAGACGGTTCGTATACCCAAACATTAATGATATAGACGCTTCGTATAACGATCGAGAGACGTTAATTAGACGATCGAAACACGAAGCGTTCTGACGTAAAGCTTATGACAGACGGTTTTTTTATAAAAAACCGTCTGTGATAAGATTTATCATAGACGGTTTTAATAAAAACCCGTCTGTGATAAGCTGGTTATCACAGACGGTTTTTAATTAAAAATGTGAAAATGTGTGACAAAATGTATATGTGAAAATGTATATGTGTATTGGCATTTATGTATATGTGTGATGTATTTGAGAATGACAAAATGTATCAAGAAATACACTGTGTGAATGCAGCTGGTTGGTGTTGTATATGAATTCAGCTGTTTGGTGGTTGATATGAATACAGTTGTGTAGTTATTGGTGTTGTCTTAATAACAACAGCCGGCAAAGGCTTGTCACAGACGGTTCTAAACTTAGAACCGTCTGTGATATGATATCACAGACGGTTCTAATTTTAGAACCGTCTGTGATAGTAAACTATCACAGACGGTTCTAAGTTTAGAACCGTCTGTGAAACGATATCACATACGGTTCTAAGTTCAGAACCGTCTGTGATAATCTCCCTATATATACCCTCTCGCTAGGGTTTCCCATGTGCGCTGCAGTTATTCGATCTAGATCTAAATCCCGAGCCCGTCGTCGTCGCCGCCTCCCCGAGCCCTCGCCGGTTGCCTCCCCGAGCCCTCGCCGGCCGCCTCCCCGGACGAAGACGTCGCCGCAGCCTCCTCCTCCTCCGTCGCCGCCTCCCCGAGCCCATCGCCTCCTCCTCCTCCGTCGCCGTCGCCTCCTCCTCCTCCGTCGCCGCCTCCCCGAGCCCGTCGCCTCCTCCTCCTCCGTCGCCGCCGCCTCCTCCTCCTCCTCCGTTCCCGCCTCCTCCTCCTCCTCCTCCGTCACCAAAACCCTAAGGTCATCAAATCCCTCCCCGAGCTGCATGCTTACTGTTAGGGTTTAGGGTTGATGCTTGATGCTTCATACTTAGTGTTAGGGTTTAGGGCTTACTGTTAGTTGCTTACTGTTATGTATATGGTTAGTTGCATTCATGTATATGCTTACTGTTATGTATATGGTTAGTTGCATTCATGTATACTGCTGTCTGAATATATGCATGCTGAATATATCTTGATCTTGAGATTGTAGAGTTTGTATCTAGAGCTCAAAATACTGAAGATTGAAGAGTATATGATTTAGTAGCGGGACGGCCAAGATTAATCTTGTGCAACCCTACAATTTGAGAGCACAAATTGAAGCCGGAACATTTCTTGCACGAAGTTCAGGAATGTGTCTTCCCGGTGACCTTTGACGATATATTTGGTCTTTTCACGCTCAACGCTCTTGACGCCTCACTCGTTCGATGCTGGACGCTGTAAGTCTGTACAATCACAGTCTCTGTTCACGTAATACCGATATATGTCACAATTTGTTGTTTTTCTGTGTATATATATAGATACATGCTGACCGAAGCTAGATCATTGAAATCACCAATTGGTTTCCTGGACCCACGCTTGGTCGCCATTGATACCATCAACGAGGATGCATCCTTCGTCGAGAACTATATTACAAAAGCACTGCTGGCTCACCGCGATAAGGAATTTCTTCTTATGCCATACAATGAGAACTTCCATTGGATTTTAATTGTAATTATACCAAAATGGAACAAGGCTATATACCTTGATTCTCTAAGTAAGAACAAATCCAAGTACGCAGCTATCGCCGAAATACTCGATAGGTAAGTACATTGTACATTGTACTCTTTCTTTCCTTCCGAATGACTAATCTAACTTTTTCGAATAACGAAGGTCGTTCGTCACATACGTTCAACAAACAAGTGGCTCGACGACAACTGCCAAGCCCTTGAAACATGATCGCAATTTTCGGGTATTGGCTAGCTACACATTAATTAATCATATACAACACTTAGTAGTAATGCCACTTGATTTAACACATTCTATTTTTTGCAGTGCCACCAGCAGCAGTCGGGCAACACGTGTGGATACTACGTGTGCCACCATATCAGACTACTCCTCGATTCCAGCAAGAACACTAATTCTAAGGTTTGTCAATCTTCCCACATTTATTTCATACATGTCAGGTTTTATATGCGCGCGCGTTGATATTCCTATCTACAGGTTGCGCCCATCTCTAAATCTGCATTGGAACAGGCGGACTTAGCAAAAATTCAAGGAGAGTTCATTTGGTTTTTGTGGTCTAAAGTCATAAAATCAGATGGAGAGTTCCACTGCCCAGATTGATTTTTTATTGCTCTTATCACTCTGTAATTGTAAATTTGTAAATGGATATTTTATTTCATTTCAATTAATTCATTTGCGAAATGGATGCCTTATGTCTGTGAATGAAATGTGATGTGAATTGGATGTTTGTCAAATGAATTGAGATGTGAATTCTATGTATACATATACTTGTTTATCTGCTTGTTTCAGAGGGCATGGCTAGCATTTCCTGAGCCTAGCCAATAAACAGAAATATATGTAGGGGTTGAAGGGAATATCACAGACGGTTTTTGAGTAAAAACTGTCTGTGATAGCTGATAATCACAGACGGTTTTTAGTTAAAAAACGTCTGTGATTATCTGCTATCACAGATGGTTTTTACTCAAAAACCGTCTGTGATGATCAGTATCACAGACGGTTTGTAACTAAAAACCGTCTGTGATTGTCAGCTATCACAGATGGTTTTTACTCAAAAACCGTCTGTGATAGTTGACAATCACAGACGGTTCGAAAACCGTCTGTGATGACCTTCGATTATCACTGACCCATAAATACAGACGGTTCACAAAACCATCTATGATGACGTTTTCGAATCGTCTGTGATGACCTTTTCTGTAGTAGTGGTCTCTCGCTTTCGAGTACAGGATCGTGCAGAAAATATAAGTAGAAAAAAAGGAGAAGAAGACCCAAACGATCTGCATATTATCACAAGAAATATTAAGAAACGTCAGCATGCATGTCATCCGGTCGCGCGCGGAACCGGTTCTCTGCTTCCCCATTGGAGATTGGGAAAGACCCCAAGGACGCAAACGGGCAGACCTAGGTACCGGGTTCCATCTTCCGGTGTCAATCTGCCTGCCCCGTCCTTAAGCAGCAAGTCCTTTCTGACGTCAGAATATATATTGTCACTGACTATAAACTGAAACAGTAACAAATACTCTCTCGGTTTCATTGTATTTGTTTATAGCCCACCATGTGCAGGCTAAGGAAACACTGACATGCATACTCGTATTAAATAACATACCATAACAACTTAATTTCTTCCAAAACATTTAAGTATCCTCTTAACTCTCTCAACGGACAAATATTTTGAATCTGATGCTCTCGAGGCCATGGACAAATACACACACATACATATATATACACACATATACACACACACATCGATGTCTTTTCGAATTTATGAATGTTAACGGCTTTGTCTGATATATTATACATCATTGCACTTGCATGCATCTAAAAGCAATCCAAAGGCAGGGAGGCTTGGTACCCAGTCACCATAATATCCCATTTCAGTGTCATATATACATATACATATACATATAACCACTTTTCTACTACAGCGGGAGTAGTTACTCCCTATGTCTTATCTCACAACGTAGCGAGTATCTCGTGTAACAGAGGGTATGTACATATAGTATACGAGTATATTAAAACATCTAAGTGGTATATATATTTTTTAGATATACTTCTTTTTATATGCGTATATAAAGGTATTTACAAAATACGCTAAAAATTATATACTCTCTTTCATTTTTTTATGTGGTTTACATTAGAGTATCTTATAATTAGTATATATACTCAAAGTAATAAAGGAGTATGTCAAATTCGTATAGATGGTATATTATAAGTGGAAGTAACTACATATGAGAGTAGAATGTATTTTCTCTCTCTCTTTATATATATATATATATATATATATATATATATATATATATATATATATATATATATATATATATATATATATATATATATAGTAATAGTACGTCATTGTTCATGGCATGTAACAACCTGCCGCTCAGGTGACAGCCCATGTGTTGCTTATGACGAGGTCTTCAAAACAAGACTAATATTACATATCTTTTCAACAATATTTTCTGTAGTGGCTCATTTTGATTTGTTATGTAAGGCTGTACGTTGTCTCCATGGCGTGTATGATTTCTCCCTTAGTATGTTTTACTTGTTTTAACAAGAGTTTGACTTGTTTCCTAGTTTTTAGATGGTGTTTTGGTAGTTCATAATTTGCAGAACTCCAAACATTCGGAAGTATATTTGGATTTTTAATGAGTTCAACAACATTGAAGTCATTGGATCGAACTGAATTAAAAGAATGTTGTACAAAATTTGCAGAAACTTTCTCTCTAGATGGTTCCTCTGATGTTGAGTTAAATGATCTAATTTCTGAGTTAAGTGTTATGCAATTGACTTTATCAGATAAACCAATGTCTGCTATGGAGATCTTTGAGTTTGTCAGAGAAGCGGATTGTTATCCTAATATTTCTATTGCTTATCGGATTTTATTTACTATGCCTGTGACCGTGGCATCAGCTAAAAGAAGCTTTTCAAAGTTGAAATTATTGAAGAATCATTTAAGGTCAACAATGTCTCAAGAGAGGTTAAACGGTTTAGCAACTTTATGTATTGAGAAGAAATTATTGGATGAGATTGATATCAATACCATCATCAATGACTTCGCATCTATAAATGTTAGAAGAAATTTTAAGGTAATATCTATGAACTCTTTGATGTGAATTTTTCTTTAATTAAGTGTTTGTTGGTAAAATTATATATATATATATATGTGTGTGTGTGTGTGTAGATTTATATTTAGATATTTATACTAAGGCCTCTATTTCTAATTTCGCCCCGGGCCCCTAAAATCCTAGGACCGGCCCTGAGTTCATTTGTCCATGGAACGCACTAATGGAACTACCCTACAATTTTTTAACAAAATTTTAGATGTTACATTTCATAAACATGGATGTTCCACTGTTACTTTTAGTTTGTTCCACTAATATTTTTAATTTGTTATGTAATATATGTCATCTTGTTTTGTAGATCTCGTCTAAGGAACACAATAGTTTAAACAAATTCTGGGTTTAAAAGGATGTGTTCATTTGAAATTGAGAAACATAAAGAAAAGTTATCTAGAAATTCATGCATGATTAAAGTTTAAAGGTGGGCGGCACGTGCTTAATTATGCGCCGCGCGCCGTGTACCTCACCCTCCCAGTGCGCATGGCACCAAGTTGTACACATCCATGCTCGCAAACAAAAACAAAGTTGTACACCTGCATGCGTATCCATATCGGTTCGGTGGCTTTCCAATAGCTAGCCTGGCTAAAAGCAGCTGAAAAGGCTCAGGATGATTTTTTTAGCTCTATCACTGAGATATCCTCGCCTTATACAGATGATAGCAATCAAGAACTTCCCAATAAATCTGCTGCAAATATTTCAAATGCTAAAAATGACTGCACGGTTTACACTGATGCCCTCCTACAAGGTTCAACTACTGGTCTTGGATGTTCACGTCCAAGCGAACATGCATTGCCAACGAACTGAAGTAAATAAATGGAAAGAACTAAAAGCGAATCCAAACTTACTCCACCAGCAACAGCCTACTAATCATCGCTTGCCTCAATGCAGCCGGTGTCAGGGTCCACGCCAAGCCCCATCGCACGAAGCTGCAATCCCTTTCATTTATTGTAATCACAACTCAGTTGCTCCCACTTGTTCTTCATTTGCTTGCTGGTGTACGGCAAGCTGGTTCGCTCTGTGAAATTAAGGAGAAGATTTTGCTTGCCCTGCGTGTTCAACCGTGAATACGGCCGGTTCTGTGCCTCCACCTCTTCGGCGCATACTTGCAGGCATACATGCGTACTCTTATCGCTCCAAGTAGCAAACATGGTAGCTAAGCATACCCATCTCTCCACACAAGGGGAAGTAAGATACAGACGAAAGTATGGGCAAGGGAAAGGGTCAAACCTGAATGGGGGCGGGGTGGTCACCAGGAGGATGTCTGCATAAGGTGCTAGGCCGACCCGACAGGGACCTCGCCTGAGCTTGTGAGTTGTAGCGACGGAGGGGCCACGCGACTAGAGGCACCGCAGGTCGCAGAGCTCACGTCATCAGCCCAATCGAAGATTGTGGATTCGTCACGGAGCTCCACAACCCCCAATCTGTGACTACCCCCACGGTGAGGCCACCGCGAACGAGCACAGGGATGAAGGCCCACTGGCGGGGGTGGGAGGGCCCAAGTGGCCACCGCGAGGGGGTCGCCACAGCCGGCGGTGGGGGGTGGAGATGGCGCAATCGCTAGACGATGGGTGTGGAGGGGCTTCTGTTGGTGGGTAAAAGCACAGCTGCTTGTGGGGGTAGGTGTGTCGCGTGAATGCCGCTTCGGGGCTCCAGAAGACGCCATATCCACTGACACACCGCTCCGACTCCGACTAGCTTCAGGCTTCTTCATCCAGAAGCCATCAACTCACGGTTGAAAGCCCAACTGAGTGGAACGAAAGTTTGATTGTTAGCTTAACTCTTTGTTCCTTTGCATCTTTAATTATTCAAAATAAAGCCCTTTTAGATCCCTTACGTAGGGAGGACGTGAAACACTGAACAACAACCATTTATTGAAGTACTACTGCATAATTCTTGGAATATCAGATCGATGAATGTACAAGAGAAAATTGTCCTTCCTATATCTTTTGGATCATTTTTGTGCAAATTGGTCCACATATCGTGAATGGGAATTCCTTAAAATGGCATTTGGAAGACCTCACAGTTCAAGAGGTGTACGTCTAGTTGTTATTTGTTGAATCTGGATGATCTGAGTGAGGACTGAGGTAGCTTAGTTCACTACTACAAAAAGGGTCATCACAGACGGTTCAAAACTGTCATCATAGTTTTTTGAACCGTCTGAATTTATGTGTCAGTGATAATCAGAAGTTACCACATACGATTTGTGAGCCGTCTATGATAACTACATCATAGACGGTTTATAACTAGAACCGTCTGTGAAAAACACTACCATAGACGGTTCTAACTACCAACCGTCTGTGATGTGTGAGTATCATAGACACTTGGTATATAGAATCGTCTGTGATACTTCCCCATCACAGACGGTTTTTGGTTCGAGCCGTCTGTGATAATTCTTCACTGACGGTTTATACTACAAACCGTCTGTGATAGTTCATTCTATATCTAAATTTTTCTATTCTTTGGTTAGCCTCAGGAAATGTTAACCATATCATCTGAAAACAAGCAAATACAACAACAAACAAAGCAACACATTCTATTTTCATTAAGATTAGAATCCATCATTACAACATCACAAGATATCGAGTAGGTTATCCATAGCACTGCATACATAAGAGGACACTTACAATTTTACAAAGATAAACTTCACGGCTACAAATTCAAAAAAATGCTTACACTACATTAAACTATAATCTAAAACAAGTGGTGTGAAAAAATTTTCAAGTAGCAGAAATAAAAAGGCAATAAACACCATTTTTAGCTTCTACGCAAAATCAATAGCTTCTATGCTGGCCTTCTTCCTTTCCATCTTGCCATTGCCTTCTTCCTTTCTATCTTGCTTCAAGTGAAATTTCAGTCACTCTTGCCGAACCCTTCCTACCCTTGTCGCATACAAATGAGTTGGAGTAGTACTGGTGGTATTGGTTCTTCGAGTAGAGAGGGGTTAATAAGGGGCGAGAGGTGGTGAGGAGAACGGTGCCTGCCATTCGATGCGGAGAGAATGGACAGTTGAGATCGAGATCCTAGGGGATATGCTATGGATCGGTGATGTGGCGGGACATCACAGACGGTTCGGATTACAAATCGCCTATGATAGAGATATCACAGATGGTTCATAACAAAAACCGTCTATGATATCACAAAGACAATATATCGGTACAATATAAATAGCTAGTCTGAAAAGATAAAATAGCAAAGTTTTATATGGCTTATATATACTCGTTTGAAAGGTTTCGACGAGATCTACAACTCTGCAGTTGAGGCAAAACCCAAATTCTAAAGGAAAGATTGAAAATTTTGGCAAAAACAGAAACCAAAAAGTTGCAATGCAAATTTGGGGCTAAAGATGGCTGATTTTGAGGGTCTTATAAGCTGACTAGCTAAATTTTATTTGGATCGGGCTTGTCGTTAGCTTTCCAACGAGTATACGAACGTCGAAAACGGACACCGTATGCAAAAGTTATGCTCGTTTTACTGAAAGTGTCTCAAAACTGAATTCTACTCAGACTCAGGCGGGAAATTATGAAATTTTGGGGGATTGCAAGGCGGGAAACACATTACAGACGGCTTTTAATACAAACCGTATGTAATAACTTCATTAGCACAGACGGTTTTTAATACAAACCGTCTGTGATGTCTGCCATTATCATAGACAGTTCTTATTTAGAATCATCTGTGATAATGAAGTTATCACAGACGGTTTGTATTAAAACTCGTTTATGAAAATACCACAGACGGTTATTCAAATGAACCGTCTGTGATACTTACAACACAGACGGTTCCTAGGAACCGTCTGTGATGTAAGCGTTCAGTTTAGCCTCTTTTGTAGTAGTGGTTCTACTTGGGTTGATCATTAATGAGAAGCTGCTTTCTTCCTGAAACTGTACTACAAACTAAAACATATTTTGAAAGGAGCCAACCTACCTTACTGCTATTAGTGATATGCCCTAGGGACGATCATAGAGATGATTGTATCACTGTTGTGTTTATGATCTTTTGAATAATGTATTATTTTGTCCCTTCAATAAATGCCTTTCATAGAGATGATTGTATCACTTTTATGTTTATGATCTTTTGAATAATATGTTATTTTGTCCCTTCAATAAATATCTTTCATATTGATTAACAAGCATGTGACTTGTTCGTGGAACTTTTTATTAATGTTTTGATGTTATTCTAAATTATCTCTAATCTTATATCATTATGTAAGACAATTATGATTTATAGATCATTATATGCATTGATTGATGATCATGTTTCACGGATCATGGATATGGAGATATCAAATCAATTATTTGGATACATGTTAGAGAACATAGTGTTGGATTGACCTACCATGAGATACTGCGAAAATTGTTATATTTTTAAGTGTTACCAATTGGTCTCATACATAGTGTATGTTTAATCCATAGACTTGAGATCGTTATAGTTTTCTACACGTGTAATAGTTTACCTAGATGTTGCCAACACTACACCATAATTGGGTGGTTATAAATGTAGCTTTCGGGTTTACTATGAAATATACGGAGGAATGTGAGCGATCAAGATGAAATTTGTCTGTCCTGTATAACAGAAGAAATATCTCTGGAACCCTTAATGTGGTTGGATTAAGAAATTACATGACCATGCTGAATGTGGTTGAGGAGTTAATTACAAACTGAGTAATCCATTATAGGTACGAGTGAAGAATCAAGCTATCACAGGATGACATACTTCTCACCTTGAGTTCGATTTGATATTGTGAAGCAAAGAGGTCAGTATATAAGCACTATATAGGTTTGTCTGGTATGATTTTTATGCATATTTGGGAGTCAGTATGTCATGCTAGCGATCATTGCCAACTTATGGACTAAACGAGTTTTTAGGCCATGATCGAATATACATGAACTTAAAGGGTCACACGCGTAATGGATTAGAACGATAAGGGTTTGAATAATAAACTCCAAGTGGGATATAGTCTCTACTCATATTGGATAAGGATCCGGTTGGAGGCTTTCCGAGTGGGATACGATGTCTACTCGTATTGTATAAGAATCCAGTCAGAGGTGCTTCCAGTTGGATACGATATCTGATCGTATTGGATAAGGATCCAATTAGAGGCTATATATAAAGAGAGGCGCAGGGTTGAGGAAGGTATCCTGAGACACACCATCGAAAACCTAGCAACTACCTCTTAAAACCCCTGTCGTGCATGCTGGTGCTAGCACAATGGCGTATGGCGTTCTATCCCTAGACATGTGGATTTCGGTAGAGACGCTGCTGCGACTACAGCGCAGACCGGGATGATCGCGAGAAGATAGTGGGCAGAAGTTACGACCATGTTCACCGCCACTACACTTCACTTCCTTCAACCATGTAGTAGGCTTTGTCGACTTCTGTAGTCGTAACGCTTTACGACCACACTTTCCTGCTATGGTCGCTTATGACCACGTATTCTCATTGTGTGACCGTGGTCGTAACTCCTTTACGACCACGTCTACAACTCTGTGACCATGGTCATAATTCCTTGACCACGTCTTCAGCACCTACGGATACCTCCACTCATCGCCGTGGTCGTAAGTTGTTTACATCCACATCTGCAATCACGATGAACTCGATACACGGTAATTCCCAGAGCTAAACCGCTCTTCTCTTCTTTATATGTTTCTCTCATTTGATCACACCGATCACTATGATCATCCCGATCGCTCCTACTCTATGTGATTACACCTATCACTTGCGATCACACCGATCACCCTCTACTCTACGATCACATCGATCGCCCTCTATTCTGCGATCACACCAATCGCCTACGATCACATTGATCGCCCTCTGCTCTGTGATCACATCGACCGCCTACGATCAAACCTATCGCCCTCTGCTCTCGACTACATCTCTTCAACTCGTTACATTCTCTTGACTACATTGCTCTACTTTTATACTCGACTCTTCGACTATGACTTCGAGAAGGACTCACAGTCTGACTCACACTAGGACTCGACAACGACACCAACTCGGATATAAAATTGTACTCAACTACGACTACGACAACTGACTCGAACTCAAACTCTGATATGTGCGGACTCGGACTCGAATGAGTACACAGACTCAGAAGCAGACTTCGACAACCTCTACGACTGAAACAAGATTATTCTAACAATCACCTCCTTAATCTTGTTTCTCCTTCTTGATCATGCCAATCTTCTCTCTTACTTCCGCTTCTTTCTTTTATCTGCACTCCTGTGCACCTGAGCCGTCATTGCCCTACCGCCTGTGCTTACTCCATCCTGAGCCTTGCGTAATCTGACGCTTGCCGCGCATCACACCTGGACTGAACCGTCCTTCCTTATACGCCTTCCTGGGCTAGAGCACCTGCTCCCATAGCAACCTTGGCTTCGCCATTACTTGAGCCTCCCGCTCCTCTCTCTCAGACCAAGTCTATCCACTTTTCTGCATACATCTCAGCTGAGCTTGCCTCCAATGCTTCCCATGTTCCCTCTACAAATCCACAAAAACCAACCTGTGCTCCAGGTCTTCCTCTTGGACCCTGTGCACCTCCTCTACACGATCAAGACCCTCATGCATCGTCTGTAGCGTCTCCCACGTATTATGTGCCATCTCCTTACCAATGAGCTGATGCATCACCGCATCTGGCACCACCTGGAAGATGAGGGCTAAAGCCGCCTGATCCACCTTGTCGTCCATCTCCTTGTCCTTCCCCTTCAGATCGACTACACCCCAGACTCTCTGGGCACGTATGTTTGCCTTCATCTTCATTGCCCACATCGGGTAATTGTCAGTTGTCAGGAGAGGCTACTGGAGAGAGATTAGCCCACTCCGAGCACTCGAAGTCAATGCTTCACCCATACTTTGATACTACTTGTTATAGTCTTACGATCACTCCCAGGACCCATACGACCACCTTGTAGTCGCTACGACCACCTTGTAGTCGCTACGACCACTCACTGCAGTCGTATGACCACGTTGAAGAAGCTATGACTGCCTCTTGTGTTGTTATGATCGCTCTGTCGACCACCCTGGCAGTTGTTACGATCAGGTTGTGACCTCTCCGATCACGTCTCGCTGCTCCGACGATGTAGTCATAACTTCAGCAGAAGTTACGACCACGTTCACCGCCATTGCGCTTCACTTCCTTCAATCACGTAGTAGGCTCTATCGACTGCTGTGGTCATAACGCTTTACGACTACACCTTCCTGCTGTGGTCACTTACGACCACGTATTCTCGCTATGTGACCATGGTCATAACTCCCTTACAACCATGTCTACAGCTCTGTGACTGTGGTCGTAACTCCTTTACAACCACGTCTTCAGCAGCTGCGGACACCTCTACTCGTCGCCGTGGTCGTAAGTCATTTATGACCACATCTGCAATCACGATAAACTCGATACACGATAATTCCCAGAGCCAAACTGTTCTTCTCTTCTTTATTTCTTTTTCTCGTTCGATCACACCGATCACTATGATCATCCCGATCGCTCCTACTCATATGTGATTACACCTATCGCCTACGATCACACCGATCGCCCTCTGCTCTGCGATCACATCGATCTCTTGCGATCACACCCTGCGATCATACCGATCGCCTGCGATCACACCGATTGCCCTTTGCTCTGCGATCACACCGATCGTCTGCGATCAAACCGATCACCCTCTGCTCTCAACTACATTTCTTCAACTCGTTGCATCCTCTCGACTACATTGCTCTGCTTTTATACCTGACTCTTCAACTACAACTCCAAGAAGGACTCGCAGTCTGACTCGCACTGGGACTCGACAACGACACTGACTCGGATATAAAATTGTACTTGACTATGACAACTGATTTGAACTCAAACTCGGAAACGTGCGGACTCGGACTCGAATGAGTACACGGACTCGGAAGCAAACTTTGACAATGTCTACGACTGAAACAAGATTATTCTAACATCCATGTTAGACCATTGTAGTTAAGTAAACTCTTCGGTAAGTTTTCTGATGGAATGCTAACAAGTTTCTTCCACTTTTGTTATTGAAAATACCTAAGTTGGTTTTTTTTGTCAACTGAACCTGACAGCGTTATTCTGTGTACAGGGTAGATAATTCTAATTTATAGCATGCTAATTTACCTCAAGAACATAGTAGCGGTCAGAGGCATTCAGCTTTAATGAGCAGTCAAAGGCGTTCGGCTTCGATGAGCAGTCAGAGGCGTTCAGCTTCGATGAGTGGTCGAAAGTGTTTATCTTCGAGGAGCGATCAGTGGCACTCAACTTCACTAAGCGGTCGAAGTGCATGTCTTTGAGAAGCGATCAGAATGTCCATCTTCAAAGAGTGATTGGAGGCATTCAGCTTCAACAAGCAGTCAGAGGCATTTAGCTTTGATGAGTGGTTAGAAGCGTTTGTCTTTGAGGAGCGATCGGAGGCACTCAACTTCAGCAAGTGGTTAGAATGCACGTCTTCGAGCAGCGATCAAAGTGTCCATCTTTAATGATTAGTCAGAGGCATCTTGGCTTCAACAATTGCTTGAAGATGTCTAATCGACTACAGATTAGATCCCTTCCAGAGCTGTACTTTCCATATCAAGAGATTTGCTAAGAATTACTTCCATCAGATGGGGACACGGTGCGATCATCTTTCCATTGTGAAGACAAAGCATCCTGAATCAATCTTTTCTTTCCATCTCTGGGCATAGGTTTCTATAAATTAGCCATGCGCCTTGCAACCAGTCAAGAACATGCGGACGTATGAGGCACGGCGCTGCAACTGATTGAAAAATAGTCGTATTAGGCACGATGCCACAGTACTCATGGTCGTAATGAGGTGCTGTTGTCAAAGCATCACGGTTGACACAATGTGGTCATAACGGCCAGTTGACCCAACATGGTCGACCCAACATAAATGAAGAACATACTCGACACACCACGTGGTCGAAGACGTGGTCGCAAAACATGGTCGTATCTGACCTTGGAAGTTCATACTCAGATGCTTTCGACCTCATAGCCATATGAGGCGTAATGCTTTAACTTAAAAATGTTTATACAAAAATTACCAAACTTAAAAATGTTTATACAAAAATCACCAAACACTTACAATCACAGATGCCATACGACCATGGTTTCTTTAACCACAGCTGCCTTAGGACCACGTCCAACACTGACCGAGTTCTCAAACTTTCGACTGCTGCTTCGACCATGGCACATTATCTCGATGCTACGACCATGGTACATAAGTCTCATGCGCACACACGACCTTCATGCACCCACTAACTCTACTAACTTAGGCCTATTCTCATGCCTCCTAGAATCACTCCATGATATGCACGATACCGCTTCTCATGGCTACAACTGCTTCACACGGCTGTGATCGCTTCACACGACTACCCACGTGTTCTGACTTCCCTCGTACCCAGATACTTCGACTGAGTACTGACTACGACCACTACAGCTTCTACGACTTTCGACCATGGTGTCCTACGACCACGGCTGCCTTACGACCATAGTACCTTATGACCATGGCTACCTTACGACCATATTGCCTTACGACCACAGATACCTTATGACCATGCATGCTTCGACCATGGCTGCCTTACGACCATGTTGCCATGACCAAGTCTTAGCACCAACTGAATTCTCAAACTTCTGACTACTGCTTCGACCATGACACATCGTCTCGATGCTAAGACCACGGAACATAAGCCTCATGCACACACACACATGACCTCCATGCACCCAGTAACTCCACTAACTTGGGCCTATTCTCATGCCTCCTAGAATCACTCCACAATCCACATGAGACCACTTCTCACGGCTATGACCACTTCACACGGCTATGATCACTTCACACGACTGCCTAGTCTGCCGACTTCCCTCATACCTGGATGCTCTAACTACTACAGTGTTCTTTCGAGTATTGACTACGACCACTGCAGCTGTTATGACCACTACAGCTTTTATGACTAACGAACATGGTGTCCTACGACTGTAACTGCCTTACGACCATAGTGCCTTATGACTATGGCTACCTTGTGACCATAGAGCCTTACAACCATAGATGTCTTATGACCATGGCTGTCTTATGACCATGTTGCCATGACCACATTCGAGCATTGACCGGGTTCTCAAACTTCTGACTGCTACTTTGACCATGGTGCATCATCTCGATGCTACAACCATGATACATCAACTTGAAGCTTCAACCACAGCTTCTCATGTACTCGGAGTCTTTGACTAACTTCGTGCTCGATGTCTTCGACTGCCTTGTACTCAGAACTATAGAACATTACGAAAACAAGGGACAAGTGTGAGACTTAATACATCAATTACAAAAACATTACGAAATCATTCTTTGCCAACTCAATTTTGTGTGCCTTCACAACAGTACCTAGAATAAATTCGCATTACTTTTTCAATAGAACAAATTTGCAAAATTTGTGTTACTTTCAGTACAATGCACTATAATGCAATTGTTCTTATCGATAACATTCCTCTACATCTCGTTCTCAAATACAATTACAGATCATTACTCACTACCATCCTATATAATCTTAAAGATACAGTTAAAGTGTCATCTAGTACAGACTATTGGGAATTAAAAAGAAATAAGCCCCAAACCTCTCCATGGCTACATGAAGCTCTGAAGCCAAACAACATATCAAATCGCACGATCATGAAGGGATTAGAATTCTAGATCCACAAAATCATGAAGCAAAGGGAACCTCTCCACAACATTGACCTTCTCCAATCATATATCGACGAGTTCATGGTCTATCCTTGATTCCGTATAGCAAATCGAGAAAGACAATAGCACCCAAAAAATCTACCAACAAATAAGAGGGAACAAGATCTCAACTAAAATCTATAGTGAAGTACACATATGATAAATTGAGAAATTTTTCGGGATGAAATCAAAGAGATAATCTTTTGGCTGGGGAAGCCTGGCTGAGGTCGCTCAGGTGGATGGAGCCAGCGGAGCAGTTGAGGTCGCCGCCGAGGGGGTACCTGGTGCGCTCAAGCTCCGCCCACTCATCAGCCGTGCTAATCCGGTAGATGAACACCTATGGCGTCGGCTTTGCCATTGTGGCTATCCATACTTCTCTAAGAATGATCAGGACATATCTTATCTCCACCATCTCTGCATGCGTGAACTAGAACATCAGCCCCCACTGCACGGTGGCTGCCCCATCCTGCCCCTCTCCTCCGACTCCGACCATCACTCCTTTAGTGGTGCTACGACTATGAGGGGGAAGATTAAGACATTGTCTTCTTGGCAGATCAAACAACAAAGAAACCGATGAACTCACAAGACAAGCAAAAGCATACTGACCTAAAGGCATGAGGTCATTGCCCATGAACGCACTACCGGCATTGTCCATGTTGGCGAGTGCAGCCCCGGGTGACTAGACAGAATAGTCTACGTTGGAGGCAGGTTCCACGATTTCGGTGCCCATAGCATTGTGGGACGTAGTCATTAAGAAGACATGGTGGCAGTCGCGCTCTTGGACCATAAGCTCGATGCGGTTCGGGGAGGCGGCCCCGCTGTCGCTGGAGAAGGGCAAGGTGGGGGAGTTGGAGGAAGGGGTCCATTCGCTCATCCCCATCCATGGTGTCGCCACATTCCGTCCTCCCCACCCACAAAACTGCCAGATCTAGCTGTCCCTAGCCACGGCATGGAAGAGATGTGGTGGGAGGAGGCGGGCTAATCCATTTGTCCCTGTCCATGACACCGATGTATCCTGTTCTCCCAGTCCACAGCTGGGTCTAGGAAGGCATTGCAGACGCAGTGCATCTGCTGGATTTGGTGCTCCCATTTATGTCATATCCTTGCCATGTCACAACTGTAAATGTTGGCCCTTTTGCCAACCATGTCAGCATCTCACTTGGCGAGCTTATAGCGATTTGCTCCTTCAACCATTGATTGAACCGACTGTTGTGTTGCCTCATGATCCAAACATCCGGCCGCTCCGGATTCTGTTGCCGAAGCACATCCTTGTGCTGGTCGACATAAGGCGCCACTTCAGTCATGTGTTGCAAGACCGTGAAATAAGCTTGAGTATACGTATCAATATCTGCAGTGATTGCTTTCCTTCCGATAGTTCCGGTACCCTTCAGCCTCCCCTCATGACGAGATTGAGGCACACCTATCGGTTGAGTCTGAGCCATATAATCGACACAAAATTCAATGACCTCTTCGCTTGCATAACCTTCGACGATACTGCCCTCCGGCTGAGATCGATTCTGTACGTAGGACTTGAGAATTCCCATGAACCTCTCAAATGGGTACATGCTACATAGGAATACAGGCCCGCACATTTTTATCTCCCACACAACGTGAACAATGAGATGGACCATGATATCGAAAAACGGAGGGAAATACATTTCAAGATGACATAGAGTCATCACCACCTCGTCCTGCAGAGCATCTAGTCCTTCGGGATCGATGACCTTCTGAGCAATTGTGTTAAAGAAATAACATAGTCTCATGATTGTTTCTCGGACTATGATCGGCAAAATATTTCTAATTGCAATATGGAGTATGTGTGTCATCAGCACATGACAATCATGAGACTTCATGCCATTTAACTTCAAATCTTGCATTGAAACAAGTTTCTTCACGTTGCCAGAGTAACCAGACGGAACTTTGACACCATGCAAGCACTGGCACAGTTCTGTTTTCTCAGCCTTGGACAGAGTGTTTTTAATAAAAAACCGTCTGTGGTAATTGCTTATCACAGACAATTTTTAATAAAAAACCGTCTGTGATAATTCCATATTATCACAGACAGTTTTGAACACAAACCATCTGTGATACTCGTTTTCTCCGACGCCACCAACACAGACGGTGTCCAAATTAAAACCGTCTGTGTTAGTGTCGATCACAGACGGTTTTGTCAAACCGTCTGTGATTGGCCGTCTAGTATTAGGCTTTCTGTAGTAGTGAGATTAACTGGAATTTTTGGTGGTTGAGCTGGAGTACAAATTAAAGTTGAGCCACTTTTAATATCAAGACTGGGACGTACGCAGAGTTTTCAGTTGAGCTTTAGTTAGAAGTAGTCCATTTATATCCGGACTTTGGCCAAGTGTGAGGTATTCCAATTGCACCAATGTACTAGTTCAAATTATACACTTGTTTGCGCCAAAGCCGATCGTTCGATGAGAAGCAGCACATTCAAATCAAATGCATCATTGAGTTCTTTCCTTTTTTTATTTTTTGAGAGAGGAATTAACAATCGAATCGATCAGTTAGTGCAAAGCGCGGAAAAGTACCAGAAGCACGCAATGAAATTGACCTAATCAAAGATCAGGCATTGTGGTCCAAAATTATTGGTTTGGCTGTTAGGTTTCTCCATCGATTTATTTGCTCTGGTTCTCTCGGCAGGTACGTATCTAACTTCCCTACCTGTATATCCTGTTTCGTTAAACCAAAGTGCTGCATCTTTTGATTACTTACGTATGTCAAAGGCCTAAAAAGTGCTTTCGGACTAGTGGCTTTTCTTTCCTTATGTACGAATTAAGGCCGTGTTTATTAGTCATATAGTACGTGATGATCCACGAGGACAACATTATATGTAGGCAGTAGGCCGCATCATAGTATGCACTCAATCCCTACATGACGAGGTCGTAGGTCATGGTTTCTTGTAAAGTTACTTTAGGTAAACTATGCCGTATATTGAGAGACCATGTGTGGTGCTATTGGTTATTTTATGATGAACAATTAGCATATTTGTTGAGTTGAGTTTTGATTCCACAAAAAGATCACCCATTTTTAGTATTTCTAGCAGTTGGCAATATGACCAATTTGGGGAATCAGTCAGACCGCTGGACATGGGTGGTCTAACCAATTTGGAGAATCGGTCATACCACTGGACATGGGCAATCTGACCGATTTAGAGTGCCGGTTAGACTTCTAGGAGTGTGGGAGTCTAACCGGCTTGGTAAGAGTAGTCAGAACGAGCCAAAATCTTTTTATATGGTATTTTGGATTTATTGGACTAGACAAATGTGAGGGATTGTTTGGTGGAGAGTTTGCACTAGGTTTTATTGAAAACAGAGTTGTAAGATAAAATTAGATAGAGTTTTTCCAAAATTTTCACAGAGTGCCTGTTTGAGGACTTAGCTAGCTGAAAGTGGCAGTCTGATCGGCCACACCATGGCATCAGACTAATGCATCTGACTAGCATGGTAGTAGACTAGCAGGGATTTGGAATTCTAGAAATTAGGCGATTTTGGAAGACTTGATCTTGGGATAATCATGATACCTGGATCATGATTGAATTGCATTGCATGATGCATTGGTTTGATTAACATAAGTCAAGTGCATGGAAATTGATATTGGTATGGTTGTTTGATCTTTGGATGTGTAGATAGCTTGAATGCCGTATCGGTCGGTGGTGATGGACTAGGACTAGACGGGGGAGTTGAGGTCCAAAGTGTGACCCAAGCTAAGTCATGGGGCGGTTGTAGTGCGCTCCATGGGCGGAGGGTGCTCAGTATGCACTGGCTCCTTAAAATTTTTAAAAACTATGTATATACTCTTTCTTGTTATATACTTTAACTGATGTTGGGTTTTTTTGCAATTTATAATATAATGCTTAAGAGAATTAGATGCAAATTGTATTGCGTACCCTCTTGTTTTGTAGACAGCCCAACACCTATTTTTCTCTGTCTATGAGGCACCATGTGAATGGTACAAAAGTGCTTTATTTTGTTTTTTCCGATTACAAGAAAGACTTACACATGCGCACATAAGCGTGAGTGGCACAAGCCTAGGAACACACAGGTCGAAATAAATTCGTAGCCTCATAAAATTCCTACTGAAGCATTAAGATTTGAATCCAAATAGGTTTGAATCGTACATCCATAACTCTACCACGCCATCTAGAGGTGGTTCACATGTTTTATTTTATTTAGCTATTTGAAACTTTTTTAGTTTCTACCTCAAAATCAAGTGTCCAATCCTCAATTTATTTCAACCATTGCAACCATTACTCTGAGTACAATAATTCAAAACTAATATGGGGTATCTTATACGAGATATTTTACTTATAAATTTTGAAGCTACATATGACGTTAATAGACTACATCAATATTGTCGTACCAAGTATAAATGTACTAAAAATCCGACGTGCTTTTCGAGTGGTAAAGTATATGATCTATCATGCAGGTTATGTAGTGTACTAATAAAAATCTATGGAATTTATTTGTTAATGTTAGTATTTGTTATCGTTATGATGCCATAAAATGAAATTATTTTCACAACTAAATATGTAAAGTAGCCAATTAATTGGGATGAAAACCCAACTGATTATATAGTAATATTAATGTACCATGTAAATACAATATTCAAAATATATGGTTTACCAAGCACTAACATTTTATTATCCACTCCGTTCGTTTTTAAGTGATATTTTTGTTTTTTAGGTATGCGAGACATGACTTTGACCATTAGTGTTTGTAACTTTATCTTATTATATACTAATAAAATTATAATATTACAAAAGTATTTTTAGTGAAAAATCTAGATAGTTTTAAATATATTACTAGTGAAACTTTAGAAAGTTTGACGAGATGGATTATAGGATGTCAGTTAAAAAATTTGTGTGGGTGGTACGACGAGTCGACGATTGCAAGGGTGTGCGCAGAAGGTGCCCAATAGCGACAGTGAGTGCATCCAAGGAATCGCAGTACGACGGTTGGAGGCGCATCCAAGGAAGCATGGCACGGCGGTTGGAGACACATCCAAGGAGGTACGACACGCACAGTGTGCACACCCATTGACGGCTTAGCTGCGACCATTAGAGTGAAAGAAGCAGGTAGAGCCAGGCTTATTGGAGAAGAAATGGCAAGGGCAGGAAGGTCATTTTGCATGTAACTAACAGGAAAATGGACGGTGATGGCAATTTGCCAGAATTTGTGGGTGTTTTACGATGGCATTGGAAGTTGACCCTTTTCACCATGGTATTTTTTAACTCCACAATGATTGCAATGTTACGAGCAAATTTAGGTTACAGCTCAAGTTTTGTGCTCCAATTAAGTTGTTGAGGTTCACTAGGTCACACCTCGTGAGCACAATGGCAAGTGGCATGCAATGGGAGTACCGCTAACCCTGCACTTGGAGGATCGGTGGTTAGCCGCGGAGATGACATATGGCAAGAGGTAGTGGATAGGGATGATAAGAACGGTCGAGTAGAGGTGCAAGTACAGCATGGGTGCAAAGGTGGGGGCCAAGCTGACCTATGATCGACGTGGATCTAGCTCCTCTAACTTAGAGGAGCCAAGTCACTAATTATACACGAGCCAAGTTTATTGGATTGAAATCAAATGATCATCAGATGGTCTAAATCAGAGATATGAGAAATTAAATATGTCACGATATATAAATAGTTTATCATGAGCCGGCTTCAGCCAATCTGCTCGAGCCAATCTAAGCTGTCCGCGGTTTGATACGACGGTCCAAATCTCTCGAACTGCACATTTGCTACTCTGACTTAGGGCATGTACAACCCACAGACGGGTTGCTGTCTGCAAGTTCTTTCCGCTTCACACACACAGATAACTGAACAGACAGTTTGTACAACGGGTCATCTATTTAATTGTCTGCAAACTGTTTAATGCATACATACAGCCATGATCAAGCATGAATATGATTCCTGTATACCATTGTGTTGCTTCTTGATACAAAACAGATCAAGCATAAATAAGATGAACATAATTACAATATTTTTTAGAACCATCAATATAAATGATATATTAATATAGTATGAAACCACAAGTCCACAACTGGAAAGTCACATAAACAAGAAGCCCAAACCATCATCAATCTTCAACCTCTTACAAAAGTGGGCAAAGGTCTTTAATCCGCAGAAGACTAAATCATTCCCTTCTCCATGACCAAAAACAGCATCCAATCTTGCAAAGTAGGGAAAACAAATAGAAATCTCATCTCAGTTTTTCAGTATCAAGTCTTCTCTTCCACTGAAATTCTCTCATCAAGTCTTCTCTTCCACTGAAATTCTCTCATCAATTCTCTTCCACGGCCTTCCTCTCCTGTGCCGGCGCCGCCGCCTTCCTCTCCTGCGCTGCCGCCTGGATCTGGATCTTGCTCATCTGAGCCGCCGCCGCGCCCTGGATCTGGATCTGGATTTGGCACGCTTGGAAGGAAATCGCTGCCATTTCGCGTGCCCGCATCTGGATCCGCTTCGCGTCGGTAGGAGACGACGGCTCGTACAACGCGAGAGAAGTCCGGTGGTTCGCCTGGGAGCACGAGCGCGTGCCGTCGCCTCGCGAGAGGACGGCTTCGGTTAATTATTGTCCACGTTGGATAATTCTGCTCTGCTGGCACTATAAAGACGCTATCGTCTATGGGTTATACATGCCCTTAAGAGAAGTCACAGGAGACAGCTCCGATGGAAGTGGCTGCGGCGTCCTATTTTATGGGGATGGAGAGGGCGTGAGCGATATTTATTATTGTTGCATGGATCTTGAGACCATCCAATGGTTGAAAGCAGAGAAATCAATTTAGCTGAATATTTCAGCAAAAATCGGCCTTACGAGTCACCCCCGTGGGCATCCTGGTAAAAAAAAAATAAATTGTAGCGTAATAAATAAAATAGCAAAATTGTAGCGTAATAAATAAAATAGCAACTATACGACATCTTGGCCAGCTGGTGGGAGGCCTCCAAACCTTGGAATGGCGTTCGTGCTCCCAGAACGCTTGTTTTATTGCTTTTCCCCCCTTTTTAACCAAAAATTCGAATTTAAGTTTAAAAATCAAACAAAAATCAATAAAATCCAAATTTTCTGGTTTTCAGCAATCGATTGGATCCGAACTTTTTTCTAGCCGAAACATTTTTCCCTGATTGAAAGTGACTTATTTTAAGGGAGACATCGGCTAGATGATGGGACTCATAAAGGGGCCGTTTGAAACGGCTTCGGGGCTTCCAGGAGGTCACTTCAGTCTTCTTTCTTGTTTTATTTTTTTCTCCTTTTTAACCAAAAATTCAAATTTGAGTTTAAAAAATCGAACAAAAAATCCATTTTTTTTGGTTTTCACCAATCGATTGGATCCGAACTTTTCTCAAGCTGAAACATTTTCCCTGATTGAAAGTGACCTATTTTAAGGGAGACATCAGCTAGATGATGTGACTTATAAAAGGATCATTTGAAATGGCTTTGGCTTTTGGCTTCTGGCTTTCAGAAGGTCACTTCAGTCTTGAGTTCCAAGAATGTTTGTTTTATTTGCTTCTTTTTTCCTTTTTAACCAAAAATTCAAATTTGAGTTTAAGAAACCAAACAAAAATAAATAAAATACAAAATTTCCGATTTTCGGCAATCGATGGGATCCGAATTTTTTTTCTAGTCGAAACATTTTTCCCTTGTTGAAAGTGACCTATTTTAAGGGAGACATCTGCTATATGGTGCTTGACTCATAAAGGGGCCATTTGAAACGGCTTCACCTTCTGGTTTCCAAAAGCTAGAGGTTGAATCACATGTGTGGCTTTTGAAAGTAGCTTTAGCTGGATCGAGCTCCGCTAGTGCCACGAACAATGCCTCCGCACCGTCAGCGTGGCCACACACTCCGCCTCTACCCCGACGACGCTGCCACGAGCTTTGCCTCCTCTCGCTGCCTCCACCTCTGCTCACCGCCGCCCCTTCTCCCTTGGCCCCACTAATGTCGCCTCCTTCGCCTTTGGCCATCTCCCGACGAGCCCCCTTCACCTTCAGCCCCCTGTTGACAAGGAACATCTGCCTCTACGCTGCCTCCAAACAAGCCCTCCCCCCCCCCCCTCCATCACCTTCGCCTCCGTGCCACCCCATCCAACTTCACACCACCTCCGCCTCGCTCCATCTCCTGCATTCCACCGCTTCCTTTTTTTCTATTTTTTCATTTTTTGGGATATAGGCCAATTGCTAGTTAAATAACTTGTGTAATAATAAAATTGATTAGTTGTATAAACATGTGATGCGATAATTGTTGTTAAGATTTACTAGTGTAATTATCGGCATGAAATAAGCCATCATGTGCTTTAGGGGCAATTCGGACATTTGCCAAATCAGCAACTATTCCAAAGCCAAAAGCTTTAGCTGAATTAAACACCTCTCACTTTCAACCATTTCTGTTTACAGCCACTATTATTGTAAAGCCAAAAGTTCCAGCCAAAAGCCAGAAGGTCCAGCCATGTCAAACGCCCCCAAATACGCCTTATTAACGAATATAGTGTATAGTGTTTTGTCTTTAAGACTTAACGAAAGGAAACTAGCTATCCTGCTCCTCAACAGAAATTAACGCACAACTTGATGATGTATATGTAACTATGTTCACAGCTATTCACCATTTTTCTTTTGTAAAGAACTCATCATCTAATTATTATAAGAATCAGCAAGAACTTTAATCACCACAATTTATATGTCGAATAAACATAAACAACAATTAGTTAAGGATGAGAGGGAGAGAGGAAAGCATATGTATGTAAAAAACATAAACGCACTGCTTCGTTTTAGGCGCCAAAGAGATACAATTTCCCCCAAATTACTCTCTGCAGTCACAAAAGAACTTCGTGTTTGGGTACATGTAGTCGAAATTTCTAAATTTTGGATATCGATATCTTTTCAATATTTAGGTCGAATGCATGAAAACAATGCATGTAAATTTCTCTCGAAAAGAACTTTCATAATAGTATAATTTTATTAAATTTTATAAATTCATTACAATGAAAATTAGTGGTCAAAGTTATGTATGATTACCTTGAAAATAAATTTAATTGATAATATGATATCTTGAAAATGGTGATATTATGATATCTTGAAAATGGTGACGATTCTTAATGAATAAATAACAAAAAATATATCATTATAAATACATACCGTGATGATCCAACCATCTAGATTTGTCACAGATTTACCTGCCCGAACATGCAGCTTCATCAATTAGTGACGATCATAGAATGTATGACGATAAGTTTCGTACTGCATGACAAAATTGTTTGTCGTGAATAAGCACATTTGGTGACGGCAAAAAATTTGTCACAGGATACTTGATAGTCTGTGACGAAATATTTTTGTTTAGTCAATCCAGACTTTTTTGTTTACAACAATATTTTTATGTCATAACCTTGGTTCTGTGACAAAATTAGGCTTTTTGTGATGTTTTTGCATCATCATAGAACAATGAATTTGCTGTAGTATATATGTTTTAAGGACTGCCCCGATGTCCAAAACGACAAATCTTTTGTGACTGAAGGAGCACAAATCTAAGTATTCCTGAGCGAGTGAGAGAGAGAGCATGCAAGAGAAATGGGTGACCTTTTCTTTTAGAGAGAGAGAGAGAGCATACATGCAAGAGAAGGGAGAGAGACTTTTTTTAGAGAGAGAGAGTGAGTAGGGAGAGAGAGAGAAACGTACAGATGAAATGGAGCTCTTGCTAGAGATAACGAACCCTAACTGCCTCCCTGGCGAAGCCTACGTCACCTAGCTGCGTCTCTAGTCTCTACCCAAATGACCGGTAAGATCAGTGCGATCTTACGCTACCATCCATATATCAACATGGCTATAAAAAACTCCAACACTGGGATTATAAATGGACGTACGAACTAGCTCTTGTTCATCATCTGCAGATCCCACTAGCGATAGATAGCCATAGCTGTAGTTTGCAAAGAAGCTAACTAGCTAGCTAGCGAGGCATGCAGACAGATCAACCATGAAGCTAGCCCTGTGCTTGTGCATCTGCGTCGTCCTCGTCGTCGCCTCGTCTCCGGTCCCGCTCTCCGACCGCCCCCCGCTGAGCCGGCGTTGGCTGCAGGACGCCGTGGTTATCGGCGGCAACCTGACAGCGAGCACGACCGTGACGTGGCTGCGTGAGACACCGGAGATAGGGTACGATGGGTCCAAGAGGCTCAGCCCCGGGGGGCCTAACCCACAGCATCACTGATCTGATCATCAGCTGCCGCCTCGTTTGTGGTATCAGCCTATCACTCGTAACCATTTCTCTTCATACCGGATTTTTCATCCCTAATTTCTGACATCGGCCAAGTGCCGGTCCGGAGTGTGAGTCTAATAATTAATGTTGTCTTGTGTCAGTCTAATATAAACGTGATGTGATCCATTTTTAATTTCTTCACTTGCATGTTTTTGCGGATGTTGATTTGCGCTAGGCTGAGGTCTTGAATAATATAATGAATAATGCAAATCTATATCAACGCAATTTTTCTCAAAGTTTTACATGTTGTAAGTTGTAACGTGCATACGCCCGAGTAATAATAGTCAAGTGCCAAAGACTAAAAGTCAACGTCCTCTTACAATTCTGTCTCGAATTATGTGACTTTTATTTTGATATCACTGGTTGGTGGTAATAGGAATGCAAACGGATCGAATACGGACGGATAATGTCTCTACTATATTTGTTTTCATATTTTTTCTCGGATACGGATACCTCGGATATGAATACATATATGAATAATATCGAATACAGATACGGAGCATATACGAATCCAAACGAATACGGTCATGAATATTTATCGGAATATGAAACCCTTTAAACTATATATCCAAAATCAATAAAAATACATAAATAATTTATCTTATCAAACATTAATGAAATCTAAACAAGCATAAGTATTTTTATTCACAATAGTTATACCATTGTACAGATTGTAAATCTTCAAATAGCAGATAATTTTTCTAAAGTCCTAAATAATTCTTAATGGATTCCTAACATTTAGATGTGACTAACAAATTAATTAAGAATTTAAATTTGAATCAGAATGATTTAAACGGCAGTACATCAATTTAATCGGTACAAATTTTAATATACCGATAATACTAAATTTATTTTTAATAAATACAAATATTGGTAGTGGGCTGGTGGCAGGGGAGATGAGAGAGGCTGGCTTGGGCTGAGCAATGTTGGGTTGAAATCTCGGATATCCGGTCCGTATTCGTATCCGTTTTCACCGGATATTAGGCCTACTTATTCGTATTCGTTTCCGACAAAAAAAAATCCGTATTTGTTTCCGATCCGAGAATTATCCGAAGAAAATACGATCCGACATAATCCGTATTCGTTTTTATCTGATCGGTCGGAAACTATCTGATCCGTTTTCACTCCTAGATGGTAACCCCCACCAAATAAGCATACCGTGTTCTACTTCTTAGTGATATGTTTACATGTTCTTGGAGCAATTTTTTTCTTTAAGAAATTGAGAGACCATGTGGTCGTGATCCCATGAGAATGATGAGTAATTGACAATGGTGTAGGTTAGTCGAGTTTGGTTTGGGTGGTTTTGACCATGTCGTTGCGTGGTGCAACGGGCTCGGTCGATTTGGTCAAACTTGGTCGTTTGGGCTTAGGTCATTTATTCTAATGCTTCGACAGGTTTGGACTTCATCATGGGTAAGCATGATGTGTTTATGCTATTTTACGCTTTCATGTGTCGAGCGGTGCTATGTGATGTGTTTCTTGTCTGTGTGGCTGCAGGACATCGAGCAGAGTCGTGGCGAGACACGGTGGACCGGACTAGGCGCAGGTGGCGCTGAGGTCAGAACGGTCAGGATGTGTCGAAGACGACGTGGACTCGAGGTGGTTGCGAGGCGTGCAAGACAAGGAGCGCGGAAGCTTCCCGGAAGGTGCAGGAGGGGCGAAACGGGAATTTCGCAAGGCTGCACAAGCGGGAGCGGGCTCTGTTGGATTTAGCCGGCGTAACGGGGCGGAGACCCGTTAGCCATGGGCTATAAAAGGAGAGGAGGGGCTGCATGCCCATTTGAGCACTTGTAAGGAATTAGGGTTTACACTAGTCAAAAGAGGCTTTGGGAAGGTTGTTTCCTTTAGCTCTTTAGTTGGTGTGAGTTGGTGGAGGCAGAGTGTGCTCCCTCTGTTGTCCTCTACGATGGTTTCTAGGTGTGAGTTCTAGTGGGTGTTCTTCCTCCCTCCATGGATGAGTGTGTGTTCTTGAGTTGAGAGAGTGAGGAGATGGATTGAGAGTCTTGTAATCATTCCTCTGTATTCAATCGTGTCATCGGGACTCCTCTGTATTCATTGTGATCCAAGAAATGAAGATCTGAAGTTTGGTTCCTCTCTGTCGTAGCTTCTGTTCTTCGTTCTTCATTTTGGGTGATTTGCTCTCTTTTGATTTTCGAGTTCTTGATTGCTGGAGAGTGCCAAAATGGGTTGCTATGACATGGGTGATGCTTAAAAGCCATTTGGCTAGTTAACTCCAAGAGCAAACCAAGTTTTAATCTCAGATTTTCATTGTTTGCCTCCTCTGTTCATCTTTTCTCTTTCTAGGTTTTTGTCCAGATTTTGACTCCCTTGTTAAGATGGCTTGAAATTTGGTATGAAGAGTCCAGAGGCTATTAAATAGCTACCCTCAAAATTTCATAGCCAAAGGATCAACGGTTTGGGAGTAATTGGATTTTTGGCTCAGCTCGGGCAAAATTTCAGATTTTTACCCAAATCTGAAATTCGTGTTTCTTGAAAGTGGTTTCTTGAAATTGGCTCTTGGCTTAGTCTTCTGGGAGTATTCCCTAGCTATCCTCAAAGTTTCCCAAGCCAAGAATCAAAGAATCTTACGAATTTCTCAGTTTTCAGATTCATTGTCTGAAAATTTCTGTTTGCTGTTTTTCCTCGAGAGGTACTACCGCTCCTGGAAGAGGTACTACCGCTCAGCGGTACTACCGCTCCTGGAAGAGGTACTACCGCTCAGCGGTACTACCGCTCGTCCCAGCGGTACTACCGCTTGCAGCCAGACTTGCGCTGAATTTGTTTTTCTTGATTGCTTCTTTCTGGGTCTAGTTTTTCCTTGTCTCTGTGATGTCCAGTAAGGGTTTATTTTCTCCTTCATAGCTCCCATAGCTATTGGAGAAGAAGATAATTGTTGGGGGCGATTTTTAAAGATCGACATTCACCCCCCCTCTGTCGCCATTTCGGTCCAACAGAAATTTTTTCTTTAAGAAAAAAAATAAGGTGCGTTGACTGTTGGTCTATTGGACCACCAAGGATGCATACTTTTTAATGAAAATTGAAAGGCATCTTATGTTTAAGATCAGGAAAAGGCATATCTGACTGTCCGTCTCTCGCTTTCGAGTACAGGATCGTGCAGAAAATATAAGTAGAAAAAAGGAGAAGAAGACCCAAACGATCTGCATATTATTATCACAAGAAATATTAAGAAACGTCAGCATACATGTCATCCGGTCGCGCGCGGAACCGGTTCTCTGCTTCCCCATTGGAGATTAGGAAAGACCCCAAGGACGCAAACGGGCAGACCTAGGTACTGGGTTCCATCTTCCGGTGTCAATCTGCCTGCCCCGTCCTTAAGCAGCAAGTCCTTTCTGACGTCAGAATATATATTCTGTCACTGACTATAAACTGAAACAGTAACAAATACTCTCTCGGTTTCATTGTATTTGTTTATAGCCCACCATGTGCAGGCTAAGGAAACACTGACATGCATACTCGTATTAAATAACATACCATAAAAACTTAATTTCTTTCAAAGCATTTAAGTATGCTCTTAACTCTCTCAACGGACAAATATTTTGAAACTAATGCTCTCGAGGCCATGGACAAATACACACATATATACACATATACACACACATCGATGCCTTTTCGAATTAATGAATGTTAATGGTTTTGTCTGATATATTATACATCATTGCACTTGCATGTATCTAAAAACAATCAAAAGGCAGGGAGGCTTGGTACCCAGTCACCATAGTATCCCATTTCAGTGTCATATATACATATACATATACATATACATATAACCACTTTTCTACTACAGCGGGAGTAGTTACTCCCTATGTCTTATCTCACAACGTAGTGAGTATCTCGTGTAACAGAGGGTATGTACATATAGTATGCGAGTATATTAAAGCATCTAAGTGGTATATATATATTTTAGATATACTTCTTTTTATATGCGTATATAAAGGTATTTACAAAATACGCTAAAAATTATATACTCTCTTTCATTTTTTATGTGGTTTACATTGGAGTATCTTATAATTAGTATATATACTCAAAGTAACAAAGGAGTATGTCAAATTCGTACAGATGGTATATTATAAGTGGAAGTAACTACATATGAGAGTAGAATGTATTTTCTCTCTCTTTATATATATATATATATATATATATATATATATATATATATATATATATATATATATATATATATATATATATATATATATATATATATATATATATATATATATATATATATATATATATATATATACGTCATTGTTCATGGCATGTAACAACCTGCCGCTCAGGTGACAGCCCATGTGTTGCTTATGACGAGGTCTTCAAAACAAGACTAATATTACATATCTTTTCAACAATATTTTCTGTAGTGACTCATTTTGATTTGTTATGTAAGGCTGTTGTCTCCATGGCGTGTATGATTTCTCCCTTAGTATGTTTTACTTGTTTTACCAAAAGTTTGACTTGTTTCCTAGTTTTTAGATGGTGTTTTGGTAGTTCATTTGTCCATGGAACGCACTAATCACTACTACAGAAAGACTAATAGTAGACGGTTAATCATAGACGGTTTGACAAAACCGTCTGTGACTAACACTAACACAGACAGTTTTAATTAGGACACCGTCTGTGTTGGCGGTGTCGGAGAAAACGAGTATCACAGACGGTTCTTAACTATGAACCGTCTGTGATAATTTAGTATCACAGACGGTCTGTATTAAAAACCGTATGTGATGATCCCAGATTATCACATACGGATTTTAATTAAAAACCGTCTGTGATAAGCTCATTATCACGGACGGTTCTTAATTAAAAATCATCTGTGATAATTCACAGACGGTTTTTTATTAAAAACCGTATGTGATAATGGCAGTAGGCATTTATTGCGCTGCTCAGACCGCATCTGTCTTCATTTCGATCCAAGTCTAGCTGGTTGCTTTACTCTTTCGCTCTGGAGGCAAGCTTGGCGATTTCAGGCCACTTAATTTGGTGGGAGGAGGCAGATATTGAGCTTTGAAGCCACTTATATTTTCCTGGTTGCTCTAGATATGGTTAGTAATGAATTTCATTTTTTGTTTGCATGCATTACAAATTTGCTCTAGATATGGTTAGTAATGAATTTCATGCTCTAGATATAAGTAATTGGTGAGTATTATTAATTGAAGATGGTTTGCAAAATTGTTGGTTATATAATAGCTGTTGTGTTTATAATATGAATTGAGCTAGCAAATTAAGCCTCAATATAATACATGTGGCAGATATATATGTAGTAATAATTAGTTAATTTAATTTGTAATACTAAGTTGTTATATATGTACGTAACGTAGGACCGAAGCTGGATGTATGCCACGAGCCGTGTGAGTGAAGAGTACATTAATGGCGTATCTGCTTTTACAAGAGCTGCCGAGGAGGATATGTTGAATAAGGGGGTGGAATATATGTACTGTCCATGCACTGACTGCGAGAATTTAAAGATGTTTAAGAACCGAGGGCAAATTGAAGCGCACTTGATTCGGAGGGGTTTCAAAAAGGGTTATACGTGTTGGACCAGTCATGGCGAAGTGAATGATCAAATGCCGTCGGATGACATCGCCGGTGAAGTGAATGATATGCCGCCGGATGACATCGCCGGTGAAGTGAATGACATGCCGCCGGCTGATGTCGATTGTGGTTCGGATTCGGATAGGTTGCACGATGATAATCTGGATCAGATGCTTCGCGATGTAGAAGAGAACTATGATGAGAGAGTATGTTAAATTCCAAGGCTTGATGGAGGACTCGGAAAAACCTTTGTACACGTGCTGCAAGTACACGAGGTTGTTGGCCATGCTTGAACTCTTGAAATTGAAGGCAAGCAACGGTTGGTCCGACAAGAGTTTCACGGCGCTGCTAGGTCTTTTAGCGGACATGCTTTCGGAGGGAAATGAGTTGCCTAAAACCACGTATAAAGCCAAGAAGGTTCTTTGTCCGTTGGGAATGGAAGTAGAAAGAATACATGCATGTCCGAACGACTGTATCCTCTACCGTAAAGAGTATGCAAACATGCATGTATATCCGGTGTGCAACGCATCCCGATACAAACGTAACAATCAATCAGATGATGGCGAGGGAGCAGAGGTGAAGAAAGGACCTCCTGCTAAGGTGGCATGGTATTTTCCTATAATTCCCCGTTTGAAAAGGTTTTTTGAAAATCCAAAGGAGGCAAAACTGCTGCGTTGGCACTCGGAGGAGCGCAAGATTCCACGCAATGGAGAAACATCGATAGGAGTTTTACAGACTTCGGTGCAGAACCAATGAATATAAGGTTTGGACTGAGTACAGATGGAATGAATCCTTTCAGTAGCATGAGCAGCCGACATAGCACATGGCCCGTGACTCTCTGCATCTATAACCTTCCTCCTTGGTTGTGTATGAAGCGAAAGTACATTTTACTGTCGATACTTATCCAAGGGCCAAAACAACCTGGGAAGGATATCGATGTCTTCCTAGCACCATTGGTGGAAGATCTAAAAGTACTGTGGAACGAAGGGGTACAGGTATGGGATGCATACAACCGAGATAACTTCACTCTGCGCTCCTTATTGTTCTGCACCATAAATGATTATCCTGCCCTTGGTAACCTATCCGGCCATAGTACAAAATGTGCCAAAGCTTGTACTCACTGTTTAGATAGTACCGAGAGTGTGTGGCTGAGACACTCACGCAAAACCGTCTACATGCGTCACCGCCGGTTCCTTCGGAGGGCTCACCCATACCGCAAGATGATGAAACAATTTGACAGAGAGAAGGAAGACGGTTCAGCTCCAAGGCATTTAAGGGGACACGAGCTTTATGATATGGTTAAGGATTTAGATGTTGTCCTCGGAAAGAGACGTAAATTGAGGGCTCATGAGAAGAACACCTGGAAGAAGAGATCAATATTTTGGGACTTACCTTATTGGGAGTACCTAGATGTTCGACACTGCATCGATGTCATGCACGTAGAAAAGAATGTATGCGACAGCTTGATTGGTCTCTTGTCGAACATTCGTGATAAAACAAAGGACGGCGTCAACGCACGGCTTGACTTGGCTGATATGGACATTAGGCCTGAGTTAGCACCAACACGCACTGATAATGGGCGAACGTACCTTCCCCCTGCGTGTTACACTCTGTCCAAGGCTAAGAAAACAGAACTGTGCCAGTGCTTGCATGGTGTCAAAGTTCCGTCTGGTTACTCCGGCAATGTGAAGAAACTTGTTTCGATGCAAGATTTGAAGTTAAATGGCATGAAGTCTCATGATTGTCATGTGCTGATGACACAGACGCTCTCTATTGCAATTAGAAATATTTTGCCGATCAAAGTCCGAGAGACAATCATGAGGCTATGTTATTTCTTTAACACAATTGCTCAGAAGGTCATCGATCCCGAAGGACTAGATGCTCTGCAAGACGAGGTGGTGATGACTCTATGTCATCTTGAAATGTATTTCCCTCCTTCGTTTTTTGATATCATGGTCCATCTCATTGTTCACGTTGTGTGGGAGATAAAAATGTGCAAGTGACGAACCATTCGTACTCGCCAACCAAGTTGTTCAAGTTTTCTATGTAACCGACCCGGCAAATAAGAAACGCCATATAGTTCTTCATGGAAAAAGGAGAATTGTTGGAGTAGAGAATGTAGTGGACGAGGAAGAATACAATCAATTTGACGAGTTACCTCCTTTTGGAAAAGGCATAAGGGTCGACGACGTCGAACAACGTGACGAAACTAGTTATGTACGCATTGATCTTCATGAAGGGCTAATTTTTAAAGGAAATAAGCAAGTAGAATGAGAATGTACGACATATATATATATATATATATATATATATATATATATATATATATATATATATATATATATATATATATATATATATATATAACAATATGCATGTGTGTGATGTATATCTGAATTTACATTTATGTATACAACAATGCATGTGTGTGATGTATTTGTGAATTTACATTAATGTATATGTGAAAATGTGTGAAGAAATACATTGTGTATATGTGAATTTGCATTTATGCTGGTTGGTGTTGTATATGAATGCAGCTGGCTAATTTGTGTTGTGTGTATGAATGTGCAGCAGCTGGTTGGTGTTGTCTTAATTACTACAGTCCGGGGAGGCTTATCACAGACGGTTCTAACGTAAGAACCGTCTGTGATATCCATATCACAGACGATTCTACATTTAGAACCGTCTGTGATAGTTTGACTATCACAGATGGTTCTAAATGTAGAACCGTCTGTAATAAACCTCGTACATATACCCCCTGTCTAGGGTTTTCCACGTATCCTGCACTTACTAAATCTCGCCGCCTCCTCGCTCCTCTGTCGCCTCCCCGAGCCCGTCGCCGCCTCCCCGACCGCGTCGCCGCCTCCTCGAGCCCGTCGCCTCCCCAAGCGCGTCACCGCCTCCTCGAGCGTGTCGCCTCCCCCGACCGCGTCACCGCCTCCTCGAGCCCGTCACCTCCCCCGACCGCGTCGCCGCCTCCCCAAGCCCATCGCCTCCCCAAGCGCGTCGCCGCCTCCCCGAGCGCGTCACCGCCTCCTTGAGCCCGTCGCCTCCCCCGACTGCGTCGCCGCCTCCCCGAGGCCGTCGCCTCCCCGAGCGCGTCGCCGCCTCCCTGAGCGCGTCGCCTCCCCGAGCGCGTCGCCGCCTCCCCCGAGCCCGTCACCGCCTCCCCGAGCCCTCGCCGGCCACCTCCCCTGTGCAAGTTTGTTAATCTTCCATATACTGAGATTGCCTGTGGGATTTACAATTGCTCGATGATGATAAATTCATATACTGAGATTACCTGTGGGATTTACAGTTGCTCGATGATGATAAATTCATATACTGAGATTGGTTCATTCGGTCTTTGAGCTCTAATAGCTGTCGGTACATGCAGTTTTCAGGTTATAAACTGAATTATTGGGCAAAGATATTAAATTGATCTGTTAGGATTTAATCTTGACAAGTTAAAAGACTGAATTATTGGGTAAAGATAACTTGTATGGTCTTGATCTGTATGAATACTGCTGTCTGAATATATGCATGCTGAATATATCTTGATCTTGAGATTGTAGAGTTTGTATCTAGAGCTCAAAAGACTGAATTCATTATTTGACATAACCAATCAAGGAAGAGTATATGATTTAGTAGCGGGACGGCCAAGATTAATCTTGTGCAACCCTACAATTTGAGAGCACAAATTAATCAATTAAAACTTGAGCTTGTTGCTAGTCTTAATTAATACATGCCTTTTACATTGTCATACATATTCATGTTTAGACTGTTATTGATTCTATTATTGATGCCTATTGCTTCATATATATGCCACATAGACCTTCAAAAGGCATGAAGCAAGTAACACATTCTAGTGTATCTTGTTCAATGAACCTGATACACTAGTTTGTGTCATTTGCTTCATAGAACTTTGTTTAGAGACCTTGTAGTAATAGTATATGTCACATAGACCTTCAAAGGGCATGAAGCAAGTAACACATTCTAGTGTATCTTGTTCAATGAACCTGATACACTAGTTTGTGTCATTTGCTTCATAGAACTTTGTTTAGAGACCTTGTAGTAATAGTATATGCCACATAGACCTTCAAGGGGCATGAAGCAAGTGACACGCTCTAGTGTTCCTTGTTCAATGAACCGGGTACACTAGTTTGTGTCATTTGCTTCATAGAACTTTGTTTAGAGACCTTGTAGTAATAATAGATAGATATTGATTCTATATATGTATATATGTAGGTATATATATGTATGTATGTATGTATGTATGTATGTATGTATGTATGTATGTATGTATGTATGTATGTATGTATGTATGTATATACACATATATATGTATTGTAATCGCCTATATTGAGCGAAATAGATAGATATTGCACTTTCTTATCTTATGGTATGGCACTTTCTTATCTTATTCTAATAGACCCACAAATTGAGCAAAATGTCATCCGCGCATTCTTCAACACCATCGCCGGAGGCGTCCGCTTCAAAATCAAGACGCCAAGGAAGAGGGCTATCGAAGAAGCCTGAGGGCTGATTTACCATCACACATGTCGATGTATCTGGGGTCCCTCTCCTTCCTCGCAAAGCAAAAAGCGCATGGAAGAGCATGATTGGAATCGTTGCACGAGAACGAATTGAGATCACATTCAATTTGTGGAAGGATGTGCCTGCGACTCGGAAAAGAGAGCTGTGGACAGAAATTTTGGCATCGTTCGAGATCCCAGAAGAACACCAAGACGCCGTGCAACGACAAGCCTTGCTAGGGGCGTGCAAAGCATGGAAGAACTTCAAGAGCAAGCTTGTCAAGGACTACGTGGAGAAAGACGAAACACCCTTTCATAAATACCCATTCCTGGAACCACAATGGGAAGAGTTCAAGGCTTCGAAGACGACCGAAGAATTCAAAAGTACAAGTGAGGCGCACAAGGCCCTCCAGGCAAAAAACACACACCCCCACAGACTTGGCACAGCTGGGTATGCGGGTAATATCCCGCAGTGGACAAAGGAGGATGAACTGGCAGCCCTGCAGGACATCGCCCCGCCATTTAGCAATATCCCGGATGACCACGCTCAAAATTGGATTAGAGCAAGGTCATCCACAACGACATCGGGGGACGTCTCCTTTCGAAACCCTGCAGACCAGCAAGTGTCCGAGCGCCTGGTAAGATATCGATCGAACTACGTAGCTTGCAATTACTCCACAACTTCGTACGAAGTAAAATGACATGTCGTGCTCTTGCAGGAAGAGCTGAGTTTTGAAACTACCCTGGGATCATTCCAGAGAACAAGGGAGAATGATATGCTCTCCACGGCCCTGGGAAACAAGGAGCACTCGGGCCGTACGAGAGGCCTTGGCCTTGACGTTCCTTGGAAACATGGTTTCCAAGACGACTCCGACATGTATCAGCGCAGGAAGAGAAACAAAGCCGAGCGTGACGCACGGCTACGAGAAGAGATCAAGGCATCTCTTAGAGAGGAGCTAATGGGTGAGCTGGCTCATGTAGTTAGAGATGAGGTGCGAAAACAGACAGAAAGTCAGCAGGCCGCCGCCACCGCTCCTATGCTAGCTAGCCCGCACAACCGTCCGAGTAGTTGCGCGTCCAATCCGACGCAAACCGATGCCAGATTTTCGGTGGACGACATCCTGGTAATAATTATTATCTCTCGAATGCTTGCTCCATTGATAGGCCTATTCGACTAGCTAATTCTGTATCATTATGTAGGAGCCTACGAAGTGCAGGCTCCAAGTGAGATATGCTTCCGTTCCCTTGCACACTGCTTGGGGCTAGGCGTATCCATCTGGTATCGGGGCCATGCTGCACGGTCAAGTGACATGCGTCATTTTTGCATATATTTTGCCGTCATTTTGCCCTCACATTTTTCGCATTTTGGGACCATTTATCATCATTTACACGTTTTTCTATATTTAATTGCTCGAAATGGACCATTTTACATTTTTCTGTATTTTTCTGCAGGCCGGCGCGATCTAGGCGCATAAACGACAAATATGGACTGCTCCGTACAGTTGTACGCGTTGTCATGAACGCGTGGGATCAAACCGCGCTGAAAACGGAGCTCCAGAGGGGCCAAAACAGAAGTAACCAAATTGAAGGAAGGACCAAACTGTAAACCCTAGATCTTTGGAGGACTAAATCGCAAAGTTGCAAAATCCCCATCTCCTTCCTTAAGCCGCCGCCGCCTCCTGTGGATGCTCGAGCCCGGTTTGCTTCTCACCTGCGCCTCCCGTTGCTTCCTTCCCCCCTTTTCTCCAGCCACGGCGCCGGCGAGGCCGGGCCTTACCTCGCCGGTCGTCTCCCTCCTTCCGCCGCCTTGTTGCTCCACCTGCGCGCCACATCTCCCCCTTACTCGGCCGCCTCTCCACCCTCACTCGGCCGCTCACCCTCCGGTCTCCGCCGCCTCCCTTCTCTTCCGGTCGTCGCGCCCCACTGCTCTCCACCGGCGCACCACCCATCTCTTCCCACCGCCGCCTTGGCGCCGCCTCCCACGCCCTCTACTCCGCCTCCGGTGCGCCTACGCCGACTCGCCGGCGCGCCATCTCACCACCGCCGCCGCACCTTCTCCTTCCCTCCTCCTTCTCCATCCGCCCCTCTGGATACACCAACGCCACTTGCTTCTCCTCTCCACCACAAAGCGCCACCGTCCCCTCTTCTCCGGTTGCCGTGCGCCGCCATCACCCCGCCGGCTTCGTCATCTATTCCTTCACCGACGACCGCGCCACCGCACCAGCTCCCTCCGGCGCCGCCCTCACTCGGCCGACTCCCTTCATCGACTTCGGCCGACACCTCACAGCGCCGCCATCCGACGCCATCCTCTGCGACCCCCTCACCGACGGCTTCATCAGTTCCCTCCGATCACCGTCTTCCGCCGACTACTTCTTCTTCTTCACCACTTGTGCTCAACCGCCGACGGCCATCACCTCCTTCGGCCTCCCATCTGCTTCACCTTCTTTTTCCTCGGTGCTGCCCAACTTCTTCCCCTTTATTTCTTCAAGTTCTTAATTACTGTTCATGATAATTGCTTACTATTACTCCATTAACTCATTTGCAATGTGCTGGTGAAATGTGGATTCAGATCTATTGAATTGTGAATGTCAGGATAGCAATGTGGTTTATGTTCTGTTATTTGATATATGAGTTTTATTTTTTGGACTTGTGTTCTGTGAAATGTATCTGTGATGTATGCATGTGTTCAGTGGTCATGTGATTGTGCTCTGCTAATGTGTTCTAGAAATTATCATATATTCCTGTTGCCAGTGGTTTAATTCTTCATTCAATCCTACATTTTGTTATATGCGTTGATGTTAGTGATCTTTGTGTTAGTAATTGTCATTTATCTTTAGCTCTGTCTGTCGAGTTGTGTGTTTGTCAGTGTTAGTTTTAGTGATGTTTGTGTGCACAATTTAGCTAGCCGGCGCCCGTTCCCCCTCCATGCTTCTCGACCTCCCTATTTTCTCCTTTCCACGGTCGGTCGGTAGTTAAGTCGTGCAGTCGTTCGTAGATTTGTGCTTGTGTTGTCTTGCCATCGTCGTTTAGTTAGCTGTCGACCGTCTTCCCTCTCTTTCTCTCTTGACTCCCTCCTTGCTTCTAGACTCCTCTAGTGCTTCTCGACTTTCCCTTTGCTGTCTCGCGGTCGGTAATTAGTTAGATTGTCGGTCGGTAGTCGTATGCGTTCGTGCAGTCGTCATTGTCGTTCGTGTGTCGTTGTGTCGTAGTCGTGTTGTTCGTTCGGTCGTACGACGTCCATTCGTACGATCGTTCGTCCCGTTGTCCTTCGTTTATTTAGTTCGTTCGTCGTTTTATCCGTGCGAGTTAGAGTTTGTTTAGTAGTTTAGTTTTCTCCCCTGATTTGATTGACCTAGCTTTAGCTGAGCATCGGTAGCCTCAGTCTAGTCCCTGTGGAGAACACGACACTTGCCGCTATTTCAGTGGCAACCCGTGCACTTGCGGGTGTGCTATTTTTGCACGATGAAGCATCAAGCTTTAGCGCCAGGCTTTGCAAAAGTTAATGTGGATGGTGTGCATGTCAATTTTGAGGTCGTCCCGCTACCGAAGCCCCCCAACGACGAGATCGTGACTCTAGGGCAGGCCATTGGAACATTCATCCAGTGGCCCAAATGCGACATCTCCCTGGAGGCTTCTTCACTGGTGGCCGGACCAAAGCTAAATGCGCTGGTGCTATCTCCACAAGTGCAGCGCAAACCAGAGCTAAATGCGCTGGTGCTATCTCCACATGTGCAGCGCGAAGCAGAGCTACCTGCACCGGTGCTATCTCCACATGTGCAGTGCGAAGCAGAGCTACCTGCACCGGTGCTATCTCCACGGGTGCTATTCTCGCCAAAGCAACTTGCACCATCTGTACCATTACAGTCGACTACCATAAAGTCGACCGATAATCGAGGCAGTGGCCAGGGCAAATCAAAGATGAAGGATGCTGACGATATCTCGTACCTGCCATTGGTCCGCAAATTCGTGCTAGGCGAGCCGATGATATTCCCGGAAGAGCACCTCTTAAAACTAGGACTTGGTTGCCAAAGATTCCACACTTGGTATATGGAACAATCCAATAGGCCAGAGGCAGAACGGAACTCAGGTATCACTGTCAAATTCAAGCCGGAACATTTCGTGCATGAAGCTCACGAATGTGTCTTCCCGGTGACCTTTGATGATATATTTGAAATTTTCACGCTCAACGCTCTCGACGCCTCACTCGTTCGATGCTGGACGCTGTAAGTCTGTACAATCACAGTTTCTGTTCACGTAATACCGATATATGTCACAATTTGTTGCTTTTCTGTGTATATATATAGATTCATGCTGACCGAAGCTAGATCATCGAAATCACCAATTGGTTTCCTGGACCCACGCTTGGTCGCCATTGATACCATCAACGAGGATGCATCCTTCGTCGAGAACTATATTACAAAAGCACTGCCGGCTCACCAAGATAAGGAATTTGTTCTTATGCCATACAATGAGCACTTCCATTGGATTTTAATTGTAATTATATCAAAATGGAACAAGGCTATATACCTTGATTCTCTAAGTAAGAACAAATCCAAGTACACAGCTATCGCCACAATACTCGATAGGTACGTACATTGTACTCTTTTTTCCTTCCGAATGATAAATCTAACTTTTTCGAATAACGAAGGTCGTTCGCCACATACGTTCAACAAACACGTGGCTCGACGACAGGGGCCAAGCCCTTCAAACATGATCACAATTTTCGGGTATTCGCTAGGTACACATTAATTAATCATATACAATACTTAGTAGTAATGCCGCTTGATTTAACACATTCTATTTTTTGCAGTGCCACCAGCAGCAGCCGGGCAACACGTGTGGATACTACGTATGCCACCATATGAGACTACTCCTCGATTCCACCAAGATCACACATTCTAAGGTTTGTCAATCTTCCCACATTTATTTCATACATGTCAAGTTTTATATGTGCGCGCGTTGATATTCCTATCGACAGGCTGCGCCCATCTCTACATCTGCATTGAAACAGCCGGACTTTGCAAAAATTCGAGGAGAGTTCATTTGGTTTTTGTGGACTAAAGTCGTAAGATCAAATGGAGAGTTCCACTGCCCAGAATGATTTTTTATTGTAATTCTAAGTGCAAATGCAGTGTAGATCTTTTGTGTTCATTTGAATTTGAGAAACATAAAGAAAAGTTATCTAGAAATTCATGCATGATTAAAGTTTAGAGGTGGGCGGCACGTGCTTAATTATGCGCCGCGCGCCGTGTACCTCACCCTCCCAGTGCGCATGGCACCAAGTTGTACACATCCATGCTCGCAAACAAAAACAAAGTTGTACACCTGCATGCATATCCATATCGGTTCGGTGACTTTCCAATAGCTAGCCTGGCTAAAAGCAGCTGAAAAGGCTCAGGATGAATATTTCAGCTCTATCACTGAGATATCCTCGCCTTATACAGATGATAGCAATCAAGAACTTCCCAATAAAGCTGCTGCAAATATTTCAAATGCTAAAAATGACTGCACGGTTTACACTGATGCCCTCCTACAAGGTTCAACTACTGGTCTTGGATGTTCACGTCCAAGCGAACATGCATTGCCAACGAACTGAAGTAAATAATTGGAAAGAACTAAAAGCGAATCCAAACTTACTCCACCAGCAACAGCCTACTAATCATCGCTTGCCTCAATGCAGCCGGTGTCAGGGTCGACGCCAAGCCCCATCGCACGAAGCTGCAATCCCTTTCATTTATTGTAATCACAACTCAGTTGCTCCCACTTGTTCATCATTTGCTTGCTGGTGTACGCCAAGCTGGTTCACTCTGTGAAATTAAGGAGAAGATTTTGCTTGCCTTGCGTGTTCAACCGTGAATACGGCCGGTTCTGTGCCTCCACCTCTTCGGCGCATACTTGCAGGAATACATGCGTACTCTTATCGCTCCAAGTAGCAAACATGGTAGCTAAGCATACCCATCTCTCCACACAAGGGGAAGTAAGATATAGACGAAAGTATGGGCAAGGGAAAGGGTCAAACCTGAATGGGGGCGGGGTGGTCACCAGGAGGATGTCTGCATAAGGTGCTAGGCCGACCCGACAGGGACCTCGCCTGAGCTTGTGAGTTGTAGCGACGGAGGGGCCACACGACTAGAGGCACCGCAGGTCGCAGAGCTCACGTCATCAGCCCAATCGAAGATTGTGGATTCGTCACGGAGCTCCACAACCCCCAATCTGTGACTACCCCCACGTGAGGCCACCGCGAACGAGCACAGGGATGAAGGCCCACTGGCGGGGGTGGGAGGGCCCAAGTGGCCACCGCGAGGGGGTCGCCACAGCCGGCGGTGGGGGGTGGAGATGGCACAATCGCTAGACGATGGGTGTGGAGGGGCTTCTGTTGGTGGGTAAAAGCACAGCTGCTTGCGGGGGTAGGTGTGTCACGTAAATGCCGCTTCGGGGCTCCAGAAGACGCCACATCCACTGACACACCGCTCCGACTTCGACTAGCTTCAGGCTTCTTCATCCAGAAGCCATCAGCTCATGGTTGAAAGCCCAACTGAGTGGAACGAAAGTTTGATTGTTAGCTTAACTCTTTGTTCCTTTGCATCTTTGATTATTCAAAATAAAGCCCTTTTAGATCCCTTACGTAGGGAGGACGTGAAACACTGAACAACAACCATTTATTGAAGTACTACTGCATAATTCTTGGAATATCAGATGAATGTACAAGAGAAAATTGTCCTTCCTATATCTTTTGGATCATTTTTGTGCAAATTGGTCCACATATCGTGAATGGGAATTCCTTAAAATGGCATTTGGAAGACCTCACAGTTCAAGAGGTGTGTCTAGTTGTTATTTGTTGAATCTGGATGATCTGAGTGAGGACTGAGGTAGCTTAGTTCACTACTACAAAAAGGGTCATCACAGACGGTTCAAAACTGTCATCACAGATGGTTTTTTTGAACCGTCTGAATTTATGTGTCAGTGATAATCAGAAGTTATCACAGATGATTTATGAGCCGTCTATGATAACTGCATCATAGACGGTTTATAACTAGAACCGTCTGTGAAAAACACTACCATAGACAGTTCTAACTACCAACCGTCTGTGATGTGTGAGTATCATAGACACTTGGTATATAGAATCGTCTGTGATACTTCCCCATCACAGACGGTTTTTGGTTCGAGCCGTCTGTGATAATTCTTCACTGACGGTTTATACTACAAAACCGTCTGTGATAGTCCATTGTATATCTAAATTTTTCTATTCTTCGGTTAGCCTCAGGAAATGTTAACCATATCATCTGAAAACAAGCAAATATAGCAACAAAAAAGCAACACATTCTATTTTCATTAAGATTAGAATCCATCATTACAACATCACAAGATATCGAGTAGGTTATCTATAACACTGCATACATAAGAGGACACTTACAATTTTACAAAGATAAACTTCACGGCTACAATTTCAGAAAATGTTTACACTACATTAAACTATAATCTAAAACAAGTGGTGCGAAATTTTTTTCAAGTAGCAGAAATAAAAAGGCAATGAACACCATTTTTAGCTTCTACGCAAAATCAATAGCTTCTATGCTTGCCTTCTTCCTTTCCATCTTGCCATTGCCTTCTTCCTTTCTATCTTGCTTCAAGTGAAATTTCAGTCACTCTTGCCGAACCCTTCGTACCCTTGTCGCATACAAATGAGTTGGAGTAGTACTGGTGGTATTGGTTCTTCGAGTAGAGAGAGGGGGTTAATAAGGGGCGAGAGGTGAGGAGGAGAACGGTGCATGCCATTCGATGCGGAGAGAATGGACGGGTGAGATAGAGATCCTAGGGGATATGCTGTGGATCGGTGATGTGGCGGGACATCACAGACGGTTCGGATTACAAACCATCTATGATAGAGATATCACAGATGGTTCATAACAAAAACCGTCTATGGTATCACAAAGACAATATATCGGTACAATATAAATAGCTAGTCTAAAAAGATAAAATAGCAAAGTTTTATATGGCTTATATATACTCGTTTGAAAAGTTTCGACGAGATCTACAACTCTGCAGTTGAGGCAAAACCCAAATTCTAAAGGGAAGATTGAAAATTTTGGCAAAAACAGAAACCAAAAAGTTGCAACGCAAATTTGGGGCTAAAGATGCTGATTGTGAGGGTCTTATAAGCTAACTAGCTAAAGCTAGTCATTTTGTTTGGATCGGGCTCATCGTTAGCTTTCCTACGAGTATACGAACGTCAAAAACGGACACCGTATGCAAAAGTTATGCTCGTTTTACTGAAAGTGTCTCAAAACTGAATTCTACTCGGACTCAGGCGGGAAATTATGAAATTTTGGGGGATTGCAAGGCGGGAAACACATTACAAACGATTTTTAATACAAACCGTCTGTAATAACTTCATTAGCACAGACGGTTTTTAATACAAACCGTTTGTGATGTCTGCCATTATCATAGACAGTTCTTATTTAGAATCGTCTGTGATAATGAAGTTATCACAAACGGTTTGTATTAAAACCTGTCTATGAAAATACCACAGACGGTTATTCAAATGAACCGTCTGTGATACTTACAACACAGACGGTTCCTAGGAACCGTCTGTGATGTAAGCGTTCAGTTTAGCCTCTTTTGTAGTAGTGGTTCTGCTTGGGTTGATCATTAATGAGAAGCTGCTTTCTTCCTGTAACTGTACTACAAACTAAAACATATTTTGAAAGGAGCCAACCTACCTTATGGCTGTTAGTGATATGCCCTAGGGACGATCATAGAGATGATTGTATCACTGTTGTGTTTATGATCTTTTGAATAATGTATTATTTTGTCCCTTCAATAAATGCCTTTCATAGAGATGATTGTATCACTTTTATGTTTATGATCTTTTGAATAATATGTTATTTTGTCCCTTCAATAAATATCTTTCATATTGATTAACAAGCATGTGACTTGTTCGTGGAACTTTTTATTAATGTTTTGATGTTATTCTAAATTATCTCTAATCTTATATCATTATGTAAGACAATTATGATTTATAGATCATTATATGCATTGATTGATGATCATGTTTCTCGGATCGTGGATATGGAGATATCAAATCAATTATTTGGATACATGTTAGAGAACATGGTGTTGGATTGACCTACCATGAGATACTGCGAGAATTGTTATATTTTTAAGTGTTACCAATTGGTCTCATACATAGTGTATGTTTAATCCTTAGACCTGAGATCGTTATAGTTTTCTACACGTGTAATAGTTTACCTAGAGGTTGCCAACACTACACCATAACTGGGTGGTTATAAATGTAACTTTCGAGTTTACTATGAAATATACGGAGGAATATGAGCGATCAAGATGAAATTTGTTTGTCCTATATAACAGAAGAAATATCTCTGGAACCCTTAATGTGGTTGGATTAAGAAATTACATGACTATGCTGAATGTGGTTGAGTTAATCACAAACTGACTAATCCATTATAGATTCGAGTGAAGAATCAAGCTATCACAGGATGACATACTTCTCACCTTGAGTTCGATTTGATATTGTGAAGCAAAGAGGTCAGTATATAAGCACTATATATGTTTGTCTGGTATGATTTTTATGCATATTTGGGAGTCAGTATGTCATGCTAGCGATCATTGCCAACTTATGGACTAAACGAGTTTTTAGGCCATGATCGAATATACATGAACTTACAGGGTCACACACTTAATGGATTAGAACGATAAGGGTTTGAATAATAAACTCCAAGTGGGATACAGTCTCAACTCATATTGGATAAGGATCTGGTTGGAGGCTTTCCGAGTGGGATACGATGTCTACTCGTATTGTATAAGAATCCAGTCAGAGGTGCTTCCAGTTGGATACGATATCTGATCGTATTGGATAAGGATCCAATTAGAGGCTATATATAAAGAGAGGTGCAGGGTTGAGGAAGGTATCCCGAGACACACCATCGAAAACCTAGCAACTACCTCTTAAAACCCCTGTTGTGCATGCTGGTGCTAGCACAATGGCGTATGGCGTTCTATCCCTAGACATGTGGACTTCGGTAGACGCTGCTGCGACTACAATGCAGACCGGGATGATCGCGAGGAGAAGATAGTGGGCAGAAGTTACGACCATGTTCACCGCCACTACACTTCACTTCCTTCAACCATGTAGTAGGCTCTGTTGACTGCTGTAGTCGTAACGCTTTACGACCACACTTTCTTGCTGTGGTCGCTTATGACCACGTATTCTCGTTGTGTGACCGTGGTCGTAACGCCTTTACGACCACGTCTACAACTCTATGACCATGGTCATAATTCCTTTACGACCACGTCTTTAGCACCTGCGGACACCTCCACTCATCGCTGTGGTCGTAAGTTGTTTACGTCCACATCTGCAATCACGATGAACTCGATACACGGTAATTCCCAGAGCTAAACCGCTCTTCTCTTCTTTATATGTTTCTCTCGTTTGATCACATTGATCACTATGATCATCCCGATCGCTCCTACTCTATGTGATTACACCTATCACTTGCGATCACACCGATCACCCTCTACTCTACGATCACATCGATCACCCTCTATTCTGCGATCACACCAATCGCCTACGATCACATTGATCGCCCTCTGCTCTGCGATCACATCGATCGCCCTCTCGACTACATCTCTTCAACTCGTTACATTCTCTTGACTACATTGCTCTACTTTTATACTCGACTCTTCGACTATGACTTCGAGAAGGACTCACAGTTTGACTCACACTACGACTCGACAACGACACCAACTCGGATATAAAATTGTACTCAACTACGACCACGACAACTGACTCAAACTCAAACTCTGATATGTGCGGACTCGGACTCGAATGAGTACACAGACTCAGAAGCAGACTTCGACAACCTCTACGACTGAAACAAGATTATTCTAACAATCATCTCCTTAATCTTGTTTCTCCTTCTTGATCATGCCAATCTTCTCTCTTGCTTCCGCTTCTTTCTTTTACCTGCACTCCTGTGCACCTGAGCCGTCACCGCCCTACCGCCTGTGCTTACTCCATCCTGAGCCTTGCGTAATCTGACGCTTGCCACGCATCACACCTGGACTGAACCGTCCTTCCTTATACGTCTGCCTGGGCTAGAGCACCTGCTCCCATAGCAACCTTGGCTTCGCCATTACCTGAGCCTCCCGCTCCTCTCTCTCGGACCAAGTCTGTCCACTTTTCCGCGTACATCTCAGCTGAGCTTGCCTCCAATGCTTCCCATGTTCCCTCTACAAATCCACAAAAACCAACCTGTGCTCCAAGTCTTCCTCTTGGACCCTGTGCACCTCCTCCACACGATCAAGACCCTCGTGTATCATTTGTAGCGTCTCCCACGCATTCTGTGCCATCTCCTTGCCAATGAGCTGATGCATCACCGCATCTGGCACCGCCTGGAAGATGAGGGCTAAAGCCACCTGATCCACCTTGTCGTCCACCTCCTTGTCCTTCCCCTTCAGATCGACTACACCCCAGACTCCCTGGGCACGTATGTTCGCCTTCATCTTCATTGCCCACATCGAGTAATTGTCAGTTGTCAGGAGAGGCTACTGGAGAGAGATTAGCCCACTCCGAGCACTCGAAGTCGATGCTTCACCCATACTTTGATACTACTTGTTATAGTCTTACGATCACTCCCAGGACCCGTACGACCACCTTGTAGTCGCTACGACCACTCACTGCAGTCGTATGACCACGTTGAAGAAGCTATGACTGCCACCTATGTTGTTATGATGGCTCTGTCAACCACCCTGGCAGTTGTTATGATCAGGTTGTGACCTCTCCGATCATGTCTCGCTGCTCCGACGATGTAGTCATAACTTCAGCAGAAGTTACGACCACGTTCACCGCCATTGCGCTTCACTTCCTTCAATCACGTAGTAGGCTCTATCGACTGCTGTGGTCGTAACGCTTTACGACCACACCTTCCTGCTGTGGTCGCTTACGACCACGTATTCTCGCTATGTGACCATGGTCATAACTCCCTTACGACCATGCCTACAGCTCTGTGACTGTGGTCGTAACTCCTTTACAACCACGTCTTCAGCAGCTGCGGACACCTCTACTCGTCGTCGTGGTCGTAAGTCATTTATGACCACATCTGCAATCACGATGAACTCGATACACGATAATTCCCAGAGCCAAACTGTTCTTCTCTTCTTTATTTCTTTTTCTCATTCGATCACACCGATCACTATGATCATCCCGATCGCCCCTACTCTTATGTGATTACACCTATCGCCTACGATCACACTGATCGCCCTCTGCTCTGCGATCACATCGATCTCTTGCGATCACACCCTGCGATCACACCGATTGCCCTTTGCTCTGCGATCAAACCGATCGCCCTCTGCTCTCAACTACATTTCTTTAACTCGTTGCATCCTCTCGACTACATTGCTCTGCTTTTATACCTGACTCTTCGACTACGACTCCAAGAAGGACTCGCAGTCTGACTCGCACTGGGACTCGACAACGACACTGACTCGGATATAAAATTGTACTCGACTATGACAACTGACTTGAACTCAAACTCGGAAACGTGCGGACTCGGACTCGAATGAGTACACGGACTCGGAAGCAAACTTTGACAACCTCTACGACTGAAACAAGATTATTCTAACATCCATGTTAGACCATTGTAGTTAAGTAAACTCGTCGGTAAGTTTTCTGATGGAATGCTAACAAGTTTCTTCCACTTTTGTTATTGAAAATGCCTAAGTTGGTTTTTTTTTGTCAACTGAACCTGACAGCGTTATTCTGTGTAGAGGGTAGATAATTCTAATTTATAGCGTGCTGATTTACCTCAAGAACATAGTAGAATGTGTCTGATCAATTAAACCTTGTCCCGTTGAAAGGAATTGTTCTGGATTTTTGCTGAGTAGCTATTTTACCGAGGTTCGCATACTCGCATCAACAAAGACATCTTCAGTGGGATGCTGCAGCCTGCAGATGAATGAAGATGGAAAAGGTATTGCAAGTTCTCTCTTGCCAAATGTTATAGTACCGGAAGACATGTTGCTTGTGCTTCTGCTTAACAAATTATGACATATTTAAGCTCAATATCTTCATTGTTATTAGTGGAGAATACTTTAATTGGTGTCAGAAAAATGTAAGTCCTTATATGACTTACGAGTGCTACTTTCTGGTTTATATTAGCTTTGACCAAACACTTTAGACCCTCAGGATTCACCTTATTAGTTATTACTTCATTGTAACTGTAGGTAGGTATCAGTTACTCTGAAACTGAGTTTTTCTATTGAGCTCTCGTAAAGTATATCGAATATAGGTGCGCTGGTACTATATTTGCATTTGCCATTTGCTGCATATCGATCGGTTTTAGTGCTTTGTTTCTCTCTCTCTCTCTCTCTCTCTCTCTCTCGTGAGAGTAGTGTACAGTATTCTGTTTGACTAGTCACATCAATTTGATATACTTCCACTCTTACTAGGACACCACCGCTAGAACTTCAATATGTTAACTTAAAAAGCAGATACCACCTTACATGCTTAGTGGATTTAAGTTTCAACTACCACCGGCCAATATTTCACCTCTTGTTTTGCCGCGAAGCGATTCACTGACTGACAGATGAACTCATTCATCAATATGCCTTTTCAGTTATGTCCTATTCATTCGTTTCAGTTGCAATCCAGATCACACTTCGTGCCCACATCAGTACAGCACTTGATCTGGCCAAGCGTAAACGTTATATAAAAACGTTCATATCTATCGTTTCATTCTACTAGTGATCTTGAATAGGCTTCCCTGGCGTAAAAAGATTGCGATCTTCGGTCCATATCTGCTAGTGATGTCCATAGAGGGATCAACTGAAGATCCTAAATTTCCTCGGTTATACAAAGAGTAGAGATTTCATACCAGTTAAGAGTACTATGAATTGTGACGGGGGAATATTCAGGTCTGGTTGGAACATATGTCGAGGAAGTGTTGAAACACCTATATCTTGCTAGCTAGCGAATGCAGTGTCGTGTTACAACCGGAGGAATTTGCTATACCTTGAATATTAATTGAACAAGATAACTCAGTTTGAAACCAGCTTGTAACTGCTTATTGAACCAAGCACAGCAAATAGATAAAAAGAAATCCTTGGTGTACAAGTTGAATATAGTCTGAAAATCTGAATCCTAATATATCCATATGTGGTACCTTGTTTTCATCAAAACTCTGATACTGCTTCTCCATTCTCCAATGGATTATGACGACGCAGTGCATGTTGCGACGTCGCTGTCGCAAAACATGACAAGACCTCTGGTTACTTTCAGAGGTTGCTATTTGAGTCAGAGCTTATGCAAAGCTGGTATCTGTTGCGTAACCGGTGCATTTACCTACTGCAAGATCCCCTATTGCCGTTTCATGACATCAAAGATTGAAAGAGGTAATGGGAGGGAAATAAGCATAAGGAATAGGTAAAGAGAAATTTGATGATTTGTTTTATCTTTGTTTGTAAACAGCTCATATGCCCTATAGTTGATATCAATTGATTATTTGCCCTATTTTTTAATTTTCAGTTGATCATTTACCCTTTTTGTATTTCCAAACCATATTCTATTTTTATAATGTTAAACTACCATAGAAAATGACCAAATTACCCCAGTGGAATCCACCTCCCATTCCCTTCTTTTCTCTGTCAACAGACGCCGATCCGATTCCCCATCTTTTCCCTTGCTCGCCAACTAGAAGTCCAGAACCCGAATTGGACTAGCTCCGGGGATTTTTCCCATAAAAACACTGAACTATAACATTGAATATCATAAAATTGACTAATATGCTTGGTGCATGGCTAATCTTAGCATCTCTGTAGCATCTTTCCATGGGGAATCCAATATGACGAGAGGCTCCAGGAGCCAAATGCCCGGAAAAAGTTCAGTGACAGCATATATTCCGGATCATTATATCGTCATCATACCCAGTTGAGGTTGATACTTGATACCAGATTCAACAGGGTTATTTGGTACCAGATTCCTCTGAAATCTGAGCTCCAGAAGCCTCTGATTGTAACACTATGATGCATAAAGGTTGTCCACCAGAAATTTTTACAAAAAGGAGAAAATGAAATCTGAACATAAAATGCGAGGTTATGCTCAACTGAACAACCTTCAGAGTGGCCACAAATTATGCGAGGTTATGCACTAGTTTGCATTGGTCAATCATCTGGAACATATACTCACAGATTAAACCGAAATCATGGAACATATAATCACAGATTAAACTAAAATCACGTGCAGCCAGGGAAAAGAAGGGGATCAAATTGGCATCAGTTGACAGAGAAAAGAAGGGAATGGGAGGTGGATTCCACTGGGGCAATTTGGTCATTTTCTATGGTAGTTTAGCATTATAAAAATAGAAAACGGTTTGGAAATACAAAGAGGGCAAATGATCAACTAAAAATTAAAAGCTGGGGTAAATAATCAATTGATTGACTGTGGGGCAAATGAACTGTTTGCAAACAAAGATGGGGCAAATCATCAAATTGCTCGGATCATAAGAGCCTTTATGTCCCCATAAGCTAGCTTATAAGGTGAGAGACTCTTCTACTTTTAAGTTAGATCTCTTGCCCTTTCACAACCAATATGTGATGGTTCCAACAATCTCTCCTTCACACATAAGTAACCCTCGGCCGTTCGCTGCCCCTTCACTGTGTTAGAGATAGAATTGATATAGTATGTATCCTGGCTTGTATTCAAGATAGAAAGTCCTGGTTGGCTGCGTCCAGCATAGGAGATCCTTCCCTAACTCAATCTTAACTACCATGTATATTCAATCCGTTGTAATCTCCAAGTCGGTCTTTCCTCCGGCTATATTAACAGAGCTACGCGGCCTCAATAGAGGTGACAACGCTTCCACCAAATCTTATATGGTATCAGAGCGACCTCCTCTCAGATACATCTACCATAGTCATGAGTATGTCTTCCTCTTCAGCTCCGGCCGGCGGATCACCGTTCGGCGTACCGGTGACAGAGAAGTTAGGGAAGAACAACTACCTTCTATGGAAAGCCCAGGTTCTCCCTGCCATTAGAGGAGCCCAGATGTTCGGGTATCTTGATGGCACAACTGCAGCTCCTGCAAGGGAGATCGAAGTAAAAAAAGACGACAAGACTCTCCACGCGCCGAATCCGGACTACGCTCGGTGGATGGCTGAAGATCAACAAGTTCTTGGCTATCTAATGACATCACTGACGCGTGATATCTTGACGCAAGTTGTGTCCGTCACAACGGCGGCGCAGCTGTGGAAGACGCTCGAAGATATCTTCTCCTCGAAGACCCGTGCGCGATCTATCAACACTCGGATCGCACTTTCGTCCACAAAGAAAGGTAACCTGTCTGTTAACGAGTATATCACCAAGATGAAAAATTTAGGTGATGAGATGGCGGCCGGTGGAAAATCACTCGATGAAGAAGAGATGGTGGCATACATGATCGCTGGACTTGAAGCCGAGTTTGAACCGGTGGTGTCGGCGCTGGCTGCACGAACAGAACCAATCACCGTCGCCGAACTCTATGGACAACTGCTAGGGTTCGAAGGAAGGAATGATCTTCGGCAAGGAGCGTATCAAGTCTCCGCAAATTCTGTCTCTTTTGGAAGAGGCGGGAATCAACGTGGCCGAGGGCGCGGTCGAAGCAATCCTGGTAACAACCCTGGTCGCGGGCGTGGTGGTGGACGAGCGCCGTCAGGTGGACGAGGAGGCGACCGACCAACATGTCAACTCTACGGTAAGATGGGGCATACAGTTGGTACTTGCTGGCATCGCTTTGATCCAGACTTAACCCCGCAAGAGAAGACAGCAAATTCAGCCTACCAATCCTACGGAATCGACACAAACTGGTACGTTGACACAGGAGCGACGGATCATGTCACAGGAGAGCTAGACAAACTGAGTGTTCGGGAGAAGTATCACGGTGGAGATCAGATCCAAACAGCCAATGGCTCAGGTATGCGCATTAGCTACACTGGTCACACTAAGATTCATACTCCCCATCGCAAACTGCATCTTAATAATGTTCTATACTCTCCTGATGCAAAGAAGAATCTAGTATCAGTTTGCCGTTTTTCTGCCGATAACAATGCATACTTTGAAATTCATCCCAACTTCTTCTTGGTTAAGGATTTAATCACTCGGAAGGTGCTTCTCCGCGGCAGACGTGAGAAAGGTCTCTATCTTCTTCCTTCATCTGCAAACAGCATGGAGAACATCATGGAGAAGCAAGCCTTCGCTACCACAAAACCCTCCTTGTCCCAGTGGCACAATAGATTAGGTCATCCTTCTCATGCTATTGTTAGGCAAGTTATTTCCAAGAATAAACTTTTGTTTTCTGGAGAGTCCAATAATGAGTCAATATGTGATGCTTGTCAACAAGGAAAGAGTCATCAACTCCCCTATCCAGTTTCATCAAGTGTTTCCACTACTCCCTTAGAACTCATTTTCTCTGATGTTTGGGGTCCAGCTCCTAAATCTGTGGGCAGAAAGAAATATTATGTGAGTTTTGTCGATGATTATAGCAAGTTTACTTGGATATATTTGATACAACATAAGTATGAAGTTGTGCAAAAATTTCAAGAGTTTCAGGCTCTTGTTGAGCGTCTCTTAAACAAGAAAATCATTGCCATGCAAAGTGACTGGGGAGGAGAGTATGAAAAACTCCACTCATACTTCTCAAAAATAGGCATCACGCATCAAGTTTCATGCCCTCATGCACATCAACAGAATGGTTCCGCTGAACGAAAACATCGTCATATTGTAGAAGTTGGGTTGTCTCTCTTAGCTCAAGCAGCTATGCCTCTCAAATTCTGGGATGAAGCCTTCATTACCGCCACTCATCTAATTAATCGGACTCCTAGCAAAGTCCTTCAATTCTCCACACCCTTAGAAAAGTTGCTCCATAAAAAACCTGACTACTCCACTCTTCGTGTTTTCGGATGTGCATGTTGGCCTAACCTTCGCCCATACAACTCTAGGAAATTAGAGTTTCGATCTCAACAATGTGTCTTTCTTGGTTATAGCCCTATGCATAAAGGATATAAGTGTCTTCATATCTCAACAGGCCGAGTTGACATCTCTCGTGATGTTATTTTTGATGAGCAAGTTTTTCCCTTCACTAAACTCCATACTAATGCCGGTGCTCGTCTTCGTTCTGAACTCCTTCTTTTTCCACACTTGCATCCCAGTTCTGATCAAGGGGGTATAGTATCATGTGATCAGTTACCTAATGTGCATTCTAATCCTCCTAATATTAATGATAATGCTGGTGAACAGTTGGCAGTTTTTGATACAAATTTTGAGCAAAACTCACATGAAATCATGGAGTCCAGTGGCGCTGAATATGAGGAAGCCATTGCTGCAACGCCGGTCACAACAGCAGAAGAAATGCCTTCGGGATCGCCAGCGCAGATGCTTGACGCTCTGTCTGATTTCCCCGGCATGCAGATGGCAGAGACCTCAGCAAATCAAAATGATGCACTTGACGCAAACAGCATGGAACAACAGCCTACAGCCATGCAGATTCCCTCGGCGGACGCAGCTGCGGGATCGTTTGCTGCTCCTGAACGAGTTCGGCCGCATACTCGGTCACAGAGTGGTATTTCAAAAGCTAAAGTTTACACAGATGGTCACATTAGATATAATTTTCTAACTATTGCAGGAGAGCCACAGAACATTGATGAGGCATTAACAAATGAAAAGTGGAAGGAAGCCATGGATTGTGAATATGATGCATTAATCAGAAACAAAACTTGGCATCTTGTACCAGCTAAAGAAGGAAGAAACATAATTGACTGTAAATGGGTTTACAAGATCAAAAGGAAGGCTGATGGTTCACTAGACAGGTACAAGGCTCGTCTAGTCGCAAAAGGATTCAAGCAAAGGTATGGAATTGACTATGAGGACACTTTTAGTCCCGTGGTTAAAGCTGCAACCATTCGCACAGTTTTGTCTATTGCAGTAAGCAGGGGATGGTGTCTCAGGCAGTTAGATGTACAGAATGTGTTTCTTCATGGTGTTCTTGAGGAGGAAGTTTATATGAAACAACCGCCAGGGTTTGAAGACAAATCAATGCCGCATCATGTGTGTAAGTTGGACAAAGCTCTTTATGGTCTTAAACAAGCACCTAGGGCATGGTTTGCTAGACTAAGTCATAAATTGCAGCAACTTGGTTTTAATTCCTCTAAAGCAGATACTTCATTGTTCTTTTATAATAAGGGATCAGTCATAGTATTTCTGTTAATATATGTGGATGATATTATAGTGGCTAGCTCCTCACAAGATGCAGTGACAACTTTACTTAGAAATCTTGCATCAAACTTTGCTCTTAAGGATCTTGGTGACTTGCATTATTTTCTTGGTATTGAAGTCTCAAAAACAAAAGATGGTATTCTGCTTTCTCAAAACAAATACACCTCTGATCTACTCAAAAAGGTAAACATGCTACATTGTAAAGCATCAGTTACTCCGTTATGCGCTTCAGAAAAGTTGTCATTACAACAAGGAGAAACTCTTGGACCAGAAGATTCAACACGATATAGGAGTGTAGTTGGTGCACTTCAATATCTAACTCTTACCAGGCCAGATATTTCTTTTCCAGTGAATAAAGTATGTCAGTTTCTACAGTCACCAACAACAGATCACTGGACAGCTGTTAAAAGAATCCTTCGGTATCTGCAGCACACTCTTGGCACTGGTCTGAAGATCAAGAAAACTCCTTCTACACTTGTTAGTGCTTTCTCTGATGCTGACTGGGCTGGTAGTATTGATGATCGGCGTTCAACAAGTGGGTTTGCAATCTTTCTCGGGTGCAATCTTGTCTCTTGGAGCGCACAAAAACAAGCTACGGTTTCTAGATCAAGTACAGAGGCTGAATACAAAGCTCTAGCCAATGCTACAGCAGAAATAATCTGGATTCAAACCCTACTACGAGAATTGAAGATTCCCAGTCCACCGGCAGCTCAGATTTGGTGTGATAATATTGGTGCAACATACTTGTCTGCAAATCCTGTGTTTCATGCTAGAACAAAGCATATAGAGGTTGACTATCATTTTGTGAGAGAAAGGGTAGCTCAAAAACTTTTGGAAGTAAGATTTATTTCAACTAATGACCAAGTTGCTGATGGTTTTACAAAGGCCTTATGTAGACGTAAGTTAGATGTATTTAAATACAATCTCAACTTGTGTAAGTTATGATTGAGGGGGGATGTTAGAGATAGAATTGATATAGTATGTATCCTGGCTTGTATTCAAGATAGAAAGTCCTGGTTGGCTGCGTCCAGCATAGGAGATCCTTCCCTAACTCAATCTTAACTACCATGTATATTCAATCCGTTGTAATCTCCAAGTCGGTCTTTCCTCCGGCTATATTAACAGAGCTACGCGGCCTCAATAGAGGTGACAATGCTTCCACCAAATCTTATACACTGTACACCGACGGTGTCTCAGAGTCATAGTCCATCAGGTGTTTACACACTAGTATCCATTGAGCCAGAGATATTAGAACCGAACTATGATACCACTTGTTGGATCATATGAGCATTCTCATCCCAAAAACTAGTTTACGAGGTGAGAGACTCTTCCACATTTAAGTTAGGTTCCTTGCCCTTTTCACAACTAATGTGTGACTATTCCAACATATTCCCTTTAACATTTCTCTAGGATTGAATACAGCAACTAGAGGGGGTAAATGATTGCCTCCGCTTTTTGGAACCTGAAACAAAAACTCAAACTAGAAGAAAAACAATCTAAATAATAGATTATATCTACTGGAACCGAAAAAGCAAACTCTAAGAAAAATAGCAACAAAACTTGAAACTAAAACCTTCTGGCCAGTCAGACCGCAATGGTGAGAGCGGTTTGATCTCTGGCACTATTTACCGACCGAAAAATAGAACAACTGACGCAAACGAGAATCGATCTAATTTTGACAAAAGAACTCCAATTGACCTCAAATTTGACACACGTAATTCTAAAGATATCTAAAATCTATTCCAACAAGAAATTGCAAGAAATATCAACTAGATTTGAAAAAATCCAGATTGCAACAAAAGGAAAACAAAAACTCGGCCAAACCCAAAAATTTCAATTGTTTTCAAACGACTAGGAGAATTCCAATGAAACTTTGCAAATATGTTCCTAGGCCTATTTTCATCCTATTCCTCAAAACGAATTGAATCAAAATCGCATGGATCATGAAAATAATCGATTCCACAAAACGAAGCAAAACAATAAGAACAGATGCAAGATTCCTTCATGGATTGTATCACAAGTTGATTTGCATTGCTAGATGATTATGTTCTATGGCTATCAAATGCCCTTCTGGCACCCCTCAAACCCTAGCACAAAAACTCCAAAAGCTTTCTCCCAAAAACAATACTAAAGCCTCAAAGCCACGACTAAGCACATAGCCTCTCCCTGCTTTTATATGCTAGAGCCCCAACCCATGTCCTCATCAACACGGACATGAAATCCTAACTGATTCGAAAAATCAATGGACCCGAAACCATTCCAAATATGGGTTTTCCAAAATCTCTAAACCTTCCAGTTGTGGACACCTTCCATAACTCGTTCCAACTCATCACGTGTCAAAGCCTTAGGACCGCACCTACCGTAGCTTCACACACCATCCACCTTTGATCTACACGTGCTCTAGCATGAGCCTGACCACCTCGTGAAATCCTCAACCGCCTGGACCTCATATTTCCTCCTCCTAGTCCCGATTATCCTCATCACCGACCATAATCGTCTCCACGCCGAACCTGTAGATGCAAAGACCAAAAAATAAATTTTCTAGCACAAGTTCTTCCCAACTTAACTGACATTAGTCCACACACGCAAATCACACCCTTAACCATCAATAAACAAAAACCAAATCAGCCACGATCTCAATATCCATGCTTTGCACAAATCAATCCTCAAACCACTCAGTAAAACTGGTCTAACAGCCATGCATAGGCCGGTCAGTCCGCTGGCAAGTAGACACGAGTACACAAGGTACTCAAGGGATATAAGAATTGAAGTACTCGAAGCCTACGACTATCGATCACAAATTCTGTGATAACCGATCAAAAAGTCTATCACTACCAATCGTGAAGTCTATGACTACTGATCACGAAGCCTATAACTACCGATCACCGATCAAATACTGTAGCTACGACCAACAAAAAAGTATTGTAGCTACGTCAATTGACACGGTAATATAGCTACGACAATTGACAAGATCATCAATCTGGTGCACTAGCTGCCCTGATCATCAATCTTTGAAACATGAGAAATTTTTTTGTGATAATCACGGGATGTAAGTGGCTGAATATTTGTGACAACTTAATTTATGTTCCTCCAAACCCTAAAAAATGCTATACCTGTCCGGGCGGATGGTAAGAGTGGATGGTGCCGATGTCGCACGAGAAATTATGGTTTGTGGTATGAACCGCTTGGACAAATTAAGGACTTAATCCTGTGATGATCTCCTCATGTAAAACAGTACAACCACAAGCTGGCAAACTGTAGGCTTGGCTGCATAATTTACCAGACCCTTGAAGTCATCTCACAGGTAGGGGAAAGGAGGGATTGTGCAGGAGGAATAAAAATCTAGCCTGATTAGGACACCGCGTTCAGGTGATGTTTGCCAGCTAAGCTAGACATTGTGGAGACTGAAGTCCAGCTACGCTAGACATTGTGGTGGAACTTCCCGCACAACTTATGGAACCCTTTGGTAAGGGATAAGCTCATAAGGGTGAGAAGATGATAGAGCGAGGTATTATAAATGCCTCGTGACGATATCTCAATCTACATGACAAAGGTATCATGTGGGCCCATTGAGCTGATTGTCTCTTATGGGTAAAGTGTACAATCTCTTCAGAGAATAAACTATTCGAATAGCCATGCCAATGATCAAGGGCGTACATGGGAACATCCTTGAGTTAGTTCTATTTCAAAAACCTTTGTGGGTGGGATAAAAACCTATCAAAGGGAAGTACTCTGACTTTGATTTTCCTGGAGAGAAGTACTCCAGTGGTGAAAATTAGCATTTGTGGAGGTAGCCATGCACTGCAAAAGGTGGATGTAACCTGCACTACTATTATTACTGCATTCTTACAATCAATATCATGAAATTTGTTTTAGTTCAAATTGCTAAGTCTCAGGAGTTTTCTTACTTATTGTACTTTCAAAATAATGCTTTTAGCAACTAAAAGAACCCCAAGCCTCCCTTGACAGCTTTGCATGTATTACTATTGCATCCTGTGTGGTGGCTTGCTGAGTACTATTGTACTCACTCTTGCTTAATTACCAATACTCAGTTAATAAAAAAGGGAAGTCAAACCCTATGGTGCTTTAAGTCGATAGAGCTGGAAGATGATGAGGCCATGGCCTAGGTCGCGAACCCCAGTTGGCTGCCTGTGGGCAAGTCCTGAGGGTCCCATCAGTGTGGAGTTTTCACTGCTGCATTTTATTGTTGTTGGCCTAATTGTCCATGAGTTAGTTATTACTGTATTATTTATGCTTTTGCATGATATATTTTTGATATGCAGTAATGTATTTGTGAGCACTATCTACTGATCTAGGGAATAGTGCTGTGGAATCATAGAGGATCTAGGTTTGCTAACCCGGTGTCCGATAGATTATCATGGATAAACTCTACTTGAGGTTGAAGACGTATGAGATTGACTTTATCTCGCGTCTCCCTAAGACATAGTCGTTGGCATGACTGTTCGAACAGTTTATACTTTGTAGAGTTCATACACTTTACCCATAATAGATAATCAACTTGTTATATTTTGCACATTTCCTTAGACATGTGAATCAAGAAGATCACCATAAGGCCTTTACAATGCATCACCTAGTGTAATTTACACCCGCTAAGGTTTCATCTTAGTGAGAGGTTATGTCCAGCACACCAAGACCCCCACTTAAGCCAAACGATAGCTTAAATCCAGTGACATGACTCATGTCCACGATGACTTAAAACTAACGACATGACCTGTGGGTCACTAATGGTACACTAATTATTTTTTAGAGTGGTCTAACCATATCTAAGGTAATTTTCAGCTTAAATCGTTAAATTAATAGTTAAATATCGGTGACCTAACATTATTTTGAATTACCTCAATAATTTAAGTACTATTTGAAAAATGGGCTTCATGATTTGAGACAAAAAAAATAGTTTAATTATTTTACATGGCTTGTGTTTGCACTAATTATTCTCATATAATAGTTAACTTGATTAACCTTTGTTGTCATATAATTGATCAGGGTTTAATTTCTAAACATTTTCCCCATAAATCTGTATTCCAATCCTATAATAAAAGTTATTCCTATAATATTATTTGAATTTTTCTTTTTATTTTTATTTTTTGATTTCCCTGATTTAATTCCTAACCAAAAAAGGTATTTAATGAGTGACATGTGGGTGGGTGAAAAAAGTTTGCGCCCACTGTCACATATTGAAATGGAAGAGAGGGGGGAAGAAACAGCAAGCACTCAAAATAGTGCTACCTATAGTAGAACAGGGGAGAGCAGTGGCGTTGGCTGGGGAGGCTCGGTGGCGATGAGGGATCCATGATGGAGTCATGCCGATCACCAAAATGGGTCCTTGGGAGGGTAGAGCCATGGCTCAAAATGACACTGAAGGCGGTCAGCAGTGGCTTGAGCGATCGGAGCGCATGGGCAAACGAGGCGGCGACGCTGTAGTGGGAGAAGGAGAGGAAGAAGATGGGCATGAGTAGGAGGGGACAAAGAGGAGCCTTGTTGAGCCAACCGCGGAGGTGGATGAGTGGCGAGGAGCTCTAGCGACGAGGTCCTACAGAGGCAAATAGGGAGTGTCGTGGACAGCTCGTTGGAGGGATGGAGGGTAGAATGCAATGCTGGGGCTGGCTTAAGAAGGTTGCAGAGATGCTCCTGGAGCGGGGAATCAAACTAAGTTGCGTCGTGGGAGGAAGGGTGTTGGTGGTGGTGGAATCGGCTAGAGTGGATGGGGATGGTGGTGTCGACGCAATGCTACAATGGAGGACCGAAATTAGCGGAGGGGAATTAAATTTTTGGGTCATGATGTTTGTCTTTCAATTCTTAGTTTTGGTTTGAACTCTAATTTCCAATTTTGAATTTCCTGTTTCCAATTTTGGAGCTTGCATCCTTTTCATCCTTTAGTTTTATTTTCCTTTCAAATTAAATTTTCAGTTGAAATATTTTCTTCTTTCAGACCTTTAAATGAGGCTTTGATTTAATGAATTAAATTTGAATTAAGTTTCAAACTTTGAACTCATATTTCATTGTTTTAAATTATTACATATCTTTTATTATTATGATTAGCACTTGCAGTTGGGAATGATTCACTATTGTTAATTTGCATAGCACGATATGGAAAACCCAATTAGACTTTCAGGAGAGATTAAAATGTCAACAAAATGCCAAAAAAAGTTTTAAAATTTCACAATTTCAAACAACAGAAATTTTAGGATGCTACAACAATGGACACCTAGATCATAGTCCTTTATTAGCTCTAACCATCTTCTCTGTCTTAGGTTGAGAACTGACTGGGTGAAGAAGTACCAAAGGCTTTTGTGGTCAGTGTGTATGTCATAGTGGTTTCCAATCAAGTAATGTTGCCAAATCTTTATTGTTAGTCTAGGCACTTGGTAAGTACTAACTTTCTATTGGCATAATCTATCATTCGTTGGTATCTGGCCAACTAGTCCATCCCTATGATGATGTTCAGTATTTGGGATTATAGCACCATAAGGTCTACTAAGAACCCAAAATCCTCTATGGCAATCTCTACCCTAGGACTTACTAGCGTGGAAGATAAGTGTCCCTTGGGTGAGCTAAGTACCACTGGTTTCTTTAATTTATAGGCTGGCAACTTAAGCCTTTGAACAAACTTCCACGATATGAACGAATGAGAAGCCCCAAAAATAAAAAGAACATGTGCAGGTACCGATTTAACAGAAAACATCCCATCAGAACTCCTATAGCTTCCTATGCTACTTTTGTTGTGACATGCTTCACATGACCCTGATTCAGTGTCAATGCTGCACTAGATGCTTGTGGGGTCTGGTAATGTCGGGACCCCGGATTTCCGAACCCGGACCCTCTGTGTATTACTGCACTAGTCCCAGATCAAAGCTAGTGCACACAGTTAAACAGAAATGAATACATCACCAGCATCGTGTTATTACAACAATTGAGAGTAATGACCGAAAAGGTCTCATTATTACAAATGAGGTTTCAAGACCTCGCACACATAAAATAAAATAGAAGCAACAGATAAACTCGATGAAGACCCATCAATACGCCACAGGCAATTGACTGGGGAAGCGCGACCTAGTCCTCCGGGAAAAATCCATCATAGCCGCAAGCGAAGCAGTAATCGTAGTCTCCCTCTTGAGCTTCATATTCCTCTGGTTATTATTTTTGAGTGTAGCATGTGAGTACATAAAGTACTCCGCAAGTCTTGGGAAAAATGCAATAGATGCAAGGCTTGCCAAAGGAAGGCTATATGGTTCTTTTGCACAAAGCAATGTTTTAAATTCAATTACTACTCATTATTTTCGAAGGCATCAATTTAATAAAGTACATGTTTTAACAGAACTATCATTAACTCTCTAGTGAAGGTTCCAACTACCAACATGTAGGGGCCCAATTATACAATTCGGCACCCTCTGTGATTCCACCGCACTATTCCCTGGATCAGTAGATAGTGCTCACAGTTACAGTAATGAATATCAAAAATACATATCATGCGGAAGCGTAAATATAATAGTAGACTTACTCATGGGCCGATTAGGCCGAAATCAATAAATTGCAGCAGCGGAAGAACGAGCACACAGGTGGGACCTTCAGGACATGCCCACAGGCAGCCAACTGGAGGTTCGCGACCTAGCCCTTGACATTTTCATCTTCTCTGCCAGCTTGTCCAATCTTGATGCTGAGGCGAGGTGATTTGATTCTTGATTCTGAATTTTGTTGCAAAAGCGAGCGTGAGCACTCCGACCCCGTGCTCCGCGAGCCAATACACAGAATGCAAATAAATAGTATGCATAGTTTAACAAAGGAGAGGCTTTTATTTGCCAAAAATCGCTTTAGTAGCATTGCTATTATTTAATCACCGTGTTATTGTTGCTGCCTATACTCCACACGGCAATTGCCATAATTGACTTAATCCACCAAAGGTACACTTTCGATACTGATTGCTGTCTAAGACTCCAAACAGCGACTGACATCAGTTAATTAATCCACCAAACATATTCTTTCTATATTGATTGATGTCTAAAACTCCAAACAGCGACTGCCATCATTTAATTAATCCACCGATCATATACTTTCTATATTGATTGCTGTCTAAAACTCCAAACAGCGACTGACATCATTTAATTAATCCACCGAACATTCTCATCAAGATTTTCTAACAATCCAATCCTTTTTATTATTGATTCAAATCCTCCAAGAATATCATTGATTAATTCTACGATCCACTAGTATCCTCCCACCAAGTAAATCACTAATCAGGAACTATAATCCAATACTTGTATTACTCCTCCAATTTCCCGAAAATTCAATTAGATCATCTATTTAGCCTATCTATTCAGCTAGACTCCACCAATTTATTTCTCCTAGAACCCACACTATCATTTCCTATTTATGATCGACATGAATCCACCAATACCTTTATGTGTACACTACAAACATCTATTTCCTTTACTCACGACCCTACTTATTCTTTCCATATTTTATTTTGCAGGAATAGAAATGCTACTATTTGAAATACAATACATAAAATTTCCTGAGACCTAGCAGCTTTGGAACAAAACATAATGTTCAAGGAATATTAACATGATTTTCCATACATATGGCATCACACCATATGCCTAATATCACCATAATTTTTCCATACATACGGCATCACACCGTATAACATCTTTCAGCGTTATAGCCGCTTAACTTACCACTGGGACGACACCCAGGACAACACCAATCAGGGCTTTCCACTGCACTCCACTTTTCCATTCCCATTTTCCAAACATTTTTAAATAGAACTATATCTAGTTAAGTTCCCATGTCTGCCCTTGACCGTGGGCACGGCTATTCGAATAGTTTTGACTCTGCAGAGTTTGCACACTTTACCCACAAGAGACGGTTTACTCGTTGCCCCACACGATTCCTTAGCCGTGCGGTTGAGCAAACCATCACAGTAACCGTTCAAAGTACCTCGCCCCTTCCATCATCTCACCCTATGGGCCGTTCCCACTTGCGGTGGGTCCCATACGTTGTGCGGGATGTTCTCCTTCTGAACGTCTAGCAGCTGGCTACGTCCCCTGCTAGCCCGCCACAGCAGAACTTCACCCTCCGCGGGTGTCCCATTCAAGCCCGCCACACAGACAGCCGCTTGCACTACTTCACTCCCCCACCGATGATGATGACTTTCAGGGTCCGGTAAATCTACTAAGCCAAGTTGTACTTTACAGACTTGTGGTTGTACTGTTTTACACAGGAGGTCATGACAAGATTCAGTCCTTAGGATTATCTGGGCGGTTCTACCACAAACCACACTCTCGTGCACACCTGCACCATACCCCCAAACCATCCGCCCAGACAAATAAGCAATTTGAGATTTTTGGAAGTATAAAATAACCATATCCAACATACGTTAGTCATTACCACCATGACTGCCCAACCAACTTTTCTCATGATTAAAAGTGATGCTTGGGCGCTCTCGCGCCCATGAGTATCCAAACAATACTAAGCGTGGCATATAATTACGGACTTATTTTAGAAATGTTACTATTATAATTTTGCTAGGGCGACAATGTTCTCATGTTCAAATATTCCAAAGGAGGGCAATATTAATCAAGTTAGATAATAGGCATTTAACTAGAATTCTAAATTAAACATGTATTTGCATATAAATTAACAGCATGCAATTTGATAATTTAACACAAAATAATTTGCAGAAAATGTAGGTTCAACATGATCAAAGTATTGACTCGCCTTGCACGGTTTACCGCGGTCTTGAGCTCACTCGAAGCTTTCTCATTTGTCGATCTTGAGGTTCGGGCCTTTATCTTCACCTCGGTCTCGGCCTCGCTTGATCCTTGATTCTTCCGGACTCCAATTTCTAATTACGGGCTAAGCAACTGAATTCAAATAAAAACCAATAACTCAAAAGATCCAAATAAATCCAATCATTTTAAATACCTGATTTAATTTAAATTATGCATTTATTATGATTTGAGAATAGAATGATGATTCAGGTTAGCGTGTTGTAATCACAGCGGTAGCTGGATTTGAGCAGGAGGATGAGTTGTCTGAATGCTTTACCGTGAGGGAAAATTTTAGGAACACGAGGGATCAAAAGTGAAGATGTACCTACAGGAATTATCTGCTTTTGGGAAAAGAAGGTGGCCAGACATGTCCGATTGGGGAAAAGCGAGGCTTGACCTTTTGCTTGATGACTTTCTTTTAATTTATTTACATTTATCAAGAAAGTTCCATAAGCTAGTTAGACCTATGATTTGATGCACAAGTTTTAGCTGAGCTTTGTTTTTATCGAGCGTTAATCTTCAGGGCATAGGTTGTATATAGAGATGTATGTAATTTTTAGTTTACCAATTAAATATTAGAGTACGGTTTTATAGCATTTTATGGCTCAACATTTTATGTATCCTCGGTTATTACTAGGCTTATTTTATAAGGTTATATTTCAACATTTGCTATTTATAGTTACATTTCACTATTGTTACCAACTAGTCCTACAACTAAGATTCAATTTACCGATGGCATGCTAAATGTTAGGGCATACATTATAATTGTGTAACCTCATTTAAATCCTTATATTTATAGTCAAACATGGTATCAAATTTATTTTCCCTAACTTTAACTTGGATGTCCTTTTTGATTGGGTGTTTACTAATTTTAGAACCCTCTTTTATTATTGCCTTCACTTGATATTTAGATTAGGATAAATAACAAAGACACATTAATTATGCATATATGGTAATTAACTAATATTAAATCTTAAACAATTTCATTTACATCCTAAGAAGATTTGTTGGCTCGCATGGATTAATTCCAAATTTAAAATCTCAACTATTCTTATCTACTTTCTATTCAAATTTTATTAGCTTCTCCAAATTATTCGCTAATTCCCCATAATCTTTCTTAAGGGGAACGGATTCATGAAACATAAATTAGAAATGCAAAAAGAAAATGCGTCGGCAATGATTCGAACCCGAGACCTCCAAGCTACCGCGCAGAGCGACTGGCCAACTGGGCTAAGGCCCTCAGGTGGCCGAGTTGATCACGCATATGCTTAAGAGGTAGGGGTGGCCGGGTGCCCAAAACAGAGGAGGCGGCGCTGCGTCTCCGGCGTCGGCAGCACCGGCGGGGCAGGGCTGGGGGCTCAGCCACGATAGGCAAAATGGAATGCTTGGGTGATTGACGAGCTAGGGGTGGTGGTGCGGCGTTCGGAGCGGCGGCGAGGTGGGCAGTCGGTGGAGCTATGCGGCCGGCAGCGGAGTGGGAAAGGGGGGCGGCGCCGCCGACATGGAGGAGGCGGATTTGAGTTGCGCGAGAGGAGGAGGGGCTCACGGGGGTGCTCACCGATGATTTGGTAGGGTCGGAGGGAGACGGAGGATGGCTGTCGGCGTGAGCCTGCCGTGGCGCGGAGGAGGCCATGGCGCCGGCAGCCGGGGCGAGGAGACAACTCAGGCGGTGGTGGGGAATGAGCTGGTGAGGCCACGGGGAAGCTCCTGGGCGGTGGAATCGGATCGTAGTGGCGCCATTTGGCGGGATTCCCACCGGCCGGCGCTGGAGGAGATGCCGCTCGCCGGCGGCCTAGGGGCACCGGGGGGCCAATTCCGCTAGGGGGGAGAATGGGTAGAGGAGGGCGGTGCGGTTGGAGGTCTCGGCCGAGGTTTTTGTAGGCGGGGGGAGCGAGTCGGCGCAGCCTGGGCGAGGCGGCGTGCGGCGCGTGAGCACAGTGACCGGGCGACGGCATTGTGACTGACGCGCAGCGCAGGGCATGGGGCTTGGGGCGTGGCGACCTGCGCGACGGGATGGAGGGGACGGGAGCAGACGTGCGACCGGTGGGCGTGGGCGAGCATGGCTGACGCCATGGTGCTGCCGTCAGGGTGGAGAGGAAACAGGGGGAAAGAGAGAACTAAAAGCAAGACTAGAGAGAAAAGGAAGAGGCTGGGAAGAAGCTGGGGCCAGCGGCAGGAGGGAAAGAAAAAAAAGTAGATAAGACAAGAGAGAGGGCCCACATGTAATAGAGAAAAAGGAGAATGTAGGAAAAAGTTGATGGGGAGAGGATTAAGCACAATCTTTAAATTTGGGTTATTAACTTAATTTTCATTTCCTGGTTAACATTATTGATTTCAATTTAATTTTGAATCTTGTTTTAATTATTTAGATACCAAAACCTAATATCTCTCTAGTCTCTATTTTATTTAATTTCCCTTCGGATTTCGATGTTTATATTATTATTTAGGTTATATGGGTATATACATATATTTCATATTGTTATTTTTGCTGGCTTAATAATTTTGCATATATATATGTGTATATATATATTTATATTGCTCAACTCTTCCTTGAACCATTCGTATATACACATATGTTTGTGTATGTGCTTGCACTTTATTCATTTACTTTTATGGCTATTTATGTCATTATTTCCAAGTCGAGATTTTATACCTTAAGTCAAACTTCTCCCTTCTATTTCTGGATCATCTTTTCAGATTCGACTTTTAAATTTCACTTCTCTACTATTGGCATACTCCTTGTTATGACTTCACTAGTGTTAATTTCTTTCCGGAACCTCAAATTCTCTTAGGACCTCAACCAAATTTTTAGAAAAATTATCATAAACTCAAAATTCAATAAAATATATAGCGAAAATAATTCAAGAAATTCATATTTTCAAATCTAGACTTTTCAGGATGTTACAAACCTACCCTCCTTAAATGAATCTCGACCCCGAGATTCCGATAAAGTAGAAAGAATAGAGGTGGGGGTTATATTGTCTAGCAATGGGTTTTGGGGTGTTGCTCGGCGTATAGTCTTTTAGCTTCAAAGAGAGATGTAAATCTGCACAACAGGGGTTAGCACTTGGAGAAGTTAAAAAGGGAAGAGAGAAACCTTGTTCCCATGGATAGGTCGTAGTCTTCCAAGCACTCTCTTTTTGCTATTGTGGTCTTTACGTCGTCTGGTCTCTTAGTGCTACCCCCCTTAAAAGGGTATCACTAGTCCTTATTCATCTCTTCTAACTCCAGGCACGATGGGTCTTGTGGCGATCTATCACTTTGTCTCAGTAGATTTGACTGGGTGTGTAGCAACGGGGTAAGAGGGAATAGCATGAGATAAGGACTGAGTCGTGGGGATAAGGTGACCTATTCTTTTTAATTTTTAAAAGAGCACACCCGGGGGATTGGGCTGATACAAAACCATACAGATTTTTAAAAGCAAGCTTTTCCCGTGACTGCGAAATAGGACGCCCGAGAGCAAGAAGGCAGTGCACAGGGCCAAAGTGAAATCTTGCGACAATACCACGTCTACTCGGGGAGCACACACAAGGGGCACAGGGTTCATTGGTATGGTCTATTTAAAACAGACCACCTTATCTTCATGACAATCTTCGACGTTTCTAACCTTAAATCTTTGGAGTAAGGGTACGAGAAGAGGAACAAAATTTTCCTTTTGAAATCAACGGAGAGAAGAGGGAAGTATTTGGGGGTAATTTGATTGATATTAGCATTCACTCTTGTGCTATGGTTTTGAATACGGGGTAAGGGAGCTGTAGAAGTAAAAATGGCTAAGGCAGCATATAGATGAGAGAGAATCATCTAAGAGAGATGAGAATGAGCAATACAACTTATAATTGTGAAAATAGATATTGAAGAAATAATTCTAGTCATGAAACTAACGGCCAAGCAAACTAGGTCACGACCTACAGTCGATATGCTCTGATACCATCGCTGTAGGGGCCCAATTATACAATTCGGCACCCTCTGTGATTCCACCGCACTATTCCCTGGATCAGTAGATAGTGCTCACAGTTACAGTAATGAATATCAAAAATACATATCATGCGGAAGCGTAAATATAATAGTAGACTTACTCATGGGCCGATTAGGCCGAAATCAATAAATTGCAGCAGCGGAAGAACGAGCACACAGGTGGGACCTTCAGGACATGCCCACAGGCAGCCAACTGGAGGTTCGTGACCTAGCCCTTGACATTTTCATCTTCTCTGCCAGCTTGTCCAATCTTGATGCTGAGGCGAGGTGATTTGATTCTTGATTCTGAATTTTGTTGCAAAAGCGAGCGTGAGCACTCCGACCCCGTGCTCCGCGAGCCAATACACAGAATGCAAATAAATAGTATGCATAGTTTAACAAAGGAGAGGCTTTTATTTGCCAAAAATCGCTTTAGTAGCATTGCTATTATTTAATCACCGTGTTATTGTTGCTGCCTATACTCCACACGGCAATTGCCATAATTGACTTAATCCACCAAAGGTACACTTTCGATACTGATTGCTGTCTAAGACTCCAAACAGCGACTGACATCAGTTAATTAATCCACCAAACATATTCTTTCTGTATTGATTGATGTCTAAAACTCCAAACAGCGACTGACATCATTTAATTAATCCACCGATCATATACTTTCTATATTGATTGCTGTCTAAAACTCCAAACAGCGACTGACATCATTTAATTAATCCACCGAACATTCTCATCAAGATTTTCTAACAATCCAATCCTTTTTATTATTGATTCAAATCCTCCAAGAATATCATTGATTAATTCTACGATCCACTAGTATCCTCCCACCAAGTAAATCACTAATCAGGAACTATAATCCAATACTTGTATTACTCCTCCAATTTCCCGAAAATTCAATTAGATCATCTATTTAGCCTATCTATTCAGCTAGACTCCACCAATTTATTTCTCCTAGAACCCACACTATCATTTCCTATTTATGATCGACATGAATCCACCAATACCTTTATGTGTACACTACAAACATCTATTTCCTTTACTCACGACCCTACTTATTCTTTCCATATTTTATTTTGCAGGAATAGAAATGCTACTATTTGAAATACAATACATAAAATTTCCTGAGACCTAGCAGCTTTGGAACAAAACATAATGTTCAAGGAATATTAACATGATTTTCCATACATATGGCATCACACCATATGCCTAATATCACCATAATTTTTCCATACATACGGCATCACACCGTATAACATCTTTCAGCGTTATAGCCGCTTAACTTACCACTGGGACGACACCCAGGACAACACCAATCAGGGCTTTCCACTGCCCTCCACTTTTCCATTCCCATTTTCCAAACATTTTTAAATAGAACTATATCTAGTTAAGTTCCCATGTCTGCCCTTGACCGTGGGCACGGCTATTCGAATAGTTTTGACTCTGCAGAGTTTGCACACTTTACCCACAAGAGACGGTTTACTCGTTGCCCCACACGATTCCTTAGCCGTGCGGTTGAGCAAACCATCACAGTAACCGTTCAAAGTACCTCGCCCCTTCCATCATCTCACCCTATGGGCCGTTCCCACTTGCGGTGGGTCCCATACGTTGTGCGGGATGTTCTCCTTCTGAACGTCTAGCAGCTGGCTACGTCCCCTGCTAGCCCGCCACAGCAGAACTTCACCCTCCGCGGGTGTCCCATTCAAGCCCGCCACACAGACAGCCGCTTGCACTACTTCACTCCCCCACCGATGATGATGACTTTCAGGGTCCGGTAAATCTACTAAGCCAAGTTGTACTTTACAGACTTGTGGTTGTACTGTTTTACACAGGAGGTCATGACAAGATTCAGTCCTTAGGATTATCTGGGCGGTTCTACCACAAACCACACTCTCGTGCACACCTGCACCATACCCCCAAACCATCCGCCCAGACAAATAAGCAATTTGAGATTTTTGGAAGTATAAAATAACCATATCCAACATACGTTAGTCATTACCACCATGACTGCCCAACCAACTTTTCTCATGATTAAAAGTGATGCTTGGGCGCTCTCGCGCCCATGAGTATCCAAACAATACTAAGCGTGGCATATAATTACGGACTTATTTTAGAAATGTTACTATTATAATTTTGCTAGGGCGACAATGTTCTCATGTTCAAATATTCCAAAGGAGGGCAATATTAATCAAGTTAGATAATAGGCATTTAACTAGAATTCTAAATTAAACATGTATTTGCATATAAATTAACAGCATGCAATTTGATAATTTAACACAAAATAATTTGCAGAAAATGTAGGTTCAACATGATCAAAGTATTGACTCGCCTTGCACGGTTTACCGCGGTCTTGAGCTCACTCGAAGCTTTCTCATTTGTCGATCTTGAGGTTCGGGCCTTTATCTTCACCTCGGTCTCGGCCTCGCTTGATCCTTGATTCTTCCGGACTCCAATTTCTAATTACGGGCTAAGCAACTGAATTCAAATAAAAACCAATAACTCAAAAGATCCAAATAAATCCAATCATTTTAAATACCTGATTTAATTTAAATTATGCATTTATTATGATTTGAGAATAGAATGATGATTCAGGTTAGCGTGTTGTAATCACAGCGGTAGCTGGATTTGAGCAGGAGGATGAGTTGTCTGAATGCTTTACCGTGAGGGAAAATTTTAGGAACACGAGGGATCAAAAGTGAAGATGTACCTACAGGAATTATCTGCTTTTGGGAAAAGAAGGTGGCCAGACATGTCCGATTGGGGAAAAGCGAGGCTTGACCTTTTGCTTGATGACTTTCTTTTAATTTATTTACATTTATCAAGAAAGTTCCATAAGCTAGTTAGACCTATGATTTGATGCACAAGTTTTAGCTGAGCTTTGTTTTTATCGAGCGTTAATCTTCAGGGCATAGGTTGTATATAGAGATGTATGTAATTTTTAGTTTACCAATTAAATATTAGAGTACGGTTTTATAGCATTTTATGTATCCTCGGTTATTACTAGGCTTATTTTATAAGGTTATATTTCAACATTTGCTATTTATAGTTACATTTCACTATTGTTACCAACTAGTCCTACAACTAAGATTCAATTTACCGATGGCATGCTAAATGTTAGGGCATACATTATAATTGTGTAACCTCATTTAAATCCTTATATTTATAGTCAAACATGGTATCAAATTTATTTTCCCTAACTTTAACTTGGATGTCCTTTTTGATTGGGTGTTTACTAATTTTAGAACCCTCTTTTATTATTGCCTTCACTTGATATTTAGATTAGGATAAATAACAAAGACACATTAATTATGCATATATGGTAATTAACTAATATTAAATCTTAAACAATTTCATTTACATCCTAAGAAGATTTGTTGGCTCGCATGGATTAATTCCAAATTTAAAATCTCAACTATTCTTATCTACTTTCTATTCAAATTTTATTAGCTTCTCCAAATTATTCGCTAATTCCCCATAATCTTTCTTAATGGGAACGGATTCATGAAACATAAATTAGAAATGCAAAAAGAAAATGCGCCGGCAATGATTCGAACCCGAGACCTCCAAGCTACCGCGCAGAGCGACTGGCCAACTGGGCTAAGGCCCTCAGGTGGCCGAGTTGATCACGCATATGCTTAAGAGGTAGGGATGGCCGGGTGCCCAAAACAGAGGAGGCGGCGCTGCGTCTCCGGCGTCGGCAGCACCGGCGGGGCAGGGCTGGGGGCTCAGCCACGATAGGCAAAATGGAATGCTTGGGTGATTGACGAGCTAGGGGTGGTGGTGCGGCGTTCGGAGCGGCGGCGAGGTGGGCAGTCGGTGGAGCTATGCGGCCGGCGGCGGGGTGGGAAAGGGGGGCGGCGCCGCCGACATGGAGGAGGCGGATTTGAGTTGCGCGAGAGGAGGAGGGGCTCACGGGGGTGCTCACCGATGATTTGGTAGGGTCGGAGGGAGACGGAGGATGGCTGTCGGCGTGAGCCTGCCGTGGCGCGGAGGAGGCCATGGCGCCGGCAGCCGGGGCGAGGAGACAACTCAGGCGGTGGTGGGGAATGAGCTGGTGAGGCCACGGGGAAGCTCCTGGGCGGTGGAATCGGATCGTAGTGGCGCCATTTGGCGGGATTTCCACCGTCCGGCGCTGGAGGAGATGCCGCTCGCCGGCGGGCTAGGGGCACCGGGGGGCCAATTCCGCTAGGGGGGAGAATGGGTAGAGGAGGGCGGTGCGGTTGGAGGTCTCGGCCGAGGTTTTTGTAGGCGGGGGGAGCGAGTCGGCGCAGCCTGGGCGAGGCGGCGTGCGGCGCGTGAGCACAGTGACCGGGCGACAGCATTGTGACTGACGCGCAGCGCAGGGCATGGGGCTTGGGGCGTGGCGACCTGCGCGACGGGATGGAGGGGACGGGAGCAGACGTGCGACCGGTGGGCGTGGGCGAGCATGGCTGACGCCATGGTGCTGCCGTCAGGGTGGAGAGGAAACAGGGGGAAAGAGAGAACTAAAAGCAAGACTAGAGAGAAAAGGAAGAGGCTGGGAAGAAGCTGGGGCCAGCGGCAGGAGGGAAAGAAAAAAAAAGGAGATAAGACAAGAGAGAGGGCCCACATGTAATAGAGAAAAAGGAGAATGTAGGAAAAAGATGATGGGGAGAGGATTAAGCACAATCTTTAAATTTGGGTTATTAACTTAATTTTCATTTCCTGGTTAACATTATTTATTTCAATTTAATTTCGAATCTTGTTTTAATTATTTTGATACCAAAACCTAATATCTCTCTAGTCTCTATTTTATTTAATTTACCTTCGGATTTTGATGTTTATATTATTATTTAGGTTATATGGGTATATACATATATTTCATATTGTTATTTTTGCTGGCTTAATAATTTTGCATATATATATGTGTATATATATATATTTATATTGCTCAACTCTTCCTTGAACCATTCGTATATACACATATGTTTGTGTATGTGCTTGCACTTTATTCATTTACTTTTATGGCTATTTATGTCATTATTTCCAAGTCGAGATTTTATACCTTAAGTCAAACTTCTCCCTTCTATTTCTGGATCATCTTTTCAGATTCGACTTTTAAATTTCACTTCTCTACTATTGGCATACTCCTTGTTATGACTTCACTAGTGTTAATTTCTTTCCGGAACCTCAAATTCTCTTAGGACCTCAACCAAATTTTTAGAAAAATTATCATAAACTCAAAATTCAATAAAATATATAGCGAAAATAATTCAAGAAATTCATATTTTCAAATCTAGACTTTTCAGGATGTTACACAACACTAGCTAACCAATTACAATTGATCAAGTTTAAAACTGCGGGTTCCATCCACCCTCTCTGGCTCCAACCGCAAGGATACCCTTCCGAGAGTTCTCTCCACTCTCGGAATACAAAACTTTGATTTTAAAACCAAAAACCAAAAATCTACCATGTGAACGCATTCCTTGCCCACCCTTGACCGTGGGCACGGCTATTCGAATAGTTTTACACTCTGCAGAGGTTGTATAACTTTACCCACAAGAGATAAATTATCCTAAAATTCAACACGCTTCCTTTGGCATGAGACCCAGATAAAATATCACAAAGCCTTTACCTTACTCTAATCTAGCTAGATACCACCCGCTGAGGTTTCACCGCAGGTAGGCTAACTGCCCGAACCGAAGCCCCCTCTTGCGCCATATGAGTACAGTAAATCCCTGTCCCTCACTGTGAATAACCAGTCCATCCCTGGCACCCACTTTCCACTGGTGGCACCTAAATTAGACTATCATAAGTTAGTCAGCTAGGTCGTACCCATATAGACTTGTGGTTGTACGGTTAATGCTCAGTCTGGACAAACACAAGCGTCGGTCCTTAATTGACTAGGGTGGAACATACACTTTTCAAGATCTCGTGCTAACTGCACCAACCCAAACCAACCATCCACCCTGCTCTAAACCAACTTTCACATTTTAGTTTATTTTAAAAGAACAGTGGTAACTCCAATCACCACTAGATTTATAAACACAAGGTTATTACAACAAATCATAGTTTCCCACTTTCAAGATTTCAAAGGTATTAAATAGCGTGACTAAGCATTATACTACCATTCTATTATTCACAAAAGATTATAATACTCTCATTATTGAGACAAAGGAAATTCTAGGGTGACAAAGGTACATGGCATTCAACTTCAATTGAGGGCATAACAAAGTTGGATTAACTAATACCTTAAGATTTGAACTAATGTTTTATGTAAATAGCAATGCACATAATTTAAAATAATTAAAACATTTCAAAATCATAGGTTCAAGATGATCAAAGGAGACTTGCCTTCCTGTGCACTGTTTGGTTCCTCTTGCTGCGGCTCGACAAACTCTTCGGCGACGTCGGATTCTACGCGCAAAAGACAAACAACCAAAGCAACTAAATACAAACAAAAATCAAATGAACTCCAAAAACTGCAAAACTAGAACCGAAAGATAGAGCTCAATTTTAGATGAATTTAGGACAAAGAATCGGGTCAATCGGAGTTCGGATGAAGGAGAACAAGCAATCTAAAGTTTGTCGGGCGAGAAAATGCTGGAAAATAGCAAAAGTTACTGTTCACCCATGAGCAGCACTTTTGGAGAGAAGGCTAGCGTCGGCGAGAGGAGGCATGGGTGGTGAATCTAACTAGCAAAATGGGTTGCTAGGGACCCAAGGCACACATAGGAAGCGACGGCGTGCCAAACGGAGAACGATGACGGCACGGGCGGCTACAACGACATGGTTATGAGAGAAGAATAAAACTCGGGCATGAAACATGGAGAAGTAGGGTGAGCACAGGGTAGAACGCGGCTTGGCGAAGCTAGAAAAAATTGTTGACTCAGACAGAAACCCACCGGAGACGACGCAAACGACGTTTGAACAACGTCGGGAAGGAAAAAGCAAAATCTTGGTGCTCGGTGAACGAAATCTAAAACCATTTGGAGGGTAGCTACCTGGGATGGTTTGGCACAATGTGACGTGAAAGGATTGGGGAAAACACCACCGGATAGATGGGGACACGAGATGCCATTGACGGCCATAGCGAGGTTCGGAGGCAAAAATTTGTGGAGGTTTTTCGGGGAAAAGGAAGTGAGCACGGCGTAGAACGCGACGAGGCAAGTCTAAGAAAAATTACGGCAAGGGCTAAAGCTTACCGGAGGCGACGAATCGACGTCGAGAAGCACTCTTGACCTAGATTGAGGAAAACTCAATTCCGGGAGATTGGCTGCACCAAAACCAAATTAACTTGGCAAGAAGGTAGATGGCACATGATGGCACAATGTGACACAAAAGGATCACATAAAAACTCACCGAATAGCTCGAGACGCGACGAGCAAATTCGGGACCGAAGGGCCTCGATGCCGACGGCGTCCTGACTTTTAAGGGGACTTGCCACGGCTTGGGATGGGTTTAGAGGGGTCAAGGGGTTGTATTTATAGGCTTGGAAGAGGTAGAAACCGGCTCCAATTCGCGGATTTTGATTTAGAGTCCGTTTTAGAAAATAGGAGATAAAAGGCAAACGAATGAACGAAATGGAAAGAGGTCAATTGGGATGGATTCCCAACGTGATTTGGCACAACTTTTCTTTTGGGAGGACATTGAAATAAGGTCCGAATTGGAAGTTATGAAGAGAGAGGAAAAGGAAGGAAACTGTACAGAGCGAGAGATCCATAGAGCGCACTGGAGAAGACGCATGAACAGTACCCGCGGGTACTGTTTATTCTCTCTCCTCTTTTTTTTGGAAATTTAAAATTGAGCCCAAACAAACTCCGAAAAATCCAAGAAAATACAGAAAAATTCCTTGTGACACATGGAACACAAATAAAATATTTTTGGTAAATTTTAATTTTTAATTTAATCATATTAAATCTTTTTAATTAATGAAAATTCCAATTAAGCTTTAATTAATTCCAGAAAAATCAAAATGGTGAATTTTATTTTAAAAGCTTCAAAAAGGCTCTGAAAATCAGGATGTTACAGGTAACCTTTGCTAGGCATTCATGCTTGACCTCGAGCTAGAGTGGTTCTCAGGTTGAACTTCACTGGTGAAACTTGGTGGTAGGGGCAACGGTTGGCAAAGTGTCCTTTCTCTCCATAGTTGAAGCAATAGAGATTAGCCGCAGGGTTGGTGTGGTGGGTTGATTTGTAGGACGAGGGGTACCGAGTACACTACCACTTAGGCGAGGTACCGGAGCTTTAGATGGTGAGGCTGCCACTTGCCTAAAAGAAGGACTTTCGTGGAATACTAGCCTCTGAGGGTAACTTCCTTGTAGTCTCTGGGTTGCCATCTTGCGCTTGTGGCTTGCCTCCATATTCCTTTTCTCATTTTCCAAAATGAGAGCTTTGTTGACCATGTGGTGAAAACTAGGAAAATCTTGAATGACCAGTTGGAACCTCATCTATTCATGCATACCTTTAGGAAGCGGTCAGTCTTTTCTTCCTCATCCGCTATGTCATCTGGAGTGTAGTCGTCCAATGGTTAAACTGAGTGAGGTAATCATTGATTGACATGTTTCCCTACTTCAGTGCTCTGAACTCTTTTTTCTTCATTCACATGATGCTGGTAGGTATGAAGTTGGTCCTGAAAGCAACCTTAAACTCAGTCTAAGGAATAACGTGACTTGGTGATACAACTACCTCTTCTTCTTCCTCTTCAGTATTTTTTTCTCTGCTTGCCCTGTTGTCCTTCAGCTTCTTCTGCATGTCCTTGCTACCCTTTTGCTTCTTTTGTTTCTTCCTCTTCAGATTTTTCATTGGCTACTGGACTTGCTCCTCCTCGAGCAGCACGATAGTTGTCCCACCATGCAGCTACGATTCCTTTAAGTTGGTGGGTAGCAAAGTCCACTTTGTCTTCCTCTACACATCGTGCAAGCTGGAGTATCTTCTCAGTGTCTTGGAGCCAATCTTCTATCTCTAATGGTTCATTGGCAAAGGAGAAGGTCAATGGTCATGTTCTCAAGAAATCTGCTAGCTTGGAGTTGCGACTAGCTACTCTTGCCTGCTGACCTGCTGCATGGCTTGAAGAATCTGGTTTGGTGAATTGGTCGTGGCGGAGGGAGATTTGGTCCTAAGCCACACCTCTTCCTTGGCCTGCGGTGCTTGCAGCTTGGTTAGTGGTGACACCACGTCCTTGAGCAACGACTCTCTTAGCGGTCATATGAGAGAACAACCCAATTTAGAACTAATAGCTATATATATATCAGGGTTCACTAGCCCTCTATGAGCACAACAAAAGAACCAACAACATAAGAGAAATGATGAAATACAATACAAGGGCTAAGGTGGCCGTATAGCATTAAAAATAAGGGTTAATTATTACATGGGTACTAGTACAAAACATATAGACCATGTTAAGCCTTGACACCACACTAATATACAAACCACAACATCTACTCAACTGGTACAAGGGGAAAAGGAAAGTGCTTGCAACCCAAAAGATTGCCCTAGCATGCACTGCTAGCTAACCTGAACCTAAACCTACCTACTCCATGAGGGTATGGACATAACACGTTGTGTATTCTCCCGAAGAGTGAAAATGGGAGCGGCTGTGGCTATAGGTAGGCAACCGGGAGCAAGAGCAAGAATGGAAGAGTTTGCATCCTCTTCTGGAGTCTTTGATGTCAATGGTGATTGACGGACTAGGGTGTCACACGCTCTTGCACATAGTAGTCCTCAGGAAGGGTCTACAAGGTCTAGTCAGCACTGGGTTGTTAGGGATGATGGTGGGTCCAACAGGTGCTAGGGCATAGATAATTGCTTCCTCTACTGTGCATTCAAGCTTAGCGACCGCTATTATCCGCTCGCTCTCTACAACGACTATGGTCCTCTCACACCTGTTGAGCTGGGCACGAAGAGTGTCAAAGTGAGCATAACTGGCAGTGTGGAGCATACGGAGCTGTGTGATCTCCTCCAAGGCGTCAGTGTAGGTGGCGATGTAAGTCTCGCAATAATGTTCTCACTTCCAGAGAGATGGGTAGAAGCGGAACGGAGAGGTTAGAAGAGCATCCTTGTGAATCTCATATAAACGAGCTGAAGCAAAGTGGGCAGCATCTTGGAGACTATCTGAAGAGGAACTCTTGGGGTGCTCGGTCCTAAATGTGTGAGACACAAACTCATCTTTCCTCTCGTAGAGGAAAATCTCCATCATCCAAGACTCATGGTCTAGAATTTGAGTCTTCCAACCCCTGAAGATAGGTCGTTGATAAAAGGAATACGCGTATGCTACGAGAGCAGAAAACAAAAATTTCTACCGCGCACACCAGGACATCATGCTAAGGAGGGATCATGGATCGTTACCACTAGACGCGCAGCGCAGCGGAAGAAGAGTTGGAGAAGCCGATCCAACCACGCGCGTCGAGGTAGTAGTGGAAGTAGCCGATCGTCTCGAACAGATCGTCTCCTCCACGCGATCAACCACACCACGAGCAGATCCAATCTGTAGGTTGTTGATGTCGATCAACGCCGCAACGAGCAGCGCCTCCACCGGTATCCACACGTCCGGGGCTGGAATGCCAATCGCGAGTGTACTAGCACTCGCGAGCGGCTAGGGTTTGGCTCGGGAGGTGGCGGCTAGGGTTTTGCTCGGGAGGAGGAACAGAAGCATGCATCCCTCAGCCCCTCGCCTCCATATATATAGACCTCCTCACTTGGGCCTCGTGGACCGAGGCCCAATAGGAGTCTATCCGGATCTCTATCCGAATTGAGCCCACATTCGAATCAGTGTTCCAACCCGTTAAGTGTGCGACCCTGTAGGTTCACGTATACCTGGTCGCGACCCGGAAACGCCTTTCCGGTCACCCTGTTAATAGCGGCCTCTAGTAAGACATATTAACCCCAAAGTATACGTAAAGATCATATCGGCTGAACCTGTAATGTTCTCATATACGAATCCCTTTGCCTCACGATATAGATTAAGCTCAAGGCGAGACCTGTGTCATCCTCTTAATAGCTCAATCACTCTCTCGATTCCGTGATGGATTATAAACTCGTGATTGACTCCTCAATCACCTTGGCATGGCCATGCACTTTCATAATCCATTACATCGAGGGGCCCAGAGATATCTCTCCCATAAGGAGGGGCAAATTCTATCTTGATCATTCACATCCCACTACATGTTTCATGGCAAACCCAAAGACTACTTTTATGACTACCCAGTTACGGAGTAGTGTTTAGTAGTCCCAAAATAAGCTACTACGCATGTTGGAAACCATGATGATCTCAAGTCTAAGGATTCCACATAAACACTACTTGAGACCAACTGATGACACATGGAATCTCTGCAGTGTCTCATGGCGGGTCTATCCAACATATGTTCACTAACACATGTCCATATTATTGATTTGGTATCTCCATACCATGATCCATGAGACATGATCATCAATCAATACATATGCTGATCTTTGAATCATATTTGTTCCTCATATGATGTATAATCAGGGATCATTTAGAAATAGCAACATTTTGGCATTAAGAGTCTCATGAATAAGTCACATACTCATTGATCAATAATGATAATGTCTATTTCAAGGAACAAACTAATGCATCATAAACATAGCATGTGATATATATAACATCTCCATGTTGCCTCTAGGGCATATCACTAACAGTTGATGATAGGCCAGGTACAACATAAGCTTGTGAAGGATATCTGCAAACTCCCCGTCATCCTCACCATAGGAGAAAAAGTCCCACGAGCCCTAGGCATATATAGTTTTGAACAAGAAAGACTCAGAACCAGAGTAAAAACATAATAAAAGTAAGGTAAGTCAAGATCTAAGAGTGATGAGTAAAAATAGTAATATGCTATATTTTGTCAAAGTTTTTCTTAGCTTTTGGAAATAAGATTCAAGTCCTTGGATATGACCATTCTAACTAAGGCTTTTACCCTACAGACATATGCTCTGATATTGGCTCTGTCGAACCCGGATTTAGCCAATCTAGAGTCCTCTATGAAACTACTGCACTATTCCCTGGATTAGTAGATAGTGCTCATGATACATCACTCAATCATTTCATAAATAATGTAAACCATACCATTCATTAATGCTACATATCAGAGTTTGAATAGATCACATCGGGTTAAGTTTATAATAAGGCTGATCAGGCCAAAAGATACATTATATAATGCAAAAACGAAAGTGATAGCAAAAGGGCCTAGACTACTAGAGACTATTATAATCTCCTCCATCTTGTTCTCCATCAGCTCCTAGGGTGTCGTAGTACACATAGTGACTTTAATCCTATACGTTCTGGGGTATTTAGTGAGTGAGGGTGAGCACAAACAATAGTGTTCCACAAGCCAACACATAGAATACAGTATTATACATGCAAGGCTCAACAAAGGTTGGCTCGGGTTCTTTTATCTTCTAAGACATTAATTGAAGGCTACAATAAATAGAAATTCCTATGACTTATTAAAGAGAGTAAAAACGTACAATAATAATAGCAGTGCAAGTTACATCCACCTATTACATGTTTTTATCCACCATATGCTAGTTTTTCTACTATGATTACATCCAGCTATTATACTCACTAGGTTAAATCCACCTAGGGCAAACCAAATTCAGGGTTACATCCACTGGATGATTTTTTATCCCTGCTACAAAAGTTTTTAGAAATAGATACTAAATCGACTAAGTGTCCATGCCCACCCAAGACCGTGGGCACGATTGTTCGAATAGTTTACACTCTGCGGAGTTTGTATACTTTACCCACAAGAGTAATCAACTTGTTATGTCTCACACATTTTCTTGGACATGTGGATCAAGAAGATCACCACAAGGCCTTTATAGTGCATCACCTAGTGCAAGTTACACCCGCTAAGGTTTCATCTTAGTGAGTTACGTACACCACACTCCCCCACTTGTGCCATACGATGGCTTAAATCCAGTGACATGACCCACGGGTCACTCTAATGGTGCAACCTACACTAGTGGATGCAAATTAGTTAGTCAGGTCAAACCCATTAAAGACTTGTGATTATACTATTTTACATTGGAAAGTCATCACAGGATTCAGTCCTTAGAGTTATCTGGGCGGTACTACCACAAACCACAATTTCTTGCACTATATCAACACCAACCCTCTTACCATCCGCCCAGATAAATAAAGCAAGTTTTAGTGATTTGAGAAGCATGAAACTAAATTATCTCAACATACCGGCCATTTCACTCCATTGGTTGTCCAAAACTAGTTTCAATATTGAAAGATGGGATAGGGCAATTTAATGCTCTAGTACTTAAGAAAGACTAAACATGACACTTAAATATGACTAATAGCTAGTATATATGGTTACCATAAGATTTCTAGGGTCAAAAGGACTGTGATTCAAGTGTCCAATGAATGGTGTAATAATAATACAATATTTAATAGGTACGTATCTATAACCTTAAGACAAACAAACATTTGCATAACAAATAAATCATGCAATTTGATAATTTTAATAAATATAATTTGCATAAAAATGTTGGTTCAATATGATCAAAGTATTGACTCACCTGGCTCACACATAGGTTGGTCTTCAAAGTTTTAACTTGGCATAAACTACGGCTCTTCCATGTCCTTGTATTCTACTTGGACGATCGCAACGGAAAGTAAATAAATATGCAAGCAAACCAATAAATTCAAATGAACTCCAAATTGAATAATTGCATGGCCATTAGATAGATCTTGAGTTTAGATGAATTTATAAACAAGTTTTTTTAAATTTGGAGTTAAAATGAGTGAGAATAGGCTCTTTAAAGTTTACATCAGAATTTAATCCAAAAATAATCATAGGGGAGAGAGTACTCTCTCGCTGACAGGTGGGGCCCACAGAATTTAATTTGGATTTTGATTTATTTCATTACTGGAAAATATCATAGAGTATGACAGATGAGGCCCATGAGTTTTTAATTTATTTTTGAATTAATTTACTAAAGGAAATAGACTCAAGTGCTGACAGGTGGGACCAATTACTGTAGAGCATAGTGAAAGGGGCCCACTTGTCAATGGCTCCTAATCATTTAACCAATTTTAATAGGATTTTAAACGGGTGGGGCCCACATGTAATAGAGTTTATGTCTCTTAATGATAGGGGCCCACACGTCCGCAAGGGATTAATAGAACTAACTATGATCATTAACACTTAATGAGGATTTAACCTTAATCAAAATGGGTGCTATAGTGCTTCTCCTTCTTGCCGAGGAGAGCACAGCTCGTCGCTGGCAAGAGGAGTCATGCAGGGTAATGAGGAGGGTGAAAGTGGATTGCCCACGCTGAACCACACCTAGAGGCAATGTAGCGCAAACTAATTTGGTGCACAACGCAGTTAACAGTGAGCGAAGTAGTGGTGATGCATGGGCACATAGCACTACAGTGAGCTACAACAAGAAAACTTAATTACGCACTAGGGGAGCATCTCAGAACCGAGGGAGAATCACTGAAGGTGAAGACGGGGCTCGAGGAGGTGTGGAGTGAGCTGGCGACATGGACCATGGCGATAGAGAGGAGGACAGCGAGAGCAGCCCACCGGAGGTGATGAAGAGGGTTGGCATGGTCTAGGATGTCGCCGAGGCTTACTTGCAGTGCTCCAGGTGGCTTGATGTTGGACCAAAATGGCGACAGAGGGGGGGGGTGAATGTCGACTTTTAAAAACTAATCCCCACAAGACCTACTTCAAAATACTCTTCACCTATAGCTATGAAGCTATGAAGAAGGCATCAGGCGCTTACTGAAACCTCAACCAAACAGAGAGAACACAGGAACAAAAAGCAACAGAAGGAAGCTGCAAGCATTCTGCTAAAAGGGGTAAACAAACGGCTGCCATCCCTTAGGGGCCAGTCAGACCGCCGCCTTGGGGCCGGTCAGACTGCCGTTATATGGCCGGTCAGACTGCCTCTAAGGCGCCGGTCAGACCGCCTACTAAGGGCCGGTCAGACCACTCCCCTGATCCCAGCAGCCCGAGATCAGACTGAAAAACCTGAAACACGGTCAATTTTCCAGATCTTCCAAAACCAAGGAATTGAGGGTTTTGCTCCTAAACTTTTCACTCCAGAACAACACAGCAACAAAGTAAATAGAAATGGGGCTCTAAGAAACAGAGAAATCAAACTTAAGATCAAGAATTTCAGATTATGACACAAATATGAAATCTTGCAAGAACTGAGCCAAAAACCAAATTACTTCCCAACCTTTGATCCTTTGTTCATGAAACTTTGAGGAAAGCTAATTGATAGCCTCAGGACTCTAAATACCAAGTTTCATGCCATACCAAGTTTACATCAAAACCCTAGAAATGAAAAGATGAACAGAGGAGTCCAAAATACAAAAGCTGGAATCAAGAATGGGCTCTAGGATTTTAACAAATCAAATGATCTTGAGGCATCATCCTAACAAAGAGCAACCCATTTTGGCACTTCTCAGCAAGAAACAACACAAAAACGAAAATCTCAGAAATCAAGCCTAGAAAGCATCGAAGGCAAAAACCAACAGAGAGCCAGGAACTCAAATAAACTCAAACAAAGCCATCTCAAATTGATATGGAGGAAGAGAGATACATAATTACATAGGAGAAACAACTCACACCCTCTCTACTTACCCATACATGCTTGAATCATCAAGAACTCCCTACATCCTCACTCAAGAACACACAGAGAGGAGACAACAAGGAGGACACACTCTGCCTCTCACAACCACTCTTCACCAACTAAAGCCTCAAAGCAAACAACCTCTCCAAAGGCTCTTTTGACTAAAGCAAAACCCTAACTCTCTCCCAAAGCCATGCATACAACCAGGAATTCACTCCTATTTATAGTCTTTAGCTAACGGGTCTCCAACCCGTTACGCCCGCTAAATCCCGAACGGAACCGCCTCCACCTGTGCAGCTTTGCGCTTTTACCGAAACACCCCTCTTGCACTTTCCGGGAAGCTTCCGCGTTCCTTGTCATCCAAGCCACGCAACCACCTCGAGTCTCCGTCGTCTTCGGCACACCTTGACCATTCTGACCTCGGCACCACCTGCGCCTAGTCCGGTCCTCTATGCCTCACCACGACTCCACCTCGATGTCCTGCAGCCATCACAGACAACAAACACATCACGTAGCACCGTTCGATAGCATGTAATCAACAAAAGCATTAAGAGTAATCTTAAGCAAGGAAAAGCCCAAACCTGTCGAATCAACAGAATATGCATCCTAATCACCTTGACCAGGTTTGATCAAGTCCGACCGAGCCCGATTGCACCACGCAATGTCATGGATCGAACCACACAAACCAAACTCGACTTTCCTAAACTTTTGTCAATTGCTCATCATACACATGGGGTCACAACCACATGGTCTCTCAATCTCCCCCTTGATGAGTATATTGACAAACCCAGAAAAAGCGCAAAGTTGAGTTTGATTTGAAAACGAAAAGAGAGCCAAACATGGTCCAAAGAGTAGAAAATGAAGCTAATGACCATGTTGACACAAGGAGCAAAAGAAAGAGCAAGTTTTCCTCAAAACTCCCAAAGCTCCCAAAAATGGCTTTTTCTCCGCTATTCTCCCCCTTTTGGCAATAAACACATCAAGGACGCAAAAGAGAGAATAAGTCATGATAAAGAATGAAATGGCTGAAGTTGGTTTGTTCTAAGCATGTAGAGCCATGAGAATTATCCAAAATGACTATATGAGAATTACATCAAACCATAACACATAAGTATGCTATCAAGATCATGACAAGACATGTATAATCAAGCTAAGCCAAAGAAGTCACAATCTGAAAATTAGTTGAATTTCTTAGCATGTCAAGTCAACCATGATTATAGTCTAGCTAAAGGTATCCAAAGATGATGTCGGCCATGTCAATAGTCTAAGTGGAACCAAGAAGCTAGTATTGAGTCAATTTAGAGTGCTACAAGTTCAAGAATGAGACATTTGTTTAAGTACTTGTTCTATGTGGAATTAAGCAAATTGAGCACATTTGACTTAAGGTTTTCTTTTAAAACTCATGATTGTTTCCAACCAGATTTTTGTTTTAGTCATGTGCTAGATCTCAAGCCTTATGCGACCACTCCAAGCAAGAAGCTTAAGAAAATAGTCTTGGTCAACCAAAACTCCCCCTGAGTTCATGCCTAGTGCAATGGCAAGCCGTCTCATGAGAAAGAATTGGTGAGATCAGTTTTTTCGCACAAAAGAGATCTTTTTGCTTTCTTAAATGATTGTACTAACTCATGCTACATCAAGAAACTAGCATAGCTCAATCTAAAGCTCAATTATAGATTCATGACTCAACTCAGCCTATTTGACATGGCATGAATCATAAGAGAATAACTAAAGACAAACTAGTCTCAAGAGCTTACATGACATGAATTAATTCAAGTTGAGCATTTAAATCAACCTATCATGGCAAAGACTTGACTGCACATATAAAGTCATGATCAATCTAGCAAGTAAGCCCAAATCATGACAAGATGTAAAACATTGTAAACATGTCATAAAAGGATAATAATCAAGGCTCCATGTATTTATATTACAATGCAGAATGACATGCAAGAAAATCCAGCTCCCCCTCAACATGTGATGCAACTTTTAGTTCAAGTAGAGTTATGACAACATTAAGGTCTAGAAGCTCCCAAATGAACTCCCCCTGAACCAAAGCAAGAAAAACGAGAAGCTGGCAAGAAAAACAGAAAAGGCAGTCCTTAAAGCATAGATAAGATATAGAGGATACTATGGCTCAGACTGACTCTCATCTAAGCCATATGACTCTAGGACTATCAACTGGTCATCTAACAGACTAGGGAGCAAACACGTACCCTGTCTACCCGAGAGTGGCCCAACCCTCGCTAGAACCTATAAGAAGTGAGTGAGCTCAACCTAGTGAGAAGAGAAACAGCTAATAAGCAGCATCTTAGAATCACAAGATAAGAGTAAGAAGTCTAAACAACTAGACAAGAGAAGCACTCTAATCTATGCTAGGAGGACTAAACCCAATGCACCCGTATGCAATGCAACAGAAAGGAGTAAGAGCATAATAAACAAGATATATCAAATGAAGCACAAAACTCCCCCTCACAACAGTCTATAAGGACAAACCACCCCAAGCTCTCCCCGCAGAGCTGAAAACCTAGAGCTATCCAAAGGCTTGGTAAAGATGTTAGCCAACTGGTGGTCACTCTCCACAAACTGGAGCACTATGGCACCCTTCTCCACATGGTCTCTAAGGAAGTGATATCGGATATCAATGTGCTTGGTCCGAGAATGCTACACTGGGTTCTTAGCAATGTTAATCGCAGAAGTGTTATCACAAAAGAGTGGAACACTGTCAATAACTAACCCAAAGTCCCGTAGGGTCGAGACCATCCAAAGTACCAGGCTGCAACAACTGGCGGCAGCAACGTACACGGCCTCTGCGGTGGACTGTGCAACACCGGACTGCTTCCTCGAAGACCAGGAAACAAGAGAAGTGCCAATGAATTGGCAGGTGCCAGAAGTGCTCTTCCTATCTATCCTACAGCCAGCAAAGTCTGCATCTGAGTAGGCTCTCAAGGAAAGACAGGACGAGGAAGAGTACCAGATACCATAATCAATGGTAGCTCGAAGGTACCAAAGGATGCGCTTCACCGCCTGGCGGTGAGATACGCGAGGAGAAGCCTGAAACCGAGCACAGAGACACACAGCAAAGTGTATGTCTGGTCTCGAGGCAGTGAGGTACAAGAGGGAGCCAATCATGCTGCGATACTCCTTCTAATCAACTGGCTCGCCGTCCTCGTCTGGGTCAAGTGTGGCGGAAGATGCCATGGGAGTCGACACAGGCTTACCATCACTCATGTCGAAGCATCTCAGGAGGTCACGAGTGTACTTACCCTGATGCAAGAAAGTACCCTCCCGAGTCTGCTTGATCTGGAAGCCAAGGAAGAAGGTCAACTCACCCATCATGCTCATCTCAACTCGGTGCTCATGACATCCGAGAACTGTGAAACAAGAGCATGGGAAGAGCCGCCAAAGATAATGTCATCCACATAAATCTGGACGAGCAGAAGGTCTGTGCCATGCCTACGAATGAACAAGGTGTTATCCACTTTTCCCATCTCAAAACTATGACTCAACAGATAGGACTTAAGCCTCTCATACCAAGCTCTAGGGGCCTGCTTAAGTCCATACAAAGCTTTCGAAATCTTGTAGACATGGTTTGGGTATTTGGAGTTCTCAAAACCTGGAAGCTGTCTCACATAGACTTCTTCCTCAATAAACCCATTGAGGAAGGCACACTTGACATCCATCTGGTAAAGCTTGAAACCCTTAGAAGCCGTAAAAGCAAGCAGGATTCTAATGGCTTCAAGTCTAGCTACAGGGGCAAAGGTCTCCTCAAAATCTAGACCCTCAACCTGGGAGAAGCCCTGAGCTACCAGTCTAGCCTTGTTCCGAATGACAACCCCATCCTCACTTTGCTTGTTCTTAAACACCCATTTAGTCCCAATGACATTGTGACCTCGAGGGGGCTCAACAAGCGACCAGACCTTGTTTCTCTTGAAATTCTCTAACTCCTCATGCATGGCATTGACCCAAGACTCATCAGAGAGAGTATGACAAACGTCTTTGGGCTCGAATGAGGCAACAAATGCAGAATGGAGACAAAAGTGAGACATGCCGGATTTTGAGCGTGTGACTCGCTCAAAGAGGTCTCCAATCATCTGCTCAGAAGGATGATCTTTTTGGATATGTCGGGGAGGTCCTGGATGAGATGAAGAAGTGGCCTCTACCTCATGAGCAGATAAGGTAGAAACAGAGCCACTAGCTCCAGAAGAAGCAAAAGGCATGGGCTGATCTCCTTGAGGTGCGATGGAAGAAGGCACCTCAAGAGGAGGATAAGGGGGTGGATCGGGTACATAACCCTCATCTCCATCGTCCTCATCATCCACAAAGATGGGCTCGGACTGCTCTAAAGAACCTGAGACACCGGGCCTAGTCCCCGGACTGGCCTCGTCGAAAGTCACCTCATAGGTCTCTACCAACTTACTAGACTCGTAGTTCCAAACCCTATACGCCCACGAAGAAGTCGAGTAACCTAGAAAGATACCATCGCAAGAACGTGACTCGAACTTGTCTAGGTTCCCGGACTTCAGAATGAAACACTTGCAACCAAATACGCGAAAATACGAGACACTGGGTTTTCGCCCATATCTCAATTCATAAGAAGTGCGATGCAAGTGTGCCCGAAGAAAAACTCTGTTCGAAACATGGCACGCGGTCGCAATAGCCTCAGCCCAAAACTTCCTAGGTGTAGAATACTCGTTAAGCATCGTCCTGGCCATCTCGACCAAGGTACAGTTCTTCCTCTCCATGTCACCATTCTGCTGTGGGACGTGCGGAGAAGAGAACTGGTGCTCTACACCTGTCTCATCGCAAAACCTCTCAAAGTAGGAATTCTTGAACTCCGTGCCATTGTCACTACGGATCGCTCGTAAGGCACCCGGGAGCTCAACAGAAAGCCTACTAAAAAGACCTCGAAAATGTGTGAACGTCTCATTCTTCGAGGCTAAGAAAAACACCCAAGAGTACCTCGAGAAGTCATCGACCACGACAAGAACATACCACTTCCCCCTACTGACTACACTCGAGCTGGTCCAACTGTTCCATGTGGAGCAGCTGTCCCGATGCATCGGTCATAGTCACTGTGACCGGAGGGTGAGAAGCGGCAACCATCTTGCCGTGCCGGCCAGGAGTGCAAACAAGATCTTTGACCATCTTGAGTTTCGGCAGACCACGAATGAGATCGTGACCGCTAACTCAGGTCAAATGGTCAAATCCAATATGACCAAGTCTCCTATGCCAGAAAGTAAGGTCACGGGACTCAGAAGCAACTAAACACCGGAGAGGATCACCAGAAGACTAAGAAAAATCAGCACGAAAGATCCTCCCATAACGAGAAATCCCGCAAACCAGACTACTCGAAGAATCAAGAATTTTGCAAGCATTTTTCTTAAAGCACACCTCGAAACCGTCATCGGTAAGATGAGAGACTGAAAGCAAATTATACTGCAGCTTACTAACCAAGGAAACATCTTTCAAAATGAAATAATCATTAATGCGCACTGTACCTTTGCAGATGACGCGCCAGATGAAGCATCTCCGAAGGTGATCGTCTCATCACCTGGAGCACGGGCAAGGGAAGAAAACCAACGGGAGTCTCCGGTCATGTGTCGTGAACACCCGGAGTCTACGAGCCAAACCTTTCCCTTCCCTGCCCGGCGAACCTGAGTCAGACAAAGAGTGAAGGCTCAGTATTGGGATAAATCAACATAGATTTTGGCACCCAATACTGAGTAACACGTCGAGCAGCAGAAGTAGTCAAGCACGACTGACCTCTAACTACCCTACACTCTCTGTCGCTCAAAGAGGCAGAAGGTCTGTGAGCAGACCTAAAGCTGTTGCTGGGTCCGACTGCTACGGGTGAGCGAGTCGGAGCACCGGCAACACGCTGATCAAATCAAGTCCTCAGAACGGCGGAAGTCACGACCAAAAGGAGCATGAGGACGAAAACCAGAAAACTCAGAAAAACCAAGTCCTCGATGATGCCCAAACCCATCAGAAACACCTGAAGCAAACCTAGACCTCGTGTTGGTCCTAGGTGCACTCAAGGTCTGGGGCTAACCCTGAATACATCTAAGAGCTGCAACACGGTCTCTACGCGCGATCTTGGCGCGCCTGAAGCATCACTCAATCGAGTGTCCATCCTTCTGATAGAAGGTGCAATGATACTTCACCTTTTGAGAGGTAGAAGTAGCATGATAAGGCTTCGCCTTCTAAGAGGCTGAAGCAACAGGTGGAATCACCTTGCTGTCAGAAATCCCTTGGACAAAGCCCGCTGACTTGAATTGAACTTTTTCGGTTCTGGGCTTGACCTCGATCACACCTGCGGCTATGGGTCTGAGCACAGCAGGTGGATGCTTCCTCATATCCTTAGAAAAATCGTATCCTAGACCTTGATTGAATTTGCAAATCTTGGACTGGTCTAGAATAAGATTTAGCTTCTTCTTGCCTCCTACAAATCTCTCGAGAGTGTTCATAAGGTACTGACACTCCCGAAAGAGAGATGTGCAAGAAAAGCAGGGAGAAGAAGAGACAGCAGAAGGTAAGGGAGCAGAAGAAGAACCAACAGCAGAGGAACGAATGGCTTGAGTACGCTCAGCCAACTCAGAAGGGACAGTCCTACTGCTAGTCAAGTGGTTCACGTCGCTAGGCGTCTCTACCTTACCCTTGGGCTCATTCCCCACACAAGCACACACATCACAACAAGATTGTGACTTCTCTAGTAAGTTTTTAGTTAGCTTCACACACTTATCATCCAAAGCTATCAAGTCAGATTTTAGTTTATCACAATTTTTGCATGGTGAGCTAACAGGGTCCTTAGAAGCATAATGAGCCAATCTATTATTGTGGTCAATCATTTCTTGAAACTGTTTTGAGACAGATTCAAGTTCAGCAATTAATTTAGGACAGTTTGTACAAGAGACAACAGGCTCAAGTAAAGAAGCATACAAGTCAGCAATTTTATGATCTGCCCGTTTTAAGTTTAACTTCAAATTATTGCAATTTTCACAAGTCTCGGACAGATCGAGCAACATGGTATAAAGACCTCTAAACGCATTGTCCTTATCTTCACATGAGGTGCAAGAAATAGTCTCAACAATAGATGAAAGGGGTGCAACCCTACTCATTTCTAGTTCAGCCAAAAGACTAACATTCTCCACCTTAAGCATGTCAAGCTCAGACGACAAACTATCATGAGAGGTCCTTAATTTCTCCATGTCACCAAGCAGTGCAGAACATGTATCACAATCATCACGGGAGGGAGCAGATATAAGTGAAGTAAGCTCCCGTGACAATCTATCTACTTCCTTCTCCAACTCGCTACACCTAGCTCTAGATCTAGCATGGAATCTACCTAGCTTAAGAAAAGCATCATTAAGCTGGTCGTAGGTGGGGGATACCTCGTCAGAGTCGGAGTACAGCTCGCTGTCGCTCAGTTCGCCCTTAAGGGCCATGAAGCACATGCCGGAGAAGTCGTCGCCGCCCTTGGGGTCTTGCTCGTCCGTTCCATCGTCGTCGCTCCACCCCTCCACCTCGCTGAGGTCGAGGTCGTCAAAGGCGGTGAGGACGCGGTGGAAGAGCTTCTTGGCTTTGCCAAGGTCGCGGAACTTCTTCTTGCCTTGGGTGTGAGCAGGAGGCTTCTTGTTGCGGTTCTTGTCGATATATTCGTTCTTGCTCACACCGCCGTAGTCGCCTTTGCCCTTCCCCAGCTTGGGGCAGTTTGCTCGAATGTGGTTAGGGCCACCACACTCGAAGCAGATCACGGGTCCTCCTCTCTTTCCGTCCCTCCTCCTCTTGTAAGCATGGGAAAATCACCGAGCTAGGAGGGCTAACTGCTCATCTGCAAGCTGCTCTAACTAATCATCAGTTATGTCACAGAGAGCAGCAGGGAAGAATCCGCAATCGACTCAGAAGAAGGTCCAGAAGTGGGATCAGTGACTAAGGTCATCGACTGCGACTTCAACCTATGAGAGACTATGCCACCTTGGGGCCGGTCAGACCGCCGTTATATGGCCGGTCAGACCGCCTCTGAGGCACCGGTCAAACCGCCTACTAAGGGCCGGTCAGACCGCTCCCCTGATTCCAGCAGCCCGAGAGTAGACTGAAAAACCTGAAACACGATCAATTTTCTAGATCTTCGTAAACCCAGGAATTGAGGGTTTTGCTCCCAAACTTTTCACTCAAGAACAAGACAGCAACAAACTAAATAGAAAGGGGGCTCTAAGAAACAGAGAAATCAAACTTAAGATCAAGAATTTCAGATTATGACAAAAATCTGAAATCTTGCAAGAACTGAGCCAAAAACTAAATTACTCCCCAACCTTTGATCCTTTGTTCATGAAACTTTGAGGAAAACTAATTGATAGCCTCAGGACTCTAAATACCAAGTTTCATGCCATCTCAAGGAGGGAAACATGAATTACATCAAAACCCTAGAAATGAAAAGATGAACAGAGGAGTCCAAAATACTAAAGCTGAAATCAAGAATGGGCTCTTGGGATTTTAACTAATCAAATGATCTTGAGGCATCATCCCAACAAACAGCAACCCATTTTGGCACTTCTCAGCAAGAAACAACACAAAAACAAAAATCTCAGAAATCAAGCCTAGAAAGCATCGAAGGCAAAAAAATCAACAGAGAGCCAGGAACTCAAATAAACACAAACAAAGCCATCTCAAATTGATATGGAGGAAGAGAGATACATGATTACATAGGAGAAACAACTCACACCCTCTCTACTTCCCCATACATGCTTGAATCATCAAGAACTCCCTACATCCTCACTCAAGAACACACAAAGAGGAGACAACGAGGAGGACACACTCTACCTCTCACAACCACTCTTCACCAAGTAAAGCCTCAAAGCAAACAACCTCTCCAAAGGCTCTTTTGACTAAAGCAAAACCCTAACTCTCTCCCAAAGCCATGCATACAACCAGGAATTCACTCCTATTTATAGCCTTTGGCTAACGGATCTCCAACCCGTTACGGCCGCTAAATCCCGAACGGAACCGCCTCCACCTGTGCAGCTTTGCGCTTTTACCGAAACACCCCTCTTGCACCTTCCGGGAAGCTTCCGTGTTCCTTGTCATCCAAGCCACGCAACCACCTCGAGTCTCCATCGTCTTCGGCACACCTTGACCATTCTGACCTCGGCACCACCTGCGCCTAGTTCGGTCCTCTATGCCTAACCACGACTCCACCTCGATGTCCTACAACCATCACAGACAAGAAACACATCACATAGCACCGTTCGATAGCATGTAATCAACAGAAGCATTAAGAGTAATCTTAAGCAAGGAAAAGCCCAAACCTGTCGAATCAACAGAATATGCATCCTAATCACCTTGACCAGGTTTGACCAAGTCCGACCGAGCCCGATTGCACCACGCAACGTCATGGACCGAACCACACAAACCAAACTCGACTTTCCTAATCTTTTGTCAATTACTCATCATACACATGGGGTCAAAACCACATGGTCTCTCACTTGAATCAGGCAAAAGCATGTTGAATCAAAAATGGCATCAACGGAGCGGAAATGGCTAGAGTTGAGGAAGAAAAGGGGTAGAGGGCTCTCGGTGGCAAGGGACACTATGGAGAGTCGATTGGGGCCATGGGAAGAATGCTCAAAGGCTTTATAGCCAAAGAGAGGGGAAGGTGGCTATTGGGTAGGGTTAATGCTATGCGGAAGCCGAGAGTGGTGGAACCAGTGCACGGCATAGCACAAGGCAAGGGGGTGGAGTTAGCATCTGGTGTGGAGAGGAGCTAAGGTGCGAAGGTGAAGGCACGACAGTTAGGCACACGATGCAAGGAGAAGAAGAGGGTAGGAGATAGTCCATGGCAAGGTCATTGCGAGGCTAGGCAAGCATGAGAGCACATAGGGAAAGGACGACCGTGCCCTATAGTGTCATAGGAGTCAGGTGGTGCTGGTACGCGTGGTGGGCAAAGGTTGGGAGCGCACACAACATGGGTGGGTGTGTGCGGGGCATGCGTGGCAAGGGGAGGAGCAGCATGGGCCAACTGGGCCAGACCAAAGGCCAAATGGGCTAGAGAGGAGGGGAAACAGGCTGGGCTGGGCCCAAGTAAGATTTTGGGCTTTTTAAATTTTGAAAATCAATTTGAACTCTGAGATTGAACTTCGATTGAATCCAAATTTGCAAACTTTATTTCAAGCACTTTTGAGCTCCCCAAAATGGGATGCTACATTTCTCAATCAGATCCCTATCATTTTGAGAACATCGACATGAGCGATGTGGACTCAAGAATAGAGGATGCTGAGGATGACTGCAAAAGCAATAAGAAGACCTAGGACTTTGCCAGCATGTGCTTCATGGCCAAGGGCAGTGCCACTGACGTCGACTCCTCCGATGATGAGCCTAACAATGATCCTGACAAGGTATGCCCTTCCTCTTGTTATAGTGTGCTCTTGTTATAGCTAAACAAAAACTAAAGTAACAAGCTAAGTTAATCAAGAACTAGGACATTATGATTAATAACTTGAACCTAGAAGTTGTCAGTCTCAAATCCATGATTCCTGATGATGAAAATTGTGAATCTTACTTATGCTTGCATGATCAATTGGCTAATCTTAAAATTGCTCATTCCTCTATTGTCAGTCAACTAAAAGATGCTCTAGATGAACTAGAATCTCTCAAGTCTAGTAATGACCATGATTGCTTACATCCTATTGCCTTGGATTTGAATCCTTTAGATGCCATTCCTTCATCATGCTCAAATTGTGCTTTGCTTGAACTAAACATGATAGTGCCATTCAGGAATTGCTCAAGTTTAATTTTGATCATACTTACTCTCATTGTAAGAATAGCAAACTTAAAATAAAAGAAATAATTGAAATGCATTTTCATTCTAGGATAAAATCTTATAAAAATTGTTTACATTCACAATTGAACTTGATGCTCTTAACAAGACACTTGAAGACAAATATAAAAATGAAAAATCCGTGTCCATTGTTGCATCTATAAAAGTAATTGATTTTATTTCTTGTACATTTTATGCTGAAATTGGCACAAATTTAGTTGAGATGCATGAGACCTTTAGAATTAAATTCTAGGAGTAGTTAGGTAGGATTAGAGAAACTCCTTGTGTGTCTTGTGAGGCTTCAAACCTTGAGATAGCTATCCATAAAGACAGATATGCTAGAGCAACAAAAACTACTGAGTGTGCCACATGTGAGAACCTAGCCCAAGAGAATGATTATCTCGAAAAGACTCTTGATAGATTTTTCAGTGGGAAGAAGAACATCAACATGATCCTTGATCAATCTAAGGTGAGTGTGAAGATGAGAGGCATAGGATTTAATTCCCTAAGTATTCTGAGAACCACCACCTAAGATTGTGAAGGTATATGAAATGGAAAGTTTGAGGTCAAACCCTTTGAGCTTCCTAAGACAATCTTTAGGTCAACTAGTTTTATCCAAATCCCTTCTAGCAAGACGGGTGCTTTCACTTCAACAGTTAGACCCCTCAAAAGGTCAGATATCATTGCACCTTCTGCAATAAAGATGGTCATATTGTTTAGTTATGCTTCCATAGAGTCAAAGGTTGAAAGAAAAGAGAGGATGCGTGCTTTGAGGTCCCTTGAAGGAGTTCCTTCATCTGTGAGTGTCTCTAGAGCCAGGTAGCCTGTCTTTTCTTCTGGACATAGGCATAGGTTTATAGATGACTTCTTTGATTCCTTTGGTGGTTCTAGGCAGCACTTTGGGCTAGGATATCGTGAGAGTAGACCATGGGTAGCGTCTATTCAGGGGAGTACTAGCCTTTTCGTAGGCCAATTTGGAGAGGTCTAGGTGGTTCTCGTGTTCATCTTCATGATTACTTGCTGACCATTTTATTCCTATTTCTACTGCTATTCCTAGACATTGTATAACTCAGTTCTGGATTTCCATGTCTTTCATTACTAACCCTAATACTGAAGCACAGATATTTCCTGCTTATGCCCTATAGGTCTGTTTAGCGAGGAAGGAGGATGTGTGGCTTGTTGACTCTGGGTGTTCACGACATATGATTGGAGATTCTCGATAGTTCTCCTCCCTCACTTGTGCATCTAGCAATAATTTGATCACGTTTGGAGATGCTTCTATAGGACCGTGACAGCAAAAGGCATAGTGTGTGTCAACAACAATTTCATGCTCAAGGATGTAGCTTTGGCAAGTAAGCTCAGGTATACTCTGCTATATGTTTTTTGGCTTCTTAATGAGGGTCTAGAAGTGATATTCAAGAGTGGTAAGTGTAGAGTTCTAGATTACTCGTGTGAATTTGTCTTTGAGATCTCTAGGTTCGAGAGGATCTTTAGTGCTGATTTCAGTATCTCTTCTATACCTGGCCCTAGGTGTCTTCTAGCTTTTGATTCTCATGGTCTAGTATTGTGGCATCCAGGTTTGGACATATAGGCTTTGATTACTTTACTAGAGTCAGTAGCAAGGACCTTGTTAGAGGATTGCCTAAGCTTAAGAGTTGTAAGGAACTAGATTCTAAACCCTGTAGACATGGTAAGAAGGTTTCTATTTCTCATCCTCGTCTTACTTTAGTGATGACTGATGGATCTAGACAGCTCTTTCACTTAGACACAGTTGGTCCTTCTAGAGTCTAGTTTGTAGGAGGGAAGTGGCATGTGCTTATAATTGTAGATGAATTCTCTAGGTATTCTTGTGTATATTTTCTTGCTTCTAAGGATGAGGCCTATGGCTGCTTTAGAGAGTTTGCCCTTAGATTAGCAGTTAACCTCCTAAAAGCCTTGAGAGCCATAAGGTTGCCACCTTCTATGCTGAGCAAGGTCTAGAGCACCAATTCTCTTCTCGTAGAGTCCCACAACAGAATTGAGTTGTAAAAAGGAAGAGTAGGACTCTTGTAGAGATGGCTAGAAATATGCCAGGTGAGCATAGCACCCCTATAAGGTTTTGGGCTGAGGAAATTTCTACTACTTGCTATGTGTCCAATAGGATATTCTTGAGATTGTCCATAGACAAGACTTCTATCCATTTAAGGTTCGGTTATAGGCCTAACATCTCTCATTTCAAGATATTTGGTTGCGAATACTTTATTTTTAAACACAACAACTTGGATGAATTTAAATCTAGCTGTTATGATGGTATTTTTCTTGGATATCCTACTTATTTAATTTGGATACTAACAAAATCATTGAGACTTATGAAGTTAGTTTTGATGAGGTTAGTCTTGGTACTAGACTTGACAGTTCAGGCACATGGTGATCAGGAGAGCATCTTCATCAACGATGACCCTGACTTAGAGGATGAGGACCCAAACCCTCCTCTAGTCACTCCTAAGTTGGTTGGAGAGCATACATCCACTACTCCAACTTAGTAGAGCAGCCTCCTCCCATCTTCACTGGTGTGTCGAGTGGCTCTACTCCTACCTCCGTAGCCAATGAGGTAGAGGCCACGTCTACTCCAGGACCTCCACTTCACGTTCAACAACGACACCCTTAGGAGTAGATGATTGGAGATCCCTATGAGCGAGTTACCTACTCTAGGTTTATTTCTCCATATTCTCAAGCACATTCTGCTTTTGTTGTGTCCTTTGAGCCCCGAGATATCACCCATGCTTTATCTGATTCCTCTTAGGTCAATGCCATGCATGAAGAGGTTGAAAACTTTAAAAGAAACCAAATCTAGAACTTAGTTGAACCTCCTCCAAATCATAATATAATTGGCACAAAATGAATTTTAAAAAATAAGCAAAGTGAGGATGGGTTATTAGTTCATAACAAGGCTAGGCTTATAGCTCAGGGTTTTTCCTAGGTAGAGAGGGCTTAGACTTTAAGGAGACATTTGCTCCTATAGCTAGATTAGAAGCCATTCGCATTCTGCTAGCTTGTGCGGTGCCTAAGGGCTTTAATTTGTTTTAAATGGATGCCAAGAGTGTTTTTCCGAATGGTTTGATAGAAGAAAAAGGTTTATATTAAGCAACCCTTTGGTTTTAAAAATTCTAAATTCCCAAACCATGTGTATATGCTCTCCAAAGTCTTGTATGAATTGAAGTAAGCCCCTAAGCTTGGTATGATAGGTTTAAAGGTTTCTTGCTTAAAAATTATTTCAAAAATAGGAATGGTAGATAAAACCTTGTTTACTCTCAAGTATGCTAGTGACTTCTTACTTGTTCAGATTTATGTGGATGATATTATTTTTTGTGGTTCTTCTCATACTTTGGTGTCCTATAGAAGGGAATCCAAAATGTGTATTATGGGTGATATGACCTTCTTGCTTGGTCTTCAAGTCAAGCAACTGAAGAAATGGACCTTCATTCATCAAAGAAAGTACACAAAGGATTTTCTTTGGTGCTTCGACAAGGAAAGCAACAAGCCCATATCTATCCAATTGCCACTTCTACCGTGCTAGATCTTGATGAGGATGGAGAGCCTATGGACCAAAAGGAGTACCACAGTATGATTATATCCCTCCTCTACCTCATAGCTTCGAGGCCAAATATATAGTTTGTTGTGTATCTGGGTGCTCAATTCTAGGCTTCCCCTCCTGCCTCATATCGTCAAGTAATGTGTCACATCTTTAGGTACCTTCAAGACACTTTTGACTTTGGACTCTAGTATTTTTCTGATTCTGCACTCTCTCTTCATGCTTTTTCTAATGCTGATTTTGTGGGGTGTAGGACAGATCGATAGAAAGAGTACCTAATGCACATGTCATTTCTTAGGCACATCTCTTATCACTTAGTCATCTAGAAAGAAGTCCTCTGTTGCAAAGTTCACTGCAAAAGTGAAGTATCTATTTGCTGCTAGTCATTTCTCTTAGATTCTTTGAATCTTATCTACTCTGCAAGACTATGGGTTGGCTTAGACAGTGTTCCTCTTTTCTATGATAACACTGGGGCCATAAATATTATCAAAATTCCAGTGCAACACTCTAGAACAAAGCATATTCATATTAGATACCATTTACTTAGAGTCCACATACAGAAGGGAGATGTTGTGGTTCACTTTATCGAGTCAAAGTACTAGGTTGTAGACATTTTCATTAAGGCTCTCGATTCTTCTCTTTTTGTTCTTTGCGCAGGGGGGTTGGGGTTATTAGTCCTTTTAGCCTACTTTTATGGGGAGTTTAACTCTTTTGTATCTACTGTATCATAATGCATATTTAAATTCAGCAACTTGCATTGTACATTATTATATGGAACTTTGACTATTATCCATGTGTGATATGATATCTTGCCATGCCTTACGCTAGTTTGCTAGATTAATCATGTTTTTCCATGTGTAGCTTAGTTTTTGTCATGCTAGCTTGTGTAAATATGAAAAACTAAACATGTCAATGCTGGATATTATGACTAGTTTTACTCTAGTGATCCTCCTATGATTCTTGTCATGTAAAATAGGCTAAGCTGAGTCTTGAACCAAATTTGAGCTTTACATTAAGCTATGCTAATTCTTTGTTGAATCATGATTTTACTTCTCCAAGGGTTTTGCAAAGTCAGGTATAAGCTTACGGACTAAGGATTAACTCATTGTTCTTGAGCTAAAAATAAAATCTAAAAAATGGTCTCTTTTTTGCTCAAAAATGTTATCTCACCAATTCTTTCTCATGAAACAGCTTGTCATTGCATTAAACATGAACTCAGGGGGAGTTTTGGATGACCTAGACCACTCTCTTAAGCTTCTTGCTTCGAATAGTCTTAGTAAGGTTTGAGATCTAGCACATGCTTAAGAAAACAAAAATTATGAAAAATGGTTGAAGCTTAGGAGACAGTTGTGGATGGCTCCTAGTCTAGGACTTTCTTTACTAAGATAACACCATAAAATGACTCAGAAATTGTCAAATGTGATAATCATGCTCAATTCTAAGTGCTTGAATTAAATGATTTAATATTGAACTTGTAGCACTCTAAATTGACTCAATATAGCTTCTTGGTTCCATTTAGTTTATAGACATTTGATTATGGAGTGATTTGAATTGTGTTTTGTCAGAGCATTAATGCTGCATGATGCATGTTTTAGCTAACCTGGATCATGTTGTGAAGAACTTGTGTCTGGAAAAGATTTCTTGGTCTTTAGATGTATAGGGAGGCCTAGAGTCAGCCATGGTCAATAGCGAGGATCGTAGCTATGCTCACAGAGGAGCTAAAGCCCAAAACGATTAAGGATGCTATGTAAGATGGCTGAGCTGAAGCATGGTGTAAGGTAGGCAAAAAATATTGAAGGAAATGTTTGAGCGATGGTTTGCACTATGCAGCTTAGTCGGTCCATGTGAGGCATGGTCTAGTGGAACTGGAATGAGAGAGACTCGCCCACATGTGGCAAGCAAGAAGTGCACCTACACGTGGCAAGCATGGTGATTACTTGCAAGGAAGATAAAAGACTGGGTCAAGGAAGGGTATTTTGGTAAAACAGTCAAATAGCAGAACTATTTTGGATCAAAACCGCAAAGCTTGAGCGGCATTTGGGAAAGCAATTTAGGCCAAGAATAAGCTGAGATGATCAAGTGGATCCAAGAATGAAGACTTAGCGGATTCAGGTTTATGTGCTTGTTGTGGTTACAGACCAAACAGAGAGAGATGTGGTAGTGGAGAGTTGGGAGAAAGTGATGACCTCTGGTCTCCCTCCTAGCCTTCCCTTGTATATATATTCATATAGGCTGTGCTTTTACAATTGTGCCCTTACATCGGTACCTCCCTGTCAGGGGTATCTAAGCCATTACATATGTCCCATTTTGGGCCCTATAACCTTCTAACAGGCCTGCTGGGTTTAGGTGGGGGCCGCCCCTACAACAGGAGCCTCTCATGGTGAAGGGCTTCACAGGGCCAAAGCCATGTTGCCGAGTCCTTTGGCCCCCTTCGTCCCTGCGGCCTGTGAATTTTTCCAAACTTGCAGAGCCTTGGTGTGCAGCGGGTCCCGGGGTTTGAGGCCGCAGCCGAAGCCGATGCCTGGATTGGCAGCTGAGGTAGACGCGCGAGCGCTCCGTCCCGAGCTGGCGCCTAGTCGAAGCAGACGCGCGAGCGCTCCGTCCCATATCCGCCGAACGGGTGGCAGCGGAGCTGGTGCCTGGTCGAAGTAGGCGCACGCGCGCTCCGTCCCCTACCCTTCGAACGAGTGGCAGCGGAGCTGGCGCCTGGTCGACGTAGGCGCGCACGCGCTCCGTCCCCTACCCTTCGCACGGGTGGCAACGGAGCTGGCGCCTGGTCGAAGTAGGCGCACGCGCGCTCCGTCCCCTACCCTTCGAACAGGTGGCAGCGGAGCTGGCCCCTGGTCAAAGTAGGCGCGCGCGCTCTGTCCCCTACCCTTTGAACGGGTGGCAGCGGAGCTGGCGCCTGGTCGAGGTAGGCGCGCACGCGCTCCGTTCCCTACTATTCGCACGGGTGGCAGCGGAGCTGGCGCCTAGTCTACGTAGGCGCGCGCGCTCTGTCCCCTACCCTTCGAACGGGTGGCAGCAGAGACATGCGCGCGCCGTCCCCTACCCTTCGAACGGGTGGCAGCGGAGTTGGAGCCTGGTCAAAGTAGGTGCGCGCGCTCCGTCCCCTACCCTTCGAACGGGTGGCAGCGGAGCCGGCGCGCTCCGTCTTAGAGATGCGCATCGGGTCGCGTGCCCCAGCTATTTTGTGCGGGGGTTGCCACGCGGCGGGAGGCCACTGGAGCATCGCGCACTGACGGTTCTCACTGCTGTGGTCGCGTATGGCGCGTACCGCCATGACGCTTCGTCCTTGGTTATGGGGAATCGTGTGGGATGGGCCTCTGTACGACTGCGGTTGCGTCCGGCACGCGGACCGTCGCGACGCTTCGGCTGCCGCCTTCGGGGCGAGGTGGCTTGAAATAGCCCCCGTAACCGCGCCCCCGCAGTTCTATGCCCCTTTCTCTCCTGCATCGCCTTCTACACTCCCGTGGTATCTTCACCGCTGTATTCTTCCTTCTGTGAGAAGCAATGGCATCTGGTGACAAGCGTGTCCAGGCGGCTGGTGCTTGCGGCATTCGCCGGCGGTCTTTACCGCTAGAGGTAAAATACTCGCTTGTGGTGGCTGGCGGCGGCGGACAAGTGGTGGCTGGCGGCAGAGAAGGGAGGCTCATTTTCCAACGAGTTGGGCCCCTCGCTTGTGACCGAGAAGAAATCCAAGCGCTGCTGCGCGCGGGGAAGTTGTTTGAGCGCCAGGCGGTACGATTGCCCGCCGTCGGCGAGACGGAACCACGCCCCGAGGAGTCGGAGGCGCTTGTGTTCGTCGCCTTTTTTGACGCGGGGCTCCGCATCCCGGCGGCGGCGATCGTGGGCGACGTGTTGCGGACCTTCGGGCTGGAGCTGGCACAACTGACTCCGAACGCCGTGCCCCGGCTCGCCGTGTACAGTTGGGCCTTGCGCTCGAGAGCGTGCTGGCCCAGTGCTTCGTTGTTTGCCTACCTGCACGAGGCACGGTGCCAGCCCAAGGAGCGGAAGGACGGGACGCTGTCGAACTTCGGCAGCGTCACCTTTATTCTTCGGTCATCTTGCAGCAAGCTCTTCCCCGTGAATTCCACTCGCGGGAAGTGGGAGTCTCACTGGATGAAACGGTGGTTCTACCACCGCGTGGCGAGCGGGAGCGGCCTCGAATGCACGGGCCGCCCGATCGCGTTCAAGACCTCGCCCGGTCGGACGCTCGACGACGAGGACAAGCGGAGGGCCCGACGGCTCGCAGGCGTGGCCGCCCGCTTTAACATGCGCGACCTCACCGAAGAGTATGCGATGTACGGCGTGGCGCCGCTTGCCCGTGACTGGCGGCTCGCCGCCGAGAAGCGTCGAGACGATAATGTTCTATCGTGGGTCTGCTCACTGCCGACACCCTGCGGTCCTTGTAAGTCCCGACCGTATCCCCCCTTTGTTCACACAGAGTGCATTACATGTTAATCTTGTCTCCTGCTTTGCTGTAGAGATTCGCTTGGAGGAAACAGAGCGGGCCGCGCGCGTATTCCTTGGGCCGTATACCGGCAGGGAGCACGAGCAGTGCGCGTCCGCTACTGCTGAGGCGGGGCTGGGGCAGATAAACCGCATGTGCGAGGCCTTGGGCCTTGCCGTGCCGGACCGTGCTGATCCGCCCTCGCAACACCAAGACGATGGCGCAACGAGGACGAAGGCGTCGTCTCGCAAGAGGGCCCGAGGCGGAGCGTCTGCCGTGCTTGGTATAGCAGCTGCCACTACTGCTGCTAGTGTTCCCGATGGCACGGCAGACGCGGAGTCCGATTCGGCCAGGTACGCCGACTCGGGCTTGGATGGCGCGGACGTCGGGGGCGAAGGGTCTTCGGGGGGTGCCCTGGACGGCGGGCTCGCCGTGGGCAGCCGGAGAGGGGAAGTCTCGTCACCCGCGGTGGTCGTCGAGACAGGATCCATGCGGAGGCGGACCTTCGCACTACGACCTGTTTAAAGTCCGTAGACTGGCGCGTGCGGAGGCGGACCTTCGCACTACGACCTGTTTAAAGTCTGTAGACTGGCGCGTGCGGAGGCGGACCTCCGCACTACGACTTGTTTAAAGTTCGTAGACTGGCGCGTGCGGAGGCGGACCTGTGCAGTACGACCTGTTTAAAGTCCGTAGACTGGCACGTGCGGAGGCGGACCTCCGCACTACGACTTGTTTAAAGTCCGTAGACTGGCGCGTGCGGAGGCGGACCTTCGTCCCCCTACCCTCCAAAGTGGGTGTAGCCTCTGGTGTAACTCGTGGTCCGCGTGCGCGCCCTCGCTGGGGCCAGCCTCTGGCGCGCTACACCGCTACTTCTTGAAGCTCTCGAAATTGGGTTTCCATAGCGCGCCTTGTGTACATCTCCTGTGGTGCGCGAAGACAAGCCTCGATGCTCTGAGGGGGTGCGCGATTGACAGCCACGCAAGGTTCGTGCTGCGTTTGCATTTTGCCGAGCGCGCAGGGACAGCATCCGTGTCTTATTTATACTCCATAGAGTATGCGCAAGGATGACGTCCATGGCATGCGCGGAATTCGCGTCTTGTTTGTACTCCGTAGAGTGCGCAGGGAGAACATCCGTGTCTTATTTATACTCCGTAGAGTGCGTGCAGAGGCGTCCACCCACACGTCTTTGTTTATACTCATGCCCACGTCTTCGACGGAGAGTGCACACGCGAACGTGCGTCTTCGTTTATACTCATACCCGTGTCTTTGACGGAGAGTGCACACACGAACGTGCGTCTTTGGTTTATACTCATACCTGTGTCTTTGACGGAGAGTGCACACGCGTACGTGCGCCTTTGGTTTATACTCATACCTGTGTCTTTGACGGAGAGTGCACACGCGAACGTGCGTCTTTGGTTTATACTCATACCCGTACCCCTGGCTACGGAGAGTGCACACGCGTACATGCGTCTTTGGTTTATACTCATACCCATACCCCTGGCTACGGAGAGTGCACACGCGAATGTGTGTCTTTGGTTTATACTCATACCCGTACCCTTGGCTACGGAGAGTGCACACGCGAACGTGCGTCTTTGTTTATGCTCCGGGAGCACGCGCGTAGGCGAGGCCTCCGCGCGCTCTCGCCGCGTATTTTTGCGCAATGATAAGAGGTTGGCGACAAATGGAACTCTATTACATTCCCGTTTGCGCGGGTGAGCGATTACATAGGGCGGAGGTACTAACCACTCGTCTTTGGCGCGGCCAGAGCCTCTAGTAGTTGCACTAGCTGTAGGGCTTGCAGAGCCGTCCCCGGATGACGTCGTGGGTCCCCGCGCTGCGATGCCGATTCTAAGCGTGCCGCTGAGCGTCGCGACGGGGATATCTGGTGTCGTACTCGATGCGCCGGGCCATATCTTGGTTGCCACGGACGGTAATGATGGCCCGCGGCCCCAGGAGCTTCATGCATAAATAGCCGTGATGTGGCACCGCTCCGAAGGAGTTGAGGATTGGGCGCCCCAGTATGGTATTGTAGGGGCATAGGAGATCGACGCCATCGAATGTGTCATCTTCGACCCTTTCATTGTCGTCCTGGCCGAAGGAGACCTGAAGGCATATTTGCCCGAGCGCCCGTAGAGGTTGTCCTCCGAAGCCTTGCAGCGGAATTCCCGATGGGCCGAGGCGGCTTCGGGGGATCCCCATCTGGTCGAAGGCTGCCGCGAACAGGATGTTCGCGGAGCTGCTGCCGTCGACTAGGGCACGTCCCACGTCGCATCCCTCTATAACGACCCGGACGACCAGGGGGTCCTGGAGAGGAAGTTCCACGCCTTGGGCATCGGCGGGTGTGAACGTGACCTCGTGCTGTGCCCAGTCCGGCGGCGTCTGTGCTGGGTACGCCGCTACGTGGTGTAGCCTCCGGACATAGGCCTTCCGCTGCCGTGCCGAGGCGAACTCCAGCGAGGAGCCTCCGGAGATGACATTGATAACCCTGTGGTGGGCTGCCTCCGGAGCCTGCAGCTGCAGGAGGCCCTCCCGAGGCTGCTGCACATGGGCCTGAATTCACAGAGGGCCCTTATGGGGCTGCGTCCCTTGTGCCTGGATGTGCATGGGGCCTTCGTATGGGTGCTGGACGTGGGCCACCATAGGCGGGCGTGCCTCCAGGTTCCTATCCCTGGCGACGCTTTGGCGGAGCGCCACGATGGAGGTGCACGCGCGCGTGTCGTGGGGTGCTGCGACCATGGACTTCGCACCACAGCCCGTGGTGCTGGTCATCGTAATCTTCACGGCCTTTATCCTCGTGGCCCCGGCCACGGCCGCGTCCCCGGCCTCGGTGCCCCCGACCGCCACGACCAGCGGAAGCATTTTCTTCGGAGCCGCCTTCGATGTCGAAGACATACCGGCCTCGCCGCGACTTCTGCTGGCCGTGCTTGGTCCTATCGGACGGCTCCTTGTGCGTGGCGTCCTTGTGCGTGGCGTCCTTGCGCTTGGGCGCGTCCTTGGATGACTCCTGCTTGCGTTTTCCCTTCGAAGAACCGTCCTTCGGCGGATCTTCGGTTTTCGCCGAGCCACCGGCCTGGTTGGTGTCAGAGTCTTCGCCGTGCGTCCTCTTCCGCCCTGGCGTATTCCTCCATTTTGTCGAAGAGCTTCGTCACTGTCTTGATTGGCTTCCGTGCGTTGTACTCGGCCATCGGGCCCGGGCGAAGGCCCTGTATGGCTGCATTGACAACGGTGGTTTCGTTAATGTCTTTGACTTGACAGCGTATCTTCGCAAAGCGTTTGAAGTAGTCCCGGAGCTTCTCCGAGGGTTTCTGCTTCATGGCGAAGAGCTGGTCCGCGTCGACCCGCTCAACATAGTTTCCTTGAAAGTTGTTGTGGAGGCGGTCGCGGATCTGCTCCCACGCGTAGATGGAGTTTGGCTCTATGGTAAAAAACCAGGAAAGCGCCACTCCCTGCAACGCGAGGGGGAGTCCCTTCGCCTTTATGGTGTCGTCTCCACCCGCGGCCTCGATTGCGGCTTCGTACACGCGCACGAACTCGCGGGGGTCCGTATCGCCTTTGTATGGCTCGATGACACTGGGGAATTTGAAGTCTTCGGGCCACGCCGCCTGCTGTAGTCCTGCCGAAAGCGGGGACTCTGGATCGTCGCGTCGCAGCGGCACGCGGTTGGCTGTGGGGGCGTCGCGGCTATCTGCCCTTTCCGGCGCGGGCTCTGGCGCGACTACTGGCGCGACCTGCTGGCTCTGAGCCTCTTGCATGTCTCGGACAGCCCCGCGAAGATCCCCTAGCTCCCGCTGGAACGCATTGAGGGCCTCCAGCAGGGCGCTTTCCACCGCTGGTGCGGGCGGGGCCGCCGGCGCGCCCAGCGGACGGGTCGGCACGGGTACGATCGCCTCGCGACCTCCCGAGCTGTCGGTCGCTCCGTTGTGGCTATCTCCAACCGCCCGGTCCGCGCTACCGGTGAGCGTTGCGGCGGGGGTGGCGGGGTTGGTCGCTGTCGCGTCGGCGGGGTTGGTCATTGTAGCGGCGGTGGCGGGGTTGGTCGTCGCAGCGGCGGTGGCGGGGTCGGTCGTCGCAGCGGCGGTGGCGGGGTCGGTCGCCGCAGCGCCGGTGGTGGGGTCGGTCGTCACAGCGCCGGGGGCGGGGTCGGTCGTCGCAGCGCCAGCGACGGGGTCGGTCGTCGCAGCGCCAGTGACGGGGTTGGTCGTCGCAGTGCGAGCGTCGACGTCCACGACCACCGCGCCCGCGCCATCACCCGCGCCCGCGACAGCCGATGCCGAAGCCCTGGTACCCATGCGGCGCTATGACCCAGCCGCCTTCTTTCCCTTCGCCGCCGTCGACGAAGCCTTTTTCGGTGCCATCCTTCTTCGGATTTCAGGCTTCTCCTGTCCTCCCCACGGACGGCGCCAACTATTGTGGTTACAGACCAAACAGAGAGAGATGTGGTAGTGGAGAGTTGGGAGAAAGTGATGACCTCTAGTCTCCCTCCTAGCCTTCCCTTGTATATATATTCATATAGGCTGTGTTTTTACAATTGTGCCCTTACATTGGTACCTCCCTGTCAGGGGTATTTAAGCCATTACATATGTCCCATTTTGGGCCCTATAACCTTCTAACAGGCCTGCTGGGTTTAGGTGGGGGCCACCCCTACAACAGTGCTTTAAAAAATGTGTGTGAGTTAAGTATGTGAGTAAAACCTAGTTTTTGCCGAATTTTGGTGCAACATTGCTAATTCTTGAGAAAGGTCTGAACTTTGACAAGGATTTAAGTGATCCTTGGATGGAATAGGTTCCTGAGACCTCAAGTAAGATGTGTGCAAAATCTCATCTCATTTGGTCATATATATTTGGAGTTGCACTAAAAGTGGTCTCGGCTCAGACTAATTTTCTGTTTGGGAACATGGGAGCGGTCAGACCACCACTCCCACAGGTTAGACCACCAACTGGCTACCGGTCAGACCGCTAGGGGCACCGGTCAGACCGCCATTAAGCCGCTGGTCAGACCACCCAGATGCAGGTTTCCGTTCTTAGACTTCTGGGTTGACTGTTTTGGTTTTGGCTTTTATTCTTGATCTTCAATTCATAGCTTAGAAGCTATTGAAATGAGTGATTTGTGAATATTTGGGGAAATTTTTTGATAGCACTATTTACCCTCTCTGTTGCTATACCGGTCGTATAATGAGAAGATTGAAAAGGGAAGTCAGAGTAACTGCAGCTTCCCATTATGAGCTTAGAACTATCGAACAATTAGCATATCAAATTCTCAATTACAACCATGGAACTGAAATAGAGCTGCAAAAGATGCAACATTTTCACTTGTTCCATAAAAAAAATGCATACTTCTTGTTCCAATTCAGAAAAGCATTTTCCTTCATAAAAATGAGAGCCCGATTCATGAATCTCTGCTAGGGACTAGCCCAGTTGCACAATCTTTCCTCTTTTGGCGAAAAAAAAGTTACAAAAGTTCAGTGATCCGTACATCAAGGACGCCACTTACCTGTGTTTTCTTTTATCAAATGCAGAACTAGCTGGAACACAACTAATCTTTAGATGCGCACTTCGGCCATCAACAAGCGACTATTTGCAATGCTTGGCTGATTTTCGGCCAAGAATCTTTGCGACCTTTGGTGTCATTGAAACATATGGCCTCTGCAGGCCTGATGCTTCAGAAAAGGAGGGGTTCGAAGTGTAGGTACGCAAGCGCAATTACGCATGATATTGGCAATGCATCAGAAACCATGAGACATAAGAGGAAGTTGCTGCCTGGGGCTGCCAGTATGGCAAGATGCCACTTCTACATGTGAATTTTTTTGTACGAATAATCTATTTTTACTCAAAATTATAAAAATATACCCGCGGTAACATTTTTTATAGAAATAAGCTCTAGTCGCCCAATGAGGGGAGACTGGAGCCAATCGCCCGATGGTCAGGCGACAGAGCTCCAGTTGCCCGACCCTCGAGTGATCGGAACCAGTCACCCCCCCCCCTCATTGGGCGAGTTGATGTGCAGTCGCCCACCCAGAGGATGACTAGTTTCAATCCCCCATGAATTTTGTACATTTTGTCAATTTTGTATTTTGTAACTGGAAAATATTCTGCTAGATTTGTAATAAAAGTTTATGGTCATTGTATGTTGTCGGTGTGTAACAAAATTTGGGAATTTTTTAAAAACGATTGACCTTAGAACAATCGGTACATACGATGGTAAGTGATATTGTGATGTTACTGGGAATTCGTATACGGAGAAAACCGGCATGTTAGTAGTGTTAGATGACTTGCTATGTGATGAGGCGCGATCGCCCTAACATGAGTGATAAGGCGCGCGTCGATGGTGTTGCCGTGGCTGGTGGTGAAGAGCACCCAACCAAACAGCCACAGCAAGTACGCCTCCAAGTGGCCTGAGACTTGGTAATCGTCCGCCTCTGGATCCATTTGCTCCACCTAAATGCAAACAAGATGTTATTAGTATGTAATAGCGCAAATAAGAGCTTCCACGACACGACCGATTATAAAGAGCACGTATTCAGAACTGTGTGAGCCACCTCAGCGATGGCCCGTGCGTCTGATTCGTCGGAAAGATATAGTAGTCATCCACGGCACCTGACGGAAGGACCCCCTCGAATCTGCCAAGTAGGTTAGCGCGCCACTCCGCCGGGCCTCCGGTAGGAAGGCAGCTGCTCCCGCGATTGGAAGGCCAAGCAGCAAGGACACATTCTGCAGGGTAGGCGTCATCTCCCCAAATGGGAGGTGAAAAGTGTGTGTCTCGGGCCGCCAACGGTTCACCAAAGCCGTCAGTAGGGAACAGTCGAACGGGAAGCATCGTGATCGCTCCATGATGTCATCCCCCTGGCCACGACGGGTCCATCCTCGTCAGTGGCCTGCACCATTCGGGCAAGAGGGAGTAGCCTGGCATCCCGCAGCTTGTAAACAAAGTGAAGGTCAATATGGAACGTACTTACGGCAACACTAAAACACTGGTAGAGTGCAAACCTGACTGTCCAATGGGGGTCGAGTCTACAGGCCACGCGAGGTGTGCGTGTCCGGACCACTCCCAGCTCAGCTGGCTCGTCCGCGCTCCTCGTAGGCGGCACACGACGGGAAACGCGATGCAGACGGTCCACGTGCTCATCTAATAGGGGTTACCGTCGGTCTGACTCATGAAGATCACGAGCCATACCTGCAAAGAGAGTTCAAGTTAGCACTTATTAGGTAACAACAAACATTACATGTAAACTAACAGTAAATATAACTTGTAAGTAAATAAACAGAGCAATACTACGCTAGCAGCACAACACCAACTAAATTACTGAATTGGGGAATGTAACATAACAGTTGTACAAATGGTACATGAAATATACGATACATTTAGCACGACATTCCGCACGTCATAAGTGCGTACTAACCAAACACAATTTACAATGCAAATTTATTTCTAGTCTCCAACAACTAGTAGTATACACCATGTTGCTCTACCTACTGATCAGCACATGCATTGCATCGTCTAGCTGTGTGCCCCTCTTGACCGTATCGCCCACAACGTGCACTAGATGCTCCAGCTTGCGATTCGTCCATATCATTTCTAATACGCCAGCTCTTTCATCGACCGTTCCAACCCTTCAGCATGTTAACATCTAGAATCTAGGTCCTCCCTGCAATGCCCAAGGTGGTGAAGTTTTCCACAACCCTAAACCCCCGGAGCTCCCCACACCATGCATGCAGTATCTCGCCTTGAAGAAGTACTCCAATATGAAGTTCGAAGGATCCATGCCCACGGTCCCACATGCAGCGAGGACATGAGAGCATGGCTTGTGTAACAGCTTTAGCTTGTTCCACGTACAGCTAGATTCGTTTGCATGATTTCCAAGGCATACCTTGTGGGTAACAAGGGAATGAGCCGTCCCAAATCTAGCTCTATCACAGACTACCACGTCAAAACGATGCTCCCTATTGCCCATGATGTGCATTGTATGCAATTGACCCTTCTGTGCCTTCGTCTCCATGTATGCCGTAATTTTTTATGAATACTGTTGTAGGGGTGGCCCCCACCTAAGCCCAGCCGGCCTGCTAGAGGGTTGTAAGGCCCAAAATGGGATATGTATAATGACGTAAATGCCCCTGAAAGGAATGCTTGTGTAAGGGTATAATTGTAAAAGCACTCCCCATGTGGAGATATATATATATACATACATACATACATACATATATATATATACACAACACAGGCCACAAGGAAAACCCTAAGCACTTGCTCACCTAACTCTCCACTACCATACTCTCTCTGTTTGGTCTGTAACCACAACAGTTGGCGCCGTCCGTGGGGAAGACGAAGAGCAAGCCTCAAGATCCGAAGAAGGATGGCACCGAAGAAAGCTTCATCGTCGGCAGCGAAAAAGAAGAAGGCGAGAGCAACGGAGTCTCGCGTCAACACCAAGGCCTCGGCATCGGCAGCCACAGGCGTGGACGGCGGCGCGGGCGCGACAGCGATGAACGCCGGCGCGCACGCCGCGACGACCGACCCCGCCACCGTTGCCACGATGACCGACCCCGCCACCGCTGCCACGATGGCCGATCCAGCCACCGCGGCCACGACGGTCGACACCGCGCCGCGTAGGACGACCGACCTCGCCGCCGTTGCCGAATGGCCGATCCAGCCACCGCGGCCACGACGGTCGACACCGCCCCGCGCAGGACGAGTAACCCCGCCATAGGCACAGCGTTCACCGCCGGCAACGCCGACCGGGTGGTTGGGGGCGGTAGTGTTGGTGCTCAGGCTGGTATGGTCGTTGCCTCCACACCCGGTGCGGGAACGGCGAGCGGTTCCGGCTGCAACATGGGCCTCGTCATTGACTCCGGGGTTCACCACGCCACCACGGCAGGTAATCCAAAAGTGCAGGCCGTGATCGCCGCAGTTCCGGCCGTGCAGCCAGGTGCACCGGGCGCTCCGGCCGTGACTATAGTGGAGAATGCCCTGCTGGCGGCCCTCAGCACATTCCAGCGGGAATTGGCAGATCTCCGTGGGGCCGTGCGGGATATGCAAGAGGCTCAGAGTCAGCAGACTCCATCGGCGGTCGCGCCGGAGCCCACGCCGGAGCGGGTGGATAGCCGCGACGCCCCCGCGTCTTGCCGCGTCCCGCTGCGACATGTGGACCCAGCAACCATCATCAACGCAGCAGTACAGCGTCTTCGACCGGGACCGCTGGCCGAATGCAATGCTCGGAAGCCAATCAAGATGGTGGCGAAGCTCTTCGACAAGATGGAAGAGTACGCCAGAGCAGAAGAGGATGCGCGACGGCGACAGGGTGATGACTCCGACACCAATCAGGTGGAGGGCTCAGCGAAGAACGAAGGCTCGCCGAAGGAAGCCTCCCTGAAAGGCAACCATAAGTCGGAGCCGTCGAAGGACGCCTCCGAGCGCAAGGATGCCCACTACAAGGACTCGTTGGGCGACAAGCCCAAACGCGGCCAGCAGAAGTCTCGGAGAGCCCGTTATATCTTCAACATCGAAGGCGGCTCCGAAGATAACGCCCCCGCTGGCCACGGTGGCAAAGGACGTCGGGGCCGGGGGCGGGGGCGCGGTCGGGGTCGCGAGGATAGAGTCCGCGGAGATTATGATGACCAGCACCACGAGTTGTGGTGCGAGGTCCATGGTCATGCAGCCATGACACGCGCGCGTGCACTACCATTGCGGCACTTTGGCAAAGCATTGCTAGGGTCAAAAACCTTGAGGCGCGTCCGCCCATCGTGGCTCACGTCCAGCAACCCCTGGAAGGCCCCATGCGGGTCCAGGAGCAAGGGACGCAGCCCTAGGAGGGCCACCTGCAGATCCAGGCTCATGTGTAGCAACCTCGGGAGGGCCTCCTGCAGCTGCAAGCCCCGGAGGGAGCCCAGCGCAGGGTCATAAACGTCACCTCCGGGGGCTCCTCGCTGGAGTTCGCCTCGGCGCGGCAGCGAAAGGCCTATGCAAGGAGGCTACACCACGTGGCGGCATACCCGGCGCAGGTACCGCCAGAATGGGCGCAACATGAGATCACCTTCACGCCCACCGACGCTGAGGGCGTGGAGTTCCCCCACCAAGATTCCCTGGTCGTCCAGGTCGCCATCACAGGATGCGACGTTAGGCGCGTCTTGGTCGATGGAGGAAGCTCCGTGAACATCTTGTTCGCAGCGGCCTTCGACCAGATGGGGATCCCCCGAAGTCGGTTGGGCCCCTCGGGGATCCTACTACAGGGCTTCGGAGGTCAGTCCCTGCGGGCACTGAGTCAGATATGCCTGCAGGTCTCCTTTGGCCAAGATGACAACGTGAGGAGCGAGGACATCACCTTCGACGTCGTTGATATCTCATACCCTTACAACGCCATATTGGGGCGGCCAACCCACAACTCTTTTGGGGCAGTCCCACACCACGGTTTCTTATGTATGAAGCTCCCCGGACCGCGGGCCATCATCACCGTCCACGGCGACCAAGATACGGCTCGGCGCATAGAGCTCGGCACCAGAGGTCCGCACCACGAGGCCCGACGGAACGCCTAGGCCGGGCATGCCAGCGCGAGGGTCCTCAGCAGCTTCAAGAAGCACCTCGCCAAGCCCCCGCGCGGGTTGCCCCAGCAGCAGAGGCTCCCACCGTGTACCGCCTCGTCGCTTGGGCAACGACAGTCGCGACCGTTCCCGCCCTCGAGCGATTAGTGGTCAGTACCTCGTCTTTTGTAATCGCTCACCCGCGCAAACGGGAATTCAATAAAGTTCACCGTTTGCAAAACTCGCCTTGTTTCCCGCAAAAACGCGTAGAGGATTGCCTCCGCGCACACCCTCCGTCAACAAAAACACGGGTATGAGTATAAACAAACACACGCGTTCGTGCGCGCACTCTCCGTGAGCAAAAACACGGGTATGAGTATAAACAAAGACACACGTTCGGGCGCGCACTCTCTGTGAGCAAAAACACGGGTATGTGTATAAACAAAGACATGCGTTCGCGCGCGCACTCTCTGCGAGCAAAAACATGGGTATGAGTATAAACAAAGACATGCGTTCGCGCGTGCACTCTCCGTGAATAAAAACACAGGTATGAGTATAAACAAAGACATGCGTTCGCGCGCGCACTCTTTGTGAGCAAAAACGCGGATACGAGTATAAATGAAGACGCGTGGGGGGACGCCTCTGTACGCACTCTACGGAGTATAAAGAAGACGCAGTGTCGAGGCATACCTCCGTGCGCACTCTACGGAGTATAAATAAGACGCAGCGTCGAGGCATACCACCGTGCGCACTCTACGGAGTATAAACAAGACGCAGAGTATAAACAAGATGCAGCATCTATGCATACCTCCGTGCGCACTCTACGGAGTATAAATAAGACGCAGCGTCGAGGCATACCTCCGTGCGCACTCTACGGAGTATAAAAAGACGCAGCGTCAAGGCATACCTCCGTGCGCGCTCTACAGTGTCTAAATAAGGCGCGGATGTTGTCCCTGCGCACTCTACTGAGTATATACAAGATGCGGATGTCCCCGCGCACGCGCGAGCATTGCCCTCGCGCGTACTCTCTGAAGTATAAATAAGGCGTGGTTGATGTTCCCACATGCCTCGAGTCTTAATAAGATGCAACAGAGGCTAGCCACCGCGCACACCCCGTGGAGCACAATAAGGCGTAGCAGAGGCTTGCCTCCGCGAGCACCCTGCGGAATACAAGCTAGGCACCTGGCCGTAATCTTCGCATGCGCCCCATGGCAGTGAGCATGGCAACTGCCACCACTTCGAAGGGTAGGGGACGGAGCGCTCGCGCGTCTACCTCGACCAGGCGCCAGCTCCGCTGCCACCACTTTGAAGGGTAGGGGACGGAGCGCTCGCGCGTCTACCTCGACTAGGCACTAGCTCCGCTACCGCCACTTCGAAGGGTAGGGGACGGAGCGCTCACGCGTCTACCGCGTCTAGGCGCCAGCTCCGCTGCCACCACTTTGAAGGGTAGGAGACGGAGTGCTCGCGTGTCTACCCTGACTAGGCGCTAGCTCCGCTGCCACCACTTTGAAGGGTAGGGGAAGGAGCGCTCGTGCGTCTACCTCGATTAGGCGCTAGCTCCGCTGCCACCGCTTCGAAGGGTAGGGGATGGAGCGCTCGCGCGTCTACCTTGACTAGGCGCCAACGGTGCTCGCGCATCTATCTCGACTAGCCACCAGCTCCACCCACACTACCTCGAAAGGGGATGGAGCACGGGGAGGTCTACCTAGCGTATAGGCGAACGCGGAGTATAGTCTCACGAGTCTACCGCGTAACAACGCGGTCATAAGGAATGACGAAAGTCTCTATTCATCAGATGATGTTTACAAGGAGGCGCTGTGAGAGTATACAAGCACCCCTAGGTGCGCGTAGTCGCTACCCGGCAGGCTCCTTAACGCGCGCCCGCGCCGGAACCTCGCCCGAAGAAGCCTGGCCTACCCAAAAATCCAGCGACTCCTCGGCCCTCCGCCAGCGTTGAAGGCGCCATCGGGTCATAAGGTCAAAACTACTAGCCGGTCCTGATCGGGTAGCTACTCGGGACAGAGGGGCACACAATCAGAACATGAGGGGGGACAAGTTCTACTATATTCATAAGAAAAAGGCATTTGTGTTATAACGCATGCCAACACACGAGAACCCTGGTGTCACACTTGTGGGTTCGCGTCGCTCCCCGTGGCCTCGGTACCACCTCCGTCACGCCGCGGGACTTCATCCAGCCACTGGCCGAGGTTCCCCTCATTGCGCATGGTCTGCCGTAGCTCGACCTTCGCTGCGGTCTCTCCGATGTACTCCCAAATCCTCTCGTGGAAAACCCGCACGGCGCGGCCAACGACGCATACGGCGCCAGACATCACTCTGGCCCCGGCCGGCATCTCTAGTTGAGGGTCGGCTGTACATAGCAAGGCGGGCCAGCACGTTCAGAGTCAGCTACGCCAGCTCCAGCTCGAAGGTCCGCAACACATCGCCAACAATCATGGCGGCTGGGATGCAAAGCCCGGCTTCGAAGTAGGCGATGAAAACGATCGCCTCCGACTCCTCGGGTCGCGGTTCCGTCTCGCCATGGGCGGGCAACTGTACCTCCCGGCGGTCCTATAGCTTCCCCTCACGCAGCAGTGTACGGATTGTCTCCTCCATCACGAGCGTGGGGCCCAAGACGCTAGAACATGGGCCCTCCTTCTCCGACGCCACCCACCATTTGTGCACCGTTGTTGAACTATGCCTCTCGAGCATGTACTTCACCTCCAGCGGCGACGATCGCTGGGAGACGGCGTTGTCATCGACCGCCTGGACGAGTTCTCCGCTGGGCGCCATCGCTATCCAGGACCTAAACGACGGCGAGGGGTCGTGCGGCGCCAGGGGAGGCAAGAAGCGCAGGAGTCGAGAAGAGGGACCAAGAGGCTGCGGAGGAAGTGCAGACACGGGGCCACAGGGGCTATTTAAAGCCCCTTCGTCTCCCGCACCGCCGGTGAGCCTAACCGACGGGAGACGAACCGCTCACCTCCCCACGACCGAAGCCGAAGCGCCACAACCGCCCACACGCGTCGCGCACGACCGCAATCGTGCAACAGTCTGGCAGTGCACGATGCACCAATACCATCCCGCCACGCGTTCGCACCATCAGGAATAAATACAGGTTGCGGGACGTGGCGCACCTCCCGACGCGTGTCGGCACAGTTTTCGGAGCCGTCGATACAGCAACGGCTAGACAGGGCCCAGCCAACTTTGACAGCAGCTATGGAGGAGTCTCTGCTTAGCAGAGAGACCCCGGCTTCTACTCCGGCCCCGCCCCACGCGTGGGCACTTCGCTACGTCGCCATCGACCCGTGCGGCAAGCCCACAGACCACCTCAGCTCCAACGGCCCAGGACGGGCCGCTGCCTCCTTTGCCTATGCTTCGGGGTCCAGCCGGACCTCCAACTCAGCCCCACGACGAAGGGCGGGCCGAATGCGGGGACAAGCAGGCGCCGGTTTAACCTGTAGCACCGCCTGGCCATCTGGCCCCAAACACGTGCGAAGACTCCTGGGCGGGCTCCGACCAAGCCAAGCAGCAGCACCGATGGCCAGCTCACCTCGAGGTTCGGGCACCAAACCCCCCACGCCCCCATAACCAATAGGCCACCTTTTGTTCGTCAACGCCCACTGATATTTGCGTCAGCACACGCAATCATCAGACGCAGACGAACAAAAGTAGGCCTACTTGTGAGAGGGTAACCGCGTGCGGCACAATGGCGCAATCACCGGGTCAAAGATAAGTTCTTCCGAAACTCAAAGAGAGGCATCCTTCTGTTCACCAACATTCTATGATCACATCCATCATCGCTAACCATGCTACAGAAAGTCCTTTCAGAGAATGCAGACGAACAGAGCCTATCTTCGAGACCAAGGTCATTTCAGCCGTACCCGGCCACAGCACTAGGACAGACGGTGCAGGAAGACGACGCATATATACCCGCTGTGCCCGAACCGAAGGAAAGCGTGACCGGCGGCATTCCAACCGGTGGGAACGCAACCAGTGGGTGCCCGGCAGTTCGGATCCCTGTGACCAAGGAACGCGACCGCCAGCGGGCCAACAGCGCATGACGCACCAGTAGCATCCCACCACGTGTCCCACCCCTCTAGAGAAGGAGCGAGTGGCCGCGGCCGTGTGACTGCTGACAGCACACGACGTGCCAATCGTGGCCCGCCGCGTGTACCCCCCGGTTGGGACAACACGTATGGCGGCAGCAGCCTGTTCCTAACAATCCAGGAGTCGGCGTGATTCTCGCTGCCAGCGCAATTCCGCTGCCAACCCACACCCAGGGGACTTCGGGGCGTAAGGATCGTATCCGCACCGACCTCGACTTAAGGAACATACAGCCAAGGGTGGCCCGGGTAACCAGGTCGGGGCCACATCTTGGACTTCGCCGGTAGGCCCGCCGAATATGCCCGACTCCGACCACTCCCGTCTCGCCCAGGCGGCTCCGCTGACACCTTCAACTCCGCCATCACCTTTGACTCCGCGACAAGCACACGACTTCGCTGCGGCTTCGGCTTCGGCCTCGCTACCGAGGGCCCCTGAGGGTGAGGATGACCTCGGCAATTCACCCAGCGACGTACCCTCGCGGAGAGGCAAAGGTTATACCAAGCAGTTAACCCACCAAACAATTTGAAAGTTCACAGGCCGCAGGGATGGAGGGGGGCCAAATGGCTCGACAACATGGCTTCGGCCCGTGAAGCCCGTCACCATGAGAGGCTCCTGTTGTAGGGGTGGCCCCCACCTAAGCCCAGCCGGCCTGCTAAAAGGTTGTAAGGTCCAAAATGGGATATGTATAATGACGTAAATGCCCCTGAAAGGGATACTTGAGTGTAAGGGTATAATTGTAAAAGCACTCCCCATGTCGATATATATATAACACAGGCCACGGGGTAAACCCTAAGCACTTGCTCACCTAACTCTCCACTACCATACTCTCTCTCTGTTTGGTCTGTAACCACAACAAATACAATGCTCAGGGATTGGCCGCATGAAGTGCAGCATTCGCGTGCCTCTTTCTAAAGTAACCGATTGTGCTGTGAAGAACACCTTCCACGATAGTGACAAGGGGCTGAGAACGGAGGCCCTTGAGAACCCAATTGTACACCTCAGCAAGGTTAGTCGTCATTATGTCGTACCTTGCGCCGTCCGTGTCGTGCAACAGTGACCACTTCTCCAATGGTTCTCACTCGATCCACTGCAAGAAGCACTTGATATTTCCTAAGCTCCTCCTTCTTGGACCAATTGGGTTAGGCTCATCGAGTACTGGCAAGCATTCTGATTGTGCCGCCTCAGGCATGACCGGTCCCTTGCTCCTCTCGTCGACGTGCTTCCTGCTGTGCTCATCCAACAATGCCCACAAAGCATCAAATTTTCTCTGCTAGTTCTGCATAGCCAGCCTCTTGAATAGCTTCATCAACGATTGTTTTGGGAACTGTTTGAAAAAGTTCACCCCTAGGTGACGAATGCACCACCTGTTCCTCATGTCCGACCAAGAAAAGGGCTCCTCAGGGTCTTCCTGAAGTTCTCTTATAGCCTTTACAATCCCGACAAGTGCCAACAACTCCAACCCTGACATGTATGATAAACCACAACCAACTTTCATAATTCTCACTTTCCATGAATGCGATGGCCAGCGGCAATATTTGGTTGTTGCCGTCAACGCCTATAGCCATCAGGATTTGCCCCTTGTATTTGTCTATTAGAAAGGTCCCATCAACTAAGATTACTGGCAGCATGTGCCTGAATGCCTCGATGCAAGCACCAAATGCTAACAAGGCTCTCTACAACACCGCATATCCTGGTGGACATGTGGACAGCTTGTCCTGCACAGTGATATACGTGCCCGAGTTCCTGTCCTGCAACACCTTAAGCATACGAGGAAGATTGTCATACGCCGCCTCGAAAGGCCCAAAACGTTTTTTCAATGCCTTCTGCTTGGCACGCCATGCCTTCGTGTAGCTAATCTTGTACTTGAATTTGTTCTCGATAGCTACCACGATATACGTGGCCTCTATGTCTTTCTTCTCCACTATCTCTCCGTACATCAAATTGGCTATAAAGGCAGACGTTAGGTTACGATGACTCGCCAAAACACTGTTGAGAATGCAAGAGTGCGGCTCCACCTTCGACACTATCCAGTGAGTCTCATATTAGGTCTACGTGCGTGCACCCTCCAAGGATAACCAGCCTACTCGTACTTCATGGTGTATTGCTCCTAGCTAGATTTCATGACCCAAAAAGTCCACTGCATTGAAAGGGCCCACAGCTTGATGGCATCCTATAGCACTGCCTTTTCAGCAAACATAGAATGCAACCGAACCTCTATCTCATGATACTCCCACGTTGATTCATGCTCATCATGCGTGAAAACACCCTCAGCATTAAACCGGTTCCATTCGTGCAGAACAGGAGCTTCATCCTCATCCGAACTGTCTTCGTCGTTGTCCTGTACAGCTTCCTCTTCAGCCCATGCCGTCTGGTCATCACAGTCCATCTGCTGCACGATGTACTCAATATGCTCCCCTTCATTGGCTTGTCTTGTTCCCTCTGCATGGCTTGACCATTGTACCTCTCCCCCATGTACTACATCGGGTTCATCACGAGCAACTTGATCCTCTTCGCGAACATGCGGGCCGCCCGAGCTACTAGCACCTCCCGAAGCAAGGCTGTACACATGACCTTCCATAGCTTCTAATGAGCATGGTTGCACAAGCAGCACACACTCGTATTCATGGCACCGGCACCCTTGCATAAACCCCTTCCACGCAGCAGTGCGCAGCAATGTCCTCAACTCCCATCTGATGTCCATAGGAGACCAGCTCCAAAGCCCTTGCACGACGACGCTGCACACCTCGGAGTCCAATGAAAAACTCCGGGTAAGCCAATGCATCACATCTGAGATCCGAGAATTCTCTCCATCCAGTTGTACTAGAGTGGCTTACAGAAAACTGCTCAAATCTACACCATTCGAAGCTTCACGAACGGTTTCAACACCATAATTTACTCTCAATGTAGTGGCTATTGGCATTGCTGATGTCAGCCTGCATATATGTTTTAATTTTGCAACATGTCAAATTGCATCGCATAGTACCAAAGTACCGACGTACTGTAATTCACATTTCACCAATCATTCGCATGTCGTAACCCCCTACAATAAATGCGTACTATGAACTTCCTATCTTTTTCCAACATTTTTCTAACGTTTCTACATACGAATTAATTAAATTCTAACAAAACTATTTACTGCATTTTTTAATACGTATAAATTTAGCGGATGATTAATATGTACATTACGGTGACTAAATTTTCTAAAACTACAATTTTGTACGCATACAAATTTCGTAATGATGCTAATTTTCTAAAACTATGTTCCCTAATTTATACACAACTACACGCTTCTACGGCTGCTAATTTTCTAAAACTACATTTTAACTAAATTTTCTATACCAAAAATTTAACTATTTCTATCTACGTCTACAATTTTCTACTAACAATAACAATCATATACAATATTTCTATCTACATCAACACCTATTGTTGCATCTTCTCTCCTCTCTGTTTCTACGGCTGCTAATTTCCTATAACTACGTTAACTAAATTTTCTATACTAAAAATTGAACTACTTATATTTACATCTACAATTTTTACTAACACTAATAATAAATTAAAAATATACTACAAAAACAACATTACAAAAAAAATATCTGGATCTAGTTCTTCCTCTTCTCTCATCCCACTCCTCTTCTCCCTCTCCTCTCCTCTCCTCTTCTCCCTCTCTTCTTCCTCTCCTCTTCTCCCTCTCCTCTCCTCTTCTCCCTCTCCTTCCTCTCGTCTTCTCCTCTCTTTTCTCCTCCTCTTCGGCTGAACAAACGAAATGAACACAGTGATGCGTGGGGGCAGCGACGATCGAGTGCGTGGTGTTTTTAACCCCCCCCCCCCCCCCCCCGCGGTCGCCCAACCGTACGGCGATTGGAGCTCCAGTCGCCCGCCCGTTACGCGATAGCAATTATTCGCCCAACGGTTACCATATTGCCCACATGTCACCCCTCCCCCTCCCATTGGGCGATTGGCTCCAGTCCCCCCTGGTTGAGTGACTGGAGCCTATTTGTGTAACAAAATATTGCCGCGGGTATATTTCTGTAATTTTGAATAAAATATTAAATATTCGTACAAAAAATTCTTCTACATGCCGAGTTTCAAGGGAACGCCTAAGAAAACCGGTTATCACTGGTAACCAGCCAGTAACCGGTGCTAGCAAGAGTCCGATATTTTTCGGTAACCTGTTTTCAAATGCTTGGTGAGAGAGAAAAATATATATGTTCTAGGCGCTTCTGTTAAGTTGCATGCACGGACCGATTATACCTAGAAATTTAGCTGTTAGGGTTTGTGCGTTATGCTCGCTGTGTAGCAACTCTCACACACTAAGGTTTGGTCAAGCCTAAAATGTAGGTTAATTCTATATTGTGCTATCAAAGTGCGGCGTAGACTGGTCACAGCTAGCATCGCAGGGAAATATATAGTTCAAGGCGTGACAAGGGCGCAAGTGCAGTTCACAAACCTTGCAAGCATACCTTATATAGGCCTATACACATAAGAATTCACAAACGAACCTTTAAAATAAACATCTACATAAATATAAAAACGGGTTAGAAAAGACATCTAATTCAATTTGAGGGCCCTCACCAAAAAAATACTCCAAGGGCCAGAAATGAAATTCGGAGTTTCCGACAATAATCAATAATAAAGAAAATAAATCTAATAAATTCTCTCATTAATCATATGTAGATATTATAGCTGTTACGATTGTACAACAAATTATTATTACGTATATAGTTTCAAATTATAGATATGTATAGTAAAATACAACTATAAGTTCAAATCTAGCCGCACATAGTTTATGCAGGCAGTTCGGCTAGTTTTATGTAAACAAACCTCACATTTTTGTACATAATAATAGACCCCATGAGCACTGATTCAACTTTGATCAACAATTTCTATCTAAATTACATTGGAAGTTAGGATTCCCTTTTGCCACGCAAGCGTGGACCTAACTGGCAAAAATATATATCTGTACGTTGCTCCAATGGAACTTAAGTTTATTTCTGCACGACGCACATCCTTTTAATATGTATGACTTGTCGACCTGAGGTAGAGTCACAGATTAATTGAAATTTTTGGTGGTTGAGCTAGAGTACAAATTAAAGTTGAGCCACTTTTAATATTAAGATTGGGATGTACACAGAGTTTTCAGTTGAGCTTTAGTTAGAAGTAGTCCATTTCTATCCGGTGCGACTTTGGCCAAGTGTGAGGTATTCCAATTGCACCAATGCACTAGTATTCAAATTATACACTTGTTTGCGCCAAAGCCGATCGTTCGATGAGAAGCAGCACTTTCAAATCAAATGCATCATTGAGTTCTTTCCTCCTTTTATTTTTTGAGAGAGGAATTAACAATCGAATCGATCAGTTAGTGCAGCGCACGGAAAAGTACCAGAAGCACGCAATGAAATTGACCTAATCAAAGATCAGGCATTGTTGTCCAAGATTATTGGTTTGGCTGTTAGGTTTCTCCATCGACTTATTTGCTATGGTTCTCGCGTCAGGTACGTATCTAACGGCCCTACCTGTATATCCTATTTCGTTAAACCAAAGTGCTGCATCTTTTGATTACTCACGTATGTCAAAGGCCTAAAAAGTGCTTTTAGACTAGTGGCTTTTCTTTCCTTACGTACGAATTAAGGCCGTGTTTATTGGTCATATAGTACGTCACTACTACAGAAAAAGACATCATAGACGGTTTAAAAATATCATCACAGACGATTTTGTGAACCGTCTGAATTTATGGGTCAGTGATAATCGAAGGTTATCACAGACGATTTTCGAACCATCTGTGATTATCAGATATCACAGACGGTTTTTAGACGGTTTTTAGTTAAAAACCGTCTGTGATATTATTCTTTCCTACCCCTAAATCTATTCCTGTTTATTGGCTAGCCTCAGGAAATACTAGCCATGCCCTCTGAATCAAGCAAATCAACATGTACATGTATACATACAATTCACATCTCAATTCATTTCACAAACATAAAACATCCAATTCACCTCACTTCATTTCACAAACATAAAACATCCATTTCGCAAATCAATTCATTGAAATGAAATAAAATATCCATTAACATATACACAATTACAAAAGATCTACATTGCATTTGCACTTAGATGGTAACATTGCATTTTTTTATTGCTCTATCACTCCGGAATCGAGGTCTCGTGAAAGGAACAGATCCATAATCAACAAACTTGTCCGGCTGAACAAGCACTACTAGATTTTCGGCCTAATGCCACGAAAGAAATTGCAACGCCACCAATTTGGTTGTAATAGGTAGGATTTATTGCAACGTTTTTCCAAAACGGTGGCAATAGGTGGACGTTATTGCCACTATTATATTGCATTGCGATATTCGTGAATGTCGTTGCAATAGGTAGGTGTTATCGCAACCATTTTGAAAAAGTGTTGCAATAGGTTGGATATATTGCCACGACACTATTCTGTTGCATTAGTGTTGATTTTCGTTGCAATTATTTGCTCCTATTGCAACCATATATAATTTCGTTGCTATTGGGTGATACTATTGCCACGATGTTTTTTCGTTGGGATAATCTTCAACGGCGTTGCAGTAGGTAGTTGCGTATTGCAACGAAAAACTAAATCGATGCAATAACATATTTATATTGCTACGTGTAAATTTTGTTGCTATAGAGTAGTGTGTTTCGTTGCAATATGGTATTCTATTGCAACTCTTTTGATTCATGGGCTTTTGTTTAGCTATCCAGTCATAATGGTTCAGCTGACCATTGCAAAAGCGGTACAATAGCTTTGTGGGCATAGGGAGCCTGAAACCAAGATCATCCTCTGCTGATTTTATCTGAGCTTCGGAAACACCTTTACTAAGTTTTGAGTGCTTCAGGAAAGTTTTCAGACAACCAGCTTTTCAACGAACTCCAGAAATTTAATTGTTGGTCAGGTCCAGGGGCGGATCTACAGTAATTCATGGGTATTCAGCTGAATACCCAACATTTTTTGCAAAAAATCTGCTATATATTAGGTATATATATATATATATATATATATATATATATATATATATATGACATGCGTCATATTTACATACTTTTACCTGTCATTTTGCCCCATTATTTTTCGCATTTAGGACTATTTATCATCATTTACACATTTTTCCATATTTAATTGCTCGAAATGGACCATTTTACATTTTTTGTACCTTTCCGCAGACCGGCGCGATCTAGGCGCATAAACGACAAATCTGGACTGCTCCGTACAGTTGTACACGTCGTCATGAACGCGTGGGATGGTGCATGATTGCCATTCAAGTATTGCTTGTGCAGCCGACAAGTTCGTTGATTATGTATCCGTTCCTTTCGCGAGACCTCGATTCCGGAGTGATAAGAGCAATAAAAAATCATTGTGCGCAATGGAACTCTCCATCTGCTCTTATGACTTTAGTCCACAAAAAAAAGCGAACTCTCCTCGAATTTGTGCAAAGTCCGGCTGTTTCAATGCATATATAGAGATGGGCGCAGCCTGTCGATAGAAATATCAATGCACGTACATATATAACCTAACAAGTATGAAATAAATGTGGGAAGATTGACAAACCTTAGAATTGGTGATCTTCGAGGAATCGAGGAGTAGTCTCATATGGTGGCACACGTAGAATCCACACGTGTTGCCCGGCTGCTGCTGGTGGCACTGCAAAAAATAGAATGTGTTAAATCAAAAGGCATTACTGCTAAGTGTTGTATAGGATTAATTAATGTGTAGCTAGCGAATACCCAAAAATTGCGAGCATGTTTTAAGGGCTTGGCCCCTGTCGTCAAGCCACGTGTTTGTTGAACGTATGTGGCGAACGACCTTCGTTATTCGAAAAAGTTAGATTAGTCATTCGGAAGGAAAGAAAGAGTACAATGTACAATGTACTTACCTATCGAGTATTTGGGCGATAGCTGTGTACTTGGATTTGTTCTTACTTAGAGAATCAAGGTATATAGCCTTGTTCCATTTTGGTATAATTACAATTAAAATCCAATGGAAGTGCTCATTGTATGGCATAAGAACAAATTCCTTATCGCGGTGAGCCAGCAGTGTTGTTGTAATATAGTTCTCGACGAAGGATGCATCCTCGTTGATGGTATTAATGGCGACCAAGTGTGGGTCCAGGAAACCAATTGGTGATTTCGATGATCTAGCTTCGGTCAGCATTAATCTATATATATATATATATACACACACAGAAAAGCAACAAATTGTGACATATATCGGTATTACGTGAACAGAGACTGTGATTGTATAGACTTACAGCGTCCAGCATCGAACGAGTGAGGCGTCGAGAGCGTTGAGCGTGAAAAGACCAAATATATCGTCAAAGGTCGCCGGGAAGACACATTCCTGAACTTTGTGCAGGAAATGTTCCCGCTTGAATTTGACAGTGATACTTGAGCGCCGTTCTGCCTCTGGCCTATTGGACTGCTCCATATACCAAGCGTGTAATGTTTGGCAACCAAGTCCTAGGGTTAAGAGGTGCTCTTCCGAGAATATTATCGGCTCGCCTAGCACGAATTTGCAGGCCAATGGCAGGTACGGGATATCGTCATCATCCTTCATCTTTGATTTGCCCTGGCCACTGTCTCGACTGTAGATCAACTTTATGGTAGTCGACTGTAATGGTACAGACGGTGCAAGTTGCTTTGGCGAGAATAGCACCCATGGAGGTAGCACCGGTGCAGGTAACTCTGCTTCGCACTACCCTTGTGGAGATAGCAACAGTGCATTTAGCTCTGGTTCGCACTGCCCTTCTGGTCCGGCCACCGGTGAAGAAGCCTCCAGGGAGATGTCGCATTTGGGCCACTGGATGAATGTTCCAATGGCCTGCCCTAGAGTCACGATCTCGTCGTTGGGGACCTTCGGTAGCAGGACGACCTCAAAATTGGCATGCACACCATCCACATTAACTTTTGCGTAGCCTGGCGCTAAAGGTTGACCGTGCACCATGGCCCCGATACCAGACTGATATGCCTGGCCCCAAGCAGCGTACAAGGGAACGGAGGCACATCTCACTTGGAGCCTGCACTTCGTAGGCTCCTACATAACGATACAAAATTAGCTACTCCAATAGGCCTATCAATGGAGCAAGCATTCGAGAGATAATAATTATTACCTGGATGTTGTCCACAGGAAATCTGGCCTCGCTTTCTGTCGGATTGAACGCGCAACTACTCGGATGGTTGTGCGGGCTAGCTAGCATAGGAGCGGTGGCCTGCTGACTTTCTGTATGATCCACGAGGATAACATTATATGTTGGCAGTAGGCTGCATCATAGTATGCACTCACACTACTACAGAAAAGCCTAATACTAGACGGCAAATCACAGATGGTTTTGTCAAACCATCGGTGATTGACACTAACACAGACGGTTTTAATTTGGACACCGTCTGTGTTGATGGCGTCAGAGAAAATGAGTATCACAAACGGTTCTTACCGATGAACCGTCTGTGATATTTCAGTATCACAGACGGTTTTTTATTAAAAACCGTCTGTGATAAGCTGATTATCACAGATGGTTTGTATTAAAAACCGTCTGTGATGATCTCAGAATTGCGCTAGACATTTATTGCGCCGCTTAGAGCCGCATCTATCTTCATTTCAATCCAGATCTAGCCGGTGCTGCACTCTTTCGCTCAGGAGGCAAGCTAGGCGATTTCAGGCCAATTAATTTGGTGGGAGGAGGCAGAGGTTGAGCTTTGAAAATTCATACGTTCCTGGTTGCTCTAGATATGGTTAGTAATGAAATTTATTTTTCTTTGCATTACAATTTAGATCTAAGTTTCGATGAGTGTTATTGAAGATGGTTTGCATCTACTTGACCATACATGATCAGTTCTCGTCATGTGGGAGGCCAAAATTGTCAAAATTGTTGGTTATATACCTTCAGCGATCGCTGGGGAAATAGCTGTTGTACATGTTTATAATATGAATTAAGCTAGCAAAACCTCAATGCATGTGGTATATATGTAGTAATAATTAATTAATTTAATTTTTAATACTAAGTTTTAATATATATACATAACGTAGGACCGAAGCTGGATGTATGCCGCGAACCGTGTGAGTGAAGAGTACATTAATAGCATGTCTGCTTTTACAAGAGCTGCCGAGGAGGATATGTTGAATAAGGGGTGGAATATATGTATTGTCCATGCACTGATTGCGAGAATTTAAAGATATTTAAGAACCAAGGGCAAATTGAAGCGCACTTGATTCGGAGGGGTTTCAAAAAAGGTTATACGTGTTGGACCAGTTATGGCGAAGTCAACGATCATATGCCACCGGATGACATCGCTGGTGAAGTGAATGATATGCCGCCGGATGACATCGCCGGTGAAGTGAATGACATGCCGCTGGATGATGTCGATTGTTGTTCGGATTCGGATAGGTTGCACGATGACAATCTGGATCAGATGCTTCGCGATGTAGAAGAGAACTATTATGAGAGAGAGTATGTTAAATTCCGGGGCTTGATGGAGGACTCGGAGAAACCTTTGTTCACGTGCTGCAGGTCAAAGTACACAAGGTTGTCGGCCATACTTGAACTGTTGAAATTGAAGGCAAGCAACAGTTGGTCCGACAAGAGTTTCACGGCGCTGCTAGGTGTTTTAGCGGACATGCTTCCGGAGGGAAATGAGTTGCCTAAATCCACGTATAAAGCCAAGAAGGTTCTTTGTCTATTGGGAATGGAAGTAGAAAGAATACATGCATGTCCGAACGACTGTATCCTCTACCATAAAGAGTATGCAAACATGCATATATGTCTGGTGTGCAACGCATCCCAATACAAATGTAACAATCAATCAGATGACGGCGAGGGAACAGAGGTGAAGAAAGGACCTCCTGCTAAGGTGGCATGATATTTTCCTATAATTCCCCGTTTGAAAAAGTTTTTTGCAAATCCAAAGGAGGCAAAACTGCTGCGTTGGCACTCGGAGAAGCGCAAGAAGGATGGAATGCATGGTGTCAAAGTTCCGTCTAGTTACTCCGGCAACGTGAAGAAACTTGTTTCGATGCAAGATTTGAAGTTAAATGGCATGAAGTCTCATGATTGTCATGTGCTGATGACACAGATGCTCCCTATTGCAATTAGAAATATTTTGCCGATCAAAGTCCGAGAGACAATTATGAGGCTATGTTATTTCTTTAACATAATTGCTCAGAAGGTCATCGATCCCAAAGGACTAGATGCTCTGCAGGACGAGGTGGTAATGACTCTATGTCATCCTGAAATGTATTTTCCTCCTTCGTTTTTTGATATCATGGTCCATCTCATTGTTCACGTTGTGTGGGAGATAAAAATGTGTGGGCCCATATTCCTACGTAGCATATACCCATTTGAGAGGTTCATGGAAATTCTCAATTCCTACGTACGGAATCGATCTCGGCCGGAGGGCAGCATTGTCGAAGGTTACGCAAGCGAAGAGGTCATTGAGTTTTGTGTCGATTATATGGCTCAGATTTAACCAATAGGTGTGCCACAATCTCTTCAAGAGGGGAGGCTGAAAGGTATCGGAACTATAGGAAGGAAAGCAATCACTGCAGATATGGACGCGTATACTCAAACCCATTTCACGGTCTTTCAACACATGACTGAAGTGGCGTCTTATGTTGACCAGCACAAGTATGTGCTTCGGCAACAGAATCCGGAGCGGCCGGATATTTGGATCATGAGGCAACACAACAGTCGGTTCAACCAATAGTTGAAGGAGCAAATCGCTAGGAGCTCGCCAAGTGAGATGCTGACATGGTTGGCAAAAGGGCCAATATTTACAGTTGTGACATGGCAAGGATATGACATAAATGGGTACACATTCTATACACAGTCTCAGGATGTAAAGAGCACTAACCAGAACAGCGGTTTCCGCATAGATGCGTTCAGTACCGATGGTTGAGAAGCTTGTACTATGGGTTCATAGAAGAGATTTGGGAGCTCGACTACGTGGTTTTTAAGATCCCCTTATTTTGCTGTCATTGGGTGCATCTCCCACAGGTGAAGGTTGACAAGTACGGTATCACTACTGCCATTCGTACTGCCAACCAAGTTGTTCAAGTTTTCTATGTAACCGACCTAGCAAATAAGAAACGCCATATAGTTCTTCATGGAAAAAGGAGAATTGTCGGAGTAGAGAATGTAGTGGACGAGAAAGAATACAATCAATTTGATGAGTTACCTCCTTTTGGAAATGGCATAAAGGTCGATGACGAACAACGTGATGAAACTAGTTACGTACACATTGATCATCATGAAGGTCTAATTTTTAAAGGAAATAAGCAAGTGGAATGAGAATGTGCGACATATATATGGGCATTTGCATTTATGTATATAACAATGCATGTATGTGATGTATATGTGAATTCGCATTTATGTATACAACAATGCATGTGTGTGATGTATTTGTAAATTTGCATTTACATATATGTGAAAATGTGTGATATATAGGTGAATTTTGAGAATAAGTCCTACAAATGTATCTCTATGTTCATTGGGCTGTTGTAGAGAAATGCACTGTGTGAGGTCTTATTGAATGCTGCTTGGTGTTTAGGTCTTATTGAATGCAGGTTGGTGTTTATATTAATAAGGCTTATCACAGACGGTTCTCAGTTTAGAACCGTCTATGATATCAATATCACAGACGGTTCTAAGTTGAGAGCTGTCTGTGACGGTTCTTAAATAAAACCGTTTGTAATAAGACATTATATATAACCCCCCGCTAGGGTTTTGTACGTACTGCAGTTATTAGCAAACCAACACTTAGTCGCTCTAGCTAGATCCCGATCGAGCCCATCGCCGCCGCCGTCCCCCAAGGCCGTCGCCGTCCCCCGAGCCCGTCGCTGGCCGCCTCTGTCGAGCCCCCGAGCCCGTCGCCGTCCCCCCGAGGCTGTCGCCGTCCTCCCCCCTCGGGCCCGTTGTCGCCACCGTCCCCCCGAGGTAACCCTAGGCACCACGGTGCATGACCATGACATTCGGCTTCCTGTGATGGTTGCAGATATTGGTTCTCGATTGTGAACTTAGTGATTTATGGTTCGACTTCATGCGGTTGTGGCACTTTTATGTACTTTTATTAGGTTTCTCTTGTTTCTTTGGCATCATGGAGTTGCGTGTAGTATGTACATGTATAAAGTTAAGATTTGGGAGATTCTAGGTGTCTACACTGCTAGCCGTGTTGAATTTGAATGGGTGCCTGCCGTGGGACTTGGGAATTGCATAAAGTATGTTTTATTTTTAGTTTACAAATGCTTGTAGATCTTGTTTCGAAAAAAAAGAACTTTGTAAATGCCATGGAAATAGAACTGCTTGGTTCCACTGGTGATAATCAGGGTTACTTTGCCAATTTAAGACACTGAGATTAGTTGCCAATCTAGTGCCCACTACTGAATTTCATGTGAGTGTAAAGGTCTGAGCTTTAGTATTTTCTTTATCTCTATGAAGACTAATATAATACTTAAGGTAATACATTTGATAAAGCTTTAGTATCCTGCAAACTATTTAATTATATTCCTTGAGTGTGTCCATTGTAAAGTTGGAACTTTGTCACCTTCCGGCTTCTGAATGTTCAATAAGGACTGTTGGACCGTGTTCATTGCAAAATTGGATTTCTTTCTGTCTAGGAGTTGTTCAATTCTTTTTATTTATTGGTATAATGGTCATATGATGTCTACTTACCAAGGCATGGTCATATGAATATATGTATGCATATACTGTTATGTATGTGCTTATACCGTACTATTTACGTATATGCTACATTGTGCTTACTTTTCATATATGAGAAGGCCAACATGTCATCCGCGCATTCTTGAAAATCATCGCCGGATGCGTCCACTCCAAAATCAAAACGCCAAAGAAGAGGGCTATCGAAAAAGCCTAAGGGCCGATTTACCATCACAGAGGTCGATGGATCTGAGACCCCTCTCCTTCCTTGCCAAGCAGTATGCGCATTCCGAAGAATGATCAGAATAGTTGCACGAGAACAAATTGAGATCACATTCGATTCGTGGAAGAGCATGCCTGGGACTCGGAAACCTGAGCTGCTGACAGAAATTTTGGCATTGTTCGAGATCCCAGAAGAATACCAAGACGCCGTGCAATGACAAGCCTTGCTAGCGGCGTGCAAAGCATGGAAGAACTTCTAGAGCACGCTTATCAAGGACTACGTGGAGAAGGACGAAATGCCCTTTCATAAATACCCATTCCTGGAACCACAATGGGAAGAGTTCAAGGCGACGAAGACAACCGAAGATTTCAAAAGTACAAGCGCGGCGCACAAGGCCCTCCAGGCAAAACACACACACCCCCACAGACTTGGCACAGCTGGGAATGCGGGTAAAATCCCGCAGTGGAGGAGGGAGCACGAACAGGTAGTCCTGCAGGACACCGCCCCGCCATTTGCCAATATCCTGGATGACCGCGCTCGAAATTGGATTAGAGCAAGGTCATCTACAACGACATCGGGGGACGTCTCCTTTCGAAACCCTGCAGACCAGCAAGTGTCCCAATGCCTGGTAAGATATCGATCGAACTTCGTAGGAAGTGAAATGATATGTCATGCTCTTGTAGGAAGCGCTGAGTGTTGAATCTTCTCAGGGATCATTCCAGGGAACAAGGGAGAAAGATATACTCTCCACGGCCCTGGGAAGAAAGGAGCACCTGGGTCGTACGAGAGGCCTTGGGCTTTACGTCCCTTGGAAACATAATTTCCAAGATGACTCCGAAATGTATTGGCGTAGGAAGAGAACCAAAACCGAGCGTGAGGCACGGCTATGAGAAGAGATCAAGGCATCTCTTAGAGAGGAGCTGGCTGATTATGTCAGAGATGAGATGAGGAGATTTACAGAAAATCAGCAGGCCGCCACTCCTGTGCTAGCTGGCCCGCACAACCGTCCGAGTAGTTGCGCGTCCAATCTGATGGAAAGCGAGGCCAGATTTCCTGTGGACGACATCCTGGTAATAATTATTATCTCTCGAATGCTTGATCCATTGATAGGCCTATTGCAGTAGCTAATTTTGTATCGTAACGTAGGAGCCTACGAAGTGCAGGCTCCAAGTGAGATATGTCTCCGTTCCCTTGTACACTGCTTGGGGCCAGGCATATCCGTCTGCTGACGGGGCCATGGTGCACCGTACACCTATAGCACCAGGCTTCGCAAAAGTTAATGTGGATGGTGTGCATGTCAATTTTGAGGTCGTCCCGCTACCAAAGCCCCCAACGACGAGATCGTGACTCTAGGGCAGGCCATTGGAACATTCATCCAGTGGCCCAAAAGCGACATCTCCCTGGAGGCTTCTTCACTGGTGACAGGACCACAAGGGCAGTGCGAACCAGAGCTACATGCACTGGTGCTATCTCCACAAGACTTATCTCCACCACGGCTACCTGCACCGGTGCAATCTCCACAGGTGCTATTCTCGCCAAAGCAACTTGCACCGGTGCTACCTTTACAGTCGACAAGTTTCCATCCAAGTATTGCTTGTGCAGCCTGACAAGTTCGTTGATTATGGATCTGTTCCTTTCGCGAGACCTCGATTCCAGAGTGATAGAGCAATAAAAAAATCATATATTACCATCTAAGTGCAAATGCAATGTAGATCTTTTGTAATTGTGTATTTGTTAATGGATATTTTATTTCGTCTCAATTAATTGATTTGCGAAATGGATGTTTTATGTTTGTGAAATGAAGTGTGATGTGAATTGGATGTTTTATGTTTGTAAAATGAATTGAGATGTGAATTATATGTATACATGTACATGTTGATCTGCTTGTTTCAGAGGGCATGGCTAGCATTTCCTGAGGCTAGCCAAAAAACAGATTAGATTTAGGGGTAGAAAAGAATATCACAGACGGTTTGTAACTAAAAACCGTCTGTGATAGATGATAATCACAGACGGTTTGTAAGTAAAAACCATCTGTGATAGGTGATAATCATAGACGGTTTTTACTTACAAACCGTCTATGATTATCAGCTATCACAGACGGTTTTTAGTTATAAACCGTCTGTGATATTTACACCACAGACGGTTCGAAAACCATCTGTGATAACCTTCGATTATCACTGACTCATAAATTCAGACGGTTCAGAAAACCGTCTGTGATGACGTTTCTGAACCGTCTGTAATACGGTTTTCTGTAGTAGTGCCAATCCCTACATGATGAGCTCGTAGGTCATGGTTTCTTGTAAAGTTACTTTAGGTAAACTATGCTGTATATTGAGAGACCATGTGTGGTGCTATTGGTTATTTTATGATGAACAATTAGCATATTTATTGAGTTGGATTTTGATTCCACAAAAGGATCATCTATTTTTAGTATTTTTGGCATTTGGCAGTATGACCAATTTGGGGAACCAATCAGACCACTGGACAAAGGTGGTCTAACTGATTTGGGGAACTGGTTTGACCGCTAGACATGGGTGGTCTGACCGATTTGGGAAACCGGTCAGACCATTGGACATGGGTGGTCTGACCAATTTAGTGTGCCAGTTAGACCTCTAGGAGTGTGGGAGTCTAATCGGCTTGGTAAGAGCGGTCAGACTAAGCCAAAATCTTTTTGTGGTATTTTGGATTTCTTGGACCAAACAAATGTGAGGGATTGTTTGGTGGTGAGTTTACACTACATTTTACTAAAAATAAAGTTGTGAGGCGAAATTAGATAGAGTTTTCCCGAAATTTTCAAAGAGTGCCTGTTTGAGGACTTTGCTAGCTGAAGGTAGTATTCTGATCGGCCACACCATGGCAATCAGACCGGTGCAGTCTGACTAGCATGGTAGTAGACCGGTAGGGATTTGGAATTCTGGAAATTAGGTGATTTTGGAAGACTTGATCTTGGGATGATCTTGGTTCCTGGATCATGATTGAATTGCATTGCATGATTCATTGGTTTCACTAACATAAGTCAAGTGCATGGAAATTGATATTGGTATGGTTGTTTGATTTTTGGATGTGTAGGTAGCTTGAAGGACGTAGCGGTCGGTGGCGATGGACCAGGACTATGCGGGGGAGTTGAGGTCCAAAGTGGTCATGCAAGTTTGGGTGAGGCTATATGGCTCAATTTAGAGCACAAAGAAGACAAAGATAATGGCAAGATGAGTTGGTGTATGTTATGCACCAAGTGATGAGACCAATGTATGTAGAGGTGGTTCAAGGGAAACCGAATGCATGAAGATGTGAAGGCTAATCATTGGGCACTACAGGTAATGAGTCAAAGCATGCGGAGATGTCTTGAGGTGAAGGCAAAGACAGAGTCAAGGGAAAGTGCTTGGAAGATTCATCGGGGGTATTTTGGTGACTTGATCAAAACCGCGGTGCGAGGAGGCATAAAGGTGAAGTGGTTTAGGTCAAGGAGAGCTAAAATTGCATCTAGATCGATCCCTAAGGCGTTAGTGGGTTGAGTCTTGTAAGCTCTTTGAAAAACATATTTGGGATGTGTAAAACCTGTATTAGTTGGGGTTGACAGGTTTCCTTGGTTTCTTAATGGGTTGGACCATTAAGGGCATGTGTGATGGTAATTTAGTGGGGAGGAGAGAAGGTGTCTACATCAAGGATTCTAGGGTTAAGGTTTCATCCTTCACCTTGGTCTCCTTCCATGGTTGCTGGAGAGAAAGTTTGAGAGATGGTAAGAGTGGTGCTGTGACTGCACCATGTAAATATCCATGATCTTATAAACATCTTCCTTTATTGAATCAATACAAGCTTTATCTCAAATCAAGTTCTTGTTTGTGTTCTTGCTTTGATTTGGTTGTTCTTGAGCTTAATCTATGATTTCTTGTTCCTGTTTATTCTAGCTTGATTCCATGCTTGATCTATCTTGCTACGACATGTGAGAATAGATCTGGAAGTCCTCATGCCCTAGATCCTCATGAGCCAGAAGTTATTTATGATTTAGGGTTTTGTGATATTCTTATAATCTAGGTTCGATTCTCTTCGATTCAGAGAACTTGAGTCCAAGAACCTCTGGTTCTAGGTTGGTTTAGGTTTCTGATGGTTTGAATAAGTCTCACACAAAATTTGAAACTGTTTGGAGAAGAATTGGCAAAGTTCTTGATATTTGAGCTTTTGTCCCAGGAGGTTTTCATATGGGGAATAGGGGACCGGTCAATCCAACCCTACTCCACCAGTCAGACCGGCGTCTTGCTGGCGGTCAGACCCACTGGCCTACAATCTGATCAACCTCAACCTAAAGAGCTTTTTTCCCTCAAATTTCCTGCTTTGTCTTACCTAATTTGAGTGATGTAATGTAATCTAACTGTCATAGTCATTTAGAGAAGATTTGAATACCAAAGAGGAAAAATGTTTCGGAAATCATTCACCCCTCTGATTACCTGCATTGGTCCTACCTATATGTTAATAACTAGTATCGTCGAGTGATCCATACAACCAATCATTATAACTAGAGATCAACGGTACAATTGGACGATGCAAAACTAGAACAAATAGACGCAAGAAGTGAGAGAGAGAGAGAGAGCGCAATTCGTCGATTATTTGTTCCAATGACTTCTTGGTACCTAATACATGAGCCTCTCCCCTACTGTGAATTTGGTACGCGTCATATGTCCTATGGGGGTCGGTTGTATCACAGTATATATCAACAAGAATAAACCTTTTTCTGGGGTGAAGTGTGTGAATGAAAATCTAGAGGCGAAATGCATGCATGTGTTGAAACCCACGGATGAAACCAATAATCAATGAGTGGAGAACAAATCAAATCAAAGAAATGCTTTTGAGTCTTATAACATGAAGAAGTAGGTTAAGGTTTGCAATGCGCGATGAGTTGCAAAAGTGTGTTGATGACTGTGGATTACGTTGGACAAATGAAGCAAAGAACTGGATTGCGTTGGATATGGTCCTGTTTGGATCCCTTGGGCTAACAACTAGTTGCTAAACTTTAGCCCTTGAGGATCCAAACAGGAGGGCTAATGGGTGGGCTAAAGTTTAGCCAAAGCCCCAACTAGTTGTTAGCCAACTAGTCCATCAAACCCAGCTAATGAGGGCTAAAGGACCAGCCGGATGAAAAAAAGACGTTGATACCCACGCCAACCCTCCCAGACCACCATGTATAGGGGTATAACAGACTTTGCACTGAGATAGTAGCACTTATTAGTCCTTGGATCCAAACAGGACTAGGCTAATCTTTAGCCAGCTAACTACTAGTCAACTAACAACTAGTCCTAGCTAACAACTAGTCCTAATCCATCCAAACAGGCCCATATATCTCCTCTGATCTTGTGTTGACTTTCTTACGCATAACTTCCAAGTTCCAACACAGCTCATGCACGCAGCCAACATGAAGTGCAAATCGTGTCACGCCGAAGCATCCAGAAACACACTTTTAACTAAATTATTAAGTACTTCCCCAGTCAAAACTTAAGTGAAATTCTGGAAAGTGCATGCATGTTATCAAACTAAATCTTTGATCAACAATATAATATTTAGACAGATTATGTGAGAACGATATCAGTAGATTTGTCTTTAAAAATACTTTCGTAACATTATAATCGTATTAGACTTTACTAATTAAGTGCTCTCTCCAATTACAAATATATATTATTTTAAGATATGTGTAGTCAAACTTTCGAAACTTTGACTATCAATATATTTCTAAAATTTTAGATTAGATATATAAAAATCATATGTATAGATTTATCTTAAAATATACTTTTATAATATTATAATTTTATTTAATTTTATAGATTTATTACAATATAAATTAGTGGTCAAAAGTTATGTTTTGGATTCCTGTTAATATCTAAAATGATATGTATTTATGACCAGGGAAAGTATACTACGATGACGGAAATTGCTGTGTTATGTTATGTTTTATACACCACACAAATGTCCAGTAGGTCAATTATTTGCGACCGAAGGTAATACTACAACAAAATGAATATATTAAGACGTTTTGTTTAAGACGCTTTGAATCATGTCTCTCTTTTTAGAACCACAATTGAAATAGAGACGCGGTTTGAGACGCTCTAAAGGATTGCACGCTATTAAATTCTATTAAAACGGCTGTTGAGACGTTTTGGAGTACGTCTCATGTATAGAGACGAAAATTTAGATGTCTTATTTATCATTTGAGACGTCTTATCTATTATCTCCATATAAGAATATTAAAAAAATGGTGTAAGTAACGGTATATATATAAAACATAAAAAAATATCAATCTCAAAGTTCGAACTCACAACCTGAGACTTTTCTTTCGCTTTTGTCCAGTGGCTGAAAACATAAAAAATATCAATCCCAGGGTTCGAACTCTCAAACTAAGGTTTAGAATGTTCACGTATTAACAGGGGCGGAATTGGGCCCCTGGGAAGGTGGGCTTTAGCCCGGGGTATAAAAATGTATGTAGTATATAGCTGACATGCGTCATTTTTGCATATATTTACTCGTTATTTTACCCTCATATTCTTCGCATTTTGGGACCATTTATCATCATTTACATGCTTTTCCATATTTAATTGCTCGAAATGGACCTTTTTACATTTTGCATTATTTTTCTGCAGGCCGGCGCGATCGAGGTGCATAAATGACAAATCTGGACTTTCGGGACTGCTCCATACAAATGTGCGCATCGTCACGGACGCGTAGGATCAAACCACGCTGAAATCGGACTCCCGGAGGGCAAGAACATAAGAAATAAAATAGGGGAAGGACTGGATTGTGAATGCCAGAAAAATATGTGGACTAAATTGCAAATTACCGAAATCCCCATTCCATCAAAAACCCTAGCCGCCGCCTGGAATTAATTGAGCCTGGTCTTCTTGATTCTCTCGGCCTCCCCTTTGCTCCTCTTACTCCCCTCTTCTTCTCCACCCACGGCGCCGGCGAGGTCGGGCCATACCTCGCCGGCGGCCACGTTCCCTACTGCGCCACCATCACCTCATCCGCAAGCACCACGGCCGCCAGCCCCTTCCTCTCCTCCCTCGGCACCGCTGCCCGCTTCTTCATCCTCCTCCGCACCCCGGCGCCGCCTTCGCCCGTCCGCATCCACCGCTCCTTCTCCACATCCGGCGCGCCACCGCTCACCTCCCCTCACCAGGCCGCCGCTTCTCCTCTTTTCTCCCATCACCCTTCTCATCTCCGGCCGACATATCTAGATCCCGCGCCGCCTACTCCATTAGCGCCGCCTCCCTTCTCTGCCACTCGCCACCGCCGCTTCTCACCGTCGGTTCCCCCACTTTGCCTCACCTCTACGCCGCCGCTCATCTCACTTACGGCCGCCGCCCTCCATCTCTCCTTGGCCCCCCTATTGCTTCTTCTCCCTCCTATCTTCCACCACCGGTCAATTACCTCACTTCCGGCCGCCAATCGCTCGACCGGCCACTCTCCTCTTCATCGCCAGCGTCTCCACCAAGCATCGGCTCAGACGACCTCGACGTTGTTGCCAGCCACAGCGCCGCCCCTGTCTCCGCAACCACTTCATCGACGCCGGCGACTTCTTCAACTTCTTCACCCGCCACATCGCCTCCACTGCTCCCTCCGTGCGCCGACACCGACGGCGACCCATTCACCGACCGCCACCTCTTCACCACTGTCGAGCGCCGCTCCTCTGCTTCCTCTACGGGACCGCCGACAACTCCCCTCGGTCTAGCTCAATTCTTCTCCCTCTCTCTTTGTTGTTCATCATACATTGCTCAAATTAACTGCGAATTGATTACTGTGATGGATGTGAACTGTGATGGATCCTACCAGAAATATTTGTGTCTTGTTACTCATATAATATCTATTGCTTCAAGTAAAAAAGCCTAAACGTTCTACTCGCTAGGTATGCCACTTCTAGTTTAATTAACTGAACTTGTACCGTAATATTTTTGATGATTGCTCATATCTGATATTTTGTTGTTAATATTGCTATGTTTGCAGGATATGGAGGACTATGAAAAGAAATGCAGAGTGGAAGATATGATGCACAATTTTCTGATTGAAGAAATAGACCTGATGAGTTAAACTGAATTAAACCAAAAGCCAGAAGATCCAGCCGTGTCAAACGCCCCCAAAGCGAAAAGCTTTAACTGAATTAAACACTCTCAGTTTTAGCCATTTCTGCTTACAGCCACTATTATTCCAAAGCCAAAAGTTTCAACCAAAAGCCAGAAGATCCAGCCGTGTCAAACGCCCCCAAATACTCCTTATTAACGAATATAGTGTATAGTGTTTTGTCTTTAAGTCTTAACGAAAGGAAACTAGCTACCCTGCTCCTCAACAAAAATTAATGCACAACTTGATCATGTATATGTAACTATGTTCATAGCTATTAACCATTTTTCTTTTGTAAAGAACTCATCTAATTATAAGAATCAGCAAGAACTTCAATCACCAAAATTTATATGACGAATAAACATAAACGACAATTAGTTATTGAAAGGATGAGAGGGAGATAGGAAAGCATATGTATGTAAAAAACATAAACGCACTACTTCGTTTTAGGCGCCAAAGAGATACAATTTTCCCCAAATTACTCTCTTCGTGTTTGGGTACATGTAGTCAAACTTTCTAAATTTTAGATATCGATATCTTTTCAATATTTAGGTCGAACGCATGAAATCAATGCATGTAAATTTCTCTCAAAAAGAACTTTCATAATAGTATAATTTTATTAGGTTTTATAAATTCATTACAATGAAAATTAGTGTTCAAAGTTACGTATGATTACTTTGAAAATAAATTTAATTGATAATATGATATCTTGAAAATGGTGATAGTATGATATCTTGAAAACGGTGACAATTCTTAATGAATAAATAACAAAAAATATATCATTATAAATACATACCGGGATAATCATAGACGATTTTTAGTACAAAACCGTCTGTGATATCGCATAATCACAGACGGTTCAAAAACCGTCTGTGATAACTTGGATTATCACTGACCCATAATTTCAGACGGTTCAGAAAACCGTCTGTGATGACGTTTCTGAACCGTCTGTAATGTGGATTTCTGTAGTAGTGAGACTTTTTTATGTACAACAATATTTTTATGCCATAACCTTGGTTCTGTGACAAAATTCAGCCTTTTGTGATGTTTTTTGCATCATGATAGAACAATGAATTTGTTGTAGTTAAGGACTGCCCCGATGTCCAAAACGACAAATCTTTTGTGACTGAAGGAGCACAAATCTAAGTATTCCTGAGCGAGGGAGAGAGAGCAAGAGAAATGGGTGACCTTTTCTTTTAGAGAGAGAGAGAGAGAGAGAGAGAGAGAGCATACATGCAAGAGAAGGGAGAGAGACTTTTTTTAGAGAGTGAGTAGGGAGAGAGAAACGTACAGATGAAATGGAGCTCTTGCTAGAGATAACGAACCATAACTGCCTCCCTGGCGAAGCCTACGTCGCCTAGTTGCGTCTCTAGTCTCTACCCAAATGACCGGTAAGATCAGTGCGATCTTACGCTACCATCCATATATCAACATGGCTATAAAAAACTCCAACACTGGGATTATAAATGGACGTACGAACTAGCTCTTGTTCATCATCTGCAGATCCCACTAGCGATAGATAGCCATAGCTGTAGTTTGCAAAGAAGCTAACTAGCTAGCTAGCGAGGCAGACAGATCAACCATGAAGCTAGCCCTGTGCTTGTGCATCTGCGTCGTCCTCGTCGTCGCCTCGTCTCCGGTCCCGCTCTCCGACCGCCCCCCGCTGAGCCGGCGTTGGCTGCAGGACGCCGTGGTTATCGGCGGCAACCTGACAGCGAGCACGACCGTGACGTGGCTGCGTGAGACACCGGAGATAGGGTACGATGGGTCCAAGAGGCTCAGCCCCGGTGGGCCTAACCCACAGCATCACTGATCTGATCGTCAGCTGCCGCCTCGCTTGTGGTAGTCACTGATGGATACTCGTAACCATTTCTCTTCATACCGGATTTTCCATCCCTAATTTCTGACATCGGCCAAGTGCCGGTCCGGAATTAATGTTGTCCAGTGTGAGTCTAATAATTAATGTTGTCTTGTGTCAGTCTAATATAAACGTGATGTGATCCATTTTAATTTCTTCACTTTCATGTTTTTGCGGATGTTGATTTGCGCTAGACTGAGGTCTTGAATAATATAATGAATCATGCAAATCTATATCGCCGCAATTTTTCTCAGAGTTTTACATGTTGTAAGTTATAACGCGCATGCGCCCGAGTAATAATAGTCAAGTGCCAAAGACTAAAAGTCAGCGTCCTCTTGCAATTCTTTCTCGAATTATGTGACTTTTATTTTGATATCACTGATTGGTGGTAATAGGGATGCAAACGGATCGAATACGGACGGATAATGTCTCTACTATATTTTTTCATATTTTTCTCGGATACAGATACGAATACGGATAACTCGGATACGAATACAAATACGAATAATATTGAATACAGATACGGAGCAAATACGAATCCAAACGAATACGTTCACAAATATTTATCGGAATATGAAAACACTTTAAACTATACATCCAAAATCAATGAAAATACAAAATAGTTTATCTTATCAAAACATTAATGAAATCTAAACAAGCATAAGTATTTTTATTCACAATAGTCATACCATTGTACGGATTTTAAATCTTCAAATGGCAGTTAATTTTTTTAAAATCCTAAATAATTCTTAATGGATTCCTAACGTTTACATGTGACTAACAAATTAATTAAGAATTTAAATTTGCATCAGAATGATTTAAACGGCAGTACATCAATTTAATCGGTACAAATTTTAATGTACCGATAATACTAAATATATTTTTAATAAATACAAATATTTGCTAGTGGGCTGGTGGCAGGGGAGATGAGAGAGGCTGGCTTGGGCTGAGCAATGTTTGGTTGAAATCTCAGATATCCGGTCCGTATTCGCCGGATATTAGGCCTACTTATTCGTATTCATTTCCGATAAAAAAAATCCGTATTTGTTTCCGATCCGAGAATTATCCGAAGAAAATACGATCTGACATAATCCGTATTCATTTTTATCGATCGGTCGGAAACTATCTGATCCGTTTTCACTCCTAGATGGTAACCCCCACCAAATAAGCATATCGTGTTCTTCTTCTTAGTGATATGTTTACATGTTCTTGGAGCTCTTTTTTTTCTTTAAGAAAAAATAAGGTGCGATGACTGTTGGACCACCAAGGATGCATACTTTTTAATGAAAATTGAAAGGCATCTTATGTTTAAGAGGAAAAGGCATATCTGACTGTCCGTCTCTCGCTTTCGAGTACAGGATCGTGCAGAAAATATAAGTAGAAAAAAAAGGAGAAGAACACCCAAACGATCTGCATGTTATCACAAGAAATATTAAGAAACGTCAGCATGCATGTCATCCGGTCGCGCGCGGAACCGGTTCTCTGCTTCCCCATTGGTGATGGCAAGGTACTGGGTTCCATCTTCCGGTGTCAATCTGCCTGCCCCGTCCTTAAGCAGCAAGTCCTTTCTGACGTCAGAATATATATTCTGTCACTGACTATAAACTGAAACAGTAACAAATACTCTCTCGGTTTCATTGTATTTGTTTATAGCCCACCATGTGCAGGCTAAGGAAACACTGACATGCATACTCGTATTAAATAACATACCACAAAAACTTAATTTCTTTCAAAGCATTTAAGTATGCTCTTAACTCTCTCAACGGACAAATATTTTGAAACTAATGCTCTTGAGGCCATGGACAAATACACACATATATACACATATACACACACATCGATGCATTTTCGAATTAATGAATGTTAACGGTTTTGTCTGATATATTATACATCATTGCACTTGCATGTATCTAAAAACAATCAAAAGCCAGGGAGGCTTGGTACCCAGCCACCATAGTATCCCATTTCAGTGTCACACACACACACACACAGATATATATATATATATATATATATATATATATATATATATATATATATATATATATATATATATATATATATATATATATATATATATATATATATCTGAAGCCACTTTTTTACTACCGCGGGAGTAGTTACTCCCTATGTCTTATCTCACAACGTAGCGAGTATCTCGTATAACAGAGGGTATGTACATGTAGTATACGAGTATATTAAACCATCTAAGTGGTATATATATATATATATACTTCTTTTTATATGCGTATATAAAGATATTTACAAAATACAAAAAAAATTATATACTCTCTTTCATTTTTTATATGGTTTACATTAGAGCATCTTATAATTAGTATATGAGTATACTCAAAGTAATAAAGGAGTATGTCAAATTCGTATAAATGGTATATTATAAGTGGAAGTAACTATATATGAGAGTAGAATGTATTTTCTCTCTCTTTCTCTTTATATATATATATATATATATATATATATATATATATATATATATATATATATATATATATATATATATATATATATATATATATATATATATATATATATATATATATAGTACGTCATTGTTCATGGCATGTAACAACCTGCCGCTCAGGTGACAGGCCATGTGTTGCTTATGACGAGGTCTTCAAAACAAGACTAATATTACATATCTTTTCAACAATATTTTCTGTAGTGGCTCATTTTGATTTGTTATGTAAGGTTGTTGTCTCCATGGCGTGTATGATTTCTTCCTTAGTATGTTTTACTTGTTTTACCAAGAGTTTGACTTGTTTCCTAGTTTTTAGATGGTGTTTTGGTAGTTCATTTGTCCATGGAACGCACTAATGGAACTACCCTACAAATTTTTAACAAAATTTTAGATATTACATTTCATAAACATGGATGTTCCACTGTTACCTTTAGTTTGTTCCGCTAATATTTTTAATTTGTTATGTAATATATGTCATCTTGTTTTGTAGATCTCGTCTAAGGAACACAATAGTTTAAACAAATTCTGGGTTTAAAAGGATGTGTTGATTTGAATTTGAGAAACATAAAGAAAAGTTATCTAAAAATTCATGCATGATTAAAGTCAGAGGTGGGCGGCACCTGTTTATGCGCCGCGCGCAGTGTACATCACCCTCCTAGTGCGCATGGCACGAAGTTGTACACATCCATGCTCGCAAACAAAAACAAAGTTGTACACCTGCATGCATATCCATATCGGTTCGGTGGCTTTCCAATAGCTAGCCTGGCTAAAAGCATCTGAAAAGGCTCAGGATGAATATTTCAGCTCTATCACTGAGATATCCTCGCCTTATACAGATGATAGCAATCAAAAAATTCCCAATAAAGCTGCTGCAAATATTTCAAATGGTAAAAATGACTGCACTGTTTACACTATGCCCTCCTGCCAGGTTCAACTACTGGTCTTGGATGTTCACGTCCAAGGGAACATGCATTGCCAACGAACTGAAGTAAATGAATGGAAAGAACTAAAAGTGAATCCGAACTTACTCCACCAGCAACAGCCCACCAATCAACGCTTGCCTCGATGCAGTCAGTGTCAAGGTCGACGCCAAGCCCCATCGCACGAAGCTACAATCCCTTCCATTTGTTGTAATCACAACTCAGTTACTCCCACTTGTTCTTCATTTGCTTGCTGATGTACGGCAAGCCGGTTCACTTTGTGAACTTAAGGAGAAAATTTTGCTTGCCCTGCGTATTCAACCCGTGAATACGGCTAGTTCTGTGCCTCCACCTCCTCGGCGCATACTTACAGGAATACATGCGTACTCTAATCGTTCCAAGTAGTTGGGGCCATCTCCAACCATGGCGGCCAAGTGCAATAGGGAAAGTGGTGGACATGCCGGAGCAAACACGGTAGCTAAGCATACCCGTCTCTCCACACAAGGGGAAGTAAGATATAGATGAAAGTATGGGCAAGGGGGTGGAGATGGCACAATCGCTAGACGATGGGTGTGGGGGGGGGCTTCCGTTGGTAGGTAAAAGCACAGCTGCTTGCGAGGGTGGGTGGTGTCACTACTACAGAAAACAACATTACAGACGGTTCAGAAACGTCATCACAGACGGTTTTCTGAACCGTCTGAATTTATGGGTCAGTGATAATCCAATGTTATCACAGACGGTTTTAAAACCGTCTGTGATTATCAGATATCACAGACGGTTTTGCATTAAAAACCGTCTGTGATTATCAGATATCACAGACGGTTTTGCATTAAAAACCGTCTGTGATTATCACATATCACAGACGGTTTTGCATTAAAAACCGTCTGTGATTATCACATATCACATATGGTTTTTAAGTAAAAACCGTCTGTGATATCTGATTATCACAGACGATTTTTATTTAAAAACCGTCTGTGATATTCCTTCCTCCAAAATCTAAATCTATTTCTGTTTATTGGCTAGCCTCAGGAAATGCTAGCCATGCCCTCTGAAACAAGCAGATAATCACAGACATAAAACATGCAATTCACACATCTCATTTCATTTCAGATACATTTCACATCTCAATTCATTTGACAGACATAAAACATCCAATTGACAATGCACTTCATTTGATCACAAACATAAAGCATCCATTTCGCAAATCAATTAATTGAATTGAAATAAAATATCCATTAACAAACACACAATTACAAAAGATCTACACTGCATTTTCACTTAAAAAAGGTTCGTTGATTATGTATCTATGGTGCGGAGTGGAACCGGCCTTCTGGCTTTATGACTTGAGTCAACAAAAAGTACGCCAACTCTGCTCGAATCCGTCCAAGATCAGACTGTTTCAAATAAGTTGACGGGATGTACGCAGTCTGTCGATAGGAATATCAATGGGAGTATATATGTAACGTGATAAGTATGAAGTAATTATGGGAAGATTGACAAACCTTGGAATTGGTGATCCTCGAGGAATCGAGGAGTAGTTCCATATGTTGGCAAACGTAGTATCCACATGTGTTGCCCGGCTGCTGCTGGTGGCACTGCTGCAAAATGGAATGTGTTAGTTCAAGAAGCTGTTGTATAGGATTAATTAATGTGAAAAAGCGAATACCTTAAAATCTCGAACATGTGTCAGCAGGCCTTTGGCCCTGCGCTTCGAGACACCTCCCATTTCAATGTACATCGCGAACGCCCTACGTGATTCGAAAAAGTTAACCTTAGTCATTCGGAAGGAAAGAAAGAGCACAATGTAGGTATGTATGGAGAATATGAACTTACCTATCGATTACTTGGCTGACAACTGTGAAGTCCATTTTATTCCTACTTAGGGAATCAAGGTAATATACCTTGTTCCATTTTGGTACAATTACTATTAAAATCCAATGAAAGTTCTGATGGAAGGGCATAAGTACATATTCCTTTTTGAGGCAACCCATCAGTCCTGCTGCAATGTACCTCTCGACGAGGGATGTATCTTGGTCGATGGTATCCTTAGCAACCAACTGTGGGTCCAAGAAACCAGCCGATGAGTTGGATAATCTAGCTTTAGTCAGCATGTGTCTATATATATATACACACGAAAGCAACAAATTAGATATGACATTTATCGGTATGACATGAACGGAGACTGTGATTGTACACACTTACAGCATCCAGCATCGAATGATTGAGACGTCGAGAGCGTTGAGCGTGAACAGATCGAATAAATCCTCAAAAGCGACCACGAACATACACTCTTGAAGACTGTGGTGTAAATCATCCGATGTGAATTTAACAGTGATACTTGAGGTCCGTTCTCCCTCTAACTTATTGGACTGCTGCATATACCACGTGTGCAATTGTATGCAACTATATGCTAGGCGTTGGAGGGCTTTTTGCTCGAGCAACGGCTCGCCAAGCACGAATTTGCGGGCTAAAGGTAGGTACGGTATATCATCATTGGTCTTCTTTGCTTTGCCCTTGTTGGCCTTGCTGCCTCGGCTATAGGTCGGCTTCACGGCAGTCGACTTTGAAGGTAGCAGCGGTGCAAGTTGCTCTGGCGAGAATAGCACCCGTGGAGATAGCACCGGTGCAGTTACCGGTGGTGGAACCGATTGGTCTTGTAATGGAGATGGCACCGGTGCAGTTACCGGTGGTGGAACCGACTGGTCTTGTAATGGAGATAGCACCGGTGCAGTTACCGGTGGTGGAACTGATTGGTCTTGTAATGGAGATGGCACCAGTGCAGTTACCGGTGGTGGAACCAACTGGTCTTGTAATGGAGATGGCACCAGTGCATGTTGCTCTGGTCCTGCCACCGGTGAAGAAGCCTCCAAGGAGATGTCGCTTTTGGGCCACTGGATGAATGTTCCATTGGCCTGTCCTAGAGTCACGATCTCGTCGTTGGGGGGCTTCGGTAGCGGGACCACCTCAAAATTGACATGCACATCATCCACATTAACTTTTGCGAAGCCTGGCGCTAAAGCTTGACCGTGCACCATGGCCCCGATACCAGACGAATATGCCTGGCCCCAAGCAGCGTACAAGGGAATGGAGCCATATCTCACTTGGAGCCTGCACTTCGTAGGCTCCTACATAACGATACAAAATTAGCTACTCGAATAGGCCTATCAATGGAGCAAGCATTCGAGAGATAATAATTATTACCAGGATGTCGTCCACAGGAAATTTGGCCTGGGTTTGCGTTGGATTGGACGCGCAGCTACTCGGAAGGTTGTGCGGGCTAGCTAGCACAGGAGCGGCAGTAGCGGCCTGCTGACTTTCTGTTTGTTTCCGCACCTCATCTCTGATTACATCAGCCAGCTCACCTAGTAGCTCCTCTCTAAGAGATGCCTTGATCTCTTCTCGTAGCCGTTCGTCACGCTCGGCTTTGTTTCTCTTCCTACGCTGATACATTCCGGAGTCATCTTGGAAACCATGTTTCCAAGGAACGTAAAGGCCAAGGCCTCTCGTACGACCCGGGTGCTCCTTGTTTCCCAGGGCCACAGAGAGCATATCATTCTCCCTTGTTCCCTGGAATGATCCCAGGATAAATTCAAAACTCAGCTCTTCCTGCAAGAGAACGACATGTCATTTTAATTCGTATAAAGTTGTGGAGTAATTACAAGCTACGTAGTTCGATCGATATCTTACCAGGCGCTGGGACACTTGCTGGTCTGCAGGGTTTCGAAAGGTGACGTCCCCCGATGTTGTAGATGACCTTGCTCTAATCCAATTTCGAGCACGCTCATCCGGGATATTGGAAAATGGCAGGGCGATGTCCTGTGTTGCTGCCAGGTCATCCTCCTTCCTCCACTGCGGGATTTTACCCGCATACCCAGCTGTGCCAAGTCTGTGGGGGTGTGTGTTTTTTGCCTAGAGGGCCTTGTGCGCCGTACTTGTACTTTTGAAATCCTCGGACGTCTTCATCGCCTTGAACTCTTCCCATTGTGGTTCCAGGAATGGGTATTTATGAAAAGGCGTTTCGTCCGTCTCCACGTATTTCTTGACAAGCATGCTCTTGAAGTTCTTCCATACTTTGCACGCCGCTAGGTAGGTTTGTCGTTGCACGGCGTCTTGGTGTTCTTCTGAGATCTCGAATGATGCCAAAATTTCGGTCCACAGCTCATGTTTCCGAGTGTCAGGCACGTTCTTCCACGAATTGTATGTGAGAGGGACCCCAGATGCATCCACCGCTGTGATGGTCAATCGGCCCTCAGGCTTCTTCGATAGCCCTCTTCCTTGGTGTCTTGATGTTGGAGCGGACGCCTCCGGCGATGGTGTTGAAGAATGCGTGGATGACATGTTGCTCAATTTGTGGGTCTATTAGGATAAGATGAGGAAGCAAGAAAAGTGAAACATGATGCTCAATATTAGGAAGAGAGGAGAGGAGTAGAGGGAAGGGGGAGAAGGGAGGGGGTGATGTGGACAGAGAGAGGGGTTATGTGCCTATACTATATACTATATACTAACACAACAAGCAATGTAATATGTACCAATGTAAACTAAGCAACTGCAGTAAACAATGTACCAATGTAGTATGTACCAAATAGCAAATTAAACTAAGCTACTGCAGTAAACAATGTACCAATGTAATACGTACCAAATAGCAAACTAAGCATGCAATAAACAATGTACCAATGTAATATGTACCAAATAGCAAACTAATTAAGCTACTGCAGTAAACAATGTACCAATGTAATATGTACCAAATAGCAAACTAAGCATGCAGTAAACAATGTACCAATGTAATATGTACCAAATAGCAAACTAAGCATGCAGTAAACAATGTACCAATGTAATATGTACCAAATAGCAAACTAATTAAGCTACTGCAGTAAACAATGTACCAAATAGCAAACTAAGCATGCAGTAAACAATGTACCAATGTAATATGTACCAAATAGCAAACTAATTAAGCTACTACAGTAAACAATGCTCACAATGCTCAAAACCCTAGTCCATCACAGAAACTACTCACAATACTCAAAACCCTAGTCCATCACAGAAAGTGCTCACAATGCAGACGGTAATCGAGGGGAGGTGGCCGGCGAGGGGCTCGACGAGGGGCTCGGGGGAGGCGGACGGCGAGGGGCTCGACGAGGGGCTCGGGGGAGGCGGACGGCGACGGGCTCGACGAGGGGCTTGGGGGAGGCGGACGGCGACGGGCTCAGGGACGGCGGCGGCGACAGGCTCGGGGAGGCGGCCGACGAGGGCTCGGGGAGGCGGAGGCGACGATGGGCTCGGGATTCAATTAGATCTAGATCGAGTAACTGCAGCGCACACAGAAAACCCTAGCCAGAGGGTATATATAGGGAGGTTATCACAGACGGTTCTAAACTTAGAACCGTCTGTGATGAATATCACAGACGGTTCTAAGTTTATAACCGTCTGTGATAGTTATACTATCACGGACGATTTTAAACTTAGAACCGTCTGTGATATTGATATCACAGACGGTTCTAAGTTCAGAACCGACTGTGATAAGCCTTTGCGACTGTAGTTATTAAGACAACACCAATAACCACAGCTGCATTCATATCAACCACCAAACAGCTGCATTAATATACAACACCAACGAGCTGCATTCACACAGTGTATTTCTTGATACATTTTGTCATTCTCAAATACATCACACTGCAGCATTGTTCTATACATAAATGCATGCCAATTCACATGTACATCACACATATACATCACATATACATAAATGCCAATTCACATATACATTCGCATATATGTCGCACATTCTCATTGTACTTGCTTATTTCCTTTACAAATTAGCCCTTCATCATGATCAATGTGTACGTAACTAGTTTCATCACGTTGTTCGTCGTCGACCCTTATGCCATTTCCAAAAGGTGGTAACTCGTCAAATTGATTGTATTCCTCCTCGTCCACTATATTCTCCACTCCGACAATTCTCCTTTTTCCATGAAGAACTACATGGCGTTTCTTATTTGCCAGGTCGGTTACATAGAAAACTTGAACAACTTGATTGGTGAGTACGAATGGTTCGTCTTTGTACCCGACACATTGGAGGTCCACGGTCGTGACACCGTACTTGTCAACCTTCACCTGTGGGAGATGCACCCAACGGCAGCGAAATAAGGGGATCTTAAAAACCACATAGTCGAGCTCTCAAATCTCTTCTATGAAGCCATAGTACGAGTTTCTCGACCCATCGGTACTGAACGCATCTATGCGGACACTGCTGTTCTGGTTAGTGCTCTTTACATCCTGAGACTGCGTATAGAATGTGTACCCATTTATGTCATATCCTTGCCATGTCACAACTGTAAATATCGGCCCTTTTGCCAACCATGTCAGCGTCTCACTTGGCGAGCTCCTAGCGATTTGCTCCTTCAACCATTGGTTGAACCGACGGTTGTGTTGCCTCATGATCCAACATCCGGCCGCTCCGGATTCTGTTGCCGAAGCACATCCTTGTGCTGGTCCACATAAGGCGCCACTTCAGTCATGTGTTGCAACACCGTGAAATGGGCTTGAGTATACGAGTCCATATCTGGAGTGATTGCTTTCCTTCCGATAGTTCCGAGACCCTTCAGCCTCCCCTCATGACGAGATTGAGGGGACACCTATCGGTTGAATCTGAGCCATATAATCGACACAAAACTCAATGACCTCTTCGCTTGCATAACCTTCGACGATGCTACCCTCCGGCCGAGAACGATTCCGTACGTAGGACTTGAGAATTCCCATGAACCTCTCAAATGGGTACATGCTACGTAGGAATACGGGCCCGCACATTTTTATCTCCCACACAACGTGAACAATGATATGGACCATGATATCGAAAAACAAAGGAGGAAAATACATTTCAAGGTGACATAGAGCCATCACCACGTCGTCCTGCATAGCATCTAGTCCTTCGGGATCGATGACCTTCTGAGCAATTGTGTTAAAGAAATAACATAGCCTCATGATTGTCTCTCGGACTTTGATCGGCAAAATATTTCTAATTGCAATAGGGAGCATCTGTGTCATCAGCACATGACAATCATGAGACTTCATACCATTTAACTTCAAATCTTGCATCGAAACAAGTTTCTTCACGTTGCCGGAGTAACCAGACGGAACTTTGACACCATGCAAGCACTGGCACAGTTCTGTTTTCTCAACCTTGGACAGAGTGTAACACGCAGGGGGAAGGTACGTTCGTCCATTATCATTGTGTGTCGGTGCTAACTCAGGCCTGATGTCTATATCAGCCAAGTCAAGCCGTGTGTTGACGCCGTCCTTTGTTTTATCATGAATATTCAGTAAGAGACCAATCAAGCTGTCGCATACATTCTTTTCTACGTGCATGACGTCGATGCAGTGTCGAACATCTAGGTACTCCCAATAAGGTAAGTCCCAAAATATTGATCTCTTCTTCCAGGTGTTCTTCTCATGAGCCCTCAATTTACGTCCCTTTCCGAGGACAACATCTAAATCCTTAACCATATCATAAACCTCGTATCCCCTTAAATGCCTTGGAGCTGAACCGTCTTCCTTCTCTCCGTCAAATTGTTTCTTCGTCTTGCGGTATGGGTGAGCCCTCCGAAGGAACCGGCGGTGATGCATGTAGACGGTTTTGCGTGAGTGTCTCAGCCACACACTCTCGGTACCATCTAAACAGTTAGTACAAGCTTTGTCACATTTTGTACTATGGCCCGATAGGTTACCAAGGGCAGGATAATCAATTATGGTGCAGAACAATAAGGAGCGTAGAGTCAAGTTCTCTCGTTTGTATGCATCCCATACCTGTACCCCTTCGTTCCACAGTACTTTTAGATCTTCCACCAATGGTGCTAGGAACACATCAATATCATTCCCAAGTTGTTTTGGCCCTTGGATAAGTATCGACAGCAAAATATACTTTCGCTTCATACACAACCAAGGAGGAAGGTTATAGATGCAGAGAGTCACGGGCCATGTGCTATGTCGGCTGCTCTTGCTACTGAAAGGATTCATTCCGTTTGTACTCAGTCCAAACCATATATTCCTTGGTTCTGCACTGAAGTCTGCAAAACTCCTATCGATGTTTCTCCACTGCGCGGAATCAGCAAGGTGCCTTAGCATTCCATCCTTCTTGCGCTCCTCCGAGTGCCAACGCAGCAGTTTTGCCTCCTTTGGATTTGCAAAAAACCTTTTCAAGCGGGGAATTATAGGAAAATACCATGCCACCTTAGCAGGAGGTCCTTTCTTCGCCTCTGTTCCCTCCCCATCATCTGATTGATTGTTACGTTTGTATCAGGATGCGTTGCACACCGGACATACATGCATGTTTGCATACTCTTTACGGTAGATGATACAGTCGTTCGGACATGCATGTATTCTTTCTACTTCCATTCCCAACGGACAAAGAACCTTCTTGGCTTTATACATGGTTTTAGGCAACTCATTTCCCTCCGGAAGCATGTCCGCTAAAAGACCTAGCAGCACCTGAAACTCTTGTCGGACCAACCGTTGCTTGCCTTCAATTTCAACAGTTCAAGCACGGCCGACAACCTCGTGTACTTGCAGCACATGAACAAAGGTTTCTCCGAGTCCTCCATCAAGCCCCGGAATTTAACATACTCTCTCTCTCATCATAGTTCTCTTCTACATCGCGAAGCATCTGATCCAGATTATCATCGTGCAACCTATCCGAATCCGAACGACAATTGACATCATCCGGCGGCATGTCATTCACTTCACCGGTGATGTCATCCGGTGGCATATCATTCACTTCACCGGTGATGTCATCTGGCGGCATATGATCATTCACTTTGCCATGACTGGTCCAACACGTATAATCCTTTTCTGAAACCCCTCCGAATCAAGTGCGCTTCAATTTGCCCTCGGTTCTTAAACATCTTTAAATTCTCGCAGTCAGTGCATGGACAGTACATATATTCCACCCACTTATTCAACATATCCTCCTCGGCGGCTCTTATAAAAGCAGACATGCCATTAATGTAATCTTCACTCACACGGCTCGTGGCATACATCCAGCTTCGGTCCTACGTTACGTACATATATAATAACTTAGTATTAAAAATTAGATTAACTAATTATTACTACATATATACCGGCCACATTTATTATATTGAGGCTTAATTTGCTAGCTCAATTCATATTATAAACACAACAGCTATTATATAACCAACAATTTTGCAAATTAACCATCTTCAATAACACTCATGGATTACTTAGACCTAAATTGTAATGCAATTAAAGAAAAAATAAATTTCATTACTAACCATATCTAGAGCAACCAGGAAAGTATGAATCTTCAAAGCTCAATCTCTGCCTCTTCCCACCAAATTAACTGGCCTGAAATCGCCTAGTTTCCTCCTGAGTGAAAAAGTGTGCAGCAGTGGCTAGAACTGGATCGAAATGAAGACGATGCGGTCTGAGTAGCGCAATAAATTCCTAGTGCCATTATCACAGACGGTTTTTAATTAAAAACTGTCTGTGAATTATCACAGACGGTTTTTTATTAAAAAACCGTCTGTGATAACCAGCTTATCACAGATGGTTTTTTTATTAAAAACCGTCTGTGATAATCTGGGATTATCACAGACGGTTCTTAATATAGACCGACTGTCTGTGATACTCCTTTTTCCCGCCACAAATACCACAGACGGCCTCCAAATAACAACCGTCTGTAATAGTGTACATCACAGACGGTTTCACAAAACCGTCTGTGATTTGGCGCCTACTATTAGGCTTTCTGTAGTAGTGTGTCGCATAAATGCTACTTTGGGGCTCCGGAAGACGCCACATCCACTGACACACCGCTCCGACTCTGACTGGCTTTGGACTTCTTCAGCCAGAAGCCATCAGCCCGCGGTTGAAAGCCCAACTGTGTGGAACGAAAGTTTCCTTGTTAGCTTAACTCTTTGTTCCTTTGAATCTTTGATTATTCAAAATAAAGCCCTTTTAGATCCCTTACGTAGGGAGCACGTGAAACACTGAACAACAGCCATTTATTGAAGTACTACTGCATAATTCTTGGAATATCAGATGAATGTACAAGAGAAAATTGTCCTTCGTATATCTTTTGGATCATTTTCGTGCAAATTCGTCCACATGTCGTAAACGGGCATTCCTTAAAATGGCATTTGGAAGACCTCACAATTCAAGAGGTGTATCTAGTTGTTATTTGTTGAATTTGGATGATCTGAGTGAGGACTGACGTAGCTTGGTTCTGCTTGGGTTGATCATTAATGAGAAGCTGCTTTGTTTCTGAAACTGTACTACGAACTAAAACATATTTTAAAAAGAGCCAACCTACCTTATGGCTGTTAGTGCTATGCTCTAGAGACGATCATAGAGATGATTGTATCACTTTTGTGGTTATGATCTTTTGAATAATATATTATTTTGTCCCTTCAATAAATGTTTTTCATAGAGATCATTGTATCACTTTTATGTTTATGATCTTTCGAAAAATATGTTGTTTTGTCCCTTCAATAAATATCTTTCATATTGATCAACAAGCATGTGACTTGTTCATGGAACTTTTTATTAATGTTTTGATGTTATTCTAAATTATCTCTGATCTTATATCATTACGTAAGACAATTATGATCATGTTTTACGGATCATGGATATGGAAATACCAAATCAATTATTTGGATACATGTTAGTGAACATGGTACTGGATTGACCTACCATGAGATACTGCGAGAATTGTTATATTTTTAAGTGTTATCAATTGGTCTCATACATAGTGTATGTTTAATCCTTAGATCTGAGATCGTTTATAGTTTTCTACACGTGTAATAGTTTACCTAGAGGTTGCCAAACACTACACCATAACTAGGTGGTCATAAATATAGCTTTTAGGTTTGCTATGAAATATACGGAGAAATGTGAGCGATCAAGATGAAATTTGCCTCTCCTATATAACATAAGAAATATCTCTGGAACCCTTAATGTGGTTGGATTAAGAAATTGCATGACCATGATGAATGTGGTTGAGGAGTTAATCACAAACTGAGTAATCCATTATAGGTTTGAGTGAAGAATCGAGCTATCACAGGATGACATACTTCTCACCTTGAGTTCGATTTGATATTGTAAAGCAAAGAGGTCAGTATATTAGCACTATATAGGTTTGTCCGGTATGATTTTTATGCATATGTGGGAGTCACTATGTCCTGCTAGCGATCACTACCAACTTATGGACTGAAAACGAGATTTTAGGCCATGACCGAATATACATGAACTTACAGGGTCACACACTTAATGGATTAGAACGATAAGGGTTTGAATAATAAACTCCGAGTGCGATATGGTCTCTACTCATATTGGATAAGGATCCGGTTAGAGGCTCTCCAAGTGGGATACGATGTCTACTCGTATTGTATAAGAATCCAGTCAGAGGTGCTTCGAGTTGGATACGATATCTGATCGTATCGGATAAGGATTTAATTAGAGGCTATATATAAAGGAGGCGTAGGGTTGAGGGAGGTATCTCGAGACACACCATCAAAACCCTAGCCACTACCTCTCAAAACCCCTTCCATGCGCGTTGGTGCTAGCACAATGACGCATGGCGTTCTATCCCTAGACATGTGGACTTCGATAGAGACGCCGCTGTGACTACGGTGCTGACCGGGACGATCGTGAGGAGAAGACAGTGGGCAGAAGTTATGACCATGTTCACCGCCACTACGCTTCACTTCCTTCGACCATGTAGTAGGCTCTGTCTACTGTTGTGGTCGTAACGCTTTGTGACCACACCTTCCTGCTGTGGTCGCTTACGACCACGTATTCTTGCTGTGTGATCATGGTCATATCTCCTTTACAACCACGTCTACAGGTCTGTGACCATGATTATAACTCCTTTACGACCACGTCTTCAGCACCTACAGACACCTCCGCTTGTCACCGTGGTCGTAAGTCGTTTATGACCATGTCTGCAATCACGATGAACTCGATACATGATAATTCCCAGAGCCAAACCGCTCTTCTCTTCTTTATTTGTTTCTCTTGTTCAATCACACCAATCACTATGATCATCCCAATCGCTCCTACTCTATGTGATTACACCTATCACCTGCGATCACACCGATTGTCCTCTACTCATGATCATACCGATCACCCTCTACTCTGTGATCAAATCGATCGCCTATGATCACATCGATCGCCCTCTGCTTTGCAATCACAACGATGGCCTGCAATCAAGCCATCGCCCTCTGCTCTCAACTACATCTCTTGAACTCGTTACATCCTCTCGACTACATTGCTCTGCTTTTATATCCGACTCTTCGACTACAACTCTGAGAAGGACTCACAATCTGACTCACATTGAGACTCGACAACGACACCGACTTGGATACAAAATTGTACTCGACTACGACCACGACAACTGACTCAAACTCTCAAACCCTAATATGTGTGGACTCGGACTCGAATGAGTACACAAACTCAGAAGCAGACTTCGACAACCTCTATGACTGAAACAAGATTATTCTAACAATCACCTCCTTAATCTTATTTCTCCTTCTTGATCATGCCGATCTTCTCTCTTTATTTCACTTCTTTCTTTTACCTGCACTCCCATGCACATGAGCCATCACCGCCCTACCGTATGTGCTTACTCCATCCTAAGCCTTGCACAATCCGACGCTTGCCGCGCGTCACACCTGGACTGAACCATCCTTCCTTGTATGCCTGCCTGGGCTAGAGCACATACTCCCATAGTAACGTTGGCTTCGCCATTACCTGAGCCTTCCGCTTCTCTCTCTCGGACCAAGTCGGTCCACTTTTCCGCATACATCTCAGTTGAGCTTGCCTCCAACGCTTCTCGTGTTCCCTCTGCAAATCCACAAAAAACCAACCTATGCTCCAAGTCTTCCTCTTGGACCCTGTGCACCTCCTCCACATGATCAACACCCTCGTGCATCGTCTGCAGTGTCTCCCATGCCTCCCGTGCCATCTCCTTGCCGATGAGCTGATGCATCATCGCATCTGGCACCACCTGGTAGATGAGGGCTAAAGCCGCCTGATCCACCTTGTCGTCCACCTCCTTGTCCTTCCCCTTCAGATTGACTACACCCTAGACTCCCTTGGCACATATGTTCGCCTTCATCTTTATTGCCCACATCGGGTAATTGTCAGTTGTCAGGAGAGGGTACTGGAGAGAGATAAGCCGACTCTGAGCACTCGAAGTTGATGCTTCACCCATGCTCTGATACCACTTGTTGTAGTCTTACGATCACTCTCAGGACCCGTACAACCACCTTGTAGTCGCTACAACCACTCACTGCAGTCGTACGACCATGTCGAAGAAGCTATGACTGCTTCCTGCGTCGTTACAATGGCTTTGTTGGTTCTCCGACCACCTGGCAGTCGTTACGATCACGTTGTGACCTCTCCGATCACGTCTCGCTGCTCCGACCACATAGTCATAACTTCAGCAGAAGTTACGATCATGTTCACCACCGCTACGCTTCACTTCCTTCGACCACATAGTAGGCTCTGTCGACTGCTGTGGTCGTAACACTTTACGATCACACCTTCCTGCTGTGGTCGCTTACGACCACGTATTCTCGCTATGTGACCGTGGTGGTAACTCCTTTATGACCACGTCTACCGTCATGATGAACTCGATACACGATAATTCCCAGAGCCAAACCACTCTTCTCTTCTTTATTTCTTTCTCTCGTTCGATCACACCGATCACTATGATCATCCCAATCGCTCCTACTCTTATGTGATTACACCTATCGCTTATGATCACACTGATCACCCTCTGCTCTGCGATCACACCGATCGCCTTCTGCTCTGCGATCACACCGATCGCCTGCGATCAAACTGATCACCCTCTGCTCTCAACTATATCTCTTCAACTCGTTACATCCTTTGCTCTGCTTTTATACCCGACTCTTCGACTATGACTCCAAGAAGGACTCGCAGTCTGACTCGCACTGGGACTTGACAATGACACCGACTCGGATATAAAATTGTACTCGACTACGACAACTAACTTGAACTCAAACTTGGATATTGTGCGGACTCGGACTTGAATGAGTACACAGACTCAGAAGCAGACTTTGACAACCTCTACGACTGAAACAAGATTATTCTAACATCCATGTTAGATCATTGTAGTTAAGTAAACTCGTCGGTAAGTTTTCTGATGGAATGCTAACAAGTTTCTTCCACTTTTGTTATTGAAAATGCCTAAGTTAGTTTGTTTTTGTCAACTGAACCTGACAGCGTTATTCTGTTCAGGATTTTTGCTGAGTAGCTATTTTACCCAGGTTCGCATACTCGCATCAACAAAGACATCTTCAGTGGGATGCTGCAGCCTGCAGATGAAGGAAGATGGAAAAGGTATTGCTAGTTCTCTCTTGCCAAATGTTATAGTACCGGAAGTCATGTTGCTTGTTCTTCTGCTTAACAAATTATGACATATTTAAGCTCTATATCTTCATTGTTATTAGTGGAGAATACTTTAATTGGTGTCAGAAAAATGTAAATCCTTATATGACTTACGAGTGCTACTTTCTGGTTTATATTAGCTTTGACCTAACACTTTAGACCCTCAGGATTCACCTTATTAGTTCATCGTAATTGTAGGTAGGTATCAGTTACTCTGAAACTGAGTTTTTCTATTGAGCTCTCGTAAAGTATATCGAATATAGGTGCGCTGGAACTATATTTGCATTTGCCATTTGCTGCATATCGATCGGTTTTAGTGCTTTGTCTCTATCTCTCTCTGTCTGTCTGTCTCTCTCTCTCTCTCTTGTGAGAGTAGTGTACAGTATTCTGTTTGACTAGTCACATCAATTTGATATACTTCCACTCTTACTAGGACACCACCGCTAGAACTTCGATCAATATGTTAAAAAGCAGATACCACCTTACATGCTTAGTGGATTTAAGTTTCAACTACCACCGGCCAGTATTTCACCTTTTGTTTTGCGGCGAAGCGATAAACTGACTGACAGTTTGGATGATGAACTCATTCATCAATATGCCTTTTCAGTTATGTCCTATTCATTCGTTTCAGTTGCAATCCAGATCACACTTCGTGCCCACATCAGTACAGCACTTGATCTGACCAAGCGTAAACGTTATATAAAAATGTCCATATCTGTCGTTTCATTCTACTAGTGATCTTTGATAGGCTTCCCTGGCGTAAAAAGATTGCCATCTTCGGTCCATATCCGCTAGTGATGTCCATACAGGGATCAACTGAAGATACTAAATTTCCTCAGTTATACAAATGCAGTTGTAGGTCCATATCCGCTAGTGATGTCCATAAACCAAAGGGATATATTCAAAGAGTAGAGATTTCATACCAGTTAAGAGTACTATGAATTATGACGGGAGAATATTCAGGTCTGGTTGGAACATATGTCGAGGAAGTGTTGAAACACCTATATCTTGCTAGCTAGCGAATGCAGTGTCGTGTTACAACCGGAGGAATTTGCTATACCTTGAATATTAATTGAACAAGATAACTCAGTTTGAAACCAGCTTTTAACTGCTTATTGAACCAAGCACAGCAAATAGATAAAAAGAAATCCTTGGTGTACAAGTTGAATATAGTCTGAAAATCTGAATCCTAATATATCCATATGTGGTACCTTGTTTTCATCAAAACTCTGATACTGCTTCTCCATTCTCCAATGGATTATGACGACGGCAGTGCATGTTGCGACGTCTCTGTCGCAAAACATGACAAGACCTCTGGTTCCATTCTCCAATGGATTATGACGACGTTTCAGAGGTGTCTCCCAAAAAACAATACTAAAGCCTCAAAGCCATGACCAAACACTTAGCCTCTCCCTACTTTTATATGCTAGAGCCCCAACCCATGTCCTCATCAACACGGACATGAAATTCTAACCGATTCTAAAAATCAATGGACCCAAAACCATTCCAAATATGGGTTTTCCAAAATCTCTAAACCTTCCAGTTGTGGAAGGTGTGAACACCTTCCTTAACTCGTTCCAACTTATCACATGTCAAAGCCTCAGGACCGTACCTACTGTAGCTTCATGCATCATCCACCTTTGATCTCCATGTGCTCTAGCGTGAGCCCGACCACCTCGTGAAATCCTCAATCACCTGGACCTCAGATTTCCTCCTCCTAGTCCCGGTTCTCCTCATCACTGACCATAAACGTCTCCAGGCCCAACCTGTACATGCAACGACCAAAAAACTTTTTCCCTAGCACAAGTTCTTCCCAACTTAACTGACATTTGTCCACACATGCAAAACACACCATTAACCATCAATAAACACAAACCAAATCATCCACGATCTCAATATCCATGCTTTCCACAAATCAATCCTCAGACCACTCAGTAAAACCGGTCTAACAGCCATGCACAGGCCACTCAGTCTGCTGGCAATTAGACACAAGTACACAACGTACTCAAAGGATATAAGAATTGAAGTACTCGAAGCCTACAACTATCGATCACGAAGTCTATGACAACCGATCACAAAGTCTATGACTACCGATCGTGAAGTCTATGACTACCGATCATGGAGCCTATAACTACCGATCACCGATCAAGTACTGTAGCTATGACCAACAACAAAGTATTGTAGCTACGTCCATCGACACGGTAATATAGCTTCGACAATCGACAAGGTACTGTAGCTACAACCATCGACAAAGCACTATAGCTATGACAATAGATAAGGTATTGTAGCTATGACTACCAACAAAGCACTATAGCTATGACCATCGACAAGGTACTATAGTTACGATTACCTGCTGTGACTACCGACCGGTTCACTGCAGCTTACGACTGGTTCACGGTAGCTTATGACCGATTCACTGTAGCTTACGACTGGTTCACGATAGCTTATGACCGGTTCACTGTAGCTCTAATTATCGACCAGACATTGTTGACCAGTCGTGGATGTTCTGTCGTGGTCGTTCAGCAGTGGTCATTCTGCCGTGCTCGACTTGCCATGGTCGATCTGCTGTGGTTGTTCTACCAATTCCTCATTCTAGCCAAGTGTTCTAGGGTTAGGATTCAAGAAGTGTGAGTGTTGTGCTGTGCTCTCTTGCCCTCTAGGTGGAGTGGCTATAAAATCTTCATCCGCAAGTAGCAATAGATCAACATTGTTCTTCACTCATGGATTATTCTTGTTTTTGTTGATTTGCTCTTACTCTTGTTGGTTTTGATCTCTTCTCTCCCTATAATATCCTGATTTTCAGTGCCTTTTTTGATGTTTTAAAATAAAAATAACCATTTGGATTTTTCTTGAATTAATAAAGCTTAATATAAACTTTTGGGAAATAAAAACATTTAATCTGAATAAAGTAAACATCAAGTATATGTAAACCAGTTTTTGTTGGGTTCAATGTGTTGCAAGGATTTTTTTTACATATTTTCTTTGTTTTTTAGGGTTTGTTTGCTATTTATTGGAGCTCAATTGGAATTAATCCAATTTCCAAAAATTTGGAATTGCTCATGGGCCAAATTCTTTCCCTTACCCAAGTCTATTTCCCTTCCATCTCGGCCCAACTTCCTTTGCCTTGGCCCACCTTCTCCCTCGGGTGCGCCCAACTTGCTCGCTCGTGCGACTAGCTCGGGTAGCCTGCCTTGTCTTGGGACATGCATTGCCTATCCAAGCCATCTTGCATAACAGCCCAGCCATCCTACCCGTCCACGCGTCACCCCGTAGCCCACCTTGCCTTCCTTCTCTACTTAGCCACTGCCAAGCTAGTCCCGCATGTTAGGGCCATTGTCCTTCTCTCGGACTCACCTTCTCCGCACCATTGCTGACTCGTACTACACCACCGTGTTCACTGTGGACTCCAACTTGGCGTGCACGCCACGAACACCTCCCTCACCTGGCCTTAAATAGCGCCACTCCTGGCCCTCATCGCATTGCCCGCATCAAATTTCATTGAAGTTGCCGCCACCTCCGCCACAACTCCGACGAGCGATTGCATTGTCGCCAGTGCATCTCGAGCCTCGCCATCTCCTTTGCAAGCTTTTCTATGCTCTGTGCCACCCCTTCCACTCCTCGCCATGCCTCGAAACCATTGAAGCATTGACTTTGCCACAAAGCCATCTTCTCCACCGCAGAAACCTTACCACCAGTAAGGGCCAACAACCTTCAGTCCTTCCACCCAGCCTTGTAGCTTTGCAATGCTTCCAAGATCCTTTCTTGTGCATCGTCGACCCTCACCAAGCCTCCTCTCACCGAAATCGTCACCGGCCATGCCTCGCTGCCGACCACCGTGCCAACCCCTTTGGCTGATGAGGTACAAAAGGATTTATTTTTTCATGTTATAAACATGTGCAATCCCATATCCAACTAAGACCACTCAACCGATCTCATCCACTTGAAAATTCGTGTAAAAGTTGGTCATATTACTTTCTAAAAGCTCGCTCTTTACCCGATCATTCAAACATTTTGTGGGCGGCGCGCCTACTCGGATAGCAAGATGAAGTATCTGTCATCATTCTATGACATTTTCAATCTCAATATCGATAGAGAAATCTTGAAAAGAAAGAGCTTTCTCAAGACTCGGCCATCGAGTAGAGACGAAAGTCGGCCTTAGTGATCCAATGGTGCCGAGTGGAAGGGCCATTGCTCAATGGATAAAAGTACTCTAAGGATAAGAGGCTAAACTTCTCCAAGAGTCCACATCGATGGAAATGTTTGGCACAAGGAAAGAAAGATGTGATGGGTTAGTTTGGCACGTCACGCTTCTTAATACGGCCTAGCCGCCCCTACACAGAAATAGTTTAATTGATTGACCGACTTAACATACGCCTTTTTAATTTTGATTATCTATATATTAGTTCATTTCTATTTCTAGATATCTATTTCGATATATTAGTATTAGTTAGTAGTATTATTCTATTAGCGATCCGGCTCTGTGAGTTCTTTCTTCCGTGATGTACTATCGTGCTCACCGTGCTCTTGCCGTCCCGCTATTCGCCGTCGCCAGAGTTGAGCAGCCCTTAGCTGTCAAATCTTGTCCGACATGTTAGTCCACGTGTCAAGCCACATCAACACCAGAGCATGCGTGGAAGCCCTATAGCAGCCACGCCAACAAGCACTGCCAACTCACCTCACTTGTTACTCAGCCATGTCATCATCCACGTGGGATGCCACGTCACTGCCACCTAGACGCCACCTCATCGCTTTGCTCAACAAAACCCTAAATCTCTCTCAACGACATGTGGGTCCCACATGTCATCACATAGCCCCGATACACCGAGTCTACCATAGACGCCTCTCAGCCTTCATGGATATGGTCTATGGACCAATGGCCCACTTGTCCGTCTCTATGTCTTTTTCTAGAATTTCCTTTATTCCAAAAATCCCAAATAATTCGTGGGGCCTACCTGTCAGCATACCATTCTCTCCTCTGTTATTTTCTAGTATTTTCTTAACCGATCAATCTTCCAAGTTGTAATAGCTTGAAATTAAGTTTTAAGGGCTTATGTGTAATTAGTGGGAAAGAAGTATGTAAAAAAGAGACGTGTATGTGATTTTTATAGGTTGGTTTGGTTTTGTTGAAGTGAGTCGTAGGAAGGAGTCAGGATGGAATATGGATTTGTTCTGTGTTAAAAAAAGATCGTGGGAAAAGAAACCCTAGAAGCCTTCTTTTGTCCTAGCCGCCGCTGCCATCTACAAATCCCATCGCGTTGCGTTGCTTTCGCAGTCGCCAGAGAAATCCCATCGCACCATCCCAGCATTTGACGCCGACGTCAATGCACGCACGAGTGGCAAGCCCTCCCGCAGTCTCGTGCTAGCGCCCATGCATGTTGGTGCGGCCCGAGGTGGCTGCACGGCCGGTTCAAGTGGAGAGGCAGGCAATACCAAGGAAGCCAACCAGAGAAAAGATGCCACACGGCAGTGAGTGACTCGAAGTTCAACTTCTTGCCTTGCATGCGTTTATATGGTTTTTAAACAGTAGCGACTAGAAGTAAATCTTGCTAGTTGTATTAGTTCTATCAGCATTCAACAGTGGCTAGAAGGGAATTTGGCTAGTGCTTTGTACACGTTTTTATGGGTTTTCTACAGTGGCTAGCTAGATGGGAGATTTGGCTAGTGTCCGTTGCGGGAAAAGTTTGGATAGGAGATCGATTCGACCTGTGGTAATGTTGTATTATTTTGATGGATAGTGTAGAGAAATAATTTAGAAATTTCACCTACTAGAAACTTGTAGAGGATCTTATTATCTTTTTGTACAATTTTGGTTCATGGCAATCGGATGAGTGGATTGTAGTTATGATTTTTATAGTTCTGTTGTCTGGTAGAATTAGTCATGTTTTGGCAGTCTGTAGTAATTGGTAAATTAAAAATAGTAAATGGTACAATCTGGAGATTTGGTCAATATGAATATTGTTGATAATTTCTTAAGGTTTTCAAAAAAATCTAAGAACATAACTTTTAGATATGTAGATTAGAAGTTATGAATTTTAGGAAACTACTCTTTGGTACACTACTACAGAAAGCCTAATACTAGACGGTCAATCACAGACGATTTTGTCAAACCATCTGTGATTGACACTAACACAGACGGTTTTAATTTGGACACCGTCTGTGTTAGTGGCGTCGGATAAAACGAGTATCACAGACGGTTCTTACCGATGAACCGTCTATGATACTAAAGTATCACAGACGGTTTTTATTAAAAACCGTCTGTGTTGTGTAGACTATCACAGACGGCTGTTGTTAAGAACCGTCTATTAATGTTCACAGACGGTTTTTAACAAGAACCGTCTGTGATGTCCCTTTGTCTGTCATATTCTGTTCATGATCAGAGGTTAATATATAAGTACACATTGCTTCTAATAACTTAACTACAGAACTACTGAGACAAGAGATCACAAATTAAAGGCAAATTTATTAGTTTCAATTAGAGGCAAATTTACTACAAAAGTCGCACAGGTAAAGAGTTTCCCAGATTGTAATCTTTTGGGCTTCGTACGCTTCTTCTTCGACTTTGGGACTTGGAGGATCAGCGGCTGAATTCTCGAACGCCGTTAAGATTGCCCTTGTCCTCAGCACTTTCTCCTCCAGCCTGGGCAAATGATCAGCAGCATCCATAATGTCGTAGAGGATAGCATGAAAAGATTCCTCAGAATCTGCCGTTTTTGCTTGATCGGCAAGGCTATCCATCAGTCTCTCCAATGCGTGTAGAGCTTCTTCCGCTTTGCGCACATTGTGGAGAAGAACCAGGGTGAGGGCTGTTTCCCTTTCTTGAGCGGCAGCGAGACGCCTCCGTCGACGGCGGATGATCAGGTCGAGCTGACGGATGCAAGAAAGTCGGGGAAGGAGAGCAAGGCGTGTGCGGAGAAGCTGCTCCAGATGCAAATTGCTGGCCGCCTGTGTAAGGTTCAGGCCGAACAATTCTTGATGAATAGATGAGAGGAAGGAGATGATCACAAGAATAGTAGAAGCCATATTGTACGTATGTAGAAGAGACCTGGATTAGGCGCGCATATTTAACCTTTAGCACACAAACGGTTCGTATACCCAAACATTAATGATATAGACGCTCCGTATAATGATCGAGAGACGTTAATTAGACGATCGAAACACGAAGCGTTCTGGCAATCGAAACACGAAGCGTTCAGACAATGGAAACACGCGCGAAGCGTTCTGGCATGAAGCTTATGACAGACGGTTTTTATAATATTTATCACAGACGGTTTTAATAAAAAACCGTCTGTGATAAGCTAGTTATCACAGACGGTTTTTAGTTAAAAACCGTCTGTGATAATGGCTAAGGCATTTATTGCACTGCTCAGACCGCATTTGTCTTCATTTCGATCCAGATCTAGCCACTGCTGCACACTTTTTCACTCGGGAGGAAGCTAGGCGCGATTTCAGGCCAGTTAATTTGGTGGGAAGAGGCAGAGATTGAGCTTTGAAGATTCAAACTTTCCTGGTTGCTCTAGATATGGTAAGTAATGAAATTTATTTTTTCTTTAATTGCATTACAATTTAGGTCTAAGTAATCCACGAGTGGTTATTGAAGATGGTTAATTTGCAAAATTGTTGGTTATATAATAGCTGTTGTGTTTGTAATATGAATTGAGCTAGCAAATTAAGTCTCAATATAATAAATGTGGTCGGTATATATGTAGTTATAATTAGTTAATCTAGATTTTAATACTAAGTTGTTATATATGTACGTAACGTAGGACCGAAGCTGGATGTATGCCGCGAGCCGTGTGAGTGAAGAGTACATTAATGGCGTTTCTGCTTTTATAAGAGCCGCCGAGGAGGATATGTTGAATAAGGGGGTGGAATATATGTGCTGTCAATGCACTGACTGCGAGAATTTGAAGATGTTTAAGAACCGAGGGCAAATTGAAGCGCACTTGATTCGGAGGGGTTTCAAAAAGGATTATATGTGCTGGACCAGTCATGGCGAAGTGAATGATCATATGCCGCCGGATGACATCGCCGGTGAAGTGAATGATATGCCCCCGGATGACATCGCCGGTGAAGTGAATGACATGCCGCCGGCTGATGTCTATTGTGGCTCAGATTCGGATAGGTTGCACGATGATAATCTGGATCAGATGCTTCGCGATGTAGAAGAGAACTATGATGAGAGAGAGTATGTTAAATTCCATGGCTTGATGGAGGACTCAGAGACACCTTTGTACACGGGCTGCAAGTACACGAGGTTGTCGGCCGTGCTTGAACTGTTGAAATTGAAGGCAAGCAACGGTTGGTCCGACAAGAGTTTCACGGCGCTGCTAGGTCTTTTAGCGGACATGCTTCCGGAGGGAAATGAGTTGCCTAAAACCACATATAAAGCCAAGAAGGTTCTTTGTCCGTTGGGAATGGAAGTAGAAAGAATACATGCATGCCCGAACGACTGTATCCTCTACCGTAAAGAGTATGCAAACATGCATGTATGTCCGGTGTGCAACGCATCCCGATACAAACGTAACAATCAATCTGATGATGGCGAGGGAACAGAGGCGAAGAAAGGACCTCCTGCTAAGGTGGCATGGTATTTTCCTATAATTCCCCGTTTGAAAAGTTTTTTTACAAATCCAAAGGAGGCAAAACTGCTGCGTTGGCACTTGGAGGAGCGCAAGAAGGATGGAATGATAAGACACCTTGCTGATTCCGCGCAGTGGAGAAACATCGATAGGAGTTTTGCAGAGTTCGGTGCAGAACCAAGGAATATAAGGTTTGGACTGAGTACAGATGGAATGGATCCTTTCAGTAGCATGAGCAGCCGACATAGCACATGGCCCGTGACTCTCTGCATCTATAACCTTCCTCCTTGGTTGTGTATGAAGCGAAAGTACATTTTGCTGTCGATACTTATCCAAGGGCCAAAACAACCTGGGAATGATATCGATGTGTCCCTAGCACCGTTGGTGGAAGATCTAAAAGTACTGTGGAACGAAGGGGTACAGGTATGGGATGCATACAAACGAGAGAACTTCACTCTACGCTCCTTATTGTTCTGCACCATAAATGATTATCCTGCCCTTGGTAACCTATCGGGCCATAGTACAAAAGGTGCCAAAGCTTGTACTCACTGTTTAGATGGTACCGAGAGTGTGTGGCTGAGACACTCACGCAAAACCGTCTACATGCGTCACCGCCGGTTCCTTCGGAGGGCTCACCCATACCGCAAGATGAAGAAACAATTTGACGGAGAGAAGGAAGACGGTTCAGCTCCAAGGCATTTAAGGGGACACAAGGTTTATGATATGGTTAAGGATTTAGATGTTGTCCTCGGAAAGGGACGTAAATTGAGGGCTCATGAGAAGAACACCTGGAAGAAGAGATCAATATTTTGGGACTTACCTTATTGGGAGTACCTAGATGTTCGGCACTGCATCGACGTCATGCACGTAGAAAAGAATGTGTGCGACAGCTTGATTGGTCTCTTACTGAACATCCGTGATAAAACAAAGGACGGTGTCAACGCACGGCTTGACTTGGCTGACATGGACATCAGGCCTGAGTTAGCACCGACACGCACTGATAATGGACGAACGTACCTTCCCTCTACGTGTTACACTCTATCCAAGGCTGAGAAAACAGAACTGTGCCAGTGCTTGCATGGTGTCAAAGTTCCGTCTGGTTACTCTGGCAACGTGAAGAAACTTGTTTCGATGCAAGATTTGAAGTTAAATGGCATGAAGTCTCATGATTGTCATGTGCTGATGACACAAATGCTCCCTATTGCAATTAGAAATATTTTGCCGATCAAAGTCCGAGAGACAATCATGAGGCTATGTTATTTCTTTAACACAATTGCTCAGAAGGTCATCGATCCCGAAGGACTAGATGCTTTGCAGGACGAGGTGGTGATGACTCTATGTCACCTTGAAATGTATTTCCCTCCTTCGTTTTTCGATATCATGGTCCATCTCATTATTCACGTTGTGTGGGAGATAAAAATGTGCGGGCCCGTATTCCTACGTAGCATGTACCCATTTGAGAGGTTCATGGGAATTCTCAAGTCCTACGTACGGAATCGTTCTCGGCCGGAGGGCAGCATCGTCGAAGGTTATGCAAGCGAAGAGGTCATTGAGTTTTGTGTCGATTATATGGCTCAGATTCAACCGATAGGTGTCCCTCAATCTCGTCTTGAGGGGAGGCTGAAGGGTCTCGGAACTATCGGAAGGAAAGAAATCACTCCAGATATGGACACGTATACTCAAGCCCATTTCACGGTGTTGCAACACATGACTGAAGTGGCGCCTTATGTGGACCAGCACAAGGATGTGCTTCGGCAACAGAATCCAGAGCGGCCGGATGTTTGGATCATGAGGCAACACAACTGTTGGTTCAACCAATGGTTGAAGGAGCAAATCGCTAGGAGCTCGCCGAGTGAGACGCTGACATGGTTAGCAAAAGGGCCAACATTTACAGTTGTGACATGGCAAGGATATGACATAAATGGGTACACATTCTATACGCAGTCTCAGGATGTCAAGAGCACTAACCAGAACAGCGGTGTCCGCATAGATGCATTCAGTACCGATGGGTCGAGAAACTCGTACTATGGCTTCATAGAAGAGATTTGGGAGCTCGACTATGTTGTTTTCAAGATCCCCTTATTTTGCTGCCGTTGGGTGCATCTCCCACAGGTGAAGGTTGACAAGTACGGTGTCACGACCGTGGACCTCCAACGTGTCGGGTACAAAGACGAACCATTCGTACTCGCCAATCAAGTTGTTCAAGTTTTCTATGTAACCGACCCGGCAAATAAGAAACGCCATGCAGTTCTTCATGGAAAAAGGAGAATTGTCGGAGTGGAGAATGTAGTGGACGAGGAGGAATACAATCAATTTGACGAGTTACCTCCTTTTGGAAATGGCATAAGGGTCGACGATGAACAACGTGACGAAACTAGTTACGTACGCATTGATCATGATGAAGGGCTAATTTTTAAAGTAAATAAGCAAGTACAATAAGAATGTATATGTGAAAATGTGTGACAATTTTGAGATGTATATGTGAAAATGTGTGATGTAGTCAATTTTGAGATGTATATGTGAAAATGTGTGACAAAATGTATATGTGAAAATGTATATGTGTATTGGCATTTATGTATATGTGTGATGTACATGTGATGGTTGATATGAATGCAGCTGGTTGGTGTTGTATATGAATGCAACTGTTTGGTGGTGGATATGAATGCAGCTGTGGTTATTGGTGTTGTCTTAATAACTACAGTCGCAAAGGCTTATCACAGACGGTTCTGAACTTAGAACTGTCTGTGATATCAATATCACAGACGGTTCTAAGTTTAAAACCGTCTGTGACAGTATAACTATCACAGACGGTTATAAACTTAGAACCGTCTGTGATAACCTCCCTATATATACCCTCTGGCTAGGGTTTTCGATGCGCTGCGCAGTTATTCGATCTAGATCTAATTAAATCCCGAGCCCGTCGTCGCCTCCGCTTCCCCGAACCCTCGTCGGCTGCCTCCCCGAGCCCCTCGCCGGCCGCCTCCGTCGAGCCCGTCGCCGGCCACCTCCCCCGAGCCCGTCGCCGGCCGCCTCCCCCGAGCCCCTTGTCGAGCCCGTCGCCGGTCGCCTCCCCCGAGCCCCTCGTCGAGCCCGTCGCCGGCCGCCTCCCCCAAGCCCCTCGTCGAGCCCGTCGCCGGCCGCCTCCCTCGAGCCCCTCGCCGGCCACCTCCCCTCGATTACCGGCCGTCTGCATTGTGAGCACTTTCTGTGATGGACTAGGGTTTTGAGTATTGTGAGCAGTTTCTGTGATGGACTATGGTTTTGAGCATTGTGAGCATTGTTTACTGTAGTAGCTTAATTAGTTTGCTATTTGGTACATACTACATTGGTACATTGTTTACTGCAGTAGCTTAATTAGTTTTCTATTTGGTACATATTACATTGGTACATTGTTTACTGCAGTAGCTTAATTAGTTTGCTATTTGGTACATATTACATTGGTACACTGTTTACTGCAGTAGCTTAATTAGTTTGCTATTTGGTACATTGTTTACTGCAGTAGCTTAATTAGTTTGCTATTTGGTACATACTACATTGGTACATTGTTTACTGCAGTAGCTTAATTAGTTTGCTATTTTGTACATACTACATTGGTACATTGTTTACTGCAGTTGCTTAGTTTACATTGGTACATATTACATTGCTTGTTGTGTTAGTATATAGTATATAGTATAGGCACATAACCCCTCTCTCTGTCCACATCACCCCCTCCCTTCTCCCCCTTCCCTCTACTCCTCTCCTCTCTTCCTAACATTGAGCATCATGTTTCACTTTTCTTGCTTCCTCATTTAGTAGCGGGACGGCCAAGATTAATCCTGTGCAACCCTACAATTTGAGAGCACAAATTAACCAATCAAGGACCACTCTAGTGTATATGCCACATAGACCTTCAAGGGGCATGAAGCAAGTGACACACTCTAGTGTATCCGGTTCAATGAACCTGATACACTAGTTTGTGTCATTTGCTTCATAGAACTTTGTTTAGAGACCTTGTAGTAATAATATATGCCACATAGACCTTCAAGGGGCATGAAGTAAGTGACACACTCGAGTGTTCCCGTTCAATGAATCGGATACACTAGTTTGTGTCATTTGCTTCATAGAACTTTGTTTAGAGACCTTGTAGTAATAGTATATGCCGACTACTACCGAGATGTGATGTCCACTCCCACAATCCTTCTTTTTCCTTCTTAAATTCAAGGCAATTTTATTACAAAAGTGCAAAAAAAAGACATTCCCAGATTCTTCGTGAGCAGCCGACATAGCCGACTTCTTCGGTGAGCGACTATCCATTTGCTTCTTCCCACTTCTTTGGATCACGTACGCCAGTAGCGATGATTCTGAATCATCGCTACTGGCGTACGTGATCCAGAGACCAGAGATGAAGAAAAGAAGTGGTAAGAAGCAGATGGATAGTCGCTCATCGAAGAAGTCGGCTATGTCGGCTGCTCACCGAATAATCTGGGAATGTCTTTTTTTTGCACTTTTGTAATAAAATTGCCATGAATTTTGCGGGAAAAAGAAGGATTGTCGGAGTGGAGAATGTTGTGGATGAGGTTCCCAGATAAATAAATCTTGCGATTGTTGCAAAAGATACATGGACCATTTGGGTGGAAAGATGAACTATTTCGTCAGGCGCATGACTGTCAATTCGAAGCATAGCATAGCATCCGAGGCACATCCGAGGTCTGCTGCCGTGTCTTGAGGAATGCCAAGAGCTGGTCTTCAGATGGAGCATAGCATCCGAGGCACATCCGAGGCCTGCTGCTGTGTCTTGAGGAATGCCACATCTGAAGATCAGCTCTTGGCATTCCTCAAGACACAGCAGCAGACCTCGGATGTGCCTCGCATGCTATGCTATGTTTCGAATTGGCAGTCATGCGCCTGACGAAACAGTTCATATTTCCACCCAAATACTCCATGTATCTAGCCAAAAAACAGCAAATGAAGCAAGTGACATACTCTAGTGTTCCCGTTCAATGAACCGGATACACTAGGTTAGGGACTTTGCTATTTGGTTTATACTATTAGCAACTAAAGTAGGTGCTAAGATAGGCACATCACCCCCTCTCTATGTCCATATCACCCCCTCCCTTCTCCCCCTCCCCTCTACTCCTCTTCTCTCTTCCAATTCAATATGATCACTTTCTCATCTTAACTTAATAGACCCACAAAATGAGCAACATGTCACCCGCGCATTCTTCAACATCATCGCCGGAGGCGTCCGCTCCAACATCAAGACGCCAAGGAAGAGGGCTATCGAAGAAGCCTGAGGGCCGACAGACCATCACAGCGGTAAACGCATCTGGGGTCCCTATCCTTCCTCAAAAAGCGGTAAACGCATTCCGAAGCCTGGTCGGAATAGTTGCACGAGAACGAATTGAGATCACATACAATTCGTGGAAGAACGTGCCTGACACTCGAAAACGTGAGCTGTGGACCGAAATTTTGGCATCGTTTGAGTTCCCAGAAGAACACCTATACGCTGTGCAACGACAAACCTACCTAGCGGCGTGCAAAGCATGGAAGAACTTCAAGAGCACGCTTGTCAGGAAATACGTGGAGACGGACGAAACGCCTTTTCATAAATACCCATTCCTAGAACCACAATGGGAAGAGTTCAAGGCGATGAAGACGTCCGAAGATTTCAAAAGTACAAGTACGACGCACAAGGCCCTCCAGGCAAAAAACACACACCCCCACAGACTTGGCACAGCTGGGTATGCGGGTAAAATCCCGCAGTGGAGGAAGGAGGATGACCTGGCAGCTGCACAGGACATCGCCCCGCCATTTTCCAATATCCCGGATGAGCGCGCTCGAAATTGGATTAGAGCAAGGTCATCTACAACGACATCGGGGGACGTCTCCTTTCGAAACCCTGCAGACCAGCAAGAGTCCCAGCGCCTGGTAAGATATCGATAGAACTACGTAGCTTGCAATTACTCCACAACTTCGTACGAATTGAAATGACATTTTGTGCTCTTGCAGGAAGAGCTGAGTTTTGAATCTACCCTGGGATCATTCCAGGGAACAAGGGAGAATGATATGCTCTCCGTGGCCTTGGGAAACAAGGAGCACCCGGGTCGTACGAGAGGCCTTGGGCTTTACGTTCCTTGGAAACATGGTTTCCAAGATGACTCCGGAATGTATTGGCATAGGAGGAGAAACAAAGCCGAGCGTGACGCACAGCTACGAGAAGAGATCAAGGAATCTCTTAGAGAGGAGCTATTAGCTCAGATGGCTGATGTAATCAGAGATGAGGTGCGAAAACAGACAGAAAGTCAGCAGGCCGCTACTGCCGCTCTTGTGCTAGCTAGGCCGCACAACCATCCGAGTAGCTGCGCGTCCAACCGACGCAAACCCAGTCCAAATTTCCTGTGGATGACATCCTGGTAATAATTATTACCTCTCGAATGCTTGCTCCATTGGTAGGCCTATTTGAGTAGCTAATTTTGTATCGTTATGTAGGAGCCTACGAAGTGCAGGCTCCAAGTGAGATATGGCTCCATTCCCTTGTACGCTGCTTGGGGCCAGGCATATTCGTCTGGTATCGGGGCCATGGTGCACGGTCAAGCTTTAGCGCCAGGCTTCGCAAAAGTTAATGTGGATGGTGTGTATGTCAATTTTGAGGTGGTCCCGCTACCGAAGCCCCCCAACGACGAGATCGTGAGTCTAGGACAGGCCATTGGAACATTCATACAGTGGCCCAAAAGCAACATCTCCCTGGAGGCTTCTTCACCGGTGGCAGGACTAGAAGTGCAGTGCGAACCACAGCAACATGCACTGGTGCCATCTCCACACGGGCAGTGCGAAGCAGAGCTACCTGCACCGGTGCTATCTCCACGGGTGCTATTCTCGCCAAAGCAACTTGCACCGTCTGTACCATTACAGTCGACTACCATGAAGTCGACCTGCAGTCGAGGCAGTGGCCATGGCAAATCAAAGATGAAGGATGATGACGATATCCCGTACCTGCCATTGGCCCACAAATTCGTGCTAGGCGAGCCGATGATATTCCCGCAAGAGCACCTCACAAAGCTAGGACTTGGTTGCCAAAGATTCCACACTTGGTATCTGGAACAGTCCAATAGACCAGAGGCACAACGGCGCTCAGGTGTCATGGTCAAATTCAAGCCGGAACATTTCTTGCACGAAGTTCGGGAATGTGTCTTCCCGGTGACCTTTGACGATATATTTGGTCTTTTCACGCTCAACGCTCTCGACGCCTCACTCGTTCGATGCTGGACGCTGTAAGTCTGTACAATCACAGTCTCTGTTCACGTAATACCGATATATGTCACAATTTGTTGCTTTTCTGTGTATATATATAGATTCATGCTGACCGAAGCTAGATCATCGAAATCACCAATTGGTTTCCTGGACCCACGCTTGGTCGCCATTGATACCATCAACGAGAATGCATCCTTCGTCGAGGACTATATTACAAAATCACTGCTGGCTCACCACGATAAGGAATTTGTTCTTATGCCATACAATGAGAACTTCCATTGGATTTTAATTGTAATTATACCAAAATGGAACAAGGCTATATACCTTGATTCTCTAAGTAAGAACAAATCCAAGTACACAGCTATCGCCGAAATACTCGATAGGTAAGTACATTGTACATTGTACTCTTTCTTTCCTTTCGAATAACTAATTTAACTTTTTCGAATAACGAAGGTCGTTCGTCACATACGTTCAACAAACAAGTGGCTCGACGACAGCTGCCAAGCCCTTGAAACATGATCGCAATTTTCGGGTATTGGCTAGCTGCACATTAATTAATCATATGCAACACTTAGTAGTAATGCCCTTTGATTTAACACATTCTATTTTTTGCAGTGCCACCAGCAGCAGCCGGGCAACACGTGTGGATACTACATGTGCCACCATATGAGACTACTCCTCGATTCCAGCAAGATCATTAATTCTAAGGTTTGTCAATCTTCCCACATTTATTTCATACATGTCAGGTTTTATATGTGCGCGCGTTGATATTCCTATCTACAGGTTCTGCCCATCTCTAAATCTGCATTGGAACAAGCGGACTTAGCAAAAATTCGAGGAGAGTTTATTTGGTTTTTGTGGTCTAAAGTCATAAAATCAGATGGAGAGTTCCACTGCGCAGATTGATTTTTTATTGCTCTTATCACTCTGTAATTGTGAATTTGTAAATGGATATTTTATTTCATTTCAATTAATTCATTTGCGAAATGGATGCCTTATGTCTGTGTATGAAATGTGATGTGAATTGGATGTTTGTCAAATGAATTGAGATGTGAATTGTATGTATACATATACTTGTTTATCTGCTTGTTTCAGAGGGCATGGCTAGCATTTCCTGAGGCTAGCCAATAAACAGAAATACATGTAGGGGTTGAGGGGAATATCACAGACGGTTTTTGAGTAAAAACCGTCTGTGATAGCTGATAATCACAGACGGTTTTTAGTTAAAATCGTCTGTGATTATCAGCTATCACAGACGGTTTGTAACTAAAAACCGTCTGTGATTATCAGCTATCACAGATGGTTTTTACTCAAAAACCGTCTGTGATAGCTGACAATCACAGACGGTTCGAAAACCGTCTGTGATGACGTTCGATTATCACTGACCCATAAATACAGATGGTTCACAAAACCGTCTGTGATGACGTTTTCGAACCGTCTGTGATGACCTTTTCTGTAGTAGTGGTATCAGGTTGCTGCTGGACGCAGTCATGAGAAAATATTAATTTGGCTAACTTAATACCAGAATTACATTTTAGGGATAACTAGAAAGTTATCGAATGGCCACTATATTTATCTTTATTTTCCGCTGCTAGTTTTTTTTAAGCTCTTCAGGCTATTATTTGTAATCTTGGCCATAAGATCGCTACTCTGATAATTAATAATATTTGCTCCTTTCATAGTTAATCATGATCATGGTTAATATTTCATCATATTTCTAGTATGTGCACTAGCGTGATCCTAGACTAGTCTAGAATACACAGGAAAGTCCGGATTTGCATATTTGGGTCTCGACACTCCCCTTCTTGATCTAGCTACATGCCAAGCACGTGTAAATGATAGAAATAACTCATGGAGATCAATCCCCATCTATCTAGGTATCAGGTCTTGCAAGATTTCGAAGTTGCCCGATTTTGTTTGGATTTGACTTTTTGGGAGTTTTCTTCATCCAAGAGATTTTTCCTCAAATCTTTGTGAGTTCTTGCTTGCTATGACATGTAGGAATACATTTAGAGCCACCTTGGACATCCTTCACCCACGAGCAAGACATATTTCGAGTTTTTAGTTTTTGCCCGATTTTAGTGCAACTTGCTAATTCTTGAGAAATACCTAAACTTTGACAAGGATTCAAGTGATCTTTTAACAAATAGGTTCCTGAGATCACAAGCGAGGTGTGTGCAAAATCTCATCTGATTTGGCCATGAGTTTTTGGAGTTGCACTAAAAGTGGTCTCGGCTTGGGCACCAGTCAGGCCACCAAAAGGATACTGATCAAACAGCTAGGGGAGCTGGTCAGATCGTTGTTAAGCTATAGGTCAGACCACCAGAGGTAGCCAGTCAGACCACCCAGATGTAGGTTTTCGTTCTTCAACTTTTGAGTTGATTACTTTGGCTTTGGCTTTCATTCCTGATCTTCATAGCTTAGTAGCTACTGAATTGAAGTATTGGTGAATATTTGGGGGAAATTTTAAAGGAACTATTCACCCATCTGTTGCCATATCGGTCCTACGAGTGGTATTAGAGGCCAGTTAGACCTTCTCGTAGATCATAGCCGGTCTGACGAGTCATGGCATCAAATAAGTATTCAACCAAGCCACTTATCTTTGATAGAGTTGATTTCTCTTATTGGAAGAGCTCGTATGCAATCCTACATCGAAGCTCAAGGGCAGTCAATTTGGATCAAAGTCAAGAATCCTTATATGGTGCCGGCCGATGATAAGGTGAATACAGTAGATGTAGAGGTAAACAACAACGCTTGCAATTTTCTAATTCAAGGGTGTAGTCGGTTTGAGTTTGAGCAAGTTGGTCAATTGAGGTTTTCTCGTGAGATTTGGATGACCCTCGCTGACTACTGTGAGGGCTCTACTAGAATTAAGGAAGTAAGATAGAACCAACTAAATAAAGAATACTCAAAGTAAGTAAAAGCCTGGTGAATCCTTAGATGAGTTGTGGGGAAGGTTTACCAAGATCATTCATGATTTGCGTGCTATTGGCTTGATATTTTCTGAATCTGAGAATACACGCCAACTGTTGGGTGCACTTAATGTGAAAGTTTGGGGGAATGAAGATAATTTCCATCAATGATAACACTGTCATGAGTGGGATTATCATGGATAACCTCTACTTGAGGTTGAAGACGTATGAGATTAACCTTATGTCACGTCTCCCTAAGATAGAGTCGATGATACTTGTTATTGACCCTACTCATAGCAGCTCTTCTAGTGCCTTGGATTTTGGCTCTTCTGAATTTTCATTGTTAGCCTTGCATTCTCAAGATGTCTTAGCCCTCCCATCCATTAAATTCACAAGTGCATATCACAAGGTGAGGAACAAGATGAGGAGTGGTCCAACACTTGCTATGAGTGTGGTGAGCCAAGCCACATTCGGGCTAAGTGTCCCACACTGAAGGGCAAGGAAGAGAAGGACTCTCGAAGGCGTCATCAAGCTTGTGATGTAGAGTCCAAGAAGCCCAACTACCACAAGTTTGTTGTCAGACCAAGATTTAGCCAATCCAGAATAAACTCTTTATGAAACCACTGCACTATTCCTTAGATCAGTAGATAGTGCTTACAGATACATCACTGAATCATTTCATACATAATATGAACCATACCATTCAATAGTGTTACAGATCAGTGCTCAAATAGACCGCATTGGGTCAAGTTTATAATATAGCCGATTAGGCCAAATGGATACATTACATAAAGAAAAAGTAGAAGCAATAGTAAGATGGGAGAACACATCTCACCATAGGCAAGAGACTGATTGGGGTAAGAGCCCGGACTACTAGAGACTATCCTAATCTTCTCCATCTTCTCTATCAGCTCTTGGGGTATCGTAATACACAGTGACTTTGATCCACTGATTCTGAGGTATTTAGTGAGGGAGGGTGAGCATAAACAACAGTTCTCCATGAGCCAACACACAGAATGTAGTATTATATGTGCAAGGTTCAACAAAGGTAGGCTTGAGTTATTTTATTTGCTTAAAGACATTGATTGAAAACTTCAATAAATAAAAATTCCTATGACTTAGTATTTTAACTAAACCATATTTTTATTAAAGAGAGTAAAACTGTGCAATATTAATAGCAGTGCATCCATGCACTTATTACATGGTTCCATCAACCATATGATAGTTTTCGCTACTAGGGTTACATCCACCCAAGGCAAATCAAATTCAGGGTTACATCCACCTGACAAGTTTTCATCCCTCCCACAAAGTTTTTAGAATTAGATGCTAACTTCAGTAAGTTCCTATGCCCACCCATGATCGTTGGCATGACTGCTCGAACAGTTTATACTTTGTAGAGTTCATACACTTTACCCATAATAGATAATCAACTTGTTATATTTTGCACATTTTCTTGGACATGTGAATCAAGAAGATCACCATAAGGCCTTTACAATCCATCACCTAGTGTCTATTACACCCGCTAAGGTTTCATCTTAGTGAGAGGTTACGTCCACCACACCAAGACCCCCTCTTATGCCACACGACATCTTAAATCCAGTGACATGACTCGTGTTCACAATGACTTAAAACCAACGACATGACTCGTGGGTCAATCCAATGGTGTAGCTCGCCCTGGTGGATGAAAATTAGTTAGCTAGGTCATACCCATTAGACTTATGGTTGTACTATTTTACATTAGGTCATCACAGAATTTAGTTCTTAGAGTTATCTGGGTGGTTGTACCACAAACCACAATTTCAAGTGCTACATTCACACTAACCCTCTTACCATCTGCCTAGATAAGTAAAGCAAGTTTTAGGGATTTGAGAAGCATTAAACTAAATTATCTTAACATACCAACCATTTCCCTCCAATGGCTACCCAAAACTAGTTTCACAATTGAAAAATGATGTAGGGCAATTTAATACCCTGGTACTTGAGCAAGAATAAGCATTATGCTTATATACGACTTATAGATTTCTAGGGTGACAATGATTATGTGATTCAAGTGTCGAAAGAATGAAGTAATAATAATACAATGTTGAATAGGCATGTATCTATAACCTTAAGATGAACATACATTTGCATAACAAATAAAACATGCAATTTGATAATTTAAAAATATATAATTTGCATAAAAATATAGGTTAAGTATGATCAAAGTTATATCCTGCCTATCTCACAAGTAGTTTGGTCTTAAAAGTCTTGAGTCGGCTCGAACTGTGGCTCATCCATGTCCTTGTACTCTACTCGGACGAACACAAGAGAAAGCAAATAAATATACAAGCAAATAAATAAATTCAAATGAAAGCCAAATAAACTCCAAAATGAATAATTTCATTGCCATTAGATAAATATTGAATTTATACGAATTTAGAAATAAGTTTCATTAAATTGTTAAAATGAGTGAGAACAAGCTATTAAAAGTTTAAATCAGGATTTAATCCCAAAATAAAAAGAGAAGAGAGAGTACTCAGTCACTGACAGGTGGGGTCCACCAAATTGAATTTTTTTTATTTATTTCCTTCATGGAAAAGATCATAGAGTATGATAGATGGGGCCCACGGGTATTAAATTTATTTTTGAATTACTTTACTTAAGGAAAAGGGTTCAGGGACCGACAGGTCGGGCCAATCACTATAGAACACAATGAAAGGGGCCCCAATTGTTAGTGACTTTCAATCATTTAATTGGTTTTAATAGGATTTTAAATGGGTGGGGCCCACATGTCATAGAGTTAATAGCTAACTTAATGATAGGGGGCCCGCACATTTGCGAGGGATCAACAGAACTAACTATGGTTATTACACTTAATAAGGACTTAACCTTAATCAAAATGGGTGCTACAGTGCTTCTCCTTTCCTCGAGGAGAGCATGACTCATCACCGACAATAGGAGTCACGGCGACCAGTGAGGTGGGTAATAATGGAATGCCACGCTGAACCACACTTAGAGGAAAGGTGGCACAACCTAATTCAGTGCACGAGGTGACCAATGGCGAGCTAAGTGGTGATGGCACACAGGCACATGGGACCACAACAAACTATGGCAAGAAAACCAAATTATGTGCTAGGGGAGCATCTCAGGACCAAGGAAGACTCACCAGAGGTAAAGGTGGCTTAGGGAGGCATGGAGCTGGCTAGTATCATGGACTGTGGCGGCGGAGAGGAGGGCAGAGAGGGCAGCATGCCGGAGGTGACAAAGAGGTCTGCCGTGGTCTAGGACGGTGTTAAGGCTTCCTTGTGGAGCTCCAAGTGGCTTGAATCAGGAGGAGGCGCATCGAATCGAAAACGGTGTTGGCGGTAGGGAGATGGCTAGAGCCAAGAAAGAAATGGGGTTGTGGGCTCTTGGTGGCGAGGGGCGGTGGGAAGTCGATTAAGGCCATGGCGAGAATGCTCGAAGGCTTTATAGCTGAAGAGAGGGGAAGGTGGCCGTTGGGCAATGTTAATGCCATGCAGAAGCCAAGTGCAGTGGCACCAGTGCATGGCATAGCACAGGGCAAGGGGCAAAGTCGATGTGTGGCACAGAGGTGCAGGTGCAATGGGTGCGGAGCGGGCGCGACAGGTGCGGTGAGTGGCACGGGAAGGTGCATGACGCAAGGGGAAGAAGAGGGAGAGGGAGAGGAGACATGGCATGGCTAGGTTGTCATGAGGCTTGGAAAGCATGAGGGTGCATAGGGAAAGGACAGCCATGCACTGCAGTGGCACAGGAGTCAAGTGGTGCTGGCGTGCACATGACAGGCTTAGGCCGGGAGCACGTATGGCGTGGATGGTGTGCATGCGGGGGCACACACGGTGAGGGGAGGAGCAGCATGGGTCTGCTGGGCTAGGCCAGACGCCAAATGGGCTGGAGAGGAGGGAAATAGGCTGGGCTAAGCCTAGGCAGGATTTTGGTATTCCAAAATTTTGTAAAGTAGTTTGAATTTTGAGAGAACTTTGATTGACTCCAAATTTGCAAACTTTATTTCGAGCTCTTTTGAGCTCCCAAAAATGGGATGCTATAGATCCTACCCCCTTAAACAGAATCTAGACCCCAAGATTCTAACTACTCGGAGAATAGACCCGGGTAGTCTATCCTCAGTTGATCCTCGTGCTCCCAGGTGGCTTTTCTCTCCGTGTGGTTGCTCGACTGGACTTCATAAAGATGGATGTTCTGGCATTTTGTTTGTTTCTCCATGATGTAAAGGATCTTGATGGCCTCCACTGGGGTTTGATCTTCAGGTACCCTAAGGTACTTCTTGAGTTGTGAGATGTGAAATACATTGTGGATGTCTACCCAACTTGTGGGTAATTCTAGCTGGCAGGCTACTTCTCCACACTTGGCGGTGATTGGGAATGGGCCTATATATCTTGGTGTGAGTTTGCCTTTAACTTTAAATCTCTGAATCCCTCAACGAAGTGACACCTTGAGATAAACATGGTCTTCAACTTCAAAAGTCAACTCTATGACAATTATCAGCATAGCTCTTCTGCTTGGATTGGGTAGCTTGGAATCAGTCTCTGATCATGAAGACTTTCTCTTCTACCTGCTTAACTGTATCTGGCCTAAAGATATAGCCTTCTCCTACTTCTGACCAATATAGAAAGATTCTGCAGTTTCTACCATCGAGGGCTTCGAATGGGGACATCTTAAGACTTGACTGATAGTTGTTGTTGTTGTAGGAGAATCCTGCATAAGGTAAATATTTCTCCCAATATATGGTAAACTCTAAAGCACAAGCCTGAAGTAAATATTCAAGAATTTGGTTCACCCTTTGTCTGTCCATCAGGCTGAGGTTGGTATGTTGTGTTGAAAGCTAAGAGGGTCCCAAGGGCTTCATGAAGACTAGCCTAGAAATGCGAGGTGAATTGAGAACCTCAGTCCGAGACTATTCTCTTGGGTACTTCATGTAAACACACAATGCATGCCATGTATAACTCGACCAACCTATCTTCCTTGTAAGTGCTCTTCATAGGGATAAAATGGGTGACTTTTGTCAATATGTCTACTATGACCTATATGGAATTATATCCGGACTTGGTTCATGGTAAACCAGTAATGATGTCCATTCCAACTTCCTCCCACTGCATTGAGAGATTTGTAATTGTTGCATCAATCCTGCGGGTTTCTGGTGCTCTGCTTTGATCCGTTAGCATACATCACAACAAGATACATATTCTGCAATATCTCTCTTCATACGAGGCCATCAATATAGGATATTCATATCCTGATATATCTTGGTACTCCCTAGGTACAGAGAATATGCTGAGCTATGGGCCTTTTTGAGTATTAAGTCCTTGAGATCCTTTTGGTGGGGGAACAAAGAGGTGTTTTTTGTACCATAGGATCCCTTGTTAATCTTCAATCATTCTGGGGGCTTTTCCCTTGACCATGAGGTGCTTGAATCTCTAAACACCAGGATATCCCTCTTGAATATCCTTGATCTACTTTTTTAAGGTGGGTGTACTTCCAAACAGGCTATGATATCTTGCTCTACTATCTCTAGGTTGAGTGCTTCCACTCATTGTAGAGCTTAGGTTGTAGTTCTTGGACCATAACATTGCTGCAATAGGACTTGAGGCACAGTGCATCAACCACTACATTAGCCTTCCTAGGATCGTAATTGTCAGACTCGAATTTTACAATCTAGAATCCTCTGTGATTCTACCATACTATTCTCTAGATCAGTAGATAGTGCTCATAGGTACAGTGATGAACATCAAATACATATCTTGTGAAAACGTAATTAATACAATAGTAAATTTACACATGGGCCGATCAGGCAAAACTGAGGTTCACGACCTAGTTCTTGGCCTCATTGTCTTCCAGTCTTGTTGACACCCTTAGTTGATCATCGGGGTTGTATTTCTCCTTCCGACTTACTGAATAATTACTCAGCAAGCCATCACACAAAATACAGTAATAATAGATGAGAGGCTAATCAAAGGGAGGCTTAAGGTTCTTTTATTTGCGAAAATGTCACTAATTCGATATACAAATATAGCCAATTCCTAAGACTTAGTAATTTTTACTAAAACATATTTTCTAGAGTGTGTGAAAGATTATAATAATAGTAGTAGTACAGATTTCATCCACCGTTACATAGTTACCTGCACCATATGCTAGTTTTTCAGCGTTACATGCGCTCATTATTATCACAAGGACAAACCGCCCAAGGCAACACAATTTAGGGTTTTAACTGCCTGTCACTTTTTCCATCCCACCCACAAATTTTTTGAAACAGAATTTTATTGATGTAAGTTCCCATGCCCGCCCATGACCGTGGCATGACTATTCGAATAATTTTCACTCTACAGAGGTGGTACACTTTACCCACAAGAGCAATTAGTCCGATATGCTCCATATGATTCCTTGCTCATGCAGATTGAGGAGATCGTCATGAGGCCTTTTTAAATACCCCGCCCCTTTGTCATCTCACCCATATGGACTTATCCCTCACATAGTGGGTCTCATAAGTTATGCAGGATGTTCCTCCCCAACGACTAGCACAACTGGACTATAACTTTTTACAATGACTAGCGCGGTGGGCTAACTTCACCTTTATGCGGTGTCCCATTCAAGCTAGAACTTATCCACTTGCACTACTTCACTTCCCTACCAACGAGATGACTCCGAGGTTTATGAAAAATTGATTTAGCCAAGTTGTACTTTACAAACTTATGGTTGTACTATTTTACATTGAGAAGTCATGACAAGATTCAGTCGTTAGGACTATCTGGGTGGTTCTACCACAAACCACACATTCTCGTACTTTCAACAATACCAACCCCTCTTACCATTCGTCCAGATATTTATGCAAGTTGGAGTTTTTGAGAGCATAAAATAATCATATTACAACATACAAGCCACTTTCCATAAATGCCTGCTCAACAGCTGGGCTGTTACAGGTTGTAGGATCTTGAAGGATCTTAGTCTGATTTAGAGAAAAGTTCATTTGATTTTATCACCCTCTCAATTAGCTATTAGTGAGCACAATTTGCTTAACAATCTGGTATTTGCATAACAATCTGGCCTGATTGGGCAGCGTCATATCATCTCAATTGCACATACAGTAAATAAATGCTTGCATTTAATACTAGCAAACCTATAGAAGGTACAACCTATATTGAATCAAACAAGCTACATACTACAATCCACCACAAAAGCAAGTTGCTAAAAATTATAACCTGAACATAAGTAATGCATTATTGCATTTTCCTAAAAGATGTAACATGTTACATGCCGAAGACTCCATTAACGAGCCAAAAATGGAGCCAGTTAATAGGAGCATGTAGAATCTGTAGGATAAAAAACACTTGGTTGCTGAATGGTCTGCATTTGCCAATGAGTCTACAAAACTATATCAATGTCAACATCTATTAACAGACCCAAGGGAAGAGATTCCAACACCATATCTGACAACGATTGTGATATGGAACAAAACACACATCTACTGATCTACACAACTGCGAGTATGCGACTGCTTTCTTGTATGTCAATTACTGCATCTCAAACCAAGAAATGAAGAAGAGGTAAATGTGCACAGGTGAAGACAATTCAATAGATTTGACTTTAAACTAGTTTTCCATTTGTCAAGTATATGTGACAAAAGCTTTTATCCCATCGATTGTGATATGGAACAAAACACACATCTACTGATCTACACAACTAATCTAATATGTGATATAGAAACTGAAGAGCAAAATCTTGTTCAAAATAAATTTGATGTGTAAACACAAACAGGTAAGCATGCAATTGACAAAAAGATTATGTTCTACTTTCATCTTTATGTTATATCCACGACATAATATGCTGAAAAAAAGAACCTGAAGGAGTACTAGCAATCTAGCATACAGTTTGCAATTAAATAATTATATTGAATTGAGTAGAAAAGATTAAGCACAATGTTATGCTAAAACTCCAGGAATTGCATGTGTGAATGATTATCTAGTTTCATTATTTTGAGTGGAGAGGAAGAACATATAATCCACAACTACAACACCTAAGTCCAATCAATTGAAAAACATCTCATCCCAACATAAATATTCGAATCCCAACTCGAATTGGAAGGCAGAGGGAGGGGTTAGGGTTTTAGGTTGGAAAATCGGAGGTGGCACCATTAGAGAAGAGGAGAGGAGGCCAGATAAGGTGAGGTTGTTGTTATCGTTGCAGAAGATGCAAGCGGCCAAGTGGGGGTGGAGGGGCGGCTGGCAACTGGATCTGGACGACGAACGTGGTGGCTAGATCTGGAGGACGGGAGAAAGGAGGTGGCTGGAGACCAGGAGTCGCTGGTCGATGGAGGAACGAGGCGACAAGGAATGGAAAGTGGAGACAGCGAGTCGCTGGAGTGGAGTCGGTGAGGAATGGACTAAGTCGCTAGAGGAGGAGTGAGGATTGAGTGTGGACCATTGGAGGAGGAGTGTCGAATGGCAGCGGCTAGGGACTCGATCTCGATCTCTCGGAGGCTTGGAGCCATGCCTGATAGAGGACTTAGGGTTTACTATTTTAATTATTGGGTTGGTCCACCTGTTAGGTCACGGGTAAATAGGCGAGACGGGTACGGGTGGAGTTCACCCATACCCGTTCCCGTTTACCCGATGGGCAGAGAGTTCCCCCCATTTTCATACCCGTGGGTAAAGAATACATCCCATACCTGGCTCTATTAGGGTATTTACCCACGGGTACACGGGTAAACGGGTACAATTACCATCCCAACCTAGGACTTACTAGCATGGTAGATAAGGGTCCCTTGGGTGAGCTAAGTACCACTGGTTTCTTTAATTTATAGGTTGGCAACCTTTGAACAAACTTCCACGATATGAACGAATGAGAAGCCCAAAAATAAAATGAACATGTGCAGGTACTAACTTAACAGAAAACATACCCATCAGAACTCCATAGCTTCCTATGCTACTTTTGCCGTGACATGCTTCACATGACCCTAATTCAGTGTCGATGCTGTTCTGGACGCTTGTGGGGTTTGGTAACCTTTGCTAGGCATTGATGCTTGACCTTGAGCTAGAGTGGTTCCTAGGTTGAACTTCTCTGGTGAAACTTGGTGGTAGGGGCAACAGTTGGCAAAGTGTCCTTTCTCTCCACAGTTGAAGCAATAGAGATTAGCTGTAGGGTTGGTTGTGGTGGGTTGATTTGTAGGACGAGGGGTACGGAGTACACTACACTTGGGCGAGGTACCAGAGCTTTAGCCGGTGAGGCTGCCACTTGCCTATAAGAAGGATTTTCGTGGAATACTAGCCTCTAAGGGTAACTTCCTTGTAGTCACTGGGCTGCCATCTTGCGCTTGCAGCTTGCCTCCATATTCCTTCTCTCATTTTCCAAAATGAGAGCTTTGTTGACCATGTGGTGAAAACTAGGAAAATCTTGAATGACCAGTTGGAACCTCATCTCTTCATGCATACCTTTAGGAAGCGGTTAGTCCTTTCTTCCTCATCCGCTATGTCATTTGGAGTGTAGTGGGCTAATGGTTAAATCGGGTGAGGTAATCATTGATTAACATGTTTCCCTACTTCAGTGCTCTGAACTTGTTTTTCTTCATTCACATGATGCTGGTAGGTATGAAGTTGGTTCTGAAAGCAGCCTTAAACTCAGTCCAAGGGATAACGTGACTTGTTGATACGACTACCTCTTCTTCTTCCTCTTCAGTATTTTCTTTCTCTGCTTGCCCTGTTGTCCTTCAGCTCCTTTTGCTTGTCCTTGCTACCCTTTAGCTTCTTTTGTTTCTTCCTCTTCAGATTTTTCATTGGCTACTGGACTTGCTCCTCCTCGAGCAGCTAGATAGTTGTCCCACCATGCAGCTACGATTCCTTTAAGTTGGTGGGTAGCAAAGTCCACTTTGTCTTCCTCTACACATCTTGCAAGCCGGAGTTTCTTCTCAGTGTCTTGGAGCCAGTCTTCTATCTCTAATAGTTCATTGGCAGAGGAGAAGGTCAATGGTCAAGTTCTCAAGAAATCTACTAGCTTGGACACTACTGGATTCCGACCCTTTAGCCACGAAACGCATCACAATGACACTCTATTAGTTGCAATAGGTATGTACTATTGCAACGTTTTGCCAAAATCGTGGCGATATGTGCACAGTATTGCCTCTAAAATATTGCGTTGCGATAGTCATTGAATTCGTTGTAATAAGGTGGCTTTATCGCCACCATTTAGAAAATGGTTGCGAGTAGTATGACTTTATTGCCACGGTTGTCTTGCATTGTGATAATATTGATTTTCGTTGCAATAGTTAGGAGGTATTGCCACCTTATAGAATTTCGTTGCGAGTGGGTGACAATATTGCCACAATTTTATTGCATTGTCATAGTCATCAATTGTGTTGCAAAAGGTTCCTATACAATGCGTATGAAATGAGTTTGTATTGCCACGGAATAAATTTGTTGCTATATATGATGATTGTTCGTGGCAATAATCTGTTATTGCAACGCTTTGTTTTCGTGGGCCTAACTGCTCAACGCAAGGGCCGAATTGGTGTGGAGGAATTATATTATCTATAGTTATTAATTGCTGGAGGAGATAAAAAAATTGAAAAGTGACAACTAAAACGCAGTTGAGGAGGTCTCACTTGACAAAACAGGAGAGGATAAAAATTAGAATAGAAAAAATAAAAACAAAAACCATGGGGTGTGGAGGAATTGAACCAACAACCTCCTAGCTCGGAGGCCAAGGCGTTTACCACCAGACTATTGTACCCCACTGTCAATTATAATTGTAAATTTCTATTTATCTAAGCATGGTAAGCACTTGTCATATAAAACCTTGGGCACCTCCCACCGCACGCCCAGCAGTCACCCCACCTCCACCATCCGCGCCCACCGCGCAAACGCCGCTACCTAGCAGTCGCCCCGCCTCCACGTACGGCGGCTTGTACGTGAAAAATACGGGTGTGCCGCGGCTGACTCGTACGAGAGAAAAATTAGAGCGGCGGCCATGTTTTTGGTTGAAGATTCGATGATGCATGGTTGATGGATACTTCATAGTCTTGCACGCATGTTTATGTGGACTAGCAGAATGCCCGTGCGTTGTTACGGATTATAAAAAAATTTAGAACATATTTGTATGCATGTTTTAAAAAAATTTACCACCCATTAGTTTCAGAATATATATTATGATAAAATTTTAAAATCCGTAGCAACACACGGGCATTCAACTATTTTTTATTATTTTTGACTTTGATTTCTCTGAAATCCGAAAGTTTCTTCAAGCGGCTTCTTCAAACGACTTCCCAAGTCACAAGAGTTTACACTGATATTTCCGCCGTTCATCATCATTTAAAAATACAAATAAAAAATATTAACCATGGTCAAAAGCTACCTGTAGAGAAAAAAACAGGGCATAGACAGCAAATAAGTAAGCTAGAAACAGAATTTAACCTTAATTTTTAGGTCAAGTCTAATGAAGATCCAACAAAATAACTTTACTATATCCATTACATGGGTAAAAAAGGAAGCATTCCCCTTGATGTATCATTTCTCTAAGCACTACAAAAGATAAACGTTGTATTAAATCGGCTGAACACAGAAGAAAATTTCCAACACAAATTATGTTCCTACACTGGTAGATGATACCAGGAATGTATCGTATGCAATCAAGCCTTTTCGTGCAATCATGGTGCAATCTAACTAAACATCGTCACGAAAAATTCCGACAAAATATACTAGTGGTACTTCATGGTTTAGTGATACTCTGACTGTGTATAAAATTTCAAGCTCAAATTCATTTTATATTACAAGTAACAGAAAAAGGAGAATTTTGACAAATTTGAACTCTTAATATTTGTTAGATTTTTCTGTTTTTTGGTATTCTTAATATAGAATGAATATAGACTTAAAATTTTATACATAGGTAGAGTAAATTTAGAAGTACATCTACAATAGTACAATTTTTCGGAATTTTTTGTGATGTTTAGTTGGATTGCACCATGATTGCATGAAAAAGTTTGATTGCATACAATACGTTCCCGATCAAATCATTGTATTTTTTTTAAAAAAAAGAAAGCAAATGTCGCCAGCAGAAATAAAATATTCAAATCACTAAGACGACAAACCTATCTTCAGTAGACAGCAAGAATACCTTTATAACACTTCAGTAAAAAATGCAAATCCTTTAACATTTTTCAAGGAATAATTGAATCTGATTCATTGGAAATTTATTCATAATCACAATTCGCATGAAATCATCCCATAGAAACAAAAAAGCTGGGACTTAAAGAGAACAAAATTCTTGACCTCCAAAATATTTAAGGATGAAATTTTTAGAAAGCTGAAAGCTTAACTGGTTCAAAATTCTTCCCATCCAAAACTAAAGTATCTGATTCTGCATATATATTCAATGTACATGCTTGTCGTGTTGCCTGCATCTAGGATTTTGCACTTACATGCTTATTACCAACAAGTTTCAGTTTCATACAATCATACTTTCCCACCAGGCCACCACAGTACCGCCACATCTGACTTCCTGTCTAAAGGTAGCAAGTTCTGGAAAGTGTATGTCCTTCAACTATGCTAGCTGATTTCTTCTACAGGAATGTCTATTGAGGTGCTACCAACATCAATCCGTGTCAAGATACTGGTACAATATGGTTGTATAATAGCAAATACATACATACTTTGTGAGCAAGACCATAGAATCAAATACAAAGATTTGAACATAAGTAATATGTTATTAAGAGAGACATGATCAAACTATTGTGTGAATATGAATCAATTTTGCAGCAGTTCCAAAGGAAACATGAAGGTCTATTCTACCAAATATATACCAGTGTCAGAACGGTTGTAGCGTAAAAATGATTTCTAAATCCAAACATTCACAGTAGTTTTGCAATATGTGATCTAGACACAAGTCTCAAAGCTGGTACAATACCCTGGAGAAGTAATTGAAACCTAGTTCTCTACAAATACTGTCAGACTATCAGTAAGATTCTTATTGTAGAAGTACAGGAACTTGTTCGATTCCGAAAACAGGGGCAAGAGTCAATCCAACACTGGAACTGAAAAATAAATTAATGGCCAAATCTTCTGCTATATGACTCTATATGTTCAAGACAATCTATCTTTAGTGGGAAAAACAATGTAGAAGTCCTTAGATGTGATATCAGAATCTTACAGGATGAGTTAATTTAATCATAAAACAAATAAACAAGTATACTACTATAACATATTACAAGTATCACTAGGCTTACTACTCAAAAGTCGAGTGTTCCAAGGGTCACAACGTGTTTGACAAACATAGCACAAATTCAATGGCGTCTGACTCCATACAAGAACAACCACGACCCCTAGCTGCCTTAGCGCAGCCTCCTGGCCTCTCTCTCAGACTCAAGCAGGGTCAGGATGTCACCCTCACGGACCGGGCCCTTGACATTCCTCATGATGAGACGGTTCTGGTCATCCAAGAACTTGACTCTGACCTGGGTCACCTGACCCCTGGAGCCAGTCCGGCCCATCACCTTCACCACAACAGCCAACTTCACCTGGCTGTCCATGCTGCATCAACAAAGGGCATGTCAATTATCAAGATGAACTAGGTGCTTGATCGTTTAGCTAGCTCAAATTGCACTTAACAAAACAAAAACCGTTCCTCGATTGCAAGGTGTAAGCAAGCAGATTATACTATGAAGACCTAAGCATGCAGATTAGACATGGAAACTAAATACAACAAACCAGATTTGATGTCCCGGCACATCGCAATAAGAAAGACATGAGTAAATGTTCAAGCAAGCCATGAAACTGGTAAGTTGAGTGAGGGCAAGGACCTGCTTGACGATGAGGGAGCCGGCATCGGCGAGGACGATGTAGATGAAGTTGAGGTTGCTATTTCCGTCAGCAGTCCAGTCCCTTAAGGACCCTAGTTCCGTTTCAGAGTTGGGGTTGGGATTGCAGTCCAGATCGGACTCTCCCCTGTAAATCACCTCATATATATATAGCTTGTAGGTCCAATGTTGGGAATCAAGAAGTAATAAAGAATCTATTGTCTCACCTTTGCTTCCTTGCCGTTCTCCTGCTGGCGACTCGTCAAGCCGACGGTCCAGGCCACCGCCGGGAGCAGGGGCGACCGCGAGCTTCCCACCAGTACGCCCTGCGATCCCGGGGACCTGACAAGTAAACCCCAAAGAGAGAGGTAAGGAGTAATAACCAACTCACCGGTGGATAAATTGGAGCGGTGGCAGCACTTGATCAGCAGTGGCCACGGCATCTAGGCCAAGAAGGCCGTGAACACCTCGGTGAAGCCTAAGTTTCTGGCTACACAAGTGCACAGGGGCGGGAGAGCGCCTCCGGTCACCACCATGGTGAGGATGCTGCATCCTCCCCTAGGGCTCCTGCGGATGGGGGGAGGCGGAGGGAGTGGAGGCCGAGGGAGGAGATGGGGGAGGTGCGGGGGAGCGGAGACGCGGGGAAGGCGAGGGAGCCGAGGTGCGGGGGAGGCGGAGATGGGGGAGGATGGGGGAAGGCGGAGGGAGGTGAGGCACGGTGGGGGATGGGGGAGGCGCGGTGGAGGATGGGGGAGGCGGAGGGAGGGGAGGCGCGGGGGAGGATTGGGGGAGGCGCGCTGGAGGCACAGGGGAGGCGGAGGGAGTGGAGGCCGAGGGAGGAGATGGGGGGAGGCGGCGGGAGCGGAGATCGGGGAGGATGGGGGAGCGTAGGTGCGGGGTGCGGTGGGAGCGGAGACGCGGGGAAGGCGAGGGAGCGGAGGCGCGAGGGAGGCGAAGATGGGGGAGGATGGGGGAAGGCGGAGGGAGGTGAGGCGCGGTGGAGGATGGGGGAGGCGGAGGGAGGTGAGGCGCGCTGGAGGCACGGGGGAGGCGGAGGGAGTGGAGGCCGAGGGAGGAGATTGGGAGAGGTCGAGGGAGGAGATGGGGGGAGGCGGAGGGAGTGGAGGCATGGGGGAGGAGGGGGTAGCGCAGGTCGAGCGGGGGAATAGGAGAGAACGGATATTTGGCCAGTCGACTATTCTTGCCCCTTTATAGAATTAGTGTGTTTTGTTGTGCTGTGTGATTGATAAGCTTTTTCTGTTTTATTAATAAGCTTTTCAAATTATGTATATTGTGGTCTTGCAGGTAGTGTTAATTTGGACAGATTGGTTTTAATTTGCTGATTTTGATTGATAATCATTGGAAGCATGTCATATGATGGGAGCAGTTGGATGCAGATGGATAAGTCAACATCTGAGTGGCAAAAAGGATTCAAAAAATTCATTGAAACTACTTTTGGAGGCACATCTAAAGGTTTAACTGCACCCTGTCCTTGTTCAAGGTGTCGTTGCATGTCCTATAGATTACAATATGAGGTTGAAAGACATTTGCTAGTTAGAGGGTTTGATGAAAGTTTCATCTAAGAGCAAGGTAATGGTGAAGCTTTGGCTGACGATGACAACAAAGATGAAGGAGATTGCAATGAAGGTGCAACAGGTGATGGGGCTTCTATCAATGATCTAGTTTCTTCAATAATCAATGGCGCTATTCGTGGCGACATCCTCGGTTCTAATATTGAAGAGCCAAATGAGCAAGCAAAGAAATTCTTTAAATTATTAAATGAGGCACAGAAGGAATTGTATCCAGGTTGCAAGGAGGCAACTAAGGTTTCTTTCATTGTCAGGCTATTTCAGATTACCAATTAGTGAATGGAATTGAGATAGTAACCATTAATGTATGGACTTGTACAGTTGATGCATTAGCAATAGCAATTACAAAATATATGCAGCAGCATGTGTTACAGACATATATGCTTTTTAGGATGCATATAATTCTTATTTAGACTTGAACTATTGCTGCATGAGGCATATAGGAGTTAGCTCCAGAACACCTTTGTAAGTAGTAGTTAAAATAAGGCACATACATCATTTTGTATCAATAGTTGACTATTGATCGATGACCTATTTGATTAGTGACAGCAGCAGTTTTATAATTTTATCTTCTAGACTATATTGTCTACTCCAAATATTTATGTCCAATTATTGCAAAATCACTGAATGGCTTACCTGTAGCTATAGCTAGCTATTGCTGCTCATAGCTATTGCAGAACCCAAGCGCAAAAAACCTTAGCCGAAGAATTTGAACATTGTTGTCTTACTTTATTTTTTAAATACATATATGGTGACAAGAATGCTTTGTTGAGTGCACTTGTAAACTTTTTTGCAGAGGGTCAGCAGCCAAAACTCTGAAAACCGTCAAAAACAGAAGACCAAGGATCTAATGGGATTTAAACCTTTCTCCCAATGTAGCTACGAGCAGGTAATGAAAAATTAAACTTATCTGATTCTTTTCTTAAATGATCAATTGTTCACAAGGCACAATGTTTGCCATCTTAGAGAGACCCAAATACTGGAGAAGAGCCAATTGATCTGACTCTTTGGATGGCTACCCACATGAAGAACGGGGAATGGTCAAACAACGCTTCTAGGGATGTCTATGTGAGTAGTAAATTTAATTTGTTCATGACTTAGTACATTTTTAGAATTTTGTGCATAAAACTTAACTGATTTAACTTCTTATTTTCTCTTATCACACTTAGGATGATGCAGCCTTCAAAATTACTCACCTATCAACAGAGCCAGATAAAGACTTCCTTACAGTTGAAGAGGAAAACATTGCTTTCCAATCAAGTTACAAGGAAAGCACCGGTACCAAATCATGCAAAGCTCATGGTCATGGATACATGGCGAAATATCCCACACGAAGCCAACTGTTGAAAGACAGACTCGATGAACAATCCCGTGCTTCAGCTGCAGCCCAGCGAAAAAATAATGAGCTCGAAGATGAGGTGCAAATGTTAAAGGAACAAATTGCAAATGGAGTTGCTGAAAGGGAAGAAACTAGGTGAGAGATGCAAGAGGAACTGGAGAAGGAAAGGAACGCAAGAGAACAACTTAGGCAAGAGTTCCTTTCATTGCTAGCACAACAGAGAGAAGCAACATTACAAGTAATACATCTGTACATACGTAGTAGCAGCTACTGCCTGTTTGTTGTTGATGGCTTGCAGCAGCCACCTAGCCTAACAGGCCCTAATGTTTTTCCTCATGGTCCATATGCAGGCTAACCAGGGAAGTATATTGAACACAAGGGAAAGCGAGGCTAATCCAAGTGAGGAAGACGAAAACATGACAACATTGGACAAGGCTAACCCAGATAGTACATTGAACACCACAGAAAAGACACCTGAACATGTGGAAGAAATATTACAACAGGTAACAAATTTTGCAAATAGTTTGCTGCCATAAGGGATTTGGACGTTGTACATTCTATTGATGACCTGCTGATGTGTACCTTCCCTGAACTTCAATTGATGCATGCATGCTGAACATATTTTAATAGTAGTACACATCAGGATGCTAATATTTTTTATTCTACATTTTACATTTGCAGAATGACCCAGCAAGCATCCTGACCACACAAAAAGATGCTAGGCCACCTATTCGCATCACTCGAGCTTCTAATCTTAACCGAAGCCTCTTCCAAAATGTCGCTGTTAATAATGGTTCATCGAACTTCATTCCTCCACAACAATTGAAGAATACTGCTACAACTCATTCGAAGAAAAGGAGGGACCAGCAGGTATGAAATGAAAATGTGACTAATCTTCATCTATCATTGTTCTTATGTCAAATATAGCATACTGTTCTAAACTACTAAAAAAATTATGCCAGGTGAAGTAGGGCTACTATATATCGGTAAATGAAATGAAATTAAATAATTCTGCTGGAATCATTTGCTAAATACTTTGCTACGCAACTGAACTAGAGAACTCAGGATTGCTATTTTCAGCTGTAACTCGTATCTCTAAACTTGCACTATGATGTACTTAAGTATGTGCTGCTGGACAATACTCACATTAAGGTCCCTCTTTATTGTTCATGTTCTATCAGGATGAAACAATTTGATAGCAAACAGAGTCGTGGCGTCGTCAAGTCAGGAAATTCAACATGGCAAAGAAGCACGGACAAATGGAATGGAAGTGATAGTACTTTTGTTATTAGTTACAAACTTTGTAGTTTAAGTATGGAGATTGATATGTAATTCCTGCATGAGTGGTGGCACTTTTAAATTATTATGTGTTGAATTAATATATGTGTTTTTGATCCAGCTGTGTTCCTAATTTGATTATTAATTTGCAACAACAAATTATAATAAACTATCATATGCTCAATATGCTACCTCAAATTTTACCGTTGCGATAAACCTGTATGCAAAATTGGTATTTCGTTGTGATAGGCTGTTGCAACGCCGCTACTATGTTGCGATTTCACTATATGCCATGAACAATGTTCGTTGCTATAGGATCTATTTGCCACAAAACATATTTCGTCACAATAACTTTATGGCAATGAAATGCCTTCTGTGGCAATAAAATATATTGCAACGAAACACCTCCTGTGGCAATTAAACCTGCTGCAACGAAACGCCTCCCATAGCAATATATCCTGTTGCAACGAAATGCTCTCCGTGACAATAGGGTCTATTGCCACGAACCATTGGCGTGGCAATAGAACCTATTACCACACAATATTTTCGTGGCAAATGATACTATTGCCACGACCAAACTTCGTGGCAAAAGAAGCCATTGCCACGGAGTCAGCCGTGGCAATAGCCTATATCGCCATGACATCATTCGTTGCAACAACAAACAATTGCCACAACATATTGCATGGCAATAACCATAGGTATTGCAACGAAACCACAATCCGTTGCACAATCTTTTAAGCACGCAAGTACTTGCCACGCTTGCCAACGGAAGTGATGTGTTGCAATAGGTACATATTGCATCTATTTTGGCCCTATTGCAACGATTTCGCTCCGTTGTCCTAGACCTGAAAACTAGTAGTGGGAGTTGTGACTAGCTGCTCCTGCCTACTGATGTGCATGCATGGCTTGAAGAATCTGGTTGGGTGAACTAGTCATGGCGGAGGGAGATTGGGTCCTAGGCCACAACCTCTTCCTTGGCCTGTGGTGCTTGCAGCTTGGCTAGTGTGACACCACATCCTTGAGGATCGGCTCTCTTAGGGGTCATATGAGAGGACAACCTAATTTAGAACTAATAGCTATATATATCAGGGTTCACTCCCTCTCTGAGCACAACAAGAGAACCAACAACATAAGAGAAATGATGAAATACAATACACAACCTAAGGTGGCTGTATAGCTTTAAAAACAAGGGTTAAGTGTTACATGTCTACTAGTACAAAACATATAGACCATGTTAAGCCATGACACCACACTAATATACAAACCACAACATCTACTCAACTGGTACAAGGGGAAAAGGAAAAGTGCTTGCAACCCAAAAGATTGCCCTAGCAGGCACTGCTAGCTAACCTGAACCTAAACCTACCTACTCCATGAGGGTATGGACATAACAAGTTGTGCATTCTCCTGAAGAGTGGGAATGGGAGCAGCTGTGACTATAGGTAGACAACCGAGAGCAAGAGCAATAATGGAAGAGGTTGCATCCTCTGCTGGAGTCTTCGATGTCGATGATGATTGATGGACTAGGGCGTCACACGCTCTTGCACATAGTAGTCCTCAAGCAGCGTCCACAAGGTCTAGTTAGCGTTGGGTTGTTAGGGATGATGGCGAGTCCAAGAGGTGCTAGGGCATAGATAGCTGCTTCCTCTACTGTGCATTCAAGCTTAGCAACCGCGATTATCCGCTCGCTTTCTACAACAACTATGGTCCTCTCACACCTGTTGAGCTAGGCACGAAGAGTGTAAGAGTGAGCATAACTAGCGGTGAGGAGCATATGGATCTGGGTGATCTCCTCCAAGGCGTCGGTGTAGGTGGCGATGTAAGTCTCGTAGTAGCGTTCTCGCTCCCAGAGAGATGGGTAGTAGCAAAACAGAGAGGTTAGAAGAGTAGCCTTTTGAATCTCGTATAAGCGAGTCGAAGCCAAGAGGGCTACATCCTGGAGACTATCTGAAGAGGAACTCTTGCGGTTCTCGGTCCTAAATGTGTGAGACACAAACTCACATTTCCTCTCATAGAGGAAAATCTCCATCATCCAAGACTTGCGGTCTAGAATTTGAGTCTTCTAGCGCCTGAAGATAGGTTGGTGATGATAGGTCAGGTACTACATAAGCTTGTGAAGGATATCTGCAAATTCCCCGTCATCCTCACCATAGAAGAAAAAGTCCCACGAGCCCTGGGCATCTATAGTTTTGAACAAGAAAGGGTTAGTAGCAAAGTAAAAACATAAGAAAAGTAAGGTAAGTCAAGATCTAAGAGTGATGAGTAAAAACAGTAATATGCTATATTTTGTCAAAGTTTTTCTTAGATCTTGGAAATAAGATTCAAGTCCTTGGATATGACCATTCTAACTAAGGCTTTTACCCTATAGACATATGCTCTGATACTGGCTCTGTCGAACCCGGATTTAGCCAATCTAGAATCCTCTATGAAACTACTACACTATTCCCTAGATTAGTAGATAGTGCTCATGATACATCACTGAATCATTTTATAAATAATGTAAACCATACCATTCATTAATGCTACATATCAGAGTTTGAATAGATCACATTGGGTCAAATTTACAATAGGGCTAATCGGGCCAAAAGATACATTATATAAAGCAAAAACAGAAGCAATAGCAAAAGGGGACAACACATCTCACCACAGATAAGAGACAGACTGGGCTAAGAGCTTAGACTACTAGAGACTATTCTAATCTCCTCCATCTTGTTCTCCATCAGCTCCTAGGGCATCGTAGTACGCTTAGTGACTTTGATCTCTATACATTCTAGGGTATTTAGTGAGTGAGGGTGAGCACAAATAATAGTGCTCCGCAAGCCAACACATAGAATGCAGTATTATATATGCAAGGCTCAACAAAGGTTGGCTCGAGTTCTTTTATCTCCTAAGACATTAATTGAAGGCTATAATAAAAACAAATTCCTATGACTCAGCATTTTAACTAAATCATGTTTTTATTAAAGAGAGTAAAAATGTGCAATACTAATAGCAGTGCAAGTTACATCCACCTATTACATGTTTTCATCCACCATATGCTAGTTTTTCTATTATGATTACATCCACCTATTATACTCACTAGGTTACATTCACCTAGGGCAAACCAAATTCAAGGTTACATCCACTGGATGATTTTTCATCCCTCCTACAAAAGTTTTTAGAAATAGATACTAAATTGACTAAGTTCCCATGCCGACCCATGACCATGGGCATGATTGTTCGAATAGTTTACACTCTGCGGAGTTCGTATACTTTACCCACAAGAATAATCAACTTGTTATGTCTCACACATTTTCTTGGACATGTGAATTAAGAAGATTACCACAAGGCCTTTATAGTGCATCACCTAGTGTAAGTTACACCCGCTAAGGTTTCATCTTAGTGAGGTTATGTCCACTACACTAAGCCCCCCACTTGTGCCATACGATGGCAAAATCCAGCGACACGACCTGCGGGTCACTCCAATGGTGCAACATGCACTAGTGGATGCAAATTAGTTAGCCAGGTCAAACCCATTATAGACTTGTGATTATACTATTTTACATTGGAAAGTCGTCATAGGATTCGGTCCTTAGAGTTATTTGGGCGATACTACCACAAACCACAATTTCTCGCACTATATCCGCACTAACCCTCTTACCTTCCGCCCAGATAAATAAAGCAAGTTTTAGTGATTTGAGAAGCATGAAACTAAATTATCTCAATATACCAGCCATTTCACTCCATTAGCTATCCAAAACTAGTTTCATTATTGAAAGATGGTGATAGGGCAATTTAATGCTCTAGTACTTAAGAAAGACTAAACATGACACTTAAATATGACTAATAGCTAGTATGGTTACCATTAGATTTCTAGGGTCAAAAGGACTATGTGATTCAAGTGTCCAGAGAATGGTGTAATAATAATACAATATTGAATAGGTATGTATCTATAACCTTAAGATGAACAAACATTTGCATAACAAATAAAGCATGCAATTTTATAATTTAAATAAATATAATTTGCATAAAAATGTAGGTTCAATATGATCAAAGTATTGACTCACCTAGCTCACAAGTAGGTTGGTCTTGAGAGTTTTAACTCGGCATGAACTACGGCTCTTCCATGTCCTTGTATTCTACTTGGACGATCGCAACGGAAAGCAAATAAATATGCAAGCAAACCAATAAATACAAACGAACTTCAAATTGAATAATTGCACGGCCATTAGATAGACCTTGAGTTTAGATGAATTTATAAACAAGTTTTATTAAATTTGGAGTTAAAATGAGTGAGAACAAGCTCTTTAAAGTGTAAATTAGAATTTAATCCCAAATATAATTAGAGGGGAGAGAGTACTCTCTCACTGACAGGTGGGGTCCATAGAATTTAATTTGGTTTTTGATTTATTTCATTACTGGAAAAGATCACAGAATATGACAGATGGGGCCCATGGGTATTTAATTTATTTTTGAATTAATTTACTAAGGAAATGGGCTCAGGTGCTGACAGGTGGGACCAATTACTATAGAGCACAGTGAAAGGGGCCTACTTGTCAGTGTCTCCTAATCATTTAACCAATTTTAACAGGATTTTAAATGGGCGGGGCCCACATGTAATAGAGTTAATGTCTCTTAATGATAGGGAGCCCACACGTCCGCGAGGGATTAACGGAACTAACTATGATCATTAACACTTAATGAGGATTTAACCTTAATCAAAATGGTTGCTATAGTGCTTTTGCTTCCTGCCGAGGAGAGCATAGCTCATCGCTGGCAAGAGGAGTCATGTAGGGCAGCGAGGAGGGCGAAAGTGGATTGCCCACACTGAACCGCACCTAGAGGCAAGGTGGCGCAGACTAATTCAGTGGACAACGCGACTGACAGTGAGCTAAGTAGCGGCGATGCATGGGTGCACAACACCACGGTGAGCTACAACAAGAAAACTTAATTACGCACTAGGGGAGCATCTCGGAACTGAGGGAGACTCACCGAAGGTGAAGACTGGGCTCGGGGAGGCGTGGAGTTAGCTGGCGATGTGGACCATGGCGATAGAGAAGAGGACAGCGAGAACAGCCTACCGGAGGTGATGAAGAGGGTCGGCGTGGTCCAGGATGTCACTAAGGCTTACTTGCGGTGCTCCAGGTGGCTTGAATCGGGCAAAAGCATGTCGAATTGAAAATGGCATCAGTGGAGGAGAAATGGCTAGAGCTGAGGAAGAAAAGGGGTAGAGGGCTCTCGGTGGCAAGGGACACAGTGGAGAGTCTATTGGGGCCATGGGGAGAATGCTCAAAGGTTTATAGCTGAAGAGAGGGGAAGGTGGCTATTGGGCAGGGTTAATGCCATGCGAAAGCCAAGAGTGGTGGAACCAGCGCACGGCATGGCACAGGGCAAGGGGGATGGAGTTAGCATCTAGTGCGGAGAGGAGCTAAGGTGCGAAGGTGAAGGCACAATGGTTAGGCATGCGGTGCAAGGAGAAGAAGAGGCATAGGAGGCAGGCCATGGCAAGGTCATTGTGAGGCTAGGCAAGCACGAGAGCACATAGGGAAAGGATGACCATGCACTGTAGTGGCATAGGAGTCAGGTGGTGCTGGTACACATGGTAGGCAAAGTTGGGAGCCCACACGGCATGGGCGGGGTGCGTGCGGGGCGTGCACGGCAAGAGGAAGAGCAGCATGGGCCTACTGGGCCAAACTAGAGGATAAATGGGCCAGAGAGGAGGGAAACGGGCTGGGCTCAGCCCAGGCAAGATTTTGGGCTTTGGAAATTTTGAAAATCGATTTGAACTTTGAGATTGAACTTTGATTGAACCCAAATTTACAAACTTTATTTCAAGCACTTTTGAGCTCCCCAAAATGGGATGCTACATTTATCAATCAGGTTCCTGTCACTCTTGAGAACATCGACATGAGCAATGTGGACTCAAGAATAGAGGATGCCGAGGATGACTCCAAAAGCAATAAGAAGACCTAGGACTTTGTTGGTATGTGCTTCATGGCCAAGGGCAGTGCCACTGACATCGACTCCTCCGATGACGAGCCCAACAATGATGCTGACGAGTATGCCCTTCCTCTTGTTATAGTGTGCTCTTGTTACAGCTGAACAAAAACTAAAGTAACAAGCTAAGTTAATCAAGAACTAGGACATTATGATTAATAACTTGAACCTAGAAGTTGTTAGTCTCAAATCCATGACTCCTGATGATGAAAATTGTGAATCTTACTTATGCTTGCATGATCAATTGGCTAATCTTAAAATTGCTCATTTCTCTATTGTCAGTCACCTAAAAGATGCTTTAGATGAACTAGAATCTCTCAAGTCTAGTAATGATCATGATTGCTTGATTGCTATTGCCTTGGATTTGAATCCTTTAGATGCCATTCCTTCATCATGCTCAAATTGCGCTTTGCTTGAACTAAAACATAATAGTGCCATTAAGGAATTACTCAAGTTTAATTCTAATCATACTTACTCTCATTATAAGAATAGCAAACTTAAAATAAAAGAAATAACTGAAATACTTTTCATTCTAGGACAAAATCTTATAAAAATTGTTTACACACACAATTGAATTTGATGCTCTTAACAAGATACTTGAGGACAAATATAAAAATGAAAAATCCGTGTCCATTGTTGCATCTATGAAAGTAATTGATTTTATTTCTTGTACATTTTATGCTGAAATTAGCACAGATTTAGATGAGATGCATGAGACCTTTAGAATTAAATTCTAGGTAGGATTAGAGAAACTCCTTATGTGTCTTGTGAGGCTTCAAAACTTGAGGTAGCTATCCATTAAAACAGATATGTTAGGGCAACAAAAACTTTTGAGTGTGCCACATGTGAGAACCTAGCCCAAGAGAATGATTATCTCAAAAAGACTCTTGATAGATTTTTTAGTGGGAAGAAGAACATCAACATAATCTTTGATCAATCTAAGGTGAGTGTGAAGATGAGAGGCCAAGGATTTAATTCCCTAAAGTATTTTGAGAACCACCACCTATGATTGTGAAGGTATATGAAATGGAAAGTTTGAGGTCAAACCCTCTGAGCTTCCTAAGACAATCTTTAGGTCAACTAGTTTTATCCAAATCCCTTCTAGCAAGACAGGTGCTTTGACTTCAACAGGTTAGACCCCTCAAAAAGTTAGGTATCATTGCACCTTCTGCAATAAAGATGGACATATTGTTTAGTTGTGCTTCCATAGAGTCAAGGTTGAGAGAAAAAAGAGGATGCGTGCTTTGAGGTCCCTTAGAAGAGTTCCTTAATCTGTGAGTGTCTCTAGAGCCAGGTAGCCTGTCTTTTCTTCTAGACATAGGGCTAGGTTAGATGACTTCTTTAATTCCTTTGGTGGTTCTAGGTAGCGCTTTGGGCTAGGATATCATAAGAGTAGACCATGGGTAGCGTCTATACAGGGGAGGACTGGCCTTTTGGTAGGCCAATTTGGAGAGGTCTAGGTGATTCTCGTGTGCATCCTCATGATTACTTGCTGACCATTTTATTCCTATTTCTACTACTATTGCTTGACATCGTATAGCTCAGTACTAGATTTCCATGTCTTTCATTACTAACCCTAATAATGAAGCACAGATATTTCCTGCTTATTCCCTATAGGTCCGTCGAGCGAGGAAGGAGGACGTGTGGCTTGTTGACTCTGGGTGTTCACGACATATGACTGGAGATTCTCGATAGTTCTCCTCCCTCACTCGTGCATCTAGCAATGAGTTGATCACGTTTGGGGATGCTTCTATGGGACCGTGACAGCGAAAGGCACAGTGTGCGTTAACAACAATTTCATGCTCAAAGATGTAGCTTTGGTAAGTAAGCTCAGGTATATTCTGCTATATGTTTTTTGGCTTCTTATTGAGGGTCTCGAAGTGATATTCAAGAGTGGTGAGTGTAGAGTTCTAGATTCCTCAAGTGAGTGTCTTTGGGATCTCTAGGTTCGAGAGGATCTTTAGTGCTGATTTTAGTATCTCTCCTATATCTGGCCCTAGGTGTCTTATAGCTTCTGATTCTCATGGTCTAGTATTGTGGCATCAAGGTTTGGACATATAGGTTTCGATTACTTTACTAGATTCAGTAGCAAAGACCTTGTTAGAGGATTGCCTAAGCTTAAGAGTTGTAAGGACCTAGTTTCCAAACCATGTAGACATGGTAAGAAGGTTTCTGTTACTCATCCTCGTCTTACTTTAGTCATGACTGATAGATCTAGACAACTCTTTGACTTAGACACAGTTGGTCCTTCTAGAGTCCAGTCTGGAGAAGGGAAGTGAAATGTGCTTATAATTGTAGATGAATTCTCTAGGTATTCTTGTGTATATTTTCTTGCTTCTAAGGATGAGGCCTATGGCTGCCTTAGAGAGTTTGCCCTTAGATTAGCAGTTAACCACCTGAAAGCCTTGAGAGCCATAAGGAGTGACAATAACATAGAATTCAAGAACTCATCCTTTGCCACCTTCTGTGCTAAGCAAGGTCTAGAGCACCAATTCCCTTCTCCTAGAGTCCCACAACAGAATTGAGTTGTAAAAAGGAAGAGTAGGACTCTTGTAGAGATTGCTAGGACTACGCTAGGTGAGCATAGCACCCCTAGAAGGTTTTGGGCTGAGGCAATTTCTACTACTTGCTATGTGTCCAATAGAGTTTTCTTGAGATTGTCCATAGGCGAGACTTCTTTCTAGTTAAGGTTCGGTTATAGGCCTAACGTCTCTCATTTCAAGATATTTGGTTGCGAATGCTTTATTTTAAACATAGCAACCTGGATGAATTTACATCTAGCTGTTATGATGGTATTTTTCTTAGATATCCTACTTATTTAATTTGGATACTTACAAAATCATTGAGACTTATGAAGTCAGTTTTGATGAGGTTAGTCTTGGTACTAGATAGTGCAGGCACATGGTGATCAGGAGAGCATCTTCATCAACGATGACCCTGACTTAGAGGATGAGGACCCAAACCCTCCTCTAGTCACTCCTAAGTTGGTTGGAGAGCCTACATCCACTACTCCAACTTAGTAGAGCAGCCTCCTCCCACCTTCACTGGTGCATTGAGTGGCTTTGCTCCTACCTCCACAGCTTACGAGGTTTCATTCAACAGCCTCCTCCAGGACCTCCACTTCACATTCAACAACGACACCCTTAGGAGCAGATGATTGGAGATCCCCATGAGTGAGTTACCTACTCCAGGTTTATTTCTCTATATTATCAAGCACATTCTGCTTTTGTTGTGTCCTTTGAGCCTCGAGAAATCACCCATGCTTTATCTGATTCCTCTTAGGTCAATGCCGTGTATGAAGAGCTTGAAAACTTTAAAAGAAACCAAATCTATAACTTAGTTGAACCTCCCCCAAATCAAGTCAAGCAACTAAAGGAATGGTCTTTCATTCATCAAAGAAAGTACATAAAGGATTTTCTTTGGTGCTTCGATAAGGAAAGCAACAAGCCCATATCTATCCAATTGCCACTTCTACTGTGCTAGATCTTGATGAGGATGGAGAGCCTGTGGACCAAAAGGAGTACTACAACATGATTAGATCCCTCCTCTATCTCATAGCTTTGAGGCTAGATATATAGTTTTTGGTGTATCTAGGGGGCGCTCAATTCTAGGCTTCCCCTCCTGCCTCACATCGTCAAGTAATGTGTCACATCTTTAGGTACCCTCAACACACTCTTGACTTTGGACTCTAGTATTCTTCTGATTCTACACTCTCTCTTCATGCTTTTTCTAATGCTGATTTTGTGGGGTGTAGGCACTACTAGTTTTCAGGTCTAGGACAACGGAGCGAAATCGTTGCAATAGGGCCAAAATAGATGCAATATGTACCTATTGCAACACATCACTTCCGTTGGCAAGCGTGGCAAGTACTTGCGTGCTTAACAGATTGTGCAACAGATTGTGGTTTCGTTGCAATACCTATAGTTATTGCCATGCAATGTGTTGTGGCAATAGGGCTGTAAACGAGCCGAGCTCGAGCGAGCTTGACCTGGCAAGCTCGAGCTCGGTAGAAACTCGAGCCGAGCTCGAGCGAGCCTGAGATCGACATCGAACTTTAAGCTAGGCTCGAGCTCGGCTCGGAAAAAACTCGAGCTCGCTCGAGCTCGGCTCGTGTAGATTCGGTGGGGAGTAGGGAGGGAGTACCTGCGGGCTGCGGAGCCGTGGCCGAGCCGCCGAGCTGCCGGATCCGGGTCGAGGAGGGGCGGCGCCGCCGGGGGAGAGGAGGGGTGCCGGGGGGAGGAGAGGTGGCGGCGGGGGAGACGAGGGCCGCCGGGGGGGACGAGGAGGGGCGGCGGTGGGGGAGAGGAGGGGCGCCGGGGGGACGAGGGGTGGTGGCGAGGGGAAAGAAGAGGCGGCGGGGGGTGAGGAGGGGGACGGGGGCGGCGGGGGGGGGGGGGGGAGAGGAAGGGGACGGGGGGCGGGAGAGGTGGGCAGCGCCGGGGAGGGGGCGAGGAGGGGCGGCGGCGGCGGAGAGGAAGGGGATGGGGGCGGGAGAGGGGGTCGGCGGTCGGGGGGCGAGGAGGGGCAGGGGGCGCCGGGGAGGGGGGCGAGGAGGGGAGGGGGCGGGAGAGGGGGGCAGGGGGACAGGAGCCAGGAGGGGCGACGGCGGGGAGCAGGCCGCAGGCGGAGGCACCGAGGCGGGTGGGGGAGAGGCGCGGGGGTGGGGAGTGGGGGCGCTGGGATTTTGAGAGGAGAGGCGGGAGGGAGGCTGGAGGGGGTGTGCGGAAATGGAGAAGGGTGAAAAAATCTTAAGCTCGCGAGCTATTCGAGTTCGGCTCATTAAAGCTCGCGAGCTTAAGATGAAGCTCGAATTCGGCTCGTTTGGAGCTCGAGCCAAGCTCGAATCGAGTCTAGAGCGAGCCAAGCTCGAGCAGTTCGCGAGCCTCGAGCTTTTTTTACAGCCCTATGTGGCAATTGTTTGTTGTTGCAACGAATGATGTTGTGGCGATATAGGCTATTGCCACGGCTGACTCCGTGGCAATAGCTTCTTTTGCCACGAAGTTTGGTCGTGGCAATAGTATCATTTGCCACGAAAATATTGTGTGGTAATAGGTTCTATTGCCACGCTAATGGTTCGTGGCAATAGACCCTATTGCCACGGAGAGCATTTCGTTGCAACAGGATATTGCTACAGGAGGCGTTTCGTTGCAATATGTTTAATTGCCACGGGAGGCATTTCGTTGCAATATGTTTTATTGCCACGGAAGGCGTTTCATTGCCATAAAGTTATTGCGACGAAATATGTTTTGTGGCAAATAGATCCTATAGCAACGAACATTGTTCATGGCATATAGTGGAATCACAACATAGTAGCGGCGTTGCAACAGCCTATCACAACAAAATACCAATTTTGCATACAGGTTTATCACAATGGTAAAATTTGCGGTAGCATATTGAGCATATGATATTTTATTATAATTTGTTGTTGCAAATTAATAATCAAATTAGGAACACGGCTGGATCAAAAACACATATATTAATTCAACACATAATAATTTAAAAGTGCCACCACTCATGCAGGAATTACATATCAATCTCCAAACTTAAACTACAAAGTTTGTAACTAATAACAAAAGTACTATCACTTCCATTCCATTTGTCCTTGTTTCTTTGCCATGTTGAATTTCCTGACTCGACGATGCCACGACTCTGTTTGCTCTGATCAAATTGTTTCATCCTGATAGAACATGAACAATAAAGAGGGACCTTAATGTGAGTATTGTCCAGCGGCACATACTTAAGTACATCATAGTGCAAGTTTAGAGATACGAGTTACAGCTAAAAATAGCAATCCTGAGTTCGCTAGTTCAGTTGCGTAGCAAAGTATTTAGCAAGTGATTTCATCAGAATTATTTAATTTCATTTCATTTACCGATATATAGTAGCCCTACTTCACCTGGCATAATTTTCTAGTAGTTTAGAACAGTATGCTATATTTGACATAAGAACAATGACAGATGAAGATTAATCACATTTTCATTTCATACTTGCTGGTCCCTCCTTTTCTTCGAACGAGTTGTAGCAGTATTCTTCAATTGTGGTGGAGGAATGAAGTTCGATGAACCATTATTAACAGTGATATTTTGGAAGAGGCTTCGGTTAAGATTAGAAGCTTGAGTGATGCGAATAGGTGGCCTAGCATCTTTTTGTGTGGTCAGGATGCTTGCTGGGTCATTCTGCAAATGTAAAATTTAGAATAAAAAAATATTAGCATCCTGATGTGTACTACTATTAAAATATGTTCAGCATGCATGCATCAATTGAAGTTTAGGGAAGGTACACATCAGGAGGTCATCAATAGAATGTACAAAGTCCAAATCCCTTATGGCAGCAAACTATTAAAATATGGCTTCCATACCAATGAGTCTGCAGGGTGACGCATTTTCCCATTACGGACCAATCCTTCCTTATGCCATCGCTTATATGATGATGTGGTCTCATTCATATACAATCTTTGAAGCCAAGGAATAAGTGGGAAATATCTTAGGATTTTACATGGAGAACGTTTTTTTGCTCCATCAGTGCCACTAGCCTCATCATTTCCAACGGAATCGGCCGTTTTCCACCTAGACTCACCACATATTGGATACGTATCCATCTTAGCATTATCACCTCGGAATAACACACAATCATTCTCACATGCATGTATCTTCTGGTAGTCTAGCCCATGATCTCAAACAACCTTTTGCACTTTGTCCAATGTGTTTGGGATACAATGTCCTTCAGGGAGCACAAGCGAGAACAGATGAAGTATGGACTCCAAGGAACTGTTACTAAGTCCATACATGCATTTAATCTGAAATAGCCTGACAATGAAAGAAACCTTAGTTGCCTCCTTGCAACCTGGATACAATTCCTTCTGTGCCTCATTTAATAATTTAAAGAATTTCTTTGCTTGTTCATTTGGCTCTTCAATATTAGAACCGAGGATGTCGCCACGAATAGCGCCATTGATTATTGAAGAAACTAGATCATTGACAGAAGCCCCATCACTTGTTGCACCTTCATTGCAATCTCCTTCATCTTTGTTGTCATCGTCAGCCCAAGCTTCACCATTACCTTGCTCTTGGATGAAACTTTCATCAAACCCTCTAACTAGCAAATGTCTTTCAACCTCATATTGTAATCTATAGGACATGCAACGACACCTTGAACAAGGAAAGGGTACAGTTAAACCTTTAGATGTGCCTCCAAAAGTAGTTTCAATGAATTTTTTGAATCCTTTTTGCCACTTAGATGTTGACTTATCCATCTGCATCCAACTGCTCCCATCATGTGACATGCTTCCAATGATTATCAATCAAAGTACAGCAAATCAAAACCAATCTGTCCAAATTAACACTACCTGCAAGACCACAATATACATAATTTAAAAAGCTTATTAATGAAACAGAAAAAGCTTATCAACCACACAGCATAACAAAACACACTAATTCTATAAAGGGGCAAGAATAATCGACTGGCCAAATATCCATTCTCTCCTATTCCTTCGCTCGACCTGCGCTACCCCCTCCTCCCCCGCGCCTCCACTCCCTCCGCCTCCCCCCATCTCTTCCCTCGGCCTCCCCCTATCTCCTCCCTCGGCCTCCACTCCCTCCGCCTCCCCCGTGCCTCCAGCGCGCCTCACCTCCCTTCGCCTCCCCCATCCTCCACCGCGCCTCACCTCCCTCCGCCTTCGCCCATCCTCCCACATCTCCGCCTCCCTCGCGCCTCCGCTCCCTCGCCTTCCCCGCGTCTCCGCTCCCACCGCTCCCCCGCACCTACACTCCCCCATCCTCCCCGATCTCCGCTCTCGCCGCCTCCCCCGCGCCTCCCCCCATCTCCTCCCTCGGCCTCCACTCCCTCCGCCTCCCCTGTGCCTCCAGCGCGCCTCCCCCAATCCTCCCCCACGCCTCCCCTCCCTCTGCCTCCCCCATCCTCCACCGCACCTCCCCCATCCTCCCCCGCGCCTCACCTCCCTCCGCCTTCCCCCATCCTCCCCCATCTCCGCCTCCCCTGCGTCTCCGCTCCCTCGCCTTCCCCGCGTCTCCGCTCCCCCGCACCTCCCCCCATCTCCTCCCTCGGCCTCCACTCCCTCCGCCTCCCCCCATCCGCAGGAGCCCTAGGGGAGAGGATGCAGCATCCTCACCATGGTGGTGACCGGAGGTGCTCTCCCGCCCCTGTGCACTTGTGTAGCCAGAAACTTAGGCTTCACCGAGGTGTTCACGGCCTTCTTGGCCTAGATGCCGTGGCCACTGCTGATCAAGTGCTGCCACCGCTCCAATTTATCCACCGGTGAGTTGGATATTACTCTTTACCTCTCTCTTTGGGGTTTACTTGTCAGGTCCCCGGGATCGCAGGGCGTACTGGTGGGAAGCTCGCGGTCGCCCCTGCTCCCGGCGGTGGCCTGGACCGTCGGCTTGACGAGTCGCCAGCAGGAGAACGGCAAGGAAGCAAAGGTGAGACAATAGATTCTTTATTGCTTCTTGATTCCCAACATTGGACCTACAAGCTATATATATATATATATATATATATATATATATATATATATATATATATATATATATATATATATATATATATATATATATATATATATATATATATATATATATATATATATGAGGTGATTTACAGGGGAGAGTCCGATCTGGACTGCAATCCCAACCCCAACTCTGAAACGGAACTAGAGTCCTTAAGGGACTGGACTGCTGACGGAAATAGCAACCTCAACTTCATCTACATCGTCCTCTCCGATGCTGGCTCCCTCATCGTCAAGTAGGTCCTTGCCCTCACTCAACTTACTATCGCGCTCTATGCACCGCACCCGCACACACTTGTCTGTTAATCCCATAATCTCCTCCCTGACGACGATGTTGACCCAGTAATTTAAGCCTTTTTAGCCAATCTGTTCGGGAATGTCACTACTTAAGAAGAATCGTGTTAAACCTAAATTTTACCTCTAGGGGGATGAATAGGTTATGACTGCTACTAGTATAGTATAAGAGCAAAGAATAGGTTATGACTGCTACTAGTATAGTACAATTCCATATTTAAGTACAATTGTAGTATAAGTTATGACTACTACTAGTATAGTATAAGAGCAAATAATAGGTTTTATACTTTAAACTTCTTGTTAGGTCCTCTAGTTGTAGTACAAACAAGTTTAGAATTCCAAATGAAAAAGTACAAACAAGTTTGGAACTTCAAACGAAGAAGCACAAAAAATCATAATTTGAAATGAAACAATGCAAACAAGATTGGAATTTCAATTGAAGAAATAAAAAAATGGGTATCCATTCCCCCCACCCACGCCGAAAGGGCCAGGAGCACCGAAAGGGCTCTACTGAAACAGCTGGAAGAACATAGTTTCTTCTTGTTTCGTGATTAGTTGGTTGTTGCTACAATGATAAAAGTGTGTGAAGTGTCCTTCAGATATTATATCATGGGATAATTCGTACTATACCATTCTAAACGTTGGCAACCACTGGAATACCACTCTAAATATTTTTCTTTAGAGAATATCATTCCCCCTCATTTGTCCCGTTTTAATTTCTTTGCCGCTTTTGAGCCACTAAATAAAACTCTAGTGTACATACATAATTCATGGAATACAACTGCATTGAAAACAAATGTACATGTGGCCATCCATACTTAAGCATCTAAAATAAACCAGTATAAAATATCAATCCTAAAGTTTGCAGATCACAACTGACACATACTAGCAAAAATTACTTAAGGGATCCCTAAGTGGCATACATAACATCCATTACACAATGTCAGGTCTATCCATGATCAGTGCCGGGTTAGTTGAGTCACACCATCCTGTGCATAGGCGTGTGCGACCGGGCGCAAAAAAGTCCTTTCACACAGGGCAAAAGGTGCAAAATGAATTAAAACCGGGAAAATAAGGAGAAATGGTATTGTGTGAATCTAAACATCTTTGGAGTGGTATTCTCTAAAGAATTTTTTTTGAAGTGGTATCTTATTGATTGCCAGTGTTTGGAGTGTTATAGTATGAATTATCCCTTAAAACATTGTTGTTCTGTTCTTAACGTGGTGCTGAAATCATCAGTTCAGTGCATTGGGTCGTGCTCTCTCATAGAGGTTACATACTGTGGGCTAGACAAAAGTGACAAACCTTTTTGTTAGTACTTTATAACTGTTGAAGGGAAGCTAGAGCCTAGTAGTAATTCCTTGTTGTGCAAGAACTAGGATGTATATCGAACTAGCTTAGTTTCATGGCCCAGTTTCATGGCTTGCTTGAACATTTACTCATGTCTTTCTTATTGCGATGTGCCGGGACATCAAATCTGGTTTGTTGTATTTAGTTTCCATGTCTAATCTGCATGCTTAGGTCTTCATAGTATAATCTGCTTGCTTACACCTTGCAATCGAGGAACGGTTTTTGTTTTGTTAAGTGCAATTTGAGCTAGCTAAACGATCAAGCACCTAGTTCATCTTGATAATTGACATGCCCTTTGTTGATGCAGCATGGACAGCCAGGTGAAGTTGGCTGTTGTGGTGAAGGTGATGGGCCGGACTGGCTCCAGGGGTCAGGTGACCCATGTCAGAGTCAAGTTCTTGGATGACCAGAACCGTCTCATCATGAGGAATGTCAAGGGCCCGGTCCGTGAGGGTGACATCCTGACCCTGCTTGAGTCTGAGAGAGAGGCCAGGAGGCTGCGCTAAGGCAGCTGGGGGTCGTGGTGGTTCTTGTATGGAGTCAGACGCCATTGAATTTGTGCTATGTTTGTCAAACACGTTGTGACCCTTGGAACACTCGTCGTTTGAGTAGTAAGCCTAGTGATACGATTGCAGTTTTGCTTTATGATCCAAGTTAAAGTGCATGCACTTGATGTACGAGACATGGTTATGCTTGGTTACATTAGCTGAATGGATGCATGGGTTGAATATTAGCTCAAATTTTACACTATCTGATTCCATCCTTCTCCGTGGGGTGGAGTATTTGCTATGGTGGTTGCTGATCTCATATCTCTCAACGAGAGTTTCTATATGGGCGTCAGTTCAGAAATAGCGATTCCGGCATATTCTAGTTATGGTGTGTCGTGTTAACAGGAGATTTCAGAACAAGGAGTGGATGTGCTCTGCAATTCTCCGGATTGTTCTGTGTGGTCGTGTGGGTTCTGCATTTTGCAGCGCGCTGGTGATTGTTGTTGTTAGTTGTTACATATGTTTGCATTGTGCTTTGCTGTCCACTCAATGGAGCTAAGCCATTTGACGAGAGCAAACGACTGGATTCCTGACTCGCGCTTCACACACCCGACGCCCCGACGAAACGGCCGGCCTCATGTGGCGCACGAGCACACCATCTGATCTCATGGGGCACGCCGGCCGGACAAGGCTTACGAGGTTTATGCTGATCCCGCAGCAGTGGTGGGAATTGAACATGGGAATGGCGAGTATAACAATTAGGAAAATAAAGTGTACGTAACAATTTCTTTAAAATTTAATATGACTATGACAACTAACAAATATATTAGTCTACTGAAACAGCTGGAAGAACATAGTTTATTCAATAAGACCGATACGATTAATTGGTCTGTGCGTTTCTCTTATTACTTTTTTGTATCCCCTGTTCCTCGGATACAATTCAATCCTTCTACGGTCAAATCTCAATTTGTGGAAAGCTTTCGAAGTAATAGATCTATTTCTGGTGGTCTCTCTCTCGCACACGCAACATGCCTTTTTAACATCGGCTCAGCGTAACCGTTCAGCTGAAGGAAATTCTATCCGAGACCGACTCACAACAAAAAAAATAAAATAACAAAAATAACCATCCGAACGGTACTTGGCTTCGTGACCACGCTGTAGAAAATAACCATCCGAACAGTACTTGGCTTCGTGACCACGCTGTAGAGACGCATATGTGTTGGCTTCAACAGTGATTGACTGGAAAACGAGTCTTCATTATTCCCGTATGAAGCATGCAAAGTGGCGACTAGATAATATTCCATGGCTTCATGCATGCGTATTTTTTTCTTCTTCTTTTTATATTTCTTTCTTTGCTTTCCAATAAAAAAACTTTTAATGCTGCCTGCTGCCTTTCTCTGCACCACTCTCTTTGTTAATTGTCTTCCGTACAAATCTGAGAACAATTAAAATACTAGAATTAGGTACTAGCCAGTTCTCATGTAAATTAAAACCAAATTTAATTAAGAGCGAGTTCACCTGATAATATTTAATGAAGCTCAATAATTTCTTCCAGTTAAATAATATGTTTAACTGAGAAGTGCAAGACATGAGTATATCCACGCCACAGGTGCTTACCATGCTTAGATAAATATAAATTTACAATTATAATTGATAGTGGGGTACAATAGTCCGGTGGTAAACGCCTTGGCCTCTAAGCTAGGTGATTGCTGGTTCGATTCCTCCACACCCCATGGTTTTTGTTTTTATTTTTTCTATTCTAATTTTTTATCCCCTCCTGTTTTGTCAAGTGAGACCTCCTCAACTGCGTTTTAGTTGTCACTTTTCAATTTTTTTATCTCCTCTAGAAATTAATAACTATAGATAATATAATTTCTCCACACCAATTCGGCCCTTGCGTTGAGCAGTTAGGCCCACGAAAACAAAGCGTTGCAATAACAGATTATTGCCACGAACAATCATCATATATAGCAACAAATTTATTTCGTGGCAATACAAACTCATTTCATACGCATTGTATAGGAACCTTTTGCAACGCAATTGGACAGATCGATAGAAAGAGTACCTCTTGCACATGTCATTTCTTAGGCACATTTCTTATCTCTTGGTTATCTAGAAAGCAGTCCTCTGTTGCAAAGTCCACTGCAAAAGCGAAGTATCTATTTGCTGCTAGTCGTTTCTCTCAGATTCTTTGAATCTTTTCTACTCTATAAGACTATGGGTTGGTCTTAGACAGTGTTCCTCTTTTTTATGATAACACTAGGGCCGTAAATATTATCAAAATACCAGTGCAACACTGTAGAACAAAGCATATTCACATTAGATACCATTTACTTAGAGTCCATCAACAGAAGGGTGATGTTGTGATTCACTTTATAGAGTCAAAGCACTAGGTTGTAGACATTTTCACTACGGCTCTCGATTCTTTTTTTTTTGTTCTTTGCGCGGGGGAGGGGGGTTTGGGGTTATTAGTCCTTTTAGCCTATTTTGATGAGGAGTTTGACTCTTTTGTATCTATTGTATCATAATTAAAATTTAAATCCAACAACTTGCATTATACATTATTATAATGTCTGTGTGTGATATGATATCTTGCCATGTCTTATGCTAGTTTGCTAGATTAATCATGTCTTGCTTCGAATAGTCTTAGTAAGGTTTGAGATCTAACACATGGTTAAGAAAACAAAAATATGAAAATGGTAGGAGAGAGTTGTGGATGGCTCCTAGTCTAGGACTAGATAACACCAAAAAGTGATTCAGAAATTGTCAAATGTGCTAATTATGCTCAATTCTAAGTGCTTGAATAAAATGATTTAATAAACTTGTAGCACTCTAAATTGACTCAATATAGCTTCTTGGTTCCATTTAGTTTATAGACATGGCTTGGCACATTTTTGGATACCTTTGGCTAAACTATGATCTTGAGTAACTTGAAATACTAAAATCAATTTAATTTAATATTATTGCTCATTTGGCTTTACCTTTGTTATATATGGTTTCTAGTGATCTAGATAACTACTTCACGTTATATGGCTTGGTTTAATACTTGTAGAGTCACTTTGGATAACTTTCATGGCTCCATAAGATAAAAATAAATAAAATATAGCCACTTCATTTCATTCAAGCCCTATCTTCCATGCATCTTGATGACTCCATTGTCAAAGGGGGAGAAAGATTAGTAAAAATGCATATCTAGAGCATTATTTGAGTTTTTGTGCGGATTCTTGCTAAGTTAGAACTTTTATGTTTTGCTGTGATTCTCTTGATCTTTTGGTCGGTCCTTTCCATGACGAAGGTTAAATAGAAGAATTATTCTTTCATACCTAGAGTAAGATTTCCAAATTTCTTTGGTGGATTTGAAGATTTTTGTGGAAAACTTGCTCTATTAAGTAGTTTCACTCCTTTTCTGGCTCATGTGGTCATTTTCAATCTTTCCATTTCTTTGTGATCATGTTGAGCCTCTCTTTAGAAAATTCTCTCTTAATTTCTAAAAACCACCTAATATTTGCATTTTTAGAAAATTGCCAATAGGTTCATTAAGGGGGATTGAGAAAACATGAAAGAGGGTCTAAGTCGATTTGTGATGAACCATTGTCATTTTGTGCTGAGTTGTTTTTTGAATTTTTCAAAATCTGTAGTTTTTCATAGTCTTTTCAGTGCTATCGGTCAGACCGGTCGCCCTAGCGTGCTATCAGTGGTCAGACTGGTTGACTTCAGCAGTCTGACTGGCTAGGTGTGATTTCGGCTTGAAATTTGGTAATTTGGGAAATTTGATTATGGAGTGATTTGAATTGTGTTTTGTCAGAGCATTAATGTTGCACGACGCATGTTTTAGCTAACGTGGGTCATGTTATGAAGAACTTGTGTCTGGAAAAGATTTTTTGGTCTTTAGATATACAGGGAGGCCTAGAGTCAACCATGGTCAATAGCGAGGATCGCGGCTACGCTCATAGAGAAGCTAAAGCCTAGAACGATTAGGATGCTAGGTGAGATGGCTGAGCTCAAGCATGGCATAAGGAAGGCAAAAAATATTGAAGAAAATGTTTGAGCGATGGTTTGTACTATGCAGGTTAGTCAGTCCATATGAGGCGTGGTCTAGTGGAACTAGAATGAGAGAGACTCGTCGACGTGTGGCAAGCAAGAAGTGCACCTATATGTGGCAAGTATGATGATTACTTGCAAGGAAGATAAAAGACCAGGTCAAGAAAGGGTATTTTGGTAAAATGGCCAAATAGCATAAATTATTTTGGATCAAAACCGCAAAGCTTGAGTGGCATTTGGGAAAGTGATTTAGGTCAAGGATAAGCTGAGATAATCAAGTGGATCAAAGAATGAAGACTTAGCAGTTTCGGGCTTATGTGCTTTGAAAAAGTGTATGAGTTAAGTATGTGAGTAAAATCTAATTTTTGCCTAATTTTGGTGCAACATTGCTAATTCTTAAGAAAGGTCTGAACTTTGACAAGGATTCAAGTGATCCTTGGATGGAATAGGTTCCTGATTTTCTATTTGGGAACATGGGAGCAGTCAGACCAACACTCCCATAGGTTAGACCACCAAAAGGCTACCGGTCAGACCGCCAGGGGCACTCGTTAAGTCGCCGGTCAGACCGCCCAGATGCAGGTTTCCGTTCTTAGACTTCTGAGTTGATTGTTTTGGTTTTGGCTTTCATTCCTGATCTTCAATTCATAGCTTAGAAGCTACTAAAATGAACGATTTTTGAATATTTGGGGAAATTTTTTGATAGGGCTATTCACCTTCTCTGTTGCTATACCGGTCCTACAATGAGAAGATTGAAAAGGGAAGTCAGAGTAACTACAGCTTCCCATTATGAGCTTAGAACTATCGAACAATCAGCATATCAAATTCTCAGTTACAAACCTGGAACTGAAATAGAGCTGCAAAAGATGCCACATTTTCACTTGTTCCAATAAAAAAAATGCATACTTCTTGTTCCAGTTCAGAAAAGCATTTTCCTTCATAAAAATGAGAGCCCGATTCATGAATCTCTGCTAGGGACCAGCCCCGATGCACAATCTTTCCTCTTTCGGCGAAAGAAAAGTTACAAAAATTCAGTGATCCGTACATCAAGGACGCCATGCACTTACCTGTGTTTTCTTTTATCAAATGCAGAACTAGCTGGAACACAACTAATCTTTAGATGCGCACTTCGGCCATCAACAAGCGACTATTTGCGATGCTTGGCTGATTTTCGGCCAAGAATCTTTGCGACCTTTGGTGTCATTGAAACATATGGCCTCTGCAGGCCTGATGCTTCAGAAAAGGAGGGGTTCGAAGTGTAGGTACGCAAGCGCAATTACGCATGACGTTGGCCATGCATCAGAAACCATGAGGCATAAGGCTGCCTGGGGCTACCAGTATGGCAAGATGCCACTTCTACATGCTGCGAGTTTCAAGGGAACGCCTGAGAAAACCGATTATCACTGGTAACCAGCCAGTAACCGGTACCGGCAACGGCAAGAGTTCGATATTTTTGGGTAACCTGTTTTCAAATGCTTGGTGAGAGAGAAAAATATATATGTTCTAGGCGCCTCTGTTCAGTTGCATGCATGGACTATACTAGAAATTTAGCTGTTAGGGTTGTGCGTATGCTCGCTGTGTAGCAACTCTCACACGCTAAGGTTTGGTCAAGCCTAAAATGTAGGTTAATTGTATATTGTGCCATCAAAGTGCGGCGTAGACTGGTCACAGCTAGCATCGCAGGGAAATATATAGTTCAAGGCGTGACAAGGGCGCAAGTGCAGTTCTATGTGTCGTTTCTCCAACACCACAACACCAAATTATTTGTTCACAGTAGATAGATTATTTTGGTAGGCCTAGAACTTTGGTGTAAGGACATAGTAACCTTGCAAGCATACCTTATATAGACCTATACACATAAGAATTCACAAACGAACCTTTAAAATAAACATCTACATAAATATAAAAAAGGGTTAGAAAAGACATCTAATTCAATTTGAGGGCCCTCAACAAAAAAATACTCCAAGGGCTAGAAATTAGGAGTTTCCGACAATAATCAATAATAAAGAAAATAAATCTAATAAATTATCTCATTAATCATATGTAGATATTATAGCTGTTACGATTGTACAACAAATTATTATTACATCTATAGTTTCAAACTATAGATATGTATAGCAAAATACAGCTATAAGTTCAAATCTAGCCGCACATAGTTCATGCAGACAGTTCGGCTAGTTTTAGGTAAACAAACCTCACATTTTTGTACATAATAATTGACCCCATGAGCACTGATTCAACTTTGATCAACAATTTCTATCTAAATTACGTTGGAAGTTAGGATTCCCTTTTGCCATGCAAGCGTGGACCTATCTGGCTATCTGCACGTTGCTCCAATGGAATTTAAGTTTATTTCTGCACGACGCACATCCTTTTAATATGTATGACTTGTCGACCTGAGCTAGAGTCACAGATTAATTGGAATTTTTGGTGGTTGAGCTAGAGTACAAATTAAAGTTGAGCCACTTTTAATATTAAGATTGGGACGTACACAGAGTTTTCAGTTGAGCTTTAGTTAGAAGTAGTCCATTTCTATCCGGTGCGACTTTGGCCAAGTGTGAGGTATTCCAATTGCACCAATGCACTAGTATTCAAATTATACACTTGTTTGCGCCAAAGCCGATCGTTCGATAAGAAGCAGCACTTTCAAATCAAATGCATCATTGAGTTCTTTCCTCCTTTTATTTTTTGAGAGAGGAATTAACAATCGAGTCGATCAGTTAGTGCAGCGCGCGGAAAAGTACCAGAAGCACGCAATGAAATTGACCTAATCAAAGATCAGGCATTGTTGTCCAAGATTATTGGTTTGGCTGTTAGGTTTCTCCATCGACTTATTTGCTATGGTCCTACCTGTATGTCCTGTTTCGTTAAACCAAAGTGCTGCATCTTTTGATTACTTACGTATGTCAAAGGCCTAAAAAGTGCTTTCAGACTAGTGGCTTTTCTTTCCTTATGTACGAATGAAGGCCGTGTTTATTGGTCATATAGTACGTGATGATCCACGAAGACAACATTATATGTAGGCAGTAGGCCGCATCATAGTATGCACTCAATCCCTACATGATGAGCTCGTAGGTCATGGTTTCTTGTAAAGTTACTTTAGGTAAACTATGCCGTATATTGAGAGACCATGTGTGGTGCTATTGGTTAATTATTTTATGATGAACAATTAGCATATTTGTTAAGTTGGATTTTAATTCCACAAAAAGATCATCTATTTTTAGTATTTCTGGCAGTTGGCAGCATGACTGATTTGGGGAACCAATCAGACCGTTGGACATGGGTGGTCTGACCGAATTGGGGAAATGGTCCGACCGCTGGACATGGGTGGTCTGACCGATTTGGGGAACCGGTCAAACAGCTGGATATGGGCAGTCTGGCCGATTTAGAGTGCCGGTTAGACCTCTAGGAGTGTGGGAGTCTCACCGGCTTGGTAAGAGTGGTCAGACTGAGCCAAAATCTTTTAGTGGTATTTTGGATTTCTTAGACTAAACAAATGTGAGGGATTGTTTGGTGGTGAGTTTGCACTAGGTTTTACTGAAAATAGAGTTGTGAGGCAAAATTAGATAGAGTTTTCCCGAAATTTTCAAAGAGTGCCTGTTTGAGGACTTTGGTAGGTGAAGGTGGTTGTCTGATCAGCCACACCATGGCGATCAGACCGATGCAGTCTGACTAGCATGATAGTAGACCAGTAGGGACTTGGAATTATGGAAATTAGGCAATTTTGGAAGACTTGATCTTGGGATGATCTTGGTTCCTGGATCATGATTGAATTGCATTGCTTGATGCATTGGTTTCGCTAACATAAGTCTAGTGCATGGAAATTGATATTGGTATGGTTGCTTGATCTTTGGATGTGTAGGTAGCTTGAAGGACGTAGCGGCCGGTGGCGATGGATCAGAACTAGATGGGAGAGTTGAGATCCAAAATGGTCATGTAAGTTTGGGTGAGGCTATATGGCCCAATTCGGAGCACAAGGAAGACAACGATCGTGGAGAGATGAGTTGGTGCATGTGGTGCGCCAAGTGATAAGACCAATGTATGTAGAGGTGGTTCAAGGGAGACTGAATGCATGAAGATATGATGGCTAATCATTGGGCACTACAGGTAATGTTTCAAGGCATGCGGAGATTTTTTGAGGTGAAGGTAAAGACAGAGTCAAGAGAAGGTGCTTGGAAGATTCGTCGGGGGTATTTTGGTGACTTAATCAAAACCGCAGTGCGAGGAGGCATAAAAGTGAAGTGGTTTCGGTCAAGGAGAGCTAGAATTGCAAGTGGATCGATCCCTAAGGCGTTAATGGTTTGAGTCTTGTAAGCTCTTTGAAAACTGTATGTGGGTGTGTAAAACCTGTATTAGTTGGGATTGATGGGTTTCCCTGGTTTTCTTAATAGGTTGGACCATTAAGGGCATGTGTGATGGTAATTTAGTGGGGAGGAGAGGAGGTGTCTAGATCAAGGATTCTAAGGTTAGAGTTTCATCTTTCACCTTGGTCTCCTTCCATGGTTGCTAGAGGGAAAGTTTGAGAGATGGTAACAGTGGTGTTGTGACTGTACCTTGTAAATATCCGTGAGCTTATAAACATCTTCTTCTACTGAATCAATAAAAACATTGTCTCAAATCATGTTCTTGTTGTGTTCTTGCTTTGATTTGGTTGTTATTGAGCTTAATATATGATTTCTTGTTCCTGCTTATTCTAGCTTGATTCCATGCTTGATCCACCTTGCTACGACATGTGAGAATAGATCTAGAAGTTCACATGCTCTAAATCCTCATGAGCTATAAGCTATTTATGATTTAGGGTTTTGTGATATTCTTATAATCTAGATTCGATTCTCTTTGATTCAGTGAACTTGAGTCCAAGAACCTCTGATTCTAGGTTGGTATAGGTTTCTGATGGTTTGAATAAGTCTCACACAAAATTTGAAAGTGTTTGGAGAAGATTTGGAAAAGTTCTTGATATTTGAACTTTTGTTCCAGGAGGTTTTCATATGGGGAACATGGGACCGATCAATCCAACCCTGCTCAACCAGTCAGACTGGCATCTTGATGACGGTCAGAGCCACTGGCCTACAATCTGATCAACCTCAAAATAAAGAGCTTATTTTTGTTTCCTCGAATTTCCTACTTTGTCTTGCCTAGTTTAAGTGATGTGATCTAATCTTTCTAACTGTCATAGTCATTGAGAGAAGATTTGAATACCGAAGGTGAAAAAAATTTTAGGAATCATTCACCCCTCTGACTGCTTGCATCGGTCCTACCTATATGTTAATAACTAGTGTCATCGAGTGATCCATACAACCAATCATTATAACTAGAGATCAACGATACAATTAGACGATGCAAAAGTAGAAGAACAAATAAACACAAGAAGTGATAGAGAGAGCAATTGGTCAATTCTTTGTTGCAATGACTTCTTGGTACCTAATACATGAGCCTCTCTCCTGTATTTATAGGCTAAGCCTACTGTGAATTTGGTACGCGTCATATGTCCTATGGGGGTCGGTTGTATCACAGTATATATCAACAAGAATAAACATTTTTTTGGGGTGAAGTGTGTGAATGAAAATCTAGAGGCGAAATGCATCACTACTACAGAAAACTGTATTACAGACGGCTCAAAAACATCATCACAGACGGCTTTCTGAACCGTCTGAATTTATGGGTCAATGATAATCAAAGGTTATCACAGACGGTTTTCTGAACCGTCTGAATTTATGGGTCAGTGATAATCGAAGGTTATCACAGACGATTTTTGATCCGTTTGTGGTGTAAATATCACAGATGGTTTGTAACTAAAAACAGTCTATGATATTCTTTTCTACCCCTAAATCTATTTCTGTTTATTGGCTAGCCTCAGGAAATGCTAGCCATGCCCTCTAAAACAAGCAGATCAACATGTATATGTATACATACAATTCACATCTCAATTCATTTCACAAACATAAAACATCCAATTCACATCGCACTTCATTTCACAAATATAAAACATCTATTTCGCAAATCAATTAATTGAAATGAAATAAAATATCCATTAACAAATACACAATTATAAAAGATCTACATTGCATTTGCACTTAGATGGTATCATTGCATTTTTTATTGCTCTATCACTCCAGAATCGAGGTCTCGCAAAAAGAACAGATCCATAATCAATGAACTTGTTAGGCTGCACAAGCAATACTTGGATGGTGCATGATTGCCATCCAAGTATTGCTTGTGCAGCCTGACAGTTCGTTGATTATGGATCTGTTCCTTTCGCGAGACCTCGATTCCGGAGTGATAAGAGCAATAAAAAATCATTGTTCGGTGTGGAACTCTCCATTTGAATTTATGACTTTAGACATCAAAAAGTACGCGCACTCTCCTCGAATTTGTACAAGGTCCGGCTGTTCCAATGCAGTTGTAGAGATGGGCGCAGCCTGTCGATAGGAATATCATTGTGCGTACATATATACCTGATAAGTATGAAATAAATATGGGAAGATTGACAAACCTTAGAATTGGTGATCTTCGAGGAATCGAGGAGTTGCCTCATATGGTGGCAAACGTAGAATCCACACGTATTGCCCAACGTCTGCTGGTGGCACTGTGAAAAATAGAATATGTTAATTCAAGAGGCATTACTACCAAGTGTTGTATAGGATTAATTAATGTGTACTAGTGAATACCCGAAAATTTTGAACATGTTTCAAAGGCATGGCCCCTTCCGTCGAGCCACGTGTCTGTGCAACGTACGTGGCGAACGACCTTCGTGATTCGAAAAAGTTAGCTTAGTCATTCGGAAGGAAAGAAAGAGTACAATATAGTTATGTATGGAGAAAATGTACTTACCTATCGAGTAATTAGTCGACAACTGCGTACTCGGATTTGTTCTTACTTAGAGAATTAAGGTATATAGCCTTGTTCCATTTTGGTACAATTACAATTAAAATCCAATGGAACCGCTCATTGTATGCCATAAGAACAAATTCCTTATCGTGGTAAGCCAGCAATGTTGATGCAATATAGCTCTCGACGAAGGACACATCCTCGCTAATGGTATCAATGGCGACCAAGCATGGGTCCAGGAAACCAATTGGTGATTTGGATGATCTTGCTTCAGTCAGCATGTATCTATATATACACAAAAAAGAAACAAATTATATATGACATATATCAGTTTACATGAATGGAGACTGTGATTGCACACACTTACAGTGTCCAGCATCGAATGAGTGAGGCATCGAGAGCGTTGAGATTGAAAAGATCAAATAAATCCTCAAAGGTCACCACGAAGACACATTCTTGAATGTTGTGCTGCAAATGGTCCGGCTTGAATTTGTCAGTGATACCTGAGCGCCGTTCTGCCAGTGGCTTATTAGCCTGTTCCATATACCAGGAGTGTAATATCTGGCAACCAAATCTTAGGGTTAGGAGGAGCTCTTCCGGGACCATCGGCTCGCCTAGCACGAATTTGCGGGCCAATGGCAGGTAGGGGATATCATCAACTGTCTTCTTTGGTTTGGCCCTGCCTCGCTTGTAGGTTGACTTCATGGTAGTCAACTGTAAAGGTACCACCAGTGGAAGTTGCTTTGGTGAGAATAGCACCCGTGGAGATAGCACAGGTGCAGGTAGCAGTGGTGGAGATAAGTCTTATGGAGATGGCACCAGTGCATGTAGCTCTGGTTCAGACTACTTGTGGTCCTACCACCGATGAAGAAGCCTCCAGCGAGATGTCGCTTTTGGGCCACTGGATGAATGTTCCAATAGCTTGCCCTAGAGTCACGATCTCGTCGTTGGGGGTTTCGGTAGCGGACAACCTCAAAATTGGCATGCACACCATCCACATTAACTTTTGCGAAGCCTGGTGCTAAAGTTGTACGGTGCACCATGGCACCGGGACCAGACGGATATGCCTGGCCCCAAGCATCGCACAAGGGAACGGAGGCATATCTCACTTGTAGCGTGCGCTTCGTAGCCTCCTACATAACGATACAAAATTAGCTACTCCAATAGGCCTATCAATGGATCGAGCATTCCAGAGATAATAGTTATTACCAGGATGTCGTCCACAGGAAATCTGGCCTCGCTTTCCATCCTAGGATTAGACGCGCAACTACTCGAACAGTTGGGCGGGCTAGCTAACAAAGGAGCGGCGGCGACGGCCGGCTGATTTTCTGTAAATCTTCACATCTCATCGCTGACATAATCAGCCAGCTCGTCTCTAAGAGATGCCTTGATCTCCTCTCGTAGCCGTGCCTCACGCTCGCCTTTGATTCTCTTCCTAATCCGATACAATTCGGAGTCATCTTGGAAACCATGTTTCCAAGGAACATAAAGCCCAAGGCCGCTCGTACGACCCGAGTGCTCCTTGTTTCCCAGGGCCGCGGAGAATATATCTTTCTCCCTTGTTCCCTGGAGTGATCCCTAGGGAGATTCAACACTCAGCGCTTCCTGTAAGAGCATGACATATTATTTCACTTCCTACGAAGTTGTGAGCAATTCAAGCTATGTAGTTCGATCGATATCTTACCAAGCGCTGGGACACTTCCTGGTCTATAGGGTTTCAGAAGGAGACGTCCTCGATGTCGTGGTAGATGACCTCGCTCTAATCCAATTTCGAGCGCGGTCATCCGGGATATTGGCAAATGGCGGGGTAGTGTCCTGTAGGATTGCCTGTTCATCCTCCCACCTCCACTGCAGGATTTTACTTGCATAACCAGCTGTGCCAAGTCTGTGGGGGTGTGTGTTTTTTTTCTGGAGGGCGTTGTGCGCCACACTTGCACTTTTAAAATCTTTGGTCATCTTCATCGCCTTGAACTCTTCCCATTGTGGTTCCAGGAATGTGTATTTATGAAAGGGCGTTTCATCCTTCTCCACGTAGTTCTTGACAAGCATGCTCTTGAAGTTGTTCCATGCTTTGCACACCGGTAGCAAGGCATGTCGTTGCATGATGTCTTGGTGTTCTTCTGGGATCTCGAACAATGCCAAAATTTCTGTCAGTAGCTCACGTTTTCGAGTCCCGGTCACGCTCTTCCACGAATCGAATGTGATTTCAATTCGTTCTCATGCAACTATTCCGATCGTTCTTTGGAATGCGCATGCTGCTCGGCGAGGAAGGAAAGGGGTCCCAGATCTATCGACCTCTATGATGGTAAATCGGCCCTTAGGCTTTTTCGATAGTCCTCTTCCTTGACATTTTGATTTTGCAGTGGACACATCCGGCGATGATGTTGAAGAATGCGCGGATGACATGTTGGCCTTCTCATATATGAAAAGTAAGCGCAATGTAGCATATACGTAAATAGTGCGGTATAAGTACATACTTAAATTTAATTCCAATATATGTATACATATATTCAAGTATACATATACATATCTATGTTCATTAGCAACATATATATACATATACATATACATAACAGTAAGATTTAACATCTATAAGATTTATGAAACAACAACAATATATGTATACATATATTCAAGTATATATGCATATACATATCTATGTTCATTAGCAACATATATATACATATACATAACGGTAAGATTTAACAACAATAAGATTTATGAAACAACAACAATATATGTATACATATATTCAAGTATACATATACATATCTATGTTCATTAGCAACATACATATACATATACATAACAGTAAGATTTAACAAAAATAAGATTTATGAAACAACAACAATATATGTATACATATATTCAAGTATACATATACATATCTATGTTCATTAGCAACATACATATACATATACATATACATATACATATACATATACATATACATATACATATACATATACATATACATATACATATACATATACATATACATATACATATACATATACATATACATATACATAACAGTAAGATTTATGAAACAACAACAATATATGTATACATATATTCAAGTATACATATAAATATCTATGTTCATTAGCAACATATGTATACATATACATAACAGTAACATTTAACAACAATGAGATTTATGAAACAACAACAATATATGTATACATATATCTCAACTGCATCTAAATAACCGAAATTGAAGATGGACTCACCGAGGGGATTCTGGCAATGTTAGAGGAGCTCGAGCGTGGACGGAGGTGGCCAATGGACTCGAGCGTCGACGGAGGTGAACGGCGACGGGCTCGGGGCTCGACGGAGGCGGCCGGCGACGGGCTCGGGGGACGGCGACGGCCTCGGGGGGACGGAGGTGGCCGGTGACGGACTCGGGGACCGGAGGCGGCCAACGACGGGCTCAGGGACCGGAGGCGCCCAGCGACGGGCTATGGGGACGGCGGCGGCGACGGGATCCAGCGACTGTGCTTGGTTGGTATTGCTAATAACTGCAGTGTATGCGCAAAACCCTAGCGGGGGGTTATATATAAAGGCTTATTACAGACGGTTTTAAAATTAAAACCGTCTGTGATAATAAATATCATAAACGATTCTAAACTTAGAACCATCTGTGATAATAAATATCACAGACGGTTCTAAACAGAGAACCGTCTGTGATAAGCCTTTGCCCCCTGGCTGTAGTTATTAATATAACTACACAAACCAGCATTCAATAAGACCTCACAGAGTGTATTTCTTTACAATAGCTGAGTGTATTTCTTTACAACAGCCCAATGAACATAGAGATACATTTATATGACTCATTCTCAAAATTCACCTATATATCACACATTTTTCACATATACATAAATGCAAATTCACAAATACATCACACACATGCATTGATGTATACATAAATGCCAATTCACATATACATCACATACATGCATTGTTATATACATAAATGCAAATGCCCACATATATGTCGCACATTCTCATTCCACTTGCTTATTTCCTTTAAAACGTAGCCCTTCATGATGATCAATGCATACGTAACTAGTTTTGTCACGTTGTTTGTCGTCGACCCTTATGCCATTTCCAAAAGGAGGTAACTCATCAAATTGATTGTATTCTTCCTCGTCCAATACATTCTCTACTCCGACAATTCTTCTTTTTCCATGAAGAACTACATGGCGTTTCTTATTTGCCGGGTCGGTTACATAGAAAACTTGAACAACTTGGTTGACGAGTACGAATGGTTCATCTTTGTACCCGACATGTTGGAGGTCCACGGTAGTGACACCGTACTTGTCAACCTTCACCTGTGGAAGATGCACCCAACGGCAGCGAAATGAGGGGATCTTGAAAACCACGTAGTCGAGCTCCCAAATCTCTTTTATGAACCCATAGTACAAGTTTCTCAACCCATCGGTACTGAACGCATCTATGCGGACACCGCTGTTCTGGTTAGTGCTCTTTACATCCTGAGACTGTGTATAGAATGTGTACCCATTTATGTCATATCCTTGCCATGTCACAACTGTAAATGTTGGTCCTTTTGCCAACCATGTCAGCGTCTCACTTGGCGAGCTCCTAGCGATTTGCTCCTTCAACCATTGGTTGAACCGACTGTTGTGTTGCCTCATGATCCAAACATCCGGCCGCTCCGGATTCTGTTGCCGAAGAACATCCTTGTGCTGGTCGACATAAGGCGCCACTTCAGTCATGTGTTGCAAGACCATGAAATGGGCTTGAGTATACGTGTCAATATCTGCAGTGATTGCTTTCCTTCCGATAGTTCCGGTACCCTTCAACCTCCCCTCATAACGAGATTGAGGCACACCTATCGGTTGAGTCTGAGCCATATAATCGACACAAAACTCAATGACCTCTCCGCTTGCATAACCTTCGACGATGCTGCCCTCCGGCCGAGATCGATTCCGTACGTATGACTTGAGAATTCCCATGAACCTCTCAAATGGGTACATGCTACGTAGGAATACGGGCCCGCACATTTTTATCTCCCACGCAACGTGAACAATGAGATGGACCATGATATCGAAAAACGAAGGAGGGAAATACATTTCAAGATGACATAGAGTTATCACCACCTCGTCCTGCAGAGCATCTAGTCCTTCGGGATCGATGACCTTCTGAGCAATTGTGTTAAAGAAATAACATAGCCTCATGATTGTCTCTCAGACTTTGATCGGCAAAATATTTCTAATTGCAATAGGGAGCATCTGTGTCATCAGCACATGACAATCATGAGACTGCATGCCATTTAACTTCAAATCTTGCATCGAAACAAGTTTCTTCACATTGCCGGAGTAACCAGACGGAACTTTGATACCATGCAAGCACTGGCACAGTTCTGTTTTCTCGGCCTTGGACAGAGTGTAACACGCAGGGGGGAGGTATGTTCGTCCATTATCTGTTATTGTCGGTGCTAACTCAGGCCTGATATCCATATCAGCCAAGTCAAGCCGTGCGTTGACGCCGTCCTTTCTTTTATCACGAATGTTCAGTAAGAGACCAATCAAGCTGTCACATACATTCTTTTTTACGTGCATGATGTTGATGCAGTGTTGAACGTCTAGGTACTCCCAATAAGGTAAGTCCCAAAATATTGATCTCTTCTTCTAGATGTTCTTCTCACGAGCCCTCAGTTTACGTCCCTTTCCAAGGACAACATCTAAATCCTTAACCATATTATAAACCTCTTTTCCGCTTAAATGTCTTGGAACTGAACCATCCTCCTTCTCTTTGTCAAATTGTTTCTTCATCTTGCGGTATGGGTGAGCTCTCCGAAGGAACCGACGGTGATGCACGTACACTGTTTTACGTAAGTGTTTCAGCTACACACTCTCAGTACCATCTAAGCAGTGAGTACAAGCTTTGGCACCTGTACACTGGCTTGACAGGCTAGCAAGGGCAGGATAATCATTTATGGTGCAGAACAATAAGGAGCGCAAAGTGAAGTTCTCACGTTTGTATGCATCCCATACCTGTACCCCTTCGTTCCACGGTACTTTTAGATCTTCCACCAATGGTGCTAGGTACACATCAATATCATTCCTAGGTTACTTTGGCCCTTGGATAAGTATCGACAGCAAAATATACTTTCGCTTCATACACAACCAAGGAGGAAGGTTATAGATGCACAGAGTCATGGGCCAAGTGCTATGTCGGCTGCTCATGCTACTGAAAGGATTCATTCCATCTGTACTCAATCCAAACCTTATATTCCTCAGTTCTGCACCGAAATCTGCAAAACTCCTATCGATGTTTCTCCACTAGCTGGAATCAGCAAGATGTCTCAGCATTCTATCCTTCTTGCGCTCCTCCGAGTGCCAACACAATAGTTTTACCTCCTTTGGATTCGCAAAAAACCGCTTCAAACGGGGAATTATAGGAAGATACCATGCCACCTTTGCAGGAGGTCCTTTCTTCACCTCTATTCCCTCGACATCATCATCTGATTGATTGTTACGTTTGTATCGGGATGCATTGCACACCGGACAAACATGCATGTTTGCATACTCTTTATGGTAGAGGATACAGTCGTTCGGACATGCATATATTCTTTCTATTTCCATTATCAATGGACAAAGAACCTTCATGGCTTTATACGTGGTTTTAGGCAACTCATTTTCCTCCGGAAGCATGTCCGCTAAAAGACCTAGCAGTGCCGTGAAACTCTTGTCGGACCAACCGTTGCTTGCCTTCAATTTCAACAGTTCAAGCACAGCTGACAACTTCGTGTACTTTGACCTGCAGCAAGTGAACAAAGGTTTCTCTGAGTCCTCCATCAAGCCTCAAAATTTAATATACTCTCTCTCATCATAGTTCTTGTCTATATCACGAAGCATCTGATCCAGATTGTCATCGTGCAGCCTATCCGAATCTGAACCACAATTATCATCCAGCAGCATATCATTGATTTCACCGGCGATGTCATTCGGCGGCATATCATTGACTTCACGGGCGATATCATCCGACGGCATATCATTGACTTTGCCATGATTGGTCCAACACGTATACCCCTTTTTGAAACCCCTCTGAATCAAGTGCGCTTCAATCTGCTCTCGATTCTTAAACATCTTTAAATTCTCGCAGTCAGTGCATGGACAATACATATATTCCACTCCCTTATTCAACATATCCTTCTTGGCAGCTCTTGTAAAAGCATATACGCCATTAATGTACTCTTCACTTGCACGGTTTGCAGTATACATCCAGTTTCGGTCCTATATTATGCACATATATAACAACTTAGTATTAAAAATTAAATTAATTAATTATTACTACATATATACCATATGCATTGAGGCTTTGCTAGCTTAATTCATATTATAAACACAACAGCTATTTCCTCAGCGATCGCTAAAGGTATATAACCAACAATTTTGACAAATTTGACCTCCCACATGACGGGAACTGATCATGTATGGTCAAGTAGATGCAAACCATCTTCAATAACACTCACCAAAACTTAGATCTAAATTATAATGCAAAGAAAAATAAATTTCATTACTAACCATATCTAGAGCAACTAGGAATGTATGAATCTTTAAAGCTCAATCTCTGCCTCCTCCCACCAAATTAATTGGCCTGAAATAGCCTAGCTTGCCTTCTAAGCGCAAGAGTGCAGCACCGGCTAGATCTGAATCGAAATGAAGATAGATGCGGTTCTGAGCGGCGCAATAAATATCTAGCAGGATTATCACAGATGGTTTTTTAATAAAAACCGTCTGTGATACTGGAATATCACAGACGATTCATCGGTAATAACCGTCTGTGATACTGGAATATCACAGACGATTATCACAGATTGCTTTCTCCGACGCCATCAACACAGACGGTGTCCAAATTACAAACATCTGTGTTAGTGTCGGTCACAGACAGTTTTGTCAAACCGTCTGTGATTTGGCGTCTAGTATGAGACTTTCTGTAGTAGTGCATGCATGTGTTGAAACCCATGGATGAAACCAATATGATCAATGAGTTATGAGTGGAGAACAAATCAAATCAAAAAATGCTTTTGTCTTATAACATGAAGAAATAGGTTAAGGTTTGCAATGCGCGATGAGTTGCAAAAGTGTGTTGATGACTGTGGATTACGTTGGACAAATGAGGCAAAGAAGTGGATTGCGTTGGATATATCTCCTCTGATCTTGTGTTGACTTTCTTACGCATAACTTCCAAGTTCCAACACAGCTGATGCACGCAGCCAACATGCAGTGCAAATCGTGTCACGCCGAAGCATCCAGAAACACTCTTTTAACTAAATTATTAAGTACTTCCCCAGTCAAAACTTAAGTAACATTCTGGAAAGCGCATGCATGTTATCAAACTAAATCTTTGATCAATAATGCATGTTAACATTCTTTTTTTCCCGTATTTGTTTGTATTATACGTAATAGGCTAGCATATTTTTTTTATATTTTTTTAATTTTTTTTAAATTTAATTATGCTAAATAAGCCTCTGTCAGCTACAGTGTTTTTTCAGCCAGCTACAGTGCTTTTCAGTCATAAGCCACCAAAAAAGCCCAAATGATCACCACCTTAGACAGATTATGTGAGAACGATATGAGTAGATTTGTCTCTAAAAATACTTCTATAATATCATAATTGTATTAGGCTTTACTAATTAAATGCTCTCTCCAGATACAAATATATATTATTTTAAGATATATGTAGTCAAAGTTTCACTATCAATATGTTTCTAAATTTTTAGATTAGATATATAAAAATCATATACATAGATTTATCTTGGAAGATACTTTTATAATATTATGAATTTATTTAATTTTATAGATTTATTATAATATAAATTAGTGGTCAAAGTTATCTTTTGTATGCTATGTTAATGTTCAAAATAACATGTATTTATGATAAGAGGGAGTACATTACAATGATAGAAATTGGTGAGTAATGTTATGTTCTGGAGACCACACAAATGTCCAATAGGTCAATTATTTGTGACCGGAGGTAATACTTGCGTCATCACAATCTCTAAAAAAAGATGCTTCGTCATACCTCGCTAGAATATACAATAAAACTATTGAACGGTGCAATTGTCGATTAAGCTCTATATGACTTATTATTTACGAGCTATCTATTTTCTCTGTAGAAAGTAGTCACCTTGCGATCTATTTGATCATAAAGTAAATTTGGACTATACTATTGTAATCATCACTAAGTTGAAAAATGTTATAACGAAGTGACTCGGCTTACAAATGCCATCCCAAACACACAAAAAATGTTGCCAAATGCCACTGTAGTTACCATTATCATCAGTTTTTGCCGTTAAAGGTCTGTCGAAGAGAGAGAAAATTAAAAAAAATGTCAAAATTGTCCCGGGCCTAATGTGGCCACGCAGATCGCATTTGTGGACTTCTCCATCAGCTACGACTTCCTCTGCGCCATCAAGGCCGCCTTTGCCATCACTTGCATCCTTTCTTCTGTCAGCCGTTCCTCGATCCATACGCCATGGCTGAGCTCCCAGTCTTCTTGCTCGCCATAACATCGGCACATAGGACAGATGGCGAGGGATGACTGCGACGGTGGTGGCGCAGCCTAGGTTCGCCGTGGCCCGCGATGGTGCGACCCAAGCTAAGTCATGGGGGCGGTTGTAGTGCTCTCCATGGGCGGAGGCAAGGGTGCTCAGTCTGCAGAATTTTTTGTACGGATAATCCATTTTTATTCGAAATTGCAGAAATATACTTGTGGGAAATTTTTTTATAAAACTAGGCTCCAGTCGCCTAATGGTTGGGCGACTGGAGCCTTTTGCCTAACCAGAAAGCGACTGCATCTAGTCGCCCTTTTGTATGGCGACTTGCATGCAGTCGCCCGCCCATTAGGCGACTGCATGGAACCCCTGTGATTGTTTTAAATTTTGTGAATTTTGTAGTTTTAAACTGGTAAAAAATGTGGTAGAGTTGTAATAAAAATTTATGTTCATTATATGTTGTAGGTGCGTAAAAAATTTTAGAAACTTTTTTTATGAAAGATTGACTGTAGAACGATCGGTACATACACTATTAAGTGACATAGGACGATAATTCCTGTGCGGAGAACCGGTATGTTAATTTTTTAGATGACTTGATATATGAATGATTGAATGCGACAAGAAGAGATGATAGACTTGTTTGAATTTAAATAAACTTCATAATATAGCTCTGAGTAACATGCCGCGTATTTTTTCATTACATGCATAACATATAGCATCCGCAGCACCCCTCACTCGCCACCCTGGTGTGCCCCGTCACCGCGCCCGCGTCCTCCCGTATGGCCCCGCTTGGCCGTCCTCCGGTGCAACGGGTTACGACGCCCTGTCAACGTAAGACGATCAGGAGCGTGTCGCACCCGCCCCTGCACTGGTGGAGTCAGCTGCACCTCTGGTTGTGTGCCCTCCGGTGCACCGGGGAGGGCACTGCCAGAGAGAACCTCCGGTGCTGCGTCGGAGAACTGCACGGGCCAGTCCGCAAAAAACTGGTCCACATCGTCGTGGATCGGGGAGACGCCGTGCTGATGGTAAGCACCTGCAATAGCAATATCGTTAGTTCATTGCATGTCGCCTTGGGATAAAAACGAGATCGGACGATGCGTACCCGCAGTTGGCGCCATCAAGGTAGGAGGAGGGGTGTACACCCCCTGCGTGTGGAAGCCGGGTATGTGCGGAGGAGGCGTGAAGTGAGGTGGTGGAGGTGATGGAGGAGGCCGTGTCCAGGCCGAACCCCCTGGCTGCTCCGGGTGAGGTGGTGTAGGACGTGTCCACGTACTACCTCCAGAGTAGTGCCACGCTGGTTAGGGTGGCACTGGTGGACGACCCGTCGGAGCGCTGGGCGTGGGTGTGGAGACCACCGGTAGCCTTGTGCAGGACAGCAGGCTAACGATATGTCTACACCCGGCCTCCACCCGACACAGAAAGCTGATGTTCTCCTCGTGGGTCAGCTCCGCACCAGTGGCGACACTCTCCAGTAGTGAGGCGGACTCAGTCCATAGGACAGCATCGACGTCAGCCTGGACACAAAGACATAAAATAGTCCATCATCGAAACGACATTGCCATTTGGGAATCTTTGAAATTACATGTAACGTACCGCGATGTGAGCGTCGCGCGTGAGGTGCGCGGGGTACGTGTCTGTCGGAGTGGCGATGTGTGTGGCAGGTGGGTCTACGACATGTACGAGCCTGGTACGTGTGCGCCCCTGGTACCAGCACAGGTACTCCGCGTAGTCCTTGCAGTCGTATGGGCGGTCCTTCTCCACGCGGTCGTCGAGCGCACCCTCCCACTGCGCGACCCAGGGTTGCATCTTCGTCGACCAGTCCGTGCCTCTTTTAACTCCCTTAGCGTTGTGCCTGCGTATAGAACCATTACGTAATTTGAATACTTGCGAATACAGTAGTAAGTATGTACATATTTAGCAGAAACGATCACTCACACGTGCACGTTCCGCGGAAGCGGTGGTCGGACTGGTACAGGAAGCGCCTGCCATAGCCCAAACTGCTGCATGACTCGCTAGGGTGCGTAGTCCTCTACGTAGATATGGTACACGAGCTTCCGGTGGGTGAGCCAGAAAGCCCGGTCATGCCAGCAAAGTGCGGATAGCCCGTCAGGAGCGCAGGCCTGCACTACCGTATCTGCGTAAGGCTCCCAGCGCACGTCGTTGGCTGTGAGGCGGTCGAACTGCTCCACAAAGGGCAGGTACGCCCGCGTGACCTGCACGTGCGCGAACTATTCCTACAAGAAAGACAAGTTGTTTAGTATGACGATCGTCAATAAGAAAGAAATAGTTGATTGTGATAACACTTACTCATCGACGGCACCAGAGAGAACCCATCGTCGGCTGGTCGACGTCTCCCCCCGGATACATCTCGGCCCCATACGGACCCATGTCGTCTAGCACAGGTCGTCCGAGGCTGAAGCGCTCGAACGACCACAACTGCAGCAGCAGGGGACAGCCCGTGAGGATCGAGTTTGCCTTGATCCTCGTGCACGCATCGCACAGGGCGCGGTACGTCGCGGCAAGTACGGCCGATCCCCAGCTGACCTGGTGGGGCTCACCGTCCGCGATCGCCCTCGCGTAAGCGATAAGGCGCGCATCCACGGAGTTGTCGTGGCTGGTGGTGAAGAGCACCCAACCAAACAGCCACAACACATATGCCTCCAAGTAGCGCGATACCTGGTAATCGTCTACTTGTGAATCCATGCGCTGCACCTGAATGCAAACAAGTTGTTATAAGTATGTAATAGCACAAATAAGAGCTTCGAAGACACGATAGATTTTTAAAACAACGTACCTGGTACTGTGTGAGCCACCTCAGCGTCGGCCCATGGGTCTGATCCTCTCCGAAGATGTGGTGGTCATCGGCCGGTGGAACGACCCCCTCCAATCTGCCGAGCAGGTCAGCACGACACTCGGCCGGGGCCTCCGGTAGGAAGGCAGCGCCTCCTGCGATCGGAAGGCCGAGGAGCAGGGACACATCCTGCAGGGTCGGTGTCATCTCCCTGAATTTGAGGTGGAAAGTGTGCGTCTTGGGCCGTCAACGGTCCACCAAAGCCGTCAGCAGGGAATGGTCGAACGGGAAGCATCGTGATCGCTCCACGCCAGCCTCGTCCCCGCCCACGGCCAAGGCGGCTCCATCCTTCTCTGTGGCCTGCACCATCCGAGCAAGAGGGAGTAGCCCGGCATCCCGCAGCCTGCAAACAAAGTGAAGGTCAGCACGGAACGTTCTTACGGTCACACTAAAACGCTGGCGTAGTGCAAACCTGGCAGTCCAACGGGGGTCGAGTCCCCAGGGCAAGCTAGGTGTGCATGTCCGGACCACTCCCAGCTCAGGTGGCTCGTCCGTGCTCCCCGGTGGCGGCACACGACGGGAAGCGCGATGCACGCGGTCCACGTGCTCGTCCAACAGCGGGTACCGCCAGTCGGAGTCACATCCAGCACGAGTCATACCTGCAAAATTTGTACAATAATTTCAACATTAAATTTTGTACATCTAAATTTCTACACTAAATTTTCTATAATAATACATAAAAAATACTATACAAAATTTGTACACTAAATGTTCTACAATAATACATAAAAAAATTTCTACATCTAAATTTCTAAACTATATTTTCTACAATAATGCATTAAAAATGGTATACAAAATTTCTAAACTAAATTTTGTAAACTAAATTTTCTACAATAATACATAAAAAATACTATAAAAAATTTTGACACTAAATTTTCTACATCTAAATTTCTAAACTAAATTTTCTAAACTAAATTTCTAAACTACATCTCAATTTGTAAACTACATCTAAATTTCTAAACTATATTTTGTAAACTAAATTTGTAAACTAAATTTCTAAACTAAATTTTGTAAAAGAAATTTCTAAACTAAATTTTCTAAACTAATTTTCTAAACTAATTTTCTAACACTAATAAAAAATACCTGGAAATCATTGTTTGCCTCTCCTCTTCTCCTCCTCTCCCTCTCCTTCTCTCCCCCTCCTCTTCTCCTCTCCCTCTCCTTCTCTCCCCTTTCTCTTCTTCCCCTTCTTCTCCTCTCCTTCCTCTCAAAATCGCGCAGCCAAATGAAAACAGCATGAAACAGTACGCGAAATGCTGCCGACGGCCGAGCGGCTGGGTTTTTAACTCACCCCTAGCCGCCACACGGTTCGGCGACTGGCTTACAGTCGCCCAACGGTGGGGCGACTGCAATTAATCGCCGAACCGTTGGTAGATTTACCCAAATGTCGCTTTCTAGTTGGGCGAAAGGCTCCAGTCGCCCAACCATTAAGCAACTGGAGCCTAGTTTTGTAAAAAAAATTCCCGCGGGTATATTTCTACAATTTCAAATAAAAAATGGATTATCCGTACAAAAAATTCCAATCTGCACGGGCTCATTAACATTTTTAAAAACTATATATATACTCTTTCTTGTTATATGCTCACTACTACAGAAAGCCTAATACTAGATGCCAAATCACAGACGGTTTTGTGAAACCGTCTGTGATGTACACTATTACAGACGGTTTTAATTTGGAGGCCATCTGTGGTATTTGTGGCGGAAAAAAGGAGTATCATAGACGGTTCTTACCGCTGAACCATCTGTGATACTGGAATATCACAGACGATTTTATAATAAAACCGTTTGTGATAATCTGGAATATCACAAACGGTTTTTATTATAAAACCATCTGTGATATTCCAGTATCACAGAAGGTTTTATAATAAAAACCGTCTGTGATATTCCAGTATCACAGACGGTTTTATAATAAAAATCGTCTGTGATACGTTTCCCGCCTTGAAATCCCTCAAAATTTCATATTTTCCCGTTTAAGTCCGAGTATGATTCAGTTTTGAGACACCTTCAGTAAAACGAGCATTACTTTTGCATACGGTGTCCATTTTCGACGTTCTTGTACTCGTTGGAAAGCTAACGACGAGTTCGATCCAAAAAAAATCGACAGTTGCCCTCCAAGACCCCAAAAATTGGCCAGCTTTGGATCTAAACCTGCGTCGCAAGTTTTTGGTTTTTGTGTTTGCCCTTTTTCTTGGTCTTCCTTTTGGAATTTGGATTTTGCTTCAACTGAAAAGTTGTAGATCTCATCGAAACCTTTCAAATGAGTATATATAAGCTATATAAAACTTTGCTATTTTATGTTTTCAGACTAGTTGTTTATATTGCATCAGTATATAAAATTTTGTGCTCTAATTCACAGATGGTTCTATATATAGAACCGTCTGTGATATTCATCCATCACAGACGGTTCTATATATAGAACCATCTGTGATAATCTAACCGTTGGGCCTGTTGATCCTCCTCAACCCAATCATAGCCAATAGAAATCCACCAATCCTCACCCCACGGATCATAGCTCCGCCTCTCCGTTCCCGCGCCAAAAATTTCGAACTCCCGCCTCTTCCTCTCTCTCCCTCCCCTATAAATATAACCAAAACCCAGCCTCCTTGCTGGTCTCCTCTTCCTTGCTATCCTCCTCCTTGCTGTTCTCCGCCTTGCTGTCCTCCTCCTTGCTGTTCTCCTCCTCCTTGCTGTCCTCCTCCTTGCAGACGACGCACAAGTCTACGGGAGACAAAACACCGCAGAAGCAACTAGCTCGTGCCAACCGTGTAGACGCTCAATCAAAGCCGACGATGGTGGGCATCAAAGACATCCAGCTCATGCGTTGCATCAGCGGCGACAAAGCATAGAGGATCTTCACTTTTTCTCTGTTCTTGCTGTGTAACCTGCTTGTTGTGGCTACAGACCAAACAGAGAGAGAGAGAGATGGTAGTGGAGAGTGATGAAGATAAGTGTAATGGCCTGTGTCCTCCCCATGGCTTACTCATATATATATACACATGAGGAGTGCTTTTACAGATATACCCTTACATCTGGTTGTCCCCTCTGGGGCAGTTATGTCATTACACATGGCCTATTCTGGGCCTTATAATCTCCTACCAGGTCTGCTGGGTTTAGGTGGGGGCCACCCCTACGACAGGAGCCTCTCATGGTGAAGGGCTTCACAGGGCCGAAGCCATGTCGCCGAGTCCTTTGGCCCCCTCCGTCCCCTGCGGCCAGTGAATTCCTCCAAGCTTGTGGTTGGGGAGCCCGAAGTCTGGGATGGTGTTAGCGGAGGCGGACGCCTGATTCGAAGCAGGCGCGCGCGCGCTCCGTCCCCTACCCTTCGAACGGGTTGGCACCGAAGCTGGCGCCCAAGTCGAAGTAGACGCGCGCGCTCCGTCCCCTACCCTTCGAACGGGTGGCACCGAAGCTGGCGCCCAAGTCGAAGTAGGCGCGCGCGGTCCGTCCCCTACCCTTCGAACGGGTGGGCAGCGAAGCTGGCGCCCAAGTCGAAGTAGACGCGCGCGCTCCGTCCCCTACCCTTCGAACCGGTGGGTAGCGAAGCTGGCGCCCAAGTCGAAGTAGGCGCGCGCGCTCCGTCCCCTACCCTTCGAACGGGTGGGCAGCGAAGCTGGCGCCGAAGTCGGAGTAGACGCGCGCGCTCCGTCCCCTACCCTTCGAAGGGGTGGCAGCGAAGCTGGCGCCCAAGTCGAAGTAGACGCGCGCGCTCCGTCCCCTACCCTTCGAACGGGTGGCAACGAAGCTGGCGCCCAAGTCGAAGTAGACGCGCGCGCTCCGTCCCCTACCCTTCGAACGGGTGGCAAAGAAGCTGGCGCCCAAGTCGAAGTAGGCGCGCGCGCTCCGTCCCCTACCCTTCGAACGGGTGGGCAGCGAAGCTGGCGCCCAAGTCGAAGTAGACGCGGGAGCTCCCTCCCCTACCCTTCGAACGGGTGGCAACGAAGCTGGCGCCCAAGTCGAAGTAGACGCGCGCGCTCCGTCCGCTACCCTTCGAACGGGTGGGCAGCGAAGCTGGCGCCCAAGTCGAAGTAGACGCGCGCGCTCCGTCCCCTACCCTTCGAACGGGTGGGCACGAAGCTGGGGCCCAAGTCGAAGTAGGCACGCGCGCTCCGTCCCCTACCCTTGGAACGGGTGGACAGTGAAGCTGACGCCTATATCGAAGTAGGCGTGCGCGCTCCGTCCCCTACCCTTCGAACGGGTGGCAGCGAAGCTGGCACCCAAGTTGAAGTAGACACGCGCGCTCCGTCCCCTACCCTTCGAACGGGTGGCACCGAAGCTGGCGCCCAAGTCGAAGTTGACGCGCGCGCTCTGTCCCCTACCCTTCGAACGGGTGGCAACGAAGCTGGCGCCCAAGTGGAAGTAGGCGCGCGCGCTCCGTCCCCTACCCTTCGAACGGGTGGGCAGCGAAGCTGGCGCCCAAGTCGAAGTAGACGCGCGCGCTCCTTGGCTGTTGTGACCTTGCAGTCTGGTTGTGCGCTTTTAATGGCGGCTTGAATCACGCCGACGCCTGACCTGGCAGAAGTCAGGCTATCGCGTCGTGCAGTCTGCCCTGCTGCAGGTGGGGCACGTGGCGACTCACGACTGGTGCGTCGTGGGATGTGAGCGGTTGCGTGACCGCGGCCGTTCGCCTCGTCCCCCGAGAAGTTGGACGTGTGTTGAAGATGTAGGGGCGTTGTGCGCTGCTTGGCCACCTACCTGGCACGGCCCTCTAGGTCCCGGCGGTTCTTCGTTCCAAATCTTGGATAGCCGAATCGCTGGGAATTTGATCCGTCTGTGCGCTGAGCCACAAGGCAGGCGAGCGGCCTTTATAAGGTGCTAGTGTTGGGGTGGAGGCACCCTTTCTTGCTTTGCTTTTTGATCTGCCGCTTCGCTTCCGCCCGTGCTAATTTTCACGCCAGTTGCTCCTTTGCCTGCATCTTCCTCCCTTGTCGCGAAGAGCGATGGCCAGCCAGGACGACGCCGCCTACCACCCCCGCAGTGGTTCCTTGCCTAGCCAGGGCGAGGCGACCCATCCTTCTCAGGAGTACAAATTGGTGCCGCGGGGGAGCTCGCGCGCCAACAAGTGGTGGAACGCCATGGAGCACTCGGGAGGCTCCTGCTCCCGTGTGCTGGGGAAGAGCCGCATGACTGAAGGGACGCTGCAGCGACTCGTGGATGAGGGGAAGATCGCGGATCGCAATGGGGCTCGCCTACCCCGTCGGGACGAGACGGAGCCGAAGCCCGGGGCCATGGAGGCTATTGTTTTCGTGGCGTTCTTCGATGCCGGCCTTCGAATGCCCTGCACGCTGTTCGTGGGCGAAATCCTGCGGGCCTACCAGTTGGAGCTAGCCCAGTTGACGCCCCACGCAATACTCCGCCTAGCCGTCTTCACGTGGGCGATGCGGACAGAGGGGTGGCGTCCCAGCGCGAGCTTATTCGCCACCCTGCACTACGCACACTGTCGACCCAGAAAAGTTGACGGGGTGGTGTCCAACTTTGGCGGTGTGGACTTCGTGCTCCGGGTGTCATGCGCGACGTTGTTCCCTGTGCCAGCCTTGTCAGGGCAGTGGGCGGCCGGCTGGACGCGGTGGTGGTTCTATTACACCGTGACCGACAAGAGCAGAATGCATTGCCGAGGTGGGCCGATCTCGTTTAACAGCACGCCGAGTCTGAAGGCGGAGATCGACGACACGCAAAAGCTACAGAGCCTTGTCGGTGTCGCCCGTCGAATGAGCGTGCGCGACCTAGCCGAGGAGTTCACGATGTATGGGGCTGCGCCACTCTCCTCCCGGGGAAAGTATGTTGGACAGAATGGCCCCCGCGAGGACGGGTTCGACCCATCCGTGTCTCGCCTGCTGCCGCCGTCCGCCCCTTGTAAGTCGCCCAGTACGCTTTACGCGCGCCATTGTATCTGTTTGGCTTCCGCCTGACTGACGCGATCTCCTGCGCAGTGGCCCGGCTAGAAGATGCGGAGCGCGCGGTTGCGGCGCTCCTCGGCCCGTACACGCTTAAGGAGCACCGGGCTCGCGAGGCCGCAGTCAAGGCGGCTAAGCAGGGGCGGGTAAACCGCACCTGCGAGGCTGTGGGCATTGCCGTGCCCGAGCGTGCGGTGCCGGAAGAGCTTCCCGCCGGGACTCCGGGCGCTCAGGGCGGTGGTAGCCCTTCGGGGGTGCTATCTTCACGACGCCGGGCCCGTTCCCCGGCCGTCATACGCGACCCTGCAGCCCCTCCGGCGGCTAGCCCAGCTGAGACGAGGCGTGCGACCGGCGGTGGGCCTGGCCATACTGCTTCGGAGGGGCGCACCGCCGCGGATCCCCCGGCACCTTCTGCCGACGCCCACGAGCCCGTGCTTGGGCTCGCGGCCGTCGTTGAGTTGGAACTCATCAACCCGGGGGGTGGCGCCGTTCCTGGCGAGCCAACCACGATGGAAGGTGCGTTATCAACCGCAGCGGCCGACGAGGGCGTGCCCCCTACAGAGGAAGCCGTGGGGGCAACAGTGACTGGAGCTGGTCCTGCCGTGGAAGACTCGCCTGTGCCACCGCAGGCGAAACGCCCTCGGATGCAGTCCCCGCCGCCAACTAGGGGTCGATACGCTGTTGCGGGGCCTTGCCGCGGGATTACGGCGTCTGGCACGGCCGAGAAGACGTTCTCCCCGAGCGTCGAGGCGCCTGCCTCCCCCTGGGCGGTCGAACCGGCGCCACCTCCGACCGCGACGAGGGGCGCAGGAGGTAGGTGTGAGTCTCTTTCTTCACCTGACTTCGCGAGACTCTCTCCGATCTGCTCGCTCATTCTGCCGACATCAGGTGAGACGACGTCTCCCGTACGTGGCGAAGGATCGAGCAGCGGAGGTATGCGCGAAGTTGGGAGCCTTGTGCAGGATGCCCCGCAGGTGTCCGCTGCTGCTGACGTGGCCGTGGCCGCGATAAATCTGGGCGCTTTGGGGCCGGGGCTCGCTCGCTCGGACTTCCTCCCTCGCCCAGAGGTATTTTGCGACCTCACCGCAGCCGCAGAGCGTGCCGATAACGGCCTCAACCGAGAGGCGCTGTCGTCATGCGCGGGGGACCTCCTAGCGCTCGCGCTGCAGGCCTCCGAGATGAGGGTAAATACGTGCGCTTCCGTTTGTAAGGTATTTCTGGACGCCTGCTGATTTGTTGTTTCTGCCAGACGCTTGCTCTTGGCCGGTCCTTTGACGAGGCCCGCGTCCGGGAGCGGAGGGCTCTGGAAGCCAGCCTCCGCGAAGCAAACACTGCTCTCGCCGCGAAGGATGAAGAATTTCGCGCGCTGGGGGACGCCCTGGTGGCCGCACAACTCGAGGCCACGGAAGCTCAGATCGCCACGGCTGGGGAGCGCGCCGCCTTCGTGCAGCAGATCGCCGTCCTAGAAGGGGAGAAGGCCCAGCTGGTGGAGTCTGCTGCCGAGAACCGCCGTGTCCTGGAAAATGCGTCCCTGTCGGCATGGCGGGCCATGGAGGCTCTGAACCAGGCCCTCCGGGATCTGTGCGTCCGAGTGCCGGACACTACGCACAGGCCGGAGGCCCTGTCGGAGTCGCTCGGGCTGATCGAGGAGGGGGCCGGCGTTGCTCTTCGTGGCGCCAGGACCTTTGGCGAGCACTGCAGCTATGTTGGTGTGTGCTTCGCCCTCGCCCTGCTTCACACTCGTGGGTGTAGGCATACCCATGAGCTAGCGAACCCTCAACTGGATCCTCCCGACCGCCCAGAGGTTATGTCGGACGCCATCCATTCCATCGGGCCTAGCCTGCAGAACTTCCATCAACGGATCTGGGGCCGCTTCGGGGAAGGTGCAGCGAGGGTCGCCGTGTAGCAGACGTTGCATGGGGAGGGGGACCTCCTCTAGTGGCTTGAAGGGGTCCTTCAGCGCCGTGGTGACGACGGCGCGGGCTCGTCCGTGCCGCGCCAAGGCTGAGCGGTTGGTCGGGAGGGCAGGGGGATGACGCACTGGGTCCTACGCTTGTAACCATGTAACCCCTTCGCGTTTATAATGGAACCAAATAGTACCTTATGCTTGGTGTTACCTGCCGCCGAACGCGGAGGGCAGGTCTGCGCGTCTCGTTTATACTCCGTGGAGTGGCGCGTGCGGAGGCGAACCTCGACGCTACGACTTCCTTTATAGTCCGAAGACTCGCGCGTGCGGAGGCGAACGTCGACGCTACGTCTTATTTAAAGTCCGTGGACTATTGCGTGCGGAGCTAGGCTCGACGCTACGTCTTCTTTATAGTCCGGAGACTCGCGCGTGCGGAGGCGAATCTCGACGCTACGTCTTATTTAAAGTACGTGGACTAGTGCGTGCGGAGCTAGGCTCGACGCTACGTCTTCTTTATAGTCCAGAGACTCGCGCGTGCGGAGGCGAACCTCGACGTAACGTCTTATTTAAAGTCCGTGGACTGGTGCGTGCGGAGCTAGGCTCGACGCTACGTCTTCTTTATAGTCCGGAGACTCGCGCGTGCGGAGGCGAACCTCGATGCTACGTCTTATTTAAAGTCCGTGGACTGGTGCGTGCGGAGCTAGGCTCGACGCTACGTCTTCTTTATACTCCTTAGAGTGCGCGCGGAGGCGTCCCCCGCTGCGTCTTATTTATACTCCGTAGAGTGCGTGCGGAGGCGGACCTCGACGCTACGTCTTATTTAAAGTCCGTGGACTGGTGCGTGCGGAGCTAGGCTCGACGCTATGTCTTATTTATAGTCCGCAGACTCTCGCGTGCGGAGCTAGGCTCGACGCTACGTCTTATTTAAAGTCCGTGGACTGGTGCGTGCGGAGCTAGGCTCAACGCTACGTCTTATTTATAGTCCACAGACTCTCGCGTGCGGAGCTAGGCTCGACGCTACGTCTTATTTAAAGTCCCTGGACTGGTGCGCGCGGAGCTAGGCTCGACGCTACGTCTTATTTATAGTCCGCAGACTCTCGCGTGCGGAGCTAGGCTCGACGCTACGTCTTATTTAAAGTCCGTGGACTGGTGCGTGCGGAGCTAGGCTCGACGCTACGTCTTATTTATAGTCCGCAGACTCTCGTGTGCGGAGCTAGGCTCGACGCTACATCTTATTTAAAGTCCGTGGACTGGTGCGTGCGGAGCTAGGCTCGACGCTACGTCTTATTTATAGTCCGCAGACTCTCGCGTGCGGAGCTAGGCTCGACGCTACATCTTATTTAAAGTCCGTGGACTGGTGCGTGTGGAGCTAGGCTCGACGCTACGTCTTATTTATAGTCCGCAGACTCTCGCGTGCGGAGCTAAGCTCGACGCTACGTCTTATTTAAAGTCCGTGGACTGGTGCGTGCGGAGCTAGGCTCGACGCTACGTCTTATTTATAGTCCGTAGACTCTCGCGTGCGGAGCTAGGCTCGACACTACGTCTTATTTAAAGTCCGTGGACTGGTGCGTGCGGAGCTAGGCTCGACGCTACGTCTTATTTATTGTCCGTAGACTCTCGCGTGCGGAGCTAGGCTCGACGCTACGTCTTATTTATAGTCCGCAGACTCTCGCGTGCGGAGCTAGGCTCGACGCTACGTCTTATTTAAAGTCCGTGGACTGGTGCGTGCGGAGCTAGGCTCGACGCTACGTCTTATTTATAGTCCGCAGACTCTCGCGTGCGGAGCTAGGCTCGACGCTACGTCTTATTTAAAGTTCGTGGACTGGTGCGTGCGGAGCTAGGCTCGACACTACGTCTTATTTATAGTCCGCAGACTCTCGCGTGCGGAGCTAGGCATGTTACCGTTGTGCGAAGCGACCAAAGAACGCTGTGAAGCTCGCTTGGCCACTTGCCCTTCGGCAATCCAACCAGGCGCTTCTTGATGGCGGCGGAAATGGCGCCATTCGCCCGTTCGACCGCCCCGTTGGACTGGGGATGGCCCACCGAGGCGAATCAGAGGGTGATGCTCATGCTGCCACAATAATCTTTGAAGAGGGTGGCGTCGAACTGCAGGCCATTGTCGACCGTGAGCTCCCGAGGCACACCGAAGCGACATATGATGTTTTGCCATAGGAAGCGCTGTATGGCCGCAGAAGTTACTTTGGCCAGAGCGATCGCTTCCGGCCATCTGGAGAAATACTCCAGCGCGACTACCACGAACCGGAGGTCCCCTGGAGCTCGGGCAAGTGGTCCTACTATATCGAGACCCCAGCGCGCCAATGGCCACACCGGGGGAATTGGGTTGAAGCTTGTCGGGGGCCTGCGGATGATGCGCGCCATCCACTGGCACCCTTGGCACCGACGGACGAGGTCCTGGGCGTCGGTGATGGCAGTCGGCCAGTAGAAGCCTTGTCTGAACGCCTTGCCGACTAATGACCTCGGCGCCAGGTGGGATCCGCACACGCCCGCGTGGATTTCCGCCAAGAGTTCCTTTCCCTCCGCAGTCGAGAGGCAGCGCAGGAGCGGCGCGCAAACCCCTTTCTTGTAGAGTGTCCCTTCGAACACCTGGAAGGACTGTGCGCGGTGCTGCAAGCGTCGCAGTTCGGCAGGGTCCTCCGGCTCGGCGAGACCTTGTAAGAAATTGAAAATGGGCTCTCGCCAATCTCCTGGCCAATCAATGCGGTGGACAAGTGCCGCGTCCCGGTTGTCCTGCGCGATCACCGCCCCTACGCCCGCGCCGGCGACGCTGTAAGCTCCGTCGATTGTAAGCATCCAAACAGTATCATCGTGCGTCTGGCCGGGTTGGGCCGGCGGGGTCCATTCGGCGAGAAAATCCGCCAGGACTTGGGATTTAATTGCCGTCCGCGAAGCATACGTCAAGGAGAAGGGAGCGAGCTCGGTGGCCCATTTACCGATACGCCCTGTGGACTCCTTGTTATGTAGCATCTCTGCCAGGGGGAATGAGGAAGGCACTGTGATCGGGTGAGCCAGAAAATAATGCCGAAGCTTCCTGGAGGCCATGACCAGCGCGTAGGCGAGCTTCTCAAGCTCGTGTATCTTGTCTTGGCGCCTTGAAGGGCATCGGAGACAAAGTAGACGGGCCGCTGCATGGCGCCCTCCTCTAAGACGAGGACGGCCCTGACCGCGGTGGCTGACGCGGCCAGATAGAGCAGGAGGGGAGCCTCTGGTGCTGGGGTGACCAGAGTGGGGAGGCTTGCCAGGTGCTGCTTGAGCTCGTCGAAGGCCTTCGCGCAGTCTCCGTCCCAACGAAATCCATCACACCCGCGGAGTGTCTTGAAGAACGGCAAGCCCCGCTCCGCCGCCCTGGAGAGGAAGCGACTTAATGCTGCCATGCGGCTCGCGAGCCTCTGAACCTCCCTCGTTGTCTTGGGCGGCTCCATACCCAGGATGGCGTCTACTTTGTCGGGGTTCGCCTGGATGCCCCGCCCGGACACGAGGAAACCTAGGAGTTTGCCCGCATGTACCCCGAAGACACACTTGTCGGGGTTGAGCTTGATGCCCGCCTTCTGGAGGTTGTCGAAGGTCTCCTGGAGGTCCCAGCCGTGCAGAGCAAGTTGCCGAGTTTTGACCACCACGTCATCGACATAGGCTTCGACGTTCCTCCCAAGCTGGGCGGCCAGGGCAATGGCGACGAGTCGGGTGAAGGTAGCGCCTGCATTCTTCAAGCCAAAGGGCATTCTGACGAAGCAGAACGTCCCAAGTGGTGTGATGAAACTGGTCTTCTCCTCGTCGTCTTCGGCCATGTATACCTAGTGGTAGCCGGAATAGGCGTCCAGGAAACTCATGAGTGCGCACCCAGCAGTGGCGTCAACCAGCTGATCGATGCGCGGCAAGGGGTAGTTGTCATTCGGGCACGCCTTGTTGAGTGCCGTGAAGTCGATGCACATGCGCCAGGCCCCGCTGGCCTTTTTGACTAGCACCGGGTTAGCGAGCCATTCTGGATGGTGGACCTCGCGGATGACCCCGGCGCGAAGAAGCTTCGCCACCTCTGCTTTGGCCGCCTGCTGCCGATCCATCGACATACGCCGAAGCCTTTGCTTGACCGGCTTGGCGTCGGGGCGGACCGCCAAACGATGCTCAATTATTGCTCGGTCTACGCCCTTGATGTCCTCCGGGGACCATGCGAAGATGTCAACGTTGTTCTGAAGCACTCGGAGTAGCTCCCGTTCGACCCCCGGCGGGAGCCCCTCGCCAATGGACACAAACTGCCCCTCCGCCTGGAGCGGCACCTTCTTGACGCCGCCTTCGGGCCGAGGCTTGGGCGTCCACCCGGGAGCGGAGGGCCCATCACCGGGCGCGCCGGAGAGGGCATGCACCGGGCGATGCGGGACGCGGCTGCCGCCTTCGGCACGTCTGGCCAAGTCCTGGTCGCCGAAGATGGTGATGACACCCTCCGGGCCCGGGAGCTTTACACACAAAAAGGCGTGGTGCGGGATTGCCTCGAAAGAGTTGATGGCGGGTCGCCCCAGTATGGCGTTGTAGGGGTGCGGGATATCCACGACATCGAAGGTGACATGCTCGGTCCGGATGTTACCTTTGTTGCCCTCCTGACGGAAAGTGACAGGAAGGGACACGTGCCCCAGGTTCTGCAGCGGTTGACCCCCGAAGCCTTGAAGTGGAGCTCCTGGCTGCTCTAGCCGGCTTCGGGGGATTGCCATGCGGTCGAGGGCTTCTGCGAATAAGATGTTCGTGGAGCTTCCCCCGTCGACAAGGACGCACCTGACTTCACAGCGTGCTATGTGGGCCTGGATGACTAGAGGGTCTTGGTGAGGGTACTCCACGCCCCTGGCGTCGTTCAAGTTGAAGGTGATGTTGCGGGGCGGCATCCACAGTTGCGGCTGCTCCCCGGGGGCTTTTGAAGAGGAGCCTCCGGTGATGACGTTGACGGTGCGATGCTGCGCGCCCTCCGTTGCGGTGGCCCGTATGGGGCTATCCCTTGGGTGCCCTACGTGGGCTTCGGCGGGGGGACGAGTAGGCGGAGCCCGAGACCCGGCCGTCGCCCTCCGCAGCTCCATCACCGCGATGCATGCCCTTGTGTAATGATCACCGTAGCCGTGTACCTCGCACCACTTGCCATAGTGCAGGAGCTCTTGCTCTGCGTGGGGTTGGCTGCCGTAGTCAAATCCGCCCTCCGATCCCCGGTCTCTCCTCCGTGAGGCGGGGTCGGGTCCTTGGCGGGCGCGCTCGGTGGCGAGGACATGGTGGGCCGCCTGCGACCGGCGCTGGCGGCGCCGAGGTTTAGGGCTGCACCGTGAGGAGCCTTCCTGTACCTCGGCCTCCCTGCCTCGGGGAGGGCCTCCTCGGGGCTTTCGGCTACGGCCCAAGTTCGAGGAGGGACCACCCACCCTGACCTCGCGCGGGGGGTGCTCCTCACTGGCGAGGCCGGGGGCGGTGATGCTGCGTCTTCGCGCATCCTCCTCCGCCCACGCATACCCGTCCATTTTGTCGAAGAGCTTGGCAACTGTCGTGATTGGCCTCCGCGCGTTGTATTCGGCCATTGGGCCCGGGCGAAGGCCCTGTATGGCTGCATTAATGACTGTGGTTTCATTAACATCGTTTACCTGGCCTCGAATCTTGTCGAAGCGCTTGAAGTAGCCCCGGAGCATCTCCGAGGGTCCTTGCTTCACAGCGAAGAGCTGGTCCGCATTGATCCGCTCGACATAATGTCCTTGAAAGTTGCTACGAAGCCGGTCGCGAAGCTGCTCCCACGCGTAGATGGAGCCCGGCTCTATGGTAAAAAACCAAGAGAGCGCCACTCCGTGCAGTGCGAGGGGGAGTCCCTTCGCCTTCGCGGTGTCGTCTCTGCCCGCGGCCTCGATCGCGGTTTCGTACACGCGCACGAACTCGCGAGGATCCGTGTCGCCTTTGTACGGGTCAGTGATGCGAGGGAACTTGAAGTCTTCGGGCCACGCCGCCTGCTGCAGCCCCGTCGAAAGCGGAGATTTCGGATCTACGCGTCTCAGCGGGACACGGCTAGACGTGGGGGCTTTGCGGCTGTCCACCTTCTCTGGCGTGGGCTCGGGCGCGACTACCGGTGCGACCTGCTGGCTCCGAGCCTCTTGTATATCTCGGACGGCCCAGCGAAGGTCCCCGAGTACCCGCAAGAACGCGTTGGGGGCTACTAGTAGGGCGCTTTCCACCGCAGGTGTCGTTGGGCCCGCCGGAACGCCTAGTGGACGGGCTGGTGCAGGGACCATCACCTCACGATCTCCAGATCCGCCGGATGGTTCGTTGCGGCTACCCCCGGCCGCCGGATCTACGCTACCGGCAAGGGTGGCGGGGGCTGTCGTTGCAGTGCCAGCGACGGGGTTAGGTGTCGTCGTAGCGGTGCTGGCGGGGTCGGTTGTTGCCGCGCGGGCGTCGACGCCCGCGACCACGGCGCGTACGCCGCCGCCAACTCCTTCGGCGGCCGATGCCGAAGCCCTGGTGCTCACGCGCTGCTCCGACCCATCCGTCTTCTTTCCCTTCGCCGCCGCTGGTGAAGCTCTCTTCGGTGCCATCTTTTTTCCTTCGGTCTTCAGGCTTGTCTTCATCGTCCCCACGGACGGCGCCAACTGTTGTGGCTACAGACCAAACAGAGAGAGAGATGGTAGTGGAGAGTGATGAAGATAAGTGTAATGGCCTGTGTCCTCCCCATGGCTTACTCATATATATATACACATGAGGAGTGCTTTTACAGATATACCCTTACATCTGGTTGTCCCCTCTGGGGGCAGTTATGTCATTACACATGGCCTATTCTGGGCCTTATAATCTCCTACCAGGTCTGCTGGGTTTAGGTGGGGGCCACCCCTATGACACTGCTCATTGTTTTGGTATATTGTAATGGTAGGCTCTAATCTTAATAAAAATGGATGTTTTATGTTGTGAAATGAATTGAGATGTGAATTGGATGTATACATGTACATGTTGATCTGCATGTTTCAGAGGGCATGGCTAGCATTTCCTGAGGCTAGCCAATAAACAGAAATAGGTTTAGGAGTAGAAGGGAATATCATAGATGGTTTTTAACTAAAAACCGTCTATGATAGTTATAATCACAGACGGTTTTTAATTAAAAACCATCTGTGATTTATAAATATCACAGACGATTTTTAGTTAAGAACCGTATGTGATAACTATATATCACAGACGGTTTTTAACTAAAAACCGTCTGTGATTATAACTATCACAGACGGCTTTTAGTTAAAAACCGTCTGTGATATTTGCACCATAGATGGTTCGAAACCCGTCTGTGATGACCTCGTATTATTACTGACCCATAAATTCAGACGGTTCACAAAACCGTCTGTGATGACATTTTTGAACCGTCTGTGATGACCTTTTCTGTAGTAGTGGCTTTAATTGATGTTGGACTTTATTGCAATTTATAATATAATGCTCAAGGAAATTAGATACAAATTGTATTGTGTACCCTCTTGTTTTGTAGACAGCTCAATATCTATTTTTTCTCTATCTATGTGGCACCATGTGAATAGTACAAAAGTGTTTTATTTTGTTTTTTTAATACAAGAAAAACTTACACATGTGCACATATGCGTGAGTGGCACAAGCCTAGGAACACACAGGCCGGAATAAATCCGTGACCTCATAAAATTCCTACTGAAGCATCAGGATTTGAATCCTAATAGGTTAGAGTCATACATCCATAACTCTACCACGCCATCAAGAGATGCTTCATGTGTTTTATTTTATTTAGCTATTTGGAACTTTTTTAGTTTCTAACTCAAAATCAAGTGTCCGATCCTCAATTTATTTCAGCCATTGCAACCATTACTGTTAGTGCAATGATTCAAAACTAATATGGGGTATCTTATACGAGATATTTTACTTACAAATTTTGAAGCTATATATGACGTTAATAGACTACATCAATATTGTCGTACTAGGTATAGATGTACTAAAAATCCTACGTGCTTTTCGAGTGGTAAATTATATGATCAACCATGCGAGTTATGTAGTGTACTAATAAAAATCTACGGAATTTATTTGTTAATGTTAGTATTTGTTATCATTATGATGTCATAAAATTAAATTATTTTCACAACTAAATATGTAAAGTAGCCAATTAATTGGGATGAAAACCCAACTAATTATATAGTAATATTAAAGTACCATGTAAATACAATATTCAAAATATATGGTTTACCCAGAGCTAACATTTTATTACCCACTCTATTTTTTTTAAGTGATATTTTTTATTTTTTAGGTTTCCGAGACGTGACTTTGACCATTAGTGTTTGTAACTTTATCTTATTATATACTAATAAAATTATAATATTATAGAAGTATTTTTAGTGACAAATCTAGATAGTTTTAAATATATTAGTAGTGAAACTTTAGAAAGTTTGACAAGATGGATTATAGGTTGTCAGTTAAAAAATTTGTGTGGGTGGTATGACGAGTCGACGGTTGCAAGGGCGTGTGCCAGTAAGTGCCCAATACTCACAGTGAGTGCATCTAAGGAATCGTAGTACGTCGGTTGGAGGCGCATCCAAGGAAGCACGGCACGGCGGTTGGAGACGCATCCAAGGAGGTATGACACGCGCAGTGTGCACACCCATTGATGGCTTAGCTACGACCATTGGAGTGAAAGAAGCAGGTAGAGCCAGGCTGATTAGAGAATAGATGGCAAGGGCAAGAAGGTCATTTTGCATGTAACTAACAGGAAAATGGACAGTGATGGCAATTTACCAGAATTTGTGGGTGTTTTACAATGGCATTGGAAGTTGACCTTTTTCACCATGGTATTTTTTAACTCCACAATGATTACAATGTTACGAGCAAATTTAGGTTACAGCTTAAGTTTTGTGCTCCAATTAAGTTGTTGAGGTTCAATAGGTCACACCTCGTGAGCACGATGGCAAGTGGCATGCAGTGGGAGTACCGGTAACCCTGCACTTGGAGGATCGGTGGTTAGCCACGGAGATGACATATGGCAAGAGGTGGTGGATAGGGATGATAAGAACAGTCGAGTAGAGGTGCAAGTACAGCATGGGTGCAAAGGTGGGGGCCAGGCCGACCTATGATCGATGTGGATCTAGCTCCTCTAACTTAGAGGAGCCAAGTCACTAATTATACACGAGCCAAGTTTATTGGATTGAAATCAAATGGTCATCCGACGGTCTAAATCAGAGATATGATAAATTAAATATGTCACGATATATATATAGTTTATCGTGAGACGGCTTCAGCCAATCTGCTCGAGCCAATCTAAACTGTCCGCGGTTTGATACGACGGTCCAAATCTCTCGAACTGCAGATTTGCTACTCTGACTTAAGAGAAGTCACAGGAGACAGCTCCGATGGAAGTGGCTGCGGCGTCCTATTTTATGGGGATGGAGAGGGCGTGAGCGATATTTATTATTGTTGCATGGATCTTGAGACCATCCAATGGTTTGAAAGCAGGGAAATCAATTTAGCTGAATATTTCAGTAAAAATCGGCCTTACGAGTCACCCCCGTGGGCATCCTGGTAAAAAAAAAGAAATTATAGCGTAATAAATAAAATAGCAAAATTTTAGCGTAATAAATAAAATAGCAAAATTTTAGCGTAATAAATAAAATAGCAACTATACGACATCTTGGCCGCTGGTGGGAGGTCTCCAAACCTTGGAATGGCATGTCTTGAGTTCGTGCTCCCAGAACGCTTGTTTTATTTGCTTTTTCCCCCCTTTTAACCAAAAATTCAAATTTAAGTTTAAAAAATCAAACAAAAAATCCAATAAAATCCTAAATTTCCCGTTTTCAGCGATCGATTGGATCCGAACTTTTTTCTAGCCCAAACATTTTTCCCTGATTGAAAGTGACTTATTTTAAGGGAGACATCGGCTAGATGATGGGACTCATAAAGGGGCTGTTTCAAACGGCCTCGGGGCTTCCAGGAGGTCACTTCAGTCATCTTTTTTGTTTTATTTGTTTTTTTCTCCTTTTTAACCAAAAATTCAGATTTGAGTTTAAAAAATCGAACCAAAAATCCAATTTTTTTGGCTTTCAACAACCGATTGGATCCAAACTTTTTTCAAGCTGAAACATTTTTCCTTGATTGAAAGTGACCTATTTTAAGGGAGACATCGGCTAGATGATGTGACTCATAAAGGGGTCATTTGAAACGGCTTCGGCTTTCGGCTTCTGGCTTTCAGAAGGTCACTTCAGTCTTGAGTTCCAAGAATGTTTGTTTTATTTGCTTCTTTTTTCCTTTTCAACCAAAAATTCAGATTTGAGTTTAAGAAACCGAACAAAAACTAATAAAATCTGAAATTTCCAATTTTCGGCAATTGATGGGATCCAAATTTTTTTCTAGTCAAAATATTTTTTCCCTTGTTGAAAGTGACCTATTTTAAGGGAGACATCTGCTAGATGGTGCTTGACTCATAAAGGGGCCATTTGAAACGGCTTCACCTTCTGGTTTCCAAAAGCCAGAAGTCCAATCAAATGCATAGTTTTTGAAAGTAGCTTTAGCTGGATCGAGCTCTGTTAGCGCCATGAACACTGCCTCCGCACCGTCGACGCAGCCACACACTCCACTCTGCCCCAACGGCGCTGCCACGAGCTTTGCCTCCTCTCGCTGCCTCCACCTCTGCTCATCCATGGAGAGACATCATATTTGTAGGTTAGAGACGTTCTGTTTCGTCTCCCACAGACAACTGAGGCGCTTTTATAAAGCGTCATAGAAACGTCTCTACATGAACCGTCTCAAAAATATAGAGACGCTCTCTAAGGCGTGTCTATATTATTTGAGACGTTCATTAGAGACATCTGCACTATATCCCTATAAAGTTAGAGACGCTTTTATAAAAACGGCTGCACCACGTCTCAATTAATATAGGCACGTGCGTTGAGACGTTATGTGCCGTCTCAAGATGTCCTATGTAGTATGTATTTTTATTTTGATGGGTATATATTTTCTTCTATACACACAAATACGTATCCGTATGAGAATATAGTATTCCATATATTTATTATATATACATGTATATATAATAATTTTATAGGCAGCACCATAATATTGAGTACATATTTGATAAAATATAAGGAATGGACGTAGCACAACAGATATAGTACTATTATAAGATAAGCAAACCAACTACAACTGGAACCAAGCCACACCCCGGGCAAACCATTGGCAATTGACAAATTCATCATCATTGCACCATCCAAACCCCAAAGAAGTTTACATAAGAGAGGTTTACAAATAATTATAGCATCCATTTAAATCAACAGAGTTCACAACTAAATAAAAATCTAATATGCAATAAACACATGTCGGTAAAACACCCTCCAATTTGACACACATCTTTTTTTAAACTGCTATAATAAATCATCAGGTCTATTTCATCAATCAGAAAATTGTGCATCAGGTCTTCCACTCTGCATTTCTTTTCATAGTCCTCCATATCCTGCAAACATAGCAATATTAACAACAAAATATCAGATATGAGCAATCATGACAAAATTGTGCATCATCGGCATCCTACCTCACCTTCTCCATTTTTGCAAACTACTGTGCGCCGATTTCTCTCTGGACGTCAAAACCAGTCCACCTGAAAACGAAAACACAGGAATCTCTAAACGAACAAGATATGATACAGCTGTTTGTTGATATTGTGAACTGGGTGCTGATGTATGGACCTGACAACAAATTGTCCTTTCGATTCCCCGGGGCACAGCTTCACGGCAACTTCAAGAACATGTTCAACATAGTTTTCCTGTCCCTTGCCTTCCTGGTTTGCATCTATGAGGCTCCCCATGATCTTTGCTGTGGATGCCTGGACTCACTGAGAACCCAGCTGACTGGCTCAAAGTGCAGAGATGCTGCAAAGACCCTTGTCAAAATGCTCGGGGCAAACCTTGAGGACCAATGGATGAGGACAATGAATCTTGCAGTGACTAACTGGATTGTTGAGCTGCAATCCTCACACCACTCGTTTGGGGTGCCATCAGCACTGTTCTCATATGCTCGCTCAGCGAGTGGGTTCTGGAAGGTCCAACTGTACTGCCCAGTTATTGCCATGGGCATGGAAGATCCTGCAGTAGCAACACAGGATGAGCGCCTACTCTTCTCACTCACTTATCTGCAACTTGAAGGTGTGATTCAGCTAGCCTACAAAACAGTCAGAAGGGAGAACTGGATGATGTTGAGGTAAAGGTGGATAACATAAGGTCAGTCATTTTCACATAAAAGGATTGGATTCGCTTTCTTACACAAACCATTTAAACGCTTATTAATTCAGGGGGAAAAACCGAATTTCTTTACTTTTCCTGAGGTAGCAATAATTTCAGTAAGGAGAACAATTAAATTTGACAGTAACATGTAAAGCATCACCGCATATGTTTGGTGTCAAAACTAAATGTTTAACTAGCAAGTGAGATCCTTTGACAAGTGAAAATTTGGTTGATGCCTACGGTAAGGTAACATTGGCCTTGAGAAAGCAATCGTGTATATTTTTGTAACATGTTCCCCCCATTAACCATATGGATCTTATAGAGAGTAAAACTCAATTTGAATACTTCACATGGTAACTGTCTAGAAATTTAAAAGCATACTGTAATCTAAAAATTGAACTGTTTCACAATGTTATGACTAACTGTACAAAGCAAAATCCAAAAAAACCACCATATATGTGAATTATCTAAAACCAAGAACAACACTTACCATGGCATTCATCTCAGGTGTGATGTGGACTCTTTGGTCTCTGAGACCCTCATGTCGGAACATGGATATGGCTCTGAAGAGAAGCATTTCCCATCACGTGTCATGCTGCAAATCACACCTATGCAACAATCAGATGTACTGTCAGTTTCAGTCAGCAAATCCTCCGACAACCCCACACATGAGTTTGGTCTTGAGAAGGGCATTGAGGGTTCATTTGATCCCCCAAACTCATTTGGTCTGAAGGCATCTGTTACTGAAAGCCTCACACTGGCCATGAAACCCTGGAAATTTGAACAGTCTGCACATGGAAACACTGCAACGTTGAACTGGTTCCTGCACGATGGTGTAAATGGCAGGGAGGTTTATTCTTCAAAGCCTTCCAAGCTTTCACTGCTTCAGCCAAGGGCCTGGTTCCGTGACAGGTACTCAAATGTGAACCGCCCTTTCACAAAGTAGGGTGGCTTTCATTCACAGCTATCTTCCATGACAAATGCAGCTTTTAGGAGTCCTTCCATGTCATCCAATCTTTCTTGTGCACCTTCTACAACAATACTCCTCTGAGCACTAGCAACAGGAATTTTCTTAGAATAACCTGATACAGGAGGACCAAATACTAATGATGGTGGTTCATATTTTTCGCCATGGTGAACCCACTTTGTATAACTTTGAAGAATACCAGCACATCTCAAATGAGTTTTAACTCTATCATAATTCTGAGTTACTCTGTTTCTACAGTTCACGCAAGGACAAAGGATCTTGGCACCATCTGGAATATCACGGAATGCAACAGATAGAAAATATGTCACACCATCTTTATAAGAATCAGTTGATCTTGGTTCACTCATCCAACCTCGATCCATCACTCTATGGTATGCTGTAATAGTAATAGCAAAAATTCTAATACACACATTGGCATGACGATGTTGTAAGCACCAGTAAATTAAATCAAACACTCAATCAGAAAAGTCACAAACTAACCAAAAAGCTCGGTCCGATTGACCGGTCGCAGGGGAAGCCGATAGCCGCAGCCGTTGGGTCGTCTAGGAGGCAGGAGCCGAGTGGCGCTGGTCGATCGGGAGGCAGGGCGGCGCCGGGAGGCGGTGGGCCGGGAGCTAGGCGGCGCTGGCCGGGAGACGGGGCGGCTTGGCTGGGAGGCGCCGGGAGGGCGGCAGGCCGAGAGGCGGGAGCCAGGCGGTGCTGGCCGGGAGGCGAGGTGGCGCCGGGAGGGGAGCGGCCAGGCTGGGAGCCAGGCGGCGCTGGCCGGGAGGCGGGGCAGCGCCGAGAGGGGGCGGACTGGGAGGCGGGGCGACGCCAGGAGGGGGCCGGGTCGAGAGGGGGGTGGACTCGGAGGCGGGGCGACGCCAGGAGCGGGGCGGCGCCCAGAGGGGGGCGGACTGGGAGGCGGGGCGGCGCCGGGAGGGGGGCGGGCTGGGAGCCAGTCGACGGCGCTGACTGAGATCCAAGAGGCGATGAGCAATGGGCCGAGGCGGGAGCCAGAAGATGGAGCTGTCGGGTTCGCCGAGTCGCCGGTCGCGCGAAATGGGCCGCATCGAAGCGCAGCGGGCAATGCAGTAAAATACGTATTGAAGACTGAAGTCGTCGGCCTAGCGCGCGGAGTCGCGGAGACAGTGACGGCCAGCAGTAAAATACGTTACAGACCTGGGTTGAATCTTGCCAATATTATCTCGAGCTGGACTCAAATTACCTATGCTATATACTACATACATTTTTATACCCTGAGCTAAAGCCCACCTTCCCAGGGGCCCAATTCCGCCCCTGTTAATGCGTGAACATTCTAAACCTTAGGTTGAGAGTTCGAACCCTGGGATTGATATTTTTTTTATGTTTTCAGCCACTGGATAAAAGCGAAAGAAAAGTCTCAGGCTGTGAGTTCGAACTTTGAGATTGATATTTTTTTTATGTTTTATATATATACCGTTACTTACACCATTTTGTTTTTTTAATATTCTTATATGGAGATAATAGATAAGACATCTCAAATGATAAATAAGACATCTACAATTTCGTCTCTATACATGAGATGTACTCCAAAACGTCTCAGCAACCGTTTTAATAGAATTTAATAGCGTGCAACCCTTTAGAGCGTCTCAAACTGCATCTCTATTTCAATTGTGGTTCTAAAAAAAGAGACATGATTCAAAGCGTCTTAAACAAAACGTCTTAATATGTTCATTTTGTTGTAGTCTGAACCGTCTGAATTTATGGGCCAGTGATAATACGAGGTCATCACAGACGGTCTGTGATTATCAGCTATCATAGACGGTTTTTAACTAAAAACCGTCTGTGATATCTGATAACCACAGACGGTTTTTAACTAAAAACCGTCTGTGATATTCCTTTCTACCCCTAAATCTATTCCTGTTTATTGGCTAGCCTCAGAAAATGCTAGCCATGCCCTCTGAAACAAGCAGATATACATACAATTTCTGACAAACATACAACATCCAATTCACATCGCACTTCATTTGACAAACATAAAACATCCAATTGACAAACATAAAACATCAATTAATTGAAATGAACTAAAATATCTATTAACAAATATACAATTACAAAAGATGTACGTTGCATTTCCACTTAGATGGTAACATTGTATTTCTTATTGCTCTATCACTCCGGAATCGAGGTCTCGCGAAAGGAATAGATACATAATCAACGAACTTTGTCAGGCTGCACAAGAAATACTTGGATGACAATCCATCCAAGTATTGCTTGTGCAGCCTGACAATGTTCGTTGATTATGCACTGTTCCTTTCACGAGACCTCGATTCTGGAGTGATAAGAGCAATAAAAAAATCATGGTGCGTAGTGGAACCTTCCAGCTGGGTTTATAACGTTATCCACCAGAAAGTACGCTATCTCTCCTCGAATGTGTGAAAGGTCGGGCTATTTCAATGCAGTTGACGGGATGAACGCAGCCTGTCGATAGGAATATCAATGTGCATATATATAAAACGTGATAAGTATGAAGTAATTATGGGAAGTTTGACAAACCTTGGAATTGGTGATCCTCGAGGAATCGAGGAGTAGTTCCATATGGTGGCAAACATAGAATCCACATGTGTTGCCCGGCTGCTGCTGGTGGCACTGCAAAAAAATGCAATGTGTTAATTCAAGAGGCATTAGTACCAACTGTTGCATAGGATTAATTAATGTGTAATACCGAATACCTTAAAATCTCGAGCATGTGTCAGGCCTTTGGCCCCTTGCTTCGAGTCACCTCCCATTGCAATGTACATCGCAAACGCCCTACGTGATTCGAAAAAGTTAACCTTAGTCATTCGGAAGGAAAGAAAAAGTACAATATAGGTATGTATGGAGAAAATGTACTTACCTATCGAGTACTTGGCTGATAACTGTGAAGTCCATTTTATTTTTACTTAGGGAATCAAGGTAATATACCTTGTTCCATTTTGGTACAATTACTATTAAAATCCAATGATAGTTCTGATGGAAGGGCATAAGTACATATTCCTTAACGTGGTATTGCAGCAGTGCTGCTGCAATGTACCTCTCGACGATGGATGACTCCTCGTCGATGGTACTCCTGGCGACCAAGTGTGGGTCCAAGAAACTTACAGCGTCCAGCATCGCATGAGTGAGACGTCAAGAGCGTTGAGCGTGAAAAGATTGAATAAATCGTCAAAGGCGACAACGAAGCATGTGTCTTGAAGATTGTGATGTAAATCATGCGGCGTGAATTTGACAGTGGCACTTGAGATCCATTCTCCCTCTGGCTTATTGGACTGCTCCATATACCACTTGTGCAATTGCATGCAACTATATGCTAGGGGTTGGAGGACCTTGGGCTCGAGCAACGGCTGGCCAAGCACGAATTTGCGGGCCAATGGCAGGTACGGGATATCATCATTGGTCTTCTTTGCTTTGCCCTTGCTGGCCTTGCTGACCTTGCTGCCTCGGCTGTATGTCGACTTAATGGCAGTCGACTGTAAAGGTAGCTGTGTGCAAGTTGCTCTGGCGAGAATAGCACCTGTGGAGATAGCACCGGTGCAGCTAGCAGTGGTGGAGACATGTCTTGTAGTGGAGATGGCACCAATGCATGTTGCTCTAGTTCGCACTGCCCTTCTAGTCCTGCCACCGGTGAAGAAGCCTCTAGGGAGATGTCGCTTTTGGGCCACTGGATGAATGTTCCAATGGCCTGCCCTAGAGTCACGATCTCGTCGTTGGGGGGCTTCGGTAGCGGCACGACCTCAAAATTGACATGCACACCATCCACATTAACTTTTGTGAAGCCTGGCGCTAAAGCTTGACCGTGCAGCATGGCCCCGATACCAGACGGATATGCCTGACCCCAAGCAGCGTGCAAGGGAACAGAGGCATATCTCACTTGGAGCCTGCACTTCGTAGGCTCCTACATAACGATACAGAATTAGCTAGTCGAATAGGCCTATCAATGGAGCAAGCATTCGAGAGATAATAATTATTACCAGGATGTCGTCCACAGGAAATCTGGCATCGGTTTGCGTCGAATTAGACGCGCAACTACTCGGACGGTTGTGCGGGCTAGCTTGCACAGGAGCGGTGGCGACGACCTGCTGACTTTCTGTATGTTTCTGCACCTCATCTCTAACTACATGAGCTAGCTCACCCATTAGCTCCTCTCTAAGAGATGCCTTGATCTCTTCTCGTAGCCGTGCGTCACGCTCGGCTTTGTTTCTCTTCCTGCGCCGATACATGTCGGAGTCATCTTGGAAACCATGTTTTCAAGGAACGTAAAGGCCAATGCCTCTCGTACGGCCCGGGTGCTCCTTGTTTCCCAAGGCCGCAGAGAGCATATCATTCTCCCTTGTTCTCTGGAATGATCCCAGGGTAGTTTCAAAACTCAGCTCTTCCTGCAAGAGCACGACATGTCATTTCACTTCGTATGAAGTTGTGGAGTAATTACAAGCTACGTAGTTCGATTGATATCTTACCAGGCGCTAGGACACTTGCTCGTCTGCAGGATTTCGAAAGGATACGTCCCCCGATGTCGTTGTGGATGACCTTGCTCTAATCCAATTTCGAGCGCGCTCATCTGGGATATTGGGAAATGGCGCGGCGATGTCCTGCAGGGCTGCCTGGTCGTCCTCGCTCCTCCACTGCGGGATTTTACCTGCATACCCAGCTGTGCCAAGTCTGTGGGGGTGTGTGTTTTTTGCCTGGAGAGACTTGTGCGCCACACTTGCACTTTTGAATTCTTTGGTTGTCTTCGAAGCCTTGAACTCTTCCCATTGTGGGTCCAGGAATGGTTATTTATGAAAGGGCGTTTCGTCTTTCTCCACGTAGTCCTTGACAAGCTTGCTCTTGAAGTTCTTCCATGCTTTGCACGCCCCTAGCAAGGCTTGTCGTTGCACGTCATCTAGGTATTCTTCTGGGATCTCGAACGATGCCAAAATTTCTGTCAGCAGCTCTCTTTTCCGAGTCGCAGGCACGTCCTTCCACGAATTGAATGTGATCTCAATTCGTTCTCGTGCAACGATTCCGATCATGCTCTTCCATGCGCTTACTGCTTTGCGAGGAAGGAGAGGAACCCCAGATACATCGACCTGTGTGATGGTAAATCGGCGCTCAGGCTTCTTCGATAGCTCTCTTCCTTGGCGTCTTGATTTTGAAGTGGACGCCTCCGGTGATGGTGTTGAAGAATGCGCGATGACATTTTGCTCAATTTGTGGGTCTATTAGAATAAGATAAGAAAGTGTCATACCATAAGATAAGAAAGTGCAATATCTATCTATTTCGCTCAATATAGGCGATTACAATACATATATATGTGTATATACATACATACATATACATATATATACCTACATATACACATATATAATGGTAGCTATATGAAGCAACAAGTAACAAGTATCAATAATAGAATCAATAACATTCAATTAAGACAATGTAAAAGGCATGTATCAATAACAAGCTCTCAAATTGTAGGGTTGCACAAGATTAATATTGGCCGTCCCGCTACTAAATCATATACTCTTCCTTGATTGGTTATGCCAAATAATGAATTCAGTCATTTGAGCTCTAGATACAAACTCTACAATCTCAAGATCAATATATCCAGCATGTATATATTCAGACAGCAGTATTTAATAAAGCAAATCCATCCAAATACAAGTTAACTTTCACTTAATGAATTAGTCTTTAACTTGTCAAAATTAATTCCTAATAGATCAGCATATGGATTCGCTATAATATGAAAACAGCAAGAACCGAATGGCACAAGAACAATATATCAATGTCTAGAGAACGTCTTGATAACAGAGTTGACAGTAATTAGAGCTCAAAGACTAATTCAACCAATCTCAGTATATGATTTATATCATCATCGAGCAACAACCGATCCCATAAGCAATGTATGTCTCCCAGTGCCAGATAATATATGAAAGATCAACAAGCTAGCACAGTCGACAGAGATTGCACAAAAATGACAGATTCACTCACAAGACTGCTCGCCGAAGACCGAGTCTCACGCGCGGCGACGCTCGGCGTACGGGCCCGAGGTAGGTGGCCAGCGAGGGCTCGGGGAGGCGGCGACGGGAGGCGACGGGCTCGGGGGAGGCGGCTCGGGGAGGTGGTGACGGGAGGCGACGGGCTCGGGGAGGCTGCGACAGGCTCGAGGAGGCGGCGACACGGTCGGGGAGGCGGCGACGCAGTCGGGGAGGCGACGGAGAAGCGAGGAGGCGGCGAGATTTAGTAACTGCAGGATACGCGGAAAACCCTAGCCAGGGGGTATATGTAGGAGGTTTATTACAGATGGTTCTAAAGTAAGAACCGTCTGTGATATCAATATCACAGACGGTTCTACGTTTAGAACCGTCTGTGATAGTATGACTATCACAAACGGTTCTAAACGTAGAATCGTATGTGATAGTTATACTATCACAGATGTGATAGTTATACTATCACAGACGGTTCTTACTGTAGAACCGTCTGTGATATTGATATCACACACGGTTCTTACTTTAGAACCGTCTGTGTTAAGCCTCCCCCAACTGTAGTAATTAAGACAACACTAACTAGCTGCTGCGCATTCATATACACAACACAAATTAACCAGCTGTATTCATATACAACACCGACCAGCATAAATGCAAATTCACATATACACAATGTATTTCTTCACACATTTTCACATATACATAAATGTAAATTCAGAAATACATCACACACATGCATATTGTTGTATACATAAATGTAAATTCAGAAATACATCACACACATGCATATTGTTATATACATATATGTCGCACATTCTCATTCTACTTGCTTATTTCCTTTAAAAATTAGCCCTTCATGATGATCAATGTGTACATAACTAGTTTCGTCACGTTGTACTACGTCGTCGACCCTTATGCCTTTTCCAAAAGGAGGTAACTCGTCAAATTGATTGTATTCTTCCTCGTCCACTACATTCTCTACTCCAACAATTCTCCTTCTTCTATGAAGAACTACATGGCGTTTCTTATTTGCCGGGTCGGTTACATAGAAAACTTGAACAACTTGGTTGGCGAGTACGAATGGTTCGTCTTTGTACCCGACACATTGGAGGTCCACGGTAGTGACACCATACTTGTCAACCTTCACCTGTGGGAGATGCACCCAAGGGCAGCGAAATAAGGGGATCTTGAAAAGCATGTAGTTGAGCTCCCAAATCTCTTCTATGAACCCATAGTATGAGTTTCTCGACCCATCGGTACTGAACGCATCTATATGGACACCGCTGTTCTGGTTAGTGCTCTTTACATCCTGAGACTGCTTATAGAATGTATACCCATTTATGTCATATCGTTGCCATGTCACAACTGTAAATGTTGGCCCTTTTGCCAACCATGTCAGCATCTCACTTGGCGAGCTGCTAGCGATTTGCTCCTTCAACCATTGGTTGAACCGACTGTTGTGTTGCCTCATGATCCAAACATCCGGCCGCTCCGGATTCTATTGCCGAAGCACATCCTTGTGCTGGTCGACATAAGGCGCCACTTCAGTCATGTGTTGCAAGACCGTGAAATGGGCTTGAGTATACGTGTCAATATCTGCAGTGATTGCTTTCCTTCCGATAGTTCCAATACCCTTCAGCCTCCCTTCTTGACGAGATTGAGGCACACCTATCGGTTGAGTCTGAGCCATATAATTGACACAAAACTCAATGACCTCTTCGCTTGCATAACCTTCGACGGTGCTGCCCTTCGGCCGAGATCGATTCCGTACGTAGGACTTGAGAATTCCCATGAACCTCTCAAATGGGTACAAGCTACGTAGGAATACGGGCCCGCACATTTTTATCTCCCACACAATGTGAACAATGAGATGGACCATGATATCGAAAAACGAAGGAGGGAAATACATTTCAAGATGACATAGAGTCATCACCACCTCGTCCTGCAGAGCATCTAGTCCTTCGAGATCGATGACTTTCTAAGCAATTGTTGTAACATCCTGAAAATTTGAATTTAAAAATTTAAAGCTTTTGAATGGTTTTGCGATAAATTTTATTTGAATTTGGATTTTATGGTGTTTTTCTGGAATTTGGTTGAGGTTCCAAAAATTTAAGAAGCTCAAAAAACAAATTTAATAATGCCCTAAAAGGGAATGTACAAATAATAGAAAACTAAAATTGTAAATACGAATCTGAAAAGATGATCCAGTATAAGAAGAGACAAACCTGAGTTAAAACATAAAATCTCATTTTGAAAATAATGGCATAAATAGCAATGAAAGCGGGTGAACAGAATACAAACCCATATACATATACTATATATGTATATATATATATATATAGGTGTGTGTGTGTAAATAAATTGTGCCAGGAAGAGTTTAGCAATATAGGAAATAATAATAAATATATATATGAAGATATATATGCCAAATATAACAAAATGTGAAATTATATATATATATATATATATATATATATATATATATATATATATATATATATATATAAACATGTAATCTGAATAATAATAATAATAATAGCTCTCATCTAATAGTTAAAATAATAGTAGTAATAATATTTTGAAGCTTAAAGTTTCGAATGTCATACAAAAATCAGTAAATATAAATTCAGTAACCCTAATTCAGAAAATAGAAGTCCCAAATTACAAATCCAAAAGCTTCTCATTTTCTCCCCTTTTGTTTTCTCCCTCACTTCTAGGTGGGCCCATTCCATTCTTTTTTTTTCTCTTCTCTCTCTCTCTCCCTTCCGTTTGGCTCCCTGGCCGCTGGGCCCCTGCCTTCTTTTCCTTCTCCCCGCGCGTCCTCCTTTCTTCTCCCTCCGCCCGATCTCCCCTTTCTCCTGACGCTCCCTGCGCTGCGCCCTGCCTCGCTTCCCCGTGGCGGACATGCACTGCGCCGCTCCCTGCACTGCCCCGCGCCTGCCCCGCCACCGTCACGTCCCCTCCACCGTCACGTCCCCTCCACCCGGACCTGTCGCAGTCAGCCCGCGGCGCCCACGCCATCTCTGCCGCGCGCAGCTTCCCACTGCCCCGTGGCAGCCATGCACCACGCCTCCCCTACTGTCGCCCACGGTTTTGCCCGCGCTGCCCACCGATTCCCTATCTCCCCGTGAGTATAACCAGCTCCTGCGCCACCCCTCTTCCTCTCCCTCCATGTTTTCCCCCTCCGCTCGTGCGCAAGCAGTCACCACCGTGCGCCGTGCGATTCCGGCTGACCGTGGAGACTTCGGCCGATTCCGCGCTCTGGGAGCATCTAGGCGAGGTCCTGAACCCCCTCCAACGGCCAGCCGACGATTTCCCCCACCGGTGCGACCTCTCCACGGCGACCTCCTCCGCGCCGCCGCCGTGCAAGTCGCCGGCCCGCCTCGAGTTCCCTCCGGCTCGGGTAGCTCGTCGGCAAGCTTCCCCAAGCCCTCTACTCCCTCCCCCACCACGCAATCGGGCCCCCATAGCCTGTAGGTCGCCGGGGCCATCCTTCCTTCCCCAACTCCGGCCACCCGACCGCCGCCTATTGAAGCAGAGCCGAGCCAATTCCTCTTACCTACAACGACCTCAGGACATCGCGAAGCCACCCCCGACCTTCCCCGAGCTTCTCGTTGCCCGTACTCCACCGGCACCGTGTGCATGCCGCACCGCCATGGAGCTCCGCCGCCGGCACAACTCAGCCTCCCGCCGGTCATCCCAACCACTCCGGTAAGCTCCTGTACCCCCACGCAAGCTCATGCGCGCCCCATCTCTTTCGTTCTCCTTACCGATCACCGACGCCCAATTTTCCCCCACCGCCGGCCGCCTAGCTCTGCCGCCCGCCCACCTCGCCGCTGCTCCGGCCGAGGCGCCACCACCCATAGCTCCCCTACCCCCTGTACATCCCATTTTAGCAGTCGCCGCCGCCTCCCCGGCCGCTCTCCGCCGGCGACGCCGCCCAGCCCGTGCGTCGCCTGAGCCTCCTCTATTTTCTCTGCTTGGCCCCAACGATATGTCACCTCTTTTAAAATGGCCTCCCAATTCTAATCGCAAGTGAGCAGCCGTTCATCTGGCCAGCCAAATCAACGTCCATGCTGCAGGTCCTGTGTTCGAGTTTCAGTGTAGCATATTTTTGTTTTGTTTTTCCTTGGCCATTTCAATTGGAAGACAAATAGGAAAAATAAACAGGGGAGCTAAACTAATTGACTAAGGTTCAATAAAATTAATGCATACCTCAAACATAGGATTACATGCATATTACCGATCAAGTGTTGGAGGAAAATTAGAAAATTTATTCATGAAAGCTAATAGAAATGTTTATAGGTATATGCTCCCAATGGGATGACAACTTAGCAAGTGAAAACTTATTAAACAATAAAGTACAAAACCTCACATATTAGTAAATGTTATAAAATTAACCCATGAAAAGTTTAAACCATAACCCATTGCTTTTATGCCCTTGTCATTAGGAGGATTCCTTTATGGCCATTAGATGATTGGAGCATTACGCCGACAAATTTTATCAGAATGTAAATAAGATTACTTAAGATTTAACATTTGATCAATCACCACATATGAGCAATAATCATAGCTTGAATATTTATTGAGGTCTAATTACCAATAAAAGGCATTGATAAAGTATGATCCTGTTAATGTCCAAATTTAATATGAATCCTAATTAGAGTAATATATGATAACTATGTTATCAAGGTTTCAAATTAAAAAGACCTAAGCAATATGTGTGAATACTCTGAGGAAAACGTTTAACTAATAGCCCGAGTAATTAGGGTCACATAAAATGATACATACCAAGTTTTGCCCAGATAGCTAAATTAGAAATGAGGCTAAACCTAATAGTAACCAAAGCATAGATAAAATAATAATGACAATTGGTATTTAGATTAACATTTCACATAAAATGATACAAACTACGCCTTGCTCCGGTAGCTAAGTTTAAACTAGAGTTAGAAGTGGAGCTAAGCATAATAGTAGCTAAAGTATGAGCAAGCTAATAATAGTGCCATTAACTAAATCCTAACACTAGCTTTGGTACATAATAAAATTTAGTACAATTGTATACAAATCAAGCTGGGACCCGTACCAAAGGATCCTAATTCGAATTAAACTTAAGCTAGCGATAAATGAAGATACATAAAATATGATAATAGGATTATTAGAGATTTAAATTCTAATTAATTACCATATAAGAATAAATATTGAGCCCTTGCTATTTATCTTAATCTACTTAATAAGTAAAAGCCTATATCAGAGATTATTCTAAAAACTTAATAAAGATATCCAAGTATTATAATACCTTCGACTAAAAGATTTATAGAATAAGTACAGATCTCATCCATCAGTCCAGTTTGCCTTTATCATAACCTGAGTTGCAAGGAATGCATACCCTAGAGATAAAATTTGTACACTAAACTCCTACACCAGTCTATAGGTCTAACCCGACTCATGGAACTTCCTTGATAAATAACAAAATAATAAAGAGATTATTAATAAAAAGATCAAGTTATCATATGCTATTACCAACCTTGCCTCAAATCACCGAATCACCCATTAACTCATAATAAAACTAAATTGAGTTTATTCGGATTTACTTGGATCTTTTTGAGTTATTTGCTTCTATTTGGATTCATTCGTTTATCGCGTAGTTAGAAACTGGAGTCCCGAAGAATGAATGGATCAAGCGAGATCGAGATCAAGTTGACGATAAAGACTGGAAGCTCAAGACCATCAAATGATATAGCTTTGAGTGAGCTCAAGACCGCGGTAAACCGCGCCAGGCGAGTCAATACTTTGATCATGTTGAACCCACATTTTCTGCGAACTACTTTGATTTAAATTATCAAAATGCATGCTGTTATGTTATGTGCAAAAATATGTGATTTAAAAGTTTAGCTATATGCCCATTGTTCAACTTGGCTAAGTATTACACCCCTCTTTGGTATATTGCACTTGTGAGCCTTGTCGCCTAGTGGAAAACTTTATAATGAATAACTTTCGAAAATAAGTCCTTAATTATATGCCATGCTTAGCATTGATTAGGAATCCCGGGGCAAGAAATTGTCCCAAGCATCACTTTTAATCATGAGAAATTGATTCGGGCAGTCATGGTGGTAATGACTGGTGTATGTTGGATATGGTTATTTTATACTCCCAAAAATACCTCAAATTGCTCATTTATCTGGGCGGATGGTTCGGGGGTATGGTGCAGTGGTGCACGAGAGTGTGGTTTGTGGTAGAACCGTCCAGATATCACTAAGGACCGAATCTTGTCATGTCAGCCCGTGTAAAACAGTACAACCACAAGTCTGTAAAATACAACTTGGCTAAGTAGACTTATCGAAACCCCGGACTCATCTCACTGGTAGTGGATTGATGGGGTTATGCTATGGCAAGGGGGCCGAAGGGACACCAGTGGGGGGTGAAGTTTTCCCGCTTTCCTAACGTTGCGGGAAGTAGAAGCCCGAGCTGCGTTAGAGTCTGGGGAAAACATCCCGCGCACAGATGGGACCCATCGCAAATGGGCGGTCACCCATAATGTGAGATGAAAGAAAGGACTAGATACTTTGAAAAGTCACTGTGATGGTCTGCTCGACCACACGTCTAAGGAATCGTGTGGGGCAACGAGTTGATTGTCTCTTGTGGTGAAAGTGTACAAACTCTGCAGAGTCAAAACTATTCGAATAGCCGTGCCCACGGTCATGGGCAGACATGGGAACTTAACTGGATATAGTTCTGTTTCAAAAACATTGGAAACTGGGAATGGAAACTTGAAGGGCGAAGGACTGCCCTGGTTTGGAATTGTCCTGGGTGTCGTCCCAGTGGTAAGTTAAGCGGCTATAACGCTGAAGAAATTGCTATATGGTGCAGATGCCATGTAACGGTGGATGGAATCTGAATCGATATTAATAATGCATTTCCTTGTACATTATGATTTGGTTCAAATTGCTAGGTCTTAGGGATTTTTAAGTAATTGTATTCAAAAGCACTCTACGCCAAAATAAAATAACCCGAGCCTTCCTTTGATACGCCATGCATACTATTTAATCGCATTCTGTGTATTGGCTCGCGGAGCACGGGGTCGGAGTGCTCATGCTCGCTTTTGCGACAAAATTCAGAATCAAGAAATCAAATCACCTCGCCTCAACAACAAGATTGGACAAGCTGGCCGAGAAGATGAAGACGTCAAGGGCTAGGTCGCGAACCTCCAGTTGGCTGCCTGTGGGCATGTCCTGAAGGTCCCACCTGTGTGCTTCGTTCTTCCGCTGCTGCAATTTAATGATTTCGGCCTAATCGGCCCATGAGTAAGTTTACTATTACCTTTACGCTTTCGCATGATATGTATTTTGATATTCAGAACTGTAAACTGTGAGCACTATCTACTGATCCAGGGAATAGTGCAGTAAATCACAGAGGAATCCGGATGAAAAATCCGGGTCTTACAGCGATGGTATCAGAGCATATCGACTGCAGGTCGTGACCTAGTTAGCCTGGCCGTTAGATTCATGACTAGAATTATTTCTTTAAAAATTATATCTCCAAAAATATAAGTAGCAATGCTCATTCTTATCTCCCTTAGATGATTCTCTCTTATCTATATGCTGCCTTAGCTAATTTTACTTCTAAAGCTCTCTTATCTCGAATTCAAAATGATAATACAAGAGTAAGTGCTAGTATCAATCAAATTATCCCCTAAATATTTCCCTCTTCTTTCTATTGTTTCAAAAGAAAGATTTTGCCCTTCTTATCGTACCCTTACTCCGAAAATTTTAGGTTAGGAACGTTGAAGATGTTCATGAAGATTAAGTTGTCTCGTTTTAAACAGACTATATGTATAGACCTTGCGCCCTCTTATGTTTGCCCCGAGTAGACGATGTATTGTTGCAAGATTCTCTTTGGGCTCTGTGCACTACCTTCTTGCCCTCGGGCGTCCTATTTCGCCGGCATGGGAAAAGCTTGTTTTTGAAAGCTTATGTGATTTGGTACCGCTCCAGCTATATGGGAGCGCTCTTTTGAAAATTAAGACGGGTTATATTACCTTATCCCCACGATTCTATCCTTACCTCATGCTATTCCCTCTCACCTCCTGCTGGAAACCCCATCGGATCCGCGGAAACAAGGTGCTAGATAGCCAAAGCCAAGGCGATCAAAGATGAGTGAAGCCTCCACAATCTTCCAAACCACAGGTGTCAACCGGCACAAGAACCAAGACTCGAGACTATGTCCTACTAACCTTCTCTTCTTACCTACCTGGAGGACCCATCATGCTTGGAAGCAGAAGAGACAAATAATGATTAGTGATCTCCATTTTTAAGGGGGGTAGCAAGGGTAGGCAAGAATGTTGGAAAACCGCCATGAAGAATAATTATTTTGGACCGAAACCAATCAAGACCAATACAAGGAGATTTGCAAGACTAGAAGTCTTAGAGTGATAAGGACAAAAGACCGCCATATAGATGTATCCGTCCTCGTATCGACATTCCTTGGACCATCTACTCCTTAGGGCATAGGCCAATACTACCCATCCATCAGTATGAATTTTGTGACCATCATACGCCCAAGAGACAATGCGACCACTCCACTCTACGAAGGTGAGAAGACAACCATGTCAAAGAGCAAGGATTTGGAAGTCTACGACCTATCCAGGAGAACAAGGTTTCACTCTTTCCTTTTGACTTCTTCAGGTTCTAACTCCTATTGTGCAGATTTTCATCTCTCCATGAAGCTAAAGAGCTATACGTCGAGCAACACCCTGAAACCCAATGCTAGCCAATATAACCCACCTCCATTCTTTCTGCTCTACCGGAATCTCGGGGTCGAGATTCATTTAAGGGGGGTAGGTTTGTAACATCCTGAAAATTTGAATTTAAAAATTTAAAGCTTTTGAATGGTTTTGCGATAAATTTTATTTGAATTTGGATTTTATGGTGTTTTTCTGGAATTTGGTTGAGGTTCCAAAAATTTAAGAAGCTCAAAAAAAAAATTTAATAATGCCCTAAAAGGGAATGTACAAATAATAGAAAACTAAAATTGTAAATACGAATCTGAAAAGATGATCCAGTATAAGAAGAGACAAACCTGAGTTAAAACATAAAATCTCATTTTGAAAATAATGGCATAAATAGCAATGAAAGCGGGTGAACAGAATACAAACCCATATACATATACTATATATGTATATATATATATATAGGTGTGTGTGTGTAAATAAATTGTGCCAGGAAGAGTTTAGCAATATAGGAAATAATAATAAATATATATATGAAGATATATATGCCAAATATAACAAAATGTGAAATTATATATATATATATATATAAACATGTAATCTGAATAATAATAATAATAGCTCTCATCTAATAGTTAAAATAATAGTAGTAATAATATTTTGAAGCTTAAAGTTTCGAATGTCATACAAAAATCAGTAAATATAAATTCAGTAACCCTAATTCAGAAAATAGAAGTCCCAAATTACAAATCCAAAAGCTTCTCATTTTCTCCCCTTTTGTTTTCTCCCTCACTTCTAGGTGGGCCCATTCCATTCTTTTTTTTTTCTCTTCTCTCTCTCTCCCTTCCGTTTGGCTCCCTGGCCGCTGGGCCCCTGCCTTCTTTTCCTTCTCCCCGCGCGTCCTCCTTTCTTCTCCCTCCGCCCGATCTCCCCTTTCTCCTGACGCTCCCTGCGCTGCGCCCTGCCTCGCTTCCCCGTGGCGGACATGCACTGCGCCGCTCCCTGCACTGCCCCGCGCCTGCCCCGCCACCGTCACGTCCCCTCCACCGTCACGTCCCCCCCACCCGGACCCGTCGCAGTCAGCCCGCGGCGCCCGCGCCATCTCTGCCGCGCGCAGCTTCCCACTGCCCCGTGGCAGCCATGCACCACGCCTCCCCTACTGTCGCCCACGGTTTTGCCCGCGCTGCCCACCGATTCCCTATCTCCCCGTGAGTATAACCAGCTCCTGCGCCACCCCTCTTCCTCTCCCTCCATGTTTTCCCCCTCCGCTCGTGCGCAAGCAGTCACCACCGTGCGCCGTGCGATTCCGGCTGACCGTGGAGACTTCGGCCGATTCCGCGCTCTGGGAGCATCTAGGCGAGGTCCTGAACCCCCTCCAACGGCCAGCCGACGATTTCCCCCACCGGTGCGACCTCTCCACGGCGACCTCCTCCGCGCCGCCGCCGTGCAAGTCGCCAGCCCGCCTCGAGTTCCCTCCGGCTCGGGTAGCTCGTCGGCAAGCTTCCCCAAGCCCTCTACTCCCTCCCCCACCACGCAATCGGGCCCCCATAGCCTGTAGGTCGCCGGGGCCATCCTTCCTTCCCCAACTCCGGCCACCCGACCGCCGCCTATTGAAGCAGAGCCGAGCCAATTCCTCTTACCTACACCGACCTCAGGACATCGCGAAGCCACCCCCGACCTTCCCCGAGCTTCTCGTTGCCCGTACTCCGCCGGCACCGTGTGCATGCCGCACCGCCATGGAGCTCCGCCGCCGGCACAACTCAGCCTCCCGCCGGTCATCCCAACCACTCCGGTAAGCTCCTGTACCCCCACGCAAGCTCATGCGCGCCCCATCTCTTTCGTTCTCCTTACCGATCACCGACGCCCAATTTTCCCCCACCGCCGGCCGCCTAGCTCTGCCGCCCGCCCACCTCGCCGCTGCTCCGGCCGAGGCGCCACCACCCATAGCTCCCCTACCCCCTGTACATCCCATTTTAGCAGTCGCCGCCGCCTCCCCGGCCGCTCTCCGCCGGCGACGCCGCCCAGCCCGTGCGTCGCCTGAGCCTCCTCTATTTTCTCTGCTTGGCCCCAACGATATGTCACCTCTTTTAAAATGGCCTCCCAATTCTAATCGCAAGTGAGCAGCCGTTCATCTGGCCAGCCAAATCAACGTCCATGCTGCAGGTCCTGTGTTCGAGTTTCAGTGTAGCATATTTTTGTTTTGTTTTTCCTTGGCCATTTCAATTGGAAGACAAATAGGAAAAATAAACAGGGGAGCTAAACTAATTGACTAAGGTTCAATAAAATTAATGCATACCTCAAACATAGGATTACATGCATATTACCGATCAAGTGTTGGAGGAAAATTAGAAAATTTATTCATGAAAGCTAATAGAAATGTTTATAGGTATATGCTCCCAATGGGATGACAACTTAGCAAGTGAAAACTTATTAAACAATAAAGTACAAAACCTCACATATTAGTAAATGTTATAAAATTAACCCATGAAAAGTTTAAACCATAACCCATTGCTTTTATGCCCTTGTCATTAGGAGGATTCCTTTATGGCCATTAGATGATTGGAGCATTACGCCGACAAATTTTATCAGAATGTAAATAAGATTACTTAAGATTTAACATTTGATCAATCACCACATATGAGCAATAATCATAGCTTGAATATTTATTGAGGTCTAATTACCAATAAAAGGCATTGATAAAGTATGATCCTGTTAATGTCCAAATTTAATATGAATCCTAATTAGAGTAATATATGATAACTATGTTATCAAGGTTTCAAATTAAAAAGACCTAAGCAATATGTGTGAATACTCTGAGGAAAACGTTTAACTAATAGCCCGAGTAATTAGGGTCACATAAAATGATACATACCAAGTTTTGCCCAGATAGCTAAATTAGAAATGAGGCTAAACCTAATAGTAACCAAAGCATAGATAAAATAATAATGACAATTGGTATTTAGATTAACATTTCACATAAAATGATACAAACTACGCCTTGCTCCGGTAGCTAAGTTTAAACTAGAGTTAGAAGTGGAGCTAAGCATAATAGTAGCTAAAGTATGAGCAAGCTAATAATAGTGCCATTAACTAAATCCTAACACTAGCTTTGGTACATAATAAAATTTAGTACAATTGTATACAAATCAAGCTGGGACCCGTACCAAAGGATCCTAATTCGAATTAAACTTAAGCTAGCGATAAATGAAGATACATAAAATATGATAATAGGATTATTAGAGATTTAAATTCTAATTAATTACCATATAAGAATAAATATTGAGCCCTTGCTATTTATCTTAATCTACTTAATAAGTAAAAGCCTATATCAGAGATTATTCTAAAAACTTAATAAAGATATCCAAGTATTATAATACCTTCGACTAAAAGATTTATAGAATAAGTACAGATCTCATCCATCAGTCCAGTTTGCCTTTATCATAACCTGAGTTGCAAGGAATGCATACCCTAGAGATAAAATTTGTACACTAAACTCCTACACCAGTCTATAGGTCTAACCCGACTCATGGAACTTCCTTGATAAATAACAAAATAATAAAGAGATTATTAATAAAAAGATCAAGTTATCATATGCTATTACCAACCTTGCCTCAAATCACCGAATCACCCATTAACTCATAATAAAACTAAATTGAGTTTATTCGGATTTACTTGGATCTTTTTGAGTTATTTGCTTCTATTTGGATTCATTCGTTTATCGCGTAGTTAGAAACTGGAGTCCCGAAGAATGAATGGATCAAGCGAGATCGAGATCAAGTTGACGATAAAGACTGGAAGCTCAAGACCATCAAATGATATAGCTTTGAGTGAGCTCAAGACCGCGGTAAACCGCGCCAGACGAGTCAATACTTTGATCATGTTGAACCCACATTTTCTGCGAACTACTTTGATTTAAATTATCAAAATGCATGCTGTTATGTTATGTGCAAAAATATGTGATTTAAAAGTTTAGCTATATGCCCATTGTTCAACTTGGCTAAGTATTACACCCCTCTTTGGTATATTGCACTTGTGAGCCTTGTCGCCTAGTGGAAAACTTTATAATGAATAACTTTCGAAAATAAGTCCTTAATTATATGCCATGCTTAGCATTGATTAGGAATCCCGGGGCAAGAAATTGTCCCAAGCATCACTTTTAATCATGAGAAATTGATTCGGGCAGTCATGGTGGTAATGACTGGTGTATGTTGGATATGGTTATTTTATACTCCCAAAAATACCTCAAATTGCTCATTTATCTGGGCGGATGGTTCGGGGGTATGGTGCAGTGGTGCACGAGAGTGTGGTTTGTGGTAGAACCGTCCAGATATCACTAAGGACCGAATCTTGTCATGTCAGCCCGTGTAAAACAGTACAACCACAAGTCTGTAAAATACAACTTGGCTAAGTAGACTTATCGAAACCCCGGACTCATCTCACTGGTAGTGGATTGATGGGGTTATGCTATGGCAAGGGGGCCGAAGGGACACCAGTGGGGGGTGAAGTTTTCCCGCTTTCCTAACGTTGCGGGAAGTAGAAGCCCGAGCTGCGTTAGAGTCTGGGGAAAACATCCCGCGCACAGATGGGACCCATCGCAAATGGGCGGTCACCCATAATGTGAGATGAAAGAAAGGACTAGATACTTTGAAAAGTCACTGTGATGGTCTGCTCGACCACACGTCTAAGGAATCGTGTGGGGCAACGAGTTGATTGTCTCTTGTGGTGAAAGTGTACAAACTCTGCAGAGTCAAAACTATTCGAATAGCCGTGCCCACGGTCATGGGCAGACATGGGAACTTAACTGGATATAGTTCTGTTTCAAAAACATTGGAAACTGGGAATGGAAACTTGAAGGGCGAAGGACTGCCCTGGTTTGGAATTGTCCTGGGTGTCGTCCCAGTGGTAAGTTAAGCGGCTATAAAGCTGAAGAAATTGCTATATGGTGCAGATGCCATGTAACGGTGGATGGAATCTGAATCGATATTAATAATGCATTTCCTTGTACATTATGATTTGGTTCAAATTGCTAGGTCTTAGGGATTTTTAAGTAATTGTATTCAAAAGCACTCTACGCCAAAATAAAATAACCCGAGCCTTCCTTTGATACGCCATGCATACTATTTAATCGCATTCTGTGTATTGGCTCGCGGAGCACGGGGTCGGAGTGCTCATGCTCGCTTTTGCGACAAAATTCAGAATCAAGAAATCAAATCACCTCGCCTCAACAACAAGATTGGACAAGCTGGCCGAGAAGATGAAGACGTCAAGGGCTAGGTCGCGAACCTCCAGTTGGCTGCCTGTGGGCATGTCCTGAAGGTCCCACCTGTGTGCTTCGTTCTTCCGCTGCTGCAATTTAATGATTTCGGCCTAATCGGCCCATAAGTTTACTATTACCTTTACGCTTTCGCATGATATGTATTTTGATATTCAGAACTGTAAACTGTGAGCACTATCTACTGATCCAGGGAATAGTGCAGTAAATCACAGAGGAATCCGGATGAAAAATCCGGGTCTTACAATTGTGTTAAAGAAATAACATAGCCTCATGATTGTCTCTCGGACTTTGATCGGCAAAATATTTCTAATTGCAATAGGGAGCATCTGTGTGATCAGCACATGACAATCATGAGACTTCATGCCATTTAACTTCAAATCTTGCATCGAAACAAGTTTCTTCACGTTGCCGGAGTAACCAGACGGAACTTTGACACCATGCAAGCACTGGCACAATTCTGTTTTCTCAGCCTTGGACAGAGTGTAACACGCAGGGGAAGGTACGTTCGTCCATTATCAGTGCATGTCGGTGCTAACTCAGGCCTAATGTCCATATCAGCCAAGTCAAGCCGTGCGTTGACGCCGTCCTTTGTTTTATCACGAATGTTCAGCAAGAGACCAATCAAGCTGTCGCACACATTCTTTTCTACGTGCATGACGTCGATGCAGTGTCGAACATCTAGGTACTCCCAATAAGGCAAGTCCCAAAATATTGATCTCTTCTTCCAGGTGTTCTTCTCATGAGCCCTCAATTTACGTCCCTTTCCGAGGACAACATCTAAATCCTTAACCATATCATAAACCTCGTGTCCCCTTAAATGCCTTGGAGCTGAACCGTCTTCCTTCTCTCCATCAAATTGTTTCTTCATCTTGTGGTATGGGTGAGCCCTCTGAAGGAACCAGCGGTGACGCATGTAGACGGTTTTGCGTGAGTGTGTCAGCCACACACTCTCGGTACTATCTAAACAGTGAGTACAAGCTTTGGCACCTTTTGTACTATGGCCCGATAGGTTACGAAGGGCAGGATAATCATTTATGGTGCAGAACAATAAGGAGCGCAGAGTGAAGTTCTCTCGTTTGTATGCATCCCATACCTGTACCCCTTCATTCCACAGTACTTTTAGATCTTCCACCAACGGTGCTAGGAACACATCGATATCATTCCCAGGTTGTTTTGGCCCTTGGATAAGTATCGACTGCAAAATGTACTTTCACTTCACACACAACCAAGGAGGAAGGTTATAGATGCAGAGAGTCACGGGCCATGTGCTATATCGGCTACACATGCTACTGAAAGGATTCATTCCATCTGTACTCAGTCCAAACTTTATATTCCTTGGTTCTGCACCGAACTCTGCAAAACTCCTACCGATGTTTCTCCACTGCGCGGAATCCGCAAGGTGTCTTAGCATTCCATCCTTTTTGCGCTCCTCCGAGTGCCAACGCAGAAGTTTTGCCTCCTTTGGATTTGCAAAAAACCTTTTCAAACGGGGAATTATAGGAAAATACCATACCACCTTAGCAGGAGGTCCTTTCTTCACCTCTGTTCCCTCACCATCATCTGATTGATTGTTACATTTGTATCGGGGTGCGTTGCACACCGGACATACATGCATGTTTGCATACTCTTTACGGTAGAGGATACAGTCGTTCGGACATGCATGTACTCTTTCTACTTCCATTCACAACAGACAAAGAACCTTCTTGACTTTATACGTGGTTTTAGGCAACTCATTTCCCTCGGGAAGCATGTCCGCTAAAAGACCTAGCAGCGCCGTGAAACTCTTGTCGGACCAGCCGTTGTTTGCCTTCAATTTCAAGAGTTCAAGCACGGCCGACAATCTCGTGTACTTGCAGCACGTGTACAAAGGTTTCTCCGAGTCCTCCATCATGCCTCAGAATTTAACATACTCTCTCTCATCATAGTTCTCTTCTACATCGCGAAGCATCTGATCCAGATTATCATCGTGAAACCTATCCGAATCCGAACCACAATCGACATCAACCGGCGGTATGTCATTCACTTCACCGGCGATGTCATCTGGCGGCATATCATTCACTTCACCGGCGATGTCATCCGACGGCATTTGATCATTCACTTCACCATGACTGGTCCAACACATATAACCCTTTTTGAAACCCCTCCGAATCAAGTGCGCTTCAATTTGCCCTCGGTTCTTAAACATCTTTAAATTCTCGCAGTCAGTGCATGGACAGTACATATATTCCACCCCGTTATTCAACATATCCTCCTCGGCAGCTCTTGTAAAAGCAGACACGCCATTAATGTACTCTTCACTCACACGGCTCGCGGTATACATCCAGCTTCGGTCCTACGTTACGTACATATATAACAACTTAGTATTAAAAATTAAATTAACTAATTATTACTACATATATACCGGCCACATGTAATATATTGAGCCTTAATTTGCTAGCTCAATTCATATTATAAACACAACAGCTATTATATAACCAACAATTTTGCAAACCATCTTCAATTAATAACACTCACCAATTACTTATATCTAAATTGTAATGCATGCAAAGAAAAAAATAAAATTCATTACTAACCATATCTAGAGCAACCAGGAAAGTATAAATCTTCAAAGCTCAATATCTGCCTCCCACCAAATTAAGTGGCCTGAAATCGCCAAGCTTGCCTCCTGAGCGAAAGAGTAAAGCACCAGCTAGATCTGGATCGAAATGAAGACAAATGCGGTCTGAGCAGCGCAATAAATGCCTACTGCCATTATCACAGACGGTTTTTAATGAAGAACCGTCTGTGATAACCAGCTTATCACAGATGGTTTTTAATTAAAAACCGTTTGTGATAATCTGGGATCATCACAGACGGTTTTTAATATAGACCGTCTATGATACTAAATTATCACAGACGGTTCATAGTTAAGAACCGTCTGTGATACTCATTTTCTCCGACGCCGCCAACACAGACGGTGTACAAATTAAAACTGTTTGTGTTAGTGTTAGTCATAGACGGTTTTGTTAAACCGTCTGTGATTGGCCGTCTACAATTAGGCTTTCTGTAGTAGTGAGTATTCCTGAGCGAGGGAGAGAGAGAGAGCATGCAAGAGAAATGGGTGCCCTTTTCTTTTAGAGAGAGAGAGCATACATGCAAGAGAAGGGAGAAGACTTTTTAAGAGAGAGAGAGTGAGTAGGGAGAGAGAGAAACGTACAGATGACATGGAGCTCTTGCTGGAGATAACGAACCCTAACTGCCTCCCTGGCGAAGCCTACGTCGCCTAGCTGCGTCTCTAGTCTCTATTAGGCCTCAAACATTATGCACATCACATTAATCCGCTAGCCTTGCACTAGAACACCTAGAGGTTCAATAGATCGGAAGACTTACGGTCGGCAATGAAGGCCATAGCGGAAGTCCCGTGCCTGCGTGATGCAGGCGTGAGGCAGTGGTCGGTGAAGGTCGGGGTGTCGCCGGGGTACGGAGAGTTGCCGGGGTACGGAGAGTCACCGGCGACGTCCTGCAGTGGTGGTTGACGGCCTTCCCGTTGCCGACAGTGCGAAGTAGATCGGGTCTTAGGGTTAGTTCGGAGTTTTGGCTCTCGCGGGGAATCAACGTCAACCGGGAGAGGCCGGAACTCCAACCTTTTATATGGCGCTGTGCAACGGGGGACCGTAACCAAAAACGGTTAGCCCCCCGATCAGGGCGTGTAGACGTGGGTATCACCCCATGTCTCCCTCTTTTGGCCGTTTGGCCTAGATCAAAACCTAACATTCTCCCCCTTGATTGTAAGGCTAAACATCATAAGCCCTCTCTCAATAAAAGTTCACACCAAAGTAATGCATCACAACAGTCAATTAAGTACCGCTGGACAAACAGTACTTATAGTGCTCCATTCTATATCGATTGGATAACATAATACTTCATGGGAGCTGGTTACTTTATATGGTCCTTTTATTCCAGGATCACAGGCTCTCCAATAAACCCATGCCGGCAACATGATCACGAAAGATATTGGGTGGTATGCCTTTTGTGAGCGGATCCGCAAGCATAAATTTAGTTCCAATATGCTCAACCTTAATTGTTTGATCCTGGACTCTATCTTTCACAACATGATACTTTATGTCAATGTGCTTGGCAGCCGCACTCGACTTGTTGTTACTCAAATAGAAAACTGCGGGTTGATTATCGCAGTACAGAATGAGTGGTCTAGAAATGCTGTCTACCACTCTCAATCCCGGGATAAAGTTCTTAAGCCATACAGCCTGCCCGGTAGCCTCATAACATGCCACAAATTCAGCCTGCATTGTCGACGATGCAGTAAGCATTTGCTTTACACTTTTCCATGAAATTACTGCTCCTGCGAGGGTGAAAATATAACCTGATGTGGACTTCTTAGTGTCTTTACACCCCGCAAAATCAGCATCAGAAAACCCAACAACCTCAAGATTATCGCTTTTTCTATATGTGAGCATGTGACCTTTATTGCCTTGCATATAGCGCAAGACTTTCTTAACGACTTTCCAGTGGTCTGGTCCTAAATTTGACTGATATCTGCCAAGCATCCCGGTAACATAAGCTAAATCAGGGCGTGTACATACTTGAGCATACATAATACTTCCGACAGCAGAAGTGTAAGGTACAGCCTTCATCTGATCAGATTCATAGTCATTCTTTGGGCATTGAAATTTCCCAAACTTATCACCCTTAACAATAGGAGCAGGCGAGGCAGAGCATTTATGCATATTGTATCTCTTTAGTACTATGTCAATATATGCCTTTTGTGATAAACCCAATGTTCCTTTGGACCTATCTTGGTGAATTTCAATACCAAGAACATAAGATGCTTCACCGAGATCCTTCATGTCAAAATTGGACGAGAGAAATCTTTTAGTTTCCCACAGCATGTCCACACTGCTGCTGGCCAATAATATATCGTCCACATAAAGGATTAAGAGGTGTAATTACTCCCCCTGAACTTAACATATGTACAATTATCAACATCATTCTCCTTAAATCCAAAATTTATTATGACTTCATCGAACTTAAGATACCATTGCCTAGAAGCTTGCTTCAGCCCATATATGGATTTCTTTAGCTTGCATCCCAAATGTTTCTCGTCTTCCACAACAAAACCTTCCAGTTGTGTCATGTAAACGTCCTCATACAAGTCTCCATTCAGGAATGCAGTCTTAACATCCATTTGGTGCAACTCTAAATCAAAATGTGCTGTGAGCGCCATTATGATTCTAAATGAATCTTTAGATGAAACAGGAGAAAAGGTTTCATTATAATCAATGCCTTCTCTTTGTGTAAACCCTTTTGCTACAAGTCTCGCCTTAAACCTTTCGATATTCCCTTTGGAGTCACGTTTGGTTTTGTAGACCCATTTGCAGCCTACTGTTTTGGCTCCATTAGGGATTTCTACTAAGTCCCATACACCATTATCACCCATAGACTTAATCTCATCTTTCATGGCATCTAGCCACTTAGATGAATCCTTACTCTTCATAGCTTCCTTATGAGAGCTAGGATCATCCACCTTCCCAAGATCATTTTCATTCAAGTAAACCTCATAATCACTTGGAATAGCAGATCTCCTCACTCGTTCTGATCTCCTGACAGGTTCATTAGCAGGCTCATCAGGCTGTTTATTAATTGTCACAGAGGGCTGTGAAGGCTCATCATTAGGTGCCGCACTTGTACTTTCAGAGCCCTCAACAGAAGGAGTAGCCAGAGAATTAACTGGAGACGCAACAAGAGTTGCAACTACAGGATCAACTGTGGGCACAACCATTTGGGGCATAGGAAAATCAGTCTGTCGGATTAGCGGTGAAGCAACATAAATCCGCTTCTCCTCAAGATCAATTTTCCTAGGCTCCAAGTCGCCACTGATGCCATCATTTTCCAAGAACATAGCGTGCCTTGTTTCTACAAATTTTGTGGTACGATCTGGACAATAGAATAGGTACCCTTTAGACCTGTCAGGATAGCCAATAAAGTGGCAACTCACAGTCTTGGGATCTAATTTCCCAATTCGTGGGTTAAATACTTTAGCTTCAGCTGCACAACCCCACACATGGAGGTAGTTCAAACTTGGTTTTCTCCTTGTCCATAATTCATAAGGTGTTTTAGGCGCTGATTTACTGGGAACCCGATTGAGTATGTGTGCAGCGGTCTTTAATGCTTCCATCCATAACTTTACAGGCAAAGTGGAGTAGCTTAACATACTTCGAACCATGTCCATAAGTGTGCGGTTTCTCCTTTCCGCTACTCCATTTTGCTGGGGATCACCGGGCATTGAGTACTGGGCGACTATACCATTTTCTTGTAAGAACCTGCCAAAAGGACCAGGAACCTGCCCATAAGTTGCGTGTCGCCCATAATACTCTCCCCCACGATCCAAGCGCACTACTTTAATCTATAGACTGTGCTGATTTTCAACTTCAGCCTTGAATATTTTAAATTTATCAAGTGCCTCTGATCTCTCTTTAATAGGATAGATACAGCCATAACGTGAATAATCATCGATGAATGTAATAAAAGAATCATAACCATCCACTGATGTCACAGGGAAAGGACCACATATGTCAGTATGAATTATTTCTAAAATCCCTGTGCTTCGAGTAGCACCTTTCTTTATTGTCTTTACATACTTGCCTTTGATACAATCAAGGCAATGATCATCCGAATCACTAAAGACACATCACATACATTCATGGATATAAGAGAATCTTGCAGGGATAACATATAAAGCTTATCGTGTCGAATGGCACGACCAACATTATCATTATTAAAATAAATCAGACACTCTCCATTTCCAAAATTACAAGAATATCCATCATTATCTAATAATGAAACAGAAATTAAGTTTCTTCTCATCGAGGGAACATAAAGAACATCATTAAGTTTCATTACAAAACCATTATTCAAAACTAAAGAAACTGATCCAATGGCTTCAATTTCGGCTTCCATCCCATTAGCCACTCTTAGGTTTCTTTCCCCTCTGAGACTTCTCAACATATGGAATCCCTGCAAGGAATTCGTAACGTGCACAGTGGCACCAGAATCAATCCACCAAGAGTTTATAGGAAAATCAGCATAAAATGCTTCATCAACAAAAGTAATGTCATAAGTACCTTTCTTGGCGAGCCATTTTAGCCATCCAGGACAATCATCTTTGAAGTGGTCCTTTGACTGACAAAAGTAGCACTCATCGCTTTTCTTCTATCCATTTGAGCTTTCAGGACCTGAAGCGTTTTTAGGCGCCTTAGGATGCTGTGGCTTCTTATAAGGGGAGTAGGCTTGCTCCTTCTTTCCCTTTCCTTTATAGCCACCTCTATTTCTAGAGGGACCAGCTTTATTTGAGGAGTCAATTTGATTTACAAAATCATTAGCTCCCTCAGTTTTGAGCCTCTCTTCTTCCTGAGAAACATTAGCGATCAACTCGCTCATGGTCCACTTGTCCTTAATGGTGTTATAGTTCACCTTAAAAGCTTCAAATTGCTTAGGAAGAGACATCATAATGTAATGGACAACAAAACCATCAGAAATTTCCATGTCCATTGTCTTAAGTCTGGCAGCAATGTTAATTATGGTCATAATGTGGTCACGAACATTTCCAGTACCATTGTACTTAGTGTTCATGAGCCTGTGCATCAGTGTGGTAGCATAAACCTTAGAGGACCCCTTAAAATGATCCTCGATGGAGGATAAGTCCTCCTTCACCTTTGCCTTTTCAGGGATTGATCCCCTAATGGCTTCACTGATGGAGTTCTTCATTACAGCAAGTGAAATGCGGTTAGACCGCTCCCACTTCTCAGCATTAGTTTTGTACTCCTTCATTTTGTCATCAAATTTGTCCTCCCCTTCAATAGGAGCGACAGGCTCATCGAACCTAAACGCGTAGTCCAGATCCATGAGCTGGAATGCCGTTAAGTGGCTCAATCGCATTAACTTGAGCGGAAACAGTAGCAGCTGAAAAATTTAAAATTTTCATCAGGAAAATGCATGAAAGTTAACCTTACATTGGTATGATTAACAACATGCTCATAAGGATTTTTCGCATCACCGTTGGGTAGAGACGAAAAATTTAACATAATTCATAACATGCAATTACAATTAACGTTGGTCAAAGAGTAATAGCATGGGAAAAATTAAATACAACAAAAATAAACATAATTGATATCATGCAATTACAGTTAACGTTGGTCCAAAAGTAATAGCATGAAAAAATAAACATAATTCTCCAATTGAATTTCTCGTTGGTTCCATTCAATTAGAGACAGAACATCAGGCAGCGGAAATGATAGCATAATATTTTCAGCAGCTTAAAGACATTATCCAGAAATATTTTCATGAGAGACATCAAATAATACATGAGATATACTATAAATACACGAAATATATACTGGGAAAAAAATTATATATATATATAACATGCGCTGCTGGGCCGAAAACCCAACAGCCATCCCCTTTCTTCCCGGCCCGCATTACCCGCGCTCGAGCCACCTCATGCGCGCGGCCTATTAATCCAGCGCAGCCCACCAGGAGAAAAACACATGCGGCTACCCATAATTCACGCACGCAGCCGGCCCATTTCATGGCCCAACAGAATGCGCACGCGCGTGCGCCCTTGGATATGGATCCAACGGCCAAAAAGGCTCCACCCGAGACTTAAAAAGCCGGAAAAAAACCCTAACCCTAATCACTTCAGTCCGGTTCCTCCGAAAAAAATGGATCTGACCGGAGCGGCGGCGGCGCGTGGACGCCCGCGTGGAGCGGCGGCGGCGGCTCCCGCGAGGCGACGGCGCGCCCATGAGGAGGCGGAGCGGCGGCTCCTGCACGGCGCGCGCCCATGAGGAGGTGGAGCGGCGGCGGGGCATCGGCGGCACGCGGCGGAGCGGTGGCCCCGGGCCGATGGCAGCGGCTCTCGGCGGCGGCAGCGCGCCTGCGGGACGACGGCGCAGCAGCAGCGGCGCACCCGCGGGGCGGCCAGGTGCGCGACGGTGGCGCTTGCGGCGCAACGGAGCGGCGCGGAGGCGGCCCGAAGACGGCGCGGCGGCTGCCCGAGACGGCGCGCGACGGCAAGAAACGGTGGCGCACGGCGGCAGCGCACCCGGTAAGTCCCGATCCTTTTTTTTGTGTTTCTCTCGCCGCCGAACTAGATTTCTTATTTGGGAAATTTTGGTTCGGGATCTATGGATTTTCATCAGGATTTGCAAAATAAAAACATATCACCTCCTTATAATTGCTAACCGATCCATTAAAACAAAAGGGAACCGAGTTCGGTTGGGTATTCTAGGGTTCATGGTGCGGCTAGGGTCGCTCTGATACCAAATGTTAGGCCTCAAACATTATGCACATCACATTAATCCGCTAGCCTTGCACTAGAACACCTAGAGGTTCAATAGATCGGGAGACATACGGTCGGCAATGAAGGCCATAGCTGAAGTCTCGTGCCTGCGTGATGCAGGCGTGAGGCAGTGGTCGGTGAAGGTCGGGGTGTCGCCGGGGTACGGAGAGTTGCCGGGGTACGGAGAGTCACCGGCGACGTCCTGGAGTGGCGGTCGACGGCCTTCCCGTTGCCGACAGCGCGAAGTAGATCGGGTCTTAGGGTTTGTTCGGAGTTTTGGCTCTCACGGGGAATCAACGTCAACCGGGAGAGGCCGGAACTCCAACCTTTTATATGGCGCTGTGCAACGGGGGACTGTAACCAAAAACGGTTAGCCCCCCGATCAGGGCGCGTAGACGTGGGTATCACCCCACATCTCCTTCTTTTGGCCGTTTGGCCTAGATCAAAACCTAACAGTCTCTACCCAAATGACTGGTAAGATCAGTGCGATATTACGCTACCATCCATCTGTCAACATGGCTATAAAAAAACTCCAAGACTGGGATTATAAATGGACGTACGAACTAGCTCTTGTTCATCATCTGCAGATCCCACTAGCGATAGATAGCCATAGCTGTAGTTTGCAAGGAAGCTAACTAGCTAGCCAGCGAGGCAGACAGATCAACCATGAAGCTAGCTAGTTTGACACTCTGCAGAGGTTGTACAACTTTACCCCAAGAGATAAATTATCTTAATAGTCACCACGCTTCCTTTGGCATGAGACACAGATAAAATATCACAAAGCCTTTTCCTCACTCTAGTCTAGCTAGACACCACCCGTTGAGGTTTCACCGCAGAAGGGTTCCATCCACCCAGTTCGAAGCCCCGTCTTGCGCCATATGAGTACAGTACGTCCCTGTCCCGCACTGTGAATAACCAGTAACTCCCTGGCACCCACGTTCCATTGGTGGCACCTAAACTAGACTATCGTAAGTTAATCAGCTAGGTCGTACCCATATAGACTTGGGGTTGCACGGTAATGCTCAGTCTGGAAAATCACAAGCGTCGGTCCTTAATTGACTAGGACGGAACATACACTTTACAAAATCTTATGCTTTCCACACCAATCCCAACCAACCATCCGCCCCAGTCTAAACCAACTTTCACATTTTATTTTATTTTTAAAAGAACAGTGACAACTCCAATTACCACTAACTTCTAAATACAAATACTAGTTGAATGAAATAAGATTTCCCATTCCAAGGTTAAATAGCATGACTAAATGTTGGATCGAAATGGTCGACAGAGGGGGGGGGGGTGAATGTCGCTCATTAAAATCACCCCAAAAAGTACCCAAAAATCAAAACAACCAGCGAAGAGACAGACTGATAACGAAAGACGATAGCCGAGGGAGAGCGGGAAATAAAGATCTAAAAGACAGGGAGCTACTGCAAACTAAAAATGGAGCCAAGAAGAGAAGAAACAATAATTATTTTCAAACTAAAAGCATGCAGCACAAGAGTTTGACTACTTTGAACAGGCAGCCAAAAGGACATTTAAAAAGGTAAAACAAACTGCCACCAACCGAAGGCTCACAACAAGGCTTAAAGAAGAAACAGCCCACTGCAGAAGAACAAGGCAAACAGCAAGATCAAAAGCATTAGGAGGCCTCCAATTTGAGCTCTTTAACTCTACCAAATCACTGCTGCAAAAGCATTGTTGGAGACTGAAAAGAGTACATAGTTGTTCGGATAAAAGGAAGCACAGTGATCAGCTTCAACCGAAAATAGGGACTGCACACAGGATACAAAACCGAAGAAGTCTCTTAGCTGTCCGTGAATCACCTTGCTGCCCGAGAGAATAAAAACCGCAAGAAATAGTAGGGGTCAGCTTCTGTTGACAGAGCAAAGATACAAAAAAAAACTGCTGGCCGAAAACTATTAAAGAGACAAAAACTTAGTCGGCAGGAGCTCCTTTTGGACAGATTTCAAATTGGAGAAATAAATGCTAGTACTACTTGGCAGTAAGAAGTAAAAACCAAGAAAAGTAGACCACGTAGCTTGCTGCTCATGCATTCACAACAAATAGCTATCCTCCCTATGAAGTAAAGAGGTAGAACTTGTTTGGCAAGGCCAAAAGACAAACACAACAGAGGAAGGATCGGACTTGAAACTACCTAACCCAAAGTCATGCAGAAAATAAAACTCTACTCAGAACTGAAGAACAAAGAGCTCAAACACAAGATTTCGCAAAGAAGCAGAGAGAGGAATGATTGATAACGATGAATGATTACATGGAGTATCAACTCAATCCATGTCTACTACCCCATACATGCTTGGGAGAACAAAAACTCACACAATCTCCTCAACATAACACATGGAGAGAAACACAAACATAAAACTCTCACAACACTCTTTCAATTTCAGCACAACCTCTCCCTCTCCTTTTATAGCCTCCCACTAATGGGTTTGCACATGCTTTACCCATTAGGTCACCACCTACTCGATGCTTTATCCAAACCCGCTTCCTTTAGTGCAGCTTTGCATTTTTACCGAAACGCCCCTCGCGCACCTAACAGGAAGCTTCCTCCTTTCTTGCCTTGCAAGCCTCGCAGCCACCTCGAGCCCTCGCCGTCTTCGACACCTCCCGACCGTTCTGACCTCAGCGCCACCTGCGCCTAGTCCGGTCCACCGTGTCTCGCCACGACTCTGCCTCGATGTCCTGCTGCCAACACAGACAAGAAACACATCAAATAGCACCGCTCGATACATGTAATCAAAATTAGCATGATAAAGCCCAAACCTGTCGAATCAGAGGAATACGTGTCCTAATCCATATGACCAAGTTTGACCAAATCCGACCGAGCCCGTTGCACTACGCAATGACATGGTCCGACCACACAAATCAAACTCGACTATCCTAAAACAATGTCAATTACTCATCACCAACAAGGGGTCACGACCACATGGTCTCTCACTAAACATTGTACTACCGCTCTAATAATTATCAAAGATTTAATAATAATCTCAATATTGAGACAAAGAAAATCCTAAGGTTACAAAGGTACGTGGCATTCAACTTCAATTGAGGGCATAACAATGATTGGAGTAACTATCTTGCTAAGACAAAATTAAGAATTTATGTAAATAGCGATGCACATAAATTTAAAATAATTAAAACATTTCACAAACATAGGTTCAAAATGATCAAAGGAGACTTGTCTTCCTGCACGCTCTCTGGGTCTTCTTGCTGCGGAGTGGAGAGATCTTCGACAATGTTGGAATCTACGCACGAAAAGGCGAAGCGAACAAAACAAATAAATACAAAAAAATTCAAATAAAACTCAAAAATTCAAATAGAGGGCATATTTGGATAGATTATGATTTTAGAAGAATTTAGAAATTTGAACGGCTCAATTTGGAGTTAAAATGAATAAGTTATGCTTATTTAAAGATCTCAGCTCGAATAAATCCATAAATTATTAAATTTCTGACAGGTGGGACCCACTTGACAGAATTTACATTTTATTCTTTTTATTTTATTGTTTTCTCTGAGTCTATGACAGGTGGGACCCACTTGATAGTGAGCCCACAGTGCTCGGCCTCTGACATGTGGGACCCATTGGGCTCTGGGCCCATATGTCAGTGGCCAGTGCAGACAGGAGGGGCCCTGACGGCAGTGGCCAGCGCAGACGGCGGCCGCTGACACGTGGGGCCCAGCTGTCAGTGCGGGATTTAAAAAAATGGCTCAACCTCAGCGTGCGGAGCCGGGGGCTCGAACGCGCGCCGAGGGAGCCGGGGAGAGCAAGAGATAGCGCTGGCAACCATCCGGTCACTCGGGTGTTTCCTACCCATATAGGGTAAGTATTCCCTTTGAGGTACCTGCTGGAGGGGACCGGGCAGAGGTGGACGAAGGTGACGGCGAGGGTGGCCGGAGGGGTTCGGGTGCTCCGGTGCGGCGACGTTCCGGTGACGGGGAGACTCGGCCGAGGGGTCGGGGGTGGTCGCCGGCGCACGGGGAAGACGACAATGGAGGCGGCGAGGCGTTGCCCGAGGCAGCGGAGATTCCTCGCCGGGCTTGATGGTTGTGGCGGCGAGTAAGGCGCACGGCGCGAGAGCGAGGAGGGGCTCGGGAGAAGCGGGCGAAGGCGGAGGGAGGAGGTGCGGTGAGAGGGGAGGCCGAGGGGGCTTTTTATAGGGGCGGAGGGGGGGCACAGGCGCGGCAATTGCTCGCCGGTGATGGTGGCCAGAAAAAGGAAGGGAGAGGGGAGGGAAGGAAGGAGGGGCGCGGAAGGAAAGAGAGGCGTGGGGTTTGGGGGAAGCGGTCGCGCGGGATTCCAAACCGGAGAGGAGGCGGGGAAGGGCCGGATTGGGCGCGGATACGGTCGGCCGGAGCAAAGAAGGAAAGGGGGAAGAGGGAGAAGGAAGGTGGCGTGAGGAAGGGGAAGGCCCTGACAGGCGGGACCCGGGCGGCAGCGGGAGCGGGGCGTAGGCGGCTGACGCGCGGGGCCCGCGGGGCAGTGGGAAGAGAGAGAGGCAGGCACGGGCACCAGATGGATGACGGATCGGGTGGCCACATGTTGCCCAAAGGAGAGGGGAGGGCGGGATGGCTGGCGGGCCAGGCCCACTTGGCGGAGGGAGAGGGGAAACGGTCGGGAGGCGACGTGGGCGGATCTGGGCCGTCCACGCGTCGGCCAGAGGGAGTGGAGTTGGAATTTTATTTTTAGAATTTGATTTTGATTTTCGGAAAAGTCTAGGAAATTATTTAAGCCTCAGAAAAATATGAAAATGCCTCCAAAAATTCCAGAAAAATTCACAGAAGCTCCTGGAGATATTTTGGACTTAATAAAATTATTTCCAACTAATGTTGGTATTTAATTTTTCATACTTTAGAATACTTTTTAAATTTTAAAAGTAGGTTTTAAACTCCAGAAAATCCAGAAAACCAAACAAAAGCCAAATAAAATCCAAATATTTTAAAATATTTAATTTGAAATTAAATTTTTCAGAAATAGGATTTTTATTTGGGATGTTACAAACCTACCCCCCTTAGAAAGAATCTCGACCCTGAGATTCAGACAGACTGGGAAAAAGGCTAGGGAATTCTGCTCTCAAATCTTCTTCACGCTCCCAAGTTGCTTCTGACTCAGAATGGTTGCTCCACTGCACTTTACATAATTTGATGACCTTGTTTCGCGTACGACGCTCTGCTTGTTCCAATATCTTGACTGGATACTCTGGATAGGTTAAGTCCTCCTTCAAGTTCAGTTCATCTAGAGGCATCTGCTCTTCTAGCACTCTGAGACATTTTCTTAGTTGAGACACATGGAAGACGTCGTGCACCTTTGACAACTGAGGTGGAAGCTTCAACTGGTAAGCAACTTCTCCCCTTTTTGTTGTAACAGGAAATGGTCCAATGAATCTAGGGGCAAGCTTTCCACTAACTCCAGAACGTCGCATTCCCTTGAGAGGCGAAACTTTCAGATAAACATGATCTCCAGGTACAAACTCTAACGTTCTTTGACGATTGTCCGCATAGCTTTTCTGTCTGGTTTGAGCTGTTTTTAATCTGTCCTGGATCAGACGAACTTGTTCCTCTGCTTGCTTCAACACATCTGGTCCAAACACTTGTCCTTCTCCTGTTTCTTTCCAATACAACGGTGTCCTGCATTTTCTGCCATACAAAGCTTCAAACGGAGACATTTGTAAGCTGGATTGATAACTGTTGTTATAGGAAAACTCTGCATAGGGCAAACTTTGATCCCAATTAGTCTTGTTCGCTAGGACACAAGCTCTCAACATGTCTTCCAAAATTTGATTTACTCTTTCTGTTTGACCATCTGTCTGTGGATGATATGATGTGCTGATTTGTGCCCAAAAGTCCATGCAGCTTCTGCCAAAATCTTGAGGTGAATTGAGATCCTCGATCTGACACAATCTTCTTGGGACTCCATGCAAACACACGATTTTGGACATATACAATTCAGCGAGTCTATCACCCGAATATGTTGTCTTTACTGGAATGAAATGTGCGAGTTTTGTCAGACGATCCACAATAACCCAAATTGAATCGTGCCCTGATTTTATTCTTGGCAATCCGGTTATAAAATCCATACCAATATCTTCCCATTTCCACTCAGGTATCTGCAAAGGTTGCAAAAGTCCGGCAGGTCTCTGATGTTCAGCTTTAATCCATTGGCACACATCACACAGAGCTACGTACTCGGTAATCTCTCTTTTCATACTTGACCACCAATACCTTTCTTTGAGATCTTGGTACATCTTTGTACTTCCAGGGTGAATGGAATATCTAGATTCATGAGCTTCCTTCAGTATTAACTCCTTTATTTCTTTTTTTTCAGGTACAATAATTCTTTTTCCAAACCAAATGATACCTTTCCTTTATTTCTCCTTTATTAACTCCATAGTTTTAGAGCATGCACGACGGCAGCAAGCTCTAAATCATGGGTTGGATAATTCCCCTCATGGGGTCACAATTGTCTTGAAGCATAGGCTACTACCTTTCCTTCTTGCATCAGAACACAGCCTAGTCCTTGCCTTGATGCATCACAGAAGACTTCAAAATCCTTCATAATATCCAGAAGTGTTAACACTGGTGTAGAAGTTAACCTCTTCTTCAGCTCTTGAAAACTATCCTCACACGATTTACTCCATTCAAACTTCTTTTCCTTCTTTAGCAACTGTGTGAGAGGTCTTGCAAGCTTGGAGAAACCTTCAATAAAGCGACGATAATAACCGGCCAATCCCAAAAAGCTTCTGATCTTGGATACTGACTTTGGTTGTGTCCAATTGAGCACATCATTTACTTTGTCGGGGTCTACGGACACTCCACCTTCAGAAATCACATGACCCAGGAAAGCTACTTTCTTCAACCAGAACTCACACTTGCTGAACTTGGCATACAACCGGTGTTCTTTGAGCTTTTCCAAAACTATCCTCAAATGTTCTGCTTGCTCTTCCTCATTCTGGGAGTATATCAAAATGTCATCGATGAACACTACCACAAACTTATCCAAATATTCCATAAACACTTTATTCATCAGATTCATAAAATATGCGGGTGCATTGGTTAGGCCAAAAGATATCACTGTATACTCATATAATCCATAACGAGTAGCAAATGTTGTCTTTGGTATGTCTTCTGGTCTTATCTTCAGTTGATGATAACTTGATCGAAGATCAATCTTGGAGAAGACACATGAACCTTTCAACTGATCAAACAAATCATCTATTCGGGGCAAAGGGTACTTGTTCTTAATGGTCACATCATTCAAGGATCAATAATCCACACACACGTGAAGACTACCATCCTTCTTCTTCACTAGCAGTACTGGTGCTCCCCAAGGCGAAGTACTTGGTCTTACAAAACCTTTTTCTTGCAGTTCCTGAATTTGCTTCTTAATTTCTGCCAAGTCATTTGCAGGCATACGATAAGGTCTCTTGGAAATTGGAGCTGTACTAGGTACCAGGTTGATAACAAACTCAATTTCTCTGTCTGGCGGCATTCCTGGTAAATCTTTAGGGAATACATCCGGGTATTCACTTACTATAGGTACCTTTTCCAGAGTTACTGCCTTCAAACTGTTCAACCCACACCTATTCTAAGAGGATGTGTTCGACTTATACCTTACTTGGATTCCATCCGAGTTGGTAATAGTGACAGCACGATCGGCACAATCTATCTGCCTTTTATACTTGGTTAACCAATCCATACCAAGTATTACATCTAAGCTCTTGGAATCTATTATAATAAGATTCGCTAGGAATTTAACTCCATTTATATCTACGGTTGCTCTAGGGCAGACCGTGTTAGTCCTCATTTCCTTTCTAGGTGATTGGACTAGCATAGGGTTCTTTAGCAAACGCACATCCCAATTATATCTTTCAACAAAATCTTTTGACACAAAAGAATGCGAAGCTCCAGAATCAAATAATGCTGATGCAGGTACTGAATTGACAAGAAACTTACCCAGAACTACGTCGGGTGCATCCTGGGCTGCCTCCGCTGTGACATGGTTAAGATATCCTATGCTCATTGCCTGTGGAGTCCTTGGAGTTTGAGAGGCCCCACGGCCTTAACTTGTAGTTGGAGCTCGCGCTGGTGTAGTCCCTAGGTTGAATCGACCAGGGGTCACAGCTGGGCGCTTCTAGGGACAGTTGTTGGCATAATGTCCCATGTTCTTGCAGTTAAAACACTGCACTCCTGCTGCTGAAGTCCTGTTCTGCGGTGGTTGGCCACCACTGCTTGCCCGAGGTGCTTGCGGATTTGGGCGGGGTCCTGCAAATGGAGTCCTTAGCACACTTGGCTCTGAGGGTTTATTGAACTAGGGTGGATTAGGACGAAATCGAGAACTACTTGCTCCCTGCTGAGCTTGAAATTTCGTCTTCCTAGTCTCATACAGTTGACGTTGAGCATCTTCTTGTATGAGGGCCTTGTTCACCATATGCTGGAATGTTGGGTAATCATTAGACACCAGCTGCACCTTGAGGTTGGGTTTGAGTCCCTGCATGAACCTCCAAATCATTGTTGACTCCGATGCAACATCCTCCGGTGCATACCTGGACAGTTGGGTGAACCTATTCAGGTATTCTGAAACGCTAAGGTTTCCTTGCTGCAGTTTGTAAAACTCCCTTTTCTTCATTTCCATTATGCCCATGGGAATATGTGCAGTGCGGAAAGCCTCAACGAAATCAGCCCATGTGATGGCTGGTACATCTTGATGGGCGGCACAGTAATTTTCCCACCAATTAGCAGCAATTCCTTTAAGTTGTGGGCAACATACAACACCTTTTCATGATCATTACACTGAGCTAAGATCCACTTCTTCTCCACATCCTTGATCCAATCATCGGCCTCCAATGGATCCACTGAACCAGCAAAAGTAGGTCTTGTCCTCATAAATTCTCCCAACTTAGACTGGGTGCTTGGTTCGGTGCCTGTGGGGGCTTGTTGCACCTGGTTCTGAGCAAGGGCTTGGAGTTGTTGCAATTGCATAGCCATCATCTGCTCCAAGTTAGGCGCTTGAGCATGTGGTGGTGGAATGTCGTTGTCTGGCTGGGCATTGGCATTACGGCTGTTGCCAGGGTTGCTCCTTGTGTTCACCATCTGAAGCGGTTTCCAGGGTTAGCAAAAGGTAAGGGGGGAACTAGCATAGGTAAGAGATTAGGGGAAACTAACAACATCCCAATCCAACACACAAGAATTAAGTAAGCAACAACTTCAGAGGAAACTTATATTAAAATCAAATTAGGTTTAAGAATGGTTGTACCACAAGTGCTCCAAGGCTTGGTACAGTCCATCTAGCACACCAACACATAATGTAAAACGTTCTAAAGATGTAGACATTTATTTGGGTACTACGGACTCAACCGACTACTAATCCTCCAAGATAATGCGCTCCTCGGGATCCTCCTCCGGGTCCTCCTTGCGCTCGTTCACATGGTGTTGCGAATAATCACACGCGGCGGAAGCGTGAGGACGGGAACAGTTATTACTGGAGGCAGTCGATCGGGAACGAGAGCGGGAACGGAAAAGTCTGCGTCTTTTGCTGGGATCGCCGATGTCGAGTAGCGGACTCGGACATCGCACACTCTTGCGCGCTGTGAGCCTGGTGCGGAGTCCCGGACGTCGAGTCGGTGCCTGGTTGATGGGGACAACGGCTGGTACGGGTGAAGACGGTGTGTAGTCAACTGCAGCTCGGAGACGTCCCAGCTCGAACTCTGCTGCCTGACTCTGGCGAAGCTGAGCACGGCGAGTGTTGGAGTGCTGGTAGCTAGAAGTGAGAAGCATCCGAAGTTGTCCAATATTCTCCAAAGCTCTAGCGTACGTGACTGCCATCGCCTGAGTGAGCTGCACCTGGTGCGACAGTCTAGGATCATCAGCTGGAATATCAAAGGGATCTGGGTACCTCTGTCCTGCTCGAGGGGTGATGAAGAAACAAAAGGGTGACTGATGCAAAGCTTCCTTGTGAAGATGGCACAAGTCTGCTATGGCGAGGCGAGCTGCATCCTGGATAGCATCGAAACAGCGGGTCCGGGGATGCTCAATGGGGTACGTGTGGGAATTGAATTCCCTATCCCGTGCATACAGGAATACCTCCATCGACCAAGAGTCCCGATCCAGGATCCGAGTCTTCCGCCCCCTAAAGATAGGTGGCTGGCGATACTCGAGACATTGCATAAGCTGCCGGAGAAGGCTAGCAAATGCTCCAGCGTTCTCGCCATGCGAGTAATAGTCCCACGACTTAGCAGAGGATGAACCAGAGATCTACAAAGTTGAAATAATAGAAAAGATTAGTAAAGAGTTTTATCGAGTGAATTTTAAGGACAAGAACGAGATACTAAGTAAGAAGAGACTAGAAGCAAAGAAGCTTATATATTTTTAATACAATCTTTATAAATATAAGTCCTTAAGGTTTTACCATTCTAATCTAGGTCTCGCCCTACAGTCAAATTGGCTCTGATACCATCTCTGTCGGGACCCCAGATTTCCAAACCCGGACCCTATGTGTATTACAGCACTAGTCCCAGATCAAAGCTAGTGCACACAGTTAAACATAAATGATTCATAACCAACAACGCCTTATTGCAATTTTAAAGAGTACTGACCGAAAGGTCTCATTATTACAAATGAGGTTTCAAGACCTCGCACACATGAAACACAGCGGAAGCAAAATAAATCCAGCGGAGACCCATCAATACGCCACAGGCAATTGACTGGGGAAGCGCGACCTAGTACTCCGGGAATCCTTCGTCGAATCCACCCGTGAAGTAGTCGTAGTCTCCCTCTTGAGCTTCGTATTCCTCTGAGTATTATTTTTGAGTGCAGCATGTGACTACATAAAGTACTCTGCAAGTCTTGGGAAAATGCAATAGATGCAAGGCTTAACAAAGGAGGGTTATATGGTTCTTTTGCACACAACAATATTTTATTTCAATTACTACTAAATATTTTTGAAATCATTAATTTAACAAAGTAAATTGATTAACTGAATTTAGTAAACTTTTTATAGTGAAGGTTCTATCCACCAACACTACATAACTAGCTCTAACCGATAAAGTTTAAAACTCCGGGTTACATCCACCCACACTGGCTCCAACCGCCAGGACCTCATCCGAGAGTTCCCTCCACTCTCAAGATACCCAAAACTTTGTTTTTAAAACGAAAACCAAAGGTCTACCATGTGAATGCATTCCTTGCCCGCCCTTGACCGTGGGCACGGCTATTCGAATAGTTTGACACTCTGCAGAGGTTGTACAACTTTACCCCAAGAGATAAATTATCTTAATAGTCACCACGCTTCCTTTGGCATGAGACACAGATAAAATATCACAAAGCCTTTTCCTCACTCCAGTCTAGCTAGACACCACCCGCTGAGGTTTCACCGCAGAACGGTTCCATCCACCCAGTTTGAAGCCCCCTCTTGCGCCATATGAGTATAGTACATCCCTGTCCCTCACTGTGAATAACCAGTAACTCCCTGGCACCCACGTTCCATTGGTGGCACCTAAACTAGACCATCATAAGTTAATCAGCTAGGTCATACCCATATAGACTTGGGGTTGCACGGTAATGCTCAGTCTGGACAATCACAAGCGTCGGTCCTTAATTGACTAGGACGGAACATACATACCAACCAACCATCTGCCCCAGCCTAAACCAACTTTCACATTTTATTTTATTTTTAAAAGAACAGTGACAACTCCAATTGCCACTAACTTCTAAATACAAATACTAGTTGAATGAAATAAGATTTCCCATTCCAAGGTTAAATAGCATGACTAAGCATTGTATTACCGCTCTAATAATTATCAAAGATTAAATAATAATCTCAATATTGAGACAAAGAAAATCCTAAGGTTACAAAGGTACGTGGCATTCAACTTCAATTGAGGGCATAACAATGATTGGAGTAACTATCTTGCTAAGACAAAATTAAGAATTTATGTAAATAGCGATGCACATAAATTTAAAATAATTAAAACATTTCACAAACATAGGTTCAAAATGATCAAAGGAGACTTGCCTTCATGCACGCTCTCTGGGTCTTCTTGCTGCGGAGTGGAGAGATCTTCGACAACGGTGGAATCTATGCGCGAAAAGACGAAGCGAACAAAACATATAAAAACAAACAAAATTCAAATAAAACTCAAAAATTCAAATAGAGGGCTTATTTGGATATATTATGTTTTTAGAAGAATTTAGAAATTTGAACAGCTCAATTTGGAGTTAAAATGAATAAGTTATGCTTATTTAAAGATCTCAGCTCGAATAAATCCATAAATTTTTAAATTTCTGACAGGTGGGACCCACTTGACAGAATTTACATTTTATTCCTTTTCTTTTATTGTTTTCTCTGAGTCTATGATAGGTGGGACCCACTTGAAGTGAGCCCACTGTGCTCAGCCTCTGACATGTGGGACCCATTGGGCTCTGGGCCCATATGTCAGTGGCCAGTGCAGACGGGTGGGGCCCTAACGGCCGTGGCCAGTGCAAACGGCGGCCGCTAACGCATGGGGCCCGGCTGTCAATGCGGGATTTAAAAGAAATGGCTCAACCTCAGCGTGCGGAGCCGGGGGCTTGAACGCGCGCCGAGGGAGCCGGGGGGGAGAAAGAGATAGCGCTGGCAACCAACCGGTCACTCGGGTGTTTCCTACCCATATAGGGTAAGTATTCCCTTTGAGGTACCTGCTGGAGGGGACCGGGCAGAGGTGGACGGAGGTGACGGCGAGGGTGGCCGGAGGGGTTCGGGTGCTCCGGTGCGGCGACTTTCCGGTGACGGGGAGACTCGGCCAAGGGGTCAGGGGCGGTCGCCTGCGCACGGGGAAGACGACGATGGAGGCGGCGAGGCGTTGCCCGAGGCGGTGGGGATTCCTCACCGGGCTTGATGGCTGTGGCGGCGAGTAAGGCGCACGGCGCGAGAGCGAGGAGGGGCTCGGGAGAAGCGAGCAAAGGCGGAGGGAGGAGGTGCGGTGAGAGGGGAGGCTGAGGGGGCTTTTTATAGGGGCGGAGGGGGGGCACAGGCGCGGCAATTGCTCGCCGGTGATGGTGGCCAGAAAAAGGAAGGGAGAGGGGAGGGAAGGAAGGAGGGGCACGGAAGGAAAGAGAGGCGCGGGGTTTGGGGGATGCGGTCGCGCGGGTTTCCAAACCGGAGAGGAGGCAGGGAAGGGCCGGATTGGGCGCGGATACGGTCGGCCGGAGCAAAGAAGGAAAGGGGGAAGAGGGAGAAGGAAGGTGGCGTGAGGAAGGGGAAGGCCCTGACAGGCGGGGCCCGGGCGGCAACGCGAGTGGTGCACAGGCGGCTGACAGGCAGGGCCCGCAGGGCAGTGGGAGGGGAGAGAGAGAGAGAGGCAGGCGCGGGTGCCAGACGGACAACAGATCGGGTGGCCACGTGTCGCCCAAAGGGGAGGGGAAGGCGGGATGGCGACGTGGGCGGATCTGGGCCGTCCACGCGTCGGCCAGAGGGAGTGGAGTTGGAATTTTATTTTTGGAATTTGATTTTGATTTTCAGAAAAGGCTAGGAAATTATTTAAGCCTCAGAAAAATATGAAAATACCTCCAAAAATTCCAGAAAAATTAACAGAAGCTCCTGGAGTTATTTTGGACTTAATCAAATTTTTTCCAACTAATGTTGGTATTTAATTTTCATACTTTTTAAATTTTAAAAGTAGGTTTTAAACCCCAGAAAATCCAGAAAACAAAAAAAAAGCCAAATATAATCCAAATACTTTAAAATATTTAATTTGAAATTAAATTTTTCAGAAATAGGATTTTTTTGGGATGTTACACGGTGTCAATCTGCCTGCCCCGTCCTTAAGCAGCAAGTCCTTTCTAACCATTTAATCTCTGCCAAAGCATTTAAGTATACTCTTGATTCTCTCAACGGACAAATACTTTGAAACGGATGCTTCCGAGGCCATGGACAAATATACACATATACACACACGCACATACATACACACACACACACACACACACACACACACACACACACACACACACACACACACACACACACACACACACACACACATATATATATATATATATATATATATGTATAAGAAAATTGTTCTATACTCCTGGGAGTATATACTCTTACTTCTAATTTACCTCTTTAATGGTGTTATTATACCTCATTATCTATTTAAGTATACTCTAATAATAATTATACGATACTCCAAAGTGAGTCCCATAAACAATTTAATCAAAGTCCACTTTTTATAGTATAATTTGTGTATGTGTGTGTATAACCTCTTTTCTATTTTTAGGTGTATTATTAGAGGTGAGTGTAATTACACCCGAGAGTAAATGATATTTTTCCTATATGTGTGTGTGTGTGTGAAGCCACTTTTCTACTCCCGGGAGTAGTTACTCCTTATGTCTTATCTCACAACGTAGAGAGTATCTCGTGTAACAGAGGGTATGTACGTGTAGTATACGAGTATATCAGACCATCTAGGTATTATGTTAGTTTTTTAGATATGCTTCTTTTTATATGCTTATATGAAGATATTTACAAAATACGCTAAAAATTATAGACTTTCTTTAATTTTTCGTATGGTTCACATTAGAGTATCTTATAATTAGTATATAAGTATACTCAAAATGATAAAAGAGCACGTCAAATTTATTTAGATGGTATATTATGGGTGAAAGTAACTACATGAGAGTAAATGTATTTTCTCTCTCTATATATATAGTGAAATGAAAGGAGTAATAGTACGTCATTGTTCTTGGCATGTAACAACCTGCCGCTCAGGTGACAGCCCATGTTTTGCTTACGACGAGGTCTTCAAAACAAGGATAATATTACATATCTTTTCAACAATATTTTCTGTAGTGGCTTATTTTGATTTGTTATGTAAGGTTGTTGTCTCCATGGCTTCTATGATTTCTCCCTTAGCATGTTTTACTTGTTTTACCAACAGTTTGACTTGTTTCCTAGTTTTTAGACGATGTTTTGGTAGTTCATTTGTCCATGGAACGCACTAATGGAACTAGCCTACAATATTTTAACAAAATTTTAGATATTACATTTCATAAACATGGATGTTCCACTGTTGCTTTTAGTTTGTTCCACTAATATTATATTTTAATTTGTTATGTAATATATGTCATGATGTTTTGTAGATCTCGTCTGAGGAACACAATAGTTTAAACAAACTCTGTGTTTAAAAGGATGCGTTCATTTGAATTTGAGAAACATAAAGAAAAGTTATCCAGAAATTCGTGCATGATTAAAGTCAGAGGTGGGCGGCACCTGCTTATGCGCCGCGCGCAGTGTTCATCACCCTCCCAGTGCGCATGGCACCAAGTTGTACACATCCATGCTCGCAAACAAAAACAAAGTTGTACACCTGCATGCATATCCTGATATCCATATCGGTCCGGTGGCTTTCCAATAAGCTAGCCTGGCTAAAAGCAGCTGAAAAGGCTCAGGAGATGAATATTTCAGCTCTATCACTGATATATCCTCGCCTTGTACAGATGATAGCAATCAAGAACCTCCCAATAAAACTGCTGCAAATATTTCAAATGCTCAAAATGACTTCACTGTTTACACTGATGCCCTCCTACAAGGCTCAACTACTGGTCTTGGATGTTCACGTCCAAGCGAACAAACAACTCTAGCAGGTTACAAGTGCAGGCGACTACAAATTCTTCAATTTCAGCTCTTCATGCGGAGGGACAACCGGACAAGTAGTCACTACTACAAAAAGCCTAATACTAGACGTCATATCATAGACAGTTACTTAAAACCATCAGTGTTAAAAAATAATTACAGATGGTTTTAATTTAGAGACCATCTATTTTGATGCCAGCGCTAAAAAGCATCTGTGAAGGTGTAATATCACAAACGGTTCATGATAAAATCTATTTGTGAAGTATCACAGACGGTTATTAACAAAAATCATCTGTGATATCACAGACCGTTTTCTATTTGAACTGTCTGTGAATACTTCACATACGGTTTGTATTAAAAACCGTCTGTGATAATAAGTCATCACAAAAACCGTCTGTGATAATTCCACTATATTAATTACGCAGACCCGTCGATCCTCTGTCTTAAATTCTAGATTAAGGCTACTGCTTTGAGCTAGAGGCAGGTCTTTGAGAAGGCCATTCAGTGAAAAGAAACTATTTGGGAAGAGCGATTGTAGATCCATTCATTTCTTAAGTACCTATGGTTACTAATTTGTTCCTAATTATATTATAATTTAGAATTAGCTTTTGGTGAAAAGAGAATTGAAGATGGTTTAGATCTGGCTAGCATGGTCTAGGTTTACAGTTTAGTTAATTTATAGTCTATTGGTACTTAATTCAATTTAATTAATTATTCTTGCTATATATAGCTACTTTAGATCGTATATATCTAGGGAATTTATTTCTTTTTGAAGATTAAGAAAGAGCCGAAATAGCGTGAAATAAATAATAATTGTTCCGATGTAACCTTCCACTGAGAATTAGCCATTGATACATGGCATAAATATAATGTTAATGAATTAACTGACTTATTTTACCTATTAAAATAAAAATCTAAAATCTGACATGTTAATGTTCCAAGGTCAAAAGTGTAGTTTAAAGTAAAAAAATCTACTTTATATATCATTAAATCATATAAATAGGGGTAAATGGGGGTTTTGATGTCTCATAGAAATCGTTTGTTACGTCAGAATCAGAAGAAACTAATTTGTTATATGTGTAACGTAGGACCACAGTTGAATGTACGCTGGGAACCATGTGAGTGAAGAGTACATTAGTGATGTGTCTACTTTTACAAGAGCTGCTGGGGAGGATATATTGAATAAGAGGGTGGAATATATGTACTGTCCATGTATTGATTGCGGGAATCTAAACATGTTTAAGAACCGAGAGCAGATTGAAGTGTACTTGATTCAAAGAGGTTTCAAAAAGGGGTATGCACGTTGGACCAGTCACATAGGAAGGTAGTAATAATGACATCGCTGATGAAGTCAATGATATGTCGCCAGATGATGTTGGTTGTGGTTCCAATTCGGATAGACTGCATGATGACAATCTAGATTAGATGCCTCGCGATGTAGAAGGGAACTATGATGAGAGAGAGTATGTTAAATTCCGGGGCTTGATGGAGGACTCGGAGAAACCTTTGTTCACATGCCGCAAGTCAAAGTACACAAGGTTGTAAGCTGTGCTTGAACTGCTGAAATTAAAGGCCAGCAATGGTTGGTCTGACAAGAGTTTCACGGCATTGTTAGGCCTTTTAGCGGACATATTTCTGGAGGAAAATGAGTTGCCCAAAACCAGTTACAAAGCAAAGAAGGTTCTTTATCCATTGGAAATGGAAGTAGAAAGAATACATGCATGTCCAAACGACTGTATTCTCTACCGTAAAGAGTATGCAAACATGCATGTATGTCCAGTGTGCAATGTATCTCGATACAACCATAAGAATCAGTTAGATGGCGGCGAGGGAATAGAGGTGAAGAAATGACCTCATGCTAAGGTTGCATGGTATCTTCCTATAATTCTCCATTTGAAGCGGTTGCTTGCAAACCCAAAGGAAGCAAATTGTTGCGTTGGCACTTGGAGGAGCATAAGAAAGATGGAATACTAAGACACCATTCTAATTCTGCCCAGTGGAGAAACATCGATAGGAGGTTTGCAGACTTTAGTGCAGAACCGAGGAATATAAGGTTTGGATTGAGTACAGATGGAATGAATCCTTTCGGTAATGTGAGTAGCCGACATAGCACTTGGCCCATGACTCTCTGCATCTACAACCTTCCTCTTTGGTTGTGTATGAAGTGAAAGTATATTTTGCTATCGATACTTATCCAAGAGCCGAAGTAACCTAGAAATGATATTGATGTATACCTAGCACCGTTGGTGGAAGATCTAAAAATACTATGGATCGAAGGGGTACATGTATGGGATGCATACAAACAAGAGAACTTCACTTTACATTCCTTGTTGTTCTGCACCATAAATGATTATCCTAGGCTAGAGTACAAAAGGAGCCAAAGCCTATACTCACTGCTTAGATGATACCGAGAGTGTGTGACTGAAACACTTGCGCAAAACTGTGTATATGTGTCACCGTCGATTCCTCCAGAGGGCTCACCCATACCGCAGGATGAAAAAACAATTCGACGGAGAGAAGGGGGACAGTTCAGCTCTAAGGTATTTAAGCGGAAAAGAGGTCTATGATATGGTTAAGTATTTAGATGTTGTACTCAAAAAGGGATGTAAATCGACGACTCATGAGAAGAACATCTGGAAGAAGAGATCAATATTTTGGGACTTACCTTATTGGGAGCACCTAGAAGTCCGCCAATGTAACACCCCATTTTCAAAACCTAGTGAGAATGTAAATTTCAAGCTTATGTTAAAATTCAAAAGGATTTATTCCTAGCTTGGTTATCCTTTTTGCTTTTCAAAAAAAATATCAAGAGGTGCAAAAGTGATTTAAAATGAAAGCCTTGTTTATCTCCAAAGAAGAAATTCAAAGTCACCCTTCAAAAATTTGAATTTGTAGTTATCTTAAAAAAATTAGAAAATTTCAGAGAAGGAAGATTTGCTTTTAGCTTTTAAAGAGGAAGGGGAAGAAAAAAGAATATTTTGAATAGTGCAAAGCTCCTTTCAATCTTGGCCGTCCACCCCTTTCCCCATTCCATCACAACCATTCCCTTTTCTTCCTGGCTGCAGTGCTCCTCTCCTCCTCGTCTGTTCGTGCAGCCGCTCGTCGCCTTCCGCCACCAACCGCGCCGGCGAGTAATTGCGGCGACAGCCCTCATCTTCAGCGCCGCCCCTCGCCTTCAGTGCCCGGCAGCGGCAATGCCCGGGTCGCCTCCCCGCCCTCGCTTTTAGCGCCGCACTGCCAAGCACGCCGCTCGCCAGTCTCCCCCCTCCGCGCGCTACGCCGCCGTGGTCCTTCCCGGGTCAAGCCCGTCCCATCGGCGTCGCTCAGCTCTGCCCTCTGCGCCACGCCCCCTGTTGCGACCACCAGACCGAGCGCCGCATTACCCGCATTTACTCGCATCGCGACAGCCCTGGTTGTCGCGCCTGTCCTGTGGCCGCACGGTGCTGACGCCTCCCGCACGCCGACGCCATGCCTCTCTGCTCCTCAATGTCTTCTTCCCCTTCTGCCTGGGCTAATTACTTTCTCCTTCCTCGAAGGCCGCCGGCAACGCACTTCTTCACCAACACCGGCACCGGGTCCTCTCGGTGAACTGCTGCACCCCAAGCCGATTCAACGCATTTGGAGCACCGCCGAGGTACCCTGAGCACGTCCCCCACCTCGCCAGACCCCGCTTCCCTCCCCAGCGAGCTGCAGCCATCTCCTTCTTCGCCGCCGAGCACACTTCCGCCGTCGGCCCGCCCTGCTCCACCTCGGCCACAGTTAGCGCCCCAGGTGAGCTCAAGGAGGCCCGTAGATGCTTCACCGTCGAGGAATTGTGCCCAAATAGCCCAAGCCGCCAGCGCCCTTGCTCCCCTGTCTCGGCCGCCGCCCTGCTCGCCGCCGGTCACCGCCAGGCCAACTCTGGCCGATTCCCTCCTCCCCGAGGAGCATGCTAGACCGCGCAGCCCATTTTGGTCAGCGTAGGCACACCGCCGTGGCCTCTCCGCCGCCGGCCGGCTCTGCCTCCCTTGCGACCGGGATGAACCAGAGAAGGGAGCAACCATGCATTAACTCCACTAACTACTCGGTTGTCCTAAGCTGACCGATTAAAAGGGGTATTAACCCTGCTATTGAGGGCCCACCTGTCGGCCGGGGTGCAGCAGTAATTAATTGAGCAGACCATTAATTCCTCTCGGGCCCCACCTGTCAGAAGCTCACACCCTCTCTCCCCTTTTATTTTCTGAATTTCTAGGATTTTAAAACTTTGAAAAGTCATAACTTCCCAACCTAACTCCGAATTTGATGACACAAAATTTTAAATTCTTCTTAAATCAAGACCTATCTTTTGGATCTGGTTTGGTTCAGTTTTGAGTTCATTTGAGTTTTGTTTTATTTTATTTGGTATTTATTTTGTGCTTGCTCTTTTGTGTTGTTTTTCTGGTTCGTTCTTCCGAGTAGAGTTCGAAGACGTGAACGAGCCCAAAATCGAAGCAGCACAAGACCCCAATATCTTGATCCAGGTGAGTCAATACTTTGATCATATTGCACCTATATTTTATGTGAAGCTATGTTCATTTAAATTATGAAAATCTGCATGCTTTACTTTATACGCAAAAGTATGTCACTCTTAAGGTAGTTAACAACCATGTGTCTACCTAATAATATGATACCCCACCAGTAGCATTTGAACTCACCTGACCATTGTCACCTTATATATTACGATAACTATGATAGTTATAAGTCTTATTATTGCCATGCTAGATTTGTCAAGTCCCGGGGTTGTAGCGACCCTGATCATCATTCTTTGTTCATGAGAACTTGTTTTGGGCAGCCACGGGAAGTACGTGTCTGAATAATTATGGTAACTTATGTTATGCTTCTCGTAACCCTAAAAATCTGCTATACCGGTCTGGGCAAATGGTTAGCGTGGTGGGTGTGGATGTAACACAGGGGTTGTGGAATGAACCGCCCAGACAAATTAAGGACTTAATCCTGTGTGGACCCCTCCGTGTACAACAGTACAACCACAAGCTGGCATACTGTAGGCTTGGCTGAATAATTTACTAGACTCTCTAGCCATTTCACGGAGAACGTGTGTAGGTGGGTAATAAAAGCCCCATGTGGAATGGGACATCGGATGTAGGTGACGTCGCCAAGGCTAGTGTACGTGGAAAGTGGAGTTCGACTGCGCTAACCTGTGGTAGACATCCCACACAACCTATGGAAGCAACCCCATAGGAGTGAGATGTTAGAGAGCAAGGTATTGTAAAGGCCTCGTGGTAGTCTCTCGATCTGCATGACTAAGGAATCATGTAGAACCATCGGGACGATTATCTCTTATGGGTAAAGATGTACAGTCTCTGCAGAGTATACAACTATTCGAATAGCCGTGCCCACAGTCAAGGGCAGACATGGAAATCTTCCTCGAGTTAGTTCTATTTCAAAACTTTTGAGGTTGGGAATAAGAGTCTGTTAGGTGGATGTAACCTGACTTTGGTAATTTATCATGGAGGGATGTACTCCAGTGTTGGTGATAAGGTGGAAGTAACCTGCTACTCAAAAATTAAGCATTGGTGGATGGAACCATGAAATCGGTGGATGGAACCTACCCCATTATGAATTATTGCACACTTTCAAATTATCTAAACATGAGCTTTCGTAAAAATGCTAGATCATAGGGATTTTAAAGTTCTAATTATTGTAAAAGTCGCTTTAAGCAAATAAAAGAACCCGAGCATCCCTTGTTTAGCCCTGCATCAGTATTTATATGCATTCTGTGTGTTGGCTCGCGGAGCACGTTGAACTGTGCTCACCCTCGCCCTTAACCCCCTTCAGAACCCATAAATCAAGGGCACTATTGCTACTATGAGGATCAAGATGTCGAAGGAAATGAAGATGGTGGAGATTAGATTAGGCTTCGGTAGTATTGCCTCTCGCCTCAGTCCGGTTAACCATGCTAGTTTTGGTGGGTGTGTCTGCTATTAGTCAGGTCTCTGACCCACAGCGGTGACACCTAGTCTGTCTCAGTCACTTGCCTGTGGCGAGTTGTGCCTATCCCGCTTATGTACACTTCCGTTTCCGTTCTTATGTATTGTAAGACATTTGGCCTGACGGCCCTACTGTAACTTCGGCCCGATGCGGTCTATTTGAACTCTGGTATTGTAATGTATGGTTTTGTCGTGTATGAAATGATGCAGCAATGTATTTGTGGGCACTATCTACTGATCCAGAGAATAGTGAAGTGTTATCACAGAGGATTCCAGGTTAGTAAACTTGGGGTCCGACAGAGCTGGTATCAGAGCATACGACTGTAGAAACATTAGCTAGACTAGTCACGATCTAAGACCTGAGTCCTATTTACAAAAACTATGAAAGATTTTTACAAAATATAGCATAATACTACTTTACTTAACTCTCTTAGTTTCTATACTCACCCAAAATCTCTTTTGTATTTTCTTCTATTCTAACCTATTGGTGTTCAAAATTTTAGATGGCCGGAGCTTCACCAGCTGGTTCGTGGAATCACTTCTCCCACGGGGAAGACGATGGAGAGTTCGTCGAGATCCTGCGGCAGCTTCTACAGTATCTTGGGTACAGTCGCCAGCCCATCTTCAGGGGCAGGAGAGTCCGCATCCAAAACAAGGACTTGTGGACCATGGAGTTCTTCTTCTACGCACGGGACGGTACTAGGGAGCTCCACTCCCTCACTATCCACGCCGAGTCTCCGCAGATGCACCTCATCGACGCCATCTAGGATGCGGCACGTCTTGCTGCAACCCACCTATGCCAGGTGCACGAGGGGAGGCTGCGACAGTCGCTTTTCGCCCACTACCCTCGCATCCGCCCGGGGCAGTTCCTCCCAGATCGCCTCAACACCAGGGTGGACGACCCGCGACTATCGCACCAGATTCAGTTGACACAGGCGATGTCAGTCATCTACGCTTACGCCCTGCAGGAGATCGGGCAGCTGCGCATTCTACGCCTACCCTCTGCCTACGCCACCATCGGTGCAGGTGCAGGTGCAAGCAGTAGCTCCAGCGCCAGTGCCAGCACCAGTGTCAACTCCAGCACCAGTGTCAGCTCCAGCGCCAGCTTCAGACCCAGCACCAGCACCGGCTCAGTACCAGGGACCCTGCACCCTGCTGACGGCACGCAAAAGCGTGCGCCCACCGCCCAGGGGCACCCTCGGAGAGTCCAGTAGGGGGCGTCGTTCGTCCCGGTCTCGTTCCTCCAGCGACGAATCGAGCCCTTCTTAGTCCCGCTCTCGCTCCCGGTCTCCCAGCATCAGTCGGAGCCGGTCCTGTTCCCGCTTCCCAGGAGATTGCATCTTCTGTGGCCGGAACCACTCTCCATCCCTAGAGGTGTAGACTGCTGTAGGTTAGGCAGTAGCGTGTCTAGGCAGTCTCTTTTTGGTGTGCATGCATACTCCCCCAGTTATACCCCCCCCTTATGTACCCAGCTAGTAGATGTTGTGTATTCGGTGTCATGACTTGTAGTAAGCCCGTGGACTATGCCCGGCTGTCATGTAACACCTAACCCCCCTAATGTAATGAACTATCCTAGGCATAATGCCTTGTGTTTTATTGCCTCTCTTTTGTTTGGTTTTCTGTTGTGCTAATAGGGGGCTAGAAAACCTTCATATATGCCTTTCCCTCCTTCTTTTAGTCTCTAAAAAGGCTCTATATTGTCCCAGATGGCTCCCAGGAGGGCTGTTGTTCATGGTAGAGGTCAAGCTCTAGGGGCCGCAGCTCGCGGAAGAGGTTGAGGCAGAGGCCGTGGTTTAAACTTGCCGCCACCACCACCACCACCAACCATGGCACAAGTATTGGCACAGCAAACACAGATCCTTCAGGCAATGCTCTCCAGTCAGCAAACCAGTGCAACTGGCCGCAACTCCAAGTTATCTGACTTTTTGAGGACCCGACCAATGACTTTCTCCTCAGCAAATGAGCCCCTAGAAGCTGAAGATTGGCTATGTGAAACAGAAAAGAAGCTTAAACTTGCCCGTTGCACTAAAGAAGACAAGGTGGACTTCGCCACCCACCAGCTTAAGGGTGCCGCGGTGGCGTGGTGGGAGAACTACCTCGCCTGTCGTGGAAAGAAGAACCCCTTGGGCAACAACTCAGACGAAGAGGGAGAACAAGAAGAAGAAGAAGAAGAGAAAGGAGTGGAAGTTGAAAACCCAGGAGACGCTCAGCAGGAAGAGCAGGAAAACGAAGGGAACCGCAATGAAGAGGGAGCAGAACCAATAGCAGACGAGTCCGTCATCACCTGGGCCGAATTCAAGACTGCCTTTCGACAAAACTTTGTTCCAGCAGGTATCATGAGAATGAAAAACAATGAGTTTTAGAACTTAAAACAAGGCAACATGTCCGTCTTAGAGTATCTCACGCGATTCAACCAACTAGCTCGCTACGCCTCAAGGGACGTAGCCAAACAAGAAGAGAAGATTGATCGATTCCTGGAAGGGATGCATGAGGAGATGCGAGCACAACTGATTATGCACGACCATGCCAGTTTCCACCACTTGGTGAATAAGGCTCTTATCCTGGAAAACCCTGGAAGCCAGCAGGAAGAGGAAGTGGACAGCTCAAAGGCCTTAGGGCAGTTTTTAGTCTAAACCAGCGTACCAAGGCAGCTCATCTTTGTGCCAGGTGGCAACGCCAGCACCCAGAGCTCCATTCCAAGCACCACGCCCTAACAATAGTGGAATCCAGGTGTCCCGCCCCATAGGACAATCTTCCACAACCAACCCAGCTGCAAACCTCCACTATTTCAACTGCGGAGCAAAGGGGCATTTCGCCAACAAATGCCCGGATTGCCAAGCTACCCCAGGGAAGTTCAATCCAGGAGTCACTTCATCCCGAGTTTAGTCATCAGCACCAAACAAGGTCTATCAGGCACCTCAAGCGTCACGGACAGCATCAACTCCAAACCATGGCTGTGTCAACCATATCACCGCAGAAGACGCCCAAGATGCCTCAGGAGTACTTATGGGTACGTTCTCTGTTAAGTCAATACCCACACAAGTTCTGTTTGATTTCGGTGCTTCGCATTCTTTTGTTTCTGGGGAGTTTGTTGAAAAGGTTAAGCTGCCAACCTTTAGACTAAGGAGACCTATGGTACTTAGTTCCCCAGGAGGACCCTTAACTGCTACTCTAGTTAGCCCTAGGGTAGAAGTCACCATGGAAGACTTTGAATTCCTGGCAGACCTCCTGGTATTGCATTCTCAGACTTTGGACATCATCCTAGGGATGGACTGGCTAGCCAAATATCAAGGAATGATAGACTATGCTAATAGGAAGGTAGTACTCACCAAGTACCCTGGGCTAGTAATAAGAGTTAGTGTGGATCGCCCCTCCTCGGGTAGCGCAATTCATCACCTTGAAGCAAGGTCATTAGAAGAAACACCGGTAGTTCAAGATTACCCAGAAGTCTTTCCAGAAGAACTACCAGGCATGCCGCCAGATAGGGAGATAGAATTTGTAATTAACCTAAAGCCAGGGACTACCCCAATTGCTAAAAGACCATACCGAATGGTAGTAGATGAACTTGAGGAACTAAAGAATCAAATTGAGGATCTCCAAGCCAAAGGATTCATCAGACCCAACTCATCCCCGTGGGGTTCCCCAGTACTCTTTGTCAAAAAGAAGGATGGCACCGCCAGATTATGTGTGGATTACAGAGCCCTCAACGAAGTAACCATCAAGAACAAGTATCCCTTGGCTCGAATAGATGACCTGTTCGACCAACTATCTGGGGCTACCGTCTTCTCTAAAGATTTAAGGTCAGGGTACCATCAACTCAAGATCAGGGCAGAAGATATCCCTAAGACAGCTTTTACTACACGGTATGGCCTATTTGAATATACAATCATGTCATTTGGGTTGACCAATGCCCCAGCCTACTTCATGAACCTGATGAACAAAGTCTTTATGGAATGGTTGGATAAATTTGTTGTCGTATTCATAGACGACATCCTGATCTACTCTAAGACTACCGAAGAACATGAGGAGCGCCTACGGGTAGTCCTCGAGACGCTTAAGAGACATCAGTTGTACGCCAAGTACAACAAGTGTGAATTCTAGCTACATGAGATTAGTTTCCTTGGGCACATCGTATCTGCTGGAGGAGTAGCAGTCGACCCCTCTGAGAGACCATGTGGATGTGACCCCATGAGTGTGATGAGTAATTGACTTGTGGTTTAGAAAGTTTGAGTTTGATTTGGGTGCTTTGTGCTTAGTATTTTCTATTAATGTAAATGTTGATTACATTATCTCGAGCGGTGCTATGTGATGTGTTTCTTGTCTGTGATGGCTGCAGGATTTTGAGGCGGAGTTGTGGCGAGGCACGGGATGACCGGACTATGCACAGGCGGTGTCGAGGTCAAAGCGGTCGGGATGTGCTGAAGACAGCGAGAACTCAAGGTGGTTGCGAGGCTTGGACGACAAGAAATGTGGAAGCTTCCCGGAAGGTGCAGGAGGGGCATTTTGGTAAATACGCAAGGCTGCACAAAAGGAAGCAGATGCGGTTCGGGTTAATGGATAAAGCGCAGAGTTGGTGGAGTTATCGGGTAAAGTGCATATGTGAACCCGGTAGTGGAGGCTATAAATAGAGAGGGTGTTCTCTAATAGCCTTTGAGGGTTTTAGTGCTTTGGCTCTCCTGGTGATTGAAAAAGAATTTAGGGTTTTGTTTTGAGTCTTTTTTGCCTTTCTGTTGAGAGTTTGTTGGAGAGAGTAGTTGAGTTGGTGTTCTTGAGTGAGGGCTCTTGATGTAAGAGATGGCTGTGAACAAACCTTTGCAAGCATTCATGTCTTGTATCCATTTCATTATGAGAGACTTTGCTTGAGTTGGTCTGGCTATCTATCTTCTCTTAAGTATCTTTCTTTCGGTTGTTGATTGCTTCGGTTCCCTCTTCATCATTCTCTGTTGTCCTCACGAGTTGAGGTTTCACTGATTGATCTTTGGAGAAATAGTTTCAGCCGTATGCATCCTCTTTCTGAAGTCAATTCTCTGCTATGATCTATTATCTCTTGGTAAAGAGACTCAGGAATTGCAAGTTTCAGGACATTAGTCTCATTTCCTTGTTTGATATTTGAGTGTTGATTCTCTCTTTCTGTTTTTAGCCGAATAGTCTTTGTTTTGTTCCTGAAGCTATTTTGCTGTTCGGATTAAAGCTCAAATCTTCTTACTTAAGAAGAGGAGCAATCAATTGATCTCTGATCTTGTGTTTCCTGTTTTCTTTGGGTATTTTCTGTACCTAAACTTCTGCAGTTGATTTTCTGCTTTTTCAGTCGCCTGTTCTTCTTTCCTTTGGTTGGCTTCTTTCAAATTTGTTTCTTTTGTTAGCTGGCTGTGGTCTGCAGAAAAGCATGTCTGACCGAACTCAAGTTTTGCCTGGAGCCATTTTTAGTTGTGCAGTCATACCTCTTTTCTCCTGTCGGCCAGCTGCTCGGTTCCTTTATGGCAGATTACAGGGGGTTTGATCGGCAGTATGTTGGCCCTTGTTCTCAAGCTCAAGTCAGTTCGGAAATTGAAGTACTTGTGTGCTCTCGGTTCTTGTTCGGCTATTATTCAGAGCTCTTGCTACCCTTTCGGCTGGATTGTTTTATGCTCCTTTTTGCTGCTTTACTGTGTTCGACACCACAGCAGTTTTTAACTGGTAATCATCAATTACTTTCGGCAGCAAGCAGTCTCTATCTGCAGTCGGTTGGTTCCTTTTTGCTTTTGTCTCCAGTGAACAGCTTTGAGCAAGTAATCAGTTGAAGCATTCTTGCAGATCTTCAGCCGAGAGTCTCTTTGTTTCTTTTGATAGTTTTCGGCAAAAGGCTATTTTTGCTTTTCTTCGTTGTCTACAGGTTCTTGAGTTAGCATTTCCCGGTCTCTTTGCAGCTTGTGATCCTTTTACTCCCTCGACCATTTCATTCTTTTGGGATTTCCGGAGAGCTTGAATCATCTTCTTCGTAGATTTTTTATAGCTATCAGAGAGTTGAGTTTTTCGTGAATACTTTGGGGGCGAATTTTAAAAGGCATCATTCACCCCCCTCTGTTGCCGTTTTCGATCCTCCAATTGGTATTAGAGCCGGTTAGCTCTTCCTCGTAGATCTTAACCGGTCTCTAGAGCCATGGCGACAGACAAGTATTCCACCAAGCCCCGATCTTCGATGGGATCGACTATCACTTCTGGAAGAGCTGGATGGAGACCTACATCCAGGCTCAGGGCTACGCCATCTAGCGAAAGGTCAAGACCCGATATATTGTTCCTGCCGATGAGAACATCAATGCCGAAAACATGGCCGATGTTGAGGCGAATGCTAAGGCGAGGAACATTATAACTCAGGGTCTGAGCAGAAGCGAGTTTGATCGCATCTCTTATCTGACGTTGGCCTTCGACATCTGGGTGACCCTCGATGCATACCATGAGGGCACCACCCAGATCAAGACGATACGACAGAACCAGTTCAAGCGAGATTACAACAAGTTTGAAATGCTCGCTGGTGAGTCCTTGGATGAGTGTTTTGCGAGGTTTCACAAGATTCTGAGCAATCTCCGAGCGGTCGGTCTCACATACTCCGACTCGGACAATGCTCGTCAGATGCCTTCTGCTCTTGACTTGTGTGTTTGGGAGATTAAGGTGACCACCATCAAAGACACGACGGACCTCTCGGCCTTGACTCTTGATGCGCTGTACTCACGCCTTAAGACTCACGAGATTGACATAGTCTCTCGTAGGTCGAAGTCGCAGTCGATGGCCTTAGTCACCGATCCCAATCTAGCTTCTGGATCTTCTTCTGACTTGATCTGTGGATTCTTTCTTGCTGCTCTTTGTGAAGTAACCGATAATCAATTAGAGCAGCTACCAGAAGACCAGTTAGCCCTCCTAGCCAGAAAATTCTCCCATGCATACAAGAGAGTGAGGGAAAGAAAGAGAGGATGGCCTGTGATCTGCTTCGAGTGTGGTGGCCCCAACCACATTCGGGCAAACTACCCCAAGCTGGAGAAGGGCAAGAACAACTACGGCGGTGTGAGTAAGAATGACTACATTGACAATAACCGCAACAAGAAGCCCCCAACTCATGCCCAAGGCAAGAAGAAGTTCCGCAACCTTGGCAAAGCCAAGAAGCTCTTCCACTGCGTCCTCACCGCCTTTGACGACATCGACTTCAGCGACGTGGAGGGGTGGAGCGACGACGACGGCATGGAGGATCAAGATCCCAAGGACAGCGACGACTTCATCGAGATGTGCTTCATGGCCCATGAGAGCGACATCAGCGATGACGAGCTCTACACCGACACCGATGAGATAGATCCCTCCTATGAACAGCTCAATGATGCATTCCTTAAGCTAGGAAGATTTTATGCTAGATCTAGAGATAGGGTTGTGGATCTTGAGAAGGAAGTAGATAGACTGCCACAGGAGCTTACTTCACTTATATCTACTCCCTGCCGTGACGAATGTGACATGTGTTCTTCCCTGCTTGGAGATATGGAGAAACTAAGGACCTCTTATCGGACTTCTGAATTGGACATTGTTAAGGTGGAGAATGTTAGTCTGCTTGCTGAACTAGAAATGAGTAGGGTAGCCGCCCTTTCATCTACTGTTGTTGAGACTACTTCTTGCACCTCATGTGAGGATAAGAACAATGCATTTAGAGGTCTTTATACTATGCTCCTTGATCTGCCAGAAACATGTGAAAATTGCAATAACTTGAAATTGAACCTAAAAAGGGCAGATCATAAAATTGCTGAATTGCATGCTTCCTTGCTTGAGCCCATTGTTTCTTGTACCAACTGTCCTAAATTGACATTTGAGCTTGAATCGGTTTCCAAACAATTTCAAGAAATGGTTGATAAAAAATATGAGTTGATTGCTTTAGATGACAAATGTGTGAAGCTATGGACCTACTAGAGAAGTCACAATCTCCTTGTACTGTGTGTGCTGGTGTGGGGAAGAAGCCCGAAGGAGTAGAGACATTTAGGCAAAATGACCAAACAGCTAGAGGTAGGATTGTCCCTCCTAGTCCTTGCGAAGACCTCAATGTTATGGCGGCTGTGCGTGCACATGCCATTCCTTCTTCTGCTGTTGGTTCTTCCTCCTCTCCTTCTGCTATCTCCTCTTGCCCCTGCTCTTCTTGCACCTCTCTCTTTCGGGAGTGTCAGTATCTTATGAACACTCTTGAGAGATTTGTAGGAGGCAAGAAGAAGCTGAATCTTATTCTAGACCAGTCCAAGATTTGCAAGTTCAATCAAGGTATAGGATACAATTTTCTTGAGGATGTTAGGAAGCATCCACCTGCTGTTCTCAGACCCATAGCAGTAGGTGTGATCGAGATCAAGCCCAAAAACCAAAAGGTTGAGTTCAAATATGCGGGCTTTGTCCAAGGGATATCTGACAGTAAGGTGGTAACACCTGGTGCTTCGACTTCTCAGAAGGCGAAGTTTCATTGTACCTTCTGTTAGAAGGATGGACATATGATCGAGAGATGCTTCAGGCGCACCAAGATCGCGCGGAGAGATTGTGTTCACGATCTTAGGCGTATTCAGGGTCAGCCCCAGACTTGAGTACACCTAAGACCGACACGAGGCTTAGGGTTGATCACTCTGAGGTGTTTAGGCAGCATCGAGGACTTGGTTTTTCCGGTATTTCTGATTTTCGTCCTCCATTTGCCTCTGCTGTTGATATTCGCCGTCCTGAGGGTAGATCTCGTTTTCCTCATCGAGACAGCTACCCGTGGCGAGATCAGCGTGTTGCCAGTGCACCGACTCGCTCTTCCATAGCAGTCGGACCTAGCAACAACTTCTGGTCTACTCGTAGACCTTCTGGCTTTCTGAGCGACAGAGAGCGTAGGGTAGTTAGAGGTCTGTCGTGTGTGACTACTTCTTCTGCTCGTGTTACTCAGTATTGGGTTCCAAAATCTCTTTTGATTTATCCCAGTACTGAGCCATTTCTCTCTCGTTGACTCAGGTTCGCCGGGCAGGGAAGGGAGAGGTTTGGCTCGTTGACTCCGGGTGTTCTCGACACTTGACCGGAGACTCACGTTGGTTCTCTTCCCTAGCCCGAGCTCCAGGTGATGAGACTATCACCTTCGGAGACGCCTCGTCTGGGTGTGTCATCGCCAAAGGTACAGTACGCGTTAATGAGTCTTTCATTTTAAAAGATGTTGCCTTGGTTAGTAAGCTACAGTACAATTTGCTTTCTTTTTCTCAGCTTACCGATGACGGTTTCAAGGTGAGTTTTAAGAAAAACGCTTGCAAAATTCTTGATTCTTCGGGGAGTCTGGTTTGCGGGATTTCTAGATATGGGAGGATCTTTCGTGCTGATTTTGTTGAGTCTTCTGGTGATTCTCTCAGGTGTTTAGTTGCTTCTGAGTCCCGTGACCTTACCTTCTGGCGTAAGAGACTTGGTCATATTGGATTTGACCATTTGACCCAAATTAGCGGCCACGATCTCATTCGTGGTCTGTCTAAACTCAAGATGGTCAAAGATCTTGTTTGCGCTCCTTGCCGGCACGGCAAGATGGTTGCCGCTTCTCACCCACCGGTCACAGTGACTATGACCGATGCACCGGGACAGCTGCTCCACATGGACACAGTTGGGCCAGCTCGAGTGCAGTCAGCAGGAGGGAAGTGGTATGTTCTTGTCGTGGTCGATGACTTCTCGAGGTACTCTTGGGTGTTTTTCTTAGCCTCGAAGGATGAGGCGTTTACACATTTTTGAGGTCTTTTTAGTAGGCTTTCTGTTGAGCTTCCGGGTGCCTTACGAGTGATCCGCAGTGACAATGGCACGGAGTTCAAGAATTCCTACTTTGAGAGGTTCTGCGATAAGACAGGTGTAGAGCACCAGTTCTCTTCTCCGCACGTCCCACAACAAAATGGCATCGTGAAGAGGAAGAACCGTACCTTGGTCGAGATGGCCAGAGCGATGCTTGATGAGTACTCTACACCAAGGAAGTTTCGGGCTGAGGCTATAGCGACCGCGTGCCATGTTTCAAACAGAGTTTTTCTGATGGCACACTTGCATCACACTTCTTATGAGTTGAGATACGGGCGAAAGCCCAGTGTCTCTCATTTTCACGTGTTTGGTTGCAAGTTTTTTATTCTGAAGTCTGGGAACCTAGATAAGTTCGAGTCACGATCTTGCGATGGGATTTTTCTGGGCTACTCGACTTTGTCGCGGGCGTATAGGGTTTAGAACTGCAAGTCTAGCGAAATGGTAGAGACATGTGAGGTGACTTTCGATGAGGCCAGTCCGGGGACTAGGCCCGATATCTCAGGTTCTGTAGAGCAGTCCGAGCACATCTTTGTGGATGATGAGGAGGATGGAGATGAGGGTTGTCTACCCGATCCAGTTCCTCCTCCCCTTGAGGTGCCTGCTTCTACCACCGCACCACGAGGAGATCTGCCCATGCCTTCCACATCTTCTGGAGTTAGTGGCTCTGTTCCTGCCTCGTCAACTCATGAGGTAGAGGCTACTTCTTCATCTCATCCTGAACCTCCCCGACATATCCAAAAAGACCATTCTTCAGAGCAGATTATTGGAGATCTTTTTGAGCACGTCACATGCTCAAAATCTGGCATGTCTCACTTCTGTCTCCACTCTGCCTTCGTTGCCTCTTTCGAGCCCAAGGATGTTGATCATGCTCTTTCTGATGAGTCTTGGGTCAATGCCATGCATGAGGAGTTAGAGAAATTTGAGAGAAACAAGGTCTGATCACTTGTTGAGCCCCCTAGAGGTCACAATGTCATAGGTACTAAGTGGGTGTTCAAAAATAAGCAGAGAGAGGATGGGGTGGTCCTTCGAAACAAGGCTAGGTTGGTAGCTCAGGGTTTCTCCCAGGTTGAGGGTCTAGATTTTGAGGAGACCTTTGCCCCCGTAGCTAGGCTAGAGGCCATTAGGATCTTGCTTGCATTCGCAGCGTCTAAAGGCTTCAATCTTTACCAGATGGATGTCAAGAGTGTCTTCCTCAACGGGTATATTGAGGAAGAGGTCTATGATAGGCAGCCTCCAGGTTTCGAAAACCACAAATACCCAAACCATGTCTACAAGCTTTCTAAAGCCCTGTATGGACTTAAGCAAGCCCGTAGAGCTTGGTATGAGAGGCTTAAGTCCTATCTGTTGAGTCATGGGTTTGAGATGGATAAAGTAGATAAGACCTTGTTCATTTGTAGGCATGACAATTGATGTGACCACGTCACCAACACGTACGACCATAGCGGCCAATATCAAGATTGAACTAAAGGTGAATTCGTTTCTTCAACTTCAACAAATTTTAAATGAGAATATGATGCTACCTAATGATGAAAATATATATATTTGTAGCACCACATCACTTTGGAACCAATTGAAGCAAGAGTTCAAGTTGGACAGGTTTTGGAATCCAATTCGGCCTCCAGATCAATTCGGATTCAGCTTGACAAGTCAACTTCAAACGGCCATAACTTTTTATTCAGAAGGCTTCTCGGGACCCGTGAGTACTCGTTGGAAAGATATTTGAGTCTACTTTCAGATGGATCTAGTCTCACCTCCAAACTCCACTTGAGCAGATCAAAAAGTGCAAAATAATTCATGTCACTTTTCCAGTCCGAGTCAAAGTGGGCCGAGGGCCTTGCAACTTGGGCTATTTGGGCCCGTACTGTTCACATGAACAGTCACACGGCTGTGTAAACAGTAACCATGAATAGTACCATATCACTTTTCATTAGATAAGTGGGGCTTCCCCCTCCCCTATTTAAGGAGGTCGCACCCCTTTAGTTTTCCTTGGGTTTTTCTTTAGAGATTATTCTGCTTAGCAGTTTTACCGCATGTTCGGTTGAGGAACCCCAACTTGTGAACTTAAACATTATTAGCAATTTCAAATTGCATCTTAAACTCTCTTGCTTGTGTTCTCGATTCGCTTGCAGGAGATAGCCTTCTTGGCGAGGTCAACCGTGTTCGGCACGGTTGATAACCAACGGAGCAGTGGTGTAGTGATTGCGAGGGGTTCGATCTATTTTGGTCGGAGCCTTTGGATCATCAACGTCGAGATCTCCACAATCGACTTATCAGTACCTCTCGGAAGATCGAGCCATCGTCACATCAGTTGGTATCAGAGCAACGGTTGCCCGTGAGGTAATTCTTGTATCCCTAGTTTGTAGATTGGTTTTTATTTCCTATAGTCCGGGAAAAAAATTGCCCCACAAATAGAGTTAATTCCGCTGTCCAAACCCCATTGTGCCTTTCAATCTGTTAGTTTTGGTTTGCTAAATTGAATTTGTGTCCGTCATAGCATTGTCTAGTTGCTGGTCATATCTTTGTTCCATCAAAAATCCAAACAAAAGAAAAATTCCCCACCCCAAACCCTAATTTCCAAATTCGGCTGATTTTTCCTTTCTCTGCAGCCACCACCAAAAACATCATAACTTTTGATTCCGAGTTTATTTTTGAGTGAGACCACCGCCATTAGATTCAAAAATTTATTATCCATCTATCCGTAAAATTTCACATCATTCCAGCAAGGCAGTTAAGAGATATGTGCGGTGACATTTGACCCAATTATCTGTTTTGAATCTGCAACAGTCAGCAGTTGTGAATTTTGTACGAATTTCTGTGTCGGGTTTAGGAAGTTGGCCCCAAAAGAAAATATGTAGAAAAAGCCGTTGGAAAATAGAGGAAAAAAGAATCAGTAAAAAAGAGGCATCTCACAAAAAGTTACGGCCAAAATACCAACATACTATCCAGTGGACAGAAATCTTCAGTTTTGGGTCAATCCTTGTGTTCTTCAATTCTAGATTGCATTGGATTGAATTATCTTGTATTTACCACTCCTACACATTTCCATACACTTGTTTTTAGCCTTCTTCCATTCTTGGTTGATCAGCAACATAGGCTAAATGCTAGATACGAACTATAATTCAATTCTATGCAATTTCTGAAATTAATTGATTGTTCTCCATTGCTACATATTGTGCCTTCCAAGCTCCACACACTCTTGATCAGAATAGGTTCCCTCTTACAATCGTACCCATGCTCGACATGGTATCATGAACCAGCCACCGGTTGTACCACCTGCTGCATTGGTAAGAACACTTGTAAGAGTGTGGTAAGACGCTTGAGAATGTGTGATTCCACCTTCCACCACCTAGTAGTTGATAGGGATAATACCTTTGTGTTGTCTTTTGTTTTCTACTAACCATGACAGGTGAGTCGTCTGATGATCAAGAGTGTGTTTTAAAGGGAGAGTTCATGAAGCTCTTGGATGAACCACGCATCGATAGGAAGCTTCAAGCTTCGACGGATAAATTGCAACGCTCCATCAATGAGAGTATTGCAGCACTCACTATACACCTTGAAAGAATGGTGAATCGGCCGCCAAACAATGGACGCGAGTATGATCACTATGCAGGCCAAGATCTTGAGGAGGGAGATGATAATGAGAGACAAAACTGTGACGCCGAAGCTGCATTTGCTGCCCAAGATGCACGACATCGCCTACATCAAAACCATCACGGTATGGGAGGTAATAATTTTCAGCACCACAATGCTCGTGCTCATGATGACCCATTTGCTAAAGTTAAATTTACCATACCATCTTTTGCGGGTACTTATGATGCTGAAACTTATTTAGATTGGGAGATGACAGTTGAACAAAAATTTAATGCCCATCTAGTTCCTGAAATGCATAGAGTCAGACAAGCCACTAGTGAATTTAAAGATTTTGCTATCATTTGGTGGACTCAAGTAGTTAATTCTGGTTTAAGACCTGATACATGGAATAGATTGAAGGAAGCTATGTGTGCTAGATTTGTTCCTCCTGCTTTTAAACATGAAATGCATAAGAAATTGCAGCGCTTAGACCAAGGTAATAAATCTATCGAGGAATATTATCAAGAACTACAAATAGGCATGTTGCGTTGTAATGTTGTAGAAGATGAGGAGGATAAGATGGATCATTTTTATGGGGGCTTAAGGCGTGAAATTCAGGACATAATTGATTACAAAGAGTATAACGATATCAATAGATTGTTCCAGCTTGCTTGTTTGGCAGAAAAAGAATTGCAGGGTAGGCAACAAAGGACAAGGAGCAACTTTAAAAGTATGTCTACATCAAAATCGATGCCTAGGCAAGCCAAGACAGCTCCACCTCCTGTTTGTCGAGCTGCTGCCCCCTCTGTGAGTAGGGCATGTTCAGCAGCACCTCCGCCACCATCACGCGCATCTGAGACGAGCAAATCTACTAGTGTGCAAGCACCAACAAAGAGCTCTTCATCGGCTGCTTCCATGGGCCGTACGACAGGCATTGTGTGCCACCGTTGTAAAGGGATGGGCCACGTCATGAGAGATTGCCCAAGTCAGCGGGCGTACATTGTGATAGAAGATGGTGGTTATGTAAGTGCTAGTGATGTTGAGGATGAATATGCTCTTGTAGCTAACCTTGCAGGTAATGGTGATGATCATGAGAACAAATCTGTGTTTGTGCCCTTTTCTATGACTAACAACTTGCAGGTAGTTGAGAACCATGCCGAAGAGGAGCATAAGCTGATTGAATCACTGACCCCATTGGTTGAGAATGAAGACAAGGAGATGGATGCACTTACATCATCTGAGGAGAGCCAAAAAGGTAAAGACCATGGTGCTATCATCGCTCACGGTACTGATTTGGTGCTACAACAAGACATAGAGCAACCTTGTGAGTATATACCTGTTGTAGAGCAATCTTTTGATATTCCTTGTGTTGACTTAAATGAACCATGTTCTGATCTAAATTCTCATAACTTTGCACATGTCGAATTAATAACACATAAAGAAGTTTTGACTAGAATTTCTCCTGCTAATTCATTGTGTTACATCATGTTGGATCTACCTATGAAATTGTCACATGCTATGGAGAAAGTTTCTGAACTTGCATGTTCGAAATTCTTATTTAGTACCTACACCTTTGGATATAAATTTAATTTGATTGGAGATTATGGTGTGGAAAATCAATTTCTTGTATATCGAATATGCATAACTTATGATCACATGGATGAATTGAAACTTGCTGTTTGGGACAACAATTCTTGTATGCTGAATCATGTTCAATGTGAGAGGGAAGTAAAATTTAGTACTCATCCAATGCCTATGTGTTCAACTTTTTTTGCACCATCTAGTATGGACAATCTAAATAAAGATGATGAATTATGGCAGAACATACAAGCCTCTTCACCCTTGTTAGATGAATTTGCTATGGTTCGATTGAGATATGATTATATGGATGAACTTTGTTTGATTCCAAAAGTTGTAGTTTTGCCCATATGTGCCACCACTACATGTTTACAGTGTCAAAGATTTGAATTGCATAAATGCTTCACTTACATTTGCAAAACAAGTTGCAATAAGTACTGTGTGAGAAATTTCGAATAGCTCATTAACATATATGATTACTCTTGGGTTAATAATACAATGAACTTTTATGATCATTGCTGTTTTATAACATTAAGTGTGCAACAACGAAGAACTGTTAAAATGGATGACATATACATATACCATGCATACACCTTGGCTTCTTTGTTACCATATTATCAGCTTATCAAAAGCCGAGGACGGCTTTGTTTGCAAGAAGGGGAGGATGATAAGAACATTTACCCTATGGATACAACCATACTTGCTATACCTGTTGTTCCAATTACAAGAGCTCATACGCATCACTTAAATTATGAGGTGAGCTCGTTTCAAAGAGATTTTACATTATTTGATAAAGAACTTATGATATTACATAATGAGAGTTTGTTGTGTTCGTTATCATGTACCAAGATTTATGATCAAGATCATTCAATACGTGACGCTACACCTATGTTAAAACCGAGGACGGTTTTCTGTCAAGAAGGGGAGGATGATGTGACCACGTCACCAACACGTACGACCATAGCGGCCAATATAAAGATTGAACTAAAGGTGAATTCGTTTCTTCAACTTCAACACATTTTAAATGAGAATACGATGCTACCTAATGATGAAAATATATATATTTGTAGCACCACATCACTTTGGAACCAATTGAAGCAAGGGTTCAAGTTGGACAGGTTTGGAATCCAATTCGGCCTCCAGATCAATTCGGATTCAGCTTGACAGGTCAACTTCAAAAGGCCATAACTTTTGATCCAGAAGGCTTCTCGGGGCCCGTGAGTACTCGTTGGAAATAGCTTTGAGTCTACTTTCAGATGGATCTAGTCTCACCTCCAAAATCCACTCGAGCAGATCAGAAACTGCAAAATAAGTCACGTCACTTTTCCAGTCCGACTCAAAGTGGGCCGAGGGCCTTGTAACTTGGGCTATTTGGGCCAGTACTGTTCACAAGAACAGTACCACGGCTGTGTGAACAGTAACCATGAATAGCACCACATCCCTTTTCATTAGATAAGTGGGGCTTCCCCCTCCCCTATTTAAGGATGTCGCACCCCTTTAGTTTTCCTTGGGTTTTCTTAAGAGATTATTCTGCTTAGCAGTTTCACCACATGTTCGGTTGAGGAACCCCAACTTGTGAACTTAAACATTATTCGCAATTTCAGATTGCATCTTAAACTCTCTTGCTTGTGTTCTCGATTCGCTTGCAGGAGATAGCCTTCTTGGCGAGGTCAACCGTGTTCGGCACGGTTGATAACCAACGGAGCAGTGGTGTAGTGATTACGAGGGGTTCGATCTGTTTTGGTCGGAGCCTTTGGATCATCAACGTCGAGATCTCCACAATCGACTTATCAGTACCTCTCGGAAGATCGGGCCATCGTCACATCAGCAATGACCTTCTACTCGTCCAGATTTATGTGGATGATATCATCTTTAGCAGTTCCTCACATGCTCTTGTCTCTCAGTTCTCCGATGTCATGAGCTCAGAGTTTGAGATGAGCATGATGGGCGAGTTGAGCTTCTTTCTTGGCTTTCAGATCAAGCAGACTCAGGAGGGTACCTTCTTGCATCAGGGCAAGTACACTCGAGACCTCCTGAGACGCTTTGATATGAGTCATGGTAAGCCGGTGTTCACTCCTATGGCTTCATCAGCTTCACTCGACCCAGATGAGGACGGCGAGCCAGTTGATCAGAAGGAGTATCGCAGCATGATTGGCTCCCTCTTGTATCTCAATGCCTCGAGACCGGATATACACTTCTCCGTGTGTCTGTGTGCTCGATTTCAGGCTTCTCCTCACGTATCTCACTGCCAGGCGGTGAAGCGCATCCTTTGGTACCTTCGAGCTACCATAGACTATGGTATCTGGTATTCTTCCTCATCCTGTCTTTCCCTCAGAGCCTACTCGGATGCAGACTTTGCTGGCTATAGGATAGATAGGAAGAGCACTTCTGGTACCTGCCAATTCATTGACACTTCTCTTGTTTCTTGGTCTTCTAGGAAGTAGTCCGGTGTTGCACAGTCCACTGCAGAGGCCGAGTACGTTGATGCCGCCAGTTGCTGCAGCCAAGTGCTTTGGATGGTTTCGACCCTACGAGACTTTGGGTTAGCCATAGACAGTGTCCCACTCTTTTGTGATAACACTTCTACTATCAACATTGCTAAGAACCCAGTGCAGCACTCTCGGACCAAGCACATTGATATCAGATATCACTTCCTTCGAGACCATGTGGAGAAGGGTGACATAGTGCTCCAGTTTGTGGAGAGTGACCACCAGTTGGCTGATATCTTTACCAAGCCGTTGGATAGCTCTAGGTTTTCAGCCTTGCGGGTTGAGCTTGGGGTGGTTTGTGAGGGGGAGTTTTGTGCTTCATGTTTTATCCTGTTTATTATGCTCTTACTCCTTTCTGTTGCATTGCATGCGGGTGCATCTGGGTTAGTCCTTCTAGCATAGATTAGAGTGATTCTCTCGTCTAGTTGCTTAGACTTCTTCCTCTCATCTTGTGATTCAAGGATGCTGCTTATTAGCTGTTTCTCTTCTCACTAGGTTGAGCTCACTCACTTCGTATAGGTTCTAGCAAGGGTTGGGCCACCCTTGGGTAGACAGGGAACGTGTTTGCTCCTTAGTATGTTAGATGATCAGCAGATAATCCTGGTATCATATGGGGTAGATGAGAGTCAGTCTGAGCCATAGTATCCTCTATATCTTATCTATGCTTTAAGGACTGCCTTTTCTGATTTTCTTGCCAGCTTCTCGTTTTATTGCTTTGGTTCAAGGGGAGTTCATTTGGGAACTTCTGGATCTTAATTTTGACATAACTCAACTTGAACTAAAAGTGCTTCACATGTTGAGGGGGAGCTGGATTTTCTTGCATTTCAGCATTTTGCATTGTAATATAATTACATGGAGCCTTGATTATTATCCTTTTATGACATGTTTACAATGCATTACACCTTGCCATGATCTGTGCTTACTTGCTAGATTTATCATGACTTTATATGTGTAGTCTAGTCTTTGCCATGATAAGTTAATTAAAACTGCTCAACTTGAATTAAAACATGTCATGTTAGCTCTTGAGACTTGTCTGTCTTTAGTTATCCTTTTATGATTTATGCCATGACAAATAGGCTGAGTTGAGTCTTGAATCTTTATTGAGCTTTAGATTGAGCTATGCTAGTTCCTTTATGAATCATGAGTTAGTACGAGTCTTCTGTTCGTGAAAATGCAAAAAGATCTCTTTTGTGCGAAAAAACTGATCTCACCAATTCTTTCTTATGAGACCGCTTGCCATTGCACTAGGCATGAACTCAGGGGGAGTTTTGGTTGACTAAGATCATTTCCTTAAGCTTCTTGCTTGGAGTGGTCGCATAAGGCTTGAGATCTAGCACATGACTAAACAAACAAAAATCTTGGTTGGAAACAATCATGAGTTTCTAAAAGAAAAATATGTCAATTGTGCAAAATTTGCTTAGTTACAAAACTTACAAGTATTTGAACGAATGATTCATTCTTGAACTTGTAGCACTCTAAATTGACTCAATACTAGCTTCTTGGTTCCACTTAGAATATTGACATGGCCTGCATCATCTTTGGATACCTCTAGCTAGACTATAATCATGGATGACTTGACATGTTTGGCAATGCGACTAATTTTCAGATTATGACTTATTTGGTTTGACTTGTCTCTACATGTTTAGTCATGATCTTGATAGCACTCTTATATGTTATGACTTGGTGTAATACTTCACGATCATTTTGGATAATCTTCATGGCTCATCATGCTTAAACTGAATAATATTCCGCCATTCCATCCATACTCATGCTTTATTCTCTTCCTTGCATCTTGATGATTTTATTGCCAAAAGGGGGAGAATAGCGGAGAAAAACTTTTTGGGAACTTTCTGGAGCTTTGGAGAACAATTTGCTTTTTCTGTTTTCGCTCTAGTGTTCTCTTTGTCAACATGGTCTTGGTTCCTATTTGCTTCCCTCTTAGACCATGTTTGACTCTCTTTCATTTTCGAACAAACTCAACTTCACGCTTTGTCTGTGTTTGTCAATATACTCATCAAGGGGGAGATTGAGATACTATATGGACGTGACCCCATGAGTGTGATGAGTAATTGACTCGTGGTTTAGAAAGTTTAAGATTGATTTGGCTGCTTTGTGCTTAGTATTTTCTATTAATGCAAATGTTGATTACATTATCTCGAGCAGTGCTATGTGATGTGTTTCTTGTCTGTGATGGCTGCAGGATTTTGAGGCGGAATCGTGGCGAGGCACGGGATGACCGCACTAGGCACAGGCGGTGTTGAGGTCAAAGCAGTCGGGATGTGCCGAAGACGGCGAGGACTCGAGGTGGTTGCGAGGCTTGGACGGCAAGAAATGTGGAAGCTTCCCGAAGGTGCAGGAGGAGCGTTTTGGTAAATACGCAAGGCTGCACAAAAGGAAGCGGATGCGGTTCGGGTTAATGGATAAAGCGCAGAGTTGGTGGAGTTATCGGGTAAAGTGCATATGTGAACCCGGTAGTGGAGGCTATAAATAGAGAGGTTGTTCTCTAATAGCCTTTGAGGGTTTTAGTGCTTTGGCTCTCCTGGTGATTGAAAAAGAATTTAGGGTTTTGTTTTGAGTCTTTTTTGCCTTTCTGTTGAGAGTTTGTTGGAGAGAGTAGTTGAGTTGGTGTTCTTGAGTGAGGGCTCTCGATGTAAGAGATGGCTGTGAACAAACCTTTGCAAGCATTCATGTCTTGTATCCATTTCATTATGAGAGACTTTGCTTGAGTTGGTCTGGCTATCTATCTTCTCTTAAGTATCTTTCTTTCGGTTGTTGATTGCTTCGGTTCCCTCTTCATCATTCTCTGTTGTCCTCACGAGTTGAGGTTTCACTGATTGATCTTTGGAGAAATAGTTTTAGCCGTATGCATCCTCTTTCTGAAGTCAATTCTCTGCTATGATCTATTATCTCTTGGTAAAGAGACTCAGGAATTGCAAGTTTCAGGACATTAGTCTCATTTCTGTTTTTAGCCGAATAGTCTTTGTTTTGTTCCTGAAGCTATTTTGCTGTTCGGATTAAAGTTCAAATCTTCTTACTCAAGAAGAGGAGCAATCAATTGATCTCTGATCTTGTGTTTCCAGTTTTCTTTGGGTATTTTCTGTACCGAAACTTCTGCAGTTGATTTTCTGCTTTTTCAGTCGTCTGTCCTTCTTTCCTTTGGTTGGCTTCTTTCAAATTTGTTTCTTTTGTTAGCTGGCTGTGGTCTGCAGAAAAGCATGTCTGACCGAACTCAAGTTTTGCCTGGAGCCATTTTTAGTTGTGCAGTCATACCTCTTTTCTCCTGTCGGCCAGCTGCTCGGTTCCTTTATGGCAGATTACAGGGGGTTTGATCGGCAGTATGTTGGCCCTTGTTCTCAAGCTCAAGTTAGTTCGGAAATTGAAGTACTTGTGTGCTCTCGGTTCTTGTTCAGCTATTATTCAGAGCTCTTGCTGCCCTTTCGGCCAGGCCTGGGCGTTCGGGTTACCCGAATTTTTCGGGTCGGGTAGTTCGGGTAATTCGAAATTCGGGTAATGAAAACTGCTACCCGATATTAGCCCCAAAAAAACACTACCCGCAATTTCGGGTACCCGATAATTTAGGTTCGGGTTCGGGTATACCCGATATACCCGAATTTACAGAAAACCAGCTAATTTCCCGATAATTCGGGTAATTTACAGACAATTCGGGTAATTTATAGACAATTTCCCGACAATTCGGGTAATTTACAGACAATTCGGGTAATTTACAGACAATTCGGGTAGTTCGGGTACCGGGGGATATTACCCGAACTACCCAAACTAATTTCGGGTAATCAGAATCGCTATCCGAATTTGGGATCGGGTACCTCGGGTTCGGGTATTTCGGGTTCGGGTTCGGGTAATTCGGGTACGGGTAACGGGTATTTTGCCCAGGCCTACTTTCGGCTGGATTGTTTTATGCTCCTTTTTACTGCTTTACTGTGTTCAACACCACAACAGTTTTTAACTGGTAATCATCAATTACTTTCGGCAGCAAGAAGTCTCTATCTGCAATCGGTTGGTTCCTTTTTGCTTTTGTCTCCAGTGAACAGGTTTGAGCAAGTAATCAGTTGAAGCATTCTTGCAGATCTTCAGCCGAGAGTCTCTTTGTTTCTTTTGACAGTTTTCAGTAAAAAGCTATTTCTGCTTTTCTTCGTTGTCTGCAGGTTCTTGAGTTATCATTTCCCAGTCTCTTTGCAGCTTGTGATCTTTTTACTCCCTCGTCCATTTCATTCTTTTGGGCAGTTCATGATGGTCTGGTTCTTGTTTCTTCTGTGAGTTTCTTCAGGCTTTCTTCAAAATTGTTTGCGATTTCCAGAAAGCTTGAATCATCTTCTTCGTAGCTTTTTTATAGCTATCGGAGAGTTGAGTTTTTCGTGAATACTTTGGGGGCGAATTTTAAAAGGCATCATTCACCCCCCTCTGTTGCCATTTCCGATCCTCCACCCTCCAAAGTAGAGGCAATTCTAGAATGGAAGCAGCCCACCTCAGTCACCGAAGTGCGTAGTTTTCTGGGTCTAGCCGGATACTACAGGCGCTTTATAAAAGGCTTTTCCAAGATATCTAGGCCAATGACAAACCTACTCAAGAATGAAAAGAAGTATGAGTGGACAGAAGCATGTGAAAAGAGTTTTCAAGAACTAAAGAAAAGATTAACCACAGCCCCTGTGCTAGTTCTGCCAGATATACACAAGGATTTTGAAGTACATTGTGATGCATCACGCCAAGGCCTAGGCTGTGTGCTTATGCAAGGGGGTAAAGTTGTAGCCTATGCTTCCAGATAGCTCCGTCCCCATGAGAACAATTACCCAACTCATGAGTTGGAGCTAGCTTTGGTAGTGCATGCTTTAAAAATGTGACGACACTATTTGATTGGGAACCACTGTGACATTTATATGGACCATAAGAGTCTCAAGTACATCTTCACTCAAGCCGACCTCAACCAGAGACAGAGAAGATGGTTAGAACTAATCAAGGATTACGACCTGGACGTCCATTACCACCCCGGAAAGGCGAATGTAGTAGACGACGCCTTGAGTCGCAAACCCCAATGCAACAACTTTATGGTGAAGGAATTGCAACCTGAGCTCTGCAGAGAGTTTGAAGCCCTTAACTTGGAAATAGTAGAGCATGGTACTCTCGCTACCATGGAAGTACACCCAACTCTCGTGGAGCAAATCAAGGCAGCCCAGAAAGGACACCCTGGAGTCCAGAAGTTCAAGCGCCTCATGACCCAGGGGAAAGCCCCTAAAATGGTAGAAGATAAACAGGGAGTTCTATGGTATGGGAAACGTCTCTTTGTTCCCACCAGATGGACCTCAAACATCTGATACTGAAGGAAGCCCATAACTCTGCTTATACCTACACCCAGGCAGCACTAAAATGTATCAAGAAATGAAGACCCTATATTGGTGGCCTCGTATGAAGAGAGATATCACTGAGTATGTAGCCTGTTGTGATGTATGCCAAAATGTCAAGGCTGAACATCAAAAACCTACCGGACTACTTCAACCCCTGCCGATTCCACAATGGAAATGGGAAGAAGTGGGAATGGATTTTATAACTGGTTTGCCTCGCACCAAGTCAGGATATGACTCCATCTGGGTAATCATCAATAGGTTGACTAAGGTTGCTCATTTATCCCTATGAAGACCACCTATAAGGGGGACAAACTGGCTGAGTTATACATGGCTCGCGTTGTATGCCTACATGGCGTACCTAAGAGGATAGTCTCAGATTGAGGTTCCCGGTTCACCTCGCATTTCTGGGCCAGTCTACATGATGCTCTTGGAACCCATCTTGCGTTCAGTACCGTGTATCACCCCAAACAGATGGACAGACCGAAAGAATAAACCAAGTCTTGGAAGATATTCTACGAGCCTGTGCTTTGGAGTTCACTTCAGATTGGGAGAAATGTTTACCCTATGCAGAATTTGCCTACAACAATAGCTATCAGTCGAGTCTCAAGATGTCACCTTTTGAAGCTCTTTATGGATGAAAATGTAGAACCCCTTTGCACTGGTCAGAAATAGGAGAAGGGTACATCTTTGGACCAGATACTCTGAAGTAGGCAGAAGAAAAGGTTCGCTTGATCAGGGATCGCTTACAAGCTGCTTAGTCTAGACAAAAGAGCTATGCCGATAACCGCCGTAGAGAGTTGACATTCCAAGTTGGAGATCATGTGTACCTCAAGGTGTCACCCCTCCGAGGAATCCGCAGAATCAAGGTGAAAGGCAAGCTTGCTCCGAGATACATAGGGTCATTCCCTATTATTGCTAAGTGTGGAAAAGTTGCTTACCAATTAGAGCTACCAGCAAGTCTGTCGGATGTGCACAACGTGTTCGACGTTTCTCAACTCAAAAAGTGTCTCAGAGTTCCCGAAGAGTAGACCCCAGCAGAAACCAAGGAGCTCCAGAAAGACCTGTCCTACCCAGAGCATCTGATCAAGATTCTCGACACTATGGAAAAGAAAACAAGACGCCAGACCATTCGCCTCTGCAAGGTCCAATGGAGCAACCACTCCGAGCGAGAGGCAACCTGGGAGCGAAACGACCAACTTAGAGCCGACTTTCCCTTTCTTTTTCCAGAGTAGTTGAATCTCGGGGTCGAGATTCATTTTAATGGGGGTGGGATCTGTAACACCCCATTTTCAAAACCTAGTGAGAATGTAAATTTCAAGCTTATGTTAAAATTCAAAAAGCTTTACTTATCCTTTTTGCTTTTCAAAAAAAATCAAGAGGTGCAAAAGTGATTTAAAATGAAAGCATTGTTTTATCTCCAAAGAAGAAATTCAAAGTCACCTTCAAAAATTTGGATTTGTAGTTATCTTCAAAAATTAGAAAATTTCAGAGAAGGAAGATTTGCTTTTAGCTTTTAAAGAGGAAAGGGAAGAAAAAAAGAATATTTTTGAATAGTGCAAAGCTCCTTTCAATCTTGGCCGTCCACCCCTTTCCCCATTCCATCACAGCCGTCCATTCCCTTTTCTTCCTGGCTGTAGTGCTCCTCCCCTCCTCCTCTGTCCGTGCGGCCGCTCGTCGCCTTCCGCCACCAACCGCGCCGGCGAGTAATTGCGGTGACAGCCCTCGTCTTCAGCGCCGCCCCTCTGTAGGAACACGCGTACGCTACAGTAGCACAGAATAAAATTTTCTACTGCGTAAACCAGGAAGCCATGCAAATAAGAGATCATAGATTGTTACCACTAGACGCGTAGTGCAGCGGAAGTATCGTTGATGCAGCCGATTCAACGAAGCGCGTGTCGATGCAGCAGTAGTAGTCGAACGTTCTCCGTCCAACTGTCTCCTCCTCGTGATCGTCCCGCTTAGCGCCGCAGTCACACTACTAGATTCCGACCCTTTAGCCACGAAACGCATTGCAATGACACTAAATTAGTTGCAATAGGTATGTACTATTGCAACGTTTTGCCAAAATCGTGGCGATATGTGCACAGTATTGCCTCTAAAATATTGCGTTGCGATAGTCATTGAATTCGTTGTAATAAGGTGGCTTTATCGCCACCATTTAGAAAATGGTTGCGAGTAGTATGACTTTGCCACGGTTGTCTTGCGTTGTGATAATATTGATTTTCGTTGCAATAGTTAGGACGTATTGCCACCTTATAGAATTTCGTTGCGAGTGGGTGACAATATTGCCACAATTTTATTGCATTGTCATAGTCATCAATTGCGTTGCAAAAGGTTCCTATACAATGCGTATGAAATGAGTTTGTATTGCCACGAAATAAATTTGTTGCTATATATGATGATTGTTCGTGGCAATAATATGTTATTGCAACGCTTTGTTTTCGTGGGCCTAACTGCTCAACGCAAGGGCCGAATTGGTGTAGAGGAATTATATTATCTATAGTTATTAATTTCTAGAGGAGATAAAAAAATTGAAAAGTGACAACTAAAATACGCACATGCATGAAGCCATGGAATATTATCTAGTCGCCACTTTGCATGCTTCATACAGGAATAATGAAGACTCGTTTTCCAGTCAATCACTGTTGAAGCCAACACATATGCATCTCTACAGCGTGGTCACGAAGCCAAGTACTGTTCGGATGGTTATTTTCTACAGCGTGGTCACGAAGCCAAGTACCGTTCGGATGGTTATTTTTGTTATTTTTTTTGTTGTGAGTCGGTCTCGGATAGAATTTCCTTCGGCCCGAACGGTTACACTGAGCCGATGTTAAAAAGGCATGTTGCGCGTGCGAGAGAGAGACCACCAGAAATAGATCTATTATTTCGAAAGCTTTCCAAAATTGAGATTTGACTGTAGAAGGATTGAATTGTATCCGAGAAACAGGGGATACAAAAAAGTAATAAGAGAAACGCACAGACCAATCAATCGTATCGGTCTTATTGAAGAAACTATGTTCTTCCAGCTGTTTCAGTAGACTAATATATTTGTTAGTTGTCATAGTCATATTAAATTTTAAAGAAATTGTTACGTACACTTTATTTTCCTAATTGTCTATACTCGCCATTCCCATGTTCAATTCCCACCACTGCTGCGGGATCCGCATAAACCTCGTAAGCCCTGTCCGGCCGGCGTGCCCCATGAGATCAGATGGTGTGCTCGTGCACCACATGAGGCCGGCCGTTTCCTCGGGGCGTCGGGTGTGTGAAGCGCGAGTCAGGAATCCAGTCGTTTGCTCTCGTCAAATGGCTTAGCTCCATTGAGTGGACAGCAAAGCACAATGCAAACATATGTAACAACTAACAACAACAATCACCAGCGCGCTGCAAAATGCAGAACCCACACGACCACACAGAACAATCCAGAGAATTGCAGAGCACATCCACTCCTTGTTCTGAAATCTCCTGTTAACACGACACACCATAACTAGAATATACCGGAATCGCTATTTCTGAACTGACGCCCATATAGAAACTCTCTTTGAGAGATATGAGATCAGCAACCACCATAGCAAATACTCCACCCCACAGAGAAGGATGTAATCAGATAGTGTAAAATTTGAGCTAATATTCAACCCATGCATCCATTCAGCTAATGTAACCAAGCATAACCATGTCTCGTACATCAAGTGCATGCACTTTAACATGGATCATAAAGCAAAACTGCAATCGTATCACTAGGCTTACTACTCAAAAGACGAGTGTTCCAAGGGTCACAACGTGTTTGACAAACATAGCACAAATTCAATGGCGTCTGACTCCATACAAGAACCACCACGACCCCCCGCTGCCTTAGCGCAGCCTCCTGGCCTCTCTCTCAGACTCAAGCAGGGTCAGGATGTCACCCTCACGTACCGGGCCCTTGACATTCCTCATGATGAGACGGTTCTGGTCATCCAAGAACTTGACTCTGACCTGGGTCACCTGACCCCTGGAGCCAGTCCGGCCCATCACCTTCACCACAACAGCCAACTTCACCTGGCTGTCCATGCTGCATCAACAAAGGGCATGTCAATTACCAAGATGAACTAGGTGCTTGATCGTTTAGCTAGCTCAAATTGCACTTAACAAAACAAAAACCGTTCCTTGATTGCAAGGTGTAAGCAAGCAGATTATACTATGAAGACCTAAGCATGCAGATTAGACATGGAAACTAAATGAAGTTGACGATGAAGACCTGCTTGACGATGAGGGAGCCGGCATCGGAGAGGACGATGTAGATGAAGTTGAGGTTGCTATTTCCGTCAGCAGTCCAGTCCCTTAAGGACTCTAGTTCCGTTTCAGAGTTGGGGTTGGGATTGCAGTCCAGATCGGACTCTCCCCTGTAAATCACCTATATATATATATATATATATATATATATATATATATATATATATATATATATATATATATATATATATATATATATATATATATATATATATATATATATATATATATATATATATATATATATATATATATATATATATATATATATATATAGCTTGTAGGTCCAATGTTGGGAATCAAGAAGTAATAAAGAATTTATTGTCTCACCTTTGCTTCCTTGCCGTTCTCCTGCTGGCGACTCATCAAGACGACGGTCCAAGCCACCGCCGGGAGCAGGGCAACCGCGAGCTTCCCACCAGTACGCCCTGCGATCCCGGGGACCTGACAAGTAAACCCCAAAGAGAGAGGTAAGGAGTAATATCCAACTCACCCGTGGATAAATTGGAGCGGTGGCAGCACTTGATCAGCAGTGGCCACGGCATCTAGGCCAAGAAGGCTGTGAACACCTCGGTGAAGCCTAAGTTTCTGGCTACACAAGTGCACATGGGCGGGAGAGCGCCTCCAGTACACGAAGCCAACATGTACACGAAGCCAACTGTTGAAAGACAGACTCGATGAACAATCCCGTGCTTCAGCTGCAGCCCAGCGAAAAAATAATGAGCTCGAAGATGAGGTGCAAATGTTAAAGGAACAAATTGCAAATGGAGTTGCTGAAAGGGAAGAAACTAGGCGAGAGATGCAAGAGGAACTGGAGAAGGAAAGGAACGCAAGAGAACAACTTAGGCAAGAGTTCCTTTCATTGCTAGCACAATGGAGAGAAGCAACATTACAGGTAATACATCTGTACATATGCAGCAGCAGCTGCTGCCTGTTTGTTGTTGATGGCTTGCAGCAGCCACCCAGCCTAACAGGCCCTAATGTTTTTCCTCATGGTCCATATGCAGGCTAACCAGGGAAGTATATTGAACACAAGGGAAAGCGAGGCTAATCCAGGTGAGGAAGACGAAAACTTGACAACATTGGACAAGGCTAACCCAGATAGTACATTGAACACCACAAAAAAGACACCTGAACATGTGGAAGAAACATTACAACAGGCAATAAAATTTGCAAATAGTTTGCTGCCATAAGGGATTTGGACTTTATACATTCTATTGATGACCTGCTGATGTGTACCTTCCCTGAACTTCAATTGATGCATGCATGCTGAACATATTTTAATAGTAGTACACATCAGGATGCTAATATTTTTTATTCTACATTTTACATTTGCAGAATGACCTAGCAAGCATCCTGACCACACAAAAAGATGCTAGGCCACCTATTCGCATCACTCGAGCTTCTAATCTTAACCGAAGCCTCTTCCAAAATGTCGCTGTTAATAATGGTTCATCGAACTTCATTCCTCCACAACAATTGAAGAATACTGCTACAACTCGTTCGAAGAAAAGGAGGGACCAGCAGGTATGAAATGAAAATGTGATTAATCTTCATCTTTCATTGTTCTTATGTCAAATATAGCATACTGTTCTAAACTACTAGAAAATTATGCCAGGTGAAGTAGGGCTACTATATATCGGTAAATGAAATGAAATTAAATAATTCTGATGGAATCACTTGCTAAATACTTTGCTACGCAACTGAACTAGAGAACTCAGGATCACTATTTTTAGCTGTAACTCGTATCTCTAAACTTGCACTATGATGTACTTAAGTATGTGCTGCTGGACAGTAATCACATTAAGGTCCCTCTTTATTGTTCATGTTCTATCAGGATGAAACAATTTGATCAGAGCAAATAGAGTCGTGGCATCGTCGAGTCAGGAAATTCAACATGGTAAAGAAACAAGGACAAATGGAATGGAAGTGATAATACTTTTGTTATTAGTTACAAACTTTGTAGTTTAAGTTTGGAGATTGATATGTAATTCCTGCATGAGTGGTGGCACTTTTAAATTATTATGTGTTGAATTAATATATGTGTTTTTGATCCAGCCGTGTTCCTAATTTGATTATTAATTTGCAACAACAAATTATAATAAAATATCATATGCTCAATATGCTACCGCAAATTTTACCATTGCAATAAACCTGTATGCAAAATTGGTATTTTGTTGTGATAGGCTGTTGCAACGCCGCTACTATTTTGCGATTCCACTATATGCTATGAACAATGTTCGTTGCTATAGGATCTATTTGCCACAAAACATATTTCGTCGCAATAACTTTATGGCAATGAAACGCCTTACGTGGCAATAAAACATATTGCAACGACGCCTCCCGTGGCAATTAATCCTGTTTGCAACGAAATGCTCTCCGTGGCAATAGGGTCTATTGCCACGAACCATTGGTGTGGCAATAGAACCTATTACCACGCAATATTTTCGTGGCAAATGATACTATTGCCACGACCAAACTTCGTGGCAAAAAAGCTATTGCCACGGAGTCAGCCGTGGCAATAGCCTATATCGCCACGACATCATTCGTTGCAACAACAAACAATTGCCACAACACAATGCATGGCAATAACTATAGGTATTGCAACGAAACCACAATCCGTTGCACAATCTTTTAAGCATGCAAGTACTTGCCACGCTTGCCAACGGAAGTGATGTGTTGCAATAGGTACATATTGCATCTATTTTGGCCCTATTGCAACGTTTTCGCTCCGTTGTCCTAGACCTGAAAACTAGTAGTGTTCACAGCAGCGCCTCTACTAAAGTCCACACGTCCAGGGATGGAACGTCGTGCGCTGGTGTGCTAGCACCGCGCGCCCGGCTAGGGTTTCGGGATACGGCCAAGGGAGGTGGCGGCCAGGGTTTTGGGAATAGTATATTGTATACCATTGTCGAGACCCGAATATGCAAATCCGGACTCTCTGTGTATGCTGCACTAGTCCAGGATCACGCTAGTGCACACAGTCAAACATAGAGGTAATCATCACCACAATCACGATATTAAATAAGGGAATCTCAAATTATTAATCAATATCCAAAAGTGAGACCTTATGGTCAAGCTTACAATCTCAATAGCCTTAGGGGCTTAACAAAATTTAGCAGCGGAAAATCCAAAATAAAGCGTAGCGGCCAATCGACATGCCCACGGGCAATCGAGTGGGGAGCGAAGCCTAGAACGCGTAGTCGTCGAAGTACTCACCTCCTGGAACCTCCTGCTGGTAGTACTCCTCTTCCTCAACTGAGCAACATAGGCGTAAAGCCGTGAGTACATTGGTACTCAGCAAGCCGTTTGTAACAAATGATGCAATATAGTATGCAAGGCTTACCAATGGAAGGCTGAAAGGGTTAATTTGCATAAACAACATTTGAAATTACCATAAATAGATTGAAGACGAATTGTAAAAAGACAATAATGAATAATCAAAGGAATTGAAGTAACCTACTTATGGACCTCCCATCCACAAGTTAAACCAACAGTGAATTAACCATCCACTGACCAACCACAAATTTTCCAAGAGTAACTATACCTCGTGTGAAATCACCGAGCATTGTCCATGACCGAGGACACGGCTATTCGAATAGTTTTACACTCTGAAGAGGTTGCACAACTGTACCCACACGATGTGATTAGCCTCAGCTTAAGGTAATCACAACAAGGCTTTTACAATGATCCATCTCAACCCGATCCCACTCGCTAAGGTTTCGCCGTCGAGTAGGGTAACCCCCTAGTCGGTAATTGCCCCCTCTTGCGCCACAACAACATCAGTAGTGAAACCAAAGTTGAGACTTCACAAATTATTATGCCAGGTCTATCCCATACTAGACATGTGGTTTGCACGGTAAAGCTCAGATCAATGGCGCACAAAGTTAAGTCCTTAAGTAATACCCAGGCGAAACATCCACATCCCAATGTGCAACCTGCACCCCCTTTACTGCACGATCATTCGCCCGAGTGAAAACCAATTTTGTATAACCACGCCAACGACACACCAATGCCATGGCACAAATTTTATATTGGTGGCACCAACCACGATTCAGTATATCATCAAGTCAAATTAATTAGCCACATGTGATGATGAACCCAAACGATACTAAAAGCATAGCTAAGCATACTAATCGTGCCATCCCAAATGTGATCGTAACATAGCATCACTACTAAGTTTCCCAACCTATGGTGACAATGGCATCATGGCATTCAAATTTAACAAGGAGGGAATTACTCAATTGAGGTGATAACTACCAATTACAAGGTTTGTATAAAAGTAGCGATGCAATGTAATTTAAAACATAATATTTAAATAATAGATTGCAAACTGGGTTCAACATGATCAAAGGACACGACTTGCCTTGGCCTTGCTCAGCTGACGGTTCTTGATATTCAAATCCAACGGCGGCTCCCTCGAACGCGTGATCTAACGAGAGAGAAACAAAACGAAAAGACAAAATAAATTCAAATAAAATTCAAATGAACTCCAAAAATTCTCAAACCTGAACCAAAAGATAGAGCTCAATTTTAGATGAATTTAGGAAAAAGAATCGGGTCAATCGGAGCTAAGACGAGGGGGAACGGGGCTCTAGAAAATCTGGTTTTAGGAAAAAGGCTGAAAATCGGAAAAGGCACTGTGCTGTGGACCGGGTGCACGGTGAGATGGGTCCACGGTGGACGCGGCGCACGGAACAGTGCGGCGGCGGGCTGCTGGCGCAAGCGGCTAGGGCTGACGTGGCTGCTGACGGGGCACGGCACGCAAACCCTAGGGCTGACGTGGCAAGCTGACTGGGCGCTGACGTGGAGGGCTGACTCGGCTGGCTCTCGGTCTACAGCTCACGGCTGGCACGCGGGTCCCACCGGGCAGCGGCACGGCTCACGTAGACCGGGCGCACGGGAAGGCGAAGGGACGCGGGGGCGCGGGTGCGGTCCAGCTGTCGGCGGTCGGTGCGAGGCGCGGGCGGCGGGGTGCGGCCGCGGGGTTTGGGCGACGGGGTGACTGGGCGGCGGAGCTCACCGGCGACGGCAACGACGGCGGCGGTAGACGGCGGCGGACGGCAGCGGACGGCGGCGACGAACGACGGCGAAGGGAGGCGGCGCAGGTCTGGGCGCGACGGCGACCTAGCGGCGGGCGAGCGGATCTGGCCGGCGACGGGACTCACCGGCAGTGGACGACGGCGGACGGCGGCGACGGACGGCGGAGCTCCCGGCGAAGGCGGCGGCGCACGGCGGCTAGCGGCGGAGAGGGCGGCGGTGAAGGTGGCGGCGATCCTCGGGGTCCGCGCCTTAAATACCCGGGCGGCGGCGGCTGGTTAGGGTTAGGGTTAGGGTTAGTGGGGCGCTGACAGGTGGGCCCCACCTGTCGGTGGCACGGCGCGGCGGACAGCCGAGATCAACTGCGGCCGAAGCAGGCGGAACGGATGGGCGACGCGTGTCGCTCATCCAGCGGAGGAAGGCGGGCGCAGGCGCAGATGCACGCCGCGTGGCGAGGGGCGGGGCAGGCCGGGCTGAGGCGGCTGGGCCGGCTGGGTGGGCTGCGGCCCACCTGGCTTTTAGGATTTTCTAATTCTTTTCTTTTTCAGAAATTCAAATAAAGACTTTTTGAGCTCTAGAAAATAGCAAATAAATCCGGAAAAAATCACCAAAAATTCCAGAAAATTCCTTGAGACTCAGGGAACTCAAATAAAATGATCTTGGCAAATGTTAATGTTTAATTTAATCATATTAAATCTAAATAAATTCTAAAAATTCCTTTTAAGCTTTAATTAATTCAGAAGAATCCAAATGGTGAATTTTATTTTAAAAGCTTCAAAAAGGCTCTGAAAATCAGGATGTTACAAAGCTTACCCCCTTAAACGGGATCTCGACCCCGAGATCTGGGCTCACTACTAGAATAGGTTCGGAAACTCTGCCTTGAGATCCTCTTCACGCTCCCAGGTGGCTTCCTCCTCGGAGTGGTTGCTCCACTGAACTTTGCAAAAGCGAACAACTTTATTCCGGGTGACTCGCTCTGACACATCCAAGATTTTGACAGGGCGCTCTTTGTAGGACAGATCCTCCTGAAGATCAATTGCCTCAACTGGTACAGCCTCCTCTGGCACTCTCAAACACTTCTTCAGCTGGAACACATGGAAAACATCATGTACCCCACTGAAGGACGCAGGTAGCTCCAATTGATAAGCAACCTCTCCCCTGCGTTTCAGAATTCTAAACGGACTGACATACCTTGGTGCAAGCTTCCCTTTTTGCTGAAACCTCTTCACACCTTTGAATGGTGTGATCCTGAGATACACAAAATCATCTGGCTCAAAACTCAGCTCTCGGCGTCTAGTATCCGCATAGCTCTTTTGCCTGGCCTGGGCAGTCCTCAACCTCTCCTGAATCAAACGGACCTTGTCCTCGGCCTCTTTTAAACAATCTGGACCAAACACCTGACCTTCCCCTGTCTCTTTCCAATTGAGAGGGGTCCTGCATTTCCTGCCATAGAGTGCTTCAAATGGTGACATCTGCAAACTTGCCTGATAACTATTGTTGTAGGAAAACTCTGCAAAAGGCAAATAGCTGTCCCACTTAGGTCCATGATCTAGCACACATGCTCTCAACATATCTTCAAGAATCTGATTGACTCGCTCTGTCTGACCATCTGTCTGGGGATGGTATGCGGTACTGAAATTCAGGTGCGTTCCCATAACCTCATGGAAACTACCCCAAAATCGAGAAGTGAATTGGGACCCTCGATCTGACACTATTTTCTTGGGCACTCCATGCAAACTGACGATCCTCGACATATATAGCTCTGCCAATCTGTCACCGGTGTAGGTTGTCTTCACTGGGATGAAGTGAGCAACCTTGGTCAATCGGTCCACGATGACCCAAATCGAATCATAGCCCTCTTTGGTCTTAGGCAGACCGACTATGAAGTCCATACCAATCTCTTCCCATTTCCACTCAGGGATTTTCAATGGCTGGAGCAAACCTGCTGCCCTCTGATGCTCTGCCTTAACTCTCTGACAGACATCACAAAGTGCCACATACTCAGCGATCTCACGCTTCATGCTAGGCCACCAATATTTTTCTTTAATGTCCTGGTACATCTTGGTACTACCAAGATGTATCGAGCACAACGACTCATGAGCTTCTTTTAGCAACAGATCCTTTAGCTCCTTCTTATTGGGCACACACAAACGTTGCTTGAACCACAGGGTTCCTTGGGCATCCTCTGAAAATCCTGACTCTTTTCCTTCACTCATACTCTGTCTGATACACTGAAATGCCTCATCATCTGTCTGAGCCTGACGAATCTGACCATCCAAAGTAGGCTGCAACTCCATTGCTGCCAAAAATCCTTCCTCGACCAATTCCAAACTGAGCCTTTGGAATTCCTCATGCAAAGCTGGCTGACTCTCCTTGACCATCACTGAATTACAATAAACCTTTCTGCTCAGAGCATCTGCGACCACATTGGCCTTCCCTGGGTGATAATGGATTCCGACATCGTAATCCTTTATCAACTCCAACCACCTCCTCTGCCTGAGGTTAAGCTCGGACTGGGTGAAGATGTATTTCAAACTCTTGTGATCCGTATAAATCTCACATCTATTACCCAAGAGATAGTGCCTCCAAATTTTCAAAGCATGCACTACGGCTGCCAGCTCTAAGTCGTGGGTAGGGTAATTCTCCTCATGCGGTCTCAACTGGCGCGAGGCATACGCTACCACTCTCTTTTCCTGCATCAGTACACAACCCAAACCCTTGCGTGAGGCATCGCAATAAATCTCAAAATCCTTGTTTAAATCTGGCAATACTAGCACTGGGGCTGTGGTCAAACTCTCCTTCAACTTCTGAAAGCTTTTCTCGCACTCGGGCGTCCAAACAAATTTCTTTTCCTTTCTGAGCAATTGGGTAAGTGGCTTGGCTACACTGGAAAATCCCTCGATGAAACGACGGTAATAACCAGCCATACCCAGAAAACTCCTGACCTGAGTCACCGAAGAAGGTGACTGCCAATCCAAAACATCCTTAACCTTTCCGGGGTCAACAGCAACTCCCTTTGCGGACATCACATGGCCTAGGAAGGCGACTTCCTTCATCCAAAACTCACATTTGCTAAACTTGGCATACAACTGATGGTCCCTTAATTTCTGTAATACCATCCTCAGGTGTTCCTCATGCTCGTTCTCATCCTTGGAGTAGATCAGAATGTCGTCAATGAACACAACGACAAACTTATCCAAATATTCCATGGACACCTTATTCATCAGGTACATAAAATAGTCTGGAGCATTGGTCAAGCCAAAAGACATCACTGTGAACTCGTACAATCCATAACGAGTCGAAAATGCTGTCTTAGGTATGTCCTCCTGTCGAATCCTCATCTGATGGTAACCTGACCTCAAGTCAATCTTGGAGAAAACTCCTGCTCCCCTGAGCTGATCAAACAAGTCATCAATCCTGGGCAACGGGTACTTGTTCTTGATGGTGACCTCATTAAGTGATCGGTAGTCCACGCACATGCGCTGACTGCCATCCTTCTTTTTCACAAACAAGACTGGCGCTCCCCACGGGGACGAGCTGGGCCTGACATAACCTTTGTCCAAAAGCTCCTGAATCTGCTTCTTGAGTTCTGCTAACTCATTTGCTGGCATCCGGTAGGGTCTTTTGGAAATCGGAGAGGTACCGGGTACCAACTCGATCAGAAACTCAACTTCTCGCTCTGGTGGCATCCCTGGAAGGTCATCTAGAAACACATCGGGGTATTCCCTGACAATTGGCACATCCTCCAACTGAATTCCCTTGATTTGACAGACCATTACCTGCTCTGGCTGATTCATGCTAGCTGAATACTGCACTTTCCTCCCGCAATACAAAACTGCCTGGTGCTTCTTGAGCCAATCCATACCCAAGATCACATCTAGTGTGGGACCCGGAGTAGAAACTTCCGGACCCCCCTGTGCATTACAGTACTAGTCCCAGATCAATGCTAGTACACACAGATAACCAGAAAAAACGGTACATTGTCATCCACGATTTATTACAATAATAACTTAAGTTTTACATTGGTCATTGCCTTACAAAGGTTCACAGAACCTTAAAACAAAAATAAACACAGCGGAAGCAAAAAGTAAATTAATCGACCCATCAATCTGCCACAGGCAATTGACTGGGGAAACGAGTCCTAAGCATTCGGGAAGAATCCACCGCATCCACACTCGGCACAGAAGTCGTATTCTCCAACTTGAGCTTCTTCATTCTCTGCTAATGTATTTGTAGAGCAACATGTGAGTACAAAATTGTACTCCGCAAGTCTTGGGAAAGATGCATAGATGCAAGGCTTCACAAAGGAAGGCTATATGGTTCTTTTGCAAAAAAATCAGCATTTTATTTCAAATCTACATAATTACTTCAAAGGCCATTTGATAAACATCTTGTTTTTCATAAATGAAATTAGATAAATAACTTAGTGAAGGTTAAACCACCAACACTAAAATCTCAGGCTATCTGCCAACTTTCAAAACTCAGGTTAAACCACCTGATCTAGTTACACCACCAAATTTAAATCACGAAAGTTACACCACTCTCAAGTTTGACAAACCATTTTATTTTGAAATCAAAATCAAACTTCTACCATGTGAATGCATTCCTTGCCCGCCCTTGACCGTGGGCACAGCTATTCGAATAGTTTTTACTCTGCAGAGTTTGTACACTTTACCCACAAGAGATAAATTATCTTAATAGTCAACATGCTTCCTTTGGCATGAGACCCAGATAAAACATCACAAAGCCTTTCACCTACTCCAGTATAGCTAGATACCACCCGCTAAGGTTTCACCACAACTCGAATCCACGAGTCGGAGCCCCCTCTTGCGCCGTATGAGTACAGTAAACCCTGTCCCTCACTATGAGTAACCAGTACACCCTGGCACTCAATACACCACTGGTGATATCTAAACTACACCTTTATAGGTTAGTTAGCTAGGTCGTACCCATATAGACTTGTGGTTGCACTGTTTTGCTCAGTTTGGACAAACACAAGCGTCGGTCCTTAAACGACCAGGGTGGTTCATTCACAATTCCAAAAAAATTCTCGTGCTAAACTGCACCAGCCAAACCTTCCATCCACCCTTGTCAACTTTTCCCTTTGAACTTCATTTTTATTTTCAAATTAACAGTGGTAACATCCATTACCACTTTTCAAACAAATCAATTAACAATGGTAACATCCATTACCAATGTTCAAACAAACCATTGATCAAAACATTTAGCAAACATGCTTCTCATTTGACATTTTATATTGATTCGCTAAACTAAGCATTTGCTAGTATAAATTTAACAAAATGAAATACTAACTCATTATTGAGTCAAAGGAATATCCTAAGTTGACAATGGTACAAGGTAAACGATTTTCAATGGAAGGTATAGCAATTGGAACATTTAACTAAAATTTTTTTTAAAATCAAGTTATCCACTTTTACAACATAAGCATGCAATAATTTAAAATAACTACACAAATCATTTTGTAAATCATAGGAGCAAGATGGTCAAAGGAGACTTGCCTTCCTGTGCTGGGTTGTTATCTTCCTGAGCTTGATCCTGAATATCTTCGGACAAATCGGTCTCTACACGTAAATCGAGAAAACCAAATAAATAAAATAAAAAAAATTCAAAAATTAAAAATAAATATACCAAATGAAAGATTGGAATTTTAGATGAATTTAGAAATTTGAATGGATCAATTCGGATTTAAAATGAGAAAGTTATGGCTTCCAGAAGATTAAATAGGAGGGAAAAAGGAAAAATCGGGTTTCGGGAATTATTTTTGTACTGAAAAATACTATTTATGACGTCATCAATTTTCGAATTTTCTGAGCGGGAAATATTATTTGAATGACGGGTGGGTCCGGTCTACCGTGAACCGGATCCACGGACCACGGGGTTCGCCGACGTGGCACACCGGCCACATGGCGCCATGCGGGCGCGAGGTGGCGGCCACGTGGCCGTCCACGCGGGCACAACCGGCCACGCAGGCGCACGCGCAGCCGCACGGGAGGATGGCCGGCCGGCGGCCTTGCCGGCGGTCGGCGGCCGGCGGGAGGGCGGCGAACGGCGGCGGCGGATGAGGAGAGGCGGCGGCGCTTACCGGCGGCGGCGACGGAAGGCGGGGCAGTCGGCGGCGGCGCAAAGAGGAGGTGGCGGCGGGGTGGTGCGGGATGGCCGGTGAGGGGCGGCCGAGCGGCGGCGCACGACGGCGGGGTGGTGGCCGAAAGAGAGGGAGTAGGAGCCGGCCGAAATGGAGGAAGAAAGGGGAAGGAATGGGGAGGGAGGCCAATTTATAGATGGAAAAGAGAGATGAAGAGCCGGCGGTTTAGAGATGATTAAAGGGAGGAGACGGCCGGCCGTGAGTGGGGATTGATGAGGGCAATCAATTGCACGCGTTAGCTTGGAGTTTAATTGAGAGAAACGGCCGAAATTAAAGCTTCATTTTCGGTTTAATGGAGGTGGAGAGAGAGGGTGGGAGGAGGAAGAAGGTCAGGTTGAAGATGGATATGACATGTGGGTCCCATGTGTAATAGAGAGGAGAGGAAGTGAAGGGGTACGGGCCGTCAGATTCGCGACACGTGGCAAGTGAATGAATAAGAGGCTTTGGATTTTATGAAGGGGTAAGTTGTGGTGGATGGCTAGGACTAAAACGTGGAGAGAGATTGATTTAATCTGAGAGCGACACGTGGCGGCTAGGGATATATTGATTTTTATTTTCGGATTTAATTTCAGGAATTACTAGAAACTTTATTAATACTTCGAAAAATAATATTTAATGTCTAAAAATTCCAGAAAAATCATAGAATATTCCTGGAAGTATTTTAGACTTTAATAAAAATATTTTTAATCTCAGATTTGAATTTAATAACTTTATAAAATACTTTTTAACTTTGAAAATTTATTTTAATTTCCAGAAAATTCTCAAAAATTAATTAAAAATTTAGGGAAGGCTAGGAAAAATAAAATAAATTCTTTTTGGCTTTAATAAAATATTAAAATATATTTTCTTGCTTTAAATTTTTAAATAAAATCTAGATAAATCCAAATAAGACTCAAATACTTTAAAATAATTAATTTAAAATTAAAATTTTTCAGAAAGAGAAAATTTGGGATGTGACAAACCTACCCCCCTTAGAGAGAATCTCGACCCCGAGATTCGGAAAGACTGGGAAAAAGATCAGGGAACTCTGCTCGAAGATCCTCTTCACGCTCCCAGGTTGCTTCCGATTCTGGATGATTATTCCACTGCACCTTGCAAAATTTGATAGTCTTATTTCTTGTACAGCGCTCTGCCTCTTCTAAAATCTTGACAGGAAATTCTGAATACGTCAAGTCTTCTTTTAAATCCACCTCTTCTAAAGGTATTAACTCCTTTGGTACTCTTAAGCACTTCTTCAACTGTGATACATGAAATACATCATGTACATCTGACAACTGAGGAGGAAGCTCTAACTGATATGCAACTTCACCTCTTCTGGCTATAACTAGAAATGGTCCGATATATCTTGGAGCAAGCTTTCCACTGACCTTGAAACGTCGCATCCCTTTTAAAGGTGACACCTTCAAATACACATGATCCCCTGGTGCGAATTCCAACATTCTGCGACGATTATCTGCATAACTCTTTTGTCTGGTCTGTGCTATTTTCAATCGGTCTCATATTAATCGAACTTGCTCTTCAGCTAGCTTCAAGACATCGGGTCCGAATACTTGACTTTCTCCAGTCTCCGACCAATATAATGGTGTTCTGCATTTCCTGCCATACAAGGCTTCAAACGGAGACATCTTCAGACTAGACTGGTAACTGTTATTATAGGAAAATTCCGCGTAGGGTAAACTTTGATCCCAACTAGCTTTGTTGGCTAAAGCACACGCTCTTAGCATATCTTCCAATATCTGATTCACTCGTTCAGTCTGGCCATCTGTTTGAGGATGATAAGCAGTACTGAAATTTAAATTGGTGCCCAAAACTTCATGAAGTTTCTGCCAAAATCTTGAGGTAAATTGCGTTCCTCTATCCGATACGATCTTCTTTGGAACTCCATGCAGACATACAATTCTTGACATATAGAGCTCTGCCAATCTATCTCCCGAATAGGTAGTCTTTACAGGTATGAAATGTGCAACCTTTGTTAAGCGATCCACTATAACCCAGATTGAATCATACCCTGACTTGGTTCTTGGTAGTCCTGTTATGAAATCCATTCCGATTTCCTCCCATTTCCATTCAGGTATCTGCAGAGGTTGCAAAAGACCGGCAGGTCGTTGGTGCTCTGCTTTAACCCTTTGACATATATCACATAAAGCTACATATTCTGCAATTTCTCGTTTCATACTGGTCCACCAGTAACTTTCCTTTAGATCTTGGTACATCTTTGTACTTCCGGGATGAATGGAATATCCTGATTCATGAGCTTCCTTTAGAATTAAATCTTTTATTTCCTTTCTCTCCGGTACTAAAATCCTTTTTCCAAACCAAAGAATTCCTTCTTCATCTTCTGAGAATCCAGGTGCTTTGCCTTTCTTCATGTTATCTTTTATTTCTTTAACATACTCATCTTCTTTCTGAGCTGCCTTGATCTGATCTTCTAAAGTGGGTTGAACCTTTAATGTAGACAGAATTCCTTCATTTATCACTCCCAAATTGAGGCGCTGAAATTCTTCATGAAGAGTTAACTGACTGTCTTGAATCAACATATTGCTAACATGGATCTTCCGACTTAAAGCATCTGCAACTACATTGGCCTTTCCTGGATGATAGTGTATTCCCACATCATAATCCTTTATCAGTTCAAGCCATCTTCTTTGTCTCAGATTAAGATCGGGTTGAGTGAATATATACTTTAGACTTTTATGATCCGTATATATTTCACACCGATTACTAATTAGATAATGCCTCCACAACTTTAGAGCATGCACTACAGCAGCTAGCTCTAAATTATGAGTGGGGTAATTCTCCTCATGTGGCCTTAACTGCCTTGACGCATAAGCAACAACCTTTCCCTCTTGCATTAGTACACTTCCAAGACCTTGTTTTGATGCGTCACAATAAACTTCAAAATCTTTTCTAATATCCGGTAACCGCAGAACTGGTGCTGAAGTTAACCTCTTCTTTAACTCTTGAAAACTATCCTCACAGGATTTACTCCATTCAAATTTCTTCTCTTTCTTTAACAGCTGGGTTAAAGGTCTGGCAATCTTGGAAAAGCCTTCAATGAATCGACGATAGTAACCAGCTAAACCCAGAAAACTTCTGATCTCGGTTACTGTCTTGGGTGGAGTCCAATTTAATACATCCTTAACTTTTCCAGGATCTACAGATACTCCTTCTGCTGAAATTACGTGTCCCAAAAACTCAATTTCCTTTAACCAAAACGCACACTTGCTAAACTTGGCATATAACTGGTGTTCACGGAGTCTTTGCAATACTATCCTTAGATGATCCTCATGTTCTTTATCGTTTTTCGAATAGATAAGAATGTCATCTATAAAGACAACAACAAACTTATCTAAATAATCCATAAATACTTTATTCATCAAATTCATGAAGTATGCCGGGGCATTTGTCAGACCGAAAGACATCACCGTATACTCATATAGTCCATATCTTGTGGCGAAGGCTGTCTTTGGTATATCTTCTGGTCTAATCTTCAACTGGTGATATCCTGACCGAAGATCAATCTTGGAGAAGACACTTGATCCTTTGAGTTGATCGAACAAATCGTCGATCCGGGGTAAGGGATACTTATTCTTTATAGTTACTTCATTTAAAGCTCTATAGTCCACGCACATACGCTGACTACCATCCTTCTTGTTTACCAAAAGCACTGGGGCTCCCCAAGGTGAAGAACTTGGTCTAATGAAACTTTTCTCTTGTAATTCTTGAATCTGCCTCTTGACTTCAGCTAAATCATCAGCTGACATCCGATAAGGTCTTTTTGATATTGGGGCTGTACCAGGTACCAGATTTATAACAAATTCAATCTCTCGATCTGGTGGCAATCCTGGCAAATCCTCAGGGAAAACATCAGGGTATTCGCAAGCTACCGACACATCCTCCAACTTTTTCCCTTTTAAGTTGGTTAACATAATGTTCTTCTTTGAGCGCATAACTGCCTCATGTCTTATCTGAATTCCGTCAGAATTGGTAAGACTAATGGCACGATTAGCACAATCTATCTGTCCTTTATACTTGATCAACCAATCCATACCAAGTATTATATCTATGCCATCGGAGTCTATTATAATAAGGTTCGCTAGGAACTTTACTCCATTTATAATTATGGTTGCACTAGGGCTAACCAATTTAGTCCTCAATTCTTTTCCAGGAGATTGGACTATCATAGGGTTCTTTAGCAAACAAATATTCCAATTATTTCTTTCAGCAAAAGCTTTTGTTACGAATGAATGTGTAGCTCCAGAATCAAATAATATAATTGCTGGTACTGAATTAACCAGGAACTTACCCAGAACTACGTCTGGTGCATCTTCCGCTGCTTCTACGGTGACATGATTGATACGCCCTCTGTTGAATGGCTGTGGAGTCTGAGGTGTCTGAGGGCTTCCACGTCCTTGACCGGTAGTTGGAGCTCTTGCTGGTGTAGGATCCAGGTTGAAGCGGACCGGGGTTACCGCTTGACGCTTCTGTGGGCAACTGCTGGCATAGTGTCCCATATTTTTGCAATTGTAGCATTGCACTCCAGCAGCTACATTTCTATTCTGCTGTTGTTGGGCTGCATTTCCAGTTCTAGGAGTTTGAGGCAAAGGGCGAGGTGCAGAAATGGGTGTACTTGGATGATTATGCACTGGAGGCCGGTTGTACTGTTGTTGAGTAGGGCGTTGACGAGAACTGCTAGCAAACTGTTGGGCTTGAAACTTCCTTTTCCTAGCATCAAAAAGCTGACGCTGGGCATCTTCTTGTACTAAAGCTTTATTCACCAGATGTTGAAAAGTAGGGTAGTCATTGGAGACTAACTGAACTTTGAGGTTGGGGTCCATTCCTCCCATGAACCTCCAGATCCTTGCGGCATCAGTCGCCACATCTTCCGGTGCATATCTTGATAATTGGATAAATTTACTCAGATATGCGGAAACACTAAGGTTTCCTTGTTGTAGCTGATGAAACTCCTTCCTCTTCATTTCCATAATACTCATATGAATATGAGCAGTACGGAAGGCTTCCAAAAATTCTACCCATGCAATATTCTGAGCATCTTGATGTGCGGCACAGTAGTTATCCCACCAATTAGCAGCAACTCCCTTGAGTTGGTGGGCGGCGTATAGAACCTTCTCATGCTCTGCACATTGAGCCAAATTGAGTTTCCTTTCTATTTCTTTAATCCAATCATCCGCCTCCAAAGGGTCAGCAGATCCTGCAAAGGTCGGAGGTCGGGTTCTCATAAATTCCCCAAGTTTAGACTGTGGCTGTTGAACTGGTGCTTGCTGGACTTGTTGGACTTGATTTTGGGCCAAAGCTTGAAGTAGTTGCAACTGCATGGCCATCATCTGTTCCATGTTGGGAGCTTGAGCTGGCGGAGGTGGAATTGGGGCTTCATTGTTGTTGGGCGCTTGATTGTTGTTGATGTTACTTCTGGTGTTCACCATCTGAAGCGGTTTCCAGGGTTAGCAAAAGGTAAGAGGGAACTAGCATAGATAAGAGGTTAGGGGAAACTAAATAACATCCCAAGCCAACACACAAGAAGAAACCAGCAACCACTTAAGGAAAACTTTATTGAAATCAAGATAATTTTATGAATGGCTGCACCACAAGTGCACATAGGCTTGGTACAGTCCATCTAACACACCAAAATATGATAAAGCGTTCTAAGAACGTGGACAATTATTTGGGTACTACTGACTCAACTAACTACTCATCCTCCACGATGATGCGCTCCTCCGGATCCTCCTCGGGGTCCTCCTCTGAATCCGATGAGTGTCTCTGTCCACAACCACGGCAGTTGTTCGGCGAACGCGACCGTGATCGACTCTGACTGAAATCGGAAAAACCGGAGCGAGATAGCTGGCGTCCTCGGCTAGATCCTCCAATATCAACGTCGGGTGGCGGACTGGAGCGTCGCACACTCTTCCTCGCAGTAAGCCTAGTGCGAGGTCCCATAAACTGGACTGGAGCAGCAACAGGGGCTGGTGGAGTCGGTGTAGTGGTAGCAGCTCGAAGACGCTCTACCTCTGCCTCGGCAGCAGTCCTCGCCTGAACGGCGTCGGCGTGGGCAGCCTCACTCTGCAGTAGCTGGGCTCGGAGAGTGTCGGAGTGGTCGTAGCTCGACGAAAGCAGCCTCCGAAGAAGTCCGATCTCCTGCTGAGCTCTGGCGTAAGTCGCTGAAGCTGCCAGAGTGTGCTGCACCTGGTGAGACAAGCGCGGGTCGTCCACCACCAGCTGGAAAAGCTCTGGATGAGTCTGTCCTGCTCTCGTCGTCGGGAAGAAGCAAAAAGGTGACTGTCGTAGCTCCTCCTTGTGCCTCCTGCACAACTCCGAGATAGCCAACTGTGCTGCATCCTGGATCGCATCTGAGCAGAAGGTCCGTGGATACTCAATATGACGCTCAACTGGGTCAATCCTCCCGTCTGGAGCGTAAATGAACACCTCCATGCTCCAGGAGTCCATGCTCATCACTCGCGTGTTCCGCCCTCTGAAAATAGGCTGTTGGGTGTACTTCAGATGCTGCATTAGCTGCCGTAGAAGAGTCGCAAAAGCTCCCTCGCTCTCGCCATGAGAATGGTGATCCCACGGGGCTGATGACGATGAACCTGCCATCTACAAGTTTGAAAAGAGGAGAGATCAGTAAAGATTTTTAAATAGTGAAAAGGGAGGATAGAAACAAGATACTAAGTAAGAGGAGAGTAGAAGCAAAGAAGCTTATATATTTTTAATATATTCTTTTTAAACATAAGTCCTTAAAACTTCCCAAAACCTAGGGTTCGTCCTACAGTCAAGATGGCTCTGATACCACTTCTGTGGGACCCGGAGTAGAAACTTCCGGACCCCCCTGTGCATTACAGTACTAGTCCCAGATCAATGCTAGTACACACAGATAACCAGAAAAAACGGTACATTGTCATCCACGATTTATTACAATAATAACTTAAGTTTTACATTGGTCATTGCCTTACAAAGGTTCACAGAACCTTAAAACGAAAATAAACACAGCGGAAGCAAAAAGTAAATTAATCGACCCATCAATCTGCCACAGGCAATTGACTGGGGAAACGAGTCCTAAGCATTCAGGAAGAATCCACCGCATCCACACTCGGCACAGAAGTCGTATTCTCCAACTTGAGCTTCTTCATTCTCTGCTAATGTATTTGTAGAGCAACATGTGAGTACAAAATTGTACTCCGCAAGTCTTGGGAAAGATGCATAGATGCAAGGCTTCACAAAGGAAGGCTATATGGTTCTTTTGCAAAAAAATCAGCATTTTATTTCAAATCTACATAATTACTTCAAAGGCCATTTGATAAACATCTTGTTTTTCATAAATGAAATTAGATAAATAACTTAGTGAAGGTTAAACCACCAACACTAAAATCTTAGGCTATCTGCCAACTTTCAAAACTCAGGTTAAACCACCTGATCTAGTTACACCACCAAATTTAAATCACGAAAGTTACACCACTCTCAAGTTTGACAAACCATTTTATTTTGAAATCAAAATCAAACTTCTACCATGTGAATGCATTCCTTGCCCGCCCTTGACCGTGGGCACAGCTATTCGAATAGTTTTTACTCTGCAGAGTTTGTACACTTTACCCACAAGAGATAAATTATCTTAATAGTCAACATGCTTCCTTTGGCATGAGACCCAGATAAAACATCACAAAGCCTTTCACCTACTCCAGTATAGCTAGATACCACCCTCTAAGGTTTCACCACAACTCGAATCCACGAGTCGGAGCCCCCTCTTGCGCCGTATGAGTACAGTAAACCCTGTCCCTCACTATGAGTAACCAGTACACCCTGGCACTCAATACACCACTGGTGATATCTAAACTACACCTTTATAGGTTAGTTAGCTAGGTTGTACCCATATAGACTTGTGGTTGCACTGTTTTGCTCAGTTTGGACAAACACAAGCTTCGGTCCTTAAACGACCAGGGTGGTTCATTCACAATTCCAAAAAAATTCTCGTGCTAAACTGCACCAGCCAAACCTTCCATCCACCCTTGTCAACTTTTCCCTTTGAACTTCATTTTTATTTTCAAATTAACAGTGGTAACATCCATTACCACTTTTCAAACAAATCAATTAACAATGGTAACATCCATTACCAATGTTCAAACAAACCATTGATCAAAACATTTAGCAAACATGCTTCTCATTTGACATTTTATATTGATTCGCTAAACTAAGCATTTGCTAGTATAAATTTAACAAAATGAAATACTAACTCATTATTGAGTCAAAGGAATATCCTAAGTTGACAATGGTACAAGGTAAACGATTTTCAATGGAAGGTATAGCAATTGGAACATTTAACTAATTTTTTTTTAAAATCAAGTTATCCACTTTTACAACATAAGCATGCAATAATTTAAAATAACTACACAAATCATTTTGTAAATCATAGGAGCAAGATGGTCAAAGGAGACTTGCCTTCCTGTGCTGGGTTGTTATCTTCCTGAGCTTGATCCTGAATATCTTCGGACAAATCGGTCTCTACACGTAAATCGAGAAAACCAAATAAATAAAATAAAAAAAATTCAAAAATTAAAAATAAATATACCAAATGAAAGATTGGAATTTTAGATGAATTTAGAAATTTGAATGGATCAATTCGGATTTAAAATGAGAAAGTTATGGCTTCCAGAAGATTAAATAGGAGGGAAAAAGGAAAAATCGGGTTTCGGGAATTATTTTTGTACTGAAAAATACTATTTATGACGTCATCAATTTTCGAATTTTCTGAGCGGGAAATATTATTTGAATGACGGGTGGGTCCGGTCTACCGTGAACCGGATCCACGGACCACGGGGTTCGCCGACGTGGCACACCGGCCACATGGCGCCATGCGGGCGCGAGGTGGCGGCCACGTGGCCGTCCACGCGGGCACAACCGGCCACGCAGGCGCACGTGCAGCCGCACGGGAGGATGGCCGGCCGGCGGCCTTGCCGGCGGTCGGCGGCCGGCGGGAGGGCGGCGAACGGCGGCGGCGGATGAGGAGAGGCGGCGGCGCTTACCGGCGGCGGCGACGGAAGGCGGGGCGGTCGGCGGCGGCGCAAAGAGGAGGTGGCGGCGGGGTGGTGCGGGATGGCCGGTGAGGGGCGGCCGAGCGGCGGCGCACGGCGGCGGGGTGGTGGCCGAAAGAGAGGGAGTAGGAGCCGGCCGAAATGGAGGAAGAAAGGGGAAGGAATGGGGAGGGAGGCCAATTTATAGATGGAAAAGAGAGATGAAGAGCCGGCGGTTTAGAGATGATTAAAGGGAGGAGACGGCCGGCCGTGAGTGGGGATTGATGAGGGCAATCAATTGCACGCGTTAGCTTGGAGTTTAATTGAGAGAAACGGCCGAAATTAAAGCTTCATTTTCGGTTTAATGGAGGTGGAGAGAGAGGGTGGGAGGAGGAAGAAGGTGAGGTTGAAGATGGATATGACATGTGGGTCCCATATGTAATAGAGAGGAGAGGAAGTGAAGGGGTACGGGCCGTCAGATTCGCGACACGTGGCAAGTGAATGGATAAGAGGCTTTGGATTTTATGAAGGGGTAAGTTGTGGTGGATGGCTAGGATTAAAACGTGGAGAGAGATTGATTTAATCTGAGAGCGACACGTGGCGGCTAGGGATATATTGATTTTTATTTTCGGATTTAATTTCAGGAATTACTAGAAACTTTATTAATACTTCGAAAAATAATATTTAATGTCTAAAAATTCCAAAAAAATCATAGAATATTCCTGGAAGTATTTTAGACTTTAATAAAAATATTTTTAATCTCAGATTTGAATTTAATAACTTTATAAAATACTTTTTAACTTTGAAAATTTATTTTAATTTCCAGAAAATTCTCAAAAATTAATTAAAAATTTAGGGAAGGCTAGGAAAAATAAAATAAATTCTTTTTGGCTTTAATAAAATATTAAAATATATTTTCTTGCTTTAAATTTTTAAATAAAATCCAGATAAATCCAAATAAGACTCAAATACATTAAAATAATTAATTTAAAATTAAAATTTTTCAGAAAGAGAAAATTTGGGATGTGACATCTAGGGACTGGATATCCAAGATAATCAAGTCTGCTATGAACTCAACTCCCTGGATGTCTATCTGAACTTTGGGACAGCCTAGGTTGGTGCTCAACTCCAAACCGGGGGATTGGACCAAAAGAATAGATCCCAGCGTAACAATTTCCAACTGTTGCTTTAAAGCAAAACTCCGAGAAACAAACGAATGGGAAGCTCCAGAATCAAATAAAACTGTGGCAGATGCTGAATGGACTAGGAACTTATCGACCACAACCTCTGGTGTTGCCTGGGCCTCCTCTGCAGTGACGTGGTTCAAATGGCCTCTCACCACCTGTGGAGTCCTGCTGGCCTGACCTGGCGCCTGGGGTGCTCCACGCCCTGCTCCTGGGGTAGGTGTTCGTCCTGGTGTGGCTCCCAAGTCGAACCGAACTGGAGTGGGGGCCTGCCTCTGGGGGCACTTGCTAGCATAGTGTCCCGGCTCATGACACTTGAAGCAAGTAACAGACGCTGCTGGATTGGTGTTCCTTTGCTGCTGACCACCAAATCCACCGGGTCTCTGCCCTGACTGCTGGGGACGTGGCGCTGGGGCCGGGGACCTGAAGACTGACTGCTGCTGCTACTGCTGAGGCACTCGAGCGGGGTGGTAAGTGCTGAAACGCTGCCTCTGAGCCTGGTGAGACTGAAATCCCTGCTGAGCCATCCTCTTCTTGCGAGACTCCTCGAGCTCGCGGCGACTGTCCTCAATTAGGATGACCTTATCCACCATCTGCTGAAAGCTGGCATAGTCGTTGCCCACAACCTGCAACTTCAATCCTGGGTTCAAGCCTTTCCGAATCCTCTTCTGACGGTCTTCATCTGTGGCTACGTCCTCGGGTGCATAGCGATCTAGCTGAGTGAATTTATTGAGGTATTCACTCACTGTCATGTTCTTCTGCTGCAACTCACGGAACTCCTCCTTCTTCATGTCCATCACCCCATCCAGGACATGGGCGTGACGGAAAGCGGTGGAGAACTCATCCCAAGTAATGCTGTCCTGGTCCTCGTGGGCGCCACAGTAGTTCTCCCACCACTCTGCTGCAGGTCCCTCTAGCTGGTGTGCTGCATACAGCACTCTCTCCCTGTCTGTGCACTGGGCCAAGTTCAGCTTTTTCTCTACTGAACGGATCCAGTCGTCTGCCGCCAAAGGCTCTGAAGAACTGGAGTAGGTAGGCGGCCTCGTCCTCATAAACTCTGCAAAGCGGGACTGATGGTGGGCGGCCTGAGGTGCTGCTACCCCTGGGTGCTGATGCTGAGCCATATTGTTCATATTCTACATCATTGCTTGCATCATCTGAGTCTGGGCCATCAGGAACTGACTGAGAGCGGGGTCCAGGGTCAGCGGAACTGCCTGGGGTGGCTGAGTGGAACTGTTCCCTGGATTCTGGTTTGTCTGTTCACGACCTGCGGAGTTCCTGGTTTCAACCATCTTGCTGCTGCTCTAAAAAGAAAAACCATTTGCTGAGAACTGACTTCTGAAGGCTTAATAGGTAAGAGGGAAAAGCAAAGGTAAGCGGTAAACTCGTCTAAGGGGGATAACTAATGGCAACCTAAACTAATCAGACACTTAGCCGAAAAGGCTAACAAAAGAAACAATAAACTCCACAAAAAGACTTTGACATGACTGCATCATAATGCTGGAAGCAAAATGCAGCTCACATCACACCCAACGGCAAAATAAGAAGCAAGACGATCTATACGATGCTAAAAACTATAACAGGGTTCAAATCTAATGGCTCCTAATCTTCACGAAAATCTCCAATCTTTTCTTGACACATTGGGGTGCTTCCTTGATCCAAACTTCACAGCACAACTTGAAGAATTCCATGCCAACTTTCACTTTGGTGGAGGAATATTCGGACATCTATGGACATTATAGGGATAAGAAGTCACATTGAGTTTCAAAAACAAGTTCTCAGAGGAGACAAGGAGCAAGAATCCTAAGAATGAGGTAAGAATAAAGAATTACTAGTCAATCATTTGGTTGATTTGATTTAGAAAATAAATTTTGAAATATTTTCTAATTCGACTACTCTAACTAGGGCTTCGTCCTGCAGTCGATTTGGCTCTGATACCATCTCTGTCGAGACCCGAATATGCAAATCCGGACTCTCTGTGTATGCTGCACTAGTCCAGGATCACGCTAGTGTACACAGTCAAACATAGAGGTAATCATCACCACAATCACGATATTAAATAAGGGAATCTCAAATTATTAATCAATATCCAAAAGTGAGACCTTATGGTCAAGCTTACAATCTCAATAGCCTTAGGGGCTTAACAAAATTTAGCAGCGGAAAATCCAAAATAAAGCGTAGCGGCCAATCGACATGCCCACGGGCAATCGAGTGGGGAGCGAAGCCTAGAACGCGTAGTCGTCGAAGTACTCGCCACCTGGAACCTTATGCTGGCAGTACTCCTCTTCCTCAACTGAGCAACATAGGCGTAAAGCCGTGAGTACATTGGTACTCAGCAAGCCGTTTGTAACAAATGATGCAATATAGTATGCAAGGCTTACCAATGGAAGGCTGAAAGGGTTAATTTGCATAAACAGCATTTGAAATTACCATAAATAGATTGAAGGCGAATTGTAAAAAGACAATAATGAATAATCAAAGGAATTGAAGTAACCTACTTATGGACCTCCCATCCACAAGTTAAACCAACAGTGAATTAACCATCCACTGACCAACCACAAATTTTCCAAGAGTAACTATACCTCGTGTGAAATCACCGAGCATTGTCCATGACCGAGGACAGGGCTATTCGAATAGTTTTACACTCTGCAGAGGTTGCACAACTGTACCCACACGATGTGATTAGCCTCAGCTTAAGGTAACCACAACAAGGCTTTTACAATGATCCATCTCAACCCGATCCCACTCGCTAAGCTTTCACCATCGAGTAGGGTAACCCCTAGTCAGTAATTGCCCCCTCTTGCGCCACAACAACATCAGTAGTGAAACCAAAGTTGAGACTTCACAAATTATTATGCCAGGTCTATCCCATACTAGACATGTGATTTGCACGGTAAAGCTCAGATCAATGGCGCACAAAGTTAAGTCCTTAAGTAATACCCAGGCGAAACATCCACATCCCAATGTGCAACCTGCACCCCCTTTACTGCACAATCATTCGCCCGAGTGAAAACCAATTTTGTATAACCACACCAACGACACACCAATGCCATGGCACAAATTTTATATTGGTGGCACCAACCACGATTCAGTATATCATGAAGTCAAATTAATTAGCCACATGTGATGATGAACCCAAACGATACTAAAAGCATAGCTAAGCATACTAATCGTGCCATCCCAAATGTGATCATAACATAGCATCACTACTAAGTTTCCCAACCTATGGTGACAATGGCATCATGGCATTCAAATTTAACAAGGAGGGAATTACTCAATTGAGGTGATAACTACCAATTACAAGGTTTGTATAAAAGTAGCGATGCAATGTAATTTAAAACAAAATATTTAAATAATAGATTGCAAACTGGGTTCAACATGATCAAAGAACACGACTTGCCTTGGCCTTGCTCAGTTGACGGTTCTTGATCTTCAAATCCAACGGCGGCTCCCTCGAACGCGTGATCTAACGAGAGAGAAACAAAACAAAAAGACAAAATAAATTCAAGTAAAATTCAAATGAACTCCAAAAATCCTCAAACCTGAACCAAAAGATAGAGCTCAATTTTAGATGAATTTAGGAAAAAGAATCGGGTCAATCGGAGCTAAGACGAGGGGGAACGGGGCTCTGGAAAATCTGGTTTTAGGAAAAAGGCTGAAAATCGGAAAAGGCACTGTGCTGTGGACCGGGTGCACGGTGAGATGGGTCCACGGTGGACGCGGCGCACGGAACAGTGCGGCGGTGGGCTGCTGGCGCAAGCGGCTAGGGCTGACGTGGCTGCTGACGGGGCACGGCACGCAAACCCTAGGGCTGACGTGGCAAGCTGACTGGGCGCTGACGTGGAGGGCTGACTTGGCTGGCTCTCGGTCTACAGCTCACGGCTGGCACGCAGGTCCCACCGGGCAGCGGCACGGCTCACGTAGACCGGGCGCACGGGAAGGCGAAGGGACGCGGGGGCGCGGGTGCGGTCCAGCTGTCGGCGGTCGGTGCGAGGCGCGGGCGGCGGGGTGCGGCCGCGGGGTTTGGGCGACGGGGTGACCGGGCGGTGGAGCTCACCGGCGACGGCAACGACGGCGGCGGTAGACGGCGGCGGACGGCAGCGGACGGCGGCGACGAACGGCGGCGAAGCGAGGCGGCGCAGGTCTGGGCGCGACGGCGACCTAGTGGCGGGCGAGCGGATCTGGCCGGCGACGGGGCTCACCGGCAGCGGACGACGGCGGACGGCGGAGCTCCCGGCGAAGGCGGCGGCGATCCTCGGGGTCCGCGCCTTAAATACCCGGGCGGCGGCGGTGGGTTAGGGTTAGGGTTAGGGTTAGTGGGGCGCTGACAGGTGGGCCCCACCTGTCGGTGGCACGGCGCGGCGGACAGCCGAGATCGGCTGCGGCCGAGGCAGGCGGAACGGATGGGCGACGCGTGTCGCTTATCCAGCGGAGGAAGGCGGGCGCGGGCGCAGATGCACGCCGCGTGGCGAGGGGCGGGGCAGGCTGGGCTGAGGCGGCTGGGCCGGCTGGGTAGGCTGCGGCCCACCTGGCTTTTAGGATTTTCTAATTCTTTTCTTTTTCAGAAATTCAAATAAAGACTTTTTGAGCTCTAGAAAATAGCAAATAAATCCGGAAAAAATCACCAAAAATTCCAGAAAATTCCTTGAGACTCAGGGAACTCAAATAAAATGATCTTGCAAATGTTAATGTTTAATTTAATCATATTAAATCTAAATAAATTCTGAAAATTCCTTTTAAGCTTTAATTAATCCAGAAGAATCCAAATGGTGAATTTTATTTTAAAAGCTTCAAAAAGGCTCTGAAAATCAGGATGTTACAACCGTGCAGCCCCGCCTCCACATATTTATAGAGCATGCTAATGGGCTTCCACGTTGTAGGCCCATTAGAACCCTAATCCCAAATGGATCAATATCCCTTTTAGCCTATAAAACCGAATTGTTTATGATTGCCTCTTGGGCACATCACTAACAATCTCCCACTTGCACTAGAGACAATCATATAGGCAAGCTTTCCAATTCCAACCCCTTAAGTGTGTGACCCGTTAGGTTCATGTGTAGCCAGCCATGACCTGAAAACCCTTTTCAAGCCATAAGTCAATAGTGGCACCTAGCAGGGCATATTGACTCCCGAATACACATAAAGATCATATCGGCTAAACCTTGATATACACATACTTGGATCCCTTTGCCACACGATACCAGTCGAACTTAAGGTGAGATTCGTCCCACCCTTGTGATAGCTCAACCATTCACTCGATCTTGTGGTGGATTACAACTCATGACTAACCCTTTAGTCACATTGTGATTAACTCTTTAATCACCTTGGCATGGCCATGCACTTCCCTAATCCAACCACATCGAGGGGCCCAAAGATATCTCTCCTGTTATATAGGAGGGGCAAATTCCATCTTAATCCGCTCACATCCCATTCCATGTTTCATGATTCACCTGAAGACCACTTTTATAGCTACCCAGTTACGGAGTAGTGTTTGGCAGCCCCAAAGCACACCACTACACATAGTGAGAAACAATGGCGATTTTAGGTCGAAGGATCCAGTAGGTATACCACTCGAGATCGCTTGATGGCACATATTAACATAACAATCCCACAACGTCTCGAAGTGGGTCAATCCAACACCATGTTCTCTAACATGTGTCCACATTATTGATTTGATATTCCTATATCCATGATCCATGAAACATGATCATCAATCAATACATGTGCTAGTCCATAAATCATTATTGTCCCACGTAATTACATAAGACTAGGGATCTTTAGAATAACATTAAATAAAACAAAGAGTTTCACGAACAAGTCACATACTTGCCAATCAATGCATACAATCATTATTCAAGGAACCAAATAACACCTTATTCAAAATTTTATAAACATAGACTTGATGCAATTATCTCCCACTCACACTAGAGTCAATTATGTAAGTATCTAATACCCATTGCACTCGTGTGTGCCTCATGCTTTGGTTGTGGGAGAGGCTTCGTCAACGGATCAACAACATTCAAATCCGTGTGCACCTTGCAATCTTCACTACACCTCTATCAATGATCTCACGGATAAGGTGATAGCGCCGAAGTATATGTTTGGACTTTTGGTGTGACCTAGGCTCCTTTGCTTGCGCAATGGCTCTACTATTATCACAATAGAGATCCACTGGACTGGACACACTAGGGATCACACCCAACTCAAAAACAAATTTTTTGATCCAAACAGCTTCCTTTGCAGCTTCAGAAGCTGCAATATACTCGGCCTCAGTTGTCGAATCAGCTACCATCTCTTGCTTGGAACTTTTCCAGCTCACTGCCCCTCCATTGAGACAGAACACAAAACCAGACTGCGATCTGCTATCATCTTTATCAGTTTGGAAACTAGCATCGGTGTAACCTTTTACAACGAGCTCTTCTTCACCTCCAAAAATAAGGAACATATCCTTAGTCCTTCTAAAGTACTTAAAAATATTTTTTACAGCCAGCCAGTGAGCTAGACCGGGGCTAGATTGATAGCTGCTCGTAACACTTAGAGCATATGAAACATCTGGGCGCGTACAAAGCATAGCATACATGATGGATCCGATGGCTGAGGCATACGGAATCGCACTCATCTTCTTTTGCTCATCAAGTGTTGAAGCACACTGAGTCTTGCTAAGACTAATGCCATATGACATAGGCAAGAAACCTTTCTTGAAATCTTGCATATTGAACCGTTTCAATACCTTGTCAATGTATGTACTTTGGCTTAATCCAATTAGCCTCTTCGATCTATCTCTATAGATCTTTATGCCCAAAATGTAAGCTGCCTCTCCGAGATCTTTCATTGAGAAACTCTTTCTCAAAGAAGACTTCACAGCTTCTAGCATTGGAATATCATTTCCGATCAATAATATGTCATCTACATACAAGACCAAAAAAACAAGTGCGCTCTGTCATACCTAGATTTTACAATCCGGAATCTTCTGTGATTCCACCACACTATTCCCTGGATCAGTAGATAGTGCTCACAGATTACAGTTCTGAATATCAAAGTACATATCATACGGAAGCGTAAATATAATAGTAATCTTACTCATGGGCCGATTAGACCGAAATCAATAAATTGCAGCAGCGGAAGAACGAAGCACACAGGTGGGACCTTCAGGACATGCCCACAGGCAGCCAACTGGAGGTGCGCGACCTAGCCCTTGACATCTTCATCTTCTCTGCCAGCTTGTCCAATCTTGTTGCTGAGGCGAGGTGATTTGATTCCTGATGCTGAATTTTTACGCAAAAGCGAGTGTGAGCACTCCAACCCCTTGCTCCGCGAGCCAATACACGGAATGCAAATAAATAGTATGCATGGCTTAACAAAGGAGAGGCTCGAGTTATTTTATTTGCCAAAAATCACTTTTAGTAACATTGTTATTATTTAATCATAGTGTTATTGTTACTGCCTATACACCACCTAGTGACTACCATAATCGACTTAATCCACCAAAATACACTTTCTTTATTGATTGCTGTCTAATACTCCAAACAGCGAATGACATCATTTAATCAGTCCACCGATCATGCTCTTTCAATATTGATTGCTATCTATGACTCTTAAACAACGATTATCATCGATTATGCAATCCACCAATCATTCGCATCGGGACTTCCTAATAATTCAATCCTTTTTGTTATTGATCCAAAACCATAATTTGTTCTCCCAATAATCAATCTTATTTTCAACTGTCTGTCTCTAATTAATTCACTAGTATACATCCACCAAGAATATCATTGATCAAGATTAATCTCCCATAGTTATTTTCGTATCTCCAAATTTTCCAGAAATTCTCAATTCATCCATCTAGAAATTGTTCGAATCCTATCAATCCTAATATTGTCAATATCTCCCAAGAATTTATAACAAATATCGGTGTTGTAATCCAACCATTACCTTTGCATTTCCTAATACTCCAAAAATCATATAATTCATCCATCTAGTCTATAAATCCATTTGGGCTCCACCAAATTTATTTCTCCTAGACTCCGCACTATCATTATCCCTCTTATGATCATTCATGAATCCACCAACTTCTTTATGTGATTACCATAAACAGCCATATTCCTTTCTTACGACTCTATTTATTTCCTCATATATTTTACTTTGCGAGAAGAGAAAACATTTTACTTTTGCAATATGATACATAAAAATTTCCTGAGACCTAGCAGTTTTGAACAAAAACATAATGTTCAAGAAAATGCAATAATAATAGCGATCCAGATTCCATCCACCGTTACATGGCATCCGCATCATATAGCATCTTTCAGCGTTATAGCCGCTTAACTTACCACTGAGACGACACCCAGGACAATTCAAATCAGGGCTTTCCATTGCCCTCCACTTTTTCCATTACCACCCACAAAGTTTTTGAAATAGAACTATATCTGGTTAAGTTCCCATGTCTGCCCTTGACCGTGGGCACGGTTATTCGAATAGTTTTGACTCTACAGAGTTTCACACTTTACCCACAAGAGATAAATCCACTCATTTCCCCACATGATTCCTTAGCCATGCGGTTGAGTAGACTATCACAGGACTTTTACAATGCATTATTCCTAGCAGAGTTACGTCCACTAAGGTTTCCACTTCCTTCGGGGTACGACCACCCTTCCAGAAGCCCCCTCTTGTGCCGTCACGTCGGAGGATGTGGCCATCCTCTACCCGCCTGTGGTCACACCGGCGCAACTCTTACTAAGTCGATGCAAATTAGTTGGCCCTGCCTACACTTTGCTAGCTTGCGGTTGTGCTTGTTATACACGGGGTGACATGACAAGATTCAGTCCTTAGGGTTACCCGGATGATTCTACCACATTTCACCTTTTGTGCAATCACTGCACCACATACCAGCCCCCAAACCATCCATCCAGGTATTTAAGCAAATTTAGGATTTTTGGGAATATAAAATAACCATATCCAACATACACCAGCCATTACCACCATGACTGCCCAACCAATTTTTCTCAGGATTAAAAGTGATGCTTGGGCGCTCTCGCGCCCATGAGTATCTAAACAATACTAAGCATGGCATATATTTTAAAGACTTATTTTTGAAAGGTTACTATTATAATTTTGCTAGGGCGACAAGGTTCACAAATTCAAATATTCCAAAGGGAGTGTAATATTATTCAAGGCAAACAATGGGCATATAACTAGAATATTGAATTTATCAAGTATTTGCATATAAAATAACAGCATGCAATTTGATAATTTAACCAAAGTAATTTGCAGAAAATGTAGCTTCAACATGATCAAAGTATTGACTCGCCTGACGCGGTTTGCCGCGGTCTTGTGCTCTTTCAAAGCTGTCTCATTTCAGGGGGCTGCTTTGCTGGTCTTTTCTACACTTTGATCTTGGTCTTGCTTGATCCATTGATCCTTCGGAACTCCAGTTTCTAACTATGCGATAAGCGACTGAATCCAAATAAAAACCAATAACTCAAGAGATCCAAATAAATCCAATCACTCTAAATACCCGATTTACTTTAAATTATGCATTTATTATGGTTGGAGAATAGAAGGATGATTTAGGTTGATGGGTTGTAAGCACAGCGGTAGCTGGGTTTGAGCAGGAGGACGAGTTGTCTGAATGCTTTACCGTGAGGAAATATTTTAGAAATACGAGGGATCAAAAGTGAAGATGTACCTACAGGAATTATCTGCTTTTGGAAAAGGAAGGTGGCCAAACATGGCCGATTGGGGAAAAGCGAGGCTTGACCTTTTTATTAATAATTTCTTTTATCATTTTTATATTTATCAAGGAAGTTCCATGAGTTAGGCTAGACCTATGAATAGGTGCACAAGTTTATCTTAGCATTATTTTGTTGAGTGCTATTGTTCAGGGCATTTTGGCTTACCGAATTAATTTTAGAGTCTAAGTGTATAGCATTTTATGGGGTGATATTTTATGTAAACTTAGTTATTACCAGGCATAACTTATTTTGAATTAGGATCCATTTGTTCGAGTCCTAACTTGCTATATTCGGTTATACTTTAATATCAATGGTCGACTAAATCTACGGTTGAGGTTTATTTATCTATGCCATGCTAGTGATGGTTACTATTTATATTGCTATATTGGGTGGATTACTATTAACAATCTGATGACCTAGGGGTTTCTTTATTGTGTATATATATATATATATATATATATATATATATATATATATATATATATATATATATATATATATATATATATATATATATATATATATATATATTTCTAACATGGCATTTCTACGCAAAATTATCCTTTTGATTAGAGGTGGCTATCATTTTATGTGTCTTTAGTTGTTGCTTAATTAGTGCCATTTAAGCCTTAAAGAAAAGACTGTATAATTTTTAACTTATTATTATTATTATTATTATTATTATTATTATTATTATTATAGCTAAACATGATGTCAAATATCTTTTATGAATCTTTGGATAATTAACTAAAGTCATCTTTTATCAACACCTTTAAAACCACTAATTAGTTTTGGACTAATAACTAGGACACATTAATTTGTCATATGTGGTAATTAATCAAATATTAATCCTTAATTAACCTCATATACAACCCAATAAAATTTATTGATTCCCACGGATTAAATCCCAATTTAAAATCTCAAATAGTCTTATTTACCTTCTAATTAATTTTTATTATTTTCTCTAAATTACTCTCTATTTCCCTTGGTTTATCTTACTGGTAATGACCACAAACATCTAAAATGAAAATGAGAGAAAAAGGGTGCGGCTGGTTGGATCGAACTCGGGACTTAGGAGTAGGCTCTGGGTGTTATGCGCTCGGTCTAGCCAAATGGACAAGGGGTGTTACCTGACAAGGCACCCATGCTTATTTGAAAAGAACAAAGAGGCAGACGGCGAAAATAGAGGAGGCAGCTCGGGCGGCCATGGCTGACGGTTGCGCCAGCGACGAGCGGCCAGGGAGGTGGGCGTAGCTGGCAAAACGGGTTCTCGGGGAGCTGTAGAAGCCGGTGGAGGAGGTGGCGCGGCCCGGGATGGCGCAGGCCGGCAGGGGCGGCTGCTCGGGCGGTGGCGGTGAGGTGGGAACGGGGACAGTGGCGCCGGCGTGGGGAAGGGCGGCTAGCGGCGTGCGCGTGAGCATAAGGGAGGCGGAGTACTGAAGCTTACCATGCTGCCGGTTGGGTCGGGGAGAGTCCAAGGCTGGCCGGCGGCGGGAGCCGAGGGCGGCGCGGCCAGGCCACCGTGGCGGAGGTTGCTCGGGTGACGGGAGGCCCGGACGGCGGTTGGGGAAGCCTCACGGCGCCGAGGGCTTGCTCTCAACGTGAGGAATTGGGCGGTGGTGCTCCGAGAGAAGGATGGCGGCGACAATGGCGGTGGTGGCCGGAATCGAAGAAGGGCGGCCGTGCGGTGAACCAAGGGCACCGGGGTTCGATTACTCGCGGGAGGAGGAAAGAGGTTCTTGGGGGCGCACCATGACGCGGTTTCGGTGCGGGGAGTTCGCCGGAGCGGCGTGGAGGCGCGGCGGCCTGCACACGGGTGGAAACGGGGAAGGACCGGGAAGTGGCGTGGAAGCCATTGGGAGGACCGGGTGGCTTTTATGGCCGTAGAGGGGCAGGAGAGGCGCGGAGGGCCGGGCTGCATGCTCGCCACGGGGAGGCCGGAAGCTGCGCGCAGCAGAGCATGCGCGGGCGCACGGGGGAAGAAAGAGGAGGGAGGAGAGGCGCGGGGAAAACCAGGGGCGACGACAGAGAAGACCGTGGGCGGGGGCAGGCGCATGGATGCCACGGGGCGGAGGAAGGCTGGGCGCGGCAGGGCACGCGCGGCATTCGGGAGAAGAAAGGGGAGGGGGAGAAGGGGGCTGGGCCGACCGGTAGGAGGGAGCGCGGGATGGGGGTCGGGCCGAGCCAGTCGGCCGGCCTGGCTCCCTCCGATTTTTCTTTTTTTTTGTTTTTGGTTTAAGCATTTGTACACATATATATATATATATGTATCTGTATATATAATTCAAGTTTTATTTGCTCTTTTTCTTGTTCCCCCTAGATTTCTGTATCTATTATTTTTTTAACATTAATTTCATATGTGCCAATTTCTTATTAAGTGTAGCTATATATATATATACATCCATGAATGTTGGCGTTTTTAACTTGCTTGTTTTTGTGCTATTTAAACTATTATTTTCAGAAATGAGATTTTATATTTAAACCCAGGTTTCTCTCCTCTTATACTGGATCATCTTTTCAGATTCGCATTTTAAATCTTGATTTTCTATTAATTAAATATGTTTGCTTCTTCTGGATCCTTTTAACTTTTGGAACCTTCACCAAATTTCTCAGAAAAACATCATAAACTCCAAATTCAAATAAAACATATTGCAAAATAATTCAAAAGCTTCACATTTTCAAATTTCAAAATTTTGGGATGTTACACGCTCCCACTAGCCTTCTTGTAAACACAAGGCTCTTCTTCATTCTTGATGAAGCCAAACCCTTTGACTACTTCATCAAAACGAAGATTCCAACTCCGAGATTCTTGCTTCAATCCATAAATGGACTTCTGAAGCTTGCATATTCTCCCAGCATTTTTCGGAACAACAAAACCCTCAGGCTGTGTCATGTACACATCCTCGCTTAGGTTTCCGTATAGGAAAGCCGTTTTGACATCCATCTGCCATATCTCATAATCGAAATATGCAGCAATAGCTAGAATGATCCGGACAGACTTAAGCATAGCGACGGGCGATAAGGTATCATCATAATCAACACCTTGAATCTGTTTGAAACCCTTCGCCACCAATCGTGCTTTATAGATATGAACATTTCCATCCATGTCTATCTTTTTTCTTAAAAACTCACTTGCACTCAATGGTTTTTACACCATCGGGTGGATCAATTAAGTTCCAAACTTGATTATCATACATGGATTGAATTTTGGATCTCATGGCACCATGCCATTTCTCAGAGTCTGGGCCCATCATCGCTTCTTCATAATTCTTAGGCTCATCATTGTCTAACAATAAAATGCCGTGCTGATACCTTATTGGTAGTTGACGTAGCCTTTCATACCTACGTGGGGTTGATGCCTCTTCCACAGGTTGTACAACATCTTGTACACTCTGTAGAGCTTCAGTAGGAGCTGAAACATTTTCTGATGTCTCTCGAATTTCTTCAAGACTCACCGGGCTCCCACTAACTCCTTTTGAGAGAAACTCTTTCTCCAAAAAGACACCATTCCGGGCAACAAACACTTTGTTTTCATCTCTTTTATAAAAATAATATCCTTTAGTTTCCTTAGGATACCCCACGAAGAAGCATTTATCAGATTTAGGTATGAGCTTGTCAGACGTCAAACGTTTTACATATGCTTCACATCCCCATATTTTGAGAAAAGACAACCTGGGACGCTTCCCAGTCCATATCTCATATGGTGTCTTCTCTACAGCTTTTGATGGAACCCTATTTAATGTGAACGCAGCTGTTTCCAAAGTATACCCCCAAAAAGACAATGGCAGATCAGATTGGCTCATCATCGACCGAACCATGTCCAACAAGGTCCGATTCCATCGTTCAGACACCCCATTCCATTGAGGTGTTCCTGGCGGAGTCAGTTGTGGAACAATTCCGCATTGCTTCATATGATCACCAAACTCATGGCTCAAATATTCACCTCCACGATCTGATCGCAAGGTTTTAATTGTCTTGCCAAGTTGATTTTGTACCTCATTCTGAAATTCCTTGAACTTTTCAAATGTTTCAGACTTATGCCTCATTAGGTAGATGTATCCATATCTACTAAAGTCATCGGTAAAGGTTATGAAGTACTGAAAACCACCTCTGGCAGTTGAACTCATTGGTCCACATACATCTGAATGTACTAAGGCCAACAAGTCATTTGCCCTCTCACCTACACCAGTGAAAGTTGTCTTAGTCATTTTTCCAAGTAAACAAGTCTCGCATGTTTCAAATGATTCAAAATCAAATGAGTTTAGAAGGCCATCTTTATGGAGCTTCATCATGCGCTTATCATTTATGTGACCCAAATGACAATGCCAGATATAAGTGGGATTCAAATCATTAGGCCGAAGCCTCTTAGCATTAATGTTATAGATAGGCACATCCTCAAGATTTAAAACATATAATCCATTTATCAATGGAGCATGACCATAAAGCATATTATTCAAATAAATTGAACAACAATTGTTCTTTATTCTGAACTCATAACCTTCTGCTCCCAAACATGAAGCAGGAATAATGTTTTTGCTTAAGGCAGGAACATAATAACAATTATTTAATTCCAAAACTAATCCTGAGGGTAAAGATAATGGTAAAGTGCCGATAGCTAACGCAGCAACTCTTGCTCCATTGCCTACGCGAAGATCGACCTCGCCTCTTGCCAAACTCTTACTCCTTGTCAGCCCCTGCATCGAATTGCAAATATGAGCAACCAATCCGGTATCAAATACCCAAGAACTAACATGAGATGTAGCAAGATTTATTTCTATAACATTTATACCTGAAGTAGAAGTCTTACTTCCTTTCTTCTTTTCCAGTTCTGCCAAGTACTTCTTGCAGTTTCTTTTCTAATGTCCAGTCCCTTGGCAATGATAGCAAATGGTTTCAGGTGCAGCACCAATCTTGAGCTTCTGAAGCTTAGATTTGACACTCGAGATCTCATCTTGAGTTTTACCCGTGCCCTTTCCTTTGCTCAAAGCCTTATTATTCTTCTTTTTGAATTTGGTAGTCTTCTGAACCATCATCACATGATTAGAGCTTTTCTTAATGCTCTCCTCTGCTGACTTAAGCATCCCATGCAACTCGATCATTGACTTCTCCATGCCATTCATATGAAAATTCAAAATGACTGGCTCAAAGCTCGGAGGGAGCGACTGGAGAATCACATCAGTAGCCAACTCTTGGCTAAGGGGAAAACCAAGTTTTTCCAAACTCTCAATGTAACCAATCATCTTGATCACATGAGGGCTGACCGGATTTCCTTCAGCTAACTTGCACGCAAACAATGACTTAGAGGTGTTGTACCTTTCAGCCCTTGTCTGGTTCTCAAACATGCCTTTAAGACCCACAATCATATTGTAGGCATCCGTGTTCTCATATTACTTCTGAAGCTCAGAGGTCATGGTGGCAAGCATGAGACAGCTAACATCCAGTGAGTCATTACAATGTTTGTCACACTCATTCTTTTGAGCACGAGTAGCATCTTCAGCTGGTTCATCTGGATATGGAACCTCTAGAACATATTCCTTGTTTTCTTGCTTGAGAACGATTCTCAAGTTGCGATACCAATCAATGAAGTTTGTTCCATTTAATTTTTCTTTCTCAAGAATAGATCACAGGTTAAAACTGGGTGTGGAGTAAGTAGATGGCGGCATTGTCTACAACATAAAATATATGCGAAAATTCAGTGCTATGTTTATGTGAATACTTCCATTAAACAATTTAACAAAAGATACTTCCACTATTTGTTTAAAATCAAATACCCTCTAATAACATATAGTGAGTCAAGATCCATATTTCACTAAGCCCTAGTGAGCTTTGGCATCACCGCTAGAAACCTAGTGACGTAGGTAAGCAATGCTTGCTAATCACATCTTATGTGACTCTTGTTTGTTGGGTGGCATCCAATGCCCCGGCTCCCAACACCATGCGCCAAGGGCCAAATCCAATTTGATAGCCTTGTCAAGTAAACCAACACTATGCATGTGGATGTCCGACATCCACCCTATTAGATTAAGATAGTTGATGGTACTTTGCTTTGGCAGACCTACCAAACAATGATCGTAATTCTTATAGGCGTAGCAATTGAGGGCATCAAATAAATTCTTAATTTTTTCTGAGGGAAGCTATTATGTCATGAAAAATACATCCTCTACAGGTATGGCATGAAAGAATAGTATGACAGGAAATAAACATCACATGCATATAATCACATTATACTGTGAATGGTATGGCCTTTGAATCGTAGTGGTCGCCATCGCCATGGTTCCACAGTGATGTCCTTCGCCGCACTTCCTGTCCTCTTTGTCATCATGCTTGAAGCCTCCATGGTAAAGAACTAAACTATTACAACTAATAGCTAGCAAATGAATTACATGAGGAGCACAAGCATCACAAGTCGACACGCAGGTCGTTATAAAATTAAAGAATAGCCTCAACCCAGCTGTGATTAATACGACACACAGGCCACCAAAACACACATGCATCACATATACATCTATGCCATACCATTCACATCATTCCCTGCAAAAACAAGTTAAGCGTAGAGCCGCCCCCCCCCCCCCCCCCCCCGCGGGTTTCAGGGCAGCGCCCTGAAAACCTCACGGGACTACATAGATCACATCTATGAAATCGCTATGAAAATCTCATCGGGCCGATCAAATCAACCCAAATCCGAGCCATTCAAAATGTCTCAATTTTCATTAGATCAATCACATTGATCATCGCGATCGGTATACTTGAGGAGACCGCAACACAAGGCCTCGATCTGTTGGCTCGATCTACTGATTGTGCGCGCAGTTAGCCCCGATGGTGATTCCAGCCGGTAGGGGCAATTCGCGCGTACATCAAAGAAGGAGCACGAACTTCTTCACCAACACCGGCGTTGGGTCCTCTCGGTGAACCGCCGCGCCCCATGCCGATTCAACACATTTGGAGCACCGCTGGGGTACCCCGAGCATGTCCCCCACCTCGCCAAACCCCGCCTCCCTCCCCAGCGAGCTGCCGCCATCTCCTTCTTTGCCTCCGAGCACACTTCCTCCGCCGGCCTGCCCTGCTCCACCTCGGCCACAGTTAGTGCCCCAGGTGAGCTCAAGGACGCCCGTAGATGCTTCACCGTCGAGGAATTGTGCCCAAATAGCCTGAGTCACTGGCACCCTTGCTCCCCTATCTCGGTCGCCGCCCTGCTCGCCGCCGGTCACCGCTAGGCCAACTCCGGCTGATTCCCTCCTCCCCAAGGAGCGCGCCAGACCACGCAGCCCATTTTGGTCGGGGCAGGCACGACGCCGTGGCCTCTCCACCACTGGCCAGCTCCACCTCCCTTGCGGCCGGGATGAACCAGAGAAGGGAGCAACCATGCATTAACTCCACTAACTACCCGGTTGTCCTAAGCCGACCGATTAAAAGGGGTATTAACGCTGCTATTGAGGGCCCACCTGTCGGCTGGGGTGCAGTAGTAATTAACCGAGCAGACCATTAATTTCTCTTGGGCCCCACCTGTCAGCAGCTCACACCCTCTCTCCCCTTTTATTTTCTAAATTTCCAGGATTTCGAAACTTTGAAAAGTCATAACTTCCCAACCATAACTCCGAATTTGATGAAACCAATTTCTAAATTCTTCTAAAATCAAGACCTGTCCATTGGATCTGGTTTGGTTTAGTTTTGAGTTCATTGGAGTTTTGTTTTATTTTATTTGGTATTTATTTTGCGCTCGCTCTTTTGTGTTATTTTTCTGGTTCGTTCTTCCGAGTAGAGTTCGAAGACGTGAACGAGCCCCAGATCGAAGCAGCATAAGACCCCCAAGATCTTGATCCAGGTGAGTCAATACTTTGATCATTTTGCGCCTATATTTTATGTGAAGCTATGTTCATTTAAATTATGAAAATCTGCATGCTTTACTTTATACGCAAAAGTATGTCACTCTTAAGGTAGTTAACAACCATGTGTCTACCTAATAATATGATACCCCACCAGTAGCATTTGAACTCACCTGACCATTGTCACCTTATATAGTACGATAACTATGGTAGTTATAAGTCATATTATTGCCATGCTAGATTTGTCAAGTCCTGGGGTTCTAGCGACCCTGATCATCATTCTTTATTCATGAGAACTTGTTTTGGGCAGTCACGGGAAGTACGTGTCTGAATAATTATGGTAACTTATGTTATGCTTCTCAAAACCCTAAAAATCTGCTATACCGGTCTGGGCGGATGGTAAGCGTAGTGGGTGTGGATGTAACACAGGGGTTGTGGAATGAACCTCCTGGACAAATTAAGGACTTAATCCTGTGTGGACCCCTCCGTGTACAACAGTACAACCACAAGCTGGCATACTGTAGGCTTGGCTGAATAATTTACTAGACTCTCTAGCCATTTCACAGAGAACGTGTGTAGGTGGGTAATAAAAGCCCCACGTGGAATGGGACATCGGATGTAGGTGACGTCGCCAAGGCTAGCGTACGTGGAAAGTGGAGTCCAACTGCGCTAACCTATGGTAGACATCCTGCACAACCTATGGAAGCAACCCCATAGGAGTGAGATGTTAGAGACCGAGGTATTGTAAAGGCCTCATGGTAGTCTCTCAATCTGCATGACTAAGGAATCATGTAGAACCATCGGGACGATTATCTCTTGTGGGTAAAGATGTACAGTCTCTGCAGAGTATACAACTATTCGAATAGCCGTGCCCACGGTCAAGGGCAGACATAGAAATCTTCCTCGAGTTAGTTCTTTTTCAAAACTTTTGAGGTTGGGAATAAGAGTCTGTCAGGTGGATGTAACCTAACTTTGGTAATTTAACCTGGAGGGATGTACTCCAGTGTTGGTGATAAGGTGGAAGTAACCTGCTACTCAAAAATTAAGCATTGGTGGATGGACCATGAAATCGGTGGATGGAACCTACCCCATTATGAATTATTGCACACTTTCAAATTATCTAAACATGAGCTTTCGTAAAAATGCTAGATCATAGGGATTTTAAAGTTGTAATTATTGTAAAAGTCGCTTTAAGCAAATAAAAGAACCCGAGCCTCCCTTGTTTAGCCCTGCATCAGTATTTATATGCATTCTGTGTGTTGGCTCGCGGAGCACATTGAAGTGTGCTCACCCTCGCCCTTAACCCCCTTCAGAACCCATAAATCAAGGGCACTATTGCTACTATGAGGATCAGGATGTCAAAGGAAATGAAGATGGTGGAGATTAGATTAGGCTTAGTATTGCCTCTCGCCTCAGTCCGGTTAACCATGCTAGTTTTGGAGGGTGTGTCTGCTATTAGTCAGGTCTTTGACCCAGAGCGGTGACACCTAGTCTGTCTCAGTCACTTGCCTGTGGTGAGTTGTGCCTATCCCGCTTATGTACACTTCCGTTTCCGTTCTTATGTATTGTAAGACATTTGGCCTGACGGCCCTATTGTAACTTCGGCCCGACGCGGTCTATTTGAACTCTGGTATTGCAATGTATGGTTTTGTCGTGTATGAAATGATGCAGCATTGTATCTGTGGGCACTATCTACTGATCCAGAGAATAGTGCAGTGTTATCACAGAGGATTCCAGGTTAGTAAACTTGGGGTCCGACAGCCAATATAAAGAAACTTGTTTCGATTTAAGATTTGAAGTTAATTGGCATGAAGTCTCATGATTGTCATGTGCTGATGACATAGATGCTTCCTATTACAATTAGAAGTATTTTTCCGATCAATGCCTAAGACACAATCATGACACTGTGTTATTTCTTTAACACAATTGCTTAGAAGGTCATTGATCTTGAAGGACTAGATGCTCTGCAGGACAAGGTAGTGACGACTCTATGTTATCTTGAGATGTATTTCCCTTCATCCTTTTTTGATATCATGGTCCATCTCATTGTTCAGATTGTGTGGGAGATAAAAATATATAGGCCTGTGTTCCTACATGGCATGTACCCGTTTGAGAGGCTTATGGGAATTCTCAAGTCCTACGTATAGAATCGATCTCGGCTAGAGGGCAGCACCATCGAAGGGTATCCAACCAAAGAGATCATTAAGTTCTGTGTCAATTACATGGCTCAGGTCAAACCGATAGGCATGCCTCGATCTCATCATGAGTGGAGGCTCAAGGGTATCGGGACCATCAGAAGGAAAGCAATCACTCCAAATATAGATGCGTATGCTCAAACCCATTTTATGGTCTTGCAACATATGACTGAAGTATCCCCATATATCGACCAATACAAGGACATGCTTCAGCAACAGAATCTAGAGCGACCGGATGTTTGGATCACGAGACAACACAATAGTAGATTCAACCAATAATTGAAGTGGCGATTTGCTAGAAGCTCGTCAAGTGATATGCTGACATAGTTGGCAAAATGGCCAACATTTATTGTTGTGACATGGCAAGGATATGACATAAATAGGTATACATTCTATATGCAGGTTCTATGTCCTATCACCCGAAAAGCCCAGTTTAATTTGATGGCCACATTCGCCTTGACAAAACATAGTGATAATAAATATGATATTAATATAAACACGGTAGTTTAGGAACTTAGCAAAATCTTTCCACTATTAAGAATTTTGATATCTGTCTAGAGTTTTGAAAGAAAGGTTTTAGGGTAAGCGAGGATCGCTAGAGACCTTAAAAGCAGGTCGGATACCATGACCTTAACCTAGGGTGGAGGCAAGAATTACAAATCGGTAACAGTGTTGTGGCACTGGACATGAATTTGTGGGAGGAGATTGCCTCAGTGAAAATATAAGGACTAGACTCTTATGCTGAGTAAAGAACACAGTGATCGCCCAACCACAAGCGTTGATACGTCAAACCTGGTCTAGTAACTGCTCAAATTCGATTGAACCTCTACATAAGCGGTTGGAGGCAAAGTGTGAGTCCATACGGAAGGGAGTTAAGAAGTGCCGTATGGAAGTTGGCCATTATTATTTTTACTATTGATTTGATTATTAGTTGTTCACACAATAGTAGGCTGAGATAAGTCAGGTAGTGGCCTAGCTTGTTGAGGAAGCCTACTAGGTAGGGGCTATATAAAGAATTGAGCAACGAACAACCTTGTTTTCTTAACTCTTTAGCGGGAGATAAGGGATCTTGTGGGTAAAGCAGGTCAGCTCTGCAGAGTCATGACTAGTGGTATTCGAATACGCCGTGCTTCCGGTAAATGAAGCTGTGTTTAATGGGTGATTCCAATAACGAAGCATAAGTAGATTTGGAATGGTTTTGGAAGTGTAGAAGTGTGTTAATCGAGTTTGGAAAACCCCCCAAATACCTTAAGTTTATGATTTAATATTTTACGTTTAAAGGCAAAGAGTTTACAAACAAAATTGCATCCACATAAAATAATAAATTGCTATACCCTGTTCCATGGCAATCTCTTGCATATAGTTAAATAGCATTTCCCATGTGACTTGTTGAGTACGGTTGGTTGTACTCATACTTGCTAAACTCATTAACAGAGAATGCTTGTCAAAAAAATGAAGGAGTTTATGAAGACGCTGAGCTCTACGATGTAGACGACGCCGAGTGTTAGGGTTTAATTCTACACTCAGGCCTGCCTGTGGAGTTTCTTTTGGTAATGTATCTTTGGGTTGTACGTCCCTTTATGTAAAACTTGGCTGCTAAGCCTTACTTTTATAATAAAATTTGATTTTATTCTTAAGTTTGTCTTGGCAATGGTGCACATTCTTCTACAGTACTCGCAGCTGAACAGTCCTGGGCAGTTGCGAGGGTAACTTAACGCTCCCAGAAATAGGGGTTGTTACAGTTCGATGTGAAGCAGCACTTTCAAATCGAATGCATCATTGAGTTCTTTCCTCTTTTGATTTTTTGAGAGAGGAATTTACAATCGAATCGATCAGTTAGTGCAGCGCGCGGAAAAGTACCAGAAGCACGCCATGAAATTGACCTAATCGAAGATCACGCATTGTTGTCCAAGATTATTGGTTTGGCTGTTTGGTTTCTCCATCGACTTATTTGCTATGGTTCTCTCGGCAGGTACGTATCTAACTTCCCTACCTGTATATCCTGTTTCGGTAAACCAAAGTGCTGCTTCTTTTGATTACTTACGTATGTCAAAGGCCTAAAAAGTGCTTTCAGACTAGTGGCTTTTCTTTCCTTATGTACGAATTAAGGCCGTGTTTATTGGTGGTCTGTGATAACTCACATTACAGACGGTTTTTTATAAAAAAAACCGTCTGTGATAGTCGAGTATCACAGACGGTGTTTTATAAAAACCGTCTGTGATACTCGACTATCACAGACGGTTTTTTTTTATAAAAAACCGTCTGGGATAATCGAGTATCACGGACGGTTTTTATAAAACACCGTCTGTGATACTCGACTATCACAGACGGTTCTTTTATAAACAACGTCTGTGATACTCGACTATCTCAGACGGTTTTTTATAAACACCGTCTGTGATATACACAATATCACAGACGGTTAGTAATAAAAACTGTCTATGATATTGTACATATCATAGACGGTTAGTAATAAAGGCTGTCTGTGATATCATTCATACCACAGACGGCACTCTTTGAAACCGTCTGTGATATTGTATCACAGACGGTTTTTAACAACGAACCGTCTGTCATAGCAAGTGCATCAACCATTTTATTTGCAGTTTTTTGGCTAGCCTCAGGATATGCTAGCCATGCCCTCTGAAAGCAAGCAAGCAAGCAGATTACAGATAAATGACAGATATAAGTTAATTGCAACTCAAGGTAAATTACAACAAAATTCGATACACAGATGAATGTAACAAACTGCCAGCTGATCACATACATATATAGAATGAAAATCGTTACACAAAATCTGACAAATGAATTAAATTGAAGGAATTGTTTGATTTGTACAATTGAATCCAATGTTTCAACATCTAATTATCACCATTGCCGGCGTGGAACTCTCCCCTCTTATTTATGACCTCCGCTAGCAAGAATTGGGAGATGATTGCATGAATGTCGATGAGATTGTCAAGATCATATGCACTTTCGTTGAAGTCCACCCGCTGTCGCTAGGAGCAATGTTAAGTCATTAATTAGCATATGTGTGTAAATATATATACATATATATAATCAGAAAATAATAATTATTGGAAGGACCAGTGTAACATCCCAAATTTTTGGAGGCTTCAAAAATACGAACTTTTTAAAACTTTTCTTGCATTTTGCTGGCATTCAGATTGGTTCTGAATATTTAATTGAAGATCACTTGAGTTTTATGTCATGCAAGCAAAAATATTGAGAAACAAACACTAGTGATATCATAAAAGGAAAAGTTCAAATAATAGAGAACAAGAATTTAAAATACGAATCTGAAAAGATGATCCATAAAATGATGGGATGGCCTGAATTCAAAACATAAAATTTCATTTCTGAAAATAATGGCACAAATAACAATAGAAACAAATAAGTGGGATACAGATACATGTGGATAATACATATAAATATATCTACAAAATTATACATATGCAATGACAACTTTAGCAGTAAGAAAATACAAGTATGAAAATTTATGTGGGCCCTAGCCTTTTCTCTTTTCCCCTCTCCTTTTCTTTTCTCCCTATCCTCTCTCTCTCCACTGCCCAGTGGGCCGGCGCCCCCGCATCCCTTCTTCTCTGCGACTGGGCCCGAGCGCCCCTCCTCCTTTCCTCCGCGCGAGCTGGCTCCTCCTCCTCTCATTATTTTTCTCCCTCCGTCCTCCATGCCGCTCCGTCATCCACAGGACCAGCCCGTCACACCCGGACCACGGCCTGCAGCGCGCACGTCGTCCGTGGAGCTCGCGTCACGCCCGTCACCCTCGTGTCCTCGCCCCTGTCAAGCTGCACCGAGCGCCATGCCCTGCCCCGAACCACTCCCGTCTCCCCCTCTACGGCCGCACGTCGTTGTTGTCTCGCGCCCATGCCGCCGTCGCTATTCCGCGCCTGTACCTCGCTCACCGGCCACAGTGGCTTCCCCCTCCCCAACTCTATAAATGGCATTCAACCTCATCCAGGCCTCCCCACGCCCTCCCCTCTCCTCTTCTTCCCCAGCGCTGTGAGCTCACCACCGCAACTTTCCCGCACAATTCCACTGCTCCGGCCATCTACTCCCCAAATCAAGAGCGTCGTAGCAAACCTCCACTCCTCAACCGCCTTCCCACCGAACCAATTCAATTTGCATGCACCAAGCTTGTTGCACGGTTCATCCTCCCCAATTCCGGCCAGAACCGCCGCCGCCGCCCCCGTTTCTTGCTCGTTGGACGTCGGCCCGATTCCCTTCGCAGGGAGCACCCTCAGGTCTCCACAGAGCCTCCCAAAGCACCGCCCCGCTCTCTCCTCTACCGTAGCTCGCCGGTGCCGATGGCCCTCCCCACGCCGCCGCAAGCTCCGGTGCCGGCGCGCCTCGGTGCTTCCCCGGCTCAACCAAACCCGCGGTGAGCACCCCCGTGACCCACTCCTGCTCACGCCCCTCTCCAATCTCTCTCTCTCCCACCACGGCGGCGCCGCCACATTTCACCCCTACACCGGCCGCCACGAGCTCGTGCTGGCCGCCCACGACGCCTTCCCGGTCGGAGACGCAACCCCCAGGCTTCCTCACCTCGGAAACGACCCATTTTGCATGCTCACTGCCCCTCCGGCCACCGGACGCGCCGGCGAGCCCAACTGCCCCGACCGCCGTGCGCCCCCCCTGTTTTGGCCGAATGGAGGAGCCCAGTTTCATAGTTGCCTCTTGTAAAACGTTTTCCCCTACCCTGTCACAAAGGGCTGCCGGTCCAATTGGCTTACCCAGTGAGCTTAAGACAGCCTCCCCCAGCTCCCGAGTTCAATTCCCATTGGGCGCATGTTTTTCTTTCCTTTTTATTTGGTTTTGCTAGCCACTTCAACTGAGGAAAAGCTAGGGAAAAACAAAATTAAGAAATAGTCTATGAAAAACTAATAATTTTAGAGAGGGCATAAATAGCATTATTTAAGATTTAATATTAAGTTAGTCATCATGTATGAGTAATTAGTGTGCCTTTATTTAGTTACTCTAGATCTAAAAATTTATAATGTAATGTTAATAGAAGATGGTTCTTTTGTGTAAATGTCCATTTATCACAAGAACCTTAATTAAAATAAAAATAACAATTAAAATTCATATCAAAGTAATTAGCCAACAATCTTATTAGGCTGTAAATGAATTTGTTTAAGATGTAATATTGGTTAATTACCATATAAGCATGAGCAGGGTGTCTTTATTAGTTAGCTTAACCTAAAAAGTAAGTGTAGGCAATAATAAAAGAGAGTTCTAAAAGTAATAAACACCCAACCAAAAAGACTTCCAAGTTAAATTTGGGGAAAATAAATTTGACACCAAATGTAACTATAAATAGCAAACCCGGTCATCACCTAATGTACATACATACGATCTTTCTTGACAACTTACTTTGCATGAAAACAACAACTAAAGGTACATGATTTGTATAGAAGATACATAAATTGATAACAACCTTTAATCAAAAGAGTGTCCTTAAGTAGAAATGTCATGTTAGAAAAATATATATATGTGGCAATTGTAATAAAGTAGCCCCTTAGGTCATCGGGTGATTAAAAGTAAGCTACCTAATGTAGTTGCGTAAATAGTAGTTATCACTAGAGTGCCATCGACAAATAAATTTTAGTGTTATATTTCGCTAAATAGCAAATCTTGAAATATAACCTTATAAAACAAGCCTGCTAGATAAATAAATAAAGCTAAGTCTAATAATAACAACAAAGGTATAGATGAAATGATAATGGTGCCCCAGTTAAACCTCAACGTTAGATTTAGTAAATAATAATGTCAAGCATGATTGAGTATAGCAAGCTCCGACCCGTATAAATAGATCATAATTCAAATTAAACTAAGCCTAGTAATAACTGAGGATACATAAAATGTTGAGCCATAAAATGCTATAAAACCGGACTCTAATATTTAATTGGTAAACTAAAAATTATATACATCTCTATATATACAGCCTATGCCCTGAAGATTAACGCTTGACAAAAACAAAGCTCAGCTAAAACTTGTCCACCAAGTCATAGGCCTAACCTAGCTCATGTAACTTCCTTGATAAATATAAAAATAATAAAAAGAAGTTATTAAATAAAATAGAGTAAGCCATAGTGTTTAATGGCCGGCTCAACTTAGTCCTCCCCAAATCTAAAGCAAGATAATCCCATTAATGTTTTTGTGTCATAAACCCTTCTTCGTTGAATGCCTTGCTACCAATCATTGCTAGTTCGGCCCCGACAATACTCCGCGTCCAATTAACCTTGTCTCAAATCACCTATTTAATCAATATAAAAATTAATCAAGTTTATTTGGATTTTATTTGGATCTTTTGAGTTATTTGCCTTTATTTGAATTCAGTTGCTTAGCACGTAATTAGAAATTGGAGTCCGGAAGAGTCAAGGATCAAGCGAGGCCAAGATCGAAGTGGAGATAAAGACCCGAACCTCAAGATCGACAAATGAGAAAGCATTGTGTGAGCTCAAGACCGCGGTAAACCGCGCAAGGCGAGTCAATACTTTGATCATGTTGAACCTACATTTTCTGCAAATTAGTTTTGTTTAAATTATCAAATTGCATGCTGTTAATTTATATAAAAATTGTAACATCCCAAAATTTGGCTTTCTGGAAAAATTTAAATTCAAATTAACTATTTTAAAGTAATTGGATTTTACTTGGCTTTTATTTGATTTTCTGGATTTTATTTCAAAATTTAAAGCAAGAAAATGTATTTTAAATATTTTATTAAAGCCAAAAAGGGAAAATTGTATTTTTCCTAGCCTTTCCTAAATTTTTAAAAATTATTTGAAAATTGTATTTTTCCTAGCCTTTCCTAAATTTTTAAAAATTATTTTTCCTAGCCAAAAAGGGAAAATTGTATTTTTCAAAGCTAAAAAGTATTTTATAAATTATTAAAATGCAAATCTGAAATTAAAAATATTTTTAATAAGTCTAAAATGCTTCCAGGAATATTTTATGATTTTTCTGGAATTTTTAGACATTAAATATTAATTTTCCAAGCTTTTATAAAGTTTCTAGTAATTGCTGAAATTTATTCCGAAAATAAAAATCTAATTAATCCTATTCCGCCACGTGTCGCTCTCAGATTAAATCCATCTCTCTCCACGTTTTAATCCTAGCCATCCACCACAACTTACCCCTTCATAAAATCCAAAGCCTCTCATACACTCACTTGCCACGTGTCACGAATCCAACGGCCCGTACCCCTTCACTAACTCTCACTCTCTATGACACATGGGACCCATATGTCATATCCTTCTTCAACCTCACCTTCTTCCTCCTCCCACCCTCTCTCTCCACCTCCATTAAACCGAAAATCAAGCTTTGATTCCGGCCGTTTTACTCGCTTTAATTCCCGAATAAAAAGTGGAAACGGATGCTCAATCAATCCCCTCCATTCCTCCGGCCGTTTCCCCTCTTTTACTTCCTTTATTCGCGGTTTGCATTAACTCCGGCGAAGCTCCAAAAATCCGGCCACCCCTCCTCCCCTTGCCTATAAATACCGCCCTCCCCTCGCCCTCCCTCACCACCGCCTCCCACCGCCCCTCTCCTCCTCTTTTCGGCCGCCTCCCGGTGCCCCACCGCCGGCCACCCAAACCCCGCCGCCACCACCTCCAAGCTCCACCACCGCCGCCTCCTAGCGCCGCCGCCGGCCGCCCACACCTCCACCGCCGCCGCCGGTAAGCGCCGCCGCCTCCCCTCATCCGCCGCCGCCGTTCGCCGCCCTCCCGCCGGTCGCCGGCCACCGGCAAGGCCGCCGGCCGGCCACCTCCCGTGCGGCTGCGCGTGCGCCCGCGTGGCCGGTTGTGCCCGCGTGGACGGCCACGTGGCCGCCACCTCGCGCCCGCATGGCGCCATGTGGCCGGTGCGCCACGTCGGCGAATCCCGTGGTCCGTGGATCCGGTTCACGGTAGACCGGGCCCACCGGTCATTCAAATATTTTTCCCGCTCGGAATATTCAAAATTTGCTGACGTCATAAATAGCATTTTTCAGTGCAAAAATAATTCCCGAAAGCCGGCCTTTTCCTTTTTCCGTCCTTTTAATCTTTCGGAAGCCATAACTTTCTCGTTTTAACTCCGTTTGAGCCCATTCAAATTTCTAAATTCATCAAAAATTTCAAACTATCCATTTATTCCATCCTTTCAAATATTTGAAATTTATTTGATATTTCAAATATTTAAATTTCAAATTCCAATACCTAGTTTAAATTCAAAGCCTCAGTTCCATTCCAAATTCTCTGTGCACTTTCAAAATTCAAATTCAAATCTTGCAAACTCTCCATAAAATTCATTCTATTTTCCTTGGTCCCAATATTGTCTTAGTAATTTCTTTTCCCAACCGATCTTCCAGATATTCGTTCTCCCTCGTGTGAACCCCAAATCCGCTGAATCTTTCTCCTAAATTCGTAAGAAATCATAAACTTCCTTCCAGTATATATATTATATTGAGATTTTATTTGTGTTTATTTGTTCGTTTGTTTTGTCGTTTCGCGCGTAGAACCCGACATTGCCGAAGATTTCGTCGAGTCGCAGCAAGAAGAACCAGTCAGCACTCAAGAAGGCAAGTCTCCTTTGATCATCTTGAACCTATGATTTCGAAATGTTTTAATTATTTTAAATTATGTGCATTGCTATTTATATAAAATATTAGTTCAAATCTTAAGGGTTAGTTAAACCAACCTTGTTATACCCTCCATTGAAATTGAATGCCATGTACCTTTGTCACCCTAGAATTTCATTTGTCTCAATAATGAGATTATTACTGAATCTTTGTGAATAGTGGAATGGTAGTATAATGCTTAGTCTCGCTATTTAATACCTTTGAAATCTTGCAAATGGGAAATTATGAATTATTGTAATACTCCTGTGTTTATGAAAATTAGTGGTAATTGGAGTTGCCACTGTTCTTTTAAAATAAACTAAAATGTGAAAATTGGTTTAGATTAGGGTGGATGGTTAGTTTGGATTGGTGCAGGAAGCACGAGATCTTGTAATGTGTATGTTCCACCCTAGTCAATTAACGACCGACGCTTGTGTTTGTCCAGACTGAGCATTAACCGTACAACCACAAGTCTATATGGGTACGACCTAGCTGACTAACTTACGATAGTCTAGTTTAGGTGCCACCAGTGGAAAGTGGATGCCAGGGATGGACTGGTTATTCACAGTGAGGGACAGGGATTTACTGTACTCATATGGCGCAAGAGGGGGCTTCGGTTCGGGCAGTTAGCCTACCTGCGGTGAAACCTCAGCGGGTGGTATCTAGCTAGATTAGAGTAAGGTAAAGGCTTTGTGATATTTTATCTGAGTCTCATGCCAAAGGAAGCGTGTTGACTTTTAGGATAAATTATCTCTTGTGGGTAAAGTTGTACAACCTCTGCAGAGTGTAAAACTATTCGAATAGCCGTGCCCACGGTCAAGGGCGGACAAGGAATGCATTCACATGGTAGATTTCTGGTTTTGTTTTAAAATCAAAAGTTTTGTATTCCGAGAGTGGAGGGAACTCTCGGAAGGGTATCCTGGCAGTTGGAGCCAGAGAGGGTGGATGTAACCCGCAGTATTAAACTTGTTCAAGTTGTTGAAGCTAGTGTTGGTAGATGGAACCTTCACTAGATAGTTAATGATAGTTTCTGCTAAAACATTTACTTTATTAACTTGATGCCTTCGAAAATAATTAGTAGTAATTGAATTTTAAAATATTGCTTTGTGCAAAAGAACCATATAGCCTTCCTTTGTCAAGCCTTGCATCTATGCATTTTTCCCAAGACTTGCGGAGTACTTTATGTACTCACATGCTACACTCAAAAATAATATTCAGAAGAGTATGAAGCTCAAGAAGGCGACTACGACTTCTTCGCGGGTGGATTCGACGAAGGATTCCAGGAGTTCTAGGTCGCGCTTCCCCAGTCAATTGCCTGTGGCGTATTGATGGGTCTTCGCCGGATTTATCTTTTGCTTCCGCTGTGTTTCGTGTGTGCGAGGTCTTGAAACCTCAATTGTAATAATGAGACCTTTCGGTCTGTACTCTTTAATATTGTAATAAAGCGTTGCTGGTTATGTATTCATTTCTGTTTAACTGTGTGCACTAGCTTTGATCTGGGACTAGTGCAGTAATACACAGAGGGTCCGGGTTCGGAAATCCGGGGTCCCGACACAAATACATGTTTAATTTAGAATTCTAGTTAAATGCCTATTATATAACTTGATTAATATTGCCCATCCTTTGGAATATTTGAACATGCGAACCTTGTCGCCCTAGCAAAATTATAATAGTAACCTTTCTAAAATAAGTCCGTAATTATATGCCATGCTTAGTATTGCTTAGATACTCATGGGCGCGAGAGCGCCCAAGCATCACTTTTAATCATGAGAAAAGTTGGTTGGGCAGTCATGGTGGTAATGACTGGTGTATGTTGGATATGGTTATTTTATATTCCCAAAAACCTCAAATTGCTTATTTATCTGGGCGGATGGTTCGGGGGTATGGTGCTGGGTGCACGAGAGTGTGGTTTGTGGTAGCACCGCCCAGATAATCCTAAGGACTGAATCTTGTCATGACCTCCTGTGTAAAATAGTACAACCACAAGTCTGTAAAGTACAACTTGGCTTAGTAGATTTACCGGACCTCGAAAGTCATCATCATCGGTGGAGGAGAAGTGGTGGTGCAAGTAGCGATTCTGGGTGACGGTTTGAATGGGACACTCTTTGTGAGTGAAGTTCTTCTGCGGCGTGCTAGCAGTACGGGGAGTCAGCTGCTAGGCGCATAGGAGGGGAACATCCCGCACAACGTATGGGACCCACCGCAAGTGGGAGTGGCCCATCGGGTGAGATGATGGACGGGGCGAGGTACTTTGAATGGTTACTGTGATGGTTTGCTCAACCGCACGGCTAAGGAATCGTGTGGGGCAACGAGTGAACTGTCTCTTGTGGGTAAAGTGTGCAAACTCTGCAGAGTCAAAACTATTCGAATAGCCGTGCCCACGGTCAAGGGCGGACATGGGAACTTAACCAGATATAGTTCTATTTAAAAATGTTTGGAAAATGGGAATGAAAAAGTGGAGGGCAGCGGAAAGCCCTGATTTGAGTTGTCCTGGGTGTCGTCCCAGTGGTAAGTTAAGCGGCTATAACGCTGAAAGATGGCATATGGTGTGATGCCATATGTATGGAAAAATTATGGTGATATTAGGCATATGGTGTGATGCCATATGTATGGAAAATCACGTTAATATTCCTTGAACATTATGTTTTGTTCCAAATCCGCTAGGTCTCAGGAAATTTTATGTATTGTATTTCAAATAATGGCATTTCTATTCCTACAAAATAAAATATGGAAAGAATAAGCAGGGTCGTGAGTAAAGGAAATAGATGTTTGTAGTGTACAAATAAAGGTATTGGTGGATTCATGTCGATCATAAATAGGAAATGATAGTGTGGGTTCTGGGAGAAATAAATTGGTGGAGTCTAGCTGAATAGATATGCTAAATAGATGATCTAATTAAATTTTCGGGAACTTGGAGGATTAATACAAGTATTGGATTAGAGTTATTGATTAGTGATTTACTTGGTGGGAGGATACTAGTGGATCGTAGAATTAACCAATGATATTCTTGGTGGATATATAATGGTGGATCGTAGAATTGATCAATGATATTCTTGGTGGATATATAATATTGAATCGTAGGCTTGATCAATGATATTCTTGGTGGATTTGAATCAATAATAAAAAGGATTGGATTGTTAGAAAATCTTGATGAGAATGTTCGGTGGATTAATTAGGTGATGTCACTCGCTGTTTGGAGATTAGACAGCAATCAATTTGAAAAGAGTATGTTTGGTGGAATATCTAAATAATGTCACACGTTGTTTGGAGTTTTAGACATCAATCAATATAAAATGTGTGTAGTCGGTGGATCATTTAAATGATGTCACTCGTTGTTTGGAGTCTTAGACAACAACCATTACAGAAAGAATATGATCGGTGGATTGAATAGAGGATGGCACATGCTGTTTGGAGTTTAGACAGCACTCAATAAAGAAAGTGTAATTTCGGTGGATTAAGTCAATTATGGCAATCGCTGTTGGGAGTCTTAGACCGCAGTTAATAAAGAGCGTGAGTCTTTGGTGGATTAAGTCAATGATGTCATTTGTGGTGAGGGGTCTTTAGGTCACAAAAACAACAATATGATATAATAATAGAAATGCTACTAAACGCGTTTTATGGCAAATAAAATAACCCGAGCCTCTCCTTTGATAAGCCATGCATACTATTTATTTGCATTCTATGTATTGGCTCGCGGAGCACGGGGTCGGAGTGCTCACGCTCGCTTTTGCGACAAAATACAGAATCAGGAATCAAATCACCTCGCCTCAGCAACAAGATTGGACAAGCTGGCAGAGAAGATGAAGATGTCAAGGGCTAGGTCGCGATCCTCCAGTTGGCTGCCTGTGGGCATGTCCTGAAGGACCCACCTGTGTGCTTCGTTTCCGCTGCTGCATTTCATTGATTTCGGCCCAATCGGCCCGTGAGTAAGTTTACTATTATATTTACGCTTCCGCAAGATATGTACTTCGATAATCAGAACTGTAATCTGTGAGCACTATCTACTGATCCAGGGAATAGTGCGGGGGAATCACAGAGGACGCCGGATGGTATAATCTGGGGTCCTACAACCAGACAAATCTCTGGATCATTGATTAGTATCCATGATTTCCTTCATATGGCGGCAAACGTAGAATCCACATACGTTGCCCTGTAACTGCTGGTGGCACTGCAAAAATAGAATTACATACATCGGTGTTGTCAATTCTAGAGGCATTATAACAAAGTATGATATAGGATTGTTGTGTTGTAGCGGGTACCGGAAATCGTGTGTTGTGTCGTAGCGTGTCACTGGATTTGTCGTGTCTTCCTCCTTGGGCAACATAATCGGCAAACGCCCTATGTGATTCAAAAAAGTTAGCCTCGGCCGTGGCAAACAAAAGAAATATTACAATAGAGTTATGTATGGAGGAAATGAGTTTACCTGTTAAGTACTTCTTGCACACGACTGAAGTCGTGGTTGCTCCTAAGGAGGGAATCAAGGTATATTACCTTGCTCCACTTTGGTACAATCACAATCAAAATCCAGTGATGCCTAGTCATGTGTGTCGCCATAGTGATTAATCCTAAGTTCATGCTGCATGTAAAGTACAAATGAAACATATGTGTGGCAACTAGTGAAGCACTTACCCTTGGTTGAAGGGTACCATGATGTACTCCTTGTCGTTGTGAGCAATCAATCCCCTCGTTATGTAACCTTACACGAAGGATGCATCTGCATTGATAGATTGCTCGGAGACCAAGTGAGGGTCGAGGAAACCCACCGGTCGTCGCGATCGCCGGACTTCTTGGATCATGTATCTATACATAAAGAAAGAGTAATGACATTAATCTGTATAACGTGAATGTAGAACTTCATTGTACAATACACTTACAGTGTCCAGCATCGTAGAAGTGAGGCGTCGAGTTCGTCGAGATTGAATAGTAAGAATAAATCTTCGAATGTCACGACGATATAGCCCGAGTTGTGGAGGAAATACGTCTCGTTATATTTCAGAGTGAATGCACTCTGCCAGATTGGCTTCATGTTGGACTTCTCCATGTACCAGGCATGCAATGTATTGCAAATCAAACCAAGCTGGGATAATTGTGACTCAGGCACCAACGACACTCCTAGAATAAACTTCCATGGCACGGGACGCGGCTTAGTTTTCTTCATATGAGCCCTGGAGCCTCGCTTATGATATGTTCTCGGTGGCGTCTCGGCGGGAGCCGATGCAACAGACTTTACTGGTTTTGGAGGTGGAGGTGGAGCCACCGGAGCCGATGTGCCAGGTCCAGGGTGACGTCCCTCTTGGGCCACTGGATGTGAAGATTGTGGCACGGACATGTCGAGGATGATGTCCCTCTTGGGCCACTGAATGAATGTGTGGATGGCATCCCTTAATGTCTTAATCTCTTCGTTTGGGGGCTTCTCAAGAGGGACGGTCTTAAAAATATCATTAATCATGTCCACCTAGACCTTTATGAAACCGATGTCTACTTGTACACCATGCACCAGCATCCCTGGCAGCAATGGATACACCATGCCGCGCCCAGCGTCAATGGGAATAGAGCCAACAAGCCTGACTTTGAGACTGCAAGGCATGGGCTCCTACATAACGACACAAGATGAGTTAAGGCGTCCACCAGAGAAATCTATGTACCATTCTAAAGAGGTACATTACCTGAATGTCATCAATAGGTAAGTGGGCGTCACTATGTTCAAAAATTGGTGTGGACGCGCAGCTACTGCGACGTTGAGGGGACTGGGTACCGTAGTAGTAGGAGTGGGTTGCGATTGGTTGTGGACTTGTCTCAGTTCTTCCCGCAATGAATCTATCTCTCCTCGAAGTGAGGCAGTCTGCTCTTGAAGTGAGGCAGATAGTTGTTCCTCAAGTTGAGCACGAAGCTCCTATTTTATTTGTTCGTTGCGGTACGCCTTGGATCTCTTCCTACTCCTATATGTCTCGGAGTAATCTGGAAATCTGTGCCTCCAAGGTACATAAACCCCTATGCCTCGTGTGCGACCTGGGTGCTCCTTGTTTCCCAAGGCCTGTGATAGTAAATCTCTCTCCCTATATTCTTCAAAGGAGCCACGAGAAGATTCGGTAGTCAATTATCCAGAGTATCCAGTTCATTGAACCGGATACTTTGGAGTGTGTTGCTTGCTTTATGCCTTTTGAAGGCCTAAACAAAGTTCATCGAACAGGATAAACTGGAGTGTCACTTCCTTCTGGATAAACAGGATATATTATATGCTACAATTTAGCAAGCTAACATGTGAAACTAACATATCAAGCATATATCGTAAAACTAACATATCAAGTATATATCGTAAAACTAACATATCAATATATCAAGTATATCGTAAAACTAACATATCAAGTATATCAAGCATATATCGTAAAACTAACATATCAAGCATATATCGTAAAGCTAACATATCGGAGGGAGCGGCGTCGGAGGGAGTGGCGTCGGGAGGGACCGGCGGTGGGAGCGAGGGGCGTCGGGAGGGAACGGCGGTGGGAGGGACTAAAACCTAGCTAGCAGGGGCGCTGGAGAGTGGAGACAAGAGAGTGTGCGAGTGCGGACTCCGCATACCTAGTGCGGGTATTTATAGGGGTGCTATCACAGACGGTTCTATAAATATAACCATCTGTGATATAATATTATCACAAACGGTTCTATAGATAGAACCGTCTGTGATATCCATATTATCACAGACGGTTCTATAGATAGAACCGTCTGTGATATGCAATTATCACAGACGGTTTTATCGATAGAACCGCCTGTGATAGTTCATACCCGCAACTAGCTAGGTTCCTATGTCATTTTACAATTACAATGGAACATAGATACATTTTTGAAAAACGCAAGCATAACCATAAATATAACTATAACTATTTCTTAGTTCCTGAGTCATTTTACAATTACAATGGAACATAGATACATTTATGAAAAACAAAAGCATAACCAATATAACTATTTCATAGTTACATAATTTATTACACTTGGCTATATCATTTTAAATAAAGCCCTTCACGATGATCGACATGCATATAGCTTGCTTCATCGCCTTGTTCTTCCTCGAGCCTGATGCCATCTCCGAATGGAGGCAAATCATCAAATTGATTGTACTCTTCCTCATCCACAACATTCTCAACCCCGACAATCCTTCTTTTTCCCTGAAGAACTACATGGCGCTTCTTATTTGCCGGGTCGGTTACATAAAATACTTGAACAACTTGGCTCGCGAGTACGAATGGTTCGTCTTTGTATCCTACACATTCGAGGTCCACGGTAGTGACGCCGTACTTGTCAACCTTTACACCCCGTGGGAGTTGGACCCAATGGCACTGAAATAGAGGAATTTTGAAAATTACGTAGTCAAGCTCCCAAATCTCCTCTACAAGCCTGTAGTACGAGCTTGGCCCAGCGGTACTATCGTGCGCATCATAGGCATCTATGCGGACACCTGAGTTCTGCACTATGCTCTTTCTATCTTGATCTGTTGTATAAAATGTGTAGCCATTAATGTTGTATCCTTGCCATGTCAAAATTGTAAATTTTGGCCCTTTTGCCAACCATTGTAGTGTTTCACTTGACGACCTCCTAGTCAATTGCGCCTTGAACCATTCGTTGAACTCACGATTGTGTTGTCTCATGATCCAAACTTCTGACTGGCCTGCATTCTCCTGACGTAGCATGTCCTTGTGCTCTTCAATATATGGGGTCACTTCAGTCATGTGTTGTAAAACCATGAAATGGGCTTGAGCATACGTATTTTGATCCGGAGTTATTGCTTTCCTCCCGATAGTCCCGATACCCTCTAGCCTCCCCTCGTGACGAGATAGAGGTACACCTATCGGCTCTACCTGAGCCATGTAGCCGATGCAGAATTCAATGACATCTTCTGTTGTATAACCTTTGATGATGCTACCCTCCGGTCGAGATCGATTGTGTACATAGGACTTCAGAATTCCCATGTACCTCTCGAAAGGGTACATATGACGTAGAAATACAGGCCGCATATTTTTATCTCTTTCACAAGGTGGACAATGAGATGGACCATGATATCAAAAATTGATGGAGGGAAATACATCTCTAGATGACATAGAGTTGTCACCAGCTCGGTTTGCAGAGCATCTAGTCCATCCGGATCAATGACCTTCTGAGCAATTGCGTTGAAGAAATAACATAGCCTTATGATTGTCACTCGAACCTTGTTCGGCAAAATACTTCTAATTGCAACAGGTAGCATTTGTGTCATTAGCACATGACAGTCGTGAGACTTCATGCCAATTAATTTCAAATGTTCCATGGAAACAAGTTTCTTCATGCTTGTGGAGTGACCGGATGGAACTTTCACACCATGTAAGGACTGGCACAGTTCAGTTCTCTTGGACTTAGAGTGTAGCATGCTGGGAGAAGGTACGTCCGGCCTTTATCGGTCTCTATCGGTGCTAACACGGTCCTGATGTTCATAGCAACCAAGTCACGCCTTGCGTTAACACCATCCTTTGTTTTATCAGGAATGTTCAGTAAGAGACCAATCAAACTGTCACATACATTCTTCTCTACGTGCATGACATCGATGCAATTGCGAACTTCTAAGTGCTCCCAATAAGGCAAGTCCCAAAATATTGACATCTTTTTCCACATGTTCTTCCTCAATTTACGTCCCTTTCCAAGCACAACATTTATATCCTTGACCATATCATACACCTCTTTCCCGCTAAAAGGTCTTGGTACTGAGTCATCCTCTTTTTTCCGTCAAATTGTTTCTTCATCTTGCGGTATGGGTGATACTTTGGAAGGAACCTACGGTGACGCATGTACACAGTTTTTCGCGAGTTGTTCAACCACACACTCTCGGTATAACCTAAGCAGTGCGGACACGCTTTGCCTCCTTTTGTACTCAACCCTAACAAGTTACCAAGGGTAGGAAAATCATTAATGGTGCAGAACAACATGGCGCGTAGAGTGAAGTTCTCTTGTTTGTCCTCATCCCATACTTGTACCCCTTCGTTCCACAGTATTGCAAGATCTTCCACCAATGGTGCTAGGAACACATCAATATCGTTGCCAGGTTGCTTCGGCCCTTGGATAAGTAGTGACATCAAAATATACTTCCACTTTATACACAGCCAAGGAGGAAGGTTGTACATGCACAGAGTCACGGGCCAGGTGCTATGTCGGCTGCTCATGTTACCAAAAGGATTCATTCCATCTGTACTCAACCCAAACCTTATATTTCTCAGTTCCACACCGAAATCTACAAACATCCTATCGATGTTCCTCCACTGGGCAGAATCAGCAACATGTCTTATCATTCCATCTTTCTTACGCTGCTCACAGTGCCAACGCATCAATCTTGCATCCTTGCGGTTTGCAAATAAATGCTTCAAATGGGGGATTACAGGAAGATACCACATCACCTTAGCAGGAGGTCCTTGCTTCACCTTGATGCCCTTCCCATCATCAGAGTCATTTTTACGCTTGTATTGGGATGCTTTGCACACCGGACAAACATGTAAGCTAGCGTACTCTTTACGGTACAGGATACAATCATTCGGACATGCATGTATTCTTTCTACTTCCATTCCTAATGGACAAAGAATCTTCTTGGCTTGGTAGGTGGTTCTCGGCAACACATTTCCCGTTGGAAGCATGTCCGCTAGGAGACCTAACAATGCCGTGAAACTCTTGTCGGACCAACCATTGCTTGCCTTCAATTTCAGCAGTTCTAGAACTGATGACAACCTCGTGTATTGCGGCTTGCAGCTCGGGAACAAAGGTTTCTCCAAGTCCTCCATCAAGCCCTCGAATTTACCAAACTCTCTCTCACTATAGTTCCCTTCTGCATCACGTAACATCTGATCAAGATTATCATCTGGTGACCTATCCTCATGATCCAGATTGTCATCCTACGACCTATCCTCATGATCGAAAGAACAGTCCACAACTGGCATATCATTGTCTCTCTCGACTATGTCATAACTACCTTCTTGTGTACTCTTCTCTTCACCGTGACTGGTCCAACATTTGTACCCTTTTCTGAAACCCCTTCGAATCAAGTGAGCTTCAATCTGCGCTGAGTTGCTAAATATCTTTAGATTGTCACAATCAAAACATGGACAATACATATATTTCATCCCCTTCTTCAACATATCCAGCTCGGCCGCCCTTCTAAAAGCAGACACGCCATTAATATACTCTTCACTCACACGGTTCTCAATATACATCCAGCTTCGGTCCATCTACGCTACACAAGTAACATATATTTAAGCAAGAATGTTAGCTAGTACTTACCCATTCTGAAATCCAGCAAACTAACATTATCTTTCTAAACCTAGCTAGCTAGCTACATTTAAATTAAACAAAAACCTAGCTATCATCTCCGACCTTCAATTACAAACACATGCAGCAAAGTAATTGAGTACTAACCTCTGATCAGATCACTAAGAAGACAGTGATATGTTTTCACCCCTAACTCCCTAAAGCCGGCCGCCTTGCTCCACCAATGCAGCGCAATGAAGGCAAGTTTGTAGTGTCGACATCGAGAAAGTACGCCAAGTAATCAATAGTCTGCAGAATATCACAGACGGTTCCAACCACAAACGGTCTGTGAAAACAATATATCACAGACGGTTTGTGTTAATAACCGTCTGTGAATTATCACAGACGGTTCTATATACGCACCGTTTGTGATACCAACAATATCACAGACGGTTCATATTAATAACCGTCTGTGATTGCTTATTATCACAGATGGTTAGTATAAAGAACCGTCTGTGATAGTCTACATTATCACTGATGTCCATAATATCACAGACGGTTCGCAAAAAGAACCGTCTGTGATTGGTGAGTATCACAGATGGTTCGTATATAAAACCGTCTATGATAGTCCTTCACAGACGGTTTACACTACAAACCGTCTGTGATAGTTCACTCGATACTTTAAATTTTTTTATTTTTTTGTCTAGCCTCAAGAAATTAAATAATGTACCCATAGCCTTCGAAAACAAGCAAATAGAGACGCAAGCACAACAACACATTCAGATCTATTACAGCTAACGAACCCTTCGTGGCGGCGTTAGCTCGCGACATTAGTCGGCATTGTGGAGGAACAAGCAAATACAGAGGCAAGCACAACAACACATTCAGATCTATTACAGGATAACAAGCTAACGAACCCTTCATGGCACGACGGTGACGTTAGACAAGACACCCTTACGACACTTACGGCAAAAGTGTCTTGTCTAGCGTCCCGCCGTACCGCGACGGAGGCGCTAGCTCACAGCGGAGGGGAGATGCATGAAGGAAGCACAACAACACATTCAGATCGATCTATTACAGGATAACAAGCTAACGAACCCTTCATGGCACAACGGTGCGGCTGAACAAGACACACTTACGACATTTACGGCAAGAGTGTGTTGTCCAGCCGCCCACCGTGCCGTGACGGAGGCGCTAGCTCACAACGGAGGGGAAGCTAGCTAGTGGATGAACTCACGCATGACTAGTACCGCTGGAAAGGTAGATGGGGTTATTAATAAGGGCTGAGTAGTGGGAGGAACTGCTGCCTGCCATTCAATGTGGAGAGAATGGACGGTCGAGATAGAAATCCTAGGTATTCGCCAATTATTGGTGACATGTGATTTTTAGAGACGGTTATTAACACGAACCATCTGTGTTGTCCAGATTATCACAGACGGTTCGTATTAAGAACCGTCTGTGAAAGTTCACAGACGGTTCTTAATACGAACCGTTTGTGATGTCTCAATTATCACAGACGATTTGTGTTAATACCCGTCTGTGAAAATATCACAGACGGTTGCGAGTATAAACCGTCTGTGAAAGTTTAATCACAGACGGTTCCGTATAAACCGTCTATGATGTAGCCGTTCGGTATAACCTCTTTTGTAGTAGTGATTATATGTAGGCAGTAGGCCGCATCATTGTAGAATTTTTTGTACGAATAATCTATTTTTTATTTGAAATTACAGAAATATACCCGCGGAATTTTTTTTTACAAAACATAGGCTCCAGTCGCCCAATGGAAGAGCGACTAGAGCTAATCACCCAACTAGGGGCCGACAGAATCTCTGTCGCCCTACCCTAGGGCGACAGAAACAAGTCGCCCCCCATTTAGCGAGTTTGAGTGCAGTCGCCCCCCCATTGGGCGACTGCACTCAGTCCTCCATGAATTTTTGAAGTTTTGTCCTTACCGGCTGCTGATAGGTTGCGGTGTCTAGACGGCGGTCGTGGTAGTCACTGGAGTAGTTTGCGCAACCCCAGAAACGCATACCTAGGCAGATACGGTGCTTAGACTTGAAGAACTTGCACGTGTCCCCGCACCAAAAAAGGGGGTTGTCTCCCCCTCGGGTGGGAGTTGCGGCGAACGCTCGGTGGGAACGTTCGGCAAGGGGTTGTTGCTTTGGGGCCCCTCATTGCGGGGAGCTGACCTCGCAGCATGCTGGGCTTGCTCTGCCCGGGCCGCAATAGCCCTTATTTTCTCATCGCGGGCAGCAGCTGACCGTGCTAGGTCACGGGTCTCCTCCCATTGTTTCACCATCTTGTTCCATTGCTTCTTTTGTCTTTTGTCCATCCTGGTGGCGGTGAAGGAAGCGCAGTGTAGTGTGGGGTTTGGAAGTGTAGTGTTCCCTGCGAAATGGAATGCACACCAATTTATAGGGTCTGTTTTCTCCCTACTCGTACGTGTAAAGCTGGTGCGCGTGGTCCTGGCACTGAGTAAAGCTGGACTGTGCTACCATATCACTGCAAAAAGGCTATGTCGTCATGCCATGTGACTGTGCAAAGCTGGCCTCTTTTGTCATGTCTCCGTGCAAAGCTGCCCGCTGTTGTCATGTCACTGCGCAAAGTTGATCTCTTTTGTCATCTCACTGAGCAAAGCTGCCCTCTTTTGTCATGTCACTGCGCAAAGCTGCACTCTTATGTCATGTCTCTGCACAAAGCTGCCCGCTGTTGTCATGTCACTGCGCAAAGCTGACCTCTTTTGTCAGCAATACTCCATTGCACTAAGTTCTCTCGTTCTATATAAAGAGCACGGGTGCGGTCCCATGAAGGTAGTAGTAGAGAACCCTGTAAATTGAACGAAGAAGTACCTTTTCCGTCGTGCAGATACATACCATGGCGGACGCCGAGGGGCCAATCAAAGCAGGGTCACCAAATGAAGACCTTCCCTTGCAAAGGAGGGAGCACTTCGGTCCTAACTACCGCTTGATACCCAGGAGGCGTGTTCAACCAGTGTGGCCAAAATGCAGACACAATGAGGACACGGTCGTGCAGGTCATCAAAGGCCATTTCGATGGCGAGCGACGTTTCTTCCGATGCCCACACTCCGGGGTACAGATTGCTAATAGTACATTTTTTGTTACTACTTATAGAGCCTCTTTGTTTACCGTCCTTTCCTGCAGATGGCAAAATGCGACTCCACCCGCTGGATCAACCCTCCTCATGAACCGTATATTGTGAACTATGTGGATACATTATGGGATCGAATCTTTGAGTTGGAGGAACGACTCGACACTCTCAATAAGGAGAACAACGACCTTCGCCAACAGATGCAACGCGAGAGGGGCAACGAGGAGGTTGTCAACATAGGAAGCTCGTACTATCTGAGATGTTGATGTGCAAACCCTAGTTGCATATGTGCGTGCCACTACAACGACAGCCAACCCCGTCCGAGGTGGCCCCTTTAGAAATACTCCATGTGGGTGCCACGAGGCTCGTTTGGCATACAGGCAACGAGGTGTCTGGTTGTACCGTAGTATGTAGGAGTGTTGATCGAAATAATATGCAATGTTGTTAAGCATGTCATGTATTGGTTGTTATCTTCGTCCGGTTGTTATCACGAGCCATAAAAATATTGCATTTTAACTAACAGCAAATAGAACTAGTAAATAAAAGAGCAATACTAAGCTACCAGCACAACACCAACTACATTACAGAAAAGGCTATGTAACATAGCAGTTTTACAAATGGTACATGAAATAGCACATTACAGAAAGGGGATGTAACAACTATTGATCAGCACATGCATTGCATCGTCTAGCTGTGAGCCCCTCCTGACCGCATCGCCCACAACATGTACCAGATGTTCCAGCTTGCGATTCATCCATATCATTTCTAATACGCCGGCTCTATCACTGACCCTTCCCACCCTTTAGCACGTTAACATCTGGAATCCATGTCCTCGCTACAATGTCCAAGGTGGCAAAGTTTCCGACTACCCTGAACCCCCGGAACTCCCCACACCAAGCCTACAGTACCCTCCCCATAAAGAAGTACTCCGACATGAAGTTCAAATGATCTATGCCCACGGTCCCGCATGCAGCGAGGACATGAGAGCATGGCATGTGTAATAGCTTCAGCTTGTTGCACGTGCAGCTAGGTTCATTTGCATGATCTCCAAGGCATACCTCGTGGGTAACAAGGGAATGAGCCGTCCTAAATCCGGCTCTATCACGGAGTATCATGTCGAAATGATGCTCCCTGTTTCCCATGACCTGCACTATGTGCAATTGACCCTTATGTGCCTTTGTCTCCATGTATGCCGTAATTTTCGACGAATACAGGGCTCGGGGATTGGCCGCATGAAGTACGGCACTTGCATGCCTCTCCCTGAAGTAGCTGATTGTGCTGTGAATAACACCTTCCACGATGGTGACAAGGGGATGAGAACGGAGGCCCCTGAGAACCCAATTGTACACCTCGGCAAGGTTAGTTTTCATTATGCCATACCTTGCGCCGTCCGTGTTGTGCAACAGCGACTACTTCTCTAATGGTTCCCCCTCGATCCACTGTGAGAAGCACTTGTGTTGGACCGAAATGGCGACAGAGGGGGGGTGAATGTCGATCTTTAAAAATCGCCCCCAACAATTATCTTCTTCTCCAATAGCTATGGGAGCTATGAAGGAGAAAATAAACCCTTACTGGACATCACAGAGACAAGGAAAAACTAGACCCAGAAAGAAGCAATCAAGAAAAACAAATTCAGCGCAAGTCTGGCTGCAAGCGGTAGTACCGCTGGGACGAGCGGTAGTACCGCTGAGCGGTAGTACCTCTTCCAGGAGCGGTAGTACCGCTGAGCGGTAGTACCTCTTCCAGGAGCGGTAGTACCTCTCGAGGAAAAACAGCAAACAGAAATTTTCAGACAATGAATTTGAAAACTGAGAAATTCGCAAGATTCTTTGATTCTTGGCTTGGGAAACTTTGAGGATAGCTAGGGAATACTCCCAGAAGACTAAGCCAAGAGCCAATTTCAAGAAACCACTTTCAAGAAACACGAATTTCAGATTTGGGTAAAAATCTGAAATTTTGCCCGAGCTGAGCCAAAAATCCAATTACTCCCAAACCGTTGATCCTTTGGCTATGAAATTTTGAGGGTAGCTATTTAATAGCCTCTGGACTCTTCATACCAAATTTCAAGCCATCTTAACAAGGGAGTCAAAATCTGGACAAAAACCTAGAAAGAGAAAAGATGAACAGAGGAGGCAAACAATGAAAATCTGAGATTAAAACTTGGTTTGCTCTTGGAGTTAACTAGCCAAATGGCTTTTAAGCATCACCCATGTCATAGCAACCCATTTTGGCACTCTCCATCAATCAAGAACTCGAAAATCAAAAGAGAGCAAATCACCCAAAATGAAGAACGAAGAACAGAAGCTACGACAGAGAGGAACCAAACTTCAGATCTTCATTTCTTGGATCACAATGAATACAGAGGAGTCCCGATGACACGATTGAATACAGAGGAATGATTACAAGACTCTCAATCCATCTCCTCACTCTCTCAACTCAAGAACACACACTCATCCATGGAGGGAGGAAGAACACCCACTAGAACTCACACCTAGAAACCATCGTAGAGGACAACAGAGGGAGCACACTCTGCCTCCACCAACTCACACCAACTAAAGAGCTAAAGGAAACAACCTTCCCAAAGCCTCTTTTGACTAGTGTAAACCCTAATTCCTTACAAGTGCTCAAATGGGCATGCAGCCCCTCCTCTCCTTTTATAGCCCATGGCTAACGGGTCTCCGCCCCGTTACGCCGGCTAAATCCAACGGAGCCCGCTCCCGCTTGTGCAGCCTTGCGAAATTCCCGTTTCGCCCCTCCTGCACCTTCCGGGAAGCTTCCGCGCTCCTTGTCTTGCACGCCTCGCAACCACCTCGAGTCCACGTCATCTTCGACACATCCTGACCGTTCTGACCTCAGCGCCACCTGCGCCTAGTCCGGTCCACCGTGTCTCGCCACGACTCCGCTCGATGTCCTGCAGCCACACAGACGAGAAACACATCACATAGCACCGCTCGACACATGAAAGCGTAAAATAGCATAAACACATCATGCTTACCCATGATGAAGTCCAAACCTGTCGAAGCATTAGAATAAATGACCTAAGCCCAAACGACCAAGTTTGACCAAATCGACCGAGCCCGTTGCACCACGCAACGACATGGTCAAAACCACCCAAACCAAACTCGACTAACCTACACCATTGTCAATTACTCATCATTCTTATGGGATCACGACCACATGGTCTCTCAATCTCCCCCTTGATGAGTATATTGACAAACTCGGAAAAAGCATGAAGAAGAGTTTGAGTTTGACGAATCCAACATGGTCCAAAGAAGAGAATGAAACAAATGACCATGTCGACAGAAGGAACACAAGAGCAACAACTGAAAGAGCAAATTGATCTCCAAAGCTCTAAAATGATCCCAACTAGCTTTTTCTTCTCTATTCTCCCCCTTTTGGCAATAAACGCATCAAGGATGCAAAAGAGAGAATATGACATGTCAATGGATGAATATGGCTGAAGTTTGTTTATTCTAAGCATTTAGAGCCATGAGAATTATCCAATATGACCAACAAGTACTACACCAAGCCATAACTCAATAAAACGCTATCTAGATCATGACAACATATATATAAGCCAGCTAGAACACATAGATAACAATCTAAAAGTGAAGTACATTAAGTGAGCAAGTCAAGTCATCAATGAGCAAAGTCTAACTAGAGATATCCAAGGATGATGCAGGCCATGTCAATAAGCTAAGCGGAACAAGGAAGCTAACATTGAGTCCAAATAGAGTGCTATAAGCTCAAGATTGAAACTTTGGTTAAAGTACTTGGTTCTTTTTGAAGCTTAAGCAAATGGAGCACAAATGACATATTTTCTTTTGAAATTCATGGTTGTTGCCAACCAGATTTTTGTTTTATCATGTGCTAGGTCTCAAGCCTTATGCGACTACTCCAAACCATGAGCTTAAGAAGATAGTCTAGGTCATCCAAAACTCCCCCTAAGTTCATGCCAAGTGCAATGGCAAGCCGTCTCATAGGAGAGAATTGGTGAGATCAGTTTTTTCGCACAAAACAGATCTTTTTGCTTTTTAACATATTGTACTAACTCATGCATCATCAAGAGACTAAACAGCTCAATCTAAGGCTCAATATAGATTCAACGCTCTACTCAGCCTATTTGACATGGCATGAATCATAAAGGGATAGCTCAAGAAAGACTAAACTCAAATGCTAGCATGACAAGTTTAATTTAAGTTGATCAATTTTACTTAACTTATCATAGCAAACGCTAGTCTACACATATGAAGTCATGATAAATTTAGCAAGCTAAGCACAAGTCATGGCAAGGTGTAAAGCACTGAAGCATGTCATAACAGGATAATAATCAAGGCTCAATGCAGATTGATTATAATGCTAGAATGCTGAAAATGCAAGAAAAATCTAGCTCCCCCTCAACATGACATGCAACTTTTAGTTCAAGTTGAGTTAAGTCACAATTAAGCTCCAGAAGCTCCCAAATGAACTCTCCCTGAACCAAAGCAATAAATTGAGAAGCTGACAAATAAAACCAAAACAGGCAGTCCTTAAAGCATAGATAAGATATAGAGACAACTATGGCTCAGACTGACTCTCATCTACCCCATATGACTCCAGGACAATCAGCTGACTGTAAATCACACACTAGAGAGCAAACACGTACCCTGTCTACCCGAGGGTGGCCCAACCCTCGCTAGAACCTACAAGAAGTGAGTGAGCTCGACCTAGTGAGATAAGAAGCAGCTAATCCTGGAAGCACAAGATAAGGGTTAGAAGTCTAAGCATCTCGGCAAGAGAAGCACTCTAACCTATGCTGGAAGGACTAAACCCAAATGCACCCCGAGTGCAATGCAATAGAAATGAGACAGAAGCATAATCAATATAGTAAAGCAATAAAGCCCAAAGCTCCCTCTCACTACAGTCCATAAGGACACACCACCCCAAGCTCTCCCCGCAGAGCTGAAAACCTCGAACTATCCAAAGGCTTGGTGAAGATGTCAGCCAACTGGTGGTCACTCTCCACAAACTGGAGCACTATATCACCCTTCTCTACATGGTCTCTAAGGAAGTGGTATCGGATATCAATGTGCTTGGTCCGAGAGTGCTGCACTGGGTTTTTAGCAATGTTAATCGCAGAAGTGTTATCACAGAAGAGTGGAACACTATCTATGACCAACCCAAAGTCCCGCAGGGTCGAAGCCATCCAAAGTACTTGGCTACAGCAGCTGGCTGCAGCAACGTACTCGGCCTCTGCGGTGGACTGTGCAACTCCGGACTGCTTCCTCGAAGACCAGGAAACAAGAGAAGTGCCAATGAATTGGCAGGTGCCAGAGGTGCTCTTCCTATCTATCCTACAGCCGGCAAAGTCTGCATCCGAGAAGGCTCTCGAGGAAAGACAGGATGAGGAAGAGTACCAGATACCATAGTCAATGGTAGCTCGAAGGTACCGAAAGATGCGCTTCACCGCCTGACGGTGAGATACGCGAGGAGAAGCCTGAAAACGAGCACACAGACACACTGAGAAGTGTATGTCTGGTCTCGAGGCAGTGAGGTAAAGAAGGGAGCCGATCATACTTCTGAACTCTTTCTGATCAACTGGCTCGCCATCCTCATCTGGGTCAAGATAGGCTGTCGAAGCCATGGGAGTTGACACCGGCTTACCATCACTCATATCGAAGCGCTTCAGGAGGTCACGAGTGTACTTTCCTTGATGAAGAAATGTACCCTCCCGAGTCTGCTTAATTTGGAAGCCAAGGAAGAAGGTCAACTCACCCATCATACTCATTTCAAACTCGGTGCTCATGACATCCGAGAACTGGGAAACCAGAGTATGGGAAGAGCCGCCAAAGATAATGTCATCGACATAGATCTGGACGAGCAGAAGGTCAGCGCCAAGCCGGCGGATGAACAAGGTCTTATCAACTTTACCCATTTCAAACCCATGACTCAACAAGTAGGACTTAAGCCTCTCATACCAAGCCCTGGGGGCCTGCTTAAGTCCATACAACGCTTTGGAAAGCTTAAAGACATGGTTTGGGTATTTGGGGTTTTCGAAACCAGGAGGCTGTCGGACGTAGACCTCTTCCTCAATAAGGCCATTGAGAAAGGCACTCTTGACGTCCATCTGGTAAAGCTTGAAACCCTTAGAAGCTGCAAAGGCAAGCAGGATTCTAATGGCTTCAAGTCTAGCTACGGGGGCAAAGGTCTCCTCGAAATCTAGACCTTCAACCTGGGAGAACCCCTGAGCAACCAGTCTAGCCTTGTTTCGAATAACCACTCCATCCTCGCTCTGCTTGTTCTTGAACACCCACTTAGTCCCAATAATATTGTGACCTCGCGGGGGCTCGACGAGCGACCAGACCTTGTTCCTCTCAAAATTTTCTAGCTCCTCATGCATGGCATTGACCCAAGACTCATCAGATAAAGCATGAGAGACATCTTTGGGCTCAAAGGAGGCAATGAAAGCAGAATGGAGACAGAATTGAGATAAGCCAGATTTTGAGCGGGTAACACGCTCGAAGAGGTCTCCAATGATCTGCTCTGAAGGATGAGCTTTCTGGATATGTCTAGGAGGTCCAGGATGAGATGAAGAAGTGGCCTCTACCTCGTGAGCTGACGAGGTAGGAACAGAGCCACCAGCTCCAGAAGAAGCAGAAGGCATGGGCTGATCGCCTCGAGGTGCGGTGGAAGACGGCACCTCAAGGGGTGGATGAGGGACAGGATCAGGTAGACAACCGTCGTCTCCATCATCCTCATCATCCACAAAGATGGTCTCGGACTGCTCTAAAGAACCTGAGATATCGGGCCTAGTCCCCGGACTGGCCTCGTCAAAGGTCACCTCACAGGTCTCTACCATTTTGCTAGACTCGCAGTTCCAGACCCTATAAGCCCGCGAAGAAGTCGAGTAGCCTAGAAAGATCCCATCACAGGAACGTGACTCGAACTTATCTAGGTTCCCAGACTTCAAGATAAAACACTTGCAACCAAAAACACGAAAATGAGAGACGCTGGGCTTTCGCCCATATCTCAACTCATAAGAAGTGCGGTGCAAGTGTGCCGTAAGAAATACTCGATTTGAGACATGGCACGCAGTAGCTATAGCCTCAGCCCAAAACTTCCGCGGTGTAGAGTACTCATCAAGCATCGTCCTGGCCATCTCGACCAAGGTACGGTTCTTCCTCTCCACAACGCCATTTTGTTGTGGGACGTGCGGAGAAGAGAACTGGTGCTCTACACCTGTCTCACCACAGAAACTCTCGAAGTAGGAATTCTTGAACTCCGTGCCATTGTCACTGCGGATCGCTCGTAAGGCACCCGGGAGCTCAACAGAAAGCCTACCAAAAAGACCTCGGAAATGTGAAAACGTCTCATCCTTCGAGGCTAAGAAAAACACCCAAGAATACCTCGAGAAGTCATCGACCACGACAAGAACATACCACTTCCCCCCTGCTGACTGCACTCGAGCTGGTCCCACTGTATCCATGTGGAGCAGCTGTCCCGGTGCATCGGTCATAGTGACTGTGACCGGAGGGTGAGAGGCGGCAACCATCTTGCCGTGCCGGCATGGAGCACAAACAAGATCTTTGACCATCTTGAGTTTCGGCAGACCACGAATGAGATCGTGACCGCTAACTCGAGTCAAATGGTCAAAGCCTATATGACCAAGTCTCCTATGCCAGAAGGAAAGGTCGCGGGACTCAGAAGCAACTAAACACCTGAGAGGATCACCAGAAGACTCAGAAAAATCAGCACGAAAGATCCTCCCAAAACGAGAAATCCCGCAAACAAGACTACCCGAAGAATCAAGAATTTTGCAATTGTTTTTCTTAAAGCTCACCTCAAAACCGTCATCGGTAAGCTGAGAGACTGAGAGCAAATTATACTGCAGCTTACTAACCAAGGCTACATCTTTCAAGATGAAAGAATCATTAATGCGCACAGTACCTTTGGCGATGACACGCCCAGATGAAGCATCTCCGAAGGTGATCGTCTCATCACCTGGAGCACGGGCAAGGGAAGAAAACCAACGGGAGTTTCCGGTCATATGACGAGAACAACCGGAGTCTACAAGCCAAACCTTTCCCTTCCCTGCCCGGCGAACCTGAGTCAAACAGAGAGTAAAGTCTCAGTACTGGGATAAATCAAAAGTGATTTTGGCACCCAATACTGAACAACACGTCGAGCAGATGAAGTAGTCAAGCACGACTGACCTCTATCTACCCTACGCTCTCCATGACTCAAGGAAGCAGAAGGTCTGTGAGCAGACCTGAAGCTGTTGCGGGGTCCGACTGCTACGGGAGAGCGAGTCGGAACACCGGCAACACGCTGAACACGCCGCGGGTAACTGTCTCGACGGGGGAAACGAGATGCACCCTCAGGACGGCGGAAGTCATGACCAGGAGCAGCATGAGGACGAAAAACAGAAGACTCAGAAAAATCAAGTCCTCGATGCTGCCCAAACCCATCAACAGCAGTAAACCTAGACCTCGTGCTGGTCCTAGGTGCACTCAGGATCTGGGGCTGACCCTGAATACGCCTAGGAGACTCAACACGGTCTCTACGCGCGATCTTGGCGCGCCTGAAGCATCGATCAACCGTGTGTCCATCCTTCTGACAGAAGGTGCAGTGATACTTCATCCTCTGAGAGGTAGAAGTAGCACGGTCAGGCTTCGCCTTCTGAGAGGCCGAAGCAGCAGGTGCAATCACCTTGCTGTCAGAAATCCCCTGGACATAGCCCGCTGACTTAAATTGGACTTTCTCGGTCCTGGGCTCGGTCTTGATCACACCTGGTGCTATGGGTCTGAGCACAGCAGGTGGATGCTTCCTCATATCCTCATAATAGTCATATCCTAGACCCTGATTAAATCTGCAAATCTTGGACTGGTCTAGAATAAGATTAAGCTTCTTCTTGCCGCCTACAAATCTCTCGAGAGTGTTCATAAGGTACTGACACTCCCGAAAGAGAGAGGTGCAAGAAGAGCAGGGAGAAGTGGGAACAGCAGGAGGTAAGGGAGCAGAAGAAGAACCAACAGTAGAGGAGAGAATGGCTTGTGCATGCACAGCCGACCCTGAGGGGACAATCCTACTACTAGCAGGTTGGTTCGCGTCTCTAGGCGTCTCACCCTTACCCTGGGGCTTCTCCCCCACACCATCAATCACATCACAACCAGATTGTGGCTTCTCTAGTAATTCCTTAGTTAGCTTCACACATTTGTCATTCAAAGCAACGAGTTCAAGTTTTAGTTTATCACAACTAATGCATGGTGAGCTAACAGAATCCTTAGTCGCATACTGAGCCATTTTCTTGTTGTTGTCAATCATTTCTTGAAACTGTTTTGAGACAGATTCAAGTTCAGCAGTTAACTTTGGACAGTTCAAACATGAATCAATAGGCTCAAGTAAAGAAGCACGCAACTCAGCAATCTTGTGATCTGCCCGTTTTAGGTTCATCTTTAAATTATTGCAATTTTCACAAGACTCGGGCAGATCAAGGAGCATGGCATAAGGTCCTCTAGCAGCAATGTCCTTAACCTCACATGAGGTGGGAGAAGTAGTCTCATCAGTAGTAAGTAGGGTAACAGCCATCCTACTCAACTCTAACTCAGCAAGCAGACTAACATTCTCCACCTTAATAGAATCAAGCTCGGAGGACACACTATCATGCGAGGTCCTTAACTTCTCCAAATCACCCAGCAAGGCATAGCATGTATCACAGTCGTCACGGGAGGGAGCAGATGTAAGAGAAGTAAGCTCCCGTGACAGTCTATCTACTTCCTTCTCTAACTCGGTACACCTAGTCCTAGCTCTAGCATGAAAACCTCCTAGCTTAAGGAAAGCTTCATTAAGTTGGTCATAGGAGGGACATACCTCGTCCGAGTCGGAGTACAGCTCGCTGTCGCTAAGTTCGCCCTCGAGGGCCATGAAGCACATGCCAGAGAAGTCGTCGCCGCTCTTGGGATCTTGGTCACCCGTCCCGTCGTCGTCGCTCCATCCCTCCACCTCGCTGAGGTCGAGGTCGTCGAAGGCGGTGAGGACACGGTGAAACAGCTTCTTGGCCTTCCCGAAGTCGCGTAACTTCTTCTTTCCCGGCGTCTGAGCTGGAGGCTTCTTGTTGCGGTTCTTGTCGGTGTAGTCGTTCTTGCCTGAACCGCCGTAGTCGTTCTTGCCCTTCTCCAGCTTGGGACAGTTTGCTCGAATGTGGTTGGGGCCACCACACTCGAAGCAGATGACTGGTCCGCCTCTCTTTCTGTCTCTCCTCCTCTTGTAAGCATGGGAGAACTTCCGAGCTAGGAGGGCCAGCTGTTCATCCTCTAGCTGCTCTAACTGATCATCAGTTACGTCACATAGAGCAGCTAGGGAGAACCCACAAAGCGAATCGGCGGAAAAACCAGAAGCCGGACTGGGATCGGTGACCAAAGCCATCGACTGTGACTTCGACCGACGAGAGACAACGTCAATCTCGTGAGTCTTGAGGCGCGAGTACAGCGCGTCAAGAGTCAGGGTCGAGAGGTCTGTCGTGTCTTTGATGGTGGTCACCTTCATCTCCCACACGCGCAGATCGAGTGCCGCGAGCATCTGACGAGCGTTGTCCGAGTCGGGGTATGTGAGACCGACCGCTCGGAGGTTGCTCAAGATTTTGTGAAATCGCGAAAAGCACTCGTCCAGGGACTCACCAGCAAGCATCTCGAATTTGTTGTATTCGCGCTTGAACTGGTCCTGTCGAACCGTCTTGATCTGGGTGGTGCCCTCATGGTATGCGTCGAGGGTCACCCAGATGTCGTAGGCGGACGACAGGTGAGATATACGGTCAAACTCGCTACGACTCAACCCCTGGATGATGATGTTCCTTGCCTTTGCATTCGCCTCAACATCAGCCATGTTCCCGGCATTGATGTTCTCATCGGCAGGAACAGCGAATCGTACCTTGACCTTCCGCCAGATGGCATACCCCTGGGCCTGGATGTATGTCTCCATTCGGCTCTTCCAGAAGGGGTAATCGATGCCATCGAACACGGGTGGCTTGGTCGAGTACTTGTCCGTCGCCATGGCTCTTGAGACCGGTTAAGATCTATGAATTAGAGCTAACCGGCTCTGATACCAATTGTTGGACCGAAATGGCGACAGAGGGGGGTGAATGTCGATCTTTAAAAATCGCCCCCAACAATTATCTTCTTCTCCAATAGCTATGGGAGCTATGAAGGAGAAAATAAACCCTTACTGGACATCACAGAGACAAGGAAAAACTAGACCCAGAAAGAAGCAATCAAGAAAAACAAATTCAGCGCAAGTCTGGCTGCAAGCGGTAGTACCGCTGGGACGAGCGGTAGTACCGCTGAGCGGTAGTACCTCTTCCAGGAGCGGTAGTACCGCTGAGCGGTAGTACCTCTTCCAGGAGCGGTAGTACCTCTCGAGGAAAAACAGCAAACAGAAATTTTCAGACAATGAATCTGAAAACTGAGAAATTCGCAAGATTCTTTGATTCTTGGCTTGGGAAACTTTGAGGATAGCTAGGGAATACTCCCAGAAGACTAAGCCAAGAGCCAATTTCAAGAAACCACTTTCAAGAAACACGAATTTCAGATTTGGGTAAAAATCTGAAATTTTGCCCGAGCTGAGCCAAAAATCCAATTACTCCCAAACCGTTGATCCTTTGGCTATGAAATTTTGAGGGTAGCTATTTAATAGCCTCTGGACTCTTCATACCAAATTTCAAGCCATCTTAACAAGGGAGTCAAAATCTGGACAAAAACCTAGAAAGAGAAAAGATGAACAGAGGAGGCAAACAATGAAAATCTGAGATTAAAACTTGGTTTGCTCTTGGAGTTAACTAGCCAAATGGCTTTTAAGCATCACCCATGTCATAGCAACCCATTTTGGCACTCTCCAGCAATCAAGAACTCGAAAATCAAAAGAGAGCAAATCACCCAAAATGAAGAACGAAGAACAGAAGCTACGACAGAGAGGAACCAAACTTCAGATCTTCATTTCTTGGATCACAATGAATACAGAGGAGTCCCGATGACACGATTGAATACAGAGGAATGATTACAAGACTCTCAATCCATCTCCTCACTCTCTCAACTCAAGAACACACACTCATCCATGGAGGGAGGAAGAACACCCACTAGAACTCACACCTAGAAACCATCGTAGAGGACAACAAAGGGAGCACACTCTGCCTCCACCAACTCACACCAACTAAAGAGCTAAAGGAAACAACCTTCCCAAAGCCTCTTTTGACTAGTGTAAACCCTAATTCCTTACAAGTGCTCAAATGGGCATGCAGCCCCTCCTCTCCTTTTATAGCCCATGGCTAACGGGTCTCCGCCCCGTTACGCCGGCTAAATCCAACGGAGCCCGCTCCCGCTTGTGCAGCCTTGCGAAATTCCCGTTTCGCCCCTCCTGCACCTTCCGGGAAGCTTCCGCGCTCCTTGTCTTGCACGCCTCGCAACCACCTCGAGTCCACGTCGTCTTCGACACATCCTGACCGTTCTGACCTCAGCGCCACCTGCGCCTAGTCCGGTCCACCGTGTCTCGCCACGACTCCGCTCGATGTCCTGCAGCCACACAGACAAGAAACACATCACATAGCACCGCTCGACACATGAAAGCGTAAAATAGCATAAACACATCATGCTTACCCATGATGAAGTCCAAACCTGTCGAAGCATTAGAATAAATGACCTAAGCCCAAACGACCAAGTTTGACCAAATCGACCGAGCCCGTTGCACCACGCAACGACATGGTCAAAACCACCCAAACCAAACTCGACTAACCTACACCATTGTCAATTACTCATCATTCTCATGGGATCACGACCACATGGTCTCTCAACTTGATGTTTTGTGAGCTCCTCCTTGGACCAGTTGGGTTAGGCTCATCGAGTGCTGGCAAGCATTGCGGTTGTGCCACCTAGGAATGACCGGCCCCTCGCTCCTCTCGTCGATGTTCTTCCTGGTGTTCTCATCCAACAACGCCCACAAAGCATCAAATTTCCTCCGCTAGTTCTGCCTAGCCAGCCTCTTGAATCGCTTCATCAATAGTTGTTTCAGGAATTTCTTGAAAAAGTTAGCCCCTAAGAGACGAATGCACCACCTGTTCCTCATGTCCGGCCAAGAAAAGGGTCCTTGGGGTCTTCCCGAAGTCACTTCAGTCATCTTTCTTGTTTTATTTGTTTTTTTCACCATTTTTAACCAAAAATTCAAATTTGAGTTTAAAACATTGAACAAAAAATCCAATTTTTTTGTTTTCAGCAATCAATTGGATCTGAACTTTTCTCAAGCTAAAACATTTTTCCCTGATTGAAAGTGACCTATTTTAAGGGAGACATCGGCTAGATGATGTGACTCATAAAGGGGTCATTTGAAACAGCTTCGGCTTTCGGTTTCTGGCTTTTAGAAGCTCACTTCAGTCTTGAGTTCCAATAATGTTTGTTTTATTTGTTTCTTTTTTTCCTTTTTAACCAAAAATACAAATTTGAGTTTAAGAAACTGAACAAAAACAAATAAAATTAGCAATCGATGGGATACAAATGTTTTTTCTAGTCGAAACATTTTTTCCCTTGTTGAAAGTGGCCTATTTTAAGGGAGACATCTACTAGATGGTGCTTGACTCATAAAGGGGCCATTTGAAACGGCTTCACCTTCTGGTTTTCAAAAGCTGGAAGTCGAATCAAATGCGTGGCTTTTGAAAGTAGTTTTAAAAACTCGACCTGCGGGGGGTAAGACAGCCCCTGGGCATTTTAGCTTAAGAGAAGATCCTCTCAAGTAGATCAAGAAAACCCCCGAACCCCTGCTCCACCCTTACACAGAGGCACTGTTGCCTGGGTGAGAACGACCAACGACCGGGCCGGGCCTTGACCCATGCTTTGGTGTGGTAGCAGGCGAGGGGATGTTTGTACCCCCAGACCTGAAATTCGCCCCGAGGGATTCGAACCCAGGACCTGGGGGTGCTACTGAGGCGCTCTAACCACTGGGCTAGAGACCTGTTCGCTTGAAAGTAGTTTTAGCTGGATCGAGCTCCACTAGCGCCACGAACATTGCCTCCGCACCGTCAGTGTGTCCACACACTCCGCCTCCGCCCCGATGGCACTGCCACGAGCTTTGCCTCCTCTCGCTGCCTCCACCTTTGCTCACCGCCGCCCCTTCTCCCTTGGCCCCCACTAATGTCGCATCCTTTGCCTTGGCCATCTCCCAACGAGCCCCCTCCGCCTTCGGCCACCTCTAGACAAGGAACCTCTGCCTCTACACTGCCTCCAAACAAGCCCCCTCCCCCTCCATCACCTTCGCCTCCGTGCCACCCCGTCCAACTTCACGCCGCCTCTGCCCCGCTCCATCTCCTGCATTCCACCTCTTCTTTTTTCTATTTTTTCATTTTTTCAGATATAGGCCAATTGCTAGTTAAATAACTTGTGTAATAATAAAATTGATTAGTTGTGTAAACATGTGATGCGATAATTGTTGTTAAGATTTACTCGTATAATTATCGGTATCACATAAGCCATCATGTGCTTTAGGGGCAATTCGGACATTTGCCAAATCAGCTAATATTCCAAAGCCAAAAGTTTTAGCTGAATCAAACACCTTTCACTTTCAGCCATTTCTATTTATAGCCACTATTATTCTAAAGCCAAAAGCTCCAACCAAAAACCAGAAGGTCCAGCCGTGTCAAACGTCCCCAAATACTCCTTATTAACGAATATAGTGTATAGTGTTTTGTCTTTAAGTCTTAACGAAAGGAAACTAGCTATCCTGCTCCTCAACAGAAATTAACGCACAACTTGATCATGTATATGTAACAATGTTCATAGCTATTCACCATTTTTCTTTTGTAAAGAACTCATCTAATTATAAGAATAAGCAAGAACTTGAATCACCAAAATTTATATGTCGAATAAACATAAACGACAATTAGTTATTGAAAGGATGAGAAGGAGAGAGGAAAGCATATGTATGTAAAAAAAACTAAACGCACTACTTCGTTTTAGGCGCCAAAGAGATATAATTTCGCCCAAATTACTCTCCACAGTCACAAAACAACTTCGTGTTTGGGTACATGTAGTCAAACTTTCTAAATTTTGGATATTGATATCTTTTCAATATTTAGGTCGAAGCATGAAAACAATGCATGCAAATTTCTCTTGAAAAGAACTTCATAATAGTACAATTTTATTAGGTTTTATAAATTCATTACAATGAAAATTAGTGGTCAAAGTTACGTATGATTACCTTGAAAATAAATTTAATTGATAATATGATATCTTGAAAATGGTGATATTATGATATCTTGAAAATGGTGAGGATTCATAATGAATAAATAAGAAAAATATACCATTTTAGATACATACCGTGATGATCCAACCATCTAGATTTGTCACCAGATTTACCTGCCCGAACATGCAGCTTCATCAATTAGTGACGATCATAGAATGTATGCCGCGCGATAAGTTTCGTACTGCATGACGAAAAGAACATGCAGCTTTTCGTATTGAAGCAGCACAAATCCAAGTATTCCAGAGCGAGGGAGAGAGAGAGCATGCAAGAGAAATGGGTGCCCTTTACGTTTAGAGAGAGAGAGAGCATACATGCAAGAGAAGGGAGAGACACTTTTTTAGAGAGAGAGAGAGTGAGTAGGGAGAGAGGGAAACTTACAGATGGCATGGAGCTCTTTCTAGAGATAACGAACCCTAACTGCCTCCCTGGCGAAGCCTACGTCGCCTAGCTGCGTCTCTAGTCTCTACCCAAATGATCGGTAAGATCAGTGCGATCTTACGCTACCATCCATATATCAACATGGCTATAAAAAACTCCAACACTGGGATTATAAATGCACGTACGAACTAGCTCTTGTTCATCATCTGCAGATCCCACTAGCGATAGATAGCCATAGCTGTAGTTTGCAAGGAAGCTAACTAGCTAGCTAGAGAGGCAGACAGATCAACCATGAAGCTAGCCCTGTGCTTGTGCATCTGCGTCGTCCTCGTCGTCGCCTCGTCTCCGGTCCCGCTCTCCGACCGCCCCCCGCTGAGCCGGCGTTGGCTGCAGGATGCCGTGGTTATCGGCGGCAATCTGACAGCGAGCACGAACGCGACGTGGCCGCGTGAGACACCGGAGAAATGGGACGATGGGTCCAAGAGGCTCAGCCCCGGGGGGCCTAACCCACAGCATCACTGATCTGATCATCAGCTGCCGCCTCGCTTGTGGTATCAGCCTATCACTCCTAACCATTTCTCTTCATACCGGATTTTCCATTCCTAATTTTTGACATCGGCCAAGTGCCGGTCCGGAATTAATGTTGTCGAGTGTGAGTCTAATAATTAATGTTGTCTTGTGTCAGTCTAATATAAACGTGATGTGATACATTTTAATTTCTTCACTTTCATGTTTTGCGGATGTTGATTTGCGCTAGACTGAGGTCTTGAATAATGAATAATGCAAATCTATATTGCTGCAATTTTTCTCAAGGTTTTACATGTTGTATGTTGTAACACGCATGCGCCCGAGTAATAATAGTCATGTGACAAAGACTAAAAGTCAGCGTCCTCTTGCAATTCTCTCTCGAATTATGTGACTTTTATTTTGATATCACTGGTTGGTGGTAACCCCCTCCAAATAAGCATATCGTGTTCTATTTCTTGGTGATATGTTTACATGTTCTTGGAGCTCCTTTTTCTTTAAGAAAAAAAAGGTGCGATGACTGTTGGTCTATTGGACCACCAAGGATGCATACTTTTTAATGAAAATTGAAATGCATCTTATGTTTAAGAGGAAAAGGCATATCTGACTGTCCGTCTTTCGCTTTCGAGTACAGGATCGTGCAGAAAATATAAGTACGAAAAAGAACAAAATAAGAAGACACAAACGATATGCATGTTATCACAAGAAATAATGAGAAACGTCAGCATGTCATCCGGTCGCGCGCGGAACCGGTTCTCTGCGTGGGCAGACCTAGGTACCGGGTTCCATCCTCCGGTGTCAATCTGCCTGCCCCGTCCTTAAGCAGCAAGTCCTTTCTAACCATTTAATCTCTTCCAAAGCATTTAAGTATACTCTTGACTCTCTCAACCGACAAATACTTTGAAACGGATGCTTTCTGAGGCCGTGGACAAACATACACATATACACACGCACACACACACACACAGATATATATATATATATATATATATATATATATATATATATATATATATATATATATATATATATATATATATGGGACACCATGGTGTCTGGACACCAAGCCTCTCTGTCGTTAGATTGCTTTTAGATGCGTGCAAGTACAATGATATGTAATATATCAGGATGGAAAGTCTTAATCATGGATGGAAAATCTCAATCATGGAGCCTGGGCACCATGGTGCTCCTGTTCTATACTCCTGGCAGTATGTACTCCTACTTCTAATTTACCTCTTTAATGGTGCTATTATACCTCATTATCTATTTAAGTATACTCTAATAATAATTATACGATACTCCAAAGTGAGTCCCTCATTATCTATCCACTAGAGTATTTCCCTCAACTGAATTACAGTACATGCAGAGCCTTATATAGGCCAGGGTAGTTACATCACGTAATTGTCTAGCTAAACTCACGGAGGGCCGCAGGCCTGAGAGTTGTGGATGCCGAGAGACCCGGTTCTGGGAGCGAGTAAACAACAGAGTCGTTTGAAGAGAGCAAGCCTATCTAATATATATAAGTATACTCAAAATGATAAAAGAGCACGTCAAATTTATTTAGATGGTATATTATGGGTGAAAGTAACTACACGAGAGTAAATGTATTTTCACTCTCTCTCTATATATATAGTGAAATGAAAGGAGTAATAGTACGTCATTGTTCTTGGCATGTAACATCCTGCCGCTCAGGTGACAGCCCATGTGTTGCTTACGACGAGGTCTTCAAAACAAGGCTAATATTACATATCTTTTCAACAATATTTTCTGTAGTGGCTTATTTTGATTTGTTATGTAAGGTTGTTGTCTCCATGGCTTCTATGATTTCTCCGTTAGCATGTTTTACTTGTTTTACCAACAGTTTGACTTGTTTCCTAGTTTTTAGACGATGTTTTGGTAGTTCATTTGTCCATGGAACGCACTAATGGAACTAGCCTACAATTTTTTAACAAAATTTTAGATATTACATTTCATAAACATGGATGTTCCACTGTTGCTTTTAGTTTGTTCCACTAATATTTTAATTTGTTATGTAATATATGTCATGTTGTTTTGTAGATCTCGTCTGAGGAACACAATAGTTTAAACAAATTCTGTGTTTAAAAGGATGCGTTCATTTGAATTTGAGAAACATAAAGAAAAGTTATCTAGAAATTCGTGCATGATTAAAGTCAGAGGTGGGCGGCACCTGCTTAGAGCAAGTCTTATAATACAGCCTTCAGCTGACTGTATGGATACTTACAGCCCACTTATCAGCCTACTTATATAGTAGTTACAGCCAGCTGAAGGCTGTATGATCTACCCCTTCCTCTCACAAAGTTTCTTGGTTCTTGTGCTTCAGCTGGCTGTAAGCTTACAGCCCACCTCTCTTCTCTCTCCTCCTCTCTCTCTTCCACCTCAGCATACAGCCAGCTTACAGCCCTTATAATACTTGCTCTTATGCGCCACGCGCAGTGTACATCACCCTCCCAGTGCGCATGGCACCAAGTTGTACACATCCATGCTCGCAAACAAAAACAAAGTTGTACACCTGCATGCATATCCTGATATCCATATCGGTCCGGTGGCTTTCCAATAAGCTAGCTGGCTAAAATCAGCTGAAAAGGCTCAGGATGAATATTTCAGCTCTATCACTGATATATCCTCGCCTTGTACAGATGATAGCAATCAAGAACCTCCCAATAAAACTGCTGCAAATATTTCAAATGCTCAAAATGACTTCACTGTTTACACTGATGCCCTCTACAAGGCTCAACTACTGGTCTTGGATGTTCACGTCCAAGCGAACAAACAACTCTAGCAGGTTACAAGTGCAGGCGACTACAAATTCTTCAATTTCAGCTCTTCATGCGGAGGGACAACCGGACAAGTAGTCACTACTACAAAAAAAACCTAATACTAGACGTTATATCATAGTCAATTACTTAAAACCATCAGTATTAAAAATAATTACAAACGGTTTTAATTTAGAGACCATCTATTTTGATGCCAGCGCTAAAAAGCATCTGTGAAGATGTAATATCACAAACGGTTCATGATAAAATCTATTTGTGAAGTATCACAGACGGTTATTAACAAAAATCGTCTGTGATATCACAGACCGTTTTCTATTTGAACTGTCTGTGAATACTTCACATACGGTTTGTATTAAAAACTGTCTGTGATAATAAGTCATCACAAAAACCGTCTGTGATAATTCCACTATATTAATTGCGCAGACCTGTCGATCCTCTGTCTTAAATTCTAGATCAAGGCTACTGCTTTGAGCTAGAGGTGGGTCTTTGAGAAGCCATTCGGTGAAAAGACACTATTTGGGAAGAGTGATTGTAGATCCATTCATTTCTTAAGTACCTATGGTTAGTAATTTGTTCCTAATTATATTATAATTTAGAGTTAGCTTTTGGTGAAAGGAGAATTGAAGATGGTTTAGATCTAGCTGGCATGGTCTAGGTTTACAGTTTAGTTAATTTATAGTCTATTGGTACTTAATTCAATTTAATTAATTATTCTTGCTATATATATAGCTACTTTAGATCATATATATCTAGGGAATTTATTTCTTTTTGAAGATTAAGAAAGAGCCGAAATAGCGTGAAATAAATAATAATTGTTCCGATGTAACCTTTCACTTAGAATTAGCCATTGATACATGGCATAAATATAACGTTAATGAATTAGCTGACTTATTTTACTTATTAAAATAAAAAACTAAAATCTGACATGTTAATGTTCCAAGGTCAAAAGTGTAGTTTAAAGTAAAAAAATCTACTTTATATATCATTAAATCATATAAATAGGGGTAAATGGGGGTTTTGATGTCTTATAGAAATTGTTTGTTACATCAGAATCAGAAGAAACTAATTTGTTATATGTGTAATGTAGGACCACAGCTGAGTGTACACTGGGAACTATGTGAATGAAGAGTACATTAGTGACGTGTCTACTTTTACAAAAGCTGCTGAAAAGGATATGTTGAATAAGAGGGTGGAATATATGTACTGTCCATGTGTTGATTGCGAGAATCTAAACATGTTTAAGAACCGAGAGTAGATTGAAGTGTACTTGATTCAAAGGGGTTTCAAAAAGGGGTATGCACGTTGGACCAGTCACATAGGAAGGTAGCAATAATGACATCGCTGATGAAGTCAATGATATGTCGCCGGATGATGTTGATTGTGGTTCCAATTCGGATAGACTGCATGATGACAATCTAGATTAGATGCCTCACGATGTAGAAGGGAACTATGATGAGAGAGAGTATGTTAAATTCTGGGGCTTGATGGAGGACTCAGAGAAACCTTTGTTCACATGCCGCAAGTCAAAGTACACAAGGTTGTAAGCTGTGCTTGAACTGCTAAAATTAAAGGCAAGCAACGATTGGTTCGACAAGAGTTTCACGGCATTGTTAGGTCTTTTAGCGGACATGTTTCTGGAGGAAAACGAGTTGCCCAAAACCAGTTACAAAGCGAAGAAGGTTATTTATCCATTGGAAATGGAAGTAGAAAGAATACATGCATGTCCAAACGACTGTATTCTCTACCGTAAAGAATATGCAAACATGCATGTATGTCCAGTGTGCAATGTATCTCGATACAACCATAAGAATCAATTAGATGGCGGCGAGGGAATAGAGGTGAAGAAAGGACCTCATGCTAAGGTTGCATGGTATCTTCCTATAATTCCCCATTTGAAGCGGTTGCTTGCAAACCCAAAGGAAGCAAACTGCTGCGTTGGTACTTGGAAGAGCGTAAGAAAGATGGAATACTAAGACACCATTCTAATTCTGCCCAGTGGAGAAACATCGATACGAGGTTTGCAGACTTTAGTGCAGAACCGAGGAATATAAGGTGTAGAGACCCGAATATGCAAATCCGGACTCTCTGTGTATACTGCACTAGTCCAGGATCACGCTAGTGCACACAGTCAAACATAGAGGTAATCATCACCACAATCACGATATTAAATAAGGGAAACTCGAATTATTAATCAATATCCAAAAGTGAGACCTTATGGTCAAGCTTACAATCTCAATAGCCTTAGGGGCTTAACAAAACTTAGCAGCGGAAAAATCCAAAATAAACGTAGTGGCCAATCGACATGCCCACGGGCAATCGAGTGGGGAGCGAAGCCTAGAACGCGTAATCGTCGAAGTACTCTCCTCCTGGAACCTCCTGCTGGTAGCACTCCTCTTCCTCAACTGAGCAACATAGGCGTAAAGCCGTGAGTACATTGGTACTCAGCAAGCCGTTTGTAACAAATGATGTAATATAGTATGCAAGGCTTACCAATGGAAGGCTGAAAGGGTTAATGTGCATAAAACAGCATTTGAAAATACAATAAATAGATTGAAGGCGAAATGAAGTAAAACAATAATAAACAATAATCAAAGGAATTGAAGTAACCACTTATGAATCTCCCATCCATAAGCTAAACCAACCACTTAAGGACCTCCCAACCAACAGTGAATTAACCACCCACTGTCCAAAACTTTTTAGAAATAACTATACCTCGTGTGAAATCACCGAGCATTGTCCATGACCGAGGACGCGGCTATTCGAATAGTTTTACACTCTGCAGAGGTTGCACAACTGTACCCACACGATGTGATTAGCCTCAGCTTAAGGTAATCACAACAAGGCCTTTACAATGTTCAATTCCAACCCAATCCCGCCCGCTAGGGTTTCGCATCACACCCCCCCTTGCGCCCCGTGGAATGTATACGACACCCACTGACATCCCAATGGCGGAACCAGAATTGAAACATCACAAATTAATCAGCCAGGTCTGTCCCATACCAGACATGTGGTTTGCACGGTAAGACTCAGATCAATGGCGCACAAAGTTAAGTCCTTAAGTGTTCTCGGGCGAGACTACCACATCCCTCGAAGTGCTCCAACACTTCCCCCTTTACTGCACGATCACTCGCCCGAGTAGAAACCAATTTTGTATAACCACCGCCAATGACGCACCAACGTCACGGCACAAATTTTATAACAGTGGCACCAACCACGATTCAATATCTCATTAGGTCAAATTAATTAATCACATATGATGATGAAACCTTTCACAAAATAAGCAAGGCTAAGCATTCTAATCGTACCAACCCAATGTGACAAATAACATAGCATCACTAATTAAATTCCCAACCTAAGGTGACAATGGCATCAAGGTATTCCAAAATATCAAGGAGGGAAATAACCAATTGGGACGATAACTACCAATACAAGGGTTTGAATAAAAATAGCAATGCAAGATAATTTAAAACAAAATAATTAAATAATAGATTGCAAACTGGGTTCAACATGATCAAAGGACACGACTTGCCTTGGCCTTGCTCAGTTGACGGCTCTTGAACTTCAAATCCAACTTCCGCTCCTTCGAACGCGCGATCTAACGAGAGAGAAAACAGACGAAGAGACAAAATAAATTCAAATAAAAATCAAATGAACTCCAAAAATTCTAAAACCTGAACCAAAAGATAGAGTTCAATTTTAGATGAATTTAGGAAAAAGAATCGGGTCAATCGGAGCTAGGACGAGGAAAATTGGATCTAAAGAAAATCGGGAAATTGGAAAAAGGCACTGTGCTGTGGACCGGGCGCACGGGAGAACGGGTCTACGGTGAACTCGGCGCACGAAACAGTGCGGCTGACTGGGCTGCTGGCGCAGGCGGTGGGGCTGACGTGGCGGCCACGTGGCAGGACACGTGTGCGCCCGAGCTGACGTGGCGGCTGACTAAGCAAGGTGACGTGTCATGCTGACGTGGCAGATGACGTGGCACCTGGGACGGCTCGGCTGCTGACGTGGCATACCACGTCGGATCTAGGGTTGACGGGTCGGCTTGCGTGGCATGCTGACTGGGCAGGGTGACGTGGCTCATGGCGCACGGGTCTACGGGGCTCGGCTGACGCGTGGGCCCGGCTTGCCAGAGACTCGGTGCACGGCGGACTCGGTGCGCGGGAAGGTGAAGGGGCGCGGATGCTGGCGTCAGCGCTGACGCAGCGGTGCGGGGACCGAGGGGACGCGGGGTGGAGCGGCCGACGGGGTTCAGGCGGTGGGGTCTGGCCGGCGGGCATGGTCGGCGGCGGCATGGCCGGCGGGGCTCACCGGCGGCGGCGACTGGAGGCGGCAACGGGGCGTCGGCGACTCACCGGCGACGATGGGGACGGCGGCGGAGGCGACAGAGCACGGCACCGGCGGCGAACGCACACGGGCGACGGCGACTACGGCGCGGCGCACGGTCGTCGGCGGTGGAGAGCGGCGGCGGAGGCGGCGGCTGCGGGATGAGGGAGAAGCCCGGGGGTCGGCCCCCTTAAATACACGGACGCCGAGGTGTCCGGATGGAAGACGGCGGAGGTGTCCTGGGCGGAGACGGCGAGGCGGCGGCGGAGTCGTGCTGGACACGGAGACGGGAGTCCCGGCCGGGGACGATACGCCTGACAGGTGGGCCCCACCTGTCAGTGGCACGGGGAGAGAGCGGCGGCTACGATCGAGCGCGGGCGAAACCACCTCCCTGGATAGGCGACACGTGGCCACCATCCAGCGGACGCGGAGAGCGGGCGGATGGCGGCCGCGTGGCGGCCATCGCACGGAGGAGAGCGGGCGCGGGCGCGAGCGCGGATGCGCGACGTGTGGCGCGGGCGGGGCAGGCTGGGCCGGCTGGCTGGGTGGGCTGCGGGACGGGCCGGCTGGCTGGGTGGGCTGCGGCCCACCGGCCGGTTGGATTTTCTTTTTCTTTTCTTTTTCATTTCCAGAAATTCAAATAAATTCTTTGGAGCTCTAGAAAATAGCAAATAAATCCAGAAAAATCCAGAAAAATTCCAATAAATTCCCTGAGACATAAGGAACTCAAATAAAATAACATTGGAAAATGTTAATGTTTATCTTAATCATATTAAATCCTTTCAATTTAATAAAATTCCAATTAAGCTTTAATTAATTCCAGAAAAATTCAAATGGTGAATTTTATTTTAAAAAGCTTCAAAAAGGCTCTGAAAATCAGGATGTTACATAAGGTTTGGATTGAGTACAGATGGAATGAATCCTTTTGGTAATATGAGTAGCCGACATAGCACTTGGCCCATGACTCTCTGCATCTACAACCTCCTGTTTGGGTTTGTATGAAGAGAAAGTATATTTTGCTATTGATACTTATCCAATAGCCGAAATAACCTAGAAATGATATTGATGTATACCTAGCACCGTTGGTGGAAGATCTAAAAATACTGTGGATCGAAGGGGTACATGTATGGGATGCATACAAACAAGAGAACTTCACTTTACATTCCTTGTTGTTCTGCACCATAAATGATTATCCTACCCTTACTAACCTAGGCCAGAGTACAAAAGGGGCCAAAGCCTATACTCACTGGTTAGATGATACCGAGAGTGTGTGACTAAAGCACTTGCGCAAAACTGTGTATATGTGTCACCGTCGATTCCTCTAGAGAGCTCACCCATACCGCAGGATGAAAAAACAATTCGATGGAGAGAAGGGGGACAATTCAGCTCTAAGGCATTTAAGCGGAAAAGAGGTCTATGATATGGTTAAGTATTTAAATGTTGTACTCAAAAAGGGACGTAAATCGACGACTCATGAGAAGAACGTCTGGAAGAAGAGATCAATATTTCGGGACTTACCTTATTAGGAGCACCTAGAAGTCCGCCAATATGAAGAAACTTGTTTCGATTTAAGATTTGAAGTTAATTGGCATGAAGTCTCATGATTGTCATGTGCTAATGACATAGATGTTTCCTATTACAATTAGAAGTATTTTTCCGATCAATGCCTTAGACACAATCATGACACTGTGTTTATGGGACGTACCCGTTCAAGAGGTTTATGGGAATTCTCAAGTCCTATGTATAGAATCGATCTCGGTTGGAGGGCAGCATCATCGAATGGTATCCAACCAAAGAGATCATTAAGTTCTATGTCAATTACATGGCTCAGGTCAAACCGATAGGCATGCCTCGATCTCATCATGAGTGGAGGCTCAAGCGTATCGGGACCATCAGAAGGAAAGCAATCACTCCAAATATAGATGCGTATGCTCAAACCCATTTTATGGTCTTGCAACATATGACTGAAGTATCCCCATATATCGACCAGTACAAGGACATGCTTCAGCAACAGAATCTAGAGCGACTGGATGTTTGGACCACGAGACAACACAACAGTTGATTCAACCAATATTTGAAGTGGCGATTTGCTAGAAGCTCGTCAAGTGATATGCTGACATAGTTGGCAAAATGGCCAACATTTATTGTTGTGACATGGCAATGATATGACATAAATAGGTACACATTCTATATGCAGGTTATATGTCCTACCACCCGAAAAGCCCAGTTTAATTTGATGGTGATAGACCTTGTGGAGGTGACCCCGTTTGTGTGATGAGTAATTGACATCGGTTTTAGGAAAGTTGAGTTTGGTTTGTGTGGTTTGGACCACGTCGTTGCACGGTACAATCGGCTTCGGTCAGACTTGGTCAAACTTGGTCGAACGTGCTAAAGTCATTTTTTCGTTTCGATCGGTTTGGGCTTTGAGTATTTCTTTTCATACTAATGTATGGGTTCTATATTTCGAGCGGTGCTATGTGATTTGTTTCTTGTCTGTGATAGCTGCAGGATGTCGAGGTGGAGTCATGGCGAGGCACGAGATGAACGGACTAGGCGTAGGCGGTGCCGAGGTTAGAACGGTCGAGGTGTGCCGAAGACGGCGAGGACTCGAGGTGGCTGCGTGGCTTGGAGGGCAAGGCATGAGGAAGCTTCCTGGAAGGTGCACGAGGGGTGTTTTGGTGAATACGCAAAAGCTGCACTAAAGGAAGTGGATTGTGGATAAAGCACTAGAGTTGGTGGAGGCTTAATGGGCAAAGCATGTTGTAAACCCATTAGTAGGAGGCTATAAAAGGAGGCTTGTTTCCTGCATGTTGGATCACTTGTGTAGGGAAATGGCTTGAGACAGTAGATGTGAGTTTGTCTCCTATGCATGTGTTATGAGCTCTTGATTTTCAAGCATGTATGGGGACTTAGTGTGAGATTGAGAGAGAGATGAGCTGAGAAAAAAATCTTGTAATCTTTCATCTCTTTGCATCTATGTTAAGTTTAATCCCTTGTGTGTTTTTTTGTGTTGCGTTGATAGTCTTCTTTTTGTTCTTGTTCTTTGCTTGTTTCCTGCTCAGTTTAAGTTTGGCAAAGCTGCCTGGCCTCTCTTGGCAGCAAAGATGTTTAGAAGTGTGTTGGCTCTTGGCAGCTAGAAGACTTTATCTTAGCTTCTGCTTTCCTCCTCTGCTGAGCAGCTCCTTTATCTTGTTTATTCTCTTCTTGGGATTGCTATCTTCTGTAGAATCTTTGTTTGGAAGCACATCAAGCTCTTGATCCTTCTCTTTTCAACTGCTCTTTCAGTCCATTGGTTTCTTGCCGAAATCATTGTATGTAGGCTGTTCTTTTTCTCTACCAATCTGCAGCCTAAAAGAATCAGTTCGGACAGAGCAATGATTGTTGCATGCGGCTATTATTGTTGTGTTTCCGCCTGGAATTTTTTGCTTCAAGGAACTAGACTATAAGCTCCTCTTTTTATTTGGACAGAGCAATAATTGCTGCATGCAGTGGCGATTAAACCCTTTGCTGTGCCGACAAGCATTAATGCTCATTGTGTGCATGCGGTAATGCTCATGTGGCAGCTTCTAAATCTCCTGTTTGTGCTTGCTGTTTTTGTTTACTTTTGCTGCCATCTTCTCCATCTTGCCTAGTCTTCTTTTTTCCTTTTAGTTTGCATTTCCTGCAGCAAGGGGTGCACTCGGCTTGCAGCAAAGGCTGCACTTGGGGCCACCACAAACCGATTGGCAGTAATCTGCCTTGGCAGCAAAATCAGCAGCTCATTTTCATCTTTTTATCGTTTCTTTTCAGCACTTCTTATATCTTTTTATTGGCAGCGTGAACTCCCTGTTTACTGCAGTTTGGCAGCAACTTCTTTGCCATGTTGTTCAGCTTTCTCTTTTTGCTTTGACTATTCTCAAAGTGCTCTTTTCAGTTTCTCTTGTGTGCTTCTTTGTGCTATCTCTCAGCAATTGCAGTCTTGTGTTTGGGTTCTTCCTTGGCAGCAAGTCAGAATTTACTTTGCCGTGACAGTCGAGTTATGCAAAGTTCTCTGCCGTGGCAAGATTTCGAGCTGTTTTCTTGCCGTGTCTGCAGTCTCTTGCCGTGACAGTGTTTTGAGCCGAGTTTCTTTGCCGTGGCATGTCTTTTCTGCTGTTTCTTTGCCGTGGTAATATTTTACTGCAGGATTCTTTGCCATGGCTGTTTCTCTGTCTGATTTCTTACTCTCGGCGATCTGAATTTTAGTTTCTTGCTTCATAGCTTTTACATAGCTAACGAAGAAGATTTTTTTTGGATACTTTGGGGGCGATTTTAAAACGCACCATTCATCCCCCCTCTGTTACCGTTTCCAATCCAACAGATGGCCACATTCACCATGACAAAACATAGTGATAATAAATATGATATTAATATAAACATGGCAGTTTAGGAACTTAGCAAAATCTTTCCACTATTAAGAATTTTGATATTTGTCTAGAGTTTTAAAAGAATGGTTTTAGGGTAAGCATGGATCGCTGGAGGCCTTAAAAGCAGGCCGGATCCCATCACCTTAACCTAGGGTGGAGGCAAGAATTACAAATTGGTAACAGTGTTGTGGCGCTGGACATGAATTTGTGGGAGATTGCCTCAATGAAAATATAAGGACTAGACCCTTATGCTGAGTAAAGAACACATAGTGATCGCCCAACCACAAGCGTTGATACGTCAAACCTGGTCTAGTAATTGCTCAAATTCGATTGAACCTCTACATAAGCGGTTGATGGCAAAGTGTGAGTCCATACGGAAGGGAGTTAAGAAGTGCCGTATGGAAGTTGGCCATTATTATTATTACTATTGATTTGATTATCAATTGTCCACACAATAGTAGGTTGAGATATGTTAGGTAGTGGCCTGAGCTTGTTGAGGAAGCCTACTAGGTAGGGGCTATATAAAGAATTGAGCAGCGAACAACCTTGTTTTCTTAACTCTTTAGCGGGAGATAAGGGATCTTGTGGGTAAAGCAGGGCAGCTCTGCAGAGTCATGACTAATGGTATTCGAATACGCCGTGCTTCCGATAAGTGAAGCTGTGTTTAGTGGGTTATTCCAATAACGAAGCATAAGTAGATTTGGAATGGTTTTGGAAGTGTAGAAGTGTGTTAATCGAGTTTGGAAAACCCCCAAATACCCTAAGTTCATGATTTAATATTTTATGTTTAAAGGCAAAGTGTTTATAAACAAAATCGCATCCACATAAAATAATAAACTGTTATACCCTGTTCCATGGCAATCTCTTGCATATAGTTAAATAGCATTTCCCATGTGACTTGTTGAGTACGGTTGGTTGTACTCATACTTGCTAAAATCATTAACAGAGAATGCTTGTCAAGAAAATGGAGTTTATGAAGACGTTGAGCTCTATGGTAATGTATCTTTGGGTTGTACGTTTCTTTATGTAAAACTTGGCTACTAAGCATTACTTTCATAATAAAATTTGATTTTATGCTTAAGTTTGTTTTGGCAATGGTGCACATTTTTCTACAGTACTCGCAGCTGAACAGTCCTGAGCAGTTGCGAGGGTAACCTAACGCTCCCAGAAATAGGGGTTGTTACAGTTCGATGAGAAGCAACACTTTCAAATCGAATGCATCATTGAGTTCTTTCGTCCTCTTTTGATTTTTTGAGAGAGGAATTAACAATCGAATCGATCAGTTAGTGCAGCGCGCGGAAAAGTACCAGAAGCACGCCATGAAATTGACCTAATCGAAGATCAGGCATTGTTGTCCAAGATTATTGGTTTGGATGTTAGGTTTCTCCATCGACTTATTTGCTATGGTTCTCTCGGCAGGTACGTATCTAACATCCCTACCTGTATATCCTGTTTCGGTAAACCAAAGTGCTGCATCTTTTGATTACTTACGTATGTCAATGGCCTAAAAAGTGCTTTCAGACTAGTGGCTTTTCTTTCCTTATGTACGAATTAAGGCCGTGTTTATTGGTCATATAGTACGTCACTACTACAGAAAGGCTAATAGTAGACGCCAAATCACAGGCGGTTTTGTGAAACCGTCTGTGATGTACACTATTACAGACGGTTTTAATTTGAAGGCCGTCTGTGGTATTTGTGGTGGGAAAAAGGAGTATCACAGACGGTTCTTACCTCTGAACCGTCTATGATACTGGAATATCACAGACGGTTTAATAAAAATACCGTCTGTGGTAATTCCAGATTATCACAGACGGTTTTTCACTAATACAGAAAAGGTCATCACAGACGGTTCGAAAACGTCATCACAGACGGTTTTGTGAGCCGTCTGTATTTATGGGTCAGTGATAATTGAAGGTCATCACAGACGGTTTTCGAACCGTATGTGATTATGGGCTATCACAGACGGTTTTTGAGTAAAAACCGTCTGTGATAGCTGATAATCACAGATGGTTTTTAGTTAAAAACCGTCTGTGATACTGATTATCACAGACGGTTTTTGAGTAAAAACCGTCTGTGATATTCCCTTCGACCCATACATATATTTCTCTTATTGGGTAGCCTCAGGAATGCTAGCCATGCCCTCTGAAACAAGCAGATAATCACAGACAAAAAACATACAATTCACACATCTCATTTGCTTTCAGATACATTTCACAGACATAAAACATCCAATTGACATGGCACTTCATTTCACAATCATAAAGCATGCATCCATTTCGCAAATCGATTAATTGAATTGAAATGAAATATCCATTAACAAATGCACGGTTACAAAAGATCTACACTGCATTTACACTTAGTGATAAGACCAATAAGAAATCATGGTGCGCAGTGGAACCGTCCTCCTGGCTTTATGACTTGAGTCAGCAAAAAGTACGCCAACTCTCCTTGAATCCCTCCAAAATCAGACTGTTTCAATGCAGTTGACGGGATGGACACAGCCTGTCGATAGGAATATCAATGTGCATATATATGTAATGTGATAAGTATGAAGTAATTATGGGAAGAGTGACAAACCTTGCGATTGGTGAGCCTCGAGGAATCGAGGAGTAGTTCCATATGTTGGCAAACGTAGTATCCACATGTGTTGCCCGGCTGCTGCTGGTGGCACTGCAAAAAATGGAATGTGTTAGTTCAAGAGGCATTAGTACCAACTGTTGCATAGGATTAATTAATGTGAAATAGCGAATACCTTAAAATCTCGAACATGTGTCAGCAGGCCTTTAGCCCCGCGCTTCGAGTCACCTCCCATTTCAATGTAGGAGGCGAACGCCCTACGTAATTCGAAAAAGTTAACCTTAATCATTCGGAAGGAAAGAAAGAGTACAATGTAGATATGTATGGGGAATATGTGCTTACCTATCGATTACTTGGCTGACAACTGACAAAGGTCTATGAAGCAAATGACACAAACTAGTGTATCCGGTTCATTGAACGGGAACACTATAGTATGTCACTTGCTTCATTTGCTGTTTTTTGTATCTTTTGCAATAATTGCAAGATTTCTTTATCCGGATACACTAGAATGTATTACTTGCTTCATGCCCTTTGATCATATACTCTTCCTTGATTGGTTAATTTGTGCTCTCAAATTGTAGGGTTGCACATGATAAGATGAGGAAGCAAGAAAAGTGAAACATGATGCTCAATGTTAGGAAGAGAGGAGAGGAGTAGAGGGAAGGGGGAGAAGGGAGGGGTGATGTGGACAGAGAGGGGTTATGTGCCTATACTATATACTAACACAACAAGCAATGTAATATGTACCAATGTAAACTAAGCAACTGCAGTAAACAATGTTCCAATGTAGTATGTACCAAATAGCAAATTAAACTAAGCTACTGCAGTAAACAATGTACTAAGCAACTAACCATAACAGTATGAAGCATCAAGCATCAACCCTAAACACTAACAGTAAGCATGAAGCATCAACCCTAAATATGTACTAAGCAACTAACCATAACAGTATGAAGCATCAAGCATCAACCCTAAACACTAACAGTAAGCATGAAGCTCGGGGAGGGATTTGATGACCTTAGGGTTTTGGTGACCTTAGGGACGGCGGAGGAGGAGGCGGCGGCGAGGAGGAGGAGGAGGCGGCGACGATGACGGAGGAGGAGGCGGCGACGACGACGGAGGAGGAGGAGGCGACGCAGGAGGAGGCGGCGGCGACGGAGGAGGAGGAGGCGACGGGCTCGGGGAGGCGGCGACGGAGGAGGAGGAGGCTGCGGCGACGTCTTCGTCCGGGGAGGCAGCCGGCGAGGGCTGGGGGAGGCAGCCGGCGAGGGCTCGGGGAGGCGGCGGCGACGACGGGCTCGGGATTTAGATCTAATCGAATAACTGCAGCGCACACAGAAAACCCTAGCGAGAGGGTATATGTAGGGAGATTATCACAGACGGTTCTAAACTTAGAACCGTCTGTGATAGTTTACTATCACAGACGGTTCTAAGTTTAGAACCGTCTGTGATAAGCCTTTGCCGGCTGTTGCAGTTAAGACAACACCAATAACTACACAGCTGCATTCATATCAACCACCAAAGAGCTGCATTCATATACAACACCAACCAGCTGCATTCACACAGTGTATTTCTTGATACATTTTGTCATTCTCAAATACATCACACATATACATCACATATACATAAATGCCAATACGTTTTGTCATTCTCAAATACATCACACATATACATTTTCACATATACATCTCAAAATTTGCTACATCACACATTTTCACATATACATCTTCAAATTCTCGCAGTCAGTGCATGGACAGCACATATATTCCATCCCCTTATTCAACATATCCTCCTTGGCAGCTCTTATAAAAGCAGAAACACCATTAATGTACTCTTCACTCACACGGCTCGCGGCATACATCCAGCTTCGGTCCTACGTTACGTACATATATAACAACTTAGTATTAAAATCTAGATTAACTAATTATAACTACATATATACCGGCCACATTTATTATATTGAGACTTAATTTGCTAGCTCAATTCATATTACAAACACAACAACTATTATATAACCAACAATTTTGCAAATTAACCATGTTCAATATAACCACTCATGGATTACTTAGACCTAAATTGTAATGCAATTAAAGAAAAAATAAATTTCATTACCAACCATATCTAGAGCAACCAGGAAAATCTGAATCTTTCAAAGCTCAATCTCTGTCTCTTCCCACCAAATTAACTGGCCTGAAATCGCCTAGCTTCCTCCCGAGTGAAAAAGTGCGCAGCAGTGGCTAGATCTGGATCGAAATGAAGACAGATGCGGTCTGAACAGCGCAATAAATGCCTTAGCCATTATCACAGATGGTTTTTAACTAAAAACCATCTGTGAATTATCACAGACGGTTTTTAATTAAAAACCGTCTGTGATAACAAGCTTATCACAGACGGTTTTTAATTAAAAACCGTCTGTGATAATCTGGGATTATCACAGACGGTTTTTTATACAGACCGTCTGTGATACAAAAGTATCACAGACGGTTCATCAGTAATAACCGTCTGTGATAATCCATTTTCCCGCCACAAATACCACAGACGGCCTCCAAATTACAACCGTCTGTAATAGTGCTCATCAGAGACGGTTTCACAAAACCGTCTGTGATGAGGCGTCTACTATTAGGCTTTCTGTAGTAGTGTTTATTATAAAACCGTCTGTGATACTGGAATATCACAGACGGTTTTTATAAAAACCGTCTGTGATAATCTGGAATTATCACAAATGTCTTTTTTTATTAAAAACCGTCTCTGATATGTTTCCCGCCTTGCAATTCCCCAAAATTTCATAATTTCCCGCCTGAGTTCGAGTAGGATTCAGTTTTGACACACCTTCAGTAAAACGGGCATAACTTTTGCATACGGTGTCCGTTTTCGACGTTCTTGTACTCGTTGGAAAGCCAACGACGAGCCCGATCTAAAAAAACAACCAGCTTGTGCCAGTCGCCCTCCAAGACACCGAAAATCGGCCATCTTTGGACCTAAACCTGCGTCGCAAGTTTTTTGGTGTCTGTTTTTGCCCTTTTTCTTGGTCTTCCTTTCGAAATTTGGATTTTGCTTCAACTGCAAAGTTGTAGATCTCGTTGAAACCTTTCAAATGAGTATATATAAGTTACATAAAACTTTGCTATTTTATCTTTTCATACTAGTTGTTTATATTGCATTGGTATATAAAATTATGTGCTCTAATTCACAGACGGTTCTATATATAGAACCGTCTGTGATATTCATTCATCACAGATGGTTCTAGCCAATAGAACCGTCTGTGATAATCTGACCACTGGGCCCGTCAATCCTCCTCACCCCACGGATCGTAGCTCGGCCTCTCTTTTCCCGCGCACAAAATTTCGAACTCCCGCCTCTCCCTCCCTCTCCCTCCCCTATAAATATTACCAAAACCCAGCCTCCTTGCTAGTTTCCTCCTCCTTGCTGTCCTTGTTCTCCTCCTCTTGTTGTTCTTCTCCTCATTGCTATCCTCCTCCTTGCTGTTCTCCTCCTCCTTGCTGTCCTTCTCCTTGCAGACGACGCACACGTAAACGGGAGGCAAGACACCGCAGAAGCAACTAGCTTGTGCCAAGGCAGCGCTCAATCAACACCGACGATGGTGGGCGTCAAAGACATCCAGCTCGCGCGCTGCATCAGGGGCGAGAAGGCCTAGGCATAGAGGATCTTTGCTTTTCTCTGTTCTTGTTGTGTTAGCTAGATGAGCAACCTGTTTGTTGTTCTCCTCCTCTTTATTGTTTGTTGCTTATCTGTCTATTCTTGTAATGGTAGACTCTAATCTTAAAATGTGTACTGTGTTTCATACTGTATTTGCTTGTTCTCGTTTCAATTAATTGATTTGCGAAATGGATGTTTTATGTTTGTGAAATAAATTGAGATGTGAATTGGATGTATACATGTACATGTTGATCTGCTTGTTTCAGAGAGCATGGCTAGCATTTCTTGAGGCTAGCCAATAAACAGAAATAGATTTAGGGGTAGAAGAGAATAGCACAGACGGTTTTTAGTTAAAAACCGTCTGTGATAGCTGATAATCACAGACGGTTTTTACTTAAAAACCGTCTGTGATGATCAGTATCACAGACGGTTTTTAACTCAAAATCGTCTGTGATTATCAGTATCACAGACGGTTTTTAACTAAAAATCGTATGTGATTATCAGCTATCACAGACGGTTTTTACTCAAAAACTGTCTGTGATAGCTGATAATCACAGACGGTTCGAAAACCCTCTGTGATGACCTTCGATTATCACTGACCCGTAAATACAGACGGTTCACAAAACATTATATGTAGGCAGTAGGCCGCATCATAGTAGAATTTTTTGTACGAATAATCTATTTTTTATTTGAAATTATAGAAATATACCCGCGGGAAATTTTGTGACAAATTAATTATTTGGATTTATTTGGATCTTATTTGGTTTTTCTGTGTTTTTCTGGAAGTTTAAAATTTATTTTTGAAATTAAAAAGTATTTTGAGTATAAAAATATAATACCAACATTAGTTGGAAATATTTTTAGTAAGTCCAAAATGTCTCCAGGAGGTTCTCTGAATTTTTCTGGAATTTGTGGAGTTAATTTCATATTTTTCTGAGGCTTAATGAATATTCAGGGCTTTTCTGAAAATCCAAAATCAGAAAAGGAAATTCAAAATTCCTCCTTCCCCTCCGGCGCCACGAGGACGGTCAGATTCCGTCCATGTCGCCGCATCTCCACCGCTGCTCAACACGCCTACCCCCTCCCATCGGCCGCCACGCGTCCGGCCCAGATCAGCCCACCCCCGCGCCTTGGCCCATCCCCACCGCCCGCAAGCCGACGGCCCAGATCGGCCGCCTCCCTTCGCGCCCGCCCATCCGCCCGTCCACCCCGCTCTCATTCTCGGCCGCCCGATTTCCCCTTCCCCTCATCCCGGCCGCCCACGGCCTCCCTCTCTCTCCTCTCCCTTCCACGTGGGCCCGGCTTGTTAGGCCCGTCGTCCCCGCGCCCCTTCTTCCCCGCGAGTGCCACTGCCTCCCGCAACCGTCTCCGGCCATCTTGCGCCCGCCCTCTCTTTCCGTGCGCGTGCCACCCACCTCCCCCATTTCCTCACCTCCTCTTCCGCACGACCCGCGCCCCAACTTCTCCCCATTTCGCGCCGGCCACCCGTAACCGCCTCCCACTCCGGCGAGGAATTCCCGCCGACTCCCCCTCCCCGGCCCCTATAAATACCTCCACCGGCTCCGCCTCCTCCCACCCCACCTCCCTTGCCCTCCATTTCCTCCCCCGGCCGCTCCATCGCCGCCGCACCAAGTATCGCCCGCCGCCGCCTCTGCCCTCTCGTCGCCGGCCATCTCCAGCCGCCCTAGGTAACCGCCGCACCCTCCCCCGAGTTCCCCTCCTTCTCCTCTCTCGATTCCACCCAACGCCGCTCGTCACCGGCCACCGGAGCTCCGGTGGGCGTGCCGTCCCCGAGCACCTCCCTCCACCGGCCGGCCACCTCACCCCGCCCGTCCCACGTGGACGACGAGTGGCGCCACCTCAGCACCAATGCGGGCGCCACACGGGCACCCGGCTGCCACGCAGGCCGTACCCTACGGCCTGTGCCACCTCAGCCGCCGCCTCCACCCGTGGACCTGATCCATGGATCATGGGCCCACATGTCAGCATGACTCCCCCGGGGCTGATGTCATGCTAATGCAGAAATCTGATTTTTCAGTTGAAAAATAATTCAGCTAAAATTAAATCCTCTGCTGACATCATAATTCATATTTTCCTTTAGGAAAATAATTCCAAAAAATTCCTTTTTTCTTTTTCTCTGATTTTAAATTTCCCAAAGCCTGTTCTTCTTCATCCTAACTCCGATTTAGCCCATTCAAATTTCTAAATTCATCAAAAATTCCCCTCGATCCATTTATGGCCTTAATTCAAATATTTAAAGTCAATTTGAATTTATTTTGAATTTATTTGAATTTGGTGAGTTATTTTCACGTGTAGACTTCGACGATTCGGGAAAATTCTTCGACGAAGATTCACACCAAGTTGAAGAGTAAGGCAAGTCACACTCCTTGATCATGTTGATCCCAGATTTAAAAATAAAATTATGTTATTTTAAATTATTCTGCATGCATATTTCTATTCAACGTATTTAAATTCAGTTTTAAATTTAGTTATTGCCTACTTGTTAATTCCTCCATTGATATTGATTCCTTGATACCTTGTCACCCTAGAATCAAACTCTAGTTAATACATTAGTGTTGGCTAGAGAGTTTAAATCAAATGCTTAGACCTGCTTAGATATAATCTTGGTTTTGGGGTACGTTTTCACATAAAATGATGACCTTTTCACATAAAATGATAAGCTTTTCAAAGCTACTCTTGACTTTGGTGAGTCAAGGAGGTTTATAAAATATTTTGAAAACAAAATATAAAAACTGGTTTAGACTTAGGCAATTGGTTAGTTGGTGGGTGCAGGCATGCCCTGTTGGTCAGAGCCGCAGGGTTGACTGTCGTGCACAAGGGTATGTGGTTGGGCCTAAGTCAGATTAAGGACCGGTCTGTGAGCTACTGTTGCAAAGCCCTATCGTACTACCACATGGCTGGTATGGGACAGCCTTAGCTGAATAATTTGTGAAGTCCCAACCTGAGTCAAGTTGTAGGTTGAAAGTGAGCGTGGTTGGTGCCATGAGAAGTCTCACTTGAGTGAGCGTGGTTAAGCCATGTGAAGTCTCTCTCAGGCTCAAGAGGGGGTCCCGGTCTGGTGCATTTCTTACTGGGGTGAAACCTTAGAGTTGGCTTGGCCAGGTTGAAGGCTTTGCTTTGTAAAGGCCTTGTCACGACTCCTTTCCGCACACCTAAGGAAGTGTGTAACTCGCGTGGCAAAAAGGGATGATCGTGTCTTGTGGGTAAAGCTATACAACCTTTGTAGAGTGTATAATCTGTCCTGGATAGCCGTGCCCACGATCATGGGCATGCGGAGTAAAAGTTTTTCATGGATTAGACTTTGTTTTTCAAAAATGTTTTTGAAAACCTTGTGGATGGATGGAATCCACGAGAGATGAAAACCTTGCGGATGGATGCAATCCGTGAGAGATTAAAACCTGGTGGATGGATGGAATCCATCAGTGTCGCGCAGTGGAAGCGTGTGGATGGATGGAATCCATATGTGATCTTTTGGAAAAGATGGTCCAGGTGGGCCGCCCAAGAATAGGTTGGTGTATGGTCGGAGACTGCACTGACGGTACTATTTTCAAGTACAAGTATTGTTTTTATCTACTGTATTAAATTCAGCATTTTCAATCTATTTACTGTATTTCCTTAAATATTGTTCTATGCAAACTAACCCTATAAACCTTCCATTGAAGCCTTTATCATTATGTTGCATTTCTCCATGTGATTTGCGGAGTACAAGTTTGTACTCACCTTGCAATCTCCATACAGAGGAAAATGTCGTCGACTTCGGTGAAGATCAGGACGAGTAGGCCACGTCTTACTATCGTTTGCCTGTGGGCAGGCTTGGGCTTCGCTATTTATCAGTTTGCTTCCGCAGTTCTTTTCTTTATTTATTTTGCCAATGGGCGTTGATGTAAGACTTGGCCATAAGGTTGTATCCTTTATTTAATATAGTTGGTCATTTATACTTGGTATTTATCTTTGTTGTACTATATGCACTAGCTGATCCTGGACTAGTATGATTTACACAGAGGATCCAGGAGTCGTTACTCCGGGTTCCGACACATGGCAAGGATAAGACATAAATAGGTACACATTCTATATGCAGGTTCTATGTCCTACCACTCGACAAGCCCAGTTTAATTTGATGGCCACACTCACCTTGACAAAACATAGTGATAATAAATATGATATTAACATAAACATGGTAGTTTAGGAACTTAGCAAAATCTTTCCACTATTAAGAATTTTGATATTTGTCTAGAGTTTTGAAAGAATGGTTTTAGGGTAAGCAAGGATCGCTGGAGGCCTTAAAAGCAGGCCGAATCCCATGACCTTAACCTAGGGTGGAGGCAAGAATTACAAATTGGTAACAGTGTTGTGGCACTGGACATGAATTTGTGGGAGGAGATTGCCTCAGTGAAAATATAAGGACTAGACCGTTATGCTGAGTAAATAACATAGTGATCGCCCAACCACAACATTGATACGTCAAACCTGGTCTAGTAACTGCTCAAATTCGATTGAACCTCTACATAAGCGGTTGGAGGCAAAGTGTGAGTCCATACGGAAGGGATTTAAGAAGTGTCGTATGGAAGTTGGCCATTATTATTTTACTATTGATTTGATTATCAGTTGTCCACACAATAGTAGGCTGAGATAAGTTAGGTAGTGGCCTGAGCTTGTTGAGGAAGCCTACTAGGTAGAGGCTATATAAAGAATTGAGCAGCGAACAACCTTGTTTTCTTAACTATTTAGCGGGAGGTAAGGGATCTTGTGGGAAAAGCAGGGCAGCTCTGTAGAGTCATGACTAATGGTATTCGAATACGCCGTGCTTCCGGTAAATGAAGCTGTGTTTAATGGGTGATTCCAATAACGAAGCACAAGTAGATTTGGAATGGTTTTGGAAGTGTAGAAGTGTGTTAATCGAGTTTGGAAAACCCCCCAAATACCCTAAGTTTATGATTTAATATTTTATGTTTAAAGGCAAAGTGTTTACAAACAAAATTGCATCCACATAAAATAATAAACTGCTATACCCTGTTCCATGGCAATCTCTTGCATATAATTAAATAGCATTTCCCATCTGACTTGTTGAGTACGGTTAGTTGTACTCATGCTTGCTAAAATCATTAACAGAGAATGCTTGTCAAGAAAATGAAGGAGTTTTATGAAGATGCTGAGCTCTACGATGTAGACGACGTCAAGTGTTAGGGTTTAATTCTACACTCAGACCTGCTTGTGGAGTTTTTTTTGGTAATGTTTCTTTGGGTTGTACATCCCTTTATGTAAAACTTGGCTGCTAAGCCTTACTTTTATAATAAAATTTGATTTTATGCTTAGTTTGCCTTGGCAATGGTGCACATTTTTCTATAGTACTCGCAGCTGAACAGTCCTGGGCAGTTGCGAGGGTAACCTAACGCTCCCAGAAATGGGGGTTGTTTTAGTTCGATGAGAAGCAACACTTTCAAATCGAATGCATCATTGAGTTCTTTCCTCTTTTGATTTTTTGACAGAGGAATTAACAATCGAATAGATCAGTTAGTGCAGCGCGCGGAAAAGTACCAGAAGCACGCCATGAAATTGACCTAGTCGAAGATCAGGCATTGTTGTCCAAGATTATTGGTTTGGATGTTAGGTTTCTCCATCGACTTATTTGCTATGGTTCTCTCGGCAGGTACGTATCTAACATCCCTACCTGTATATCCTGTTTCGGTAAACCAAATTGCTGCATCTTTTGATTACTTACGTATGTCAAAGGCCTAAAAAGTGCTTTCAGACTAGTGGCTTTTCTTTCCTTATGTACGAATTAAGGCCGTGTTTATTGGTCATATAGTACGTGATGATCCACGAGGACAACATTATATGTAGGCAGTAGGACGCATCGTAGTAGAGTTTTTTTGTACGAATAATCTATTTTTTATTTAAAATTACAGAAATATTTCCACGGAAATTTTTTTTACAAAAAATAGGCTCCAGTCGCCCAATGGAAAGGCGACTGGAGCTAATCCCCCAACTAAGGTCCAACAGAATCTCTGTCGCCCTACCCAAGGGCGACAGAAACAAGTCACCCCCGATTGAGCGAGTTTCAGTGCAGTCGCCCCCCCCCCCCATTGGGCGACAGCACTCAATCCTCCATGAATTTTTGATGTTTTGTCAATTTTGTAGTTTTAAATTGGGACAAAATCTGGTGGAGTTGCACGTGGTCCTTACCGGCTGCCGATAGGTTGCGGTGTCTAGATGGCGGTCGGGATAGTCACTGGTGTAGTTTGCGCAACCCCAGTAACGCATACCTAGGCTGATGCGGTGCTTAGACTTGAAGAACTTGCACGTGTCCCCGCACCAAAAAAGGGGGGTGTCTCCCCCTCGGGTGGGATTTGCGGCGAACGCTCGGTGGGAACGTTCGGCAAGGGGTTGTTGCTTTGGGGCCCTCATTGCGGGGAGCTGACCTCGTAGCACGCTAGGCTTGCTTTGCCCGGGCCGCAATAGCCCTTATTTTCTCATCGCGGGTAGCAGGTGACCGTGCTAGGTCACGGGTCTCCTCCCATGTTTCACCATCTTGTTCCATTGCTTCTTCTGGCTTTTGTCCATCCTGGTGGCGGTGAAGGAAGCGCGATGTAGTGTGGGGTTTGGAAGTGTAGTGTTCCCTGCGAAATGGAATGCACACCAATTTATAGGGTCTGTTTTCTCTCTACTCGTATGTGTAAAGCTAGTGCGCATGGTCCTAACACTGAGTAAAGCTGGACCGTGCTGCCATATCACTGCAAAAAGGCTACATCGTCATGCCATGTGACTGTGCAAAGCTAGCCTCTTTTGTCATGTCTCTGTGCAAAGCTGCCCGCTGTTGTCATGTCATTGCACAAAGTTGATATCTTTTGTCATCTCACTGAGCAAAGCTGCCCTCTTTTGTCATGTCACTGTGCAAAGCTCCACTCTTATGCCATGTCTCTGCGCAAAGCTGCCCGCTGTTGTCATGTCACTGCGCAAAGCTGACCTCTTTTGTCATCTTACAGAGCAAAGCTGCCCTCTTTTGTCATGTCTCTGCGCAAAGCTGCACTCTTATGTCATGTCTTTGTGCAAAGTTGGCCTCTTTTGTCATGTCACTACGCAAAGCTAGCCTCTTTTATCATGTCACTACGCAAAGCTGCCCCATTTTGTCATGTCACTGCGCAAATCTGCACTCTTATGTCATGTCTCTGTGCAAAGCTGGCCTCTTTTGTCATGTCACTATGCAAAAGCTGCCCCATTTTGTCATGTCACTGCGCAAAGCTGACCTCTTTTCTCAGCAATACTCCATTGCACTATGTTCTCTCGTTCTATATAAAGAGCATGGGTGCGGTCCCATGAAGATAGTACTAGAGAACCTCGTAAATTGAATGAAGAAGTACCTTCTCCGTCGTGCAGATACATACCATGGCGGATGCCGAGGGGCCATTTAGAGCGGGGTCACCAAATGAAGACCTTCCCTTGCAAAGGAGGGAGCACTTCGGTCCTAACTACCGCTCGATACCCAGGAGGCGTGCTCAACCAGTGTGGCCAAAATGCAGACACAATGAGGACGCGGTCGTGCAAGTCATCGAAGGCCATTTCGATGGCGAGCGACATTTCTTCCAATGCCCACACTCCGGGGCACAGATTGCTAATAGTACATTTTTCGTTACTGCTTATAGAGCCTCTTTGTTTACCATCCTTTCCCGCAGATGGCAAAATGCGACTTCACCCACTGGATCGACCCTCCTCATGAACCGTATATTGTCAACTATGTGGATACAAAAAACCCAATTTTTTTGGTTTTCAACAATCAATTGGATCCGAACTTTTCTCAAGCTGAAACATATTTCCCTGATTGAAAGTGACCTATTTTAAGGGAGACATCGGCTAGATGATGTGACTCATAAAGGGGTCATTTGAAACAGCTTCCGCTTTCGGCTTCTGGCTTTCAGAAGGTCACTTCAGTCTTGAGTTCCAAGAATGTTTGTTTTATTTGTTTCTTTTTTCCTTTTTAACCAAAAATACAAATTTGAGTTTAAGAAACCGAACAAAAACAAATTAAATTAGCAATCGATGGGATCCAAATGTTTTTTCTAGTCGAAACATTTTTTTCCCTTGTTGAAAGTGGTCCATTTTAAGGGAGACATCTACTAGATGGTGCTTGACTCATAAAGGGGCCATTTGAAACGGCTTCACCTTCTGGTTTTCAAAAGCTGGAAGTCGAATCAAATGCGTGGCTTTTGAAAGTAGCTTTAGCTGGATCGAGTTCCGCTAGCGCCATAAACATTGCCTCCACACCGTTAGTGTGTCCACACAATCTGCCTCTACCCCGATGGCACTGCCACGAGCTTTGCCTCCTCTCGCTACCTCCACCTTTGCTCACCGCCGCCCCTTCTCCCTTGGCCCCACTAATGTCGCCTCCTTTGTCTTTGGCCATCTCCCGACGAGCCCCCTCCGCCTTCGGCCACCTCTTGACAAGGAACCTCTACCTCTACGCTGCCTCCAAACAAGCTCCCTCCCCCTCCATCACCTTCGCCTCATGCCACCCCGTCCAACTTCACGCCGCCTCTGCCCTGCTCCATCTCCTGCATTCCACCGCTTCTTTTTTCTATTTTTCCATTTTTTGGGATATAGGCCAATTGCTAGTTAAATAACTTGTGTAATAATAAAATTGATTAGTTGTGTAAACATGTGATGTGATAATTGTTGTTAAGATTTACTAGTATAATTATCGGCATCAAATAAGCCATCATGTGCTTTAGGGGCAATTCGGACATTTGCCAAATCAGCTACTATTCCAAAGCCAAAAGCTTTAGCTGAATCAAACACCTTTCACTTTCAACCATTTCTATTTACAGCCACTATTATTCTTAACGAAAGGCTCCAACCAAAAACCAGAAGGTCCAGCCATGTCAAACGCCCCCAAATACTCCTTATTAACGAATATAGTGTATAATGTTTTGTCTTTAAGTCTTAACGAAAGGAAACTAGCTATCCTGCTCCTCAACAGAAATTAACGCACAACTTGATCATGTATATGTAACTATGTTCATAGCTATTCACCATTTTTCTTTTGTAAAGAACTCATCTAATTATAAGAATAAGCAAGAACTTCAATCACCAAAATTTATATGTCGAATAAACCTAAACGACAATTAGTTATTGAAAGGATGAGAGGGAGAGAGGAAAGCATATGTATGTAAAAACAACCTAAATGCACTACTTCGTTTTAGGCGCCAAAGATATACAATTTCGCCCAAATTACTCTCCGCAGTCACAAAAGAACTTCGTATTTGGGTACATGTAGTCAAACTTTCTAAATTTTGGATATTGATATCTTTTCAATATTTAGGTCGAACGCATGAAAACAATGCGTGTAAATTTCTCTTGAAAAGAACTTCATAATAGTATATTTTTATTAGGTTTTATAAATTCATTACAATGAAAATTAGTGGTCAAAGTTACGTATGATTACCTTGAAAATAAATTTAATTGATAATATGATATCTTGAAAATGGTGATATTATGATATCTTGAAAATGGTGAGGATTCATAATGAATAAATAACAAAAATATACCATTTTAGATACATACCGTGATGATCCAACCATCTAGATTTGTCACCAGATTTACCTGCCCGAACATGCAGCTTCATCAATTAGTGACGATCATAGAATGTATGTCGCGCGATAAGTTTCGTACTGCATGACGAAAAGAACATGCAGCTTTTCGTACTGAAGCAGCACAAATCCAAGTATTCCAGAGCGAGGGAGAGAGAGAGCATGCAAGAGAAATGGGTGCCCTTTACGTTTAGAGAGAGAGAGAGCATACATGCAAGAGAAGAGAGAGACACTTTTTTTAGAGAGAGAGAGAGAGTGAGTAGGGAGAGAGAGAAACTTACAGATGGCATGGAGTGTTGTAAGGTCTTACGACCTCCCAGGACCTTTTACGACCGGTTAGAGTCGTTTACGACCAGATCCGATTACTTACGATGCCGTACGACCACTCAAACTCGCCACCGATTACTTTAAGTCGAGGTCGTACCTTTACTGTAGCAGTTTACGACCGCTCTGCGATATCGCTGCCGCTGCCTTCCTTCAGCCGCTCGAGATACCGTGATTGAAGCCTTCTACGATCACGCAGTGATGCTGGCGATCACTGTTCACCGTAGTCGAACACCCTTTCGACTACGTTCACTTCCTTCAACGTGATCGGAGTTGCTTCCGATCACGCACTAATCTTCTCAGCGTAGTCGCTGCTCCTTACGACCATCTTCACTGCGGTCGTAGCCTTCTCTGCGTGGTCGTAGCGCCTCACGACCACACCTGCTAGAACTTTGCCGTGGTCGTAACTCCTCCCGATCACGCTTGCGGTGATCGTGAGTCCTTCCGACCACGTCTTGCACAATCACACAACTAAACAATGCTTTGTGTCTTTCCCTCTTTTTGGTATTTTCTCAATTGCTTGGTACACAGAATACATGGCTCTAAGCCTCCTTTTATACCCGGCTGTCCTACTTCAACACGGGTTTGACTACGATTACATCTCGGATTCCGACTCCGATTCTATTACGAATTCTACTCCGTTTCCATCTACGACTTTGAATTGCGGCTGCAATTCGACTTCGATTACACCCAAATTTTGCACATGACTCTAAAACAAGATTATTTACAACATTCTCTCCCTAATCTTGTTTTTCGATTTCGATCATGCCAATCTTCTTTCTCATCTCTGAAAACTTTATCCGCCCCAGCGACTTTGTCAATATGTCTGCTTTCTGTTCTTCTGTTCTGATGTAGTCGATTGCAATCTTCCCTTCTTCGACACAATCTCTGATGTAATGATATCTTGTGTCTATGTGTTTGCTTCTATCATGTAGAACCGGATTCTTGCTCAGTGATATTGCAGATTTGTTATCAACCCTGAGCGTCACCTTTTGAACTGCTTCGTTTGACAACTCGCTTAATAGTCGAGCGAGCCAGACTCCTTGGCAAGATGCTGCGCTCGCTGCGATGTACTCAGCTTCACAGGATGACAATGCAACCACCTTTTGCTTCTGAGATTGCCAGCTGATCGGACTCTCCCCAAGCACAACCATTATGCCTGTCGTGCTCTTTCGATCATCGACATCTCCCGCCATGTCGCTATCACTGTAGCCCGTCAGCTGCAACGACTTTCCACCTCCTCTCTTGTACTGAATCCCGAGATTCAAAGTACCTTTGATGTATCTCAGGATGTGCTTCACGGCATTCATATGCTCCTGAGTCGGTTTTTCCATGAAACGACTTACGTATCCGACCGCAAACAAGATGTCTGGTCGGGTGTGCACCAGATACCGTAGACTTCCGACAATGCTCCTATAAGTCGTGGCATCAACTGGTGATCCTGGGCCTGTCTTGCTCAACTTCAGATGATTCTCCATTGGGGTTTGACATGGATTGCACTCTTCCATACCGCACTTCTCCAGAATCTTTCGAGCATATCCCGACTGACAAAGTGTTATGCCGTTGTCGGTTTGATTTACTTCAATGCCGAGGTAGTAGCACAGAAGTCCCAAATCGGTCATTTTGAACAGCCTCTTCATCTCTTCTTTAAACCTCATAATCTCCTTTGAACTCGATCCAGTAATGATCAAGTCGTCCACGTAAACGCCCACGATCAGTCTGTTCTTCGTATCTCCCCTTGAGTATACCGCATGTTCAGAGTTGCTTCTTCTGAACCCGAGTGCCGTTAGACTTTTGTCAAGCTTCAAATTCCATGCTCGTGGTGCTTGCTTAAGTCCGTAGAGAGCTTTGTTCAGCTTCAAGACTTTCTCGGCTTGCTCCTTGGATTGAAAACCCGGCGGTTGAGAGACATAAACTTCCTCCTTAATGTCTCCGTTCAAGAACGCCGTTTTCACATCCATGTGGTGAATCTCCCATCCACCGTTTGCTGCCAATGCAAGAAGTAGTCGTATAGTCTCCATACGAGCTACTGGGGCAAAGACTTCTTCGTAGTCGATGCCTTGTTTTTGAACATACCCTTTCGCCACAAGTCGTGCTTTGTGTTTTGCAACTTCTCCCTTGGAATCCTTCTTTACCTTGAAGACCCACTTTAAACCGATCGCTCGCTGACCCTTTGGTAGATCAGTAAGTTCCCATGTGTCATTGTCTTCTATCGACTTCAACTCTTCCTGCATAGCAACTCTCCAGCATGCATCTCCCTTTGCTTCTTCATAACTCGTGGGTTCTTCTACAGTCGTGTAAAGCAACAAATCTTCAGACTGCATTTGTTCAGTCTGTGCATAGATCTCGCTAATGCTCCTTATCTTCGGTATTCGGCCGTTTGACTCTTCCTCATCGAGGTCTTCTACCTCAGGTAAGACTTCATGGTCGATACTTGAGTTTTGAGATGTGGTCATAGCTTCTTCCGTATTGTCGGCATTGACGACTTCGACTTCGAAGGTTACCCACTTCGACATGTCCTTCTCAATGTCCTCGTGTTCTTCCCACTCCCAATGTTTGTTTTCTTCAAAGACCACGTCTCTGCTCACATGAATCTTCCTTTCGACCGGATCATAGCACCTGTATGCCATGGTGCCTGGTTCCGAGCCAAGATAGATCATCCGTCGGCTCCGGTCGTCTAGCTTCTTGAGATAAGTGGATGGCTTCACATGGGCTAAGCATCCGAAAACCCTTAGATGCTCGACATTGGGTTTTCTTCCCGACCACTGTTCATATGGAGTGACTCCATCCAGTGATCGCGTGGTCGCACGATTTAGCAGATAGACAGCATGTCGTACTGCTTCTGCCCAAAGCCTCCCGGGCAGGAATCGGCTCTTCAACAGACTTCTAGCCGTTTCGACCACGGTCCGGTTTCTTCTTTCTACGACTCCGTTTTGTTGAGGTGAATACGGAGCCGTGAAGAATCTTGCAATACCCTTCTCTTCACAAATCGAGTCGAACTCTTTTGCGAGGAATTCACCTCCTCGGTCTGATCTGACCGACTTCACCTTCTTATCGACTTCGTTTTCGACAAGAGTTATGAACTTCTGAAAGTTCGACTTTGCCTCATCCTTGCTCTTCTGCATGTACACCCACATGGCTCTGGAGTAGTCGTCTACGATCAACATGAAGTATTGATTCCCGGCATCTGTGCGAGGTGTGATTGGTCCGCACAGATCTACGTGAACCAATTCGAGTGGTTGCGAAGCTCTGAAACTCGTCTGCTATGGAAAACCGCTACGAGTTTGTTTTGCCACCAGACAGCCTTCGTAGACTTGCTCTGGGTGGTCGATTGTCGGTAATCCGACCACCATCTCCTTTTCGGCCATCGTGTTGAGACTCTGGAAGTTTAGATGTCCGAATCTTGCGTGCCATAGCCAGGCCGCGTCATCGATTGTAGTCTTCATACACTTCGGCTTGCAAGCTTCAATTTGAATTTTGTACAGACGGTTTACCGTTCTCTGTACTTTCATCAGCAGTCGCTCAGTGTGATCGTACATCTTCAGGTAGGTGTCTTTGAGTTCGATTCGACAACCTTCTTCAGTCATTTGTCCAAGGCTTATGATGTTGCTTCGTAAACTTGGTATGTAATATACATTCGATAATCTCCTCTGGCTACCATCCTTGCACTGCATCAGGATCGTGCCTCTCCCTTTTATCTGAATGGTCGAGCCGTCTCCGAACTGTACTCTTCCGAGTATACTTTTATTTAATTCGTGAAACACTGAGTACGTACCCGTCATGTGGTTGCTGGCTCCGTTGTCGAGATACCAGACTGCCGTCCGCTCTTGAGTCTGCTCTTCTTTCTCCAACAGACTCGGAAACACTTTCTCCTCGTTTAATAGAACCATTGTCGGTTCGTCTGCAGTGCAGAGCGACAACAGCAATGTCGGCTCTTTGTGCTCATCCGTTTGAGCCAGGTTTGCTTCCTCTACTTTCTTCTTACTCCGGCAATTCGCAGCATAGTGACCATACTTCTTGCAGTTATGGCACTGGATGTGGCTCCGACATTCGGCAGCGTAATGTCCGTATTTCTCGCATGTGTAGCACTGGACATCAGACTTGTCTGTCTGGCGATTGCTATCCCCACGACGACCACGACCTCCTCGACCACCTCTTCCATGATCACCTTGGCCATAGCCTCGTCCTTGTCCTCGCCCATGAGACTCGCCGCGGCCACGACCACGTCCACGACCGCCTCTTGATGATGATTCTCCTCGATTCTTCGTGTCATCCTTTACAAACAATGCTTGTTGGTTGTAAGGCCCTTTTCCTTCATTGTCGGCTTGGTAACTCTTCAGAAGCTGCTCGTGTGCTCTGAGCGCCCCAGTTACCTCCTCGACCTTTATCTTCGAGAGGTCTTGTGAGTACGTGATCGTAGTTACGATCGGGAGAAACTTCTCCGGCAGTACTCGTAGATACTTCTTTACCGCCACCTCATCTTTCAAGTCGTCGCCGAGAGATTTGATCTCGTTTACGACTTCATTAAACTTCCCAGAGAATTCTTCCACAGTCTGGTCTCTTCCCATCTTCAAAGATTCAAACTCACTGCGTAATGTTTGAAGTCGAACTTCCTTCACTCGATCTACTCCTTGGTGCATTATCTGCAGAGTAGTCCAGACGTCTCTCGCCGTCTCCTTACCGATCAGCTGCCGCATCATCGAGTCGGGCACGGCCTGATAGATTGCCGCCATCGCCATCTTGTCGAGTCGTTCATCAACGACTTTGTCTTTCTCCTTTGGTTCAACTGGACCCCAGACGCCTTGCGCGATCATGTTGACCTTCATCTTCATCGCCCAGACCGGATAGTTGTCCGAACTGAGGATCGGGTACTGCAGTGACACGCTCTGCTTCGTCGTGTCAGCCATGTTTGACCACGGCTCTGATACCAACTGTTGTAAGGTCTTACGACCTCCCAGGACCTTTTACGACCGGTTAGAGTCGTTTACGACCAGATCCGATTACTTACGATGCCGTACGACCACTCAAACTCGCCACCGATTACTTTAAGTCGAGGTCGTACCTTTACTGTAGCAGTTTACGACCGCTCTGCGATATCGCTGCCGCTGCCTTCCTTCAGCCGCTCGAGATACCGTGATCGAAGCCTTCTACGATCACGCAGTGATGCTGGCGATCACTGTTCACCGTAGTCGAACACCCTTTCGACTACGTTCACTTCCTTCAACGTGATCGGAGTTGCTTCCGATCACGCACTGATCTTCTCAGCGTAGTCGCTGCTCCTTACGACCATCTTCACTGCGGTCGTAGCCTTCTCTGCGTGGTTGTAGCGCCTCACGACCACACCTGCTAGAACTTTGCCGTGGTCGTAACTCCTCCCGATCACGCTTGCGGTGACCGTGAGTCCTTCCGACCACGTCTTGCACAATCACACAACTAAACAATGCTTTGTGTCTTTCCCTCTTTTTGGTATTTTCTCAATTGCTTGGTACACAGAATACATGGCTCTAAGCCTCCTTTTATACCCGGCTGTCCTACTTCAACACGGGTTTGACTACGATTGCATCTCGGATTCCGACTCCGATTCTATTACGACTTCTACTCCGTTTCCATCTACGACTTTGAATTGCGGCTGCAATTCGACTTCGATTACACCCAAATTTTGCACATGACTCTAAAACAAGATTATTTACAACATGGAGCTCTTTCTAGAGATAACGAACCCTAACTGCCTCCCTGGCGAAGCCTACGTCGCCTAGCTGCGTCTCTAGTCTCTACCCAAATGACCGGTAAGATCAGTGCGATCTTACGCTACCATCCATATATCAACATGGCTATAAAAAACTCCAACACTGGGATTATAAATGCACGTACGAACTAGCTCTTGTTCATCATCTGCAGATCCCACTAGCGATAGATAGCCATAGGCCCATAGCTGTAGTTTGCAAGGAAGCTATAACTAGCTAGCTAGCGAGGCAGACAGATCAACCATGAAGCTAGCCCTGTGCTTGTGCATCTGCGTCGTCCTCGTCGTCGCCTCGTCTCCGGTCCCGCTCTCCGACCGCCCCCCGCTGAGCCGGCGTTGGCTGCAGGATGCCGTGGTTATCGGCGGCAATCTGACAGCGAGCACGAACGCGACGTGGCCGCGTGAGACACCGGAGAAATGGGACGATGGGTCCAAGAGGCTCAGCCCCGGGGGGCCTAACCCACAGCATCACTGATCTGATCATCAGCTGCCGCCTCGCTTGTGGTATCAGCCTATCACTCCTAACCATTTCTCTTCATACCGGATTTTCCATTCCTAATTTCTGACATCGGCCAAGTGCCGGTCCGGAATTAATGTTGTCGAGTGTGAGTCTAATAATTAATGTTGTCTTGTGTCAGTCTAATATAAACGTGATGTGATCCATTTTAATTTCTTCACTTTCATGTTTTGCGGATGTTGATTTGCGCTAGACTGAGGTCTTGAATAATGAATAATGCAAATCTATATCGCCGCAATTTTTCTCAAGGTTTTACATGTTGTATGTTGTAACGCGCATGCGCCCGAGTAATAATAGTCATGTGCCAAAGACTAAAAGTCAGCGTCCTCTTGCAATTCTCTCTCGAATTATGTGACTTTTATTTTGATATCACTGGTTGGTGGTAACCCCCTCCAAATAAGCATATCGTGTTCTATTTCTTGGTGATATGTTTACATGTTCTTGGAGCTCCTTTTTTCTTTAACAAAAAAAGGTGCGATGACTGTTGGTCTATTGGACCACCAAGGATGCATACTTTTAATGAAAATTGAAAGGCATCTTCTGTTTAAGAGGAAAAGGCATATCTGACTGTCCGTCTTTCGCTTTCGAGTACAGGATCGTGCAGAAAATTGAAAACCATCATTATTAAAAATAATTACAGACGATTTTAATTTAGAGACCATCTATTTTGATGCCAGCGCTAAAAAGCGTCTGTGAAGATGTAATATCACAAACGGTTCATGATAAAATCTATTTGTGAAGTATCACAGACGGTTATTAAAAATCGTCTGTGATATCACAGTCGGTTTTCTATTTGAAATGTCTGTGAATACTTCACATATGGTTTGTATTAAAAACTGTTTGTGATAATAAGTCATCACAAAAACCGTCTGTGATAATTTCACTATATTAATTGCGCAGACCCGTCGATCCTCTGTCTTAAATTCTAGATTAAGGCTACTGCTTTGAGCTAGAGGCGGGTCTTTGAGAAGGCCATTCGGTAAAAAGAGACTATTTGGTAAGAGTGATTGTAGATCCATTCATTTTTTAAGTACCTATGGTTAGTAATTTGTTCCTAATTATATTATAATTTAGAGTTAGTTTTTGGTGAAAGGAGAATTGAAGATGGTTTAGATCTAGCTAGCATGGTCTAGGTTTGCTGTTTAGTTAATTTATAGTCTATTGGTACTTAATTCAATTTAATTAATTATTCTTGCTATCTATAGCTACTTTAGATCGTATATATCTAGGGAATTTATTTCTTTTTGAAGATTAAGAAAGAGCCAAAATAGCGTGAAATAAATAATAATTGTTCCGATGTAACCTTCCACTGAGAATTAGCCATTGATACATGGCATAAATATAACGTTAATGAATTAACTGACTTATTTTACATATTAAAACAAAAATCTAAAATCTAACATGTTAATGTTCCAAGGTAAAAAGTGTAGTTTAAAGTAAAAAAAATCTACTTTATATATCATTAAATCATATAAATAGGGGTAAATGGTGGTTTTGATGTCTCATAGAAATTGTTTTTTACGTCAGAATCAAAAGAAACTAATTTGTTATACGTGTAACGTAGAACCACAGCTGAATGTATGCTGCGAACCATGTGAGTGAAGAGTACATTAGTGATGTGTCTACTTTTACAAGAGCTGCTGAGGAGGATATGTTGAATAAGAGGGTGGAATATATGTATTGTCCATGTATTGATTGCGAGAATCTAAACATGTTTAAGAACCGAGAGCAGATTGAAGTGTACTTGATTCAAAGGGGTTTCAAAAAGGGGTATGCACATTGGACCAGTCACACAGGAAGGTAGTACTAATGACATCGCTGATGAAGTTGTTGGATCGGAAACGGCAACAGAGGGGGGTGAATGGTGCATTCAAAAATCGCCCCGGAGTATTCGCACACAAACTTCTCCAATAGCTACAGAAGCTATGAAGTAAGTAAATGCAAGCTTACTGAAACTATAAAAGAAACACTAGCAGGCACAAGAAAGAGACAATGAAAGCACAATACTGAAAGACAAACAGACTGCCGAAGAACTGAGAATAGATAGAGTGCTTGCTGCCCTTCCCTAAACAAATGACCAAGGTCTCAACCAAAATAGCAACAAGTCCTTAGGGAGAAGAAAAAGCAAACAAGAAACAAATAAAACAAAGGTTGTTCGGTGGAGAAGAAAAATTGAGCAAATGGGGGCTGCAGTCAGCTGAACAGGGATAAAAAAGAAATCAAGAAACTGCTGCTAAGTGAGAGATAAAACTGAGAATTACAGATGTCCAAAAAGGTCTTTGTTGCCGAACACTAAAAGCAAATCGGAAGAACTAATCTTGCTGCCGAAAACCAGAAGGAGGAATAACTGACCCTGGGCGAATACTACAAAAAAAATCAGACTGCTACCAAAAGGAAAAGCACATCAGAAATAAAAAGCAGAATAAAAGAAGACTAGAAACTGCCGTCACAAGAAATAGCAAAGAACCAGTCCTTCTCTCAAAACCGACACCAAAAATTAGTATTGCCACTTTGCCAAAACTAGGACTGCACGGGAGACAAAAACAGCAATCAAAACTGAGAACAAAGGTTGACAAAAAATAGAGAGCAAAGATTATTTTGTCGGCAGTGTAACTACCGAACAAGATTCATCTTCTATTTTCGGCTAGCAAAAACAGAATTAAAAATTGCTTGATGCTCTCTAAAACAAGCCAAAGACCTTGAACAAAATCTCAGTTTATATTAACAAGGTTCTGCAGCTTGATAAGCAATCCACTCAGAGAAGCAAGAAGCAAAGGATAGCAGTGTGCAGAGAAGAAAGAATCAAGAGCAAGTAGGTAGTGGCGGAGACAAGGGGGGGCTGGAGGGGGCCCGGCACCCCCAACCTTTTACTAATCCTCTATTATGTAGTTAATTACATGTGTTTAATTAGTGGTTTGGTCCCTCCCAATTTAGCCCAAATGTAAAGTATGTTTAAAGCCCAGTCATATGCAGCCCAAATCCTCTTTGTTTTGTTTCTTATTTTAGCTTTGTATCTACTGATCTTTGTAAATGCGGGTTACAGGGTGGTGCGTACCGTGATCTGTAGGATATGCATGTTTGTGTTCTTAATCTTAGGATGATTAATGCAGGCTGGTGAGTTGACTAGAAGCTGTTTTGGCCGAATTTCTACGGCAATACAATGGACATGTTCTCGTGGATTTGCTTTTTGATTTCTTCGAAAATCAAAATAAATAGAGTGTTTTTTAAAGCAGTTTTTTTAAATGACTTCTCGAGTCTAAAAATATATGAGCCGTCCACGTCAATATATTTACCATTCACTGTGGTATCAAAAAATGTAAACAAAAACCATAAGTACACACTTCAGTAGTTGCTCTCACATCACATCTAGAGACCCTGTTTTAATCGGCTTAGACCCTGTTTTAGTCGTAGAGCTAAGTTTAAGTTAATAGAGATGTAATTTTCTTTGTATTGTAATTTGTGAAACATATTACTTTGATATGTGACTATTGGATCGGTAAATCCGGCATGATTCATTGGTTCTACTCTACTTGTTGTCCATATTGCCCCCCTATATCCAATTCCTGGCTCCGCCCCTGCAAGTAGGGATAAACTTGAGGTCATAGCAACTCAAACAAGGATTTCACAAACTGATACCAAGAGATGAATGATTACAAGAGTTCAAGGACTACAACCATTTCATCCCCATACGCGTTTTCACAAACTGGACAACACAAGCTCACAAGACAAACACAAAAGAAACGACATGTTGTTGTTGTCTACCACCTATCACAGCACAACAAAGAGAAGGAAACACACACAAACATGGAGAGTAACACACAAAACCCTCACATACACTCTCACCTTTCTCTCTAGCCTACTCCTCTCCTTTTATAGCCTCTCACTAACGGGTTTACAACAACCTTTACCTGCTAACTCACAACAACTCTTGTGTTTTATCCATTAGCTCAAAACCAAATCCGCTTCCTTTTGTGCAGCCCTGCGCTTTTACCAAAACGCCCCTCCTGCACCTTCTGGGAAGCTTCCTCATTTCTTGCTGTCCAAGCCTCGCAACCACTTCGAGTCCTCACCGTCTTCGGCGCATCCCGACCGCTCCGACCTCAGCACCGCCCGTGCCTAGTCTGGTCATCCCGTGCCTTGCCATGACTTAGCCTCAACGTCCTGCAGCCATCACAGACAAGAAACAAATCACATAGCACCGCTTGAAATATTGTAACCATACAATAACATCAGAAGAAATACTCAAAGCCCAAACCGATCGAAACAAAAAATAAACGACTTGAGCACGTTCGACCTAGTTCGACAAGGTCCGAACGAAACCGACTGTACCACGCAACGACTTGGCTCGAACCACTCAAACCAAACTCAAACTTTCCCGAACAAGCGTCAATTACTCATCACACACACGGGGTCACTTCCACATGGTCTCTCAGAAGTTAATGATATGTCACCGAATGATGTTGATTGTGGTTCATGCCTAGTGCGATGGCAAGCAGTCTCATGGGAAAGAATTGGTGAGATCAGTTTTTTCGCACAAAAGAGATCTTTTTGCATTTTCATAAAGGGTGTACTAACTCATGCTTCATCCAGAAACTAGTATAGCTCAATCTAAAGCTCAATAAAGATTCAAGACTCAACTCAGCCTATTTGACATGGCATGAATCATAAGAGGATAACTAAAGACAGACTAATCTCAAGAGCTAACATGACATGATTTAATTCAAGTTGTGCATTTTTAATCAACTTATCACGGCAAAGATTGGACTACACATATAAAGTCATGATAAATCTAGCAAGTAAGCACAGATCATGGCAAGATGTAATGCATTGTAAACATGTCATAAATGGATAATAATCAAGGCTCCATGTAGTTATATTACAATGCAAAATGCAGAATGCAAGAAAATCCAGCTCCCCCTCAACACGAGATGCACTTTTAGTTCAAGTTGAGTTATGTCAATATTAAGATCCTGAAGCTCCCAAATGAACTCCCCCTGAACCAAAGCTATAAAATGAGAAGCTGGTAATGAAATCAGAAGAGGCAGTCCTTAAAGCATAGATAAGATATAGAGGATACTATGGCTCAGACTGACTCTCATCTACCCCATATGACTCTAGGACTATCAGCTGATCATCTAACCCACTAAGGAGCAAACACGTACCCTGTCTACCCAAGGGTGGCCCAACATTTGCTAGAACCTATAAGAAGTGAGTGAGCTCAACCTAGTGAGAAGAGAGACAGCTAATAAGCAGCATCCTAGAATCACAAGATGAGAGAAAGAAGTCTAAGAGACTAGGCAAGAGAACCACTCTAACCTATGCTAGAAGGACTATCCCAAATGCACCCAAATGCAAAGGAGCAAGAGCATAATAAAATAGAGTAAAACAGTAAAGCGCAAAGCTCCCCCTCACAACAGTTCATAAGGACAAACCACCCCAAGCTCTCCTCGCAAGGCTGAAAACCTAAAGCTATCTAAAGGCTTGGTAAAGATATCAGCCAACTGGTGGTCACTCTCCACAAACTGGAGCACCATGTCACCCTTCTCCACATGGTCTCGAAGGAAGTGATATCTGATATCAATGTGCTTGGTCTGAGAGTGCTGCAATGGGTTCTTGGCAATGTTGATAGCAGAAGTGTTTTCACAAAAGAGTGGAACACTATCTATGGCTAACCCAAAGTCCTGTAGGGTCGAAACCATCCAAAGCACCTGGCTGCAGCAACTGGCGGCAGCAACGTACTCGGCCTCTGCGGTGGACAGTGCAACACCGGACTGCTTCCTAGAAGACCAAGAAATGAGAGAAGTGCCAATGAATTGGTAGGTGCCAGAAGTGCTCTTCCTATCTATCCTACAGCCAGCAAAGTCTGCGTCCGAGTAGGCTCTGAGGGAAAGACAGAATGAGGAAGAGTACCTGATACCATAGTCTATGGTAGCTCGAAGGTACCGAAGGATGCGCTTCACTGCCTGGCGGTGAGATACGTGAGGAGAGGCCTGAAATCGAGCACATAGACACACAGAGACTCATCAGAAACACTACAAGAAAATCCCCCTCTAGGCACGCTTTCATAGTAACGCACGCTGAAAGCGTCTCTACATGGACACGTAAAGACGCTTCTTGACACGACGTTTTGAGCATATCAATGCGACACAACATTTGACACGCTTTCACCGTCAAAAGGCATCTAAAGACACTTTTTAACATGATATTGAAAGCGCCTCAAAATGACACGGTGTTAGACACGCTTTTAATCGTTCATAGCATCTAGACATGTTGTTAAGCGTATCATACAAGCATCCGTAGCCATCTAAAGATGCTTTTTGACATGATACTAAAAGCGTCTCAAAATGACACGGATTTAGACATGCTTTAAATCATCAATAGCATCTAGACACGTTGCAAAGCGTAACAAACAACTATCTGCATACATATTAAAAATGTTTTTTGCTTTGATATTAGAAATATCTCAATATGACACGAAATTTCAGATACTTTTGACCATCCGTAGCATGTAGACACGTCGTAAAACGTATTAAACAACCCGCACAGCCACTTCCAAATTTCCCGGTCATCCAAGCATTCTCAATCGCGCCATCAGTCCATCACGTCTCCACATTAACATTCGCTGCAGCTAATTAAGTTACCAATATTAGTGTGTTGTTTTATTAAGTGTGATATTTTGTCTAATAAATATCAGTGTATAAAGAAAAATGTTTCTTAGTGTGGTGGTTTGGCCCTTTATTGCAGCTTTATTTATATTTTTAATTAATTTAATAGGTAGGTCTCTAGTTTGAGTCCAACTTAATGCAACATTTTTTATCTTTTTCAACTGTGGAATTAGAAGAAACAAACAAAAACTAGGACCATGAGTCCAATCGAAGAGATTGAATTCATACAACCATTGTGAGTGCTAACCATCAACCTATAAACCAATTTGTGAAGGTCATTAGGGAAAAATGCTAAAAACATTTATATGTGAATATCGTTAGGTGCAAAATGTTAAGATTTATTTAATACTTTAAAACCTCATTAAAATCTATCAATAGGATTGTATACACAACTTTATACGTTAGTACGGATCCAGAGTTTTGTTCGGTGTTAGCAGACAACAATACAGTAAAATAGGCATAATTTTTGCATACCAAAGGCTTATTACCTAGTTTGACTCCCAAAATTCGATCGTTTCATGCCTTTTTGAGCCTTGCAAGTTTCAACACCTGCATATTGCCCGTACTTGCGAACACGTAGGTAATTTATACCTGGCTCGGACATATATGTACCCTCATAAATTTAACCTAAGATAGCATAAAAACACACTTGTGGCCTAGCTCAACTATCAAATCTATGACTATTAGACTTTTATTTGGTGAACTTTTGTTGCTACGTTGTTATTGTCGACATTTACGTACAGATATTTGTCGACATGTGATTTTGATCGTATGATTATTCTTGAGTTTTGTTGTCTGCAGCGGGTGTGCTGTGTGCATTATGCGGTGGGTTAACCGTCAAGTATTTTTATCCGCCCGGATATAGGTATGGGTAAATAATTTTACCCGTGTGTGGGTACGGGTATTGTAGCAGGTAGATTTATATCTTACGAACTGACTGTATAATTCAGCCTCTCAACAAGTTGCGAAGGATCTGTATGAAATCAAACTTCACCCTTCAACTTTGCGAAGGATCTGTATGAAATCAAACTTCACCCTTCAGCCTCTCAGCTTATGTAGTATCTATGGTCCAAATTTTTATTGCTGTAAGTGTACTACCTTTTGTCCTGTCTCTGTTAGTTATTAGCATAATCAGATATTTGGTTAGCTAACTGTATAATATGTAAAATCCCAGTAGTATTATTTAAAAGCATTGGCCATTATATAATATATAAAATCTCAACCACTTTATAAATTTTTATGATATCTCTACTACTTAAAAATTACAGTTGATGGTAGGGCTGTTCTCCTCTATGCCCCAGCTCGACCTGCGTTAATCCTCCCCACGCCTCCACTCCCTCCGCCTCCCCCGCGCCTCCCCTCCCTCCGCCTCCCCCCAACTTCCCCCGCGCATCCCCCCATCTCCTCCCCGCGCCTCCCCTCTCTCCGCCTCCCCCCAACCTCCATCTCGCCTCCCCCAACCTCGGCTTAAACCCTCCGCCCCCGCTGTCGGCCGGCCGCCTCCCTCCTCCGCCACCATGCGCCGCTTCGTCCGGTCGTCATCATCTACTACGCGCTCCTCTGGGCCGTCGCCATCCTCAACCTCCTCTGGTATTGTATTGTGCTCCAGGAGGAACAGGTGGTGCGTGGCGGCGCTGCGGCGCGCCGCATGCGTCAAAGGCCGGCCGCGAGTTCGTCCGCCGCTTCCACAAGCCGCGATGCTAGTACAACAGCGAAAAGCCCCTATCTTTTCCTTCGATTGAATCCAGTCTGTATTAACCCTAGCTATCTCCTCACCAATTTCGGTTGTGCAGTTGCAGAGGATGATGCCGAGAGCGACGAGAAGGAGGTCCAGGAGGATCAATATGTCCCCAAAGCCTCCAAGAAGAAGGAGAAGAAAAAGCAAGAGCGAGACACCCAGCGCCAGGTTGGTTATGAGTTAGGAGGCCATGCTTTTCAATTCTGCAAGCACTTCGTATACTTACAGGCTATCAAAGGTTGCATTATTTTAGGACATTGCTATTCAGTTAAATCCTTGAACAGCAATTTTAGCTACCTGAGCATATACATAAATTGTTCCTCTACGATGTCATTGTGTCACAATATGCTTTCAGCTCCCAACGCTCGTTAGTTAGCATGATTCTTTCATCTTATACTTTTTTCTTAGTATAAGATGACTGATTGCATATTTTATGGCAGTCCAAATTCCAAAATCTCTGTGTTTTTGTTTTCTTAATGCACATGAGTTTTTGCCAATTTGATTGTTCATCTCAGGATGGAGTACAGAATGGAAGTGCATTTTTTTCCTTTAATTAACTTTCCTGGTTGTACTGATATCTCTTAAAAGAACAAATTTTCACACTAAAGAAACAGTCTACTTGCAAGGCTAAAGAAGCTGCACGGGATTCAAGGAAGACTAAACAAGATCGTTATGCGGAAATGAGGAGGAAGAAGGACGAGGAGCGTGAGATCCAAGAGAGATTAATGGTTGGAGATTGTTTAACTGCTGATTGTTCTGTTTGATGCTGTTATGTAATCAACTCTCATGCTAAGTTGCTTATATTGCTTTAGGAAGAAGAAGTTATGGCACGGAAAGCCAAGGAGGAGGAGGCTGCTGCTCTGAAATTTGAGAAATGGAAAGGGGCTTTTTCAGTTGATGCTGAAGGTACTACAGAGAGCGAGACACAAGATGATGGCCAGGGTTTGCTCCACAATTTTGTGGGATACATCAAGGTACAACGTACATTGTTCTTTTGTGGATGTTAGTCCAGTGTTATATTCTAGCGTATGTGGATGATTCATTATTTGACAAATTCAAGTCTTTACTTTTGCTATCATGAATGTAATACCTTGAACTTAATCTGTATTATATAGTTGGCATGATTTCTTTGTCAAAGCTGACAGCCAAATAAGTTTATCGCCTTTGTATACTACATGATAGGTTGGAAGCTGTTTTTCACAGTAATTTGCTGTTGTTATGATAAGAAAAATTGTACTACATGAGGATTTTAACCCTAGGAGATGAACTTTAGATGGACTTGTACCCAACAACTCTCACCCATACACTAAGAGGTGGTTCTCAGTCACTTTCATTGATCATTTCAATTGGTTTAGGACATAGATACATGCAGTTCGAGGCTCTTCCTTAATTTTAATGAGAAGACACTATTAAAAATGTTCCTTTTTGCACATCCGTATTATCCGCCTATATTATCCGCTTTCGATCGGTAACAGATATATATCCGCCCCAATGTTATCGTATTCGAAACTCCGAATATTCCGAATTCGTATTCGTATCCGGTCTAACCGTATCTGACTTCGAATCCGGAGAAAAAAATATGGGTTAGGATACGGTTTAAGCAATATTCGTTCGAATCCAATCCAATTGCACCCCTATGGACTGGCCCTATCCAAAGAGAGCGCGACAAAGCCGCACCTGTGTTTCTAGTTTAAGTCTAAATCTCACCTCTCTTGCAATCATTCAACATTTTGTTCTTATGAAGTTGTCATTCCTCCATGCACTATTTTTCCCTTTCTACTTTGCCTGTGCTATGAAATCATAAGTGGTTGCATATTCTATTTTGCTTTACTATTTATAGTTTTGAGCTAGGGGCAATATGATGTGTATATTCCATTAAACAACCATTTGATGACTGATGATATGTGCATGCCTTCATTGCAGGATGGGCTTATTCGTGATATCAGTGACTACTGATAGCACACGAAATAAATCATATATGGTGATAGTTTTGAAAATATTGACGGTGGCACAATGGTGATGAGATGTTACCTAGATCATTGTTTGATATTCAAATAAGAGTCAGGATGCTATTGGATATGTTATTGCTTTAGCCCCATCCACATGTAAGTTTCTCTTTTTTTAAGCTGACTACTTTACAATTATGTAATTTCTTGAAATTGTGTTATTCATCTAAACACATGCCTCATTGTAGGTGAAGAAAACCTAAGAGTTCAATTCAAATCCGTAAGAACTTTGTATGCTTCATTCTTATAATGTTTGATATATTTGGTCAAAATACATGTCCACCAACCTAATCTCTTTTTCAATTTATCTTTCAGCGTGATGGAAGGGTGTAAATGGATGCAGATGGAATGCCAAGCTACAAGTTTCCGAGTGAACAAGATAGATTATAGCTATTAGAGAAATTAGAAACATTTGTATGATACTACTTTGTTTATGCTTCTTAATGAACATTGTCCGGTTAATTAATAAAGCAGTTACTTGTTGGTTTTATAAAGTGAATTGTTTTGTGATGGCAGAGAACGGATTTTTCGATGCAATTATATGTATGGTTTCCCTTCTCACTAGCTAATATGTAAGGTGTTACTATTAATAGACACACAATATAGATACATTTACGAAAGTGTCAAAATCACTATATATATAACGTGTCTATTTAGTAAACATGAAATATATAAATGCATGTATGAAATTGTATCTATATTTCTTAAGACACAAATGATATCGTTTTTACATTTCTTAGCACGTGGCTAGGTGTTATTATATAACGTGTTTATACAATTAAGCACGCAATATGAACGCAACTATTAAAGCGTCTCTATACTTCTCAGTACGCAATAAGGTGTCACAAAAAAATGTGACTATAATAGTAAACACACAAGTTAAACGTATCTATAAGATTGTCTCTACATTTTCGTAATACGCAATAAAACGTTATTGTATTACGTAACTACACCAATAGACACATTATATAAGTATATCTATAAAAGTGTATCAATATGTGTAATCACGCAACTAACGTCTCTATGAAACAGCTTTTTATATCTTTGACACGCTTAAAGAATTCGTCTCTACAAGCCCTGACACGGTCCATGCGAAGACGCTTGTGACACGCTTTATAAAAGCGTGCCTATATTCCCATAAAGACAAAATAAAGCGTATCTAACATATAAATAAAGCGTCACTATAGGGAGGGTTTTCTAGTAGTGAAAGAGCATGACTAACATCCTTGGGCTCATCAGAAAGAGCATGGCATTGACCCAAGACTCATCAGAAAGAGCATGACTAACATCCTTGGGCTCGAAAAAGGCAACAAAGGCAGAGTGGAGACAGTAGTGAGGCATGCCAGATTTTGAGCGTGTGACGCGCTCAAAAAGATCTCCAATCATTTGCTCTGAAGGATGGTCTTTTTGGATATGACGAGGAGGTCTTGAATGAGAAGAAGAAGTGGCCTCTACCTTATGAGCTGACGAGGTAGGAATAGAGCCACTAACTCCTGAAGATGTGGAAGGCATGGGCTGATCTCCTCGAGGTACGGTGGAGGAAGCAGGCACCTCAAGGGGAGGAGGAACTAGATCGGGTAGACAACCCTCATCTCCATCCTCCTCATCATCCACAAAGATGGGCTCGGACTGCTCTACAGAACCTGAGATATCGGGCCTAGTCCCCGGACTGGCCTCATCGAAAGTCACCTCACATGTCTCTACCAACTTACTAGACTCGTAATTGCAGACTCTATAAGCCCGCGAAGAAGTCGAGTAGCCCAGAAAGATCCCATCACAAGATCGTGACTCGAACTTATCTAGGTTCCCGGACTTCAGAATAAAGCACTTGCAACCAAACACGCGAAAATGAGAGACACTGGGCTTTCGCCCGTATCTCAACTCATAGGAAGTGCGATACAAGTGTGCCTTGAGAAAAACTATGTTCGAAACATGGACGCGGTGGCTATCGCCTCAGCCCAAAACTTCCTAGGTGTAGAGTACTCATCAAGCATCATCGTGGCTATCTCGACCAAGGTACGGTTCTTCCTCTCCACGACGCCATTCTGCTGTGGGACGTGCGGAGAAGAGAACTGGTGCTCTACACCTGTCTCATCGCAAAACCTCTCAAAGTAGAAATTCTTGACCTCCGTGCCATTGTCACTGCAGCTCGATCGTAAGGCACTCGGGAGCTCAACAAAATGCCTAATAAACAGACCCCAAAAATCGGTAAATGTCTCATCCTTTGAGGCTAAGAAAACCTCGAGAAGTCATCGACCACAACAAGAACGTACCACTTCCCTCCTGCTGACTGCACTCGAGTTGGACCAACTGTGTCCATGTGGAGCAGCTATCCCGGCGCATCGGTCATAGCCACTGTGACCGGAGGATGAGAAGCGGCAACCATCTTGCCATGCCGGCAAGGAGCGCAAACTAGATCTTTGACCATCTTGAGTTTAGGGAGACCGCGAATGAGATCATGGCCACTAACTCGAGTCAAATGGTCAAATCCAATATGACCAAGTCTCCTATGCCAGAAGGTAAGGTCACAGGACTCAGAAGCAATTAAACATCTGAGAGGATCACCAGAAGACTCAGCAAAATTAGCATGAAAGATCCTCCCATATCTAGAGATCCTGCAAACCAGACTCCCCGAATAATCAAGAATTTTGCAAGCATTTTTCTTAAAGCTCACCTCAAAACCGTCATCGGTAAGCTGAGAAACAGAAAGCAAATTATACTGCAGCTTACTAACCAAGGCAACATCTTTTAAAATAAATGAATCATTCACGCGCATTGTACGTTTGGCGATGACGCGCCCAGATGAAGCGTCTCCAAAGGTGATAGTCTCATCACTTGGAGCACGAGCTAGGGAAGAGAACCAACAGGAGTCTCCGGTCATGTGTCGAGAACAACCGGAGTCAACAAGCCAAACCTCTCCCTTTCCTGCCCGGCGAACCTGAGTCAACAAGAGAGTGAAGGCTCAGTACTGGGATAAATCAAAGAGATTTTGGAACCCAATACTGAGTCACACGTCGAGCAGAAGAAGTAGCCACACACGACTGACCTCTATCTACCCTACGCTCTTTGTCGCTCAAAGAAGCAGAAGGTCTATGTGCAGAACTGAAGCTGTTGCTGGGTCTGACTGCTATGGGAGAGCGAGTCGTAGCACCGGCAACATGCTGATCACGCCGCGGTAGCCATCTCGACGGGGAAAACGAGATCTACCCTCAGAACGGCGGAAATCACGACCAAGGCATATCTGAGGGGTCGCAGCAACAGGTAGAACCACCTTACTGTCAGAGATCCCTTGGACAAAGCCCGCTGATTTGAATTTAACTTTATCAGTTCTAGGCTCAATCTCGATCACACCTGCTGCTATGGGTCTAAGAACAGCAGGTGGATGCTTCCTCATATCCTCAGAAAAATCGTATCCTAGACCTTGATTAAATTTGCAAATCTTAGATTGGTCTAGAATAAGATTTAGCTTCTTCTTGCCTCCTACAAATCTTTCGAGAGTGTTCATAAGATACTGACACTCCCGAAAGAGAGAGGTGCAAGAAGAGCAGGGGGAAGAAGAGACAGCAGAAGGTAAGGGAGTAGAGGGAGAACCAATAGCAGAAGAGCGAATGGCTTGTGCACGCACAGCCGACTCAGAAGGGACAGTCCTACTGCTAGCCATTTGGTTCACGTCGCTAAGCATCGCTACCTTACCCTTGTGCTTCTCTCCCACATCAGCACACACATTACAAGTAAATGATGGCTTCTCTAGAAGGTCCTTAGTTAGCTTCACACATTTTTCATCCAATGCAATCAAGTCAGATTTTAGTTTGTTACAATTATTGCATGGTGAGCTAACAGGGTAGGAACAGAGCCACTAACTCCTGAAGATGTGGAAGGCATGGGCTGATCTCCTCCAGGTGTGGTGGAAGAAGCAGGCACCTCAAGGGGAGGAGGAACCGGATCGAGTAGACAACCCTCATCTCTATCCTCCTCATCATCCACAAAGATGGGCTCGGACTGCTCTACAGAACCTGAGATATCGGGCCTAGTCCCCGGACTGGCCTCATCGAAAGTCACCTCACAAAGTCTGTACCAACTTATTAGACTCGCAGTTCCAGACCCTATAAGCCCGCGAAGAAGTCAAGTAGCCCAGAAAGATCTCATCGCAAGATCGTGACTCGAACTTATCTAGGTTCCCGGACTTCAAAATAAAGCACTTGAAACCAAACACGCGAAAATGAGAGACACTGAGCTTTCGCCCGTATCTCAACTCATAGGAAGTGCGATGCAAGTGTGCCCTGAGAAAAACTCTGTTCGAAACATGGCACACGGTGGCTATCGCCTGAGCCCAAAACTTCCTAGGTGTAGAGTACTCATAAAGCATCATCGTGGCCATCTCGACCAAGGAACGGTTCTTCCTCTCCACGACACCATTCTACTGTGGGACGTGCGAAGAAGAGAACTGGTGCTCTACACCTGTCTCATCGCAAAACCTCTCAAAGTAGGAATTCTTGAACTCCGTGCCATTGTCACTGCGGATCACTCGTAAGGCACCCGGGAGCTCAACAGAAAGCCTACTAAACAGACCCCGAAAATGGGTAAATGTCTCATCCTTCGAGGCTAAGAAAAACACCCAAGAAAACCTCGAGAAGTCATCGACCACAACAAGAAGGTACCACTTCCCTCCTGCTGACTGCACTCGAGTACAGATGGAATGAATCCTTTCGATAATATGAGGTGACGAAAGGACCTCATGCTAAGGTTGTATGGTATCTTCCTATAATCCTCCATTTGAAGCAGTTGCTTGCAAACCCAAAGGAAGCAAACTGCTGTGTTGGCACTTAGAGGAGCGTAAGAAAGATGGAATACTAAGACACCATTCTAATTCTGCCCAGTGGAGAACCGAGGAATATAAGGTTTGGATTGAGTACAGATGGAATGAATCCTTTCGGTAATATGAGTAGCCGACATAGCACTTTGCCCATGACTCTCCGCATCTACAACCTTCCTCCTTGGTTATGTATGAAGCGAAAGTATATTTTACTATCGATACTTATCCAAGAGCCGAAGTAACCTAGAAATGATATTGATGTATACCTAGCACCGTTGGTGGAAGATCTAAAAATACTGTGGATCGAAGGGGTACATGTATGGGATGCATACAAACAAGAGAACTTCACTTTACATTCCTTGTTGTTCTGCACCATAAATGATTATCCTAACCTTACTAACCTAGGCCAGAGTACAAAAGGGGCCAAAGCCTATACTCACTGCTTAGATGATACCGAGAGTGTGTGACTGAAGCACTTGCGCAAAACTGTGTATATGTGTCCCCGTCGATTCCTCCGGAGGGCTTACCCATACCGCAGGATGAAAAAAATAATTCGACGGAGAGAAGGGGGACAGTATATAGATGTTGTAGTCAAAAAGGGATGTAAATTGACGACTCATGAGAAGAACGTCAGGAAGAAGAGATCAATATTTTGGGACTTACCTTATTGAGAGCACCTAGAAGTCCGCCAATATGAAGAAACTTGTTTCGATTTAAGATTGAAGTTAATTGGCATGAAGTCTCATGATTGTCATGTGTTGATGACATAGATGCATCCTATTACAATTAGAAGTATTTTTTTGATCAATGCCTATGACACAATCATGACGCTGTGTTATTTCTTTAACACAATTGCTTAGAAGGTCATCGATCCTGAAGGGCTAGATGCTCTGCAGGACAATGTAATGACGACTCTATGTTATCTTGAGATGTATTTCCCTTCATCATTTTCTGATATCATGGTCCATCTCATTGTTCAGATTGTGTGGGAGATAAAAATATACAGGCCCGTGTTCCTACATGGCACGTACCCGTTCGAGAGGTTTATGGGAATTCTCAAGTCCTATGTATAGAATCAATCTCGGCTGGAGGGCAGCATCATCGAAGGGTATCCAACCAAAGAGATCATTAAGTTCTGTGTCAATTACATGGCTCAGGTCAAACCGATAGGCATGCCTCGATCTCATCATGAGTGGAGGCTCAAGCGTATCGGGACCATCAGAAGGAAAGCAATCACTCCAAATATAGATGCGTGTGCTCAAACCCATTTTATGGTCTTGCAACATATGACTGAAGTATCCCCATATATCGACCAGTACAAGGACATGCTTCAGAAACAGAATCTAGAGCGACCGGATGTTTGGATCACGAGACAACACAACAGTTGATTCAACCAATAGTTGAAGTGGCGATTTGCTAGAAGCTCATCAAGTGATATGCTGACATAGTTGGCAAAATGGCCAACATTTATTGTTATGACATGCTAAGGATATGACATAAATAGGTACACATTCTATATGCAGGTTCTATGTCCTACCACCCGAAAAGCCCAGTTTAATTTGATGGCCACATTCACCTTGACAAAACATAGTGATAATAAATATGATATTAATATAAACATGGTAGTTTAGGAACTTAGCAAAATCTTTCCACTATTAAGAATTTTGATATTTGTTTAGAGTTTTGAAAGAAAGGTTTTAGGGTAAGCGAGGATCGCTGGATTTGATTATCAGTTGTCCACACAATAGTAGGCTGAGATAAGTCAGGTAGTGGCCTAAGCTTGTTTAGGAAGCCTACTAGGTAGGGGCTATATAAAGAATTTCGCAGCGAACAACCTTGTTTTCTTAACTCTTTAGCGGGAGGTAAGGGATCTTGTGGGTAAAGCAGGGCAGCTCTGTAGAGTCATGACTAATGGTATTCGAATACACCGTGCTTCCGGTAAATGAAGCTGTGTTTAATGGGTGATTCCAATAACGAAGCATAAGTAGATTTGGAATGGTTTTGTAGAAGTGTGTTAATCGAGTTTGGAAACCCCCCAAATACCTTAAGTTTCTGATTTAATATTTTATGTTTAAAGGCAAAGTGCTTACAAATGAAATTGCATCCACATAAAATAATAAACTGCTATACCCTGTTCCATGGCAATCACTTGCGTATAGTTAAATAGCATTTCCCATATGACTTGTTGAGTACGGTTGGTTGTACTCATACTTGCTAAAATCATTAACAGAGAATGCTTGTCAAGAAAATGAAGGAGTTTATGAAGACGCTGAGCTCTACGATGTAGACGACGCCGAGTGTTAGGGTTTAATTCTACACTCAGGCCTGCCTGTGGAGTTTCTTTTGGTAATGTTTCTTTGGGTTGTACGTCCCTTTATGTATAACTTGGCTGCTAAGCTTTACTTTTGTAATAAAATTTGATTTTATGCTTAAGTTTGTCTTGGCAATGGTGCACATTCTTCTACAATACTCACAGCTGAACAGTCCTGAGCAGTTGCGAGGGTAACCTAACGCTCCCAGAAATGGGGGTTGTTACTGTTCGATGAGAAGCTGCACTTTCAAATCGAATGCATCATTGAGTTCTTTCCTCTTTTTATTTTTTGAGAGAGGAATTAACAATCGAATCGATCAGTTAGTGCAGCGCGCGGAAAAGTACCAGAAGCACGCCATGAAATTGACCTAATCGAAGATCACGCATTGTTGTCCAAGATTATTGGTTTGGCTGTTAGGTTTCTCCATCGACTTATTTGCTATGGTTCTCTCGACAGGTACGTATCTAACTTCCCTACCTGTATATCCTGTTTCGGTAAACCAAAGTGCTGCATCTTTTGATTACTTACGTATGTCAAAGGCCTAAAAAGTGCTTTCAGACTAGTGGCTTTTCTTTCCTTATGTACGAATTAAGGCCGTGTTTATTGGTCATATAGTACGTGATGATCCACGAGGACAACATTATATGTAGGCAGTTGGCCGCATCATAGTAGAATTTTTTGTGGGAATAATCTATTTTTTATTTAAAATTATAGAAATATACATGCGGGAAATTTTTTTACAAAAAATAGGCTCCAGTCGCCTAATGGAAGGGCGACTGGAGCTAATCACCCAACTAGGGGCCGACAGAATCTCTGTCGCCCCACCCTAGGGCGACAGAAACAAGTCGCCCCCCATTGAGCGAGTTTGAGTTTAAAAAATTGAACAAAAAATCCAATTTTTTTGGTTTTCAGCAATCAATTGGATCCGAACTTTTCTCAAGCTGGAACATTTTTCCCTGATTGAAAGTGACCTATTTTAAGGGAGACATCGGCTAGATGATGTGACTCATAAAGGGGTCATTTGAAACAGCTTCGACTTTCGGCTTCTGGCTTTCAGAAGGTCACTTCAGTCTTGAGTTCCAAGAATGTTTGTTTTATTTGCTTCTTTTTCTTCCTTTTTTAACCAAAAATACAAATTTGAGTTTAAGAAACCGAACAAAAACAAATAAAATTAGCAATCGATGGGATCCAAATTTTTTTTCTAGTCGAAACATTTTTTCCCTTGTTGAAAGTGGCCTATTTTAAGGGAGACATCTACTAAATGGTGCTTGACTCATAAAGGGGCCATTTGAAATGGCTTCACCTTCTGGTTTTCAAAAGCAAGAAGTCAAATCAAATGCGTGGCTTTTGAAAGTAACTTTAGCTGGATCGAGCTCCGCTAGCACCACGAACATTGCCTCAGCACCGTCAGTGCGTCCACACACTCCGCCTCTGCCCCGATGGCACTGCCACGAGCTTTGCCTCCTCTCGCTGCCTCCACCTTTGCTCACCGCCGCCCCTTCTCCCTTGGCCCCACTAATGTCGCCTCCTTTGCCTTTGGCCTTCTCCCAACGAGCCCCCTCCGCCTTCGGCCACCTCTTAACAAGGAACCTTTGCCTCTACGTTGCCTCCAAACAAGCCCCCTCCCCCTCCATCACCTTCGCCTCCGTGCCACCCCATCCAACCTCACGCCACCTCTGCCCTGCTCCATCTCCTGCATTCCACCGCTTCTTTTTTTTCTATTTTTTCATTTTTTTGGGATATAGGCCAATTGCTAGTTAAATAACTTGTGTAATAATAAAATTGATTAGTTGTGTAAACATGTGATGTGATAATTGTTGTTAAGATTTAGTAGTATAATTATCGGCATCAAATAAGTCATCATGTGCTTTAGGGGCAATTCGGACATTTGCCAAATCAGCTACGATTCCAAAGCCAAAAGCTTTAACTGAATCAAACACCTTTCACTTTCAGCCATTTCTATTTACAGTCACTATTATTCTAAAGCCAAAAGCTCCAATAAAAAACCAGAAGGTCCAGCCGTGTCAAACGCCCCCAAATACTCCTTATTAACGAATATAGTGTATAGTGTTTTGTCTTTAAGTCATAACGAAAGGAAACTAGCTATCCTGCTCCTCAACAGAAATTAACGCACAACTTGATCATGTATATGTAACTATGTTCATAGCTATTCACCATTTTTCTTTAGTAAAGAACTCATCTAATTATAAGAATAAGCAAGAACTTCAATCACCAAAATTTATATGTCGAATAAACATAAACGACAATTAGTTATTGAAAGGATGAGAGGGAGAGAGGAAAGCATATGTATGTAAAAAAACCTAAACGCACTACTTCGTTTTAGGCGCCAAAGAGATACAATTTCACCCAAATTACTCTCCGCAGTCACAAAAGAACTTTGTGTTTGGGTACATGTAGTCAAACTTTCTAAATTTTGGATATTGATATCTTTTCAATATTTAGGTCAAACGCATGAAAACAATGCGTGTAAATTTCTCTTGAAAAGAACTTCATAATAGTATAGTTTATTAGGTTTTATAAATTCATTACAATGAAAATTAGTGGTCAAAGTTACGTATGATTACCTTGAAAATAAATTTAATTGATAATATGATATCTTGAAAATGGTGAGGATTCATAATGAATAAATAACAAAAATATACCATTTTAGATACATACCGTGATGATCCAACCATCTAGATTTGTCACCAGATTTACCTGCCCGAACATGCAGCTTCATCAATTAGTGACGAGCATAGAATGTATGACGCGCGATAAGTTTGGTACTGCATGACAAAATTGTTTGTCATGAATAAGCACATTCGGTGACGGAAAAAAAATTTGTCACAGGACACTTGATAGTCTGTGACGAAATATTTTTGTTTAGTCAATTAAGACTTTTTTGTGTACAGCAATATTTTTATGTCATAACCTTGGTTCTGTGACAAAATTCAGCTTTTTGTGATGTTTTTGCATCATCATAGAACAATGAATTTGTTGTAGTACGTTTTAAGGACTGCCCCGATGTCCGAAACGACAAATCTTTTGTGACTGAATCAGCACAAATCCAAGTATTCCTGAGCGAGGGAGAGAAAGAGCATGCAAGAGAAATTGGTGCCCTTTTCTTTTAGAGAGAGAGAGAGAGCATACATGCAAGAGAAGGGAGAGACACTTTTTTAGAGAGAGAGATAGTGAGTAGGAAGAGAGAGAAACTTACAGATGGCATGGAGCTCTTGCTAGAGATAACGAACCCTAACTGCCTCCCTGGCGAAGCCTACGTCGCCTAGCTGCGTCTCTAGTCTCTACCAAAATGTCCGGTAAGATCAGTGCGATCTTACGCTACCATCCATATATCAACATGGCTATAAAAAACTCCAACACTGGGATTATAAATGCACGTACGAACTAGCTCTTGTTCATCATCTGCAGATCCCACTAGCGATAGATAGCCATAGCTGTAGTTTGCAAGGAAGCTAACTTGCTGGCTAGCGAGGCAGACAGATCAACCATGAAGCTAGCCCTGTGCTTGTGCACCTGCGTCGTCCTCGTCGTCGCCTCGTCTCCGGTCCCGCTCTCCGACCGCCCCCCGCTGAGCCGGCGTTGGCTGCAGGATGCCGTGGTTATCGGCGGCAATCTGACAGCGAGCACGAACGCGACGTGGCCGCGTGAGACACCGGAGAAATGGGACGATGGGTCCAAGAGGCTCAGCCCCGGGGGGCCTAACCCACAGCATCACTGATCTGATCATCAGCTGCCGCCTCGCTTGTGGTATCAGCCTATCACTCGTAACCATTTCTCTTCACACCGGATTTTCCATTCCTAATTTCTGACATCTCGGCAAGTGCCGGTCCGGAGTTAATGCTGTCGAGTGTGAGTCTAATAATTAATGTTGTCTTGTGTCAGTCTAATATAAACGTGATGTGGTCCATTTTAATTTCTTCACTTTCATGTTTTTGCGGATGTCGATTTGCGCTAGACTGAGGTCTTGAATAATGAATAATGCAAATCTATATCGCCGCAATTTTTCTCAAAGTTTTACATGTTGTATATTGTAACGCACATGCGCCCGAGTAATAATAGTCAAGTGCCTAAGACTAAAAGTCAGCGTCCTCTTGCAATTCTCTCTCGAATTATGTACTTTTATTTTGATATCACTGGTTGGTGGTAACCCCCTCCAAATAAGCATGTCGTGTTCTATTTCTTGGTGATATGTTTACATGTTCTTGGAGCTCCTTTTTTCTTTACGAAAAAATAAGGTGCGATGACTGTTGGTCTATTGGACCACCAAGGATGCATACTTTTTTTAATGAAAATTGAAAGGCATCTTATGTTTAAGAGGAAAAGGCATATATGACTGTCCATCTTTCGCTTTCGAGTACAGGATCGTGCAGAAAATATAAGTACAAAAAAGAACAAAATAAGAAGACACAAACGATCTGCATGTTATCACAAGAAATATTGAGAAACGTCAGCATGTCATCCGGTCGCGCGCGGAACCGGTTCTCTGCTTCCCCGGTGGAGATTAATTGGAAAAGACACCAAGGACGCAAACGGGCAGACCTAGGTACCGGGTTCCATCCTCCGGTGTCAATCTGCCTGCCCCGTCCTTAAGCAGGAAGTCCTTTCTAACCATTTAATCTCTTCCAAAGCATTTAAGTATACTCTTGACTGTAGATCGACTTTATGGTATTTGTCCGTGCCCGATCAAATACCATAAAGTCAGATTGACACGAGATCGGGCACGAGATCTACAGTCGAGAGTATACTTAAAGTCGATCTACAGTCAAGAGTATACTTAAATGCTTTGGAAGAGATTAAATGGTTAGAAAGGACTTCCTGCTTAAGGACGGGGCAGGCAGATTGACACCGGAGGATGGAACCCGGTACCTAGGTCTGCCCGTTTGCGTCCTTGGTGTCTTTTCCAATTAATCTCCACCGGGGAAGCAGAGAACCGGTTCCGCGCGCGACCGGATGACATGCTGACGTTTCTCAATATTTCTTGTGATAACATGCACATCGTTTGTGTCTTCTTATTTTGTTCTTTTTTGTACTTATATTTTCTGCACGATCCTGTACTCGAAAGCGAAAAGACGGACAGTCATATATGCCTTTTCCTCTTAAACATAAGATGCCTTTCAATTTTCATTAAAAAAAGTATGCATCCTTGGTGGTCCAATAGACCAACAGTCATCGCACCTTATTTTTTCGTAAAGAAAAAAGGAGCTCCAAGAACATGTAAACATATCACCAAGAAATAGAACACGACATGCTTATTTGGAGGGGGTTACCACCAACCAGTGATATCAAAATAAAAGTACATAATTCGAGAGAGAATTGCGAGAGGACGCTGACTTTTAGTCTTAGGCACTTGACTATTATTACTCGGGCGCATGTGCGTTACAATATACAACATGTAAAACTTTGAGAAAAATTGCGGCGATATAGATTTGCATTATTCATTATTCAAGACCTCAGTCTAGCGCAAATCGACATCCGCAAAAACATGAAAGTGAAGAAATTAAAATGGACCACATCACGTTTATATTAGACTGACACAAGACAACATTAATTATTAGACTCACACTCGACAGCATTAACTCCGGACCGGCACTTGCCGAGATGTCAGAAATTAGGAATGGAAAAATCCGGTGTGAAGAGAAATGGTTTACGAGTGATAGGCTGATACCACAAGCGAGGCGGCAGCTGATGATCAGATCAGTGATGCTGTGGGTTAGGCCCCCCGGGGCTGAGCCTCTTGGACCCATCGTCCCATTTCTCCGGTGTCTCACGCGGCCACGTCGCGTTCGTGCTCGCTGTCAGATTGCCGCCGATAACCACGGCATCCTGCAGCCAACGCCGGCTCAGCGGGGGCGGTCGGAGAGCGGGACCGGAGACGAGGCGACGACGAGGACGACGCAGGTGCACAAGCACAGGGCTAGCTTCATGGTTGATCTGTCTGCCTCGCTAGCCAGCAAGTTAGCTTCCTTGCAAACTACAGCTATGGCTATCTATCGCTAGTGGGATCTGCAGATGATGAACAAGAGCTAGTTCGTACGTGCATTTATAATCCCAGTGTTGGAGTTTTTTATAGCCATGTTGATATATGGATGGTAGCGTAAGATCGCACTGATCTTACCGGACATTTGGTAGAGACTAGAGGACGCAGCTAGGCGACGTAGGCTTCGCCAGGGAGGCAGTTAGGGTTCGTTATCTCTAGCAAGAGCTCCATGCCATCTGTAAGTTTCTCTCTCTTCCTACTCACTATCTCTCTCTCTAAAAAAAGTGTCTCTCCCGTCTCTTGCATGTATGCTCTCTCTCTCTCTCTCTAAAAGAAAAGGGCACCAATTTCTCTGCATGCTCTTTCTCTCCTCGCTCAGGAATACTTGGATTTGTGCTGATTCAGTCACAAAAGGCGACGTAGGCTTCGCCAGGGGAGGCAGTTAGGGTTCGTTATCTCTAGCAAGAGCTCCATGCCATCTGTAAGTTTCTCTCTCTTCCTACTCACTATCTCTCTCTCTAAAAAAAGTGTCTCTCCCTTCTCTTGCATGTATGCTCTCTCTCTCTCTCTAAAAGAAAAGGGCACCAATTTCTCTTGCATGCTCTTTCTCTCCCTCGCTCAGGAATACTTGGATTTGTGCTGAAGTCAGTCACAAAAGATTTGTCGTTTCGGACATCGGGGCAGTCCTTAAAACGTACTACAACAAATTCATTGTTCTATGATGATGCAAAAACATCACAAAAAAGCTGAATTTTGTCACAGAACCAAGGTTATGACATAAAAATATTGCTGTACACCAAAAAAGTCTTAATTGACTAAACAAAAATATTTCGTCACAGACTATCAAGTGTCCTGTGACAAATTTTTTTCCGTCACCGAATGTGCTTATTCATGACAAACAATTTGTCATGCAGTACCAAACTTATCGCGCGTCATACATTCTATGCTCGTCACTAATTGATGAAGCTGCATGTTCGGGCAGGTAAATCTGGTGACAAATCTAGATGGTTGGATCATCACGGTATGTATCTAAAATGGTATATTTTGTTATTTATTCATTATGAATCCTCACCATTTTCAAGATATCATATTATCAATTAAATTTATTTTCAAGGTAATCATACGTAACTTTGACCACTAATTTTCATTGTAATGAATTTATAAAACCTAATAACTATACTATTATGAAGTTCTTTTCAAGAGAAATTTACACGCATTGTTTCATTGCGTTTGACCTAAATATTGAAAAGATATCAATATCCAAAATTTAGAAAGTTTGACTACATGTACCCAAACACAAAGTTCTTTGTGACTGCGGAGAGTAATTTGGGTGAAATTGTATCTCTTTGGCGCCTAAAACGAAGTAGTGCGTTTAGGTTTTTTACATACATATGCTTTCCTCTCTCCCTCTCATCCTTTCAATAACTAATTGTCGTTTATGTTTATTCGACATATAAATTTTGGTGATTGAAGTTCTTGCTTATTCTTATAATTAGATGAGTTCTTTACTAAAGAAAAATGGTGAATAGCTATGAACATAGTTACATATACATGATCAAGTTGTGCGTTAATTTCTGTTGAGGAGCAGGATAGCTAGTTTCCTTTCGTTATGACTTAAAGACAAAACACTATACACTATTTCGTTAATAAGGAGTATTTGGGGGCGTTGACACGGCTGGACCTTCTGGTTTTTATTGGAGCTTTTGGCTTTAGAATAATAGTGACTGTAAATAGAAATGGCTGAAAGTGAAAGGTGTTTGATTCAGTTAAAGCTTTTGCTTTGGAATCGTAGCTGATTTGGCAAATGTCCGAATTGCCCCTAAAGCACATGATGACTTATTTGATGCCGATAATTATACTACTAAATCTTAACAACAATTATCACATCACATGTTTACACAACTAATCAATTTATTATTACACAAGTTATTTAACTAGCAATTGGCCTATATCCCAAAAGAAATGAAAAAATAGAAAAAAAAGAAGCGGTGGAATGCAGGAGATGGAGCAGGGCAGAGGTGGCGTGAGGTTGGATGGGGTGGCACGGAGGCGAAGGTGATGGAGGGGGAGGGGGCTTGTTTGGAGGCAACGTAGAGGCAAAGGTTCCTTGTTAGAGAGGTGGCCGAAGGCGGAGGGGGCTTCGTTGGGAGAAGGCCAAAGGCAAAGGAGGCGACATTAGTGGGGCCAAGGGAGAAGGGGCGGCGGTGAGCAAAGGTGGAGGCAGCGAGAGGAGGGCAAAGCTCGTGGCAGTGCCATCGGGGCAGAGGCGGAGTGTGTGGACGCACTGACGGTGCTGAGGGCAATGTTCGTGGTGCTAGCGGAGCTCGATCCAGCTAAAGTTACTTTCAAAGCCACGCATTTGATTTGACTTCTGCTTTTGAAAACCAGAAGGTGAAGCCATTTCAAATGGCCCCTTTATGAGTCAAGCACCATTAGTAGATGTCTCCCTTAAAAATAGGCCACTTTCAACAAGGGAAAAAAATGTTTCGACTAGAAAAAAAATTTGGATCCCATCGATTGCTAATTTTATTTGTTTTTGTTCGGTTTCTTAAACTCAAATTTGTATTTTGGTTAAAAAAGGAAGAAAAAGAAGCAAATAAAACAAACATTCTTGGAACTCAAGACTGAAGTGACCTTCTGAAAGCCAGAAGCCGAAAGTCGAAGCTGTTTCAAATGACCCCTTTATGAGTCACATCATCTAGCCGATGTCTCCCTTAAAATAGGTCACTTTCAATCAGGGAAAAATGTTCCAGCTTGAGAAAAGTTCAGATCCAATTGATTGCTGAAAACCAAAAAAATTGGATTTTTTGTTCAATTTTTTAAACTCAAACTCGCTCAATGGGGGGCGACTTGTTTCTGTCGCCCTAGGGTGGGGCGACAGAGATTCTGTCGGCCCCTAGTTGGGTGATTAGCTCCAGTCGCCCTTCCATTAGGCGACTGGAGCCTATTTTTTGTAAAAAAATTTCCTGCATGTATATTTCTATAATTTTAAATAAAAAATAGATTATTCCCACAAAAAATTCTACTATGATGCGGCCAACTGCCTACATATAATGTTGTCCTGCAGCCATCACAGACAAGAAACAAATCACATAGCACGCTTGAAATATTGTAACCATACAATAACATCAGAAGAAATACTCAAAGCCCAAACCGATCGAAACAAAAAATAAACGACTTGAGCACGTTCGACCTAGTTCGACAAGGTCCGAAACGAAACCGACTGTACCACGCAACGACTTGGCTCGAACCACTCAAACCAACTCAAACTTTCCCGAACAAGCGTCAATTACTCATCACACACACGGGGTCACTTCCACATGGTCTCTCAGAAGTTAATGATATGTCCACCGAATGATGTTGATTGTGGTTCATGCCTAGTGCGATGGCAAGCAGTCTCATGGGAAAGAATTGGTGAGATCAGTTTTTTCGCACAAAAGAGATCTTTTTGCATTTTCATAAAGGGTGTACTAACTCATGCTTCATCCAGAAACTAGTATAGCTCAATCTAAAGCTCAATAAAGATTCAAGACTCAACTCAGCCTATTTGACATGGCATGAATCATAAGAGGATAACTAAAGACAGACTAATCTCAAGAGCTAACATGACATGATTTAATTCAAGTTGTGCATTTTTAATCAACTTATCACGGCAAAGATTGGACTACACATATAAAGTCATGATAAATCTAGCAAGTAAGCACAGATCATGGCAAGATGTAATGCATTGTAAACATGTCATAAATGGATAATAATCAAGGCTCCATGTAGTTATATTACAATGCAAAATGCAGAATGCAAGAAAATCCAGCTCCCCCTCAACACGAGATGCACTTTTAGTTCAAGTTGAGTTATGTCAATATTAAGATCCTGAAGCTCCCAAATGAACTCCCCCTGAACCAAAGCTATAAAATGAGAAGCTGGTAATGAAATCAGAAGAGGCAGTCCTTAAAGCATAGATAAGATATAGAGGATACTATGGCTCAGACTGACTCTCATCTACCCCATATGACTCTAGGACTATCAGCTGATCATCTAACCCACTAAGGAGCAAACACGTACCCTAGTCTACCCAAGGGTGGCCCAACATTTGCTAGAACCTATAAGAAGTGAGTGAGCTCAACCTAGTGAGAAGAGAGACAGCTAATAAGCAGCATCCTAGAATCACAAGATGAGAGAAAGAAGTCTAAGAGACTAGGCAAGAGAACCACTCTAACCTATGCTAGAAGGACTATCCCAAATGCACCCAAATGCAAAGGAGCAAGAGCATAATAAAATAGAGTAAAACAGTAAAGCGCAAAGCTCCCCCTCACAACAGTTCATAAGGACAAACCACCCCAAGCTCTCCTCGCAAGGCTGAAAACCTAAAGCTATCTAAAGGCTTGGTAAAGATATCAGCCAACTGGTGGTCACTCTCCACAAACTGGAGCACCATGTCACCCTTCTCCACATGGTCTCGAAGGAAGTGATATCTGATATCAATGTGCTTGGTCTGAGAGTGCTGCAATGGGTTCTTGGCAATGTTGATAGCAGAAGTGTTTTCACAAAAGAGTGGAACACTATCTATGGCTAACCCAAAGTCCTGTAGGGTCGAAACCATCCAAAGCACCTGGCTGCAGCAACTGGCGGCAGCAACGTACTCGGCCTCTGCGGTGGACAGTGCAACACCGGACTGCTTCCTAGAAGACCAAGAAATGAGAGAAGTGCCAATGAATTGGTAGGTGCCAGAAGTGCTCTTCCTATCTATCCTACAGCCAGCAAAGTCTGCGTCCGAGTAGGCTCTGAGGGAAAGACAGAATGAGGAAGAGTACCTGATACCATAGTCTATGGTAGCTCGAAGGTACCGAAGGATGCGCTTCACTGCCTGGCGGTGAGATACGTGAGGAGAGGCCTGAAATCGAGCACATAGACACACAGAGACTCATCAGAAACACTACAAGAAAATCCCCTCTAGGCACGCTTTCATAGTAACGCACGCTGAAAGCGTCTCTACATGGACACGTAAAGACGCTTCTTGACACGACGTTTTGAGCATATCAATGCGACACAACATTTGACACGCTTTCACCGTCAAAAGGCATCTAAAGACACTTTTTAACATGATATTGAAAGCGCCTCAAAATGACACGGTGTTAGACACGCTTTTAATCGTTCATAGCATCTAGACATGTTGTTAAGCGTATCATACAAGCATCTGTAGCCATCTAAAGATGCTTTTTGACATGATACTAAAAGCGTCTCAAATGACACGGATTTAGACATGCTTTAAATCATCAATAGCATCTAGACACGTTGCAAAGCGTAACAAACAACTATCTGCATACATATTAAAAATGTTTTTTGCTTTGATATTAGAAATATCTCAATATGACACGAAATTTCAGATACTTTTGACCATCCGTAGCATGTAGACACGTCGTAAAACGTATCAAACAACCCGCACAGCCACTTCCAAATTTCCCGGTCATCCAAGCATTCTCAATCGCGCCATCAGTCCATCACGTCTCCACATGAACATTCGCTGCAGCTAATTAAGTTACCAATATTAGTGTGTTGTTTTATTAAGTGTGATATTTTGTCTAATAAATATCAGTGTATAAAGAAAAATGTTTCTTAGTGTGGTGGTTTGGCCCTTTATTGCAGCTTTATTTATATTTTTTAATTAATTTAATAGGTAGGTCTCTAGTTTGAGTCCAACTTAATGCAACATTTTTTATCTTTTTCAACTGTGGAATTAGAAGAAACAAACAAAAACTAGGACCATGAGTCCAATCGAAGAGATTGAATTCATACAACCATTGTGAGTGCTAACCATCAACCTATAAACCAATTTGTGAAGGTCATTAGGGAAAAATGCTAAAAACATTTATATGTGAATATCGTTAGGTGCAAAATGTTAAGATTTATTTAATACTTTAAAACCTCATTAAAATCTATCAATAGGATTGTATACACAACTTTATACGTTAGTACGGATCCAGAGTTTTGTTCGGTGTTAGCAGACAACAATACAGTAAAATAGGCATAATTTTTGCATACCAAAGGCTTATTACCTAGTTTGACTCCCAAAATTCGATCGTTTCATGCCTTTTTGAGCCTTGCAAGTTTCAACACCTGCATATTGCCCGTACTTGCGAACACGTAGGTAATTTATACCTGGCTCGGACATATATGTACCCTCATAAATTTAACCTAAGATAGCATAAAAACACACTTGTGGCCTAGCTCAACTATCAAATCTATGACTATTAGACTTTTATTTGGTGAACTTTTGTTGCTACGTTGTTATTGTCGACATTTACGTACAGATATTTGTCGACATGTGATTTTGATCGTATGATTATTCTTGAGTTTTGTTGTCTGCAGCGGGTGTGCTGTGTGCATTATGCGGTGGGTTAACCGTCAAGTATTTTTATCCGCCCGGATATAGGTATGGGTAAATAATTTTACCCGTGTGTGGGTACGGGTATTGTAGCAGGTAGATTTATATCTTACGAACTGACTGTATAATTCAGCCTCTCAACAAGTTGCGAAGGATCTGTATGAAATCAAACTTCACCCTTCAACTTTGCGAAGGATCTGTATGAAATCAAACTTCACCCTTCAGCCTCTCAGCTTATGTAGTATCTATGGTCCAAATTTTTATTGCTGTAAGTGTACTACCTTTTGTCCTGTCTCTGTTAGTTATTAGCATAATCAGATATTTGGTTAGCTAACTGTATAATATGTAAAATCCCAGTAGTATTATTTAAAAAGCATTGGCCATTATATAATATATAAAATCTCAACCACTTTATAAATTTTTATGATATCTCTACTACTTAAAAATTACAGTTGATGGTAGGGTTGTTCTCCTCTATGCCCCAGCTCGACCTGCGTTAATCCTCCCCACGCCTCCACTCCCTCCGCCTCCCCCGCGCCTCCCCTCCCTCCGCCTCCCCCCAACTTCCCCCGCGCATCCCCCCATCTCCTCCCCGCGCCTCCCCTCTCTCCGCCTCCCCCCAACCTCCATCTCGCCTCCCCCAACCTCGGCTTAAACCCTCCGCCCCCGCTGTCGGCCGGCCGCCTCCCTCCTCCGCCACCATGCGCCGCTTCGTCCGAGTCGTCATCATCTACTACGCGCTCCTCTGGGCCGTCGCCATCCTCAACCTCCTCTGGTATTGTATTGTGCTCCAGGAGGAACAGGTGGTGCGTGGCGGCGCTGCGGCGCGCCGCATGCGTCAAAGGCCGGCCGCGAGTTCGTCCGCCGCTTCCACAAGCCGCGATGCTAGTACAACAGCGAAAAGCCCCTATCTTTTCCTTCGATTGAATCCAGTCTGTATTAACCCTAGCTATCTCCTCACCAATTTCGGTTGTGCAGTTGCAGAGGATGATGCCGAGAGCGACGAGGAAGGAGGTCCAGGAGGATCAATATGTCCCCAAAGCCTCCAAGAAGAAGGAGAAGAAAAAGCAAGAGCGAGACACCCAGCGCCAGGTTGGTTATGAGTTAGGAGGCCATGCTTTTCAATTCTGCAAGCACTTCGTATACTTACAGGCTATCAAAGGTTGCATTATTTTAGGACATTGCTATTCAGTTAAATCCTTGAACAGCAATTTTAGCTACCTGAGCATATACATAAATTGTTCCTCTACGATGTCATTGTGTCACAATATGCTTTCAGCTCCCAACGCTCGTAGTTAGCATGATTCTTTCATCTTATACTTTTTTCTTAGTATAAGATGACTGATTGCATATTTTATGGCAGTCCAAATTCCAAAATCTCTGTGTTTTTGTTTTCTTAATGCACATGAGTTTTTGCCAATTTGATTGTTCATCTCAGGATGGAGTACAGAATGGAAGTGCATTTTTTTTCCTTTAATTAACTTTCCTGGTTGTACTGATATCTCTTAAAAGAACAAATTTTCACACTAAAGAAACAGTCTACTTGCAAGGCTAAAGAAGCTGCACGGGATTCAAGGAAGACTAAACAAGATCGTTATGCGGAAATGAGGAGGAAGAAGGACGAGGAGCGTGAGATCCAAGAGAGATTAATGGTTGGAGATTGTTTAACTGCTGATTGTTCTGTTTGATGCTGTTATGTAATCAACTCTCATGCTAAGTTGCTTATATTGCTTTAGGAAGAAGAAGTTATGGCACGGAAAGCCAAGGAGGAGGAGGCTGCTGCTCTGAAATTTGAGAAATGGAAAGGGGCTTTTTCAGTTGATGCTGAAGGTACTACAGAGAGCGAGACACAAGATGATGGCCAGGGTTTGCTCCACAATTTTGTGGGATACATCAAGGTACAACGTACATTGTTCTTTTGTGGATGTTAGTCCAGTGTTATATTCTAGCGTATGTGGATGATTCATTATTTGACAAATTCAAGTCTTTACTTTTGCTATCATGAATGTAATACCTTGAACTTAATCTGTATTATATAGTTGGCATGATTTCTTTGTCAAAGCTGACAGCCAAATAAGTTTATCGCCTTTGTATACTACATGATAGGTGGAAGCTGTTTTTCACAGTAATTTGCTGTTGTTATGATAAGAAAAATTGTACTACATGAGGATTTTAACCCTAGGAGATGAACTTTAGATGACTTGTACCCAACAACTCTCACCCATACACTAAGAGGTGGTTCTCAGTCACTTTCATTGATCATTTCAATTGGTTTAGGACATAGATACATGCAGTTCGAGGCTCTTCCTTAATTTTAATGAGAAGACACTATTAAAAATGTTCCTTTTTGCACATCCGTATTATCCGCCTATATTATCCGCTTTCGATCGGTAACAGATATATATCCGCCCCAATGTTATCGTATTCGAAACTCCGAATATTCCGAATTCGTATTCGTATCCGGTCTAACCGTATCTGACTTCGAATCCGGAGAAAAAAATATGGGTTAGGATACGGTTTAAGCAATATTCGTTCGAATCCAATCCAATTGCACCCCTATGGACTGGCCCTATCCAAAGAGAGCGCGACAAAGCCGCACCTGTGTTTCTAGTTTAAGTCTAAATCTCACCTCTCTTGCAATCATTCAACATTTTGTTCTTATGAAGTTGTCATTCCTCCATGCACTATTTTTCCCTTTCTACTTTGCCTGTGCTATGAAATCATAAGTGGTTGCATATTCTATTTTGCTTTACTATTTATAGTTTTGAGCTAGGGGCAATATGATGTGTATATTCCATTAAACAACCATTTGATGACTGATGATATGTGCATGCCTTCATTGCAGGATGGGCTTATTCGTGATATCAGTGACTACTGATAGCACACGAAATAAATCATATATGGTGATAGTTTTGAAAATATTGACGGTGGCACAATGGTGATGAGATGTTACCTAGATCATTGTTTGATATTCAAATAAGAGTCAGGATGCTATTGGATATGTTATTGCTTTAGCCCCATCCACATGTAAGTTTCTCTTTTTTTAAGCTGACTACTTTACAATTATGTAATTTCTTGAAATTGTGTTATTCATCTAAACACATGCCTCATTGTAGGTGAAGAAAACCTAAGAGTTCAATTCAAATCCGTAAGAACTTTGTATGCTTCATTCTTATAATGTTTGATATATTTGGTCAAAATACATGTCCACCAACCTAATCTCTTTTTCAATTTATCTTTCAGCGTGATGGAAGGGTGTAAATGGATGCAGATGGAATGCCAAGCTACAAGTTTCCGAGTGAACAAGATAGATTATAGCTATTAGAGAAATTAGAAACATTTGTATGATACTACTTTGTTTATGCTTCTTAATGAACATTGTCCGGTTAATTAATAAAGCAGTTACTTGTTGGTTTTATAAAGTGAATTGTTTTGTGATGGCAGAGAACGGATTTTTCGATGCAATTATATGTATGGTTTCCCTTCTCACTAGCTAATATGTAAGGTGTTACTATTAATAGACACACAATATAGATACATTTACGAAAGTGTCAAAATCACTATATATATAACGTGTCTATTTAGTAAACATGAAATATATAAATGCATGTATGAAATTGTATCTATATTTCTTAAGACACAAATGATATCGTTTTTACATTTCTTAGCACGTGGCTAGGTGTTATTATATAACGTGTTTATACAATTAAGCACGCAATATGAACGCAACTATTAAAGCGTCTCTATACTTCTCAGTACGCAATAAGGTGTCACAAAAAAATGTGACTATAATAGTAAACACACAAGTTAAACGTATCTATAAGATTGTCTCTACATTTTCGTAATACGCAATAAAACGTTATTGTATTACGTAACTACACCAATAGACACATTATATAAGTATATCTATAAAAGTGTATCAATATGTGTAATCACGCAACTAACGTCTCTATGAAACAGCTTTTTATATCTTTGACACGCTTAAAGAATTCGTCTCTACAAGCCCTGACACGGTCCATGCGAAGACGCTTGTGACACGCTTTATAAAAGCGTGCCTATATTCCCATAAAGACAAAATAAAGCGTATCTAACATATAAATAAAGCGTCACTATAGGGAGGGTTTTCTAGTAGTGAAAGAGCATGACTAACATCCTTGGGCTCATCAGAAAGAGCATGGCATTGACCCAAGACTCATCAGAAAGAGCATGACTAACATCCTTGGGCTCGAAAAAGGCAACAAAGGCAGAGTGGAGACAGTAGTGAGGCATGCCAGATTTTGAGCGTGTGACGCGCTCAAAAAGATCTCCAATCATTTGCTCTGAAGGATGGTCTTTTTGGATATGACGAGGAGGTCTTGAATGAGAAGAAGAAGTGGCCTCTACCTTATGAGCTGACGAGGTAGGAATAGAGCCACTAACTCCTGAAGATGTGGAAGGCATGGGCTGATCTCCTCGAGGTACGGTGGAGGAAGCAGGCACCTCAAGGGGAGGAGGAACTAGATCGGGTAGACAACCCTCATCTCCATCCTCCTCATCATCCACAAAGATGGGCTCGGACTGCTCTACAGAACCTGAGATATCGGGCCTAGTCCCCGGACTGGCCTCATCGAAAGTCACCTCACATGTCTCTACCAACTTACTAGACTCGTAATTGCAGACTCTATAAGCCCGCGAAGAAGTCGAGTAGCCCAGAAAGATCCCATCACAAGATCGTGACTCGAACTTATCTAGGTTCCCGGACTTCAGAATAAAGCACTTGCAACCAAACACGCGAAAATGAGAGACACTGGGCTTTCGCCCGTATCTCAACTCATAGGAAGTGCGATACAAGTGTGCCTTGAGAAAAACTATGTTCGAAACATGGACGCGGTGCTATCGCCTCAGCCCAAAACTTCCTAGGTGTAGAGTACTCATCAAGCATCATCGTGGCTATCTCGACCAAGGTACGGTTCTTCCTCTCCACGACGCCATTCTGCTGTGGGACGTGCGGAGAAGAGAACTGGTGCTCTACACCTGTCTCATCGCAAAACCTCTCAAAGTAGAAATTCTTGACCTCCGTGCCATTGTCACTGCAGCTCGATCGTAAGGCACTCGGGAGCTCAACAAAATGCCTAATAAACAGACCCCAAAAATCGGTAAATGTCTCATCCTTTGAGGCTAAGAAAACCTCGAGAAGTCATCGACCACAACAAGAACGTACCACTTCCCTCCTGCTGACTGCACTCGAGTTGGACCAACTGTGTCCATGTGGAGCAGCTATCCCGGCGCATCGGTCATAGCCACTGTGACCGGAGGATGAGAAGCGGCAACCATCTTGCCATGCCGGCAAGGAGCGCAAACTAGATCTTTGACCATCTTGAGTTTAGGGAGACCGCGAATGAGATCATGGCCACTAACTCGAGTCAAATGGTCAAATCCAATATGACCAAGTCTCCTATGCCAGAAGGTAAGGTCACAGGACTCAGAAGCAATTAAACATCTGAGAGGATCACCAGAAGACTCAGCAAAATTAGCATGAAAGATCCTCCCATATCTAGAGATCCTGCAAACCAGACTCCCCGAATAATCAAGAATTTTGCAAGCATTTTTCTTAAAGCTCACCTCAAAACCGTCATCGGTAAGCTGAGAAACAGAAAGCAAATTATACTGCAGCTTACTAACCAAGGCAACATCTTTTAAAATAAATGAATCATTCACGCGCATTGTACGTTTGGCGATGACGCGCCCAGATGAAGCGTCTCCAAAGGTGATAGTCTCATCACTTGGAGCACGAGCTAGGGAAGAGAACCAACAGGAGTCTCCGGTCATGTGTCGAGAACAACCGGAGTCAACAAGCCAAACCTCTCCCTTTCCTGCCCGGCGAACCTGAGTCAACAAGAGAGTGAAGGCTCAGTACTGGGATAAATCAAAGAGATTTTGGAACCCAATACTGAGTCACACGTCGAGCAGAAGAAGTAGCCACACACGACTGACCTCTATCTACCCTACGCTCTTTGTCGCTCAAAGAAGCAGAAGGTCTATGTGCAGAACTGAAGCTGTTGCTGGGTCTGACTGCTATGGGAGAGCGAGTCGTAGCACCGGCAAACATGCTGATCACGCCGCGGTAGCCATCTCGACGGGGAAAACGAGATCTACCCTCAGAACGGCGGAAATCACGACCAAGGCATATCTGAGGGGTCGCAGCAACAGGTAGAACCACCTTACTGTCAGAGATCCCTTGGACAAAGCCCGCTGATTTGAATTTAACTTTATCAGTTCTAGGCTCAATCTCGATCACACCTGCTGCTATGGGTCTAAGAACAGCAGGTGGATGCTTCCTCATATCCTCAGAAAAATCGTATCCTAGACCTTGATTAAATTTGCAAATCTTAGATTGGTCTAGAATAAGATTTAGCTTCTTCTTGCCTCCTACAAATCTTTCGAGAGTGTTCATAAGATACTGACACTCCCGAAAGAGAGAGGTGCAAGAAGAGCAGGGGGAAGAAGAGACAGCAGAAGGTAAGGGAGTAGAGGGAGAACCAATAGCAGAAGAGCGAATGGCTTGTGCACGCACAGCCGACTCAGAAGGGACAGTCCTACTGCTAGCCATTTGGTTCACGTCGCTAAGCATCGCTACCTTACCCTTGTGCTTCTCTCCCACATCAGCACACACATTACAAGTAAATGATGGCTTCTCTAGAAGGTCCTTAGTTAGCTTCACACATTTTTCATCCAATGCAATCAAGTCAGATTTTAGTTTGTTACAATTATTGCATGGTGAGCTAACAGGGTAGGAACAGAGCCACTAACTCCTGAAGATGTGGAAGGCATGGGCTGATCTCCTCCAGGTGTGGTGGAAGAAGCAGGCACCTCAAGGGGAGGAGGAACCGGATCGAGTAGACAACCCTCATCTCTATCCTCCTCATCATCCACAAAGATGGGCTCGGACTGCTCTACAGAACCTGAGATATCGGGCCTAGTCCCCGGACTGGCCTCATCGAAAGTCACCTCACAAAGTCTGTACCAACTTATTAGACTCGCAGTTCCAGACCCTATAAGCCCGCGAAGAAGTCAAGTAGCCCAGAAAGATCTCATCGCAAGATCGTGACTCGAACTTATCTAGGTTCCCGGACTTCAAAATAAAGCACTTGAAACCAAACACGCGAAAAATGAGAGACACTGAGCTTTCGCCCGTATCTCAACTCATAGGAAGTGCGATGCAAGTGTGCCCTGAGAAAAACTCTGTTCGAAACATGGCACACGGTGGCTATCGCCTGAGCCCAAAACTTCCTAGGTGTAGAGTACTCATAAAGCATCATCGTGGCCATCTCGACCAAGGAACGGTTCTTCCTCTCCACGACACCATTCTACTGTGGGACGTGCGAAGAAGAGAACTGGTGCTCTACACCTGTCTCATCGCAAAACCTCTCAAAGTAGGAATTCTTGAACTCCGTGCCATTGTCACTGCGGATCACTCGTAAGGCACCCGGGAGCTCAACAGAAAGCCTACTAAACAGACCCCGAAAATGGGTAAATGTCTCATCCTTCGAGGCTAAGAAAAACACCCAAGAAAACCTCGAGAAGTCATCGACCACAACAAGAAGGTACCACTTCCCTCCTGCTGACTGCACTCGAGTACAGATGGAATGAATCCTTTCGATAATATGAGGTGACGAAAGGACCTCATGCTAAGGTTGTATGGTATCTTCCTATAATCCTCCATTTGAAGCAGTTGCTTGCAAACCCAAAGGAAGCAAACTGCTGTGTTGGCACTTAGAGGAGCGTAAGAAAGATGGAATACTAAGACACCATTCTAATTCTGCCCAGTGGAGAACCGAGGAATATAAGGTTTGGATTGAGTACAGATGGAATGAATCCTTTCGGTAATATGAGTAGCCGACATAGCACTTTGCCCATGACTCTCCGCATCTACAACCTTCCTCCTTGGTTATGTATGAAGCGAAAGTATATTTTACTATCGATACTTATCCAAGAGCCGAAGTAACCTAGAAATGATATTGATGTATACCTAGCACCGTTGGTGGAAGATCTAAAAATACTGTGGATCGAAGGGGTACATGTATGGGATGCATACAAACAAGAGAACTTCACTTTACATTCCTTGTTGTTCTGCACCATAAATGATTATCCTAACCTTACTAACCTAGGCCAGAGTACAAAAGGGGCCAAAGCCTATACTCACTGCTTAGATGATACCGAGAGTGTGTGACTGAAGCACTTGCGCAAAACTGTGTATATGTGTCCCCGTCGATTCCTCCGGAGGGCTTACCCATACCGCAGGATGAAAAAAATAATTCGACGGAGAGAAGGGGGACAGTATATAGATGTTGTAGTCAAAAAGGGATGTAAATTGACGACTCATGAGAAGAACGTCAGGAAGAAGAGATCAATATTTTGGGACTTACCTTATTGAGAGCACCTAGAAGTCCGCCAATATGAAGAAACTTGTTTCGATTTAAGATTGAAGTTAATTGGCATGAAGTCTCATGATTGTCATGTGTTGATGACATAGATGCATCCTATTACAATTAGAAGTATTTTTTTGATCAATGCCTATGACACAATCATGACGCTGTGTTATTTCTTTAACACAATTGCTTAGAAGGTCATCGATCCTGAAGGGCTAGATGCTCTGCAGGACAATGTAATGACGACTCTATGTTATCTTGAGATGTATTTCCCTTCATCATTTTCTGATATCATGGTCCATCTCATTGTTCAGATTGTGTGGGAGATAAAAATATACAGGCCCGTGTTCCTACATGGCACGTACCCGTTCGAGAGGTTTATGGGAATTCTCAAGTCCTATGTATAGAATCAATCTCGGCTGGAGGGCAGCATCATCGAAGGGTATCCAACCAAAGAGATCATTAAGTTCTGTGTCAATTACATGGCTCAGGTCAAACCGATAGGCATGCCTCGATCTCATCATGAGTGGAGGCTCAAGCGTATCGGGACCATCAGAAGGAAAGCAATCACTCCAAATATAGATGCGTGTGCTCAAACCCATTTTATGGTCTTGCAACATATGACTGAAGTATCCCCATATATCGACCAGTACAAGGACATGCTTCAGAAACAGAATCTAGAGCGACCGGATGTTTGGATCACGAGACAACACAACAGTTGATTCAACCAATAGTTGAAGTGGCGATTTGCTAGAAGCTCATCAAGTGATATGCTGACATAGTTGGCAAAATGGCCAACATTTATTGTTATGACATGCTAAGGATATGACATAAATAGGTACACATTCTATATGCAGGTTCTATGTCCTACCACCCGAAAAGCCCAGTTTAATTTGATGGCCACATTCACCTTGACAAAACATAGTGATAATAAATATGATATTAATATAAACATGGTAGTTTAGGAACTTAGCAAAATCTTTCCACTATTAAGAATTTTGATATTTGTTTAGAGTTTTGAAAGAAAGGTTTTAGGGTAAGCGAGGATCGCTGGATTTGATTATCAGTTGTCCACACAATAGTAGGCTGAGATAAGTCAGGTAGTGGCCTAAGCTTGTTTAGGAAGCCTACTAGGTAGGGGCTATATAAAGAATTTCGCAGCGAACAACCTTGTTTTCTTAACTCTTTAGCGGGAGGTAAGGGATCTTGTGGGTAAAGCAGGGCAGCTCTGTAGAGTCATGACTAATGGTATTCGAATACACCGTGCTTCCGGTAAATGAAGCTGTGTTTAATGGGTGATTCCAATAACGAAGCATAAGTAGATTTGGAATGGTTTTGTAGAAGTGTGTTAATCGAGTTTGGAAACCCCCCAAATACCTTAAGTTTCTGATTTAATATTTTATGTTTAAAGGCAAAGTGCTTACAAATGAAATTGCATCCACATAAAATAATAAACTGCTATACCCTGTTCCATGGCAATCACTTGCGTATAGTTAAATAGCATTTCCCATATGACTTGTTGAGTACGGTTGGTTGTACTCATACTTGCTAAAATCATTAACAGAGAATGCTTGTCAAGAAAATGAAGGAGTTTATGAAGACGCTGAGCTCTACGATGTAGACGACGCCGAGTGTTAGGGTTTAATTCTACACTCAGGCCTGCCTGTGGAGTTTCTTTTGGTAATGTTTCTTTGGGTTGTACGTCCCTTTATGTATAACTTGGCTGCTAAGCTTTACTTTTGTAATAAAATTTGATTTTATGCTTAAGTTTGTCTTGGCAATGGTGCACATTCTTCTACAATACTCACAGCTGAACAGTCCTGAGCAGTTGCGAGGGTAACCTAACGCTCCCAGAAATGGGGGTTGTTACTGTTCGATGAGAAGCTGCACTTTCAAATCGAATGCATCATTGAGTTCTTTCCTCTTTTTATTTTTTGAGAGAGGAATTAACAATCGAATCGATCAGTTAGTGCAGCGCGCGGAAAAGTACCAGAAGCACGCCATGAAATTGACCTAATCGAAGATCACGCATTGTTGTCCAAGATTATTGGTTTGGCTGTTAGGTTTCTCCATCGACTTATTTGCTATGGTTCTCTCGACAGGTACGTATCTAACTTCCCTACCTGTATATCCTGTTTCGGTAAACCAAAGTGCTGCATCTTTTGATTACTTACGTATGTCAAAGGCCTAAAAAGTGCTTTCAGACTAGTGGCTTTTCTTTCCTTATGTACGAATTAAGGCCGTGTTTATTGGTCATATAGTACGTGATGATCCACGAGGACAACATTATATGTAGGCAGTTGGCCGCATCATAGTAGAATTTTTTGTGGGAATAATCTATTTTTTATTTAAAATTATAGAAATATACATGCGGGAAATTTTTTTACAAAAAATAGGCTCCAGTCGCCTAATGGAAGGGCGACTGGAGCTAATCACCCAACTAGGGGCCGACAGAATCTCTGTCGCCCCACCCTAGGGCGACAGAAACAAGTCGCCCCCCATTGAGCGAGTTTGAGTTTAAAAAATTGAACAAAAAATCCAATTTTTTTGGTTTTCAGCAATCAATTGGATCCGAACTTTTCTCAAGCTGGAACATTTTTCCCTGATTGAAAGTGACCTATTTTAAGGGAGACATCGGCTAGATGATGTGACTCATAAAGGGGTCATTTGAAACAGCTTCGACTTTCGGCTTCTGGCTTTCAGAAGGTCACTTCAGTCTTGAGTTCCAAGAATGTTTGTTTTATTTGCTTCTTTTTCTTCCTTTTTTAACCAAAAATACAAATTTGAGTTTAAGAAACCGAACAAAAACAAATAAAATTAGCAATCGATGGGATCCAAATTTTTTTTCTAGTCGAAACATTTTTTCCCTTGTTGAAAGTGGCCTATTTTAAGGGAGACATCTACTAAATGGTGCTTGACTCATAAAGGGGCCATTTGAAATGGCTTCACCTTCTGGTTTTCAAAAGCAAGAAGTCAAATCAAATGCGTGGCTTTTGAAAGTAACTTTAGCTGGATCGAGCTCCGCTAGCACCACGAACATTGCCTCAGCACCGTCAGTGCGTCCACACACTCCGCCTCTGCCCCGATGGCACTGCCACGAGCTTTGCCTCCTCTCGCTGCCTCCACCTTTGCTCACCGCCGCCCCTTCTCCCTTGGCCCCACTAATGTCGCCTCCTTTGCCTTTGGCCTTCTCCCAACGAGCCCCCTCCGCCTTCGGCCACCTCTTAACAAGGAACCTTTGCCTCTACGTTGCCTCCAAACAAGCCCCCTCCCCCTCCATCACCTTCGCCTCCGTGCCACCCCATCCAACCTCACGCCACCTCTGCCCTGCTCCATCTCCTGCATTCCACCGCTTCTTTTTTTTCTATTTTTTCATTTTTTTGGGATATAGGCCAATTGCTAGTTAAATAACTTGTGTAATAATAAAATTGATTAGTTGTGTAAACATGTGATGTGATAATTGTTGTTAAGATTTAGTAGTATAATTATCGGCATCAAATAAGTCATCATGTGCTTTAGGGGCAATTCGGACATTTGCCAAATCAGCTACGATTCCAAAGCCAAAAGCTTTAACTGAATCAAACACCTTTCACTTTCAGCCATTTCTATTTACAGTCACTATTATTCTAAAGCCAAAAGCTCCAATAAAAAACCAGAAGGTCCAGCCGTGTCAAACGCCCCCAAATACTCCTTATTAACGAATATAGTGTATAGTGTTTTGTCTTTAAGTCATAACGAAAGGAAACTAGCTATCCTGCTCCTCAACAGAAATTAACGCACAACTTGATCATGTATATGTAACTATGTTCATAGCTATTCACCATTTTTCTTTAGTAAAGAACTCATCTAATTATAAGAATAAGCAAGAACTTCAATCACCAAAATTTATATGTCGAATAAACATAAACGACAATTAGTTATTGAAAGGATGAGAGGGAGAGAGGAAAGCATATGTATGTAAAAAAACCTAAACGCACTACTTCGTTTTAGGCGCCAAAGAGATACAATTTCACCCAAATTACTCTCCGCAGTCACAAAAGAACTTTGTGTTTGGGTACATGTAGTCAAACTTTCTAAATTTTGGATATTGATATCTTTTCAATATTTAGGTCAAACGCATGAAAACAATGCGTGTAAATTTCTCTTGAAAAGAACTTCATAATAGTATAGTTTATTAGGTTTTATAAATTCATTACAATGAAAATTAGTGGTCAAAGTTACGTATGATTACCTTGAAAATAAATTTAATTGATAATATGATATCTTGAAAATGGTGAGGATTCATAATGAATAAATAACAAAAATATACCATTTTAGATACATACCGTGATGATCCAACCATCTAGATTTGTCACCAGATTTACCTGCCCGAACATGCAGCTTCATCAATTAGTGACGAGCATAGAATGTATGACGCGCGATAAGTTTGGTACTGCATGACAAAATTGTTTGTCATGAATAAGCACATTCGGTGACGGAAAAAAAATTTGTCACAGGACACTTGATAGTCTGTGACGAAATATTTTTGTTTAGTCAATTAAGACTTTTTTGTGTACAGCAATATTTTTATGTCATAACCTTGGTTCTGTGACAAAATTCAGCTTTTTGTGATGTTTTTGCATCATCATAGAACAATGAATTTGTTGTAGTACGTTTTAAGGACTGCCCCGATGTCCGAAACGACAAATCTTTTGTGACTGAATCAGCACAAATCCAAGTATTCCTGAGCGAGGGAGAGAAAGAGCATGCAAGAGAAATTGGTGCCCTTTTCTTTTAGAGAGAGAGAGAGAGCATACATGCAAGAGAAGGGAGAGACACTTTTTTTAGAGAGAGAGATAGTGAGTAGGAAGAGAGAGAAACTTACAGATGGCATGGAGCTCTTGCTAGAGATAACGAACCCTAACTGCCTCCCTGGCGAAGCCTACGTCGCCTAGCTGCGTCTCTAGTCTCTACCAAAATGTCCGGTAAGATCAGTGCGATCTTACGCTACCATCCATATATCAACATGGCTATAAAAAACTCCAACACTGGGATTATAAATGCACGTACGAACTAGCTCTTGTTCATCATCTGCAGATCCCACTAGCGATAGATAGCCATAGCTGTAGTTTGCAAGGAAGCTAACTTGCTGGCTAGCGAGGCAGGACAGATCAACCATGAAGCTAGCCCTGTGCTTGTGCACCTGCGTCGTCCTCGTCGTCGCCTCGTCTCCGGTCCCGCTCTCCGACCGCCCCCCGCTGAGCCGGCGTTGGCTGCAGGATGCCGTGGTTATCGGCGGCAATCTGACAGCGAGCACGAACGCGACGTGGCCGCGTGAGACACCGGAGAAATGGGACGATGGGTCCAAGAGGCTCAGCCCCGGGGGGCCTAACCCACAGCATCACTGATCTGATCATCAGCTGCCGCCTCGCTTGTGGTATCAGCCTATCACTCGTAACCATTTCTCTTCACACCGGATTTTCCATTCCTAATTTCTGACATCTCGGCAAGTGCCGGTCCGGAGTTAATGCTGTCGAGTGTGAGTCTAATAATTAATGTTGTCTTGTGTCAGTCTAATATAAACGTGATGTGGTCCATTTTAATTTCTTCACTTTCATGTTTTTGCGGATGTCGATTTGCGCTAGACTGAGGTCTTGAATAATGAATAATGCAAATCTATATCGCCGCAATTTTTCTCAAAGTTTTACATGTTGTATATTGTAACGCACATGCGCCCGAGTAATAATAGTCAAGTGCCTAAGACTAAAAGTCAGCGTCCTCTTGCAATTCTCTCTCGAATTATGTACTTTTATTTTGATATCACTGGTTGGTGGTAACCCCCTCCAAATAAGCATGTCGTGTTCTATTTCTTGGTGATATGTTTACATGTTCTTGGAGCTCCTTTTTTCTTTACGAAAAAATAAGGTGCGATGACTGTTGGTCTATTGGACCACCAAGGATGCATACTTTTTTTAATGAAAATTGAAAGGCATCTTATGTTTAAGAGGAAAAGGCATATATGACTGTCCATCTTTCGCTTTCGAGTACAGGATCGTGCAGAAAATATAAGTACAAAAAAGAACAAAATAAGAAGACACAAACGATCTGCATGTTATCACAAGAAATATTGAGAAACGTCAGCATGTCATCCGGTCGCGCGCGGAACCGGTTCTCTGCTTCCCCGGTGGAGATTAATTGGAAAAGACACCAAGGACGCAAACGGGCAGACCTAGGTACCGGGTTCCATCCTCCGGTGTCAATCTGCCTGCCCCGTCCTTAAGCAGGAAGTCCTTTCTAACCATTTAATCTCTTCCAAAGCATTTAAGTATACTCTTGACTGTAGATCGACTTTATGGTATTTGTCCGTGCCCGATCAAATACCATAAAGTCAGATTGACACGAGATCGGGCACGAGATCTACAGTCGAGAGTATACTTAAAGTCGATCTACAGTCAAGAGTATACTTAAATGCTTTGGAAGAGATTAAATGGTTAGAAAGGACTTCCTGCTTAAGGACGGGGCAGGCAGATTGACACCGGAGGATGGAACCCGGTACCTAGGTCTGCCCGTTTGCGTCCTTGGTGTCTTTTCCAATTAATCTCCACCGGGGAAGCAGAGAACCGGTTCCGCGCGCGACCGGATGACATGCTGACGTTTCTCAATATTTCTTGTGATAACATGCACATCGTTTGTGTCTTCTTATTTTGTTCTTTTTTGTACTTATATTTTCTGCACGATCCTGTACTCGAAAGCGAAAGACGGACAGTCATATATGCCTTTTCCTCTTAAACATAAGATGCCTTTCAATTTTCATTAAAAAAAGTATGCATCCTTGGTGGTCCAATAGACCAACAGTCATCGCACCTTATTTTTTCGTAAAGAAAAAAGGAGCTCCAAGAACATGTAAACATATCACCAAGAAATAGAACACGACATGCTTATTTGGAGGGGGTTACCACCAACCAGTGATATCAAAATAAAAGTACATAATTCGAGAGAGAATTGCGAGAGGACGCTGACTTTTAGTCTTAGGCACTTGACTATTATTACTCGGGCGCATGTGCGTTACAATATACAACATGTAAAACTTTGAGAAAAATTGCGGCGATATAGATTTGCATTATTCATTATTCAAGACCTCAGTCTAGCGCAAATCGACATCCGCAAAAACATGAAAGTGAAGAAATTAAAATGGACCACATCACGTTTATATTAGACTGACACAAGACAACATTAATTATTAGACTCACACTCGACAGCATTAACTCCGGACCGGCACTTGCCGAGATGTCAGAAATTAGGAATGGAAAATCCGGTGTGAAGAGAAATGGTTACGAGTGATAGGCTGATACCACAAGCGAGGCGGCAGCTGATGATCAGATCAGTGATGCTGTGGGTTAGGCCCCCGGGGCTGAGCCTCTTGGACCCATCGTCCCATTTCTCCGGTGTCTCACGCGGCCACGTCGCGTTCGTGCTCGCTGTCAGATTGCCGCCGATAACCACGGCATCCTGCAGCCAACGCCGGCTCAGCGGGGGGCGGTCGGAGAGCGGGACCGGAGACGAGGCGACGACGAGGACGACGCAGGTGCACAAGCACAGGGCTAGCTTCATGGTTGATCTGTCTGCCTCGCTAGCCAGCAAGTTAGCTTCCTTGCAAACTACAGCTATGGCTATCTATCGCTAGTGGGATCTGCAGATGATGAACAAGAGCTAGTTCGTACGTGCATTTATAATCCCAGTGTTGGAGTTTTTTATAGCCATGTTGATATATGGATGGTAGCGTAAGATCGCACTGATCTTACCGGACATTTTGGTAGAGACTAGAGACGCAGCTAGGCGACGTAGGCTTCGCCAGGGAGGCAGTTAGGGTTCGTTATCTCTAGCAAGAGCTCCATGCCATCTGTAAGTTTCTCTCTCTTCCTACTCACTATCTCTCTCTCTAAAAAAAGTGTCTCTCCCTTCTCTTGCATGTATGCTCTCTCTCTCTCTCTCTAAAAGAAAAGGGCACCAATTTCTCTTGCATGCTCTTTCTCTCCCTCGCTCAGGAATACTTGGATTTGTGCTGATTCAGTCACAAAAGGCGACGTAGGCTTCGCCAGGGAGGCAGTTAGGGTTCGTTATCTCTAGCAAGAGCTCCATGCCATCTGTAAGTTTCTCTCTCTTCCTACTCACTATCTCTCTCTCTAAAAAAAGTGTCTCTCCCTTCTCTTGCATGTATGCTCTCTCTCTCTCTCTAAAAGAAAAGGGCACCAATTTCTCTTGCATGCTCTTTCTCTCCCTCGCTCAGGAATACTTGGATTTGTGCTGATTCAGTCACAAAAGATTTGTCGTTTCGGACATCGGGGCAGTCCTTAAAACGTACTACAACAAATTCATTGTTCTATGATGATGCAAAAACATCACAAAAAGCTGAATTTTGTCACAGAACCAAGGTTATGACATAAAAATATTGCTGTACACAAAAAAGTCTTAATTGACTAAACAAAAATATTTCGTCACAGACTATCAAGTGTCCTGTGACAAATTTTTTTTCCGTCACCGAATGTGCTTATTCATGACAAACAATTTTGTCATGCAGTACCAAACTTATCGCGCGTCATACATTCTATGCTCGTCACTAATTGATGAAGCTGCATGTTCGGGCAGGTAAATCTGGTGACAAATCTAGATGGTTGGATCATCACGGTATGTATCTAAAATGGTATATTTTTGTTATTTATTCATTATGAATCCTCACCATTTTCAAGATATCATAATATCACCATTTCAGATATCATATTATCAATTAATTATTTTCAAGGTAATCATACGTAACTTTGACCACTAATTTTCATTGTAATGAATTTATAAAACCTAATAAACTATACTATTATGAAGTTCTTTTCAAGAGAAATTTACACGCATTGTTTTCATGCGTTTGACCTAAATATTGAAAAGATATCAATATCCAAAATTTAGAAAGTTTGACTACATGTACCCAAACACAAAGTTCTTTTGTGACTGCGGAGAGTAATTTGGGTGAAATTGTATCTCTTTGGCGCCTAAAACGAAGTAGTGCGTTTAGGTGTTTTTACATACATATGCTTTCCTCTCTCCCTCTCATCCTTTCAATAACTAATTGTCGTTTATGTTTATTCGACATATAAATTTTGGTGATTGAAGTTCTTGCTTATTCTTATAATTAGATGAGTTCTTTACTAAAGAAAAATGGTGAATAGCTATGAACATAGTTACATATACATGATCAAGTTGTGCGTTAATTTCTGTTGAGGAGCAGGATAGCTAGTTTCCTTTCGTTATGACTTAAAGACAAAACACTATACACTATATTCGTTAATAAGGAGTATTTGGGGGCGTTTGACACGGCTGGACCTTCTGGTTTTTGATTGGAGCTTTTGGCTTTAGAATAATAGTGGACTGTAAATAGAAATGGCTGAAAGTGAAAGGTGTTTGATTCAGCTAAAGCTTTTGGCTTTGGAATCGTAGCTGATTTGGCAAATGTCCGAATTGCCCCTAAAGCACATGATGACTTATTTGATGCCGATAATTATACTACTAAATCTTAACAACAATTATCACATCACATGTTTACACAACTAATCAATTTTATTATTACACAAGTTATTTAACTAGCAATTGGCCTATATCCCAAAAAAATGAAAAAATAGAAAAAAAGAAGCGGTGGAATGCAGGAGATGGAGCAGGGCAGAGGTGGCGTGAGGTTGGATGGGGTGGCACGGAGGCGAAGGTGATGGAGGGGGAGGGGGCTTGTTTGGAGGCAACGTAGAGGCAAAGGTTCCTTGTTAAGAGGTGGCCGAAGGCGGAGGGGGCTCGTTGGGAGAAGGCCAAAGGCAAAGGAGGCGACATTAGTGGGGCCAAGGGAGAAGGGGCGGCGGTGAGCAAAGGTGGAGGCAGCGAGAGGAGGCAAAGCTCGTGGCAGTGCCATCGGGGCAGAGGCGGAGTGTGTGGACGCACTGACGGTGCTGAGGCAATGTTCGTGGTGCTAGCGGAGCTCGATCCAGCTAAAGTTACTTTCAAAAGCCACGCATTTGATTTGACTTCTTGCTTTTGAAAACCAGAAGGTGAAGCCATTTCAAATGGCCCCTTTATGAGTCAAGCACCATTTAGTAGATGTCTCCCTTAAAATAGGCCACTTTCAACAAGGGAAAAAATGTTTCGACTAGAAAAAAAATTTGGATCCCATCGATTGCTAATTTTATTTGTTTTTGTTCGGTTTCTTAAACTCAAATTTGTATTTTTGGTTAAAAAAGGAAGAAAAAGAAGCAAATAAAACAAACATTCTTGGAACTCAAGACTGAAGTGACCTTCTGAAAGCCAGAAGCCGAAAGTCGAAGCTGTTTCAAATGACCCCTTTATGAGTCACATCATCTAGCCGATGTCTCCCTTAAAATAGGTCACTTTCAATCAGGGAAAAATGTTCCAGCTTGAGAAAAGTTCAGATCCAATTGATTGCTGAAAACCAAAAAAATTGGATTTTTTGTTCAATTTTTTAAACTCAAACTCGCTCAATGGGGGGCGACTTGTTTCTGTCGCCCTAGGGTGGGGCGACAGAGATTCTGTCGGCCCCTAGTTGGGTGATTAGCTCCAGTCGCCCTTCCATTAGGCGACTGGAGCCTATTTTTTGTAAAAAAATTTCCTGCATGTATATTTCTATAATTTTAAATAAAAAATAGATTATTCCCACAAAAAATTCTACTATGATGCGGCCAACTGCCTACATATAATGTTGTCCTGCAGCCATCACAGACAAGAAACAAATCACATAGCACCGCTTGAAATATTGTAACCATACAATAACATCAGAAGAAATACTCAAAGCCCAAACCGATCGAAACAAAAAATAAACGACTTGAGCACGTTCGACCTAGTTCGACAAGGTCCGAACGAAACCGACTGTACCACGCAACGACTTGGCTCGAACCACTCAAACCAAACTCAAACTTTCCCGAACAAGCGTCAATTACTCATCACACACACGGGGTCACTTCCACATGGTCTCTCAGAAGTTAATGATATGTCACCGAATGATGTTGATTGTGGTTCATGCCTAGTGCGATGGCAAGCAGTCTCATGGGAAAGAATTGGTGAGATCAGTTTTTTCGCACAAAAGAGATCTTTTTGCATTTTCATAAAGGGTGTACTAACTCATGCTTCATCCAGAAACTAGTATAGCTCAATCTAAAGCTCAATAAAGATTCAAGACTCAACTCAGCCTATTTGACATGGCATGAATCATAAGAGGATAACTAAAGACAGACTAATCTCAAGAGCTAACATGACATGATTTAATTCAAGTTGTGCATTTTTAATCAACTTATCACGGCAAAGATTGGACTACACATATAAAGTCATGATAAATCTAGCAAGTAAGCACAGATCATGGCAAGATGTAATGCATTGTAAACATGTCATAAATGGATAATAATCAAGGCTCCATGTAGTTATATTACAATGCAAAATGCAGAATGCAAGAAAATCCAGCTCCCCCTCAACACGAGATGCACTTTTAGTTCAAGTTGAGTTATGTCAATATTAAGATCCTGAAGCTCCCAAATGAACTCCCCCTGAACCAAAGCTATAAAATGAGAAGCTGGTAATGAAATCAGAAGAGGCAGTCCTTAAAGCATAGATAAGATATAGAGGATACTATGGCTCAGACTGACTCTCATCTATCCCATATGACTCTAGGACTATCAGCTGATCATCTAACCCACTAAGGAGCAAACACGTACCCTATCTACCCAAGGGTGGCCCAACATTTGCTAGAACCTATAAGAAGTGAGTGAGCTCAACCTAGTGAGAAGAGAGACAGCTAATAAGCAGCATCCTAGAATCACAAGATGAGAGAAAGAAGTCTAAGAGACTAGGCAAGAGAACCACTCTAACCTATGCTAGAAGGACTATCCCAAATGCACCCAAATGCAAAGGAGCAAGAGCATAATAAAATAGAGTAAAACAGTAAAGCGCAAAGCTCCCCCTCACAACAGTTCATAAGGACAAACCACCCCAAGCTCTCCTCGCAAGGCTGAAAACCTAAAGCTATCTAAAGGCTTGGTAAAGATATCAGCCAACTGGTGGTCACTCTCCACAAACTGGAGCACCATGTCACCCTTCTCCACATGGTCTCGAAGGAAGTGATATCTGATATCAATGTGCTTGGTCTGAGAGTGCTGCAATGGGTTCTTGGCAATGTTGATAGCAGAAGTGTTTTCACAAAAGAGTGGAACACTATCTATGGCTAACCCAAAGTCCTGTAGGGTCGAAACCATCCAAAGCACCTGGCTGCAGCAACTGGCGGCAGCAACGTACTCGGCCTCTGCGGTGGACAGTGCAACACCGGACTGCTTCCTAGAAGACCTAAGAAATGAGAGAAGTGCCAATGAATTGGTAGGTGCCAGAAGTGCTCTTCCTATCTATCCTACAGCCAGCAAAGTCTGCGTCCGAGTAGGCTCTGAGGGAAAGACAGAATGAGGAAGAGTACCTGATACCATAGTCTATGGTAGCTCGAAGGTACCGAAAGATGCGCTTCACTGCCTGGCGGTGAGATACGTGAGGAGAGGCCTGAAATCGAGCACATAGACACACAGAGACTCATCAGAAACACTATAAGAAAATCCCCCTCTAGGCACGCTTTCATAGTAACGCACGCTGAAAGCGTCTCTACGTGGACACGTAAAGACGCTTCTTGACACGATGTTTTGAGCATATCAATGCGACACAACATTTGACACGCTTTCACCGTCAAAAGGCATCTAAAGACACTTTTTAACATGATATTGAAAGCGCCTCAAAATGACACGGTGTTAGACACGCTTTTAATCGTTCATAGCATCTAGACATGTTGTTAAGCGTATCATACAAGCATCCGTAGCCATCTAAAGATGCTTTTTGACATGATACTAAAAGCGTCTCAAAATGACACGGATTTAGACATGCTTTAAATCATCAATAGCATCTAGACACGTTGCAAAGCGTAACAAACAACTATCTGCATACATATTAAAAATGTTTTTTGCTTTGATATTAGAAATATCTCAATATGACACGAAATTTCAGATACTTTTGACCATCCGTAGCATGTAGACACGTCGTAAAACGTATCAAACAACCCGCACAGCCACTTCCAAATTTCCCGGTCATCCAACCATTCTCAATCGCGCCATCAGTCCATCACGTCTCCACATGAACATTCGCTGCAGCTAATTAAGTTACCAATATTAGTGTGTTGTTTTATTAAGTGTGATATTTTGTCTAATAAATATCAGTGTATAAAGAAAAATGTTTCTTAGTGTGGTGGTTTGGCCCTTTATTGCAGCTTTATTTATATTTTTAATTAATTTAATAGGTAGGTCTCTAGTTTGAGTCCAACTTAATGCAACATTTTTTATCTTTTTCAACTGTGGAATTAGAAGAAACAAACAAAAACTAGGACCATGAGTCCAATCGAAGAGATTGAATTCATACAACCATTGTGAGTGCTAACCATCAACCTATAAACCAATTTGTGAAGGTCATTAGGGAAAAATGCTAAAAACATTTATATGTGAATATCGTTAGGTGCAAAATGTTAAGATTTATTTAATACTTTAAAACCTCATTAAAATCTATCAATAGGATTGTATACACAACTTTATACGTTAGTACGGATCCAGAGTTTTGTTCGGTGTTAGCAGACAACAATACAGTAAAATAGGCATAATTTTTGCATACCAAAGGCTTATTACCTAGTTTGACTCCCAAAATTCGATCGTTTCATGCCTTTTTGAGCCTTGCAAGTTTCAACACCTGCATATTGCCCGTACTTGCGAACACGTAGGTAATTTATACCTGGCTCGGACATATATGTACCCTCATAAATTTAACCTAAGATAGCATAAAAACACACTTGTGGCCTAGCTCAACTATCAAATCTATGACTATTAGACTTTTATTTGGTGAACTTTTGTTGCTACGTTGTTATTGTCGACATTTACGTACAGATATTTGTCGACATGTGATTTTGATCGTATGATTATTCTTGAGTTTTGTTGTCTGCAGCGGGTGTGCTGTGTGCATTATGCGGTGGGTTAACCGTCAAGTATTTTTATCCGCCCGGATATAGGTATGGGTAAATAATTTTACCCGTGTGTGGGTACGGGTATTGTAGCAGGTAGATTTATATCTTACGAACTGACTGTATAATTCAGCCTCTCAACAAGTTGCGAAGGATCTGTATGAAATCAAACTTCACCCTTCAACTTTGCGAAGGATCTGTATGAAATCAAACTTCACCCTTCAGCCTCTCAGCTTATGTAGTATCTATGGTCCAAATTTTTATTGCTGTAAGTGTACTACCTTTTGTCCTGTCTCTGTTAGTTATTAGCATAATCAGATATTTGGTTAGCTAACTGTATAATATGTAAAATCCCAGTAGTATTATTTAAAAGCATTGGCCATTATATAATATATAAAATCTCAACCACTTTATAAATTTTTATGATATCTCTACTACTTAAAAATTACAGTTGATGGTAGGGTTGTTCTCCTCTATGCCCCAGCTCGACCTGCGTTAATCCTCCCCACGCCTCCACTCCCTCCGCCTCCCCCGCGCCTCCCCTCCCTCCGCCTCCCCCCAACTTCCCCCGCGCATCCCCCCATCTCCTCCCCGCGCCTCCCCTCTCTCCGCCTCCCCCCAACCTCCATCTCGCCTCCCCCAACCTCGGCTTAAACCCTCCGCCCCCGCTGTCGGCCGGCCGCCTCCTCCGCCACCATGCGCCGCTTCGTCCGGTCGTCATCATCTACTACGCGCTCCTCTGGGCCGTCGCCATCCTCAACCTCCTCTGGTATTGTATTGTGCTCCAGGAGGAACAGGTGGTGCGTGGCGGCGCTGCGGCGCACCGCATGCGTCAAAGGCCGGCCGCGAGTTCGTCCGCCGCTTCCACAAGCCGCGATGCTAGTACAACAGCGAAAAGCCCCTATCTTTTCCTTCGATTGAATCCAGTCTGTATTAACCCTAGCTATCTCCTCACCAATTTCGGTTGTGCAGTTGCAGAGGATGATGCCGAGAGCGACGAGGAGGAGGTCCAGGAGGATCAATATGTCCCCAAAGCCTCCAAGAAGAAGGAGAAGAAAAAGCAAGAGCGAGACACCCAGCGTCAGGTTGGTTATGAGTTAGGAGGCCATGCTTTTCAATTCTGCAAGCACTTCGTATACTTACAGGCTATCAAAGGTTGCATTATTTTAGGACATTGCTATTCAGTTAAATCCTTGAACAGCAATTTTAGCTACCTGAGCATATACATAAATTGTTCCTCTACGATGTCATTGTGTCACAATATGCTTTCAGCTCCCAACGCTCGTTAGTTAGCATGATTCTTTCATCTTATACTTTTTTCTTAGTATAAGATGACTGATTGCATATTTTATGGCAGTCCAAATTCCAAAATCTCTGTGTTTTTGTTTTCTTAATGCACATGAGTTTTTGCCAATTTGATTGTTCATCTCAGGATGGAGTACAGAATGGAAGTGCATTTTTTTTCCTTTAATTAACTTTCCTGGTTGTACTGATATCTCTTAAAAGAACAAATTTTCACACTAAAGAAACAGTCTACTTGCAAGGCTGAAGAAGCTGCACGGGATTCAAGGAAGACTAAACAAGATCGTTATGCGGAAATGAGGAGGAAGAAGGACGAGGAGCTTGAGATCCAAGAGAGATTAATGGTTGGAGATTGTTTAACTGCTGATTGTTCTGTTTGATGCTGTTATGTAATCAACTCTCATGCTAAGTTGCTTATATTGCTTTAGGAAGAAGAAGTTATGGCACAGAAAGCCAAGGAGGAGGAGGCTGCTGCTCTGAAATTTGAGAAATGGAAAGGGGCTTTTTCAGTTGATGCTGAAGGTACTACAGAGAGCGAGACACAAGATGATGGCCAGGGTTTGCTCCACAATTTTGTGGGATACATCAAGGTACAACGTACATTGTTCTTTTGTGGATGTTAGTCCAGTGTTATATTCTAGCGTATGTGGATGATTCATTATTTGACAAATTCAAGTCTTTACTTTTGCTATCATGAATGTAATACCTTGAACTTAATCTGTATTATATAGTTGGCATGATTTCTTTGTCAAAGCTGACAGCCAAATAAGTTTATCGCCTTTGTATACTACATGATAGGTTGGAAGCTGTTTTTCACAGTAATTTGCTGTTGTTATGATAAGAAAAATTGTACTACATGAGGATTTTAACCCTAGGAGATGAACTTTAGATGGACTTGTACCCAACAACTCTCACCCATACACTAAGAGGTGGTTCTCAGTCACTTTCATTGATCATTTCAATTGGTTTAGGACATAGATACATGCAGTTCGAGGCTCTTCCTTAATTTTAATGAGAAGACACTATTAAAAATGTTCCTTTTTGCACATCCGTATTATCCGCCTATATTATCCGCTTTCGATCGGTAACAGATATATATCCGCCCCAATGTTATCGTATTCGAAACTCCGAATATTCCGAATTCGTATTCGTATCCGGTCTAACCGTATCTGACTTCGAATCCGGAGAAAAAATATGGGTTAGGATACGGTTTAAGCAATATTCGTTCGAATCCAATCCAATTGCACCCCTATGGACTGGCCCTATCCAAAGAGAGCGCGACAAAGCCGCACCTGTGTTTCTAGTTTAAGTCTAAATCTCACCTCTCTTGCAATCATTCAACATTTTGTTCTTATGAAGTTGTCATTCCTCCATGCACTATTTTTCCCTTTCTACTTTGCCTGTGCTATGAAATCATAAGTGGTTGCATATTCTATTTTGCTTTACTGTTTATAGTTTTGAGCTAGGGGCAATATGATGTGTATATTCCATTAAACAACCATTTGATGACTGATGATATGTGCATACCTTCATTGCAGGATGGGCTTATTCGTGATATCAGTGACTACTGATAGCACACGAAATAAATCATATATGGTGATAGTTTTGAAAATATTGACGGTGGCACAATGGTGATGAGATGTTACCTAGATCATTGTTTGATATTCAAATAAGAGTCAGGATGCTATTGGATATGTTATTGCTTTAGCCCCATCCACATGTAAGTTTCTCTTTTTTTTAAGCTGACTACTTTACAATTATGTAATTTCTTGAAATTGTGTTATTCATCTAAACACATGCCTCATTGTAGGTGAAGAAAACCTAAGAGTTCAATTCAAATCCGTAAGAACTTTGTATGCTTCATTCTTATAATGTTTGATATATTTGGTCAAAATACATGTCCACCAACCTAATCTCTTTTTCAATTTATCTTTCAGCGTGATGGAAGGGTGTAAATGGATGCAGATGGAATGCCAAGCTACAAGTTTCCGAGTGAACAAGATAGATTATAGCTATTAGAGAAATTAGAAACATTTGTATGATACTACTTTGTTTATGCTTCTTAATGAACATTGTCCGGTTAATTAATAAAGCAGTTACTTGTTGGTTTTATAAAGTGAATTGTTTTGTGATGGCAGAGAACGGATTTTTCGATGCAATTATATGTATGGTTTCCCTTCTCACTAGCTAATATGTAAGGTGTTACTATTAATAGACACGCAATATAGATACATTTACGAAAGTGTCAAAATCACTATATATATAACGTGGCTATTTAGTAAACATGAAATATATAAATGCATGTATGAAATTGTCTCTATATTTCTTAAGACACAAATGATATCGTTTTTACATTTCTTAGCACGTGGCTAGGTGTTATTATATAACGTGTTTATACAATTAAGCACGCAATATGAACGCAACTATTAAAGCGTCTCTATACTTCTCAGTACGCAATAAGGTGTCACAAAAAAACGTGACTATAATAGTAAACACACAAGTTAAACGTATCTATAAGATTGTCTCTACATTTTCGTAATACGCAATAAAACGTTATTGTATTACGTAACTACACCAATAGACACATTATATAAGTATATCTATGAAAGTGTATCAATATGTGTAATCACGCAACTAACGTCTCTATGAAACGGCTTTTTATATCTTTGACACGCTTAAAGAATTCGTCTCTACAAGCCCTGACACGGTCCATGCGAAGACGCTTGTGACACGCTTTATAAAAGCGTGCCTATATTCCCATAAAGACAAAATAAAGCGTATCTAACATATAAATAAAGCGTCACTATAGGGAGGGTTTTCTAGTAGTGAAAGAGCATGACTAACATCCTTGGGCTCATCAGAAAGAGCATGGCATTGACCCAAGACTCATCAGAAAGAGCATGACTAACATCCTTGGGCTCGAAAAAGGCAACAAAGGCAGAGTGGAGACAGTAGTGAGGCATGCCAGATTTTGAGCGTGTGACGCGCTCAAAAAGATCTCCAATCATTTGCTCTGAAGGATGGTCTTTTGGATATGACGAGGAGGTCTTGAATGAGAAGAAGAAGTGACCTCTACCTTATGAGCTGACGAGGTAGGAATAGAGGCACTAACTCCTAAAGATGTGGAAGGCATGGGCTGATCTCCTCGAGATACGATGGAGGAAGCAGGCACCTCAAGGGGAGGAGGAACTAGATCGGGTAGACAACCCTCATCTCCATCCTCCTCATCATCCACAAAGATGGGCTCGGACTGCTCTACAGAACCTGAGATATCGGGCCTAGTCCCCGGACTGGCCTCATCGAAAGTCACCTCACATGTCTCTACCAACTTACTAGACTCGTAATTGCAGACTCTATAAGCCCGCGAAGAAGTCGAGTAGCCCAGAAAGATCCCATCACAAGATCGTGACTCGAACTTATCTAGGTTCCCGGACTTCAGAATAAAGCACTTGCAACCAAACACGCGAAAATGAGAGACACTGGGCTTTCGCCCGTATCTCAACTCATAGGAAGTGCGATACAAGTGTGCCTTGAGAAAAACTATGTTCGAAACATGGACGCGGTGGCTATCGCCTCAGCCCAAAACTTCCTAGGTGTAGAGTACTCATCAAGCATCATCGTGGCTATCTCGACCAAGGTACGGTTCTTCCTCTCCATGACGCAATTCTGCTGTGGGACGTGCGGAGAAGAGAACTGGTGCTCTACACCTGTCTCATCGCAAAACCTCTCAAAGTAGAAATTCTTGACCTCCGTGCCATTGTCACTGCAGCTCGATCGTAAGGCACTCGGGAGCTCAACAAAATGCCTAATAAACAGACCCCAAAAATCGGTAAATGTCTCATCCTTTGAGGCTAAGAAAACCTCGAGAAGTCATCGACCACAACAAGAACGTACCACTTCCCTCCTGCTGACTGCACTCGAGTTGGACCAACTGTGTCCATGTGGAGCAGCTATCCCGGCGCATCGGTCATAGCCACTGTGACCGGAGGATGAGAAGCGGCAACCATCTTGCCATGCCGGCAAGGAGCGCAAACTAGATCTTTGACCATCTTGAGTTTAGGGAGACCGCGAATGAGATCATGGCCACTAACTCGAGTCAAATGGTCAAATCCAATATGACCAAGTCTCCTATGCCAGAAGGTAAGGTCACAGGACTCAGAAGCAATTAAACATCTGAGAGGATCACCAGAAGACTCAGCAAAATTAGCACGAAAGATCCTCCCATATCTAGAGATCCTGCAAACCAGACTCCCCGAATAATCAAGAATTTTGCAAGCATTTTTCTTAAAGCTCACCTCAAAACCGTCATCGGTAAGCTGAGAAACAGAAAGCAAATTATACTGCAGCTTACTAACCAAGGCAACATCTTTTAAAATAAATGAATCATTCACGCGCATTGTACGTTTGGCGATGACGCGCCCAGATGAAGCGTCTCCAAAGGTGATAGTCTCATCACTTGGAGCACGAGCTAGGGAAGAGAACCAACAGGAGTCTCCGGTCATGTGTCGAGAACAACCGGAGTCAACAAGCCAAACCTCTCCCTTTCCTGCCCGGCGAACCTGAGTCAACAAGAGAGTGAAGGCTCAGTACTGGGATAAATCAAAGAGATTTTGGAACCCAATACTGAGTCACACGTCGAGCAGAAGAAGTAGCCACACACGACTGACCTCTATCTACCCTACGCTCTTTGTCGCTCAAAGAAGCAGAAGGTCTATGTGCAGACCTGAAGCTGTTGCTGGGTCTGACTGCTATGGGAGAGCGAGTCATAGCACCGGCAACATGCTGATCACGCCGCGGTAGCCATCTCGACGGGGAAAACGAGATCTACCCTCAGAACGGCGGAAATCACGACCAAGGCATATCTGAGGGGTCGCAGCAACAGGTAGAACCACCTTACTGTCAGAGATCCCTTGGACAAAGCCCGCTGATTTGAATTTAACTTTATCAGTTCTAGGCTCAATCTCGATCACACCTGCTGCTATGGGTCTAAGAACAGCAGGTGGATGCTTCCTCATATCCTCAGAAAAATCGTATCCTAGACCTTGATTAAATTTGCAAATCTTAGATTGGTCTAGAATAAGATTTAGCTTCTTCTTGCCTCCTACAAATCTTTCGAGAGTGTTCATAAGATACTGACACTCCCGAAAGAGAGAGGTGCAAGAAGAGCAGGGGGAAGAAGAGACAGCAGAAGGTAAGGGAGTAGAGGGAGAACCAATAGCAGAAGAGCGAATGGCTTGTGCACGCACAGCCGACTCAGAAGGGACAGTCCTACTGCTAGCCATTTGGTTCACGTCGCTAAGCATCGCTACCTTACCCTTGTGCTTCTCTCCCACATCAGCACACACATTACAAGTAAATGATGGCTTCTCTAGAAGGTCCTTAGTTAGCTTCACACATTTTTCATCCAATGCAATCAAGTCAGATTTTAGTTTGTTACAATTATTGCATGGTGAGCTAACAGGGTAGGAACAGAGCCACTAACTCCTGAAGATGTGGAAGGCATGAGCTGATCTCCTCCAGGTGTGGTGGAAGAAGCAGGCACCTCAAGGGAGGAGGAACCGGATCGAGTAGACAACCCTCATCTCTATCCTCCTCATCATCCACAAAGATGGGCTCGGACTGCTCTACAGAACCTGAGATATCGGGCCTAGTCCCCGGACTGGCCTCATCGAAAGTCACCTCACAAAGTCTGTACCAACTTATTAGACTCGCAGTTCCAGACCCTATAAGCCCGCGAAGAAGTCAAGTAGCCCAGAAAGATCTCATCGCAAGATCGTGACTCGAACTTATCTAGGTTCCCGGACTTCAAAATAAAGCACTTGAAACCAAACACGCGAAAATGAGAGACACTGAGCTTTCGCCCGTATCTCAACTCATAGGAAGTGCGATGCAAGTGTGCCCTGAGAAAAACTCTGTTCGAAACATGGCACACGGTGGCTATCGCCTGAGCCCAAAACTTCCTAGGTGTAGAGTACTCATAAAGCATCATCGTGGCCATCTCGACCAAGGAACGGTTCTTCCTCTCCACGACACCATTCTACTGTGGGACGTGCGAAGAAGAGAACTGGTGCTCTACACCTGTCTCATCGCAAAACCTCTCAAAGTAGGAATTCTTGAACTCCGTGTCATTGTCACTGCGGATCACTCGTAAGGCACCCGGGAGCTCAACATAAAGCCTACTAAACAGACCCCGAAAATGGGTAAATGTCTCATCCTTCGAGGCTAAGAAAAACACCCAAGAAAACCTCGAGAAGTCATCGACCACAACAAGAAGGTACCACTTCCCTCCTGCTGACTGCACTCGAGTACAGATGGAATGAATCCTTTCGATAATATGAGGTGACGAAAGGACCTCATGCTAAGGTTGTATGGTATCTTCCTATAATCCTCCATTTGAAGCGGTTGCTTGCAAACCCAAAGGAAGCAAACTGCTGTGTTGGCACTTAGAGGAGCGTAAGAAAGATGGAATACTAAGACACCATTCTAATTCTGCCCAGTGGAGAACCGAGGAATATAAGGTTTGGATTGAGTACAGATGGAATGAATCCTTTCGGTAATATGAGTAGCCGACATAGCACTTTGCCCATGACTCTCCGCATCTACAACCTTCCTCCTTGGTTATGTATGAAGCGAAAGTATATTTTACTATCGATACTTATCCAAGAGCCGAAGTAACCTAGAAATGATATTGATGTATACCTAGCACCGTTGGTGGAAGATCTAAAAATACTGTGGATCGAAGGGGTACATGTATGGGATGCATACAAACAAGAGAACTTCACTTTACATTCCTTGTTGTTCTGCACCATACATGATTATCCTAACCTTACTAACCTAGGCCAGAGTACAAAAGGGGCCAAAGCCTATACTCACTGCTTAGATGATACCGAGAGTGTGTGACTGAAGCACTTGCGCAAAAACTGTTGTATATGTGTCCCCGTCGATTCCTCCGGAGGGCTTAACCCATACGCAGGGATGAAAAAAATAATTCGACGGAGAGAAGGGGGACAAGTATATAGATGTTGTAGTCAAAAAGGGATGTAAATTTGACGACTCATGAGAAGAACGTCAGGAAGAAGAGATCAATATTTTAGGACTTACCTTATTGAGAGCACCTAGAAGTCCGCCAATATGAAGAAACTTGTTTCGATTTAAGATTGAAGTTAATTGGCATGAAGTCTCATGATGTCATGTGTGTTGATGACATAGATGCATCCTATTACAATTAGAAGTATTTTTTTGATCAATGCCTAGACACAATCATGACGCTGTGTTATTTCTTTAACACAATTGCTTAGAAGGTCACGATCCTGAAGGACTAGATGCTCTGCAGGACAATGTAATGACGACTCTATGTTATCTTGAGATGTATTTCCCTTCATCATTTTCTGATATCATGGTCCATCTCATTGTTCAGATTGTGTGGGAGATAAAAATATACAGGCCCGTGTTCCTACATGGCACGTACCCGTTCGAGAGGTTTATGGGAATTCTCAAGTCCTATGTATAGAATCAATCTCGGCTGGAGGGCAGCATCATCGAAGGGTATCCAACCAAAGAGATCATTAAGTTCTGTGTCAATTACATGGCTCAGGTCAAACCGATAGGCATGCCCTCGATCTCATCATGATGGAGGCTCAAGCGTATCGGGACCATCAGAAGGAAAAGCAATCACTCCAAATATAGATGCGTGTGCTCAAACCCATTTTATGGTCTTGCAACATATGACTGAAGTATCCCCATATATCGACCAGTACAAGGACATGCTTCAGAAACAGAATCTAGAGCGACCGGATGTTTGGATCACGAGAACAACACAAAATTTTGTATTCAACCAATAGTTGAAGTGGCGATTTGCTAGAAGCTCATCAAGTGATATGCTGACATAGTTGGAAAAATGGCCAACATTTATTGTTATGACATGCTAAGGATATGACATAATAGGTACACATTCTATATGCAGGTTCTATGGTCCTACCACCCGAAAAGCCCAGTTTAATTTGATGGCCACATTCACCTTGACAAAACATAGTGATAATAAATATGATATTAATATAAACATGGTAGTTTAGGAACTTAGCAAAATCTTTCCACTATTAAGAATTTTGATATTTGTTTAGAGTTTTGAAAGAAAGGTTTTTAGGGTAAGCGAGGATCGCTGGATTTGATTATCAGTTGTCCACACAATAGTAGGCTGAGATAAGTCAGGTAGTGGCCTAAGCTTGTTTAGGAAGCCTACTAGGTAGGGGCTATATAAAGAATTTCGCAGCGAACAACCTTGTTTTCTTAACTCTTTAGCGGGAGGTAAGGGATCTTGTGGGTAAAGCAGGGCAGCTCTGTAGAGTCATGACTAATGGTATTCGAATACACCGTGCTTCCGGTAAATGAAGCTGTGTTTAATGGGTGATTCCAATAACGAAGCATAAGTAGATTTGGAATGGTTTGTAGAAGTGTGTTAATCGAGTTTGGAAACCCCCCCAAATACCTTAAGTTTCTGATTTAATATTTTATGTTTAAAGGCAAAGTGCTTACAAATGAAATTGCATCCACATAAAATAATAAACTGCTATACCCTGTTCCATGGCAATCACTTGCGTATAGTTAAATAGCATTTCCCATATGACTTGTTGAGTACGGTTTGGTTGTACTCATACTTGCTAAAATCATTAACAGAGAATGCTTGTCAAGAAAATGAAGGAGTTTATGAAGACGCTGAGCTCTACGATGTAGACGACGCCGAGTGTTAGGGTTTAATTCTACACTCAGGCCTGCCTGTGGAGTTTCTTTGGTAATGTTTCTTTGGGTTGTACGTCCCTTTATGTATAACTTGGCTGCTAAGCTTTACTTTTGTAATAAAATTTGATTTTATGCTTAAGTTTGTCTTGGCAATGGTGCACATTCTTCTACAATACTCACAGCTGAACAGTCCTGAGCAGTTGCGAGGGTAACCTAACGCTCCCAGAAATGGGGGTTGTTACTGTTCGATGAGAAGCTGCACTTTCAATCGAATGCGATCATTGAGTTCTTTCCTCTTTTTATTTTTGAGAGAGGATTAACAATCGAATCGATCAGTTAGTGCAGCGCGCGGAAAAAGTACCAGAAGCACGCCATGAAATTGACCTAATCGAAGATCACGCATTGTTGTCCAAGATTATTGGTTTGGCTGTTAGGTTTCTCCATCGACTTATTTGCTATGGTTCTCTCGACAGGTACGTATCTAACTTCCCTACCTGTATTCCTGTTTCGGTAAACCAAAGTGCTGCATCTTTTGATTACTATACGTATGTCAAAGGCCTAAAAAGTGCTTTCAGACTAGTGGCTTTTCTTTCCTTATGTACGAATTAAGGCCGTGTTTATTGGTCATATAGTACGTGATGATCCACGAGGACAACATTATATGTAGGCAGTTGGCCGCATCATAGTAGAATTTTTTGTGGGAATAATCTATTTTTTATTTAAAATTATAGAAATATACATGCGGAAATTTTTTTTACAAAAAATAGGCTCCAGTCGCCTAATGGAAGGGCGACTGGAGCTAATCACCCAACTAGGGGCCGACAGAATCTCTGTCGCCCCACCCTAGGGCGACAGAAACAAGTCGCCCCCCATTGAGCGAGTTTGAGTTTAAAAAATTGAACAAAAAATCCAATTTTTTTGGTTTTCAGCAATCAATTGGATCCGAACTTTTCTCAAGCTGGAACATTTTTCCCTGATTGAAAGTGACCTATTTTAAGGGAGACATCGGCTAGATGATGTGACTCATAAAGGGGTCATTTGAAACAGCTTCGACTTTCGGCTTCTGGCTTTCAGAAGGTCACTTCAGTCTTGAGTTCCAAGAATGTTTGTTTTATTTGCTTCTTTTTCTTCCTTTTTTAACCAAAAATACAAATTTGAGTTTAAGAAACCGAACAAAAACAAATAAAATTAGCAATCGATGGGATCCAAATTTTTTTCTAGTCGAAACATTTTTTCCCTTGTTGAAAGTGGCCTATTTTAAGGGAGACATCTACTAAATGGTGCTTAGACTCATAAAGGGGCCATTTGAAATGGCTTCACCTTCTGGTTTTCAAAAGCAAGAAGTCAAATCAAATGCGTGGCTTTTGAAAGTAACTTTAGCTGGATCGAGCTCCGCTAGCACCACGAACATTGCCTCAGCACCGTCAGTGCGTCCACACACTCCGCCTCTGCCCCGATGGCACTGCCACGAGCTTTGCCTCCTCTCGCTGCCTCCACCTTTGCTCACCGCCGCCCCTTCTCCCTTGGCCCCACTAATGTCGCCTCCTTTGCCCTTTGGCCTTCTCCCAACGAGCCCCCTCCGCCTTCGGCCACCTCTTAACAAGGAACCTTTGCCTCTACGTTGCCTCCAAACAAGCCCCCTCCCCCTCCATCACCTTCGCCTCCGTGCCACCCCATCCAACCTCACGCCACCTCTGCCCTGCTCCATCTCCTGCATTCCACCGCTTCTTTTTTTTCTATTTTTTCATTTTTTTTGGGATATAGGCCAATTGCTAGTTAAATAACTTGTGTAATAATAAAATTGATTAGTTGTGTAAACATGTGATGTGATAATTGTTGTTAAGATTTAGTAGTATAATTATCGGCATCAAATAAGTCATCATGTGCTTTAGGGGCAATTCGGACATTTGCCAAATCAGCTACGATTCCAAAGCCAAAAGCTTTAACTGAATCAAACACCTTTCACTTTCAGCCATTTCTATTTACAGTCACTATTATTCTAAAGCCAAAAGCTCCAATAAAAAACCAGAAGGTCCAGCCGTGTCAAACGCCCCCAAATACTCCTTATTAACGAATATAGTGTATAGTGTTTTTGTCTTTAAGTCATAACGAAAGGAAACTAGCTATCCTGCTCCTCAACAGAAATTAACGCACAACTTGATCATGTATATGTAACTATGTTCATAGCTATTCACCATTTTTCTTTAGTAAAGAACTCATCTAATTATAAGAATAAGCAAGAACTTCAATCACCAAAATTTATATGTCGAATAAACATAAACGACAATTAGTTATTGAAAAGGATGAGAGGGAGAGAGGAAAGCATATGTATGTAAAAAAACCTAAACGCACTACTTCGTTTTAGGCGCCAAAGAGATACAATTTCACCCAAATTACTCTCCGCAGTCACAAAAGAACTTTGTGTTTGGGTACATGTAGTCAAACTTTCTAAATTTTGGATATTGATATCTTTTCAATATTTAGGTCAAACGCATGAAAACAATGCGTGTAAATTTCTCTTGAAAAGAACTTCATAATAGTATAGGTTTATTAGGTTTTATAAATTCATTACAATGAAAATTAGTGGTCAAAGTTACGTATGATTACCTTGAAAATAAATTTAATTGATAATATGATATCTTGAAAATGGTGAGGATTCATAATGAATAAATAACAAAAAATATACCATTTTAGATACATACCGTGATGATCCAACCATCTAGATTTGTCACCAGATTTACCTGCCCGAACATGCAGCTTCATCAATTAGTGACGAGCATAAGAATGTATAATGACGCGCGATAAGTTTGGTACTGCATGACAAAAATTGTTTGTCATGAATAAGCACATTCGGGTGACGGAAAAAAAATTTGTCACAGGACACTTGATAGTCTGTGACGAAATATTTTTGGTTTAGTCAATTTAAGACTTTTTTGTGTACAGCAATATTTTTATGTCATAAACCTTGGTTCTGTGACAAAATTCAGCTTTTTGTGATGTTTTTGCATCATCATAGAACAATGAATTTGTTTGTAGTACGTTTTAAGGACTGCCCCGATGTCCGAAAACGACAATCTTTTGTGACTGAATCAGCACAAATCCAAGTATTCCTGAGCGAGGGAGGAGAAAGAGCATGCAAGAGAAATTGGTGCCCTTTTCTTTTAGAGAGAGAGAGAGAGCATACATGCAAGAGAAGGGAGAGACACTTTTTTAGAGAGAGAGATAGTGAGTAGGAAGAGAGAGAAACTTACAGATGGCATGGAGCTCTTGCTAGAGATAACGAACCCTAACTGCCTCCCTGGCGAAGCCTACGTCGCCTAGCTGCGTCTCTAGTCTCTACCAAAATGTCCGGTAAGATCAGTGCGATCTTACGCTACCATCCATATATCAACATGGCTATAAAAAACTCCAACACTGGGATTATAAATGCACGTACGAACTAGCTCTTGTTCATCATCTGCAGATCCCACTAGCGATAGATAGCCATAGCTGTAGTTTGCAAGGAAGCTAACTTGCTGGCTAGCGAGGCAGACAGATCAACCATGAAGCTAGCCCTGTGCTTGTGCACCTGCGTCGTCCTCGTCGTCGCCTCGTCTCCGGTCCCGCTCTCCGACCGCCCCCCGCTGAGCCGGCGTTGGCTGCAGGATGCCGTGGTTATCGGCGGCAATCTGACAGCGAGCACGAACGCGACGTGGCCGCGTGAGACACCGGAGAAATGGGACGATGGGTCCAAGAGGCTCAGCCCCGGGGGGCCTAACCCACAGCATCACTGATCTGATCATCAGCTGCCGCCTCGCTTGTGTATCAGCCTATCACTCGTAACCATTTCTCTTCACACCGGATTTCCATTCCTAATTTCTGACATCTCGGCAAGTGCCGGTCCGGAGTTAATGCTGTCGAGTGTGAGTCTAATAATTAATGTTGTCTTGTGTCAGTCTAATATAAACGTGATGTGGTCCATTTTAATTTCTTCACTTTCATGTTTTGCGGATGTCGATTTGCGCTAGACTGAGGTCTTGAATAATGAATAATGCAAATCTATATCGCCGCAATTTTTCTCAAAGTTTTACATGTTGTATATTGTAACGCACATGCGCCCGAGTAATAATAGTCAAGTGCCTAAGACTAAAGTCAGCGTCCTCTTGCAATTCTCTCTCGAATTATGTACTTTTATTTTGATATCACTGGTTGGTGGTAACCCCCTCCAAATAAGCATGTCGTGTTCTATTTCTTGGTGATATGTTTACATGTTCTTGGAGCTCCTTTTTTCTTTACGAAAAAATAAGGTGCGATGACTGTTGGTCTATTGGACCACCAAGGATGCATACTTTTTTAATGAAAATTGAAAGGCATCTTATGTTTAAGAGGAAAAGGCATATATGACTGTCCATCTTTCGCTTTCGAGTACAGGATCGTGCAGAAAATATAAGTACAAAAAAGAACAAAATAAGAAGACACAAACGATCTGCATGTTATCACAAGAAATATTGAGAAACGTCAGCATGTCATCCGGTCGCGCGCGGAACCGGTTCTCTGCTTCCCCGGTGGAGATTAATTGGAAAAGACACCAAGGACGCAAACGGGCAGACCTAGGTACCGGGTTCCATCCTCCGGTGTCAATCTGCCTGCCCCGTCCTTAAGCAGGAAGTCCTTTCTAACCATTTAATCTCTTCCAAAGCATTTAAGTATACTCTTGACTGTAGATCGACTTTATGGTATTTGGTCTCGTGCCCGATCAAATACCATAAAGTCAGATTGACTACGAGATCGGGCACGAGATCTACAGTCGAGAGTATACTTAAAGTCGATCTACAGTCAAGAGTATACTTAAATGCTTTGGAAGAGATTAAATGGTTAGAAAGGACTTCCTGCTTAAGGACGGGGCAGGCAGATTGACACCGGAGGATGGAACCCGGTACCTAGGTCTGCCCGTTTGCGTCCTTGGTGTCTTTTCCAATTAATCTCCACCGGGGAAGCAGAGAACCGGTTCCGCGCGCGACCGGATGACATGCTGACGTTTCTCAATATTTCTTGTGATAACATGCAGATCGTTTGTGTCTTCTTATTTTGTTCTTTTTTGTACTTATATTTTCTGCACGATCCTGTACTCGAAAGCGAAAGACGGACAGTCATATATGCCTTTTCCTCTTAAACATAAGATGCCTTTCAATTTTCATTAAAAAAAGTATGCATCCTTGGTGGTCCAATAGACCAACAGTCATCGCACCTTATTTTTTCGTAAAGAAAAAAGGAGCTCCAAGAACATGTAAACATATCACCAAGAAATAGAACACGACATGCTTATTTGGAGGGGGTTACCACCAACCAGTGATATCAAAATAAAAGTACATAATTCGAGAGAGAATTGCGAAGAGGACGCTGACTTTTAGTCTTAGGCACTTGACTATTATTACTCGGGCGCATGTGCGTTACAATATACAACATGTAAAACTTTGAGAAAAATTGCGGCGATATAGATTTGCATTATTCATTATTCAAGACCTCAGTCTAGCGCAAATCGACATCCGCAAAAACATGAAAGTGAAGAAATTAAAATGGACCACATCACGTTTATATTAGACTGACACAAGACAACATTAATTATTAGACTCACACTCGACAGCATTAACTCCGGACCGGCACTTGCCGAGATGTCAGAAATTAGGAATGGAAAATCCGGTGTGAAGAGAAATGGTTACGAGTGATAGGCTGATACCACAAGCGAGGCGGCAGCTGATGATCAGATCAGTGATGCTGTGGGTTAGGCCCCCCGGGGCTGAGCCTCTTGGACCCATCGTCCCATTTCTCCGGTGTCTCACGCGGCCACGTCGCGTTCGTGCTCGCTGTCAGATTGCCGCCGATAACCACGGCATCCTGCAGCCAACGCCGGCTCAGCGGGGGGCGGTCGGAGAGCGGGACCGGAGACGAGGCGACGACGAGGACGACGCAGGTGCACAAGCACAGGGCTAGCTTCATGGTTGATCTGTCCTGCCTCGCTAGCCAGCAAGTTAGCTTCCTTGCAAACTACAGCTATGGCTATCTATCGCTAGTGGGATCTGCAGATGATGAACAAGAGCTAGTTCGTACGTGCATTTATAATCCCAGTGTTGGAGTTTTTTATAGCCATGTTGATATATGGATGGTAGCGTAAGATCGCACTGATCTTACCGGACATTTTGGTAGAGACTAGAGACGCAGCTAGGCGACGTAGGCTTCGCCAGGGAGGCAGTTAGGGTTCGTTATCTCTAGCAAGAGCTCCATGCCATCTGTAAGTTTCTCTCTCTTCCTACTCACTATCTCTCTCTCTAAAAAAGTGTCTCTCCCTTCTCTTGCATGTATGCTCTCTCTCTCTCTCTAAAAGAAAAGGGCACCAATTTCTCTTGCATGCTCTTTCTCTCCCTCGCTCAGGAATACTTGGATTTGTGCTGATTCAGTCACAAAAGGCGACGTAGGCTTCGCCAGGGAGGCAGTTAGGGTTCGTTATCTCTAGCAAGAGCTCCATGCCATCTGTAAGTTTCTCTCTCTTCCTACTCACTATCTCTCTCTCTAAAAAAAGTGTCTCTCCCTTCTCTTGCATGTATGCTCTCTCTCTCTCTCTAAAAGAAAAGGGCACCAATTTCTCTTGCATGCTCTTTCTCTCCCTCGCTCAGGAATACTTGGATTTGTGCTGATTCAGTCACAAAAGATTTGTCGTTTCGGACATCGGGGCAGTCCTTAAAACGTACTACAACAAATTCATTGTTCTATGATGATGCAAAAACATCACAAAAAGCTGAATTTTTGTCACAGAACCAAGGTTATGACATAAAAATATTGCTGTACACAAAAAAGTCTTAATTGACTAACAAAAATATTTCGTCACAGACTATCAAGTGTCCTGTGACAAATTTTTTTTTCCGTCACCGAATGTGCTTATTCATGACAAACAATTTTGTCATGCAGTACCAAACTTATCGCGCGTCATACATTCTATGCTCGTCACTAATTGATGAAGCTGCATGTTCGGGCAGGTAAAGTCTGGTGACAAATCTAGATGGTTGGATCATCACGGTATGTATCTAAAATGGTATATTTTTGTTATTTATTCATTATGAATCCTCACCATTTTCAAGATATCATATTCATCAATTAAATTTATTTTCAAGGTAATCATACGTAACTTTGACCACTAATTTTCATTGTAATGAATTTATAAAACCTAATAAATCTATACTATTATGAAGTTCTTTTCAAGAGAAATTTACACGCATTGTTTTCATGCGTTTTGACCTAAATATTGAAAAGATATCAATATCCAAAATTTAGAAAGTTTGACTACATGTACCCAAACACAAAGTTCTTTTGTGACTGCGGAGAGTAATTTGGGTGAAATTGTATCTCTTTGGCGCCTAAAACGAAGTAGTGCGTTTAGGTGTTTTTACATACATATGCTTTCCTCTCTCCCTCTCATCCTTTCAATAACTAATTGTCGTTTATGTTTATTCGACATATAAATTTTGGTGATTGAAGTTCTTGCTTATTCTTATAATTAGATGAGTTCTTTACTAAAGAAAAATGGTGAATAGCTATGAACATAGTTACATATACATGATCAAGTTGTGCGTTAATTTCTGTTGAGGAGCAGGATAGCTAGTTTCCTTTCGTTATGACTTAAAGACAAAACACTATACACTATATTCGTTAATAAGGAGTATTTGGGGGCGTTTGACACGGCTGGACCTTCTGGTTTTTTATTGGAGCTTTTGGCTTTAGAATAATAGTGACTGTAAATAGAAATGGCTGAAAGTGAAAGGTGTTTGATTCAGCTTAAGCTTTTGGCTTTGGAATCGTAGCTGATTTGGCAAATGTCCGAATTGCCCCTAAAGCACATGATGACTTATTTGATGCCGATAATTATACTACTAAATCTTAACAACAATTATCACATCACATGTTTACACAACTAATCAATTTTATATTACACAAGTTATTTAACTAGCAATTGGCCTATATCCCAAAAAAATGAAAAAATAGAAAAAAAGAAGCGGTGGAATGCAGGAGATGGAGCAGGGCAGAGGTGGCGTGAGGTTGGATGGGGTGGCACGGAGGCGAAGGTGATGGAGGGGGAGGGGGCTTGTTTGGAGGCAACGTAGAGGCAAAGGTTCCTTGTTAAGAGGTGGCCGAAGGCGGAGGGGGCTCGTTGGGAGAAGGCCAAAGGCAAAGGAGGCGACATTAGTGGGGCCAAGGGAGAAGGGGCGGCGGTGAGCAAAGGTGGAGGCAGCGAGAGGAGGCAAAGCTCGTGGCAGTGCCATCGGGGCAGAGGCGGAGTGTGTGGACGCACTGACGGTGCTGAGGCAATGTTCGTGGTGCTAGCGGAGCTCGATCCAGCTAAAGTTACTTTCAAAAGCCACGCATTTGATTTGACTTCTTGCTTTTGAAAACCAGAAGGTGAAGCATTTCAAATGGCCCCTTTATGAGTCAAGCACCATTTAGTAGATGTCTCCCTTAAAATAGGCCACTTTCAACAAGGGAAAAAATGTTTCGACTAGAAAAAAATTTGGATCCATCGATTGCTAATTTTATTTGTTTTTGTTCGGTTTCTTAAACTCAAATTTGTATTTTTGGTTAAAAAAGGAAGAAAAAGAAGCAAATAAAACAAACATTCTTGGAACTCAAGACTGAAGTGACCTTCTGAAAGCCAGAAGCCGAAAGTCGAAGCTGTTTCAAATGACCCCTTTATGAGTCACATCATCTAGCCGATGTCTCCCTTAAAATAGGTCACTTTCAATCAGGGAAAAATGTTCCAGCTTGAGAAAAGTTCGGATCCAATTGATTGCTGAAAACCAAAAAAATTGGATTTTTTGTTCAATTTTTTAAACTCAAACTCGCTCAATGGGGGGCGACTTGTTTCTGTCGCCTCCTAGGGTGGGGCGACAGAGATTCTGTCGGCCCCTAGTTGGGTGATTAGCTCCAGTCGCGCTTCCATTAGGCGACTGGAGCCTATTTTTTGTAAAAAAATTTCCCGCATGTATATTTCTATAATTTTAAATAAAAATAGATTATTCCCACAAAAAATTCTACTATGATGCGGCCAACGGCCTACATATAATGTTGTCCTGCAGCCATCACAGACAAGAAACAAATCACATAGCACCGCTTGAAATATTGTAACCATACAATAACATCAGAAGAAATACTCAAAGCCCAAACCGATCGAAACAAAAAATAAACGACTTGAGCACGTTCGACCTAGTTCGACAAGGTCCCGAACGAAACCGACTGTACCACGCAACGACTTGGCTCGAACCACTCAAACCAAACTCAAACTTTCCCGAACAAGCGTCAATTACTCATCACACACACGGGGTCACTTCCACATGGTCTCTCAGAAGTTAATGATATGTCACCGAATGATGTTGATTGTGGTTCATGCCTAGTGCGATGGCAAGCAGTCTCATGGGAAAGAATTGGTGAGATCAGTTTTTTCGCACAAAAGAGATCTTTTTGCATTTTCATAAAGGGTGTACTAACTCATGCTTCATCCAGAAACTAGTATAGCTCAATCTAAAGCTCAATAAAGATTCAAGACTCAACTCAGCCTATTTGACATGGCATGAATCATAAGAGGATAACTAAAGACAGACTAATCTCAAGAGCTAACATGACATGATTTAATTCAAGTTGTGCATTTTTAATCAACTTATCACGGCAAAGATTGGACTACACATATAAAGTCATGATAAATCTAGCAAGTAAGCACAGATCATGGCAAGATGTAATGCATTGTAAACATGTCATAAATGGATAATAATCAAGGCTCCATGTAGTTATATTACAATGCAAAATGCAGAATGCAAGAAAATCCAGCTCCCCCTCAACACGAGATGCACTTTTAGTTCAAGTTGAGTTATGTCAATATTAAGATCCTGAAGCTCCCAAATGAACTCCCCTGAACCAAAGCTATAAAATGAGAAGCTGGTAATGAAATCAGAAGAGGCAGTCCTTAAAGCATAGATAAGATATAGAGGATACTATGGCTCAGACTGACTCTCATCTATCCCATATGACTCTAGGACTATCAGCTGATCATCTAACCCACTAAGGAGCAAACACGTACCCTGTCTACCCAAGGGTGGCCCAACATTTGCTAGAACCTATAAGAAGTGAGTGAGCTCAACCTAGTGAGAAGAGAGACAGCTAATAAGCAGCATCCTAGAATCACAAGATGAGAGAAAGAAGTCTAAGAGACTAGGCAAGAGAACCACTCTAACCTATGCTAGAAGGACTATCCCAAATGCACCCAAATGCAAAGGAGCAAGAGCATAATAAAATAGAGTAAAACAGTAAAGCGCAAAGCTCCCCCTCACAACAGTTCATAAGGACAAACCACCCCAAGCTCTCCTCGCAAGGCTGAAAACCTAAAGCTATCTAAAGGCTTGGTAAAGATATCAGCCAACTGGTGGTCACTCTCCACAAACTGGAGCACCATGTCACCCTTCTCCACATGGTCTCGAAGGAAGTGATATCTGATATCAATGTGCTTGGTCTGAGAGTGCTGCAATGGGTTCTTGGCAATGTTGATAGCAGAAGTGTTTTCACAAAAGAGTGGAACACTATCTATGGCTAACCCAAAGTCCTGTAGGGTCGAAACCATCCAAAGCACCTGGCTGCAGCAACTGGCGGCAGCAACGTACTCGGCCTCTGCGGTGGACAGTGCAACACCGGACTGCTTCCTAGAAGACCAAGAAATGAGAGAAGTGCCAATGAATTGGTAGGTGCCAGAAGTGCTCTTCCTATCTATCCTACAGCCAGCAAAGTCTGCGTCCGAGTAGGCTCTGAGGGAAAGACAGAATGAGGAAGAGTACCTGATACCATAGTCTATGGTAGCTCGAAGGTACCGAAAGATGCGCTTCACTGCCTGGCGGTGAGATACGTGAGGAGAGGCCTGAAATCGAGCACATAGACACACAGAGACTCATCAGAAACACTATAAGAAAATCCCCCTCTAGGCACGCTTTCATAGTAACGCACGCTGAAAGCGTCTCTACGTGGACACGTAAAGACGCTTCTTGACACGATGTTTTGAGCATATCAATGCGACACAACATTTGACACGCTTTCACCGTCAAAAGGCATCTAAAGACACTTTTTAACATGATATTGAAAGCGCCTCAAAATGACACGGTGTTAGACACGCTTTTAATCGTTCATAGCATCTAGACATGTTGTTAAGCGTATCATACAAGCATCCGTAGCCATCTAAAGATGCTTTTTGACATGATACTAAAAGCGTCTCAAAATGACACGGATTTAGACATGCTTTAAATCATCAATAGCATCTAGACACGTTGCAAAGCGTAACAAACAACTATCTGCATACATATTAAAAATGTTTTTTGCTTTGATATTAGAAATATCTCAATATGACACGAAATTTCAGATACTTTTGACCATCCGTAGCATGTAGACACGTCGTAAAACGTATCAAACAACCCGCACAGCCACTTCCAAATTTCCCGGTCATCCAACCATTCTCAATCGCGCCATCAGTCCATCACGTCTCCACATGAACATTCGCTGCAGCTAATTAAGTTACCAATATTAGTGTGTTGTTTTATTAAGTGTGATATTTTGTCTAATAAATATCAGTGTATAAAGAAAAATGTTTCTTAGTGTGGTGGTTTGGCCCTTTATTGCAGCTTTATTTATATTTTTAATTAATTTAATAGGTAGGTCTCTAGTTTGAGTCCAACTTAATGCAACATTTTTTTATCTTTTTCAACTGTGGAATTAGAAGAAACAAACAAAAACTAGGACCATGAGTCCAATCGAAGAGATTGAATTCATACAACCATTGTGAGTGCTAACCATCAACCTATAAACCAATTTGTGAAGGTCATTAGGGAAAAATGCTAAAAACATTTATATGTGAATATCGTTAGGTGCAAAATGTTAAGATTTATTTAATACTTTAAAACCTCATTAAAATCTATCAATAGGATTGTATACACAACTTTATACGTTAGTACGGATCCAGAGTTTTGTTCGGTGTTAGCAGACAACAATACAGTAAAATAGGCATAATTTTTGCATACCAAAGGCTTATTACCTAGTTTGACTCCCAAAATTCGATCGTTTCATGCCTTTTTGAGCCTTGCAAGTTTCAACACCTGCATATTGCCCGTACTTGCGAACACGTAGGTAATTTATACCTGGCTCGGACATATATGTACCCTCATAAATTTAACCTAAGATAGCATAAAAACACACTTGTGGCCTAGCTCAACTATCAAATCTATGACTATTAGACTTTTATTTGGTGAACTTTTGTTGCTACGTTGTTATTGTCGACATTTACGTACAGATATTTGTCGACATGTGATTTTGATCGTATGATTATTCTTGAGTTTTGTTGTCTGCAGCGGGTGTGCTGTGTGCATTATGCGGTGGGTTAACCGTCAAGTATTTTTATCCGCCCGGATATAGGTATGGGTAAATAATTTTACCCGTGTGTGGGTACGGGTATTGTAGCAGGTAGATTTATATCTTACGAACTGACTGTATAATTCAGCCTCTCAACAAGTTGCGAAGGATCTGTATGAAATCAAACTTCACCCTTCAACTTTGCGAAGGATCTGTATGAAATCAAACTTCACCCTTCAGCCTCTCAGCTTATGTAGTATCTATGGTCCAAATTTTTATTGCTGTAAGTGTACTACCTTTTGTCCTGTCTCTGTTAGTTATTAGCATAATCAGATATTTGGTTAGCTAACTGTATAATATGTAAAATCCCAGTAGTATTATTTAAAAGCATTGGCCATTATATAATATATAAAATCTCAACCACTTTATAAATTTTTATGATATCTCTACTACTTAAAAATTACAGTTGATGGTAGGGTTGTTCTCCTCTATGCCCCAGCTCGACCTGCGTTAATCCTCCCCACGCCTCCACTCCCTCCGCCTCCCCCGCGCCTCCCCTCCCTCCGCCTCCCCCCAACTTCCCCCGCGCATCCCCCCATCTCCTCCCCGCGCCTCCCCTCTCTCCGCCTCCCCCCAACCTCCATCTCGCCTCCCCCAACCTCGGCTTAAACCCTCCGCCCCCGCTGTCGGCCGGCCGCCTCCTCCGCCACCATGCGCCGCTTCGTCCGGTCGTCATCATCTACTACGCGCTCCTCTGGGCCGTCGCCATCCTCAACCTCCTCTGGTATTGTATTGTGCTCCAGGAGGAACAGGTGGTGCGTGGCGGCGCTGCGGCGCACCGCATGCGTCAAAGGCCGGCCGCGAGTTCGTCCGCCGCTTCCACAAGCCGCGATGCTAGTACAACAGCGAAAAGCCCCTATCTTTTCCTTCGATTGAATCCAGTCTGTATTAACCCTAGCTATCTCCTCACCAATTTCGGTTGTGCAGTTGCAGAGGATGATGCCGAGAGCGACGAGGAGGAGGTCCAGGAGGATCAATATGTCCCCAAAGCCTCCAAGAAGAAGGAGAAGAAAAAGCAAGAGCGAGACACCCAGCGTCAGGTTGGTTATGAGTTAGGAGGCCATGCTTTTCAATTCTGCAAGCACTTCGTATACTTACAGGCTATCAAAGGTTGCATTATTTTAGGACATTGCTATTCAGTTAAATCCTTGAACAGCAATTTTAGCTACCTGAGCATATACATAAATTGTTCCTCTACGATGTCATTGTGTCACAATATGCTTTCAGCTCCCAACGCTCGTTAGTTAGCATGATTCTTTCATCTTATACTTTTTTCTTAGTATAAGATGACTGATTGCATATTTTATGGCAGTCCAAATTCCAAAATCTCTGTGTTTTTGTTTTCTTAATGCACATGAGTTTTTGCCAATTTGATTGTTCATCTCAGGATGGAGTACAGAATGGAAGTGCATTTTTTTTCCTTTAATTAACTTTCCTGGTTGTACTGATATCTCTTAAAAGAACAAATTTTCACACTAAAGAAACAGTCTACTTGCAAGGCTGAAGAAGCTGCACGGGATTCAAGGAAGACTAAACAAGATCGTTATGCGGAAATGAGGAGGAAGAAGGACGAGGAGCTTGAGATCCAAGAGAGATTAATGGTTGGAGATTGTTTAACTGCTGATTGTTCTGTTTGATGCTGTTATGTAATCAACTCTCATGCTAAGTTGCTTATATTGCTTTAGGAAGAAGAAGTTATGGCACAGAAAGCCAAGGAGGAGGAGGCTGCTGCTCTGAAATTTGAGAAATGGAAAGGGGCTTTTTCAGTTGATGCTGAAGGTACTACAGAGAGCGAGACACAAGATGATGGCCAGGGTTTGCTCCACAATTTTGTGGGATACATCAAGGTACAACGTACATTGTTCTTTTGTGGATGTTAGTCCAGTGTTATATTCTAGCGTATGTGGATGATTCATTATTTGACAAATTCAAGTCTTTACTTTTGCTATCATGAATGTAATACCTTGAACTTAATCTGTATTATATAGTTGGCATGATTTCTTTGTCAAAGCTGACAGCCAAATAAGTTTATCGCCTTTGTATACTACATGATAGGTTGGAAGCTGTTTTTCACAGTAATTTGCTGTTGTTATGATAAGAAAAATTGTACTACATGAGGATTTTAACCCTAGGAGATGAACTTTAGATGGACTTGTACCCAACAACTCTCACCCATACACTAAGAGGTGGTTCTCAGTCACTTTCATTGATCATTTCAATTGGTTTAGGACATAGATACATGCAGTTCGAGGCTCTTCCTTAATTTTAATGAGAAGACACTATTAAAAATGTTCCTTTTTGCACATCCGTATTATCCGCCTATATTATCCGCTTTCGATCGGTAACAGATATATATCCGCCCCAATGTTATCGTATTCGAAACTCCGAATATTCCGAATTCGTATTCGTATCCGGTCTAACCGTATCTGACTTCGAATCCGGAGAAAAAAATATGGGTTAGGATACGGTTTAAGCAATATTCGTTCGAATCCAATCCAATTGCACCCCTATGGACTGGCCCTATCCAAAGAGAGCGCGACAAAGCCGCACCTGTGTTTCTAGTTTAAGTCTAAATCTCACCTCTCTTGCAATCATTCAACATTTTGTTCTTATGAAGTTGTCATTCCTCCATGCACTATTTTTCCCTTTCTACTTTGCCTGTGCTATGAAATCATAAGTGGTTGCATATTCTATTTTGCTTTACTGTTTATAGTTTTGAGCTAGGGGCAATATGATGTGTATATTCCATTAAACAACCATTTGATGACTGATGATATGTGCATACCTTCATTGCAGGATGGGCTTATTCGTGATATCAGTGACTACTGATAGCACACGAAATAAATCATATATGGTGATAGTTTTGAAAATATTGACGGTGGCACAATGGTGATGAGATGTTACCTAGATCATTGTTTGATATTCAAATAAGAGTCAGGATGCTATTGGATATGTTATTGCTTTAGCCCCATCCACATGTAAGTTTCTCTTTTTTTTAAGCTGACTACTTTACAATTATGTAATTTCTTGAAATTGTGTTATTCATCTAAACACATGCCTCATTGTAGGTGAAGAAAACCTAAGAGTTCAATTCAAATCCGTAAGAACTTTGTATGCTTCATTCTTATAATGTTTGATATATTTGGTCAAAATACATGTCCACCAACCTAATCTCTTTTTCAATTTATCTTTCAGCGTGATGGAAGGGTGTAAATGGATGCAGATGGAATGCCAAGCTACAAGTTTCCGAGTGAACAAGATAGATTATAGCTATTAGAGAAATTAGAAACATTTGTATGATACTACTTTGTTTATGCTTCTTAATGAACATTGTCCGGTTAATTAATAAAGCAGTTACTTGTTGGTTTTATAAAGTGAATTGTTTTGTGATGGCAGAGAACGGATTTTTCGATGCAATTATATGTATGGTTTCCCTTCTCACTAGCTAATATGTAAGGTGTTACTATTAATAGACACGCAATATAGATACATTTACGAAAGTGTCAAAATCACTATATATATAACGTGGCTATTTAGTAAACATGAAATATATAAATGCATGTATGAAATTGTCTCTATATTTCTTAAGACACAAATGATATCGTTTTTACATTTCTTAGCACGTGGCTAGGTGTTATTATATAACGTGTTTATACAATTAAGCACGCAATATGAACGCAACTATTAAAGCGTCTCTATACTTCTCAGTACGCAATAAGGTGTCACAAAAAAACGTGACTATAATAGTAAACACACAAGTTAAACGTATCTATAAGATTGTCTCTACATTTTCGTAATACGCAATAAAACGTTATTGTATTACGTAACTACACCAATAGACACATTATATAAGTATATCTATGAAAGTGTATCAATATGTGTAATCACGCAACTAACGTCTCTATGAAACGGCTTTTTATATCTTTGACACGCTTAAAGAATTCGTCTCTACAAGCCCTGACACGGTCCATGCGAAGACGCTTGTGACACGCTTTATAAAAGCGTGCCTATATTCCCATAAAGACAAAATAAAGCGTATCTAACATATAAATAAAGCGTCACTATAGGGAGGGTTTTCTAGTAGTGAAAGAGCATGACTAACATCCTTGGGCTCATCAGAAAGAGCATGGCATTGACCCAAGACTCATCAGAAAGAGCATGACTAACATCCTTGGGCTCGAAAAAGGCAACAAAGGCAGAGTGGAGACAGTAGTGAGGCATGCCAGATTTTGAGCGTGTGACGCGCTCAAAAAGATCTCCAATCATTTGCTCTGAAGGATGGTCTTTTTGGATATGACGAGGAGGTCTTGAATGAGAAGAAGAAGTGACCTCTACCTTATGAGCTGACGAGGTAGGAATAGAGGCACTAACTCCTAAAGATGTGGAAGGCATGGGCTGATCTCCTCGAGATACGATGGAGGAAGCAGGCACCTCAAGGGGAGGAGGAACTAGATCGGGTAGACAACCCTCATCTCCATCCTCCTCATCATCCACAAAGATGGGCTCGGACTGCTCTACAGAACCTGAGATATCGGGCCTAGTCCCCGGACTGGCCTCATCGAAAGTCACCTCACATGTCTCTACCAACTTACTAGACTCGTAATTGCAGACTCTATAAGCCCGCGAAGAAGTCGAGTAGCCCAGAAAGATCCCATCACAAGATCGTGACTCGAACTTATCTAGGTTCCCGGACTTCAGAATAAAGCACTTGCAACCAAACACGCGAAAATGAGAGACACTGGGCTTTCGCCCGTATCTCAACTCATAGGAAGTGCGATACAAGTGTGCCTTGAGAAAAACTATGTTCGAAACATGGACGCGGTGGCTATCGCCTCAGCCCAAAACTTCCTAGGTGTAGAGTACTCATCAAGCATCATCGTGGCTATCTCGACCAAGGTACGGTTCTTCCTCTCCATGACGCAATTCTGCTGTGGGACGTGCGGAGAAGAGAACTGGTGCTCTACACCTGTCTCATCGCAAAACCTCTCAAAGTAGAAATTCTTGACCTCCGTGCCATTGTCACTGCAGCTCGATCGTAAGGCACTCGGGAGCTCAACAAAATGCCTAATAAACAGACCCCAAAAATCGGTAAATGTCTCATCCTTTGAGGCTAAGAAAACCTCGAGAAGTCATCGACCACAACAAGAACGTACCACTTCCCTCCTGCTGACTGCACTCGAGTTGGACCAACTGTGTCCATGTGGAGCAGCTATCCCGGCGCATCGGTCATAGCCACTGTGACCGGAGGATGAGAAGCGGCAACCATCTTGCCATGCCGGCAAGGAGCGCAAACTAGATCTTTGACCATCTTGAGTTTAGGGAGACCGCGAATGAGATCATGGCCACTAACTCGAGTCAAATGGTCAAATCCAATATGACCAAGTCTCCTATGCCAGAAGGTAAGGTCACAGGACTCAGAAGCAATTAAACATCTGAGAGGATCACCAGAAGACTCAGCAAAATTAGCACGAAAGATCCTCCCATATCTAGAGATCCTGCAAACCAGACTCCCCGAATAATCAAGAATTTTGCAAGCATTTTTCTTAAAGCTCACCTCAAAACCGTCATCGGTAAGCTGAGAAACAGAAAGCAAATTATACTGCAGCTTACTAACCAAGGCAACATCTTTTAAAATAAATGAATCATTCACGCGCATTGTACGTTTGGCGATGACGCGCCCAGATGAAGCGTCTCCAAAGGTGATAGTCTCATCACTTGGAGCACGAGCTAGGGAAGAGAACCAACAGGAGTCTCCGGTCATGTGTCGAGAACAACCGGAGTCAACAAGCCAAACCTCTCCCTTTCCTGCCCGGCGAACCTGAGTCAACAAGAGAGTGAAGGCTCAGTACTGGGATAAATCAAAGAGATTTTGGAACCCAATACTGAGTCACACGTCGAGCAGAAGAAGTAGCCACACACGACTGACCTCTATCTACCCTACGCTCTTTGTCGCTCAAAGAAGCAGAAGGTCTATGTGCAGACCTGAAGCTGTTGCTGGGTCTGACTGCTATGGGAGAGCGAGTCATAGCACCGGCAACATGCTGATCACGCCGCGGTAGCCATCTCGACGGGGAAAACGAGATCTACCCTCAGAACGGCGGAAATCACGACCAAGGCATATCTGAGGGGTCGCAGCAACAGGTAGAACCACCTTACTGTCAGAGATCCCTTGGACAAAGCCCGCTGATTTGAATTTAACTTTATCAGTTCTAGGCTCAATCTCGATCACACCTGCTGCTATGGGTCTAAGAACAGCAGGTGGATGCTTCCTCATATCCTCAGAAAAATCGTATCCTAGACCTTGATTAAATTTGCAAATCTTAGATTGGTCTAGAATAAGATTTAGCTTCTTCTTGCCTCCTACAAATCTTTCGAGAGTGTTCATAAGATACTGACACTCCCGAAAGAGAGAGGTGCAAGAAGAGCAGGGGGAAGAAGAGACAGCAGAAGGTAAGGGAGTAGAGGGAGAACCAATAGCAGAAGAGCGAATGGCTTGTGCACGCACAGCCGACTCAGAAGGGACAGTCCTACTGCTAGCCATTTGGTTCACGTCGCTAAGCATCGCTACCTTACCCTTGTGCTTCTCTCCCACATCAGCACACACATTACAAGTAAATGATGGCTTCTCTAGAAGGTCCTTAGTTAGCTTCACACATTTTTCATCCAATGCAATCAAGTCAGATTTTAGTTTGTTACAATTATTGCATGGTGAGCTAACAGGGTAGGAACAGAGCCACTAACTCCTGAAGATGTGGAAGGCATGAGCTGATCTCCTCCAGGTGTGGTGGAAGAAGCAGGCACCTCAAGGGGAGGAGGAACCGGATCGAGTAGACAACCCTCATCTCTATCCTCCTCATCATCCACAAAGATGGGCTCGGACTGCTCTACAGAACCTGAGATATCGGGCCTAGTCCCCGGACTGGCCTCATCGAAAGTCACCTCACAAAGTCTGTACCAACTTATTAGACTCGCAGTTCCAGACCCTATAAGCCCGCGAAGAAGTCAAGTAGCCCAGAAAGATCTCATCGCAAGATCGTGACTCGAACTTATCTAGGTTCCCGGACTTCAAAATAAAGCACTTGAAACCAAACACGCGAAAATGAGAGACACTGAGCTTTCGCCCGTATCTCAACTCATAGGAAGTGCGATGCAAGTGTGCCCTGAGAAAAACTCTGTTCGAAACATGGCACACGGTGGCTATCGCCTGAGCCCAAAACTTCCTAGGTGTAGAGTACTCATAAAGCATCATCGTGGCCATCTCGACCAAGGAACGGTTCTTCCTCTCCACGACACCATTCTACTGTGGGACGTGCGAAGAAGAGAACTGGTGCTCTACACCTGTCTCATCGCAAAACCTCTCAAAGTAGGAATTCTTGAACTCCGTGTCATTGTCACTGCGGATCACTCGTAAGGCACCCGGGAGCTCAACATAAAGCCTACTAAACAGACCCCGAAAATGGGTAAATGTCTCATCCTTCGAGGCTAAGAAAAACACCCAAGAAAACCTCGAGAAGTCATCGACCACAACAAGAAGGTACCACTTCCCTCCTGCTGACTGCACTCGAGTACAGATGGAATGAATCCTTTCGATAATATGAGGTGACGAAAGGACCTCATGCTAAGGTTGTATGGTATCTTCCTATAATCCTCCATTTGAAGCGGTTGCTTGCAAACCCAAAGGAAGCAAACTGCTGTGTTGGCACTTAGAGGAGCGTAAGAAAGATGGAATACTAAGACACCATTCTAATTCTGCCCAGTGGAGAACCGAGGAATATAAGGTTTGGATTGAGTACAGATGGAATGAATCCTTTCGGTAATATGAGTAGCCGACATAGCACTTTGCCCATGACTCTCCGCATCTACAACCTTCCTCCTTGGTTATGTATGAAGCGAAAGTATATTTTACTATCGATACTTATCCAAGAGCCGAAGTAACCTAGAAATGATATTGATGTATACCTAGCACCGTTGGTGGAAGATCTAAAAATACTGTGGATCGAAGGGGTACATGTATGGGATGCATACAAACAAGAGAACTTCACTTTACATTCCTTGTTGTTCTGCACCATACATGATTATCCTAACCTTACTAACCTAGGCCAGAGTACAAAAGGGGCCAAAGCCTATACTCACTGCTTAGATGATACCGAGAGTGTGTGACTGAAGCACTTGCGCAAAACTGTGTATATGTGTCCCCGTCGATTCCTCCGGAGGGCTTACCCATACCGCAGGATGAAAAAAATAATTCGACGGAGAGAAGGGGGACAGTATATAGATGTTGTAGTCAAAAAGGGATGTAAATTGACGACTCATGAGAAGAACGTCAGGAAGAAGAGATCAATATTTTAGGACTTACCTTATTGAGAGCACCTAGAAGTCCGCCAATATGAAGAAACTTGTTTCGATTTAAGATTGAAGTTAATTGGCATGAAGTCTCATGATTGTCATGTGTTGATGACATAGATGCATCCTATTACAATTAGAAGTATTTTTTTGATCAATGCCTAAGACACAATCATGACGCTGTGTTATTTCTTTAACACAATTGCTTAGAAGGTCACCGATCCTGAAGGACTAGATGCTCTGCAGGACAATGTAATGACGACTCTATGTTATCTTGAGATGTATTTCCCTTCATCATTTTCTGATATCATGGTCCATCTCATTGTTCAGATTGTGTGGGAGATAAAAATATACAGGCCCGTGTTCCTACATGGCACGTACCCGTTCGAGAGGTTTATGGGAATTCTCAAGTCCTATGTATAGAATCAATCTCGGCTGGAGGGCAGCATCATCGAAGGGTATCCAACCAAAGAGATCATTAAGTTCTGTGTCAATTACATGGCTCAGGTCAAACCGATAGGCATGCCTCGATCTCATCATGAGTGGAGGCTCAAGCGTATCGGGACCATCAGAAGGAAAGCAATCACTCCAAATATAGATGCGTGTGCTCAAACCCATTTTATGGTCTTGCAACATATGACTGAAGTATCCCCATATATCGACCAGTACAAGGACATGCTTCAGAAACAGAATCTAGAGCGACCGGATGTTTGGATCACGAGACAACACAACAGTTGATTCAACCAATAGTTGAAGTGGCGATTTGCTAGAAGCTCATCAAGTGATATGCTGACATAGTTGGAAAAATGGCCAACATTTATTGTTATGACATGCTAAGGATATGACATAAATAGGTACACATTCTATATGCAGGTTCTATGTCCTACCACCCGAAAAGCCCAGTTTAATTTGATGGCCACATTCACCTTGACAAAACATAGTGATAATAAATATGATATTAATATAAACATGGTAGTTTAGGAACTTAGCAAAATCTTTCCACTATTAAGAATTTTGATATTTGTTTAGAGTTTTGAAAGAAAGGTTTTAGGGTAAGCGAGGATCGCTGGATTTGATTATCAGTTGTCCACACAATAGTAGGCTGAGATAAGTCAGGTAGTGGCCTAAGCTTGTTTAGGAAGCCTACTAGGTAGGGGCTATATAAAGAATTTCGCAGCGAACAACCTTGTTTTCTTAACTCTTTAGCGGGAGGTAAGGGATCTTGTGGGTAAAGCAGGGCAGCTCTGTAGAGTCATGACTAATGGTATTCGAATACACCGTGCTTCCGGTAAATGAAGCTGTGTTTAATGGGTGATTCCAATAACGAAGCATAAGTAGATTTGGAATGGTTTTGTAGAAGTGTGTTAATCGAGTTTGGAAACCCCCCAAATACCTTAAGTTTCTGATTTAATATTTTATGTTTAAAGGCAAAGTGCTTACAAATGAAATTGCATCCACATAAAATAATAAACTGCTATACCCTGTTCCATGGCAATCACTTGCGTATAGTTAAATAGCATTTCCCATATGACTTGTTGAGTACGGTTGGTTGTACTCATACTTGCTAAAATCATTAACAGAGAATGCTTGTCAAGAAAATGAAGGAGTTTATGAAGACGCTGAGCTCTACGATGTAGACGACGCCGAGTGTTAGGGTTTAATTCTACACTCAGGCCTGCCTGTGGAGTTTCTTTTGGTAATGTTTCTTTGGGTTGTACGTCCCTTTATGTATAACTTGGCTGCTAAGCTTTACTTTTGTAATAAAATTTGATTTTATGCTTAAGTTTGTCTTGGCAATGGTGCACATTCTTCTACAATACTCACAGCTGAACAGTCCTGAGCAGTTGCGAGGGTAACCTAACGCTCCCAGAAATGGGGGTTGTTACTGTTCGATGAGAAGCTGCACTTTCAAATCGAATGCATCATTGAGTTCTTTCCTCTTTTTATTTTTTGAGAGAGGAATTAACAATCGAATCGATTAGTTAGTGCAGCGCGCGGAAAAGTACCAGAAGCACGCCATGAAATTGACCTAATCGAAGATCACGCATTGTTGTCCAAGATTATTGGTTTGGCTGTTAGGTTTCTCCATCGACTTATTTGCTATGGTTCTCTCGACAGGTACGTATCTAACTTCCCTACCTGTATATCCTGTTTCGGTAAACCAAAGTGCTGCATCTTTTGATTACTTACGTATGTCAAAGGCCTAAAAAGTGCTTTCAGACTAGTGGCTTTTCTTTCCTTATGTACGAATTAAGGCCGTGTTTATTGGTCATATAGTACGTGATGATCCACGAGGACAACATTATATGTAGGCAGTTGGCCGCATCATAGTAGAATTTTTTGTGGGAATAATCTATTTTTTATTTAAAATTATAGAAATATACATGCGGGAAATTTTTTTACAAAAAATAGGCTCCAGTCGCCTAATGGAAGGGCGACTGGAGCTAATCACCCAACTAGGGGCCGACAGAATCTCTGTCGCCCCACCCTAGGGCGACAGAAACAAGTCGCCCCCCATTGAGCGAGTTTGAGTTTAAAAAATTGAACAAAAAATCCAATTTTTTTGGTTTTCAGCAATCAATTGGATCCGAACTTTTCTCAAGCTGGAACATTTTTCCCTGATTGAAAGTGACCTATTTTAAGGGAGACATCGGCTAGATGATGTGACTCATAAAGGGGTCATTTGAAACAGCTTCGACTTTCGGCTTCTGGCTTTCAGAAGGTCACTTCAGTCTTGAGTTCCAAGAATGTTTGTTTTATTTGCTTCTTTTTCTTCCTTTTTTAACCAAAAATACAAATTTGAGTTTAAGAAACCGAACAAAAACAAATAAAATTAGCAATCGATGGGATCCAAATTTTTTTTCTAGTCGAAACATTTTTTCCCTTGTTGAAAGTGGCCTATTTTAAGGGAGACATCTACTAAATGGTGCTTGACTCATAAAGGGGCCATTTGAAATGGCTTCACCTTCTGGTTTTCAAAAGCAAGAAGTCAAATCAAATGCGTGGCTTTTGAAAGTAACTTTAGCTGGATCGAGCTCCGCTAGCACCACGAACATTGCCTCAGCACCGTCAGTGCGTCCACACACTCCGCCTCTGCCCCGATGGCACTGCCACGAGCTTTGCCTCCTCTCGCTGCCTCCACCTTTGCTCACCGCCGCCCCTTCTCCCTTGGCCCCACTAATGTCGCCTCCTTTGCCTTTGGCCTTCTCCCAACGAGCCCCCTCCGCCTTCGGCCACCTCTTAACAAGGAACCTTTGCCTCTACGTTGCCTCCAAACAAGCCCCCTCCCCCTCCATCACCTTCGCCTCCGTGCCACCCCATCCAACCTCACGCCACCTCTGCCCTGCTCCATCTCCTGCATTCCACCGCTTCTTTTTTTCTATTTTTTCATTTTTTTGGGATATAGGCCAATTGCTAGTTAAATAACTTGTGTAATAATAAAATTGATTAGTTGTGTAAACATGTGATGTGATAATTGTTGTTAAGATTTAGTAGTATAATTATCGGCATCAAATAAGTCATCATGTGCTTTAGGGGCAATTCGGACATTTGCCAAATCAGCTACGATTCCAAAGCCAAAAGCTTTAGCTGAATCAAACACCTTTCACTTTCAGCCATTTCTATTTACAGCCACTATTATTCTAAAGCCAAAAGCTCCAATCAAAAACCAGAAGGTCCAGCCGTGTCAAACGCCCCCAAATACTCCTTATTAACGAATATAGTGTATAGTGTTTTGTCTTTAAGTCATAACGAAAGGAAACTAGCTATCCTGCTCCTCAACAGAAATTAACGCACAACTTGATCATGTATATGTAACTATGTTCATAGCTATTCACCATTTTTCTTTAGTAAAGAACTCATCTAATTATAAGAATAAGCAAGAACTTCAATCACCAAAATTTATATGTCGAATAAACATAAACGACAATTAGTTATTGAAAGGATGAGAGGGAGAGAGGAAAGCATATGTATGTAAAAAAACCTAAACGCACTACTTCGTTTTAGGCGCCAAAGAGATACAATTTCACCCAAATTACTCTCCGCAGTCACAAAAGAACTTTGTGTTTGGGTACATGTAGTCAAACTTTCTAAATTTTGGATATTGATATCTTTTCAATATTTAGGTCAAACGCATGAAAACAATGCGTGTAAATTTCTCTTGAAAAGAACTTCATAATAGTATAATTTATTAGGTTTTATAAATTCATTACAATGAAAATTAGTGGTCAAAGTTACGTATGATTACCTTGAAAATAAATTTAATTGATAATATGATATCTTGAAAATGGTGATATTATGATATCTTGAAAATGGTGAGGATTCATAATGAATAAATAACAAAAATATACCATTTTAGATACATACCGTGATGATCCAACCATCTAGATTTGTCACCAGATTTACCTGCCCGAACATGCAGCTTCATCAATTAGTGACGAGCATAGAATGTATGACGCGCGATAAGTTTGGTACTGCATGACAAAATTGTTTGTCATGAATAAGCACATTCGGTGACGGAAAAAAAATTTGTCACAGGACACTTGATAGTCTGTGACGAAATATTTTTGTTTAGTCAATTAAGACTTTTTTGTGTACAGCAATATTTTTATGTCATAACCTTGGTTCTGTGACAAAATTCAGCTTTTTGTGATGTTTTTGCATCATCATAGAACAATGAATTTGTTGTAGTACGTTTTAAGGACTGCCCCGATGTCCGAAACGACAAATCTTTTGTGACTGAATCAGCACAAATCCAAGTATTCCTGAGCGAGGGAGAGAAAGAGCATGCAAGAGAAATTGGTGCCCTTTTCTTTTAGAGAGAGAGAGAGAGAGCATACATGCAAGAGAAGGGAGAGACACTTTTTTTAGAGAGAGAGATAGTGAGTAGGAAGAGAGAGAAACTTACAGATGGCATGGAGCTCTTGCTAGAGATAACGAACCCTAACTGCCTCCCTGGCGAAGCCTACGTCGCCTAGCTGCGTCTCTAGTCTCTACCAAAATGTCCGGTAAGATCAGTGCGATCTTACGCTACCATCCATATATCAACATGGCTATAAAAAACTCCAACACTGGGATTATAAATGCACGTACGAACTAGCTCTTGTTCATCATCTGCAGATCCCACTAGCGATAGATAGCCATAGCTGTAGTTTGCAAGGAAGCTAACTTGCTGGCTAGCGAGGCAGACAGATCAACCATGAAGCTAGCCCTGTGCTTGTGCACCTGCGTCGTCCTCGTCGTCGCCTCGTCTCCGGTCCCGCTCTCCGACCGCCCCCCGCTGAGCCGGCGTTGGCTGCAGGATGCCGTGGTTATCGGCGGCAATCTGACAGCGAGCACGAACGCGACGTGGCCGCGTGAGACACCGGAGAAATGGGACGATGGGTCCAAGAGGCTCAGCCCCGGGGGGCCTAACCCACAGCATCACTGATCTGATCATCAGCTGCCGCCTCGCTTGTGGTATCAGCCTATCACTCGTAACCATTTCTCTTCACACCGGATTTTCCATTCCTAATTTCTGACATCTCGGCAAGTGCCGGTCCGGAGTTAATGCTGTCGAGTGTGAGTCTAATAATTAATGTTGTCTTGTGTCAGTCTAATATAAACGTGATGTGGTCCATTTTAATTTCTTCACTTTCATGTTTTTACGGATGTCGATTTGCGCTAGACTGAGGTCTTGAATAATGAATAATGCAAATCTATATCGCCGCAATTTTTCTCAAAGTTTTACATGTTGTATATTGTAACGCACATGCGCCCGAGTAATAATAGTCAAGTGCCTAAGACTAAAAGTCAGCGTCCTCTTGCAATTCTCTCTCGAATTATGTACTTTTATTTTGATATCACTGGTTGGTGGTAACCCCCTCCAAATAAGCATGTCGTGTTCTATTTCTTGGTGATATGTTTACATGTTCTTGGAGCTCCTTTTTTCTTTATGAAAAAATAAGGTGCGATGACTGTTGGTCTATTGGACCACCAAGGATGCATACTTTTTTAATGAAAATTGAAAGGCATCTTATGTTTAAGAGGAAAAGGCATATATGACTGTCCGTCTTTCGCTTTCGAGTACAGGATCGTGCAGAAAATATAAGTACAAAAAAGAACAAAATAAGAAGACACAAACGATCTGCATGTTATCACAAGAAATATTGAGAAACGTCAGCATGTCATCCGGTCGCGCGCGGAACCGGTTCTCTGCTTCCCCGGTGGAGATTAATTGGAAAAGACACCAAGGACGCAAACGGGCAGACCTAGGTACCGGGTTCCATCCTCCGGTGTCAATCTGCCTGCCCCGTCCTTAAGCAGGAAGTCCTTTCTAACCATTTAATCTCTTCCAAAGCATTTAAGTATACTCTTGACTCTCTCAACGGACAAATACTTTGAAACGGATGCTTCCGAGGCCATGGACAAATATACACATTTACACACACACACACACACACACACACACACACACACACACACACATATATATATATATATATATATATATATATATATATATATATATATATATATATATATATATATATATATATATATATATATATATATATATATATATATATATATATATATAAGAAAATTGTTCTATACTCCTGGGAGTATGTACTCCTACTTCTAATTTACCTCTTTAATGGTGTTATTATACCTCATTATCTATTTAAGTATACTCTAATAATAATTATACGCTACTCCAAAGTGAATTATACCTCATTATACGATACTCCTGGAATTGCAATGGCAAGAGTTTGTGGTGATAAAAATGATAGATAATTTTAGGAGTGAAAGTGTGATGCACAGGGCCCTCCAGTCAAAAACATGCACCCCATAGACTCAGCACCGCTGGGTACGTGGGTAAAATCCCGCAATGGAGGAAGGAGGATGAGCATTCAATCCTGCAGGATACCTCCCTGCCATTTGCCAGAATTCTTAATGAGCACGCTCGAAACTGGATAAATGCGAGGTCATCTACCGTGTTGTCAGGGCCATCTCCTTTCAAGACCCAAGAGACAAAGAAGTGTCTCACCGCCTGGTAATATATTGAACTACCTAGTTTCTAATTACTCCATAACTTCATAAGAAGTGAAATGACATGTTGGCTCTTGCAAGAAGCGTTGAGTGTAGAATCTTCCCAAGGCTCATTCCAAGCAGTTAGGAAGAGAGATATACTCTCCGCGGCCCTGGGAAATAAGAAACACTCCGGTCACATGAGAGGCCTTGTTCTATATGTTCCTTGAAAACATAATTTCTTAGAGGACTCTGAAGCGTAACGGAGTAGGAAGAGAGCCAAAGCTGAGTGCGAGGCACAGCTATGAGAGGACATTACAGCATCTCTTAGAGATAAGATGCAAAGGTATGTCAGAGATCAGATGGAAATGTATAGGAAAAATTAACAGAAAGCCCCTGCCGCTCCTATGCTAGGTAGCCCCCACCGTCGGAGTAGCTGTGTGTCCAACCTGACCTCAGAAAGTGACTATCAATTTCCTGTTGGTGATATCCTGGTAATAATTATTAACTCTAGAATGCTAGATCTATTGATAGGCCTATTAGAGTTACTAATTTTATATCGTTATGTAGGTGGCTATGAAGTACAAGCTCCAAGTGAGATATGCCTCTGTTGCCCTGCACGCTACTTGGGTCCTAGCGTATCCATCAGACCCCAGGGGCCTTGATGCACGATGTATCTCTAGCGCCAGATTTCGCAAAATTGAATGTGGAGAGTGTTCATGCTATTTTCGAGGCTGGCCAGTTGTAGATGCCCCAAAACTATGAGGTCGTGACTCTAGAGCAAGCCATTGGAATATTCATCCAATGGCCCAAGAAAGACATCTGCCTAGAGGCTTCTATACCGGTGCCAAGTCTACTCGAGCTATCTACGCGGGTGCCAATTCCACTCAAGTTATCTGCACCGATGTCAAGTCCACAGGAGCTATTCGCACCAAAGCTACCAACACTGTTTCCATGTCCACGGGGCTATCTGCACCAGATCTCCTTGCATTGACGTGGCAAGGGCGCGGTGCATCTACATCTCGTGCCCGATCGACTACCATAAAGTCGATCTACAGCCAAGGCAAGAAGAGCAAACCGAAGAAGACCGATGATAATATCCCCTACTTGCCGTTGGCCCAGAAATTCATGCTAGGCGAGCCATTGGTCGGCCCGATAGAGCACCTCCTAACCCTAGGATTGGCTTACCAGAGATTGCATATATACTACATAGAATAGGCTAACAAGCTGGAGGAACAACGGTGCTCGGGTATCACCATCAAGTTCAAGACACATCATCTTCGCCACGGTATTCATGACTATGTCTTCACAGTGACCTTCGAGGACATATTCTTTCTCTTCACACTTGGCGCTCTCGACGCCTCACTCATTTGGAGCTAGATACTGTAAGTGTATACAATCATGGTCTATGTTAGTGTAATACTGATAAATGTCATATAGAACTCATTGCTTTTGTGTGTGTGTGTGTATTCATGGTGACTGAAGCCAGATTAACGAAATCACCAGTTGGTTTCCTCGACCTACACTTGGTCGCCGTGGATATCATCAAGGAGGATGCATCCTTCGATGAGAATTACATGACGAAGGCATTGGTGGCTCAACGCAGCAAGGAATTCATACTTATACCCTACAACCAGGGGTAAGTGTTGTACTAGTGGCTATACTTATTTATTTGTACTTTATAAGAATAGGAACTTAGGTTTAATGATCATGATGACATACCTGTTTAGATTCCAAAGGATTTTAATTGTAATTATACTAAAATAAAACAGGGTAATATACCTTGATTTCCTAAAGAAGGACAAAACTGACTACACAGTTGTCCAACAATTTATCGACAGGTAAATACATTTCCTCTATAGATAACTCTATTGTAGTCTTTCCTTCCTTCCCAATGACTGAAGCTAACGTTTTGGAATCACATAGGTCATTCACTGCGTACGTTGCAGAGGTACGGAAATCCGAGGAAGGGAGCAATACCCTGCAATACGATCTAGATTTTCTGGTATTCGCTAGTACACATTAATCCTATATAACACTTCGTAGTAATGCCTCTCGAACTAACAAATTCTATTTTTATAGAGCCACCAACAGCCGCTGGGCAACACCTGTAGATTCTATGTTTGTCACAACATGCAACTACTCCTTGATTCCGCTAAGACCAATGATTCTCAGGTTTGTCAATCTTGCAATAATTGTTTCATACCTATCAATTTATATATGTATGCACGACATTGATCTTCCTATCGACAGGTTGTGCCCATCAACACAATTCTGTTGGAACAGGCCGACCTCAAACAAATTCGAGAACAATGTGCATACTTCTTGATCTCTAGAGTCATAAAAGAGGATGGGGAGTTCCACAATATAGAATAAATTTGATTGGGACAAGATTAAGTTTAATTGTACATGTCTGTATTTGTTCATGGATGGATAATTTATTTTATTTCAGTTAATTGATTTGTGAAATGGATGTTGTTCTTGTTTCTGAAATGAATGAGTGTGAATTGAATGTATACTGTGTTAATCTGCTTATTTCAGAGGGCATGCCTAGCATTTTCTAAGGCAAGCCAACAGAAAGAAATTGATTTAGGAATAGAAAAGAATATCATAGATGGTTATTAACTTATAACCGTCTGTGATAGTATACTATCATAGACTTTTTTAGTTCAAACTGTCTATGATATATGATGTATCACAGACGATTTCAACTAAAAACCATCTGTGATAGTCAACTATCACAGACAGTTTGCATCATATATCACAAATGATTTCAACTAAAAATTGTCCGTGATAGTTTACTATCATAAATGGTTACGAGTTAATAATTGTCTATGATAGACTGCATCACAGACGGTTTGAAAGCTGTCTATGATGATCTTATGTCATTACTGACCCATAAACTCAGACGGCTCACGAAACCGTCTGTGATGACATTTTTGAACCATATGTGATGGCCTTTTCGACAACAGTGAGTGCTTCCTGCAATGCACATCATCACAAGCCTTAAGGCTTCTAATTGTTTAGTCTGCTCTATATTCAACCCTCTTGGTCCAAGCTCTCACTGCTACAAAAAGGGTCATGACAGATGGTTCAGAACTATCATCACAGACAGTTTTTTGAACCACCTGAATTTATGTGTCAGTGATAATCGCAGGTTATCACGGACGATTTGTGAGCCATCTATGATAAAAACAACATAGAAGGTTTGTAACTAGAACCATCTGTGAAGAAAACTATTATAGACGGCTCGAACCAAAAGCCGTCTGTGATACTCATACATCACAAATGGTTCTAGTTACCAACCATCTGTGATTGGTGAGTACCACAGACGATTGGTATATAGAACTGTCTATGATAGTCCTTCATGGATGGTTTATAGCACAAACCGTCTGTGATAGTTCATTCTACACCTAAAATTTTTTTCTGTTTTTTTGGCTAGCCTCAAAAAATAATGTTAGCTATGCCCTTTGAAAACAAGCAAATATAGCAGCAAACACAGTAGCACATTCCATTAAAATCCACCATTACAGCATCACAAGATAATGAGGAGGTTACCCATCTAAAACAGTAAGAACATGGTAAGAACACACCTAATTCTATAAACCAAACCCTTAAATATGGCAAGAACACATCCTAATCCTATGAACCCAACTCTTAAGCATGGCAAGGACACATTCTAATCCGATGAACCCATGGCAAAAACATAGAAGAAGGAGAGATCATAGCAGCACACGAGCTGGATGTCCTTGATGCCGACTTGAGCACCGTCTTGATAGCTAGCTGCTTCCGCGGTGCCTTGTAGTGAAGGAGAGGTGGTGGTAGCATCACCTTTGTGTCACGACAGCGAGACTACACAAGACACTCTTATGACACATACGACAAAGAGTATATTGTGTAGTCGACCGTGGTGTCACAACGGAGGCGTTAGATCACGGCGGTAGTTGGCGTCATCAAGGAACAAGCTAGGAGTACGAACTAGCTAGGAGTAGCCGATAGAACTTATCTCGGAGTGAAAGGGAGAGGGGAGTAATAAATAAGGGGCGAGAGGTGGGAGGAACCGATGCCTACTGTTCGATGCAGAGAGAATGGACGGGTGAGATCAGAATCCTAGAGGAGATGCTACGGATCGGTGTCGTGGCATTATTAGAGATGGTTTGTTATATGAACCATCTGTAATAATGCACATATCGTAGACGGTTCGTATTAATAACCGTCTGTGAAAATATCATAGACGGTTATTAATACGAACCATCTGTGATGTCTTGTATTATCACAGATGGTTTATAATAACAACTGTCTGTGATATTTTCACAGACGGTTGTTAGCACGAACCGTCTGTGATAATTGCAGCACAGACGGTTCGTAGAAACTGTTTGTGATATAGATATTCAGTATAGCCTCTTTTGTAGCAGTGCCTGTAATCTCTCTTGCATATAATAAATAAAGAATAGCCCTCTTAGGCGTTTTACATTACAAAATAGCTTCGCTATATATGTCCATAGTCCACTATACACACAAGCCAAAGAAGTACTAATTCTAAAAATTAGTTAATGAGAAATAATCATACATATCTCTATTAAATGACATAACATAATCTCTTAATCTTTTTTAAAGCATTTAAGTAGAGTAGTGAGTGAAAAAATTACAATAACTACACTCTAAATTCGTTGAGTGAATAAATTTATTAAAAAATATATTTTCAAAGTCATAGATAAATGTAGCGAAATAAAGAGAGGAGCCAGGCTAGCTCACCCATGGTATTGGTGCTGCGCGCGTGTAATAAGTGACGACGCATGCAATTAATTGGCCACTAGGTGGTGATCATTTGGGCTTATTTTTGGTGGCTTATAGCTGAAAAGCATTGTAGCTGGCTGAAAAACACTGTAGCTGACAGAGGCTTATTTAGCATAATTAAATTTAAAAAAATTAAAAAATATAAAAAATATATTAGCCCATTACATATAATACAAACAAATACGGGAAAAAAGAACCGGCAAAAAAGCTCAATAAAAAGCCAAAAGTTCAAAAAAATATATTAGCCCATTACATATAAAATATATTAACCATTTAATCTCTTCCAAAGCATTTAAGTATACTCTTGACTCTCTCAACCGACAAATACTTTGAAACGGATGCTTTCTGAGGCCATGGACAAATATACACATATACACACATGCACATACATACATATATACACACATATATACACAGTATATATACACATGTACACACACACACACACACACACACACACACACACACACACACACACATATATATATATATATATATATATATATATATATATATATATATATATATATATATATATATATATATATATAAGAAAATTGTTCTATACTCCTGGCAGTATGTACTCCTACTTCTAATTTACCTCTTTAATGGTGCTATTATACCTCATTATCTATTTAAGTTTACTCTAATAATAATTATACGATACTCCAAAGTGAGTCCCATAAACAATTTAATCAAAGTCCATTTTTTATAGTATAATTTGTGTATGTGTGTATTACCTCTTTTCTATTTATAGGTGTATTATTAGAGGTGAGTGTAATTACACCCGAGAGTAAATGATATTTTTCCTATGTGTGTGTGTGAAGCCACTTTTCTACTCCCGGGAGTAGTTACTCCTTATGTCTTATCTCACAACGTAGAGAGTATCTCGTGTAACGGAGGGTATGTACGTGTAGTATACGAGTATATAAGACCATCTAGGTATTATGTATAGTTTTTTTTAGATATGCTTCTTTTTATATGCTAATATGAAGGTATTACATAATACGCTAAAAACTATAGACTTTCTTTAATTTTTCGTATGGTTCACGTTAGAGTATCTTATAATTAGTATATTATAAGACTGAAAATAGAGTATTTCCCTCAACTGAATTACAGTACATGCAGAACCTTATATAGGCCAGGGTAGTTACATCACGTAATTGTCTAGCTAAACTCACGGAGGGCCGCAGGCCTGAGAGTAGGGGTGCAAACGGAGCGGATACGGACGGATATTGCTCATCCCGTATCCTTTTCCATATTGTTTGTCAGAGTCGGAGTCGGACACGGATAGTGCCGGATACGAATACGAATGCGGATATTTTCGGTCACGAATACGGTTAGTTTCGGTCACAAATATTTAATCGGATAATGCGCCGAAAGCAAATTTCACATGGTGACAAAGACAAATTAAGCAAACTGAGATCTAATACGTGTGTACCGACGTTGCAACAGCCACCGAAACAAGCAATCTTATATAAATAAACGATGTTACATATCAAGAAGAGTCGGAGATCCCACCTGACTAGCGGAGAGGCCAGGTGTCCGACTCCGTTTCCGTATCTGGTAACTATCCAGGTAACTATCCGGTAACTATCCGGGTAACTATCCGGTAACTATCCGGAAAAATATCTGGATAGTTCCATATCTGTCGGATAATGCTTGTTCTGAATCCGTTTCCGTATCCGACAAAAAATATCTGAATCCGTTTCCGTATCCGACAAAACCTTCGGATATCCAAAAATTTGTTCCGAATTAAAACGGACGGTCGGTCGGGAAATATCTGCTCCATTTGCACCCCTACCTGAGAGTTGTGGATGCCGAGAGACCCGGTTCTGGGAGCGAGTAAACAACAGAGTCGTTTGAAGTGAGCAAGCCTATCTAATAGCCCCCCTCAGTCTGGACTGGGAATGATGTGCAGACTGTGACGAAATTCTCCAAATAGAGGTGCCGAAAGTCCCTTTGTGAATATGTCGGCAAACTGAGAAGCAGAAGGAACATGAAGGACCTTGACTTCACCGATGGACACCTTGTCTCTCATGAAATGGAGATCAATTTCGACGTGTTTGGTCCGCTGATGGTGCACAGGGTTGGAGGAGAGATACACAGCACTTACATTGTCGCAGTATACAATTGTCGTCTTGGTCGGCGGCTGATGCAATTTATGAAGGAGTTGTCGAACCCAACAGGCATCCGCAACACATTTGCAACGCCACGATATTCAGCTTCCGCACTTGATCGAGAGACGGTGGCCTGTCTTTTGGAAGACCATGAGATCAAATTATCACCAAGGAAGACACAAAACCCAGAAGTGGAATGCCTGGTGTCTGGACACCTTGCCCAGTCAGCATCACTGTAAGCAACAATGTCCCGATTTGAGGATTGGAAAAGTTGAAGGCCATAATCAGGTGTCCCGTGAACATAACGCAAGATGCGTTTAAGCATTTGCAGGTGAGGTTCCCTTGGATCATGCGTGAATAAGCAAAGTTGTTGAACAGCATAGCTTAAATCTGGACACGTGAAGGTGAGATATTGTAGAGCACCGGCTAAACTCCTGTATTCTGTTGGATTGGACACCGGCTGTCCAGCTTGTGCTGACAACTTGGCTTTGGTATCAATCGAAGTCTGACAGGGATTGCAATGCATCATATTTGCATGGTCAAGTATGTCAAGAGCATATTGAGTTTGGGAGAGGAAAAGACCAGATCCAGTGCATTGAACTGCAACTCTAAGGAAGTGTTGTAGCGGTCCAAGATCAGTCATACTGAATTCGCCATGAAGATGGCCAATAATGTACTACAGAAAAGGATTGGAGTTTGCAGTCAATATGATATCATCGACATAAAGGAGGAGGTATGCTATCTGACGGCCATTGTGAAGAATAAACAACGAGGAATCAGACCGAGATGCATGAAAACCAAGTGTGATTAGAAATTCCTTGAACCGCAGAAACCATGTACGCGGAGCCTGTTTTAATCCATAGAGTGACTTGTTTAACTTGCATACAAAATCAGGCTGTGAGGCATCAAGGAAACCGGAAGGTTGTTGAGAGTATACTGTTTCTGTGAGCTAACCATGCAAAAACGCATTTTTGACATCTAGTTGATGTATAGGCCAGGAAGAAGAGGTAGCAATACTTAACACTGTGCGAATGATTGATGGTTTAATGACCGGACTGAATGTTTCTCCAAAATCAACACCGAACTGTTGGGTGAATCCTCTCACACCACCCAGCGTGCTTTATATCTTGCAAAGGATCCATCCGGATTGAACTTGTGCCGAAAATTCCATTTCCCTGTAACCACGTTGACACCTGCAGGTCTAGAAACAAGACACCAAGTATTGTTTTTCATTAAGGCATTATAATCCTCTAACATGGCATTGTACCAATTGGGGTCTTTGAGGGCAGAACGGTAGTTGGAGGGAATAGGAGAGAGGGTGGAAGTAGCAGTGGACAGATTAAAAATTTTCTTTGGTTGATGTATACTATCCTTCGCCCTAGTGACCATGTGGTGGTGGACTAGAGCTGGGTGCGCAGAGGAATGAATTGGAGTGGAAGATACAGGCGGGGTGTTTGTAGGAACGGAGGGTGAGTCTGTAGGTGTGACCATGCGCAGAGGATGTTGTGGCGGGGATGATGGTCCTTCTCCGTCGCACGGTGAGTGATGTAAGCCGGGAGAATCCACCGGGATCACTACACGAGGAGAATAAGAACCAGAACCCATTTGGATCGGCTCCAGATCCCATGCTGATGTGCTGGGAGGCATTGCGGGCTACACTGTTTGGTCTGCTTGTTGATTGTGCGTTGTTGTGGCCAAAGGAAAACAGGATTCATCAAATTGCACATGTCGAGAAATCATAATTTTCCTAGTAGCCAAATCCATGCACCTGTATCCCTTGTGCTCGGAAGGATACCCACGAAACAAGCATGGTGTAGACTGTGGTGACAATTTGTGGCTTGCTGTGGCAGCCAAATTTGGGTAGCATAGGCACCCAAAAACTCTAAGATGGTCATAGGCTGGTTGTTGGCCAAAAAGAATGGCATAGGGAGTGTGAACATGAATTGGTTTACAGGGGCGCCGATTTAAGAGATAAGTCACCGTGCACAGAGCCTCGACCCAATATGTTGGTGGCATTGTAGCTTGGAAGAGAAGAGTGCGAACAACATCATTGGTGGATCGGATTGCTCTTTCAGCTTTGCCATTTTGAGGAGAAGTGTGTGGATAGGAGAGGTGAAAAACAATGCCATGTGCAGTCATGAAGTTGCGTAAAGAAATGTTGTCAAACTCACGCCCATTGTCACATTGGACAGCTTGTATAGATATATGAAATTGGTTGAGAATAAAGCGATAAAAATCAGGAAGCATAGTGTAAGCTTCAGCCTTTGAACGCAAAGGATAAGTCCACATGTAGTGACTAAAATCATCGACAATGATGAGGTAATATTTATAACCAGTGAAGCTTACAACGGGAGAAGTCCAAATGTCACAATGAAGTATTTGAAAGGGGAAATAAGTAAGGGTGGTAGATTTGGAGAAAGGGAGCCGCACATGCTTCCCTTTCTGACAAGCATCACAAAGAAGTGGAGCACTCTTATTTTTGATACATGGTAAGGAAAAAGTAGAAAGCAAATGAGCTAAGGAGGCATCGCCAAGGTGCCCGAGTCACCGATGCCATAATGAAGCTGAAGGTATTGATGCCGAAAGAGCCAGGATGGAGGAGGTTGTTGTGTCATTGAAGGGATAAAGATCCCCTCCACTACTGGACCTCATTATTACGGCCTTGCTGCAAAGATCCTTGACAGAAAAACCATGAGGATCAAACTCAATTGAACAAGAATTATCGCGTGTAAATTTGCGCACATACATTAAATTTTTGACCAGTTTAGGAGTGTGCGGGACATTGGACAAAAGAAATTGCGCAGTAGGAGTGTGCAGGGAAAGTGAGCCGGTGCCAAGAATTGGTAAAGAAGCCCCATTGCCAACAATAACATGGGAAGAATTATGCACTAATGAAGGACAATACAAGGAAATGTTACCAAAATCACCGATCATGTGGGAGGATGCTCCTATGTCCATATACCTGTCACCCGCATTTGCCTGCTGTTGGAGGGACATGGTGTTGAGTGCATGAATGAGGCCATTGGTGTCCCACGATGAAGACTGGAGTGGAGCTTGCGTTGTAGAGGGTTGCTGCATTACTGAATAAGCTTGGCCATCTGGAGCCGGTGGACGCCAGCCGCCAACCCAAGGAGCAGCCCACCAAGGTGCCATCTGCTGTTGTTGGTGACGACCGCGGCCACGGTCATTGCGGCCACCGCGGCCACCACGGCCACGGTAGCCATTGTTGGGGTTGATGTTGTTGGGGGGCGTGGTCGATGTTGTTGAGGCGTGGTGCAGAGGTGTCGCTAGATGGTGGCTGGCCATTGATAACCAGGGCCATGTCGGAGCTGGACGATCCCTCACTCGCCTTGGATTGCTCTTCAACCAGTAAGTAGTTGTGTGCTTGCAGAAAGGTGGGGAATGTTGGCAACACCGGCAAGAGACTCTTGAGTACATGAAATTTGGGATTAAGACCACGAATTAACTGATGTACCGGGGCACGGTCGCCGACGGGTTGATCGCAGTCGGCAAGTGCGTCGGCTAAGGTCTTCAACTTGTGGCAGTAGGTGCTAACAGAGAGGTCGCCTTGACTGATGCTGTGGAACTCCGCTTCGAGATGAATGGCGCGAGACGGCTTGTTGTCGTTGAAGAATGCGCGGAGTTTATCCCAGACGCTGTGAGCCGTAGGATTGTCGACCATCACCATGTTGATGAGGTCCTCGCTGATCATGATGTACATCCACATGAGGACCTGCAGGTTCTCCTTGACCCACTCGGGGTCATCATGATGGGGAGTGCTATCTTCCACATGCGAGCAGAGATTGAACCAGCTGAGAACAGGAAGAAACAGGTTGCGCCACTTGCGGTGATTGGAGGACTCCATGGACAATGTGTAGGGAATAAGAGATTTGATGTTGACGCTGTAAATGGCCTGAGAAAGTGGTGGATGTGCAGCCTGGGAGAAAGAGCCAGCGGAGCTGCTGGTCATGGCGGGGATAGTGGCGTCGTGCACGGTCGGAGTTGTGTCGCTCATGACGAGAAAAGGGTGGGCAAGAATAAGAAAACGGATCAAGAACCTGAGGCAAATCTGATACCATACAAGACTGAAAATAGAGTATTTCCCTCAACTGAATTACAGTACATGCAGAGCCTTATATAGGCCAGGGTAGTTACATCACGTAATTGTCTAGCTAAACTCACGGAGGGCCGCAGGCCTGAGAGTTGTGGATGCCGAGAGACCCGGTTCTGGGAGCGAGTAAACAACAGAGTCGTTTGAAGAGAGCAAGCCTATCTAATATATATAAGTATACTCAAAATGATAAAAGAGCACGTCAAATTTATTTAGATGGTATATTATGGGTGAAAGTAACTACATGACAGTAAATGTATTTTCACTCTCTCTATATATATAGTGAAATGAAAGGAGTAATAGTACGTCATTGTTCTTGGCATGTAACATCCTGCCGCTCAGGTGACAGCCCATGTGTTGCTTACGACGAGGTCTTCAATACAAGGCTAATTTTACATATCTTTTCAACAATATTTTCTGTAGTGGCTTATTTTGATTTGTTATGTAAGGTTGTTGTCTCCATGGCTTCTATGATTTCTCCCTTAGCATGTTTTACTTGTTTTACCAACAGTTTGACTTGTTTCCTAGTTTTTGGACGATGTTTTGGTAGTTCATTTGTCCATGGAACGCACTAATGGAACTAGCCTACAATTTTTTAACAAAATTTTAGATATTACATTTCATAAACATGGATGTTCCACTGTTGCTTTTAGTTTGTTCCACTAATATTTTAATTTGTTATGTAATATGTGTCATGTTGTTTTGTAGATCTCGTCTGAGGAACACAATAGTTTAAAAAAATTCTGTGTTTAAAAGGATGCGTTCATTTGAATTTGAGAAACATAAAGAAAAGTTATCTAGAAATTCGTGCATGATTAAAGTCAGAGGTGGGTGGCACCTGCTTATGCGCCGCGCGCAGTGTACATCACCCTCCCAGTGTGCATGGCACCAACACTACTACAGAAAAGGTCATCACAGACGGTTCGAAAACGTCATCATAGACGGTTTTGTGAACCGTCTGTATTTATGGGTCAGTGATAATCGAAGGTCATCATAGACGGTTTTCGAACCGTCTGTGATTATCAGCTATCACAGACGGTTTTTAACCCAAAACCGTCTGTGATATTCCCTTCAACCCCTAAATATATTTATGTTTATTGGCTAGCCTCAGGAAATGCTAGCCATGCACTCTGAAACAAGCAAATAATCACAGACATAAAACATATACAATTCACACATCTCATTTCATTTCAGATACATTTCCCATCTCAATTCATTTCACAGACATAAAACATCCAATTGACAACACACTTCATTTCACAAACATAAAGCATCCATTTCGCAAATCAATTCATTGAATAGAAATAAAATATCCATTAACAAATACACAATTGTAAAAGATCTACACTGCATTTGCACTTAGAATTACAATAAAAAATCATTCTGGGCAGTGGAACTCTCCATCTGATCTTACGACTTTAGTCCACAAAAACCAAATGAACTCTCCTTGAATTTTTGCAAAATCCGGCTGTTTCAATGCAGATGTAGAGATGGGCGCAGCCTGTCGATAGGAATATCAACGCGCGCACATATAAAACTTGACATGTATGAAATAAATGTGGGAAGATTGACAAACCTTAGAATTGCTGAACTTGGTGGAATCGAGGAGTAGTCTCATATGGTGGCACACGTAGTATCCACACATGTTGCTCGGCTTCTGCTGGTGGCACTACAAAAAAACAGAATGTGTTAAATCAAGTGGCATTACTACTAAGTGTTGTATATGATTAATTAATGTGTAGCTAGCGAATACCCGAAAATTGCGATCATGTTTCAAGGGCTTGGCCCCTGTCGTCGAGCCACGTGTTTGTTGAACGTATGTGGCGAACGACCTTCGTTATTCGAAAAAGTTAGATTAGTCATTCGGAAGGAAAGAAAGAGTACAATGTACAATGTACGTACCTATCGAGTATTTGGGCGATAGCTGTGTACTTGGATTTGTTCTTACTTAGAGAATCAAGGTATATAGCCTTGTTCCATTTTGGTATAATTACAATTAAAATCCAATGGAAGTGCTCATTGTATGGCATAAGAACAAATTCCTTATCTTTGTGAGCCAGCAGTGCTTTTGTAATATAGTCCTCGACGAAGGATGCATCCTCGTTGATGGTATCAATGGCGACCAAGCGTGGGTCCAGGAAACCAATTGGTGATTTCGATGATCTAGCTTCGGTCAGCATAAATCTATATATATATACACAGAAAAGCAACAAATTGTGACATATATCGGTATTACATGAACAGAGACTGTGATTGTACAGACTTACAACGTCCAGCATCGAACGAGTGAGGCGTCGAGAGCGTTGAGCGTGAAAAGACCAAATATATCGTCAAAGGTCACCGGGAAGACACATTCCTGAACTTCGTGCAAGAAATGTTCCGGCTTGAATTTGACAATGATACCTGAGCGCCGTTCTGCCTCTGGTCTATTGGACTGTTCCATATACCAAGTGTGGAATCTTTGGCAACCAAGTCCTGGCTTTGTGAGGTGCTCTTGCGGGAATATCATCGGCTCGCCTAGCACGAATTTGCGGGCCAATGGTAGGTACAGGATATCGTCATCATCCTTCATCTTTGATTTGCCATGGCCACTGCCTCGACCGCAGGTCGACTTCATGGTAGTCGACTGTAATGGTACAGACGGTGCAAGTTGCTTTGGCGAGAATAGCACCCGTGAAGATAGCACCGGTGCAGGTAGCTCTGCTTCGCACTGCCCGTGTGGAGATGGCACCAGTGCATGTTGATGTGGTTCGCACTGCACTTCTGGTCCTGCCACCGGTGAAGAAGCCTCCAGGGAGATATCGCTTTTAGGCCACTGGATGAATGTTCCAATGGCCTGTCCTAGAGTCACAATCTCGTCGTTGGGGGGCTTCGGTAGCGGGACCACCTCAAAATTGACATACACACCATCCACATTAACTTTTGCGAAGCCTGGCACTAAAGCTTGACCGTGCACCACGGCCCCGATACCAGACGAATATGCCTGGCCCCAAGCAGCGTACAAGGGAATGGAGCCATATCTCACTTGGAGCCTGCACTTCGTAGGCTCCTACATAACGATACAAAATTAGCTACTCGAATAGGCCTATCAATGGAGCAAGCATTCGAGAGATAATAATTATTACCAGGATGTCGTCCACAGGAAATTTGGCCTGGGTTTGCGTCGGATTGGACGCGCAGCTACTCGGATGGTTGTGCGGGATAGCTAGCACAGGAGCGGCAGTAGCGGCCTGCTGACTTTCTGTTTGTTTCCGCACCTCATCTCTGATTACATCAGCCATCTGAGCTAATAGCTCCTCTCTAAGAGATTCCTTGATCTCTTCTTGTAGCTGTGCGTCACGCTCGGCTTTGTTTCTCTTCCTACGCCGATACATTCCGGAGTCATCTTGGAAACCATGTTTCCAAGGAACGTAAAGCCCAAGGCCTCTCGTACGACGAGGGTGCTCCTTGTTTCCCAGGGTCACGGAGAGCATATCATTCTCCCTTGTTCCCTGGAATGATCCCAGAGTAGATTCAAAACTCAGCTCTTCCTGCACGAGCACAACATGTCATTTCAATTCATACGAAGTTGTGGAGTAATTACATGCTACGTAGTTCGATCGATATCTTACCAGGCGCTGAGACACTTGCTGGTCTGCAGGGTTTCGAAAGGAGACGTCCCCCGATGTCGTTGTAGATGACCTTGCTCTAATCCAATTTCGAACGCGCTCATCCGGGATATGGAAAACGGCGGGGCGATGTCCTGTGCAGCTGTCAGGTCATCCTCCTTCCTCCACTGTGGGATTTTACCCGCATACCTAGATGTGCCAAGTCTGTGGGGGTGTGTGTTTTTTGCCTGGAGGGCCTTGTGCGCCACACTTGAACTTTTGAAATCTTCGGTCGTTTCATCGCCTTGAACTCTTCCCATTGTGCTTCCAGGAATGGGTATTTATGAACAGGCGTTTCGTCCATCTCCACGTATTTCCTGACAAGCGTGCTCTTGAAGTTCTTCCATGCTTTGCACGCCGCTTGGTAGGTTTGTCGTTGCACAGCGTGTAGGTGTTCTTCTGGGAACTCGAACGATGCCAAAATTTTGGTTCACAGCTCACGTTTCCAAGTGTCAGGCACGTTCTTCCACGAATCGTATGTGATCTTAATTCGTTCTCGTGCAACTATTCCGACCATGGTTCGGAATGCGTTTACCGCTTTGTTAGGAAGGATAGGGACCCCAGATGCGTTTACCGCTATGATGGTCTGTCGGCCCTCAAGCTTCTTTGATAGCCCTCTTCCTTGGCGTCTTGATGTTGGAGCGGACGCCTCCGGCGATGATGTTGAAGAATGCGCGGGTGACATGTTGCTCATTTTGTGGGTCTATTAATATAAGATGAGAAAGTGATCATATTGAATTGGAAGAGAGGAGAGGAGTAGAGGGGAGGGGGAGAAGGGAGGGGGTGATATGGACATAGAGAGGGGGTAATGTGCCTATCTTAGCACCTACTTTAGTTGCTAATACTATAAACCAAATAGCAAAGTCCCTAAACAAAGTTCTATGAAGCAAATGACACAAACCAATGTATCAAGTTCGTTGAACAGAATACACTGGAGTGTGTCACTTGCTTCATGCCCCTTGAAGGGATTAAATAATGTTACCCATGACCTTTGAAAACAAGCAAATACAGACGCAAGCACAACAACACATTCAGATCATCAAATTGATTGTCCTCATCCACAACATTCTCCACTCCGACAATCCTTCTTTTTCCCGCAAAATTCAAGGCAATTTTATTACAAAAGTGCAAAAAAAAGACATTCCTAGATTCTTCGGTGAGCAGCCGACTTCTTCGCTGAGCGACTATCCATCTGCTTCTTCCCACTTCTTTTCTTCATCTCTGGTCTCTGGATCACATACGCCAGAAGGGAATTTATTTCTTTTTAAAGATTAAGAAAGAGCCGAAATAGCGTGAAATAAATAATAATTGTTTCGATGTAACCTTCCACTGAGAATTAACCATTGATACATGGCATAAATATAATGTTAATGAATTAACTGACTTATTTTACCTATTAAAATAAAAATCTAAAATCTGACATGTTAATGTTCCAAGGTCAAAAGTGTAGTTTAAAGTAAAAAAATCTACTTTATATATCATTAAATCATATAAATAGGGCTAAATGGGGGTTTTGATGTCTTATAGAAATTGTTTGTTACATCAGAATCAGAAGAAACTCATTTGTTATATGTGTAACGTAGGACCACAGCTGAATGTACACTGGGAACTATGTGAATGAAGAGTACATTAGTGACGTCTCTACTTTTACAAGAGCTGCTGAAAAGGATATGTTGAATAAGAGGGTGGAATATATGTACTGTCCATGTGTTGATTGCGAGAATCTAAACATGTTTAAGAACCGAGAGCAGATTGAAGTGTACTTGATTCAAAGGGGTTTCAAAAAGGGGTATGCACGTTAGACCAGTCACATAGGAAGGTAGCAATAATGACATCACTGATGAAGTCAATGATATGTCGCCGGATGATGTTGATTGTGGTTTCAATTCGGATAGACTGCATGATGACAATCTAGATTAGATGCCTCACGATGTAGAAGGGAACTATGATGAGAGAGAGTATGTTAAATTCTGGGGCTTGATGGAGGACTCAGAGAAACCTTTGTTCACATGCCGCAAGTCAAAGTACACAAGGTTGTAAGCTGTGTTTGAACTACTAAAATTAAAGGCAAGCAACGATTGGTTCGACAAGGGTTTCATGCCATTGTTAGGTCTTTTAGCAGACATGTTTCTGGAGGAAAACGTGTTGCCCAAAACCAGTTACAAAGCGAAGAAGGTTATTTATCCATTGGAAATGGAAGTAGAAAGAATACATGCATGTCCAAACGACTGTATTCTCTACCGTAAAAAATATGCAAACTTGCATGTATGTCCAGTGTGCAATGTATCTCGATACAACCATAAGAATCAATTAGATGGCGGTGAGGGAATAGAGGTGAAGAAAGGACCTCATGCTAAGGTTGCGTGGTATCTTCCTATAATTCCCCATTTGAAGTGGTTGCTTGCAAACCCAAAGGAAGCAAACTGTTGCGTTGGTACTTGGAAGAGCGTAAGAAAGATGGAATACTAAGACACCATTCTAATTCTGCCCAGTGGAGAAACATCGATACGAGGTTTGCAGACTTTAGTGCAGAACCGAGGAATATAAGGTTTGGATTGAGTACAGATGGAATGAATCCTTTTGGTAATATGAGTAGCCGACATAGCACTTGGCCCATGACTCTCTGCATCTACAACCTCCTCTTTGGGTTTGTATGAAGTGAAAGTATATTTTGCTATCGATACTTATCCAAGAGCCGAAATAACCTAGAAATGATATTGATGTATACCTAGCACCGTTGGTGGAAGATCTAAAAATACTGCGGATCGAAGGGGTACATGTATGGGATGCATACAAACAAGAGAACTTCACTTTACATTCCTTGTTGTTCTGCACCATAAATGATTATCCTACCCTTACTAACCTAGGCCAGAGTACAAAAGGGGCCAAAGCCTATACTCACTGGTTAGATGATACCGAGAGTGTGTGACTAAAGCACTTGCGCAAAACTGTGTATATGTGTCACCGTCGATTCCTCCAGAGGGCTCACCCATACCGCAGGATGAAAAAACAATTCGATGGAGAGAAGGGGGACAATTCAGCTCTAAGGCATTTAAGCGGAAAAGAGGTCTATGATATGGTTAAGTATTTAAATGTTGTACTCAAAAAGGGACGTAAATCGACGACTCATGAGAAGAACGTCTGGAAGAAGAGATCAATATTTCGGGACTTACCTTATTAGGAGCACCTAGAAGTCCGCCAATATGAAGAAACTTGTTTCGATTTAAGATTTGAAGTTAATTGGCATGAAGTCTCATGATTGTCATGTGCTGATGACATAGATGCTTCCTATTACAATTAGAAGTATTTTTCCGATCAATGCCTAAGACACAATCATGACACTGTGTTTATGGGACGTACCCGTTCGAGAGGTTTATGGGAATTCTCAAGTCCTATGTATAGAATCGATCTCGGTTGGAGGGCAGCATCATCAAAGGGTATCCAACCAAAGAGATCATTAAGTTCTGTGTCAATTACATGGCTCAGGTCAAACCGATAAGCATGCTTCGATCTCATCATGAGTGGAGGCTCAAGCGTATCGGGACCATCAAAAGGAAAGCAATCAGTCCAAATATAGATGCATATGCTCAAACCCATTTTATGGTCTTGCAACATATGACTGAAGTATCCCCATATATCGACCAATACAAGGACATGCTTCAGCAACAGAATCTAGAGCGACTGGATGTTTGGACCACGAGACAACATAACAGTTGATTCAACCAATATTTGAAGTGGCGATTTGCTAGAAGCTCGTCAAGTGATATGCTGACATAGTTGGCAAAATGGCCAACATTTATTGTTGTGACATGGCAAGGATATGACATAAATAGGTACACATTCTATATGCAGGTTATATGTCCTACCACCCGAAAGGCCCAGTTTAATTTGATGGTGATAGACCTTGTGGAGGTGACCCCGTTTGTGTGATGAGTAATTGACATCGGTTTTATGAAAGTTGAGTTTGGTTTGTGTGGTTTGGACCACGTCGTTGCACGGTACAATCGGCTTCGGTCAGACTTGGTCAAACTTGGTCGAACGTGCTAAAGTCGTTTTTTTCGTTTCGATCCGTTTGGGCTTTGAGTATTTCTTTTGATGCTAATGTATGGGTTCTATATTTTGAGCGGTGCTATGTGATTTGTTTCTTGTCTGTGATAGCTGCAGGACGTCGAGGTGGAGTCGTGGCGAGGCACGAGATGAACGGACTAGGCGCAAGTGGTGCCGAGGTCAGAACGGTCGAGGTGTGCCGAAGACGGCGAGGACTCGAGGTGGCTGCGTGGCTTGGAGGGCAAGGCATGAGGAAGCTTCCTGGAAGGTGCACGAGGGGTGTTTTGGTGAATACGCAAAAGCTGCACTAAAGGAAGTGGATTGTGGATAAAGCACTAGAGTTGGTGGAGGCTTAATGGGCAAAGCATGTTACAAACCCATTAGTAGGAGGCTATAAAAGGAGGCTTGTTTCCTGCATGTTGGATCACTTGTGTAGAGAAATGGCTTGAGAGAGTAGATGTGAGTTTGTCTCCTATGCATGTGTTATGAGCTCTTGATTTTCAAGCATGTATGGGGACTTAGTTAGTGCAAGATTGAGAGAGAGATGAGCTGAGAACAAAATCTTGTAATCTTTCATCTCTTTGCATCTATGTTAAGTTTAATCCCTTGTGTGTGTTTTTTGTGTTGCGTTGATAGTCTTCTTTTTGTTCTTGTTCTTTGCTTGTTTCCTGCTCAGTTTAAGTTTGGCAAAGCTGCCTGGCCTCTCTTGGCAGCAAAGATGTTTAGAAGTGTGTTGGCTCTTGGCGGCTAGAAGACTTGATCTTAGCTTCTTCTTTCCTCCTCTGCTGAGCAGCTCCTTTATCTTGTTTATTCTCTTCTTGGGATTGCTATCTTCTGTAGAATCTTTGTTTGGAAGCACATCAAGCTCTTGATCCTTCTCTTTTCAGCTGCTCTTTCAGTCCATTGGTTTCTTGCCGAAATCACTGTATGTAGGCTGTTCTTTTTCTCTACCAATCTGCAGCCTAAAAGAATCAGTTCGGACAGAGCAATGATTGTTGCCTGAGCAGCTCCTCTTTTTATTCGGACAGAGCAATAATTGCTGCATGCGGTGGCGATTAAACCCTTTGCTGTGCCGACAAGCATTAATGCTCATTGTGTGCATGCGGTAATGCTCATGCGGCAGCTTCTAAATCTCCTGTTTGTGCTTGCCGTTTTTGTTTGCTTTTGCAGCCATCTTCTCCATCTTGCCTAGTTTTCTTTTTTCCTTTTAGTTTGCATTTCCTGCAGCAAGGGGTGCACTCAGCTTGCAGCAAGGGCTGCACTTGGGGCCACCACAAACCGATTGGCAGTAATCTGCCTTAGCAGCAAAATCAGCAGCTCGTTTTCATCTTTTTATCATTTCTTTTCAGCACTTCTTATCTCTTTTTATTGGCAGTGTGAACTCCCAGTTTACTGCAGTTTGGCAGCAACTTCTTTGCCATGTTGTTCAGCTTTCTCTTTCTGCTTTGACTATTCTCAAAGTGCTCTTTTCAGTTTCTCTTGTGTGCTTCTTTGTGCTATCTCTCAGCAATTGCAGTCTTGTGTTTGGGTTCTTCCTTGACAGCAAGTCAGAATTTACTTTGCCGTGATAGTCGAGTTATGCAAAGTTCTCTACCGTGGCAAGATTTCGAGCTGTTTTCTTGCCGTGTCTGCAATCTCTTGCTGTGACAGTGTTTTGAGCCGAGTTTCTTTGCCGTGGCAAGTCTTTTCTGCTGTTTCTTTGCCGTGGTAATATTTTACTGCAGGATTCTTTGCCATGGCTGTTTCTCTGTCTAATTTCTTGCTCTCGGCGATCTGAATTTTAGCTTCTTGCTTCAAAGCTTTTACATAGCTAACGAAGAAGATTTTTTTTATACTTTGGGGGCGATTTTAAAACGCACCATTCATCCCCCCTCTGTTGCCGTTTCGAATCCAACAGATGGCCACATTCACCTTGACAAAACATAGTGATAATAAATATGATATTAATATAAACATGGCAGTTTAGGAACTTAGCAAAATCTTTCCACTATTAAGAATTTTGATATTTGTCTAGAGTTTTGAAAGAATGGTTTTAGGGTAAGCAAGGATCGCTGGAGGCCTTAAAAGCAGGCCGGATCCCATCACCTTAACCTAGGGTGGAGGCAAGAATTACAAATTGGTAACAGTGTTGTGGCACCGGACATGAATTTGTGGGAGGAGATTGCCTCAATGAAAATATAAGGACTAGACCCTTATGCTGAGTAAAGAACGTAGTGATCGCCCAACCACAAGCGTTGATACGTCAAACCTGGTCTAGTAACTGCTCAAATTCGATTGAACCTCTACATAAGCGGTTGGAGGCAAAGTGTGAGTCCATACGGAAGGGAGTTAAGAAGTGTCGTATGGAATTTGGCCATTATTATTTTACTATTGATTTGATTATCAGTTGTCCACACAATAGTAGGCTGAGATAAGTTAGGTAGTGGCCTGAGCTTGTTGAGGAAGCCTACTAGGTAGAGGCTATATAAAGAATTGAGCAGCGAACAACCTTGTTTTCTTAACTCTTTAGCGGGAGGTAAGGGATCTTGTGGGAAAAGCAAGGCAACTCTGCAGAGTCATGACTAATGGTATTCGAATACGCTGTGCTTCCGATAAATGAAGCTGTGTTTAGTGGGTTATTCCAATAACGAAGCATAAGTAGATTTGGAATGGTTTTGGAAGTGTAGAAGTGTGTTAATCGAGTTTGGAAAACCCCCAAATACCCTAAGTTTATGATTTAATATTTTATGTTTAAAGGCAAAGTGTTTATAAACAAAATCGCATCCACATAAAATAATAAACTGCTATACCCTGTTCCATGGCAATCTCTTGCATATAGTTAAATAGCATTTCCCATGTGACTTGTTGAGTACGGTTGGTTGTACTCATACTTGCTAAAATCATTAACAGAGAATGCTTGTCAAGAAAATGAAGGAGTTTGTGAAGACGTTGAGCTCTACGATGTAGACGACGCCGAGTGTTAGGGTTTAATTCTACACTCAGGCCTGCCTGTGGAGTTTCTATGGTAATGTATCTTTGGGTTGTACGTCCCTTTATGTAAAACTTGGCTGCTAAGCATTACTTTTATAATAAAATTTGATTTTATGCTTAAGCTTGTCTTGGCAATGGTGCACATTTTTCTACAGTACTCGCAGCTGAACAGTCCTGAGCAGTTGCGAGGGTAACCTAACGCTCCCAGAAATGGGGGTTGTTACAGTTCGATGAGAAGCAGCACTTTCAAATCGAATGCATCATTGAGTTCTTTCGTCCTCTTTTGATTTTTTGAGAGAGGAATTAACAATCGAATCGATCACTTAGTGTAGCGCGCGGAAAAGTACCAGAAGCACGCCATGAAATTGACCTAATCGAAGATCAGGCATTGTTGTCCAAGATTATTGGTTTGGATGTTAGGTTTCTCCATCGACTTATTTGCTATATGGTTCTCTCGGCAGGTACGTATCTAACATCCCTACCTGTATATCCTGTTTCGGTAAACCAAATTGCTGCATCTTTTGATTACTTACGTATGTCAAAGGCCTAAAAAGTGCTTTCAGACTAGTGGCTTTTCTTTCCTTATGTACGAATTAAGGCCGTGTTTATTGGTCATATAGTACGTGATGATCCACGACGACAACATTATATGTAGGCAGTAGGCCGCATCATAGTAGAATTTTTTGTACGAATAATCTATTTTTTATTTGAAATTATAGAAATATACCCGTGGGAAATTTTGTGACAAATTAATTATTTGGATTTATTTGGATCTTATTTGGTTTTTCTGTGTTTTTCTTGAAGTTTAAAATTTATTTTTGAAATTAAAAAGTATTTTGAGTATAAAAATATAATACCAACATTAGTTGGAAATATTTTTAGTTAGTCCAAAATGTCTCCAGGAGGTTCTCTGAATTGTTCTGGAATTTGTGGAGTTAATTTCATATTTTTCTGAGGCTTAATGAATATTCTGGGCTTTTCTGAAAATCCAAAATCAGAAAATGAAATTCAAAATTCCTCCTTTCCCTCCGGCGCCACGCGGACGGTCAGATTCCGTCCATGTCGCCGCATATCCACCGCCGCTCAACCCGCCTACCCCCTCCCATCGGCCGCCACGCGTCCGGCCCAGATCAGCCCACCCCCGCGCCTTGGCCCATCCCGACCGCCCGCAAGCCGACGGCCCAGATCGGCCGCCTCCCTTCGCGCCCGCCCATCCGCCCGTCCACCCCGCTCTCATTCTCGGCCGCCCGATTTCCCCTTCCCCTCATCCCGGCCGCCCACGGCCTCCCTCTCTCTCCTCTCTCTTCCGCGTGGGCCCGGCCTGTCAGGCCCGTCGTCCCCGCGCCCCTTCTTCCCCGCGAGTGCCGCCGCCTCCCGCAACCGTCTCCGGCCATCTCGCGCCCGCCCTCCCTTTCCGTGCGCGCGCCACCCACCTCCCCCATTTCCCCACCTCCTCTTCCGCACGACCCGCGCCCCAACTCCTCCCCATTTCGCGCCGGCCACCCGTAACCGCCTCCCACTCCGGCGAGGAATTCCCGCCGACTCCCCCTGCCCGGCCCCTATAAATACCTCCACCGGCTCCGCCTCCTCCCACCCCACCTCCCTCTGCCCTCCATTTCCTCCCCCGGCCGCTCCATCGCCGCCGCACCAAGTGTCGCCCGCCGCCGCCTCTGCCCTCTCATCGCCGGCCATCTCCAGCCGCCCTAGGTAACCGCCGCACCCTCCCCCCGAGTTCCCCTCCTTCTCCTCTCTCGATTCCACCCAACGCCGCTCGTCGCCGGCCACCGGAGCTCCGGTGGGCATGCCGTCCCCGAGCACCTCCCTCCGCTGGCCAGCCACCTCACCCCGCCCGTCCCACGTGGACGACGAGTGGCGCCACCTCATCACCAATGCGGGCGCCACACGGGCACCCGGCTGCCACACAATACCCTGCGCCCTATGCCACCTCAGCCGCCGCCTCCGCCCGTGGACCAGGGGCCCACATGTCAGCATGACTCCCCTGGGGCTGATGTCATGCTAATGCAGAAATCCGATTTTTCAGTTGAAAAATAATTCAGCTAAAATTAAATCCTCTGCTGACATCATAATTCATATTTTCCTTTAGGAAAATAATTCCAAAAAATTCCTTTTTTTCTTTTTCCCTGATTTTAAATTTCCCGGAGCTCGTTCTTCTTCGTCCTAACTCCGATTTAGCCCATTCAAATTTCTAAATTCATCAAAATTCCCCTCGATCCAATTGTGGCCTTAATTCAAATATTTAAAGTCAATTTGAATTTATTTGAATTTAGTGAGTTATTTTCACGTTTAGACTTCGACGATTCGGGAAAATTCTTCGACGAAGATTCACACCAAGTTGAAGAGTAAGGCAAGTCACACTCCTTGATCATGTTGATCCCACATTTCAAAATAAAATTATGTTGTTTTAAATTATTCTGAATGCATATTTCTATTCAATGTATTTAAATTCAGTTTTAAATTTAGTTATTGCCTACTTGTTAATTCCTCCATTGATATTGCTTCCTTGATACCTTGTCACCCTAGAATCAAACTCTAGTTAATACATTAGTGTTGGCTAGAGAGTTTAAATCAAATGCTTAGACCTGCTTAGATATAATCTTGGTTTTGGGGTACGTTTTCACATAAAATGATGACCTTTTCACATAAAATGATAAGCTTTTCAAAGCTACTCTTGACTTTGGTGAGTCAAGGAGGTTTATGAAATATTTTGAAAACAAAATATAAAAAATGGTTTAGACTTAGGCAATTGGTTAGTTGGTGGGTGTAACATCCTGAATTTCAGAGTCTTTTTGAAGTTTTCAAAATAAAATACACCATTTGTATTTTTCCAGTATTAATTAAAGCTTAAAAGGAATTTTCAGAATTTATTTGGATTTAATATGATTAAATTAAACATTAACATTTGCCAAGTTATTTTATTTGAGTTCCCTGAGTCTCAAGGAATTTTTGGTGAATTTTCCGGATTTATTTGCTTTTTTCTAGAGCTCAAAAAGTCTTTATTTGAATTTCTGGAAAAAGAAAAGAAAATCCTTGAACCGGCCGGTGGGCCGAAACCCACCGAACCGGCCCGGTCTAGCCAGCCCCGCCCGGCCTGCCCGCCCCAGCCACGCGGCGTGCATCCTGCCCGCGCCCGCACCCGCCTTCCTCCGTTGGATGGCCGACACGCGTCGCCCATCCCAGCGCCTCCCCGCGCCCGCGCCCCGCATCTCGGCCGTCCGCCGCCCTGAGCCACCGACAGGTGGGGCCCACCTGTCAGCGAGCCGCTTGCCCTAACCCTAGTGGGCCGAGCCCACTCGGCCCGCGCTGCCGCCGCCGCCACCCGGGGTATTTAATGGCGCAGACCCCGAGGTTCGCCACCCTCGCCGCCGCCTTCGCCGCAGTGCGTCGTCGCCGCCCTCGCCGCCTCCTCCACCGCTAGCCGCCGAGCGCCGCCGCCTTCGCCACCGCCCGGGCCGTGCGCCGTTCCCTGTCCCCGTCCGCCGTCGTCGTCGTCGCCGGTGAGCGCCGCCGCCGTCTCGTCGCCGTCCGCCGACCCAGACCGCCGCCGTTCCGAGCCTCGCCGGCCAGAATCGCCGCCTCGCCGCCTCGGTCGCGCCGCCTCGCCCCGGTCGCCCGCGCCGCTTGTCCGCCGCCTCTGCCGCCGCTATCGCCGTCGTCTCCGTCGCCGGTGAGCCCCGCCGCCGCCGCACTCCGCCGCTCGACCGATCGTGCGCCGCGCCGCCGCGCCGCCGCGCCCCGCGCTCCGCGCCGCCAGCGGGACCGCACCCGCGCAACCCCGCCGCTTCGCCTCCCCGTGGACGCAGTCCACCGTGCACCCCGCCGCCGCCATGTGGGCCCCGCATGATAGCGGGACCCCGTAGACTTGTGCGCCTCTGTGCCACGCCAGCCGAGCCCGGTCAGCCGAGTCAGCGCCACCTTCGCCCTACCCGCACGTGTGTCCGCCCCGTCAGCGCCACGTCAGCCCTAGCCGCTGGCGCAAGCAGCCCGCCGCCCGCACTGTTCCGTGCGCCGAGCCCACCGTAGACTCAGCTTCCCGTGCGCCCGGTCCACAGCACAGTGCCTTTTCCGATTTTCAGCCTTTTTCCTAAAACCAGATTTTCCAGAGGCCCGTTCTCCATCGTCCTAGCTCCGATTGACCCGATTCTTTTTCCTAAATTCATCTAAAATTGAGCTCTATCTTTTGGTTCGGGTTTTAGAATTTTTGGAGTTCATTTGAATTTTTATTTGAATTTATTTTGTCTCTTTGTTTCGTTTTCTCTCTCGTTAGATCACGTGTTCGAGGGAGCCGCCGTCAAATTTGAAGATCAAGAGCCGTCAGCTGAGCAAGGCCAAGGCAAGTCGTGTCCTTTGATCATGTTGAACCCAGTTTGCAATCTATTATTTAAATATTTTGTTTTAAATTACATTGCATCGCTACTTTTATACAAACCTTGTAATTGGTAGTTATCACCTCAATTGAGTATTACCCTCCTTGTTAAACTTGAATGCCATGCTGCCATTGTCACCATAGGTTGGGAAACTTACTAGCGATGCTATGTTACGATCACATTTGGGATGGTACGATTAGTATGCTTAGCCATGCTTTTAGTATCGTTTGGATTCATCATCACATGTGATTAATTAATTTGACTTAATGATATATTGAATCGTGGTTGGTGCCACTGTTATAAAATTTGTGCTATGACGTTGGTGCGTCATTGGCGGTGGTTACACAAAATTGGTTTTCACTCGGGCGAATGATCGTGCAGTAAAGGGGAAAGTGTTGGAGCACTTCGAGGGATGTGGTAGTCTCGCCCGAGAACACTTAAGGACTTAACTTTGTGCGCCATTGATCTGAGCTTTACCGTGCAAACCACATGTCTGGTATGGGACAGACCTGGCTATTTAATTTGGGATGTTTCAATTTCAATCTCGCTGGGATGAACATGGTTGCTGATTTCCATGAGGCGCAAGGGGGGTGTGATGCGAAACCCTAGCGGGCGGGATTGGGTTGGAATTGAACATTGTAAAGGCCTTGTTGTGATTTCCTTAGCGCGAGGCTAATCACATCGTGTGGGTACAGTTGTGCAACCTCTGCAGAGTGTAAAACTATTCGAATAGCCGCGTCCTCGGTTATGGACAATGCTCGGTGATTTCACACGAGGTATAGTTACTTTTGGAAAACTTTGTAGCTGGTCAGTGGATAGTTAATTCACTGTTGGTTTGGCTTGTGGATGGGATATCCATGAGTGGGTTGGTTTGGCTTGTGGATGGGAGGTCCATAAGTAGTTTACTTCTATCCCTTTGATATTTATTCATTATCGTTTTATCTTCAATTCGCCTTCAATCTATTTATGGTAATTTTCAAATGCTGTTTTATGCACATTAACCCTTTCAGCCTTCCATTGGTAAGCCTTGCATACTATATTGCATCATTTGTTACAAACGGCTTGCTGAGTACCAACGTACTCACGGCTTTACGCCTATGTTGCTCAGTTGAGGATGAGGAGCACTACCAGCAGGAGGTTCCAGGAGGCGAGTACTTCGACGACTACGCGTTCTAGGCTTCGCTCCCCACTCGATTGCCCGTGGGCATGTCGATTGGCCACTACGTTTATTTTGGATTTTCCGCTGCTAAGTTTTGTTAAGCCCCTAAGGCTATTGAGATTGTAAGCTTGACCATAAGGTCTCACTTTTGGATATTGATTAATAATTTGAGTTTCCTTTATTTAATATCGTGATTGTGGTGATGATTACCTCTATGTTTGACTGTGTGCACTAGCGTGATCCTGGACTAGTGCAATATACACAGAGAGTCCGGATTTGCATATTCGGGTCTCGACAGAGATGGTATCAGAGCCAAATCGACTGCAGGACGAAGCCCTAGTTAGAGTAGTCGAATTAGAAAATATTTCAAATTTATTTTCTAAATCAAATCAACCAAATGATTGACTAGTAATTCTTTATTCTTACCTCATTCTTAGGATTCTTGCTCCTTGTCTCCTCTGAGAACTTGTTTTCGAAACTCAATGTGACTTCTTATCCCTATAATGTCCATAGATGTCCGAATATTCCTCCATCAAAGTGAAAGTTGGCATGGAATTCTTCAAGTTGTGCTGTGAAGTTTGGATCAAGGAAGCACCCCAATGTGTCAAGAAAAGATTGGAGATTTCCGAGAAGATTAGGAGCCGTTAGATTTGAACCCTGTTATAGTTTTAGCATCGTGTAGAACGTTTTGCTTCTTATTTGCCGTTGGGTGTGATGTGAGCTGCAGTTTTGCTCCCAGCATTATGATGCAGTCATGTCAAAAGTCTTTTTGTGGAGTTTATTGCTTCTTTTGTTAGCCTTTTCGGCTAAGTGTTTGTTTAGTTTAGGTTGTCATTAGAAATTCCCCTTAGACGAGTTTACCGCTTACCTTTGCTTTTCCCTCTTATCTGTTGAGCCCTCAGAATGTCAGTTCTCAGTAAATGGTCTTTCTTTTGAGAGCAGCTGCAAGATGGTTGAAACCAGGAACTCCGCAGGTCGTGAGCAGACAAACCAGAATCCAGGGAACAGTTCCACTCAGCCACCCCAGGCAGTTCCGCCGACCCTGGACCCCGCTCTCAGTCAGTTCCTGATGGCCCAGACTCAGATGATGCAAGCAATGATGCAGAATATGAACAATATGGCTCAGCGTCAGCACCCAGGGGTAGCAGCACCTCAGGTCACTCACCATCAGTCCCACTTTGCAGAGTTTATGAGGACGAGGCCGCCTACCTACTCCAGTTCTTCAGAGCCTTTGGAGGCAGACGACTGGATCTGTTCAGTAGAGAAAAAGCTGAACTTGGCCCAGTGCACAGACAGGGAGAGAGTGCTGTATGCAGCACACCAGCTAGAGGGACCTGCAGCAGAGTGGTGGGAGAACTACTGTGACGCCCACGAGGACCAGGACAGCATTACTTGGGATGAGTTCCACACCGCTTTTCGTCACGCCCATGTCCTGGATGGGGTGATGGACATGAAGAAGTAGGAGTTCCGTGAGTTGCAGCAGAAGAACATGTCAGTGAGTGAATACCTCAATAAATTCACTCAGCTAGCTCGCTATGCACCCGAGGACGTAGCCACAGATGAAGCCCGTCAGAAGAGGTTCCGGAAAGGCTTGAACCCAGGATTGAAGGTGCAGGTCGTGGGCAACGACTATGCCAGCTTTCAGCAGATGGTGGATAAGGTCATCCTAATTGAGGACAGTCGCCGCGAGCTTGAGGAGTCTCGCAAGAGGAGGATGGCTCAGCAGGGATTACAGTCTCACCAGGCTCAGAGGCAGCGTTTCAGCACTTACCAGCCCACTCGAGTGCCTCAGCAGCCACAGCAGCAGCAGCAGTCAGTCTTCAGGACACCGGCCCCAGCGCCACGTCCCCAGCAGACAGGGCAAAGACCCGGTGGATCTGGTGGTCAGCAGCAAAGGAACGCCAATCCAGCAGCGTCTGTTACTTGCTACAAGTGCCATGAGCCGGGACACTATGCTAGCAAGTGCCCACAGAGGCAGGCCCCCACTCCAGTTCGCTTCGACTTGGGAGCCACACCAGGACGGACACCTACTCCAGGAGCAGGGCGTGGAGCACCCCAGGCACCAGGTCAGGTCAGCAGGACTCCGCAGGTGGTGAGAGGTCAGGTGAACCACGTCACTGCAGAGGAGGCCCAGGTAGCACCAGATGTCGTGATCGGTAAGTTCCCAGTCCATTCAGCATCTGCCACAGTTTTATTTGATTCTGGAGCTTCCCATTCGTTTGTTTCTCGGAGTTTTGCCTTAAAGCATCAGTTGAAAAATGTTACTCTGGGATCTATTCATTTGATCCAATCCCCCGGTGCGGAGTTGAGCACCAACCTAGGCTGTCCCGGAGTTCAGATAGACATCCAGGGAGTTGAGTTCAGAGCGGACTTGATTATCTTGGATATCCAGTCCCTAGATGTGATCTTGGGTATGGATTGGCTCAAGAAGCACCAGGCAGTTCTGTATTGTGGGAGCAGAGCAGCGACCTTGACCAGCTCCGATGGGAAGAAAGTGCAGTTTTCAGCTAGCATGAATCAGCCAGAGCAGGTAATGGTCTGTCAGATCAAGGGAATTCAGTTGGAGGATGTGCCGATTGTCAGGGAATACCCCGATGTGTTTCCAGATGACCTTCCAGGTATGCCACCAGCGCGAGAAGTTGAGTTTCTGATCGAGTTGGTACCCGGTACCTCTCCGATTTCCAAAAGACCCTACCGGATGCCAGCAAATGAGTTAGCAGAACTCAAGAAGCAGATTCAGGAGCTTTTGGACAAAGGTTATGTCAGGCCCAGTTCGTCCCCATGGGGAGCGCCAGTCTTGTTTGTGAAAAAGAAGGATGGCAGCCAGCGCATGTGCGTGGACTACCGAGCACTTAATGAGGTCACCATCAAGAACAAGTACCCGTTGCCCAGGATTGATGACTTGTTTGATCAGCTCAAGGGAGCAGGAGTTTTCTCCAAGATTGACTTGAGGTCAGGTTACCATCAGATGAGGATTCGACAGGAGGACATACCTAAGACAGCATTTTCGACTCGTTACGGTTTGTACGAGTTCACAGTGATGTCATTTGGTTTGACCAATGCTCCAGCCTATTTTATGTACCTGATGAATAAGGTGTTCATGGAATATTTGGATAAGTTTGTCGTTGTGTTCATTGACGACATTCTGATCTACTCCAAGGATGAGAGGGAGCATGAGGAACACCTGAGGATGGTATTGCAGAAATTAAGGGACCATCAGTTGTATGCCAAGTTTAGCAAATGTGAGTTCTGGATGAAGGAAGTCGCCTTCCTAGGCCATGTGATGTCCGCAAAGGGAGTTGCTGTTGACCCCGGAAAGGTCAAGGATGTTTTGGATTGGCAGTCACCTTCTTCGGTGACTCAGGTCAAGAGTTTTCTGGGTATGGCTGGTTATTACCGTCGTTTCATCGAGGGATTTTCCAGTGTAGCTAAGCCACTTACCCAATTGCTCAAAAAGGAAAAGAAATATGTTTGGACGCCCGAGTGCGATAAAAGCTTCCAGAAGTTGAAGGAGAGTTTGACCACAGCCCCAGTGCTAGTATTGCCAGATTTAAACAAGGATTTGAGATTTATTGCGATGCTTCACGCAAGGGTTTGGGTTGTGTACTGATGCAGGAAAAGAGAGTGGTAGCGTATGCCTCACGACAGTTGAGACCGCATGAGGAGAATTACCCTACCCACGACTTAGAGCTAGCAGCCGTAGTGCATGCTTTGAAAATTTGGAGGCACTATCTCTTGGGTAATAGATGTGAGATTTACACGGATCACAAGAGCTTGAAATACATCTTTACCCAGTCCGAGCTTAACCTCAGGCAGAGGAGGTGGTTGGAGTTGATAAAGGATTATGATGTCGGAATCCATTATCACCCAGGGAAGGCCAATGTAGTCGCAGATGCTCTGAGCAGAAAGGTTTATTGTAATTCAGTGATGGTTCAGGAGAGTCAGCCAGCTTTGCATGAGGAATTCCAAAGGCTCAGTTTGGAATTGGTTGAGGAAGGATTTTTGGCAGCAATGGAGTTGCAGCCCACTTTGGATGGTTAGATTCGTCAGGCTCAGACAGATGATGAGGCATTTCAGCGTATCAGGCAGGGTATGAGCGAAGGAAAAGAGTCAGAATTTTCAGAGGATGCCCAAGGAACCCTGTGGTTCAAGCAACGTTTGTGTGTGCCCAATAAAAAGGAGCTAAAGGATCTGTTGCTAAAAGAAGCTCATGAGTCGTTGTACTCGATACACCCTGGCAGTACCAAGATGTACCAGGACATTAAAGAAAAATATTGGTGGCCTAGCATGAAGCGTGAGATCGCTAAGTATGTGGCACTTTGTGATGTCTGTCAGAGAGTTAAGGCAGAGCATCAGAGGCCAGCAGGTTTGCTCCAGCCGTTGAAAATCCCTGAGTGGAAATGGGAAGAGATTGGTATGGACTTCATAGTCAGTCTGCCTAAGACCAAAGAGGGCTATGATTCGATTTGGGTCATCGTGGACCGATTGACCAAGGTTGCTCACTTCATTCCAGTGAAGACAACCTACACCGGTGACAGATTGGCAGAGCTGTATATGTCGAGGATCGTCAGTTTGCATGGAGTGCCCAAGAAAATAGTGTCAGATCGAGGGTCCCAATTCACTTCTCGATTTTGGGGTAGTTTCCATGAGGTTATGGGAACGCACCTGAATTTCAGTACCGCATACCATCCCCAGACAGATGGTCAGACAGAGCGAGTCAACCAGATTCTTAAAGATATGTTGAGAGCATGTGTGCTAGATCATGGACCTAAGTGGGACAGTTGTTTGCCTTTTGCAGAGTTTTCCTACAACAATAGTTATCAGGCAAGTTTGCAGATGTCACCATTTGAAGCACTCTATGGCAGGAAATGCAGGACCCCTCTCAATTGGAAAGAGACAGGGGAAGGTCAGGTGTTTGGTCCAGATTGTCTAAAAGATGCTGAGGACAAGGTCCGTTTGATTCAGGAGAGGTTGAGGACTGCCCAGGCCAGGCAAAAGAGCTATGCGGATACTAGACGCCGAGAGCTGAGTTTTGAGCCAGATGATTTTGTGTATCTCAGGATCACACCATTCAAAGGTGTGAAGAGGTTTCAGCAAAAAGGGAAGCTTGCACCAAGGTATGTCGGTCCGTTCAGAATTCTGAAACGCAGGGGAGAGGTTGCTTATCAATTGGAGCTACCTGCATCCTTCAGTGGGGTACATGATGTTTTCCATGTGTCCCAGCTGAAGAAGTGTTTGAGAGTGCCAGAGGAGGCTGTGCCAGTTGAGGCAATTGATCTTCAGGAGGATCTGTCCTACAAAGAGCGCCCTGTCAAAATCTTGGATGTGTCAGAGAGAGTCACCCGGAATAAAGTTGTTCGCTTTTGCAAAGTTCAGTGGAGCAACCACTCTGAGGAGGAAGCCACTTGGGAGCGCGAAGAGGATCTCAAGGCAGAGTTTCCGAACCTATTCTAGTAGTGAGCCCGGATCTCGGGGTCGAGATCCCGTTTAAGGGGGTAAGGTTTGTAACATCCTGAATTTTAGAGTCTTTTTGAAGTTTTCAAAATAAAATACACCATTTGTATTTTTCCAGAATTAATTAAAGCTTAAAAGGAATTTTCAGAATTTATTTGGATTTAATATGATTAAATTAAACATTAACATTTGCCAAGTTATTTTATTTGAGTTCCCTGAGTCTCAAGGAATTTTCTGGAATTTTTGGTGAATTTTCCGGATTTATTTGCTATTTTCTAGAGCTCAAAAAGTCTTTATTTGAATTTCTGGAAAAAGAAAAGAAAAAGAAAATCCTTGAACCGGCCGGTGGGCCGAAACCCACCGAACCGGCCCGGTCTAGCCAGCCCTGCCTGGCCTGCCCGCCCCAGCCACGCGGCGTGCATTCTGCCCGCGCCCGCGCCCGCCTTCCTCCGTTGGATGGCCGACACGCGTCGCCCATCCCAGCGCCTCCCCGCGCCCGCGCCCCGCATCTCGGCCGTCCGCCGCCCTGAGCCACCGACAGGTGGGGCCCACCTGTCAGCGAGCCGCTTGCCCTAACCCTAGTGGGCCGAGCCCACTCGGCCCGCGCTGCCGCCGCCGCCACCCGGGGTATTTAATGGCGCAGACCCCGAGGTTCGCCACACTCGCCGCCGCCTTCGCCGCCGTGCGTCGTCGCCGCCCTCGCCGCCTCCTCCGCCGCTAGCCGCCAAGCGCCGCCGCCTTCGCCACCGCCCGGGCAGTGCGCTGTTCCCGGTCGCCGTCCCCCGTCGTCGTCGTCGCCGGTGAGCGCCGCCGCCGTCTCGTCGCCGTCCGCCGACCCAGACCGCCGCCGTTCCGAGCCTCGCCGGCCAGAACCGCCGCCTCGCCGCCTCGGTCGCGCCGCCTCGCCCCGGTCGCCCGCACCGCTCGTCCGCCGCCTCTGCCGCCGCTGTCGCCGTCGTCTCAGTCGCCGGTGAGCCCCGCCGCCGCCGCACTCCGCCGCTCGGCCGACCGTGCGCCGCGCCCCGCGCTCCGCGCCGCCAGCGGGACCGCACCCGCGCAACCCCGCCGCTTCGCCTCCCCGTGGACGCCGTCCACCGTGCACCCCGCCGCCGCCATGTGGGCCCCGCATGACAGCGGGACCCCGTAGACCCGTGCGCCTCTGTGCCACGCCAACCGAGCCCGGTCAGCCGCCGAGTCAGCGCCACCTCCGCCCTACCCGCACGCGTGTCCGCCCCGTCAGCGCCACGTCAGCCCTAGCCGCTGGCGCAAGCAGCCCGCCGCCCGCACTGTTCCGTGCGCCGAGCCCACCGTAGACTCAGCTTCCCGTGCGCCCGGTCCACAGCACAGTGCCTTTTCCGATTTTCAGCCTTTTTCCTAAAACCAGATTTTCCAGAGGCCCGTTCTCCATCGTCCTAGCTCCGATTGACCCGATTCTTTTTCCTAAATTCATCTAAAATTGAGCTCTATCTTTTGGTTCAGGCTTTAGAATTTTTGGAGTTCATTTGAATTTTTATTTGAATTTATTTTGTCTGTTTGTTTCGTTTTCTCTCTCGTTAGATCACGCGTTCGAGGGAGCCGTCGTCAGATTTGAAGATCAAGAGCCGTCAGCTGAGCAAGGCCAAGGCAAGTCGTGTCCTTTGATCATGTTGAACCCAGTTTGCAATCTATTATTTAAATATTTTGTTTTAAATTACATTGCATCGCTACTTTTATACAAACCTTGTAATTGGTAGTTATCACCTCAATTGAGTATTACCCTCCTTGTTAAACTTGAATGCCATGCTGCCATTGTCACCATAGGTTGGGAAACTTACTAGCGATGCTATGTTACGATCACATTTGGGATGGTACGATTAGTATGTTTAGCCATGCTTTTAGTATCGTTTGGATTCATCATCACATGTGATTAATTAATTTGACTTAATGATATATTGAATCGTGGTTGGTGCCACTGTTATAAAATTTGTGCCGTGACGTTGGTGCGTCATTGGCGGTGGTTACACAAAATTGGTTTTCACTCGGGCGAATGATCGTGCAGTAAAGGGGAAAGTGTTGGAGCACTTCGAGGGATGTGGTAGTCTCGCCCGAGAACACTTAAGGACTTAACTTTGTGCACCATTGATCTGAGCTTTACCGTGCAAACCACATGTCTGGTATGGGACAGACCTGGCTGATTAATTTGGGATGTTTCAATTTCAATCTCGCTGGGATGAACATGGTTGCTGATTTCCATGAGGCGCAAGGGGGGGTGTGATGCGAAACCCTAGCGGGCGGGATTGGGTTGGAATTGAACATTGTAAAGGCCTTGTTGTGATTTCCTTAGCGCGAGGCTAATCACATCGTGTGGGTACAGTTGTGCAACCTCTGCAGAGTGTAAAACTATTCGAATAGCCGCGTCCTCGGTTATGGACAATGCTCGGTGATTTCACACGAGGTATAGTTACTTTTGGAAAACTTTGTAGCTGGTCAGTGGATAGTTAATTCACTGTTGGTTTGGCTTGTGGATGGGATATCCATGAGTGGGTTGGTTTGGCTTGTGGATGGGAGGTCCATAAGTAGTTTACTTCTATCCCTTTGATATTTATTCATTATCGTTTTATCTTCAATTCGCCTTCAATCTATTTATGGTAATTTTCAAATGCTGTTTTATGCACATTAACCCTTTCAGCCTTCCATTGGTAAGCCTTGCATACTATATTGCATCATTTGTTACAAACGGCTTGCTGAGTACCAACGTACTCACGGCTTTACGCCTATGTTGCTCAGTTGAGGATGAGGAGCACTACCAGCAGGAGGTTCCAGGAGGCGAGTACTTCGACGACTACGCGTTCTAGGCTTCGCTCCCCACTCGATTGCCCGTGGGCATGTCGATTGGCCACTACGTTTATTTTGGATTTTCCGCTGCTAAGTTTTGTTAAGCCCCTAAGGCTATTGAGATTGTAAGCTTGACCATAAGGTCTCACTTTTGGATATTGATTAATAATTTGAGTTTCCTTTATTTAATATCGTGATTGTGGTGATGATTACCTCTATGTTTGACTGTGTGCACTAGCGTGATCCTGGACTAGTGCAATATACACAGAGAGTCCGGATTTGCATATTCGGGTCTCGACAGTGGGTGCAGGCATGCACTGTTGGTCAGAGCCGCAGGGTTGACTGTCGTGAGAGATGAAAACCTTGCGGATGGATGCAATCCGTGAGAGATTAAAACCTGATGGATGGGTGGAATCCATCAGTGTCGCGCAGTGGAAGCGTGTGGATGGATGGAATCCATACGTGATCTTTTGGAAAAGATGGTCCAGTTGGGATGCCCGAGAATAGGTTGGTGTATGGTCGGAGCCTGCACTGACGGTACTATTTTCAAGTACAAGTATTGTTTTTATCTACTGTATCAAATTCAGCATTTTCAATCTATTTACTGTATTTCCTTAAATGTTGTTCTATGCAAACTAACCCTATAAACCTTCCATTGAAGCCTTTATCATTATGTTGCATTTCTCCATGTGATTTGCGGAGTACAAGTTTGTACTCACCTTGCAATCTCCATACAGAGGAAAATGTCGTCGACTTCGGTGAAGATCAGGACGAGTAGGCCACGTCTTACTGTTGTTTGCCTGTGGGCAGGCTTGGGCTTCGCTATTTATCAGTTTGCTTCCGTAGTTCTTTGCTTTATTTATTTGCCAATGGGCGTTGATGTAAGACTTGGCCATAAGGTTGTATCCTTTATTTAATATAGTTGGTCATTTATACTTGGTATTTATCTTTGTTGTACTATATGCACTAGCTGATCCTGGACTAGTGTGATTTACACAGAGGATCCAGGAGTCGTTACTCCGGGTTCCGACACATGGTAAGGATATGACATAAATAGGTACACATTCTATATGCAGGTTCTATGTCCTACCACCCGACAAGCCCAGTTTAATTTGATGGCCACACTCACCTTGACAAAACATAGTGATAATAAATATGATATTAACATAAGCATGGTAGTTTAGGAACTTAGCAAAATCTTTCCACTATTAAGAATTGTGATATTTGTCTAGATTTTGAAAGAATGGTTTTAGGGTAAGCAAGGATCGCTGGAGGCCTTAAAAGCAGGCCGAATCCCATGACCTTAACCTAGGGTGGAGGCAAGAATTACAAATTGGTAACAGTGTTGTGGCACTAGACATGAATTTGTGGGAGGAGATTGCCTCAGTGAAAATATAAGGACTAGACCGTTATGCTGAGTAAAGAACATAGTGATCGCCCAACCACAAGCATTGATACGTCAAACCTGGTCTAGTAACTGCTCAAATTCGATTGAACCTCTACATAAGCGGTTGGAGGCAAAGTGTGAGTCCATACAGAAGGGAGTTAAGAAGTGCTGTATGGAAGTTGGCCATTATTATTTTACTATTGATTTGATTATCAGTTGTCCACACAATAGTAGGCTGAGATAAGTTAGGTAGTGGCCTGAGCTTGTTGAGGAAGCCTACTAGGTAGAGGCTATATAAAGAATTGAGCAGTGAACAACCTTGTTTTCTTAACTCTTTAGCGGGAGGTAAGGGATCTTGTGGGAAAAGCAGGGCAGCTCTGCAGAGTCATGACTAATGGTATTCGAAAACGCCGTGCTTCCGATAAATGAAGCTGTGTTTAGTGGGTTATTCCAATAACGAAGCATAAGTAGATTTGGAATGGTTTTGGAAGTGTAGAAGTGTGTTAATCGAGTTTGGAAAACCCCCAAATACCCTAAGTTTATGATTTAATATTTTATGTTTAAAGGCAAAGTGTTTACAAACAAAATTGCATCCACATAAAATAATAAACTGCTATACCCTGTTCCATGGCAATCTCTTGCATACAGTTAAATAGCATTTCCCATGTGACTTGTTGAGTACGGTTGGTTGTACTCATACTTGCTAAAATCATTAACAGAGAATGCTTGTCAAGAAAATGAAGGAGTTTTATGAAGACGCTGAGCTCTACGATGTAGACGACGTCAAGTGTTAGGGTTTAATTCTACACTCAGACCTGCTTGTGGAGTTTTTTTGGTAATGTTTCTTTGGGTTGTACATCCCTTTATGTAAAACTTGGCTGCTAAGCCTTACTTTTATAATAAAATTTGATTTTATGCTTAAGTTTGTCTTGGCAATGGTGCACATTTTTCTATAGTACTCGCAGCTGAACAGTCCTGGGCAGTTGCGAGGGTAACCTAACGCTCCCAGAAATGGGGGTTGTTATAGTTCGATAAGAAGCAGCACTTTCAAATCGAATGCATCATTGAGTTCTTTCCTCTTTTGATTTTTTGACAGAGGAATTAACAATCGAATCGATCAGTTAGTGCAGCGCGCGGAAAAGTACCAGAAGCACGCCATGAAATTGACCTAGTCCGAAGATCAGGCATTGTTGTCCAAGATTATTGGTTTGGATGTTAGGTTTCTCCATCGACTTATTTGCTATGGTTCTCTCGGCAGGTACGTATCTAACATCCCTACCTGTATATCCTGTTTCGGTAAACCAAATTGCTGCATCTTTTGATTACTTACGTATGTCAAAGGCCTAAAAAGTGCTTTCAGACTAGTGGCTTTTCTTTCCTTATGTACGAATTAAGGCCGTGTTTATTGGTCATATAGTACGTGATGATCCACGAGGACAACATTATATGTAGGCAGTAGGACGCATCGTAGTAGAGTTTTTTGTACGAATAATCTATTTTTTATTTAAAATTACAGAAATATTTCCACGGAATTTTTTTTACAAAAAATAGGCTCCAGTCGCCCAATGGAAAGGCGACTGGAGCTAATCCCCCAACTAAGGGCCGACAGAATCTCTGTCGCCCTACCCAAGGGCGACAGAAACAAGTCACCCCCCATTGAGCGAGTTTCAGTGCAGCACTCAGTCCTCCATGAATTTTTGAAGTTTTGTCAATTTTGTAGTTTTAAACTGGGACAAAATCTGGTGGAGTTGCACGTGGTCCTTACCGGCTGCCGATAGGTTGCGGTGTCTAGATGGCGGTCGGGGTAGTCACTGGTGTAGTTTGCGCAACCCCAGTAACGCATACCTAGGCTGATGCGGTGCTTAGACTTGAAGAACTTGCACGTGTCCCCGCACCAAAAAAGAGGGGTGTCTCCCCCTTGGGTGGGACTAGCGGCGAACGCTCGGTGGGAACGTTGGACAAGGGGTTGTTGCTTTGGGGCCCTCATTGCGGGGAGCTGACCTCGTAGCACGCTAGGCTTGCTCTGCCCGGGCCGCAATAGCCCTTATTTTCTCATCGCGGGAAGCAGGTGACCGTGCTAGGTCACGGGTCTCCTCCCATGTTTCACCATCTTGTTCCATTGCTTCTTCTGGCTTTTGTCTATCCTGGTGCCGGTGAAGGAAGCGCGATGTAGTGTGGGGTTTGGAAGTGTAGTGTTCCCTGCGAAATGGAATGCACACCAATTTATAGGGTCCGTTTTCTCTCTACTCGTACGTGTAAAGCTAGTGCGCGTGGTCCTAACACTGAGTAAAGCTGGACCGTGCTGCCATATCACTGCAAAAAAGGCTACGTCGTCATGCCATGTGACTGTGCAAAGCTGACCTCTTTTGTCATGTCTCTGTGCAAAGCTACCCGCTGTTGTCATGTCATTGCACAAAGTTGATCTCTTTTGTCATCTCACTTAGCAAAGCTGCCCTCTTTTGTCATGTCACTGTGCAAAGCTGCACTCTTATATCATGTCTCTGCGCAAAGCTGCCCGCTGTTGTCATGTCACTGCGCAAAGCTGGCCTCTTTTGTCATCTTACTGAGCAAAGCTGCCCTCTTTTGTCATGTCTCTGCGCAAAGCTGCACTCTTATGTCATGTCTCTGCGCAAAGCTGCACTCTTATGTCATGTCTCTGTGTAAAGCTGGCCTCTTTTGTCATGTCACTACGCAAAGCTAGCCTCTTTTATCATGTCACTACGCAAAGTTGCCCCATTCTGTCATGTCACTGCGCAAAGCTGCACTCTTATGTCATGTCTCTGTGCAAAGCTGGCCTCTTTTGTCATGTCACTACGCAAAAGCTGCCCCATTTTGTCATGTCACTGCGCAAAGCTGACCTCTTTTCTCAGCAATACTCCATTGCACTATGTTCTCTCGTTCTATATAAAGAGCATGGGTGCGGTCCCATGAAGATAGTAGTAGAGAACCTCGTAAATTGAATGAAGAAGTACCTTCTCCGTCGTGTAGATACATACCATGGCGGATGCCGAGGGGCCATTTAGAGCGGGGTCACCAAATGAAGACCTTCCCTTGCAAAGGAGGGAGCACTTCGGTCCTAACTACCGCTTGATACCCAGGAGGCGTGCTCAACCAGTATGGCCAAAATGCAGACACAATGAGGACGCGGTCGCGCAAGTCATCGAAGGCCATTTCGATAGCGAGCGACGTTTCTTCCGATGCCCACACTCCGGGGCACAGATTGCTAATAGTACATTTTTTGTTACTGCTTATAGAGCCTCTTTGTTTACCATCCTTTCCCGCATATGGCAAAATGCGACTTCACCCACTGGATCGACCCTCCTCATGAACCGTATATTGTCAACTATGTGGATACAAAAAACCCAATTTTTTTGGTTTTCAGCAATCAATTGGATCCGAACTTTTCTCAAGCTGAAACATTTTCCCTGATTGAAAGTGACCTATTTTAAGGGAGACATCGGCTAGATGATGTGACTCATAAAGGGGTCATTTGAAACAGCTTCCGCTTTCGGCTTCTGGCTTTCAGAAGGTCACTTCAGTCTTGAGTTCCAAGAATGTTTGGTTTATTTGTTTCTTTTTTCCTTTTTAACCAAAAATACAAATTTGAGTTTAAGAAACCAAACAAAAACAAATTAAATTAGCAATCGATGGGATCCAAATGTTTTTTCTAGTCGAAACATTTTTTTCCCTTGTTGAAAGTGGCCTATTTTAAGGGAGACATCTACTAGATGGTGCTTGACTCATAAAGGGGCCATTTGAAACGGCTTCACCTTCTGGTTTTCAAAAGCTGGAAGTCGAATCAAATGCGTGGCTTTTGAAAGTAGCTTTAGCTAGATCGAGTTCCGCTAGCGCCATAAATATTGCCTCCGCACCGTTAGTGTGTCCACACACTCCGCCTCTACCCCGATGGCACTACCACGAGCTTTGCCTCCTCTCGCTACCTCCACCTTTGCTCACCGCCGCCCCTTCTCCCTTGGCCCCACTAATGTCGCCTCCTTTGCCTTTGGCCATCTCCCGACGAGCCCCCTCCGCCTTCGGCCACATCTTGACAAGGAACCTCTACCTCTACGCTGCCTCCAAACAAGCCCCCTCCCCCTCCATCACCTTCGCCTCATGCCACCCCGTCCAACTTCATGCCGCCTCTGCCCTGCTCCATCTCCTGCATTCCACCGCTTCTTTTTTCTATTTTTCCATTCTTTAGGATATAGGCCAATTACAAGTAAAATAACTTGTGTAATAATAAAATTGATTAGTTGTGTAAACATGTGATGTGATAATTGTTGTTAAGATTTACTAGTATAATTATCGGCATCAAATAAGCCATCATGTGCTTTAGGGGCAATTCGGACATTTGCCAAATTAGCTACTATTCCAAAGCCAAAAGCTTTAGCTGAATCAAACACCTTTCACTTTCAACCATTTCTATTTACAGCCACTATTATTCTAAAGCCAAAAGCTCCAACCAAAGACCAGAAGGTCCAGCCGTGTCAAACGCCCCCAAATACCCCTTATTAACGAATTTAGTGTATAATGTTTTGTCTTTAAGTCTTAGCGAAAGGAAACTAGCTATCCTGCTCCTCAACAGAAATTAACGCACAACTTGATCATGTATATATGTAACTATGTTCATAGCTATTCACCATTTTTCTTTTGTAAAGAAATCATCTAATTATAAGAATAAGCAAGAACTTCAATCACCAAAATTTATATGTCGAATAAACATAAACGACAATTAGTTATTGAAAGGATGAGAGGGAGAGAGGAAAGCATATGTATGTAAAAAAACCTAAATGCACTACTTCGTTTTAGGCGCCAAAGAGATACAATTTCGCCCAAATTACTCTCCGCAGTCACAAAAGAACTTCGTGTTTGGGTACATGTAGTCAAACTTTCTAAATTTTGGATATTGATATCTTTTCAATATTTAGGTCGAACGCATGAAAACAATGCGTGTAAATTTCTCTTGAAAAGAACTTCATAATAGTATATTTTTATTAGGTTTTATAAATTCATTACAATGAAAATTAGTGGTCAAAGTTACGTATGATTACCTTGAAAATAAATTTAATTGATAATATGATATCTTGAAAATGGTGATATTATGATATCTTGAAAATGGTGAGGATTCATAATGAATAAATAACAAAAATATACCATTTTAGATACATACCGTGATGATCCAACCATCTAGATTTGTCACCAGATTTACCTGCCCGAACATGCAGCTTCATCAATTAGTGACGATCATAGAATGTATGACGCGCGATAAGTTTCGTGCTGCATGACGAAAAGAACATGCAGCTTTTCGTACTGAAGCAGCACAAATCCAAGAATTCCAGAGCGAGGGAGAGAGAGAGCATGCAAGAGAAATGGGTGCCCTTTACGTTTAGAGAGAGAGAGCATACATGCAAGAGAAGGGAGAGACACTTTTTTAGAGAGAGAGAGAGAGAGTGAGTAGGGAGAGAGAGAAACTTACAGATGGCATGGAGCTCTTTCTAGAGATAACGAACCCTAACTGCCTCCCTGGCGAAGCCTACGTCGCCTAGCTGCGTCTCTAGTCTCTACCCAAATGACCGGTAAGATCAGTGCGATCTTACGCTACCATCCATATATCAACATGGCTATAAAAAACTCCAACACTGGGATTATAAATGCACGTGCGAACTAGCTCTTGTTCATCATCTGCAGATCCCACTAGCGATAGATAGCCATAGGCCCATAGCTGTAGTTTGCAAGGAAGCTAACTAGCTAGCTAGCGAGGCAGACAGATCAACCATGAAGCTAGCCCTGTGCTTGTGCATCTGCGTCGTCCTCGTCGTCGCCTCGTCTCCGGTCCCGCTCTCCGACCGCCCCCCGCTGAGCCGGCGTTGGCTGCAGGATGCCGTGGTTATCGGCGGCAATCTGACAGCGAGCACGAACGCGACGTGGCCGCGTGAGACACCGGAGAAATGGGACGATGGGTCCAAGAGGCTCAGCCCCGGGGGGCCTAACCCACAGCATCACTGATCTGATCATCAGCTGCCGCCTCGCTTGTGGTATCAGCCTATCACTCCTAACCATTTCTCTTCATACCGGATTTTCCATTCCTAATTTCTGACATCGGCCAAGTGCCGGTCCGGAATTAATGTTGTCGAGTGTGAGTCTAATAATTAATGTTGTCTTGTGTCAGTCTAATATAAACGTGATGTGATCCATTTTAATTTCTTCACTTTCATGTTTTGCGGATGTTGATTTGCGCTAGACTGAGGTCTTGAATAATGAATAATGCAAATCTATATCGCCGCAATTTTTCTCAAGGTTTTACATGTTGTATGTTGTAACGCGCATGCGCCCGAGTAATAATAGTCATGTGCCAAAGACTAAAAGTCAGCGTCCTCTTGCAATTCTCTCTCGAATTATGTGACTTTTATTTTGATATCACTGGTTGGTGGTAACCCCCTCCAAATAAGCATATCGTGTTCTATTTCTTGGTGATATGTTTACATGTTCTTGGAGCTCCTTTTTTCTTTAAGAAAAAAAAGGTGCGATGACTGTTGGTCTATTGGACCACCAAGGATGCATACTTTTAATGAAAATTGAAAGGCATCTTATGTTTAAGAGGAAAAGGCATATCTGACTGTCCGTCTTTCGCTTTCGAGTACAGGATCGTGCAGAAAATATAAGTACGAAAAAGAACAAAATAAGAAGACAAAAACGATCTGCACGTTATCACAATTCACAAGTAATAATGAGAAACGTCAGCATGTCATCCGGTCGCGCGCGGAACCGGTTCTCTGCTTCCCCGGTGGAGATTGGAAAAGACACCAAGGACGCAAACGGGCAGACCTATGCACCGGGTTCCATCCTCCGGTGTCAATCTGCCTGCCCCGTCCTTAAGCAGCAAGTCCTTTCTAACCATTTAATCTCTTCCAAAGCATTTAAGTATACTCTTGACTCTCTCAACGGACAAATACTTTGAAACGGATGCTTCCGAGGCCATGGACAAATATACATATATACACACATGCACATACACACATATATCTACACAGTATATATACACATGTACACACACACACACACACACACACACACATATATATATATATATATATATATATATATATATATATGTATATATATATATATAAGAAAATTGTTCTACACACACTCCTCATTATCTATTTAAGTATACTCTAATAATAATTATACAATACTCCAAAGTGATAATTACAAACTCCGATTACAAGTGCAGGCGCCTACAAATTCTTCAATTTCAGCTCTTCATGCGGAGGGACAACCGGACAAGTAGTCACTACTACAAAAAGCCTAATACTAGACGTCATATCATAGACAGTTACTTAAAACCATCATTATTAAAAATAATTACAGACGATTTTAATTTAAAGACCATCTATTTTGATGCCAGCGCTAAAAAGCATCCGTGAAGATGAAATATCACAAACGGTTCATGATAAAATCTATTTGTGAAGTATCACAGACGGTTATTAACAAAAATCGTCTGTTATATCACAGACGGTTTTCTATTTGAAATGTTTGTGAATACTTCACATATGGTTTGTATTAAAAACTGTCTGTGATAATAAGTCATCACAAAAACTGTCTGTGATAATTTCACTATATTAATTGCGCAGACCCGTCGATCCTCTGTCTTAAATTCTAGATTAAGGCTACTGCTTTGAGCTAGAGGCGGGTCTTTGAGAAGGCCATTCGGTGAAAAGAGACTATTTGGGAAGAGTGATTGTAGATCCATTCATTTCTTAAGTACATATGGTTAGTAATTTGTTCCTAATTATATTATAATTTAGAGTTAGCTTTTGGTGAAAGGAGAATTGAAGATGGTTTAGATCTAGCTAGCATGGTCTAGGTTTACTATTTAGTTAATTTATAGTCTATTGGTACTTAATTCAATTTAATTAATTATTCTTGCTATCTATAGCTACTTTAGATCGTATATATCTAGGGAATTTATTTCTTTTTGAAGATTAAGAAAGAGCCAAAATAGTGTGAAATAAATAATAATTTTTCCGATGTAACCTTCCACTGAGAATTAGCCATTGATACATGGCATAAATATAACGTTAATGAATTAACTGACTTATTTTACATATTAAAAAAAAAATCTAAAATCTGACATGTTAATGTTCCAAGGTCAAAAGTGTAGTTTAAAGAAAAAAAATCTACTTTATATATCATTAAATCATATAAATAGGGGTAAATGGGGGTTTTGATGTCTCATAGAAATTGTTTGTTACGTCAGAATCAGAAGAAACTAATTTGTTATATGTGTAACGTAGAACCACAGCTGAATATACGCTGCGAACCATGTGAGTGAAGAGTACATTAGTGACGTGTCTACTTTTACAAGAGCTGCTGAGGAGGATATATTGAATAAGAGGGTGGAATGTATATACTGTCCATGTATTGATTACGAGAATCTAAACATGTTTAAGAACCGAGAGCAAATTGAAGTGTACTTGATTCAAAGGGGTTTCAAAAAGGGGTATGCACGTTGGACCAGTCACACAGGAAGGTAGTACTAATGACATCGCTGATGAAGTTGTTGGATCGGAAACGGCAACAGAGGGGGGTGAATGGTGCGTTCAAAAATCGCCCCCGAGTATTCGCACACAAACTTCTCCAAGAGCTACAGAAGCTATGAAGTAAGTAAATGCAAGCTTACTGAAACTATAAAAGAAACACTAGCAGGCACAAGAAAGAGACAATGAAAGCACAATACTGAAAGACAAACAGACTGCCGAAGAACTGAGAATAGATAGAGTGCTTCCTGCCCTTCCCTAAACAAATGACCAAGGTCTCAACCAAAATAGCAACAAGTCCTTAGGGAGAAGAAAAAGCAAACAAGAAACAAATAAAACAAAGGCTGTTCGGTAGAGAAGAAAAATTGAGCAAATGGGGGCTGCAGTCAGCTGAACAGGGATCAAAAAGAAATCAAGAAACTGCTGCTAAGTGAGAGATAAAACTAAGAATTACAGCTGTCCAAAAAGGTCTTTGCTGCCGAACACTAAAAGCAAATAAGAAGAACTAAGCTTGCTGTCGAAAACCAGAAGGAGGAATAACTGACCCTGGGCGAATACTACAAAAAAATCAGACTGCTACCAAAAGGAAAAGCACATCAGAAATAAAAGGCAAAATAAAAGAAGACTAGAAACTGCCGTCACAAGAAATAGCAAAGAACCGGTCCTTCTCTCAAAACCGACACCAAAAATTAGTACTGCCACTTTCCAAAACTAGGACTGCACGGGAGACAAAAACAGCAATCAAAACTGAGAACAAAGGCTGACGAAAAATACAGAGCAAAGATTATTTTGTCGGCAGTGTAACTACCGAACAAGATTCATCTTCTATTTTCGGCTGGCAAAAACAGAATTAAAAACTGCTTGATGCTCTCTAAAACAAGCCAAAGACCTTGAACAAAATCTCAGTTTATATTAACAAGGTTCTGCAGCTTGATAAGCAATCCACTCAGAGAAGCAAGAAGCAAAGGATAGCAGTGTGCAGAGAAGAAAGCATCAAGAGCAAGTAGGCAGTGGCGGAGACAAGGGGGGGCTGGAGGGGGCCCGGCACCCCCCAACCTTTTACTAATCCTCTATTATGTAGTTAATTACATGTGTTTAATTAGTGGTTTGGTCCCTCCCAATTTAGCCCAAATGTAAAGTATGTTTAAAGCCCAGTCATATGCAGCCCAAATCCTCTTTGTTTTGTTTCTTATTTTAGCTTTGTATCTACTGATCTTTGTAAATGCGGGTTAAAAGGTGGTGGGTACCGTGATATGTAGGATATGCATGTTTGTGTTCTTAATCTTAGGATGATTAATGCAGGCTGGTGAGTTGACTAGAAGCTGTTGTAGCTAGTCATAGGTGTGATTGAAGATCACTCAAGCACTACTAGCTGGTGGAGTACATAACGCTAGGAACCTTTAATTAAAAGTCAAGAAAATGTTTTGGCCGAATTTCTACGGCAATACAATGGACATGTTCTCGTGGATTTGTTTTTTGATTTCTTCGAAAATCAAAATAAATAGAGTGTTTTTTAAAGCAGTTTTTTTAAATAACTTCTCGAGTCTAAAAATATATGAGCCGTCCACGTCAATATATTTACCGTTCACTATGGTATCAAAAAATATAAACAAAAACCATAAGTACACACTTCAGTAGTTGCTCTCACATCACATCTAGAGACCCTGTTTTAATCGGCTTAGACCTTGTTTTAGTCGTAGAGCTAAGTTTAAGTTAATAGAGATGTATTTTTCTTTGCATTGTAATTTGCGAAACATATTACTCTGATATGTGACTATTGGATCGGTAAATCCGGCATGGTTCATTGGTTCTACTCTACTTGTTGTCCATATTGCCCCCCTATATCCAATTCCTGGCTCCGCCCCTACAAGTAGGGATAAACTTGAGGCCATAGCAACTCAAACAAGGATTTCACAAACTGATACCAAGAGATGAATGATTACAAGAGTTCAAGGACTACAACCATTTCATCCCCATACGCGTTTTCACAAACTGGACAACACAAGCTCACAAGACAAACACAAAAGAAACGACATGTTGCTGCTGTCTACCACCTATCACAGCACAACAAAGAGTAGAAAACACACACAAACATGGAGAGTAACACACAAAACCCTCACATACACTCTCACCTTTCTCTCTAGCCTACTCCTCTCCTTTTATAGCCTCCCACTAATGGGTTTACAACAACCTTTACCTGCTAACTCACAACAACTCTTGCGTTTTATCCATTAGCTCAAAACCAAATCTGCTTCCTTTTGTGCAGCCCTGCGCTTTTACCAAAACGCCCCTCCTACACCTTCCGGGAAGCTTCCTCATTTCTTGCTGTCCAAGCCTCGCAACCACTTCGAGTCCTCACCGCCTTCGGCACATCCCGACCGCTCCAACCTCAACACCGCCCGTGCCTAGTCTGGTCATCCCGTGCCTTGCCACGACTTAGCCTCAACGTCCTGCAGCCATCACAGATAAGAAACAAATCACATAGCACCGCTTGAAATATTGTAACCATACAATAACATCAGAAGAAATACTCAAAGCCCAAACTGATCGAAACAAAAAATAAACGACTTGAGCACGTTCGACCTAGTTCGACAAGGTCCGAACGAAACCGACTGCACCACGCAACGACTTGGCTCGAACCACTCAAACCAAACTCAAACTTTCCCGAACAAGCGTCAATTACTCATCACACACACGGGGTCACTTCCACATGGTCTCTCAGAAGTCAATGATATGTCACCGAATGATGTTGATTGTGGTTCATGCCTAGTGCGATGACAAGCAGTCTCATGGGAAAGAATTGGTGAGATCAGTTTTTTCGCACAAAAGAGATCTTTTTGCATTTTCATAAAAGGGTGTACTAACTCATGCTTCATCTAGAAACTAGTATAGCTCAATCTAAAGCTCAATAAAGATTCAAGACTCAACTCAGCCTATTTGACATGGCATGAATCATAAGAGGATAACTAAAGACAGACTAATCTCAAGAGCTAACATGACATGATTTAATTCAAGTTGTGCATTTTTAATCAACTTATCATGGCAAAGATTGGACTACACATATAAAGTCATGATAAATCTAGCAAGTAAGCACAGATCATGGCAAGATGTAATGCATTGTAAACTTGTCATAAATGGATAATAATCAAGGCTCCATGTAGTTATATTACAATGCAAAATGCAGAATGCAAGAAAATCCAGCTCCCCCTCAACACGAGATGCACTTTTAGTTCAAGTTGAGTTATGTCAATATTAAGATCCTGAAGCTCCCAAATGAACTCCCCCTGAACCAAAGTTATAAAATCAGAAGCTGGTAATGAAATCAGAAGAGGCAGTCCTTAAAGCATAGATAAGATATAGAGGATACTATGGCTCAGACTGACTCTCATCTACCCCATATGACTCTAGGACTATCAGCTGATCATCTAACCCACTAAGGAGCAAACACGTACCCTGTCTACCCAAGGGTGGCCCAACCCTTGCTAGAACCTGTAAGAAGTGAGTGAGCTCAACCTAGTGAGAAGAGAGACAGCTAATAAGCAGCATCCTAGAATCACAAGATGACAGAAAGAAGTCTAAGCGACTAGGCAAGAGAACCACTCTAACCTATGCTAGAAGGACTATCCCAAATGCACCCAAACGCAAAGGAGCCAGAGCATAATAAAATAGAGTAAAACAGTAAAGCGCAAAGCTCCCCCTCACAACAGTCCATAAGGACAAACCACCCCAAGCTCTCCCTGCAAGGCTGAAAACCTAGAGCTATCCAAAGGCTTGGTAAAGATATCAGCCAACTGGTGGTCACTCTCCACAAACTGGAGCACCATGTCACCCTTCTCCACTTGGTCTCGAAGGAAGTGATATCTGATATCAATGTGCTTGGTCTGAGAGTGCTGCACTGGGTTCTTGGCAATGTTGATAGCAGAAGTGTTTTCACAAAAGAGTGGAACACTATCTATGGCTAACCCAAAGTCCTGTAGGGTCGAAACCATCCAAAGCACCTGGCTGCAGCAACTGGCGGCAGCAACGTACTCGGCCTCTGCGGTGGACTGTGCAACACCGGACTGCTTCCTAGAAGACCAAGAAACGAAAGAAGTGCTAATGAATTGGTAGGTGCCAGAAGTGCTCTTCCTATCTATCCTACAGCCAGCAAAGTCTGCGTCCGAGTAGGCTCTGAGGGAAAGATAGAATGAGGAAGAGTACCAGATACCATAGTCTATGGTAGATCGAAGGTACCGAAGGATGCGCTTCACCGCCTGGCGGTGAGATACGTGAGGAGAGGCCTGAAATCGAGCACATAGACACACAGAGAAGTGTATATCCGGTCTCGAGGCAGTGAGGTACAAGAGGGAGCCAATCATGCTGCGATATGCCTTCTGATCAACAGGCTCGCCTTTCTCATCTGGGTCGAGTGAAGCTGATGAAGCCATAGGAGTGGACACCGGTTTACCATCACTCGTATCAAAGCGTCTCAGGAGGTCTCGAGTGTACTTGCCCTGATGCAAGAAGGTACCCACCCGAGTCTGCTTGATCTGAAAGCCAAGGAAGAAGCTCAACTCGCCCATCATGCTCATCTCAAACTCTGAGCTCATGACATCGGAGAACTGGGAGACAAGAGCATGAAAGGAGCCACCAAAGATGATGTCATCCACATAAATCTGGACGAGTAGAAGGTCATTGCCATGCCTGTGAATGAACAAGGTCTTGTTTACCTTACCCATTGAGGAACGCACTCTTGACATCCATCTGGTAAAGCTTGAAGCCCTTAGACGCCGCGAATGCAAGCAAAATCTTGATGGCTTCTAGCCTAGCTACAGGGGCAAAGGTCTCCTCAAAATCTAGACTCTTAACCTGGGAGAAACCCTGAGCTACCAACCTAGCCTTGTTTTGAATGACCACCCCATCCTCACTGTGCTTGTTTTTGAACAACCACTTGGTACCTATGACATTATGACTTCTAGGGGGCTCAACAAGTGACCAAACCGTGTTTCTCTCAAAGTTCTCTAATTCCTCATGCATGGCATTGACCCAAGACTCATCAGAAAGAGCATGACTAACATCTTTGGGCTTGAAAGAGGTAACAAAGGCAGAGTGGAGACAGAAGTGAGACATGCCAGATTTTGAGCGTGTGACGCGCTCAAAAAGATCTCCAATCATCTGCTCTGAAGGATGGTCTTTTTGGATATGACGAGGAGGTCCTGAATGAGAAGAAGAAATGGCCACTACCTTATGAGCTGATGAGGTAGTGATGAGGACATCACTCCTTCGGATGCAACCGCTGATCCTCCAACCGTTATGCAAGGTCCAATGACCCGAGCTCGCATGCGACAATTAAATCTAGAGGTGAGCTCGTTCTTAAGCGATCATTTTCATAGTTTTGAGAATAGATTGCTACCTAATGATGTTATCTTGCTTAGGAACATTGGAGAGGGTCATGAAGTACATGGAGAGAGGTGTGGAGGCGGAGAAGACCAGCAAGGACGTCCAAGTCAAGCCGGAGGCCCAGTCCAACTCGAGTTCGAGTCTGCCTCGGCCTTCAGGACCAGTCTGCAGTAAAACGGACGCCCAGGACGCATACAGACTCCGTTTTCGATGACCCACACATGCATGGAAAGATAATTTCATAGGCTAACTAATGGCTTTGGTTTGAGGTCCAAATTCCACCGGAGTCAACGGGAATCATCGAAACAAGTCAGCGTCCAGAATCTGCCAGGGTGTTGCGTCACCGTCTTTTGGTCCGTTGGGCCGTGTATCGTCTTAGAGCCCGTTAGGGGGCGCGTCCAGGGGGTATGACGACCCTTAGACCTTATATCCAGCCGCCACCCCCACCATTAGGGTTTGGGTTTTTCTTGAGATCAATCTATCATTGAACAACCGCCGTTTTCGGTCGTGAAACCCCATTTTCGTGATCTTAATCATACATCTGCAGATTGTCACTTCTTTGAGCTGCGTTCTTTCGAGTTCTTGCTTGTGTTCTTCGTTTCGCAGGTAGGGATTAGCCTTCTTGGCAAGGTCAACCAGATTAGTGACACGGTTGATAACCAGAGGAGTCGTGGTGCTAAGGTTGCAGGGTTCGGGTCTTTTGGATCTGAAGCCGGATCGGTGTGTCGCGTTCCACCAAAACGAGAGTTATCATCACCTGACGGAAGATCGGGAACCCCGTCCCCTTCATGTGGTATCAGAGCTTCGGGTTTACCATCAGGTTCTCATCTATCCCCTAGTTCGAGTGTTTCGCCTTCGTCCCATAGTCCACTGCCATACTCAATTTTTTCTTTCCTGTCCTAGAACCTTCCACGCCATAGCCTTTGCATAATTCAGTCTCAGAGTCCGTCGTGTTGCATTTGTGTCCTAGGTCGAAGTCTTGTTGCTGGTTAGTTTGTGTTTGAGTCCAGTTCGTGTGTTTTCTCCCACCGTTTCCATCAAACCCTAGCCGCCTCCGCCAATTTTCCGCACTTTCTTCCCGTTTTGTCCTCTAACTCGGAGGTCCTTCTTCAAACGGCCATAACTTTCTCATACGGACTCGAAATCAGGCGATTTTTTTTGAAATTGGGTGAAATTAAATTTTGCATCCGAAACTCCCCACTTTGTCGGGTTTGGCGAATTTATTTTGCCCAAATTCGGCCTGGAAAGTTGAGTACTCGAGCTCCGAAAGTTCATCACCGAATTTACAGCACCTTCATTATTTTCTGTAGACCACACCTTACATCAGATTGAGGTGAAACTTTGTGTGGTTCCTATTTTTGTGCTCTGCTCTGTGAAAAAAATACCAAAAAAATAAAAAGCAAAAGTCAAAGTTTCCCAAAAAAAACAACAACCCAAAAAATAGAAAAAAAGAGAAGGGCAAAAGAGGAACAATATCTAGAGGAGCACATAGAGAAGGGCAAAGTGAGCTGTGTTAGCGTGTGCTGTCTTGGTCCTTGATTCAGATACTCTTGTTGTCCATCATCCTTGTTTCACCACCTTGTTTGTCACACACCTGGTACTTGGAACACCTTAGGCCAGCAACGAGAATAGGTATTTGGAACTATAATTCAGCATTGCTATCTGTTACTGACTTGTGTGCAACATATACATATTTTTCTCTTTGTGTGCCTTCCAAGCTCCACATATTCTTCAGATCAGTACAGAAAAAGACCCTTGCAATCTTGGTGCCACTTCCTCACAGGTATCACGAACCAGCCGCCGGTTGTACCATTCACTGCTTGCATTGGTAAGAACTTGGTAAGACGTGTGTGAGGGTGTGATTCCACCAACCCATAAATAGTTGATAGGGCTTTTATTTGATAACTAATCATGCCAAACGATGAGCCTGCTTTGAAAAGTGACTTGCAGGACCTGAAGGAGCAGATGCTAGCAGAGGTGGCCAAGCTAACGAATGAAGTTAAAAACGCTATGAAGGATGTCGGCTATTCGCTTGAGAGTATGGACAGGCGCATGTCCACACTGACCGGGAAGGTTCAGCAGCTTGAGACCAACCTTCCAAAGACCAGCGACGTCAACAGAGAAGAGGAAGATGACGAGATCCACGACGACGATGTTGTCTCCGGGGGAGATGGTAAGGTTGATGAGAGGGCGACACGCGAGAACACCCTGCGTCGACGCCTTCAACGCAACCGTACAGGTATGAGCGGTAATGGAAATCAGCGCAATCGTGGTAATGTTAATAATGATGATCCTTATGCTAAAATTAAATTCACCATACCACCTTTTTATGGAAAATATGATGCTAAGGAATATCTTGATTGGGAGATGACAGTAGAACAAAAATTTGCTTCCCACCTTGTACCTGATCATCATAAGGTTAGACAAGCTACTAGTGAATTTAAAGATTTTGCTATAATCTGGTGGCAAGAATTAGCTAATTTGCATCTACAACCTGAGTCATGGGATAGACTAAAAGAAGCAATGCGTGATCGTTTGATTCCTCCTTCTTATAAACGTGATTTGCGTAAGAAATTGCAGCGCTTAGAGCAAGGTAATATGTCTGTCCAAGAATATTATGCAGAGCTTCAAAAGGGCATGATTCGTTGTGGGGTAGTAGAGGATCTAGAGGATAAAGTGTGTCGTTTCTATGGTGGATTGAGGCGTGAAATTCAGGATATTGTTGATTATAAAGACTTTACTACTACCAACCATTTGTTCCAGCTTGCTATGCTTGCAGAAAAAGAATTGCAGGGACGACAGCCGCCAAGGAGCAGGAGCAACTTCAGCAGCTCCTTCACGCCCAAGACGACGACACCGCCAACGAAGTCGTTCCCTTCGTCAAGTGCTCGTCCTCCAGCTCCACCAGCGAGCACACGTTCATCAGCTCCTTCACCTTCGGCCGCACGCACCATGGAATCTGGTAAGACTCGTTTGCAGGAACCGGCCAAGAGTGCATCATCTGTGGCTTCCACCGGGCGTTCTTCTTCCATTCAGTGCCACCACTGCCATGGACTTGGTCACGTGCAGAAGGATTGTCCTAGCAAGCGGGCATACATTGCTACAGAAAATGGAGGCTACATTAGCACTTCTGATGTAGAGGAAGACATTGTTGATGAAGCTGCCTCGGACAATGATCATGATGAAGATGGTCTTTCTTTGGGCATAGACGACACAGGCAACTATCGAGCCATCATTGTACAACAAGTTCTCAATACACAGATGGAGAAAGCAGAGAAGCTGCAGCGCCATAACTTGTTTCAGATTTTCTTCGTCATTAAAAATCGGCGTGCACGAGTCATCATTGACGGAGGAAGCCGCAACAACTTGGCGAGTTCTGATCTGGTTAAGAAGCTTGAATTGACCACGCGACCACATCCACATCCGTACCATATTCAGTGGCTCAACGACTCGGGTAAGGCAAAGGTAACACAAACAGCCCGGGTGCATTTTTCCCTTGGTACATATTCTGATTTTGTAGATTGTGATGTGGTACCCATGCAAGCTTGTTCTCTTTTATTGGGTCGTCCATGGGAATTTGATAATGATGCTACACACCATGGTAGAAGTAATAAATATACACTTATGCACAAGGGACAAAAAATTACTTTGCTACCTATGACCCCTGCACAAATTGTACAAGCTGATAGAGAGAGAGAGTTGCTAGTGAAACTAAACAAGTTGATGCTAAAATTGAAAAACAGCAAGGAATTAAATTGAAAAATCCTGTTATGCTTACTACTAAATCTGATCTTGCAGAGATTAATGATGTGTGCTATGCTTTGATATGCAAAGATGCTTTATTTTCCACTGATGATATAGCTAGCACTTTGCCACCTTCTGTCACTAACCTTTTGTAGGAATATAGTGACGTGTTTCCCACCGAGATACCTCCAGGACTTCCACCCATTCGAGGGATTGAGCACCAGATTGACTTGATTCCTGGAGCGAGCTTGCCAAATCGAGCTGCCTATAGAACCAACCCCGAGGAGACTAAGGAGATTCAGCGCCAAGTCCAAGACCTTTTGGACCGCGAGTATGTACGTGAGAGCCTTAGTCCTTGTGTTGTTCCAGTTATTTTGGTTCCAAAAAAAGATGGCAGTTGGCGCATATGTGTAGATTGTAGAGCCATTAACAACATCACAATAAGGTACCGTCATCCTATTCCCAAGCTAGATGACATGCTTGATGAGTTAAGTGGTTCTATAATTTTTTCTAAAGTAGACTTGAGAAGCGGATACCACCAAATAAGAATGAAATTAGGAGATGAATGGAAAACTGCTTTTAAAACCAAGTTCGGCTTATATGAGTGGTTAGTAATGCCTTTTGGTTTAACTAATGCACCTAGCACTTTCATGCGTTTAATGAACGAGGTTTTACGTCCTTTCATTGGAAAATTTGTGGTGGTTTATTTTGATGATATCTTGATATACAACAAGTCTTTAACTGAACATCTTAATCATCTACGTGCTGTTTTTGATGCTTTGCGTGCTGCACGTTTATTTGGTAACCTCGAGAAGTGCACTTTTTGCACCGAACAAGTATCGTTTCTTGGCTATGTTGTGACCTCGTAGGGAATTGAGGTCGATGAAGCCAAGGTGCACGCTATACAGAGCTGGCCAACGCCCACAACCGTGACACAAGTGCGGAGCTTTCATGGACTTGCAGGATTTTACCGCCGCTTTGTGAAGGATTTCAGCACCATTGCAGCCCCATTGAATGAGTTGACAAAGAAGGGCGTTGCGTTTCATTGGGGAGAAGAACAAGAGGCGTCCTTTGCTCTTTTGAAGGACAAGCTTACTAACACGCCATTGCCGCAACTTCCTGATTTTGGTAAGACTTTTGAGCTTGAATGTGATGCTAGTGGAGTTGGCATTGGTGGCGTTTTGATGCAAGAAGGTAAACCCATTGCTTACTTTAGTGAGAAATTGAATGGACCTGTTTTTAATTATTCCACATATGACAAAGAATTGTATGCTCTTGTTCGATCCTTAGAGACGTGGCAACATTATTTATGGCCTAAAGAATTTGTTATTCACTCTGATCACGAATCACTAAAACATATTCGAAGTCAAAACAAACTGAATCGTAGACATGCTAAGTGGGTTGAATTTATTGAATCTTTTCCTTATGTCATCAAACACTAGAAAGGGAAGGATAATATTATTGCTGATGCTTTGTCTAGACGATATACGATGCTGTCCCAACTTGATTGTCGTATATTTGGGCTTGAAACAATTAAAGAACAATATGTTAATGATGATGAATTTAAAGACGTGATGGAAAATTGTAAAGAGGGACGTACATGGAACAAATATGTGATACATGATAGGTTTTTGTTTAGAGCTAACCGCCTATGCATTCCAGTTGGTTCCGTTCGTCTTTTGTTGTTGCAGGAGGCACATGGAGGAGGATTGATGGGACATTTTGGTGCCAAGAAGACGGAGGAGGTGTTGGCCACACATTTCTTTTGGCCAAGGATGAGACAAGATGTAGAGCGGTTCGTGGCTCGGTGCGCCACATGTCAAAAAGCTAAGTCGCGGTTGAACCCGCATGGTTTGAATATGCCTCTTCCCGTTCCTTCTATTCCTTAGGCTGATATATCTATGGACTTTGTTTTGGGATTGCCAAGGACTAAGAGGGAGAGGGATAGTATTTTTGTGGTGGTTGATCGTTTTTCTAAGATGGCACATTTTATTCCTTGTCATAAAATCGACGATGATGTTCATATTGCTGACCTTTTCTTTCAAGAAATCGTTCGCTTGCATGGTATGCCTTCTACTATTGTTTCAGATCGCGATGCAAAATTCTTGAGTCACTTTTGGCGCACTTTGTGGAATAAATTGGGGACAAAGCTGCTGTTTTCTACAACTTGTCATCCCCAAACTGATGGACAAAACAGAGGTAGTGAATCAAACATTGTCCACCATGTTGAGAGCGATCTTGAAGCGCAATTTGAAGATGTGGGAAGAGTGTTTGCCGCATGTGGAGTTTGCATATAATAGGGCGGAACACTCCACCACCAAGGTAAGTCCCTTCCAGGTAGTGTATGGATTTAACCCCCGTGCTCCTATTGATCTTTTGCCTTTACCTACCACTGAGAGAACACATAATGATGCTAAAGAGCGTGCTGAATTTATTCTTAAATTGCATGAAACCACTAAGGCAAATATTTAAAAGATGAATGAAAAGTATAGAATTGCTGGTAGTGAAGGTAGAAGGGAAGTTAAACTTGTACCGGGTGATTTGGTTTGGTTGCACTTGAGAAAAGATAGATTTCCAGAGTTGCGTAAGTCTAAATTAATGCCAAGAGCTGCTGGTCCTTTTAAGATAATTGAGAAAATAAATGATAATGCATATAAACTTGAGTTGCCACCCGAGTTCGGGATTAGTCCCACCTTTAACATTGCAGATTTGAAGACATACTTGGGAGAAGAAGATGAGCTTGAGTCAAGGAAGACTCCACTTCAAGAGTGGGAGGATGATGAGGACATCACTCCTTCGGATGCAACCGCTGATCCTCCAACCGTTATGCAAGGTCCAATGACCCGAGCTCGCATGCGACAATTAAATCTAGAGGTGAGCTCGTTCTTAAGCGATCATTTTCATAGTTTTGAGAATAGATTGCTACCTAATGATGTTATCTTGCTTAGGAACATTGGAGAGGGTCATGAAGTACATGGAGAGGCATGGGCTGATCTCCTCGAGGTACGGTGGAGGAAGCAGGCACCTCAAGGGGAGGAGGAACTAGATCGGGTAGACAACCCTCATCTCCATCCTCCTCATCATCCACAAAGATGGGCTCGGACTGCTCTACAGAACCAGAGATATCGGGCCTAGTCCCCGGACTGGCCTCATAGAAAGTCACCTCACAGGTCTCTACCAACTTACTAGACTCGTAGTTGTAGACTCTATAAGCCCGCGAAGAAGTCGAGTAGCCCAGAAAGATCCCATCACAAGATCGTGACTCGAACTTATCAAGGTTCCTGGACTTCAGAATAAAGCACTTGCAACCAAACACGCGAAAATGAGAGACACTGGGTTTTCGCCCGTATCTCAACTCATAGGAAGTGCGATACAAGTGTGCCTTGAGAAAAACTATGTTCGAAACATGGACGCGGTGGCTATCGCCTCAGCCCAAAACTTCCTAGTTGTAGAGTACTCATCAAGCATCGTCGTGGCTATCTCGACCAAGGTACGGTTCTTCCTCTCCACGACGCCATTCTGCTGTGGGACGTGCGGAGAAGAGAACTGGTGCTCTACACCTGTCTCATCGCAAAACCTCTCAAAGTAGAAATTCTTGACCTCCGTGCCATTGTCACTGCAGCTCGATCGTAAGGCACTCGGGAGCTCAACAGAATGCCTAATAAACATACCCCAAAAATCGGTAAATGTCTCATCCTTTGAGGCTAAGAAAACCTCGAGAAGTCATCGACCACAACAAGAACGTACCACTTCCCTCCTGCTGACTGCACTCGAGCTGGACCAACTATGTCCATGTGGAGCAGCTATCCCGGCGCATCGGTCATAGTCACTGTGACCGGAGGATGAGAAGCGGCAACCATCTTGCCATGCCGGCAAGGAGCGCAAACTAGATCTTTGACCATCTTGAGTTTAGGGAGACCGCGAATGAGATCGTGGCCACTAACTCGAGTCAAATGGTCAAATCCAATATGACCAAGTCTCCTATGCCAGAAGGTAAGGTCACAGGACTCATAAGCAATTAAACATCTGAGAGGATCACCAGAAGACTCAGCAAAATCAGCACGAAAGATCCTCCCATATCTAGAGATCTCGCAAACCAGACTCCCCGAATAATCAAGAATTTTGCAAGCATTTTTCTTAAAGCTCACCTCAAAACTGTCATCGGTAAGCTGAGAAACAGAAAGCAAATTATACTGCAGCTTACTAATCAAGGAAACATCTTTTAAAATAAATGAATCATTCACGCGCACTGTACCTTTGGTGATGACGCGCCCAGACGAAGCGTCTCCAAAGGTGATAGTCTCATCACCTGGAGCACGAGCTAGGGAAGAGAACCAACAGGAGTCTCGGTCATGTGTCGAGAACAACCGGAGTCAACAAGCCAAACCTCTCCCTTCCCTGCCCGGCAAACCTGAGTCAACAAGAGAGTGAAGGCTCAGTACGCGGCGGGTAGCCATCTCGACGGGGAAAACGAGATCTACCCTCAGAACGGCGGAAATCACGACCAAGGCATATCTGAGGGGTCGCAGCAACAGGTGGAACCACCTTACTGTCAGAGATCCCTTGGACAAAGCCCGCTGATTTGAATTTAACTTTATCAGTTCTAGGCTCAATCTCGATCACACCTGCTGCTATGGGTCTAAGAACAGCAGGTGGATGCTTCCTCATATCCTCAGAAAAATCGTATCCTAGACCTTGATTTAATTTGCAAATCTTAGATTGGTCTAGAATATGATTTAGCTTCTTCTTGCCTCCTACAAATCTTTCGAGAGTGTTCATAAGATACTGACACTCCCGAAAGAGAGAGATGCAAGAAGAGCAGGGGGAAGAAGAGACAGCAGAAGGTAAGGGAGTAGAGGGAGAACCAATAGCAGAAGAGCGAATGGCTTGTGCACGCACAGCCGACTCAGAAGGGAAAGTCCTACTACTAGCCATTTGGTTCACGTCGCTAAGCATCTCTACCTTACCCTTGGGCTTCTCTCCCACATCAGCACACACATTACAAGTAAATGATGGCTTCTCTAGAAGGACCTTAGTTAGCTTCACATATTTTTCATCCAATGCAATCAAGTCAGATTTTAGTTTGTTACAATTATTTCATGGTGAGCTAACAGGGTAGGAACAGAGCCACTAACTCCTGAAGATGTGGAAGGCATGGGCTGATCTCCTCGAGGTGCGGTGGAAGAAGCAGGCACCTCAAGGGGAGGAGGAACCGGATCGAGTAGACAACCCTCATCTCTATCCTCCTCATCATCCACAAAGATGGGCTCGGACTGCTCTACAGAACCTGAGATATCGGGCCTAGTCCCCGGACTGGCCTCATCGAAAGTCACCTCACAAGGTCTGTACCAACTTATTAGACTCGCAGTTCCAGACCCTATAAGCCCGCGAAGAAGCCGAGTAGCCCAGAAAGATCTCATCGCAAGATCATGACTCGAACTTATCTAGGTTCCCGGACTTCAGAATAAAGCACTTGAAACCAAACACGCAAAAATGAGAGACACTGAGCTTTCGCCCGTATCTCAACTCATAGGAAGTGCGATGCAAGTGTGCCCTGAGAAAAACTCTGTTCGAAACATGGCACACGGTGGCTATCGCCTGAGCCCAAAACTTCCTAGTTGTAGAGTACTCATCAAGCATCATCGTGGCCATCTCGACCAAGGAACGGTTCTTCCTCTCCACGACACCATTCTACTGTGGGACGTGCGGAGAAGAGAATTGGTGCTCTATGCCTGTCTCATCGCAAAACCTTTCAAAGTAGGAATTCTTGAACTCCGTGCCATTGTCACTGCGGATCGCTCGTAAGGCACCCGGGAGTTCAACAGAAAGCCTACTAAACAGACCCCAAAAATGGGTAAATGTCTCATCCTTCAAGGCTAAGAAAAACACCCAAGAAAACCTCGAGAAGTCATCGACCACAACAAGAAGGTACCACTTCCCTCCTGCTGATTGCACTCGAGTATAGATGGAATGAATCCTTTCGATAATATGAGGTGAAGAAAGGACCTCATGCTAAGGTTGTATGGTATCTTCCTATAATCCTCCATTTGAAGCGGTTGCTTGCAAACCCAAAGGAAGCAAACTGCTGTGTTGGCACTTGGAGGAGCGTAAGAAAGATGGAATACTAAGACACCATTCAAATTCTGCCCAGTGGAGAACTGAGGAATATAAGGTTTGGATTGAGTACAGATGCAATGAATCCTTTCGGTAATATGAGTAACCGACATAGCACTTTGCCCATGACTCTCCACATCTACAACCTTCCTCCTTGGTTATGTATGAAGCGAAAGTATATTTTACTATCGATACTTATCCAAGAGCCGAAGTAACCTAGAAATGATATTGATGTATACCTAGCACCGTTGGTGGAAGATCTAAAAATACTGTGGATCGAAAGGGTACATGTATGGGATGCATACAAACAAGAGAACTTCACTTTACATTCCTTGTTGTTCTACACCATAAATGATTATCCTAACCTTACTAACCTAGGCCAGAGTACAAAAGGGGCCAAAGCCTATACTCACTGCTTAGATGATATCGAGAGTGTGTGACTGAAGCACTTGCGCAAAACTGTGTATACGTGTCACCGTCGATTCCTACGGAGGGCTCACCCATACCGCAGGATGAAAAAACAATTCGACGGAGAGAAGGGGGACAGTTCAGCTCTACGGCATTTAAGCGGAAAAGAGGTCTAGGATATGGTTAAGTATATAGATGTTGTACTCAAAAAGGGACGTAAATCGACGACTCATGAGAAGAACGTCAGGAAGAAGAGATCAATATTTTGGGACTTACCTTATTGAGAGCACCTAGAAGTCCGCCAATATGAAGAAACTTGTTTCGATTTAAGATTGAAGTTAATTGGCATGAAGTCTCATGATTGTCATGTGCTGATGACATAGATGCATCCTATTACAATTAGAAGTATTTTTTTGATCAACGCCTAAGACACAATCATGACGCTGTGTAATTTCTTTAACACAATTGCTTAGAAGGTCATCGATCCTGAAGGACTAGATGCTCTGCAGGACAATGTAGTGACGACTCTATGTTATCTTAAGATGTATTTCCCTTCATCATTTTCTGATATCATGGTCCATCTCATTGTTCAGATTGTGTGGGAGATAAAAATATACAGGCCCGTGTTCCTACATGGCACGTCCCCGTTCGAGAGGTTTATGGGAATTCCCAAGTCCTATGTATAGAATCAATCTCGGCTGGAGGGCAGCATCATCGAAGGGTATCCAACCAAAGAGATCATTAAGTTCTGTGTCAATAACATGGCTCAGGTCAAACCGATAGGCATGCCTCGATCTCATCATGAGTGGAGGCTCAAGCGTATCGGGACCACCAGAAGGAAAGCAATCACTCCAAATATAGATGTGTATGCTCAAACCCATTTTATGGTCTTGCAACATATGACTGAAGTATCCCCATATATCGACCAGTACAAGGACATGCTTCAGCAACAGAATCTAGAGCGACCGGATGTTTGGATCACGAGACAACACAACAGTTGATTCAACCAATAGTTGAAGTGGTGATTTGCTAGAAGCTCATCAAGTGATATGTTGACATAGTTGGCAAAATGGCCAACATTTATTGTTGTGACATGCTAAGGATATGACATAAATAGGTACACATTCTATATGCAGGTTCTATGTCCTACCACCCGAAAAGCCCAGTTTAATTTGATGGCCACATTCACCCTGACAAAACATAGTGATAATAAATATGATATTAATATAAACATGGTAGTTTAGGAACTTAGCAAAAATCTTTCCACTAATTTTGATATTTGTCTAGAGTTTTGAAAGAAAGGTTTTAGGGTAAGCGAGGATCGCTGGATTTGATTCTCAGTTGTCCACACAACAGTAGGCCGAGATAAGTCAGGTAGTGGCCTAAGCTTGTTGAGGAAGCCTACTAGGTAGGGGCTATATAAAGAATTGAGCAGCGAACAACCTTGTTTTCTTAACTCTTTAGCGGGAGGTAAGGAATCATGTGGGTAAAGCAGGGCAGCTCTGCAGAGTCATGACTAATGGTATTCGAATACACCGTGCTTCCAGTAAATGAATCTGTGTTTAATGGGTGATTCCAATAACGAAGCATAAGTAGATTTGGAATGGTTTTGGAAGTGTAGAAGTGTGTTAATCGAGTTTGGAAACCCCCCAAATACCTTAAGTTTATGATTTAATATTTTATGTTTAAAGGCAAAGTGCTTACAAATGAAATTGCATCCACATAAAATAATAAACTGTTATACCCAGTTCTATGGCAATCACTTGCGTATAGTTAAATAGCATTTCCCATATGACTTGTTGAGTACGGTTGGTTGTACTCATACTTGTTAAAATCATTAACAGAGAATGCTTGTCAAGAAAATGAAGGAGTTTATGAAGACGCTGAGCTCTACGATGTAGACGACGCCGAGTATTAGGGTTTAATTCTACACTCAGGCCTGCCTGTGGAGTTTCTTTTGGTAATGTTTCTTTGGGTTGAACGTCCCTTTATGTATAACTTGGCTGCTAAGCTTTACTTTTATAATAAAATTTGATTTTATGCTTAAGTTTGTCTTGGCAATGGTGCACATTCTTCTACAATACTCATAGCTGAACAGTCCTGGGCAGTTGCGAGGGTAACCTAACCCTCCCAGAAATAGGGGTTGTTACAGTTCGATGAGAAGCTGCACTTTCAAATCGAATGCATCATTGAGTTCTTTCCTCTTTTTATTTTTTGAGAGAGGAATTAACAATCGAATCGATCAGTTAGTGCAGCGCGCGGAAGAGTACCAGAAGCACGCCATGAAATTGACCTAATCGAAGATCACGCATTGTTGTCCAAGATTATTGGTTTGGCTGTTAGGTTTTTTCATCGACTTATTTGCTATGGTTCTCTCGGCAGGTACGTATCTAACTTCCCTACCTGTATATCCTGTTTCGGTAAACCAAAGTGCTGCATCTTTTGATTACTTACGTATGTCAAAGGCCTAAAAAGTGCTTTCAGACTAGTGGCTTTTCTTTCCTTACGTACGAATTAAGGCCGTGTTTATTGGTCATATAGTACGTGATGATCCACGAGGACAACATTATATGTAGGCAGTAGGCCGCATCATAGCAGAATTTTTTGTACGAATAATTTATTTTTTATTTAAAATTAGAGAAATATACCTATGGAAATTTTTTTTACAAAAAATAGGCTCCAGTCGCCTAATGGAAGGGCGACTGGAGCTAATCACCAAACTAGGGGCCGACAGAATCTCTGTCGCCCTACCCTAGGGCGACAGAAACAAGTCGCCCCCCATTGAGCGAGTTTGAGTTTAAAAAATTGAACAAAAAATCCAATTTTTTTGGTTTTCAGCAATCAATTGGATCCGAACTTTTCTCAAGCTGGAACATTTTTCCCTGATTGAAAGTGACCTATTTTAAGGGAGACATCGGCTAGATGATGTGACTCATAGAGGGGTCATTTGAAACAGCTTCGACTTTCGGCTTCTGGCTTTCAGAAGGTCACTTCAGTCTTGAGTTCCAAGAATGTTTGTTTTATTTGCTTCTTTTTTTCCTTTTTAACCAAAAATACAAATCTGAGTTTAAGAAACCGAACAAAAACAAATAAAATTAGCAATCGATGGGATCCAAATTTTTTTTGTAGTCGAAACATTTTTTCCCTTGTTGAAAGTGGCCTATTTTAAGGGAGACATCCACTAAATGGTGCTTGACTCATAAAGGGGCCATTTGAAACGGCTTCACCTTCTGGTTTTCAAAAGCTAGAAGTCAAATCAAATGCGTGGCTTTTGAAAGTAACTTTAGCTGGATCGAGCTCCGCTAGCGCCACGAACATTGCCTCAGCACCGTCAGTGTGTCCACACACTCCGCCTCTGCCCCGATGGCACTGCCACGAGCTTTGCCTCCTCTCGCTGCCTCCACCTTTGCTCACCGCCGCCCCTTCTCCCTTGGCCCCACTAATGTCGCCTCCTTTGCCTTTGGCCATCTCCCAACGAGCCCCTCCGCCTTCGGCCACCTCTTGATAAGGAACCTTTGCCTCTACGTTGCCTCCAAACATGCCCCCTCCCCCTCCATCACCTTCGCCTCCGTGCCACCCCATCCAACCTCATGCCACCTCTGCCCTGCTCCATCTCCTGCATTCCACCCCTTCTTTTTTCTATTTTTTCATTTTTGTTGGGATATAGGCCAATTGCTAGGTAAATAACTTGTGTTATAATAAAATTGATTAGTTGCTATTATACATCATTATCTATTTAAGTATACTCTAATAATAATTATACGATACTCCAAAGTGAGTCCCATAAACAATGTAATCAAAGTCCATTTTTTATAGTATAATTTGTGTATGTGTGTATTACCACTTTTCTATTTCTAGGTGTATTATTAGAGGTGTGTGTAATTACACCCGAGAGTAAATGATATTTTTCCTATGTGTGTGTGTGAAGCCACTTTTCTACTCCCGGGAGTAGTTACTCCTTATGTCTTATCTCACAACGTAGAGAGTATCTCGTGTAACAGAGGGTATGTACGTGTAGTATACGAGTATATAAGACCATCTAGGTATTATGTATAGTTTTTTTAGATATGCTTCTTTTTATATGCTAATATGAAGGTATTTACAAAATACGCTAAAAACTATAGACTTTCTTTAATTTTTCGTATGGTTCACATTAGAGTATCTTATAATTAGTATATTACAAGACTGAAAATAGAGTATTTCCCTCAACTGAATTACAGTACATGCAGAACCTTATATAGGCCAGGGTAGTTACATCACGTAATTGTCTAGCTAAACTCAGAGAGGGCCGCAGGCCTGAGAGTAGGGGTGCAAACGGAGCGGATACGGACGGATATTGCTCATCCCGTATCCTTTTCCATATTTTTTGTCAGAGTCGGAGTCGGACACGGATAGTGCCAGATACAAATACGAATGCGGATATTTTCGGTCACGAATATGGAGCGAACACATGCCGCTCCGTATACGGTTAGTTTCGGTCACGAATATTTAATCGGATAATGCGCCGAAAGCAAATTTCACATGGTGACAAAGACAAATTAAGCAAACTGAGATTTAATACGTGTGTACCGACGTTGCAACAGCCACCGAAACAAGCAATCTTATATAAATAAATGATGTTACATATCAAGATAGTTCCATATCTGTCAGATAATGCTTGTTCCGAATCCGTTTCCGTATCCGACAAAAAATATCTGAATCCGTTTCCGTATCCGACAAAACCTTCGGATATCCAAAAATTTGTTCCGAATTAAAACGGACGGACGGTCGGTCGGGAAATATCCGCTCCATTTGCACCCCTACCTGAGAGTTGTGGATGCCGAGAGACCCGGTTCTGGGAGCGAGTAAACAGCAGAGTCGTTTGAAGTGAGCAAGCCTATCTAATAGCCCCCCTCAGTCTGGACTGGGAACGATGTGCAGACTGTGACGAAATTCTCCAAATAGAGGTGCCGAAAGTCCCTTTGTGAATATGTCGACAAACTGAGAAGCAGAAGGAACATGAAGGACCTTGACTTCACCGATGGACACCTTGTCTCTCACGAAATGGAGATCAATTTCGACGTGTTTGGTCCGCTGATGGTGCACAGGGTTGGAGGAGAGATACACAGCACTTACATTGTCGCAGTATACAATTGTCGTCTTGGTCGGCGGCTGATGCAATTCATGAAGGAGTTGTCGGACCCAACAGGCATCCGCAACAGCATTTGCAACGCCACGATATTCAGCTTCCGCACTTGATCGAGAGACGGTGGCCTGTCTTTTGGAATACCATGAGATCAAATTATCACCAAGGAAGACACAAAACCCAGAAGTGGAATGCCTAGTGTCTGGACACCTTGCCCAGTCAGCATCACTGTAAGGAACAATGTCCCGATTTGAGGATTGGAAAAGTTGAAGGCCATAATCAGGTGTCCCGTGAACATAACGCAAGATGCGTTTAAGCATTTGCAGGTGAGGTTCCCTTGGATCATGCATGAATAAGCAAAGTTGTTGAACAGCATAGCTTAAATCTGGACACGTGAGGGTGAGATATTGTAGAGCACCGGCTAAACTCCTGTATTCTGTTGGATTGGACACCGGTAGTCCAGCTTGTGCTGACAACTTGGCTTTGGTATCAATCGGAGTTTGATAGGGATTGCAATGCATCATATTTGCATGGTCAAGTATGTCAAGAGCAATAGAGCATACTGAGTTTGGGAGAGGAAAAGACCAGATCCAGTGCGTTGAACTGCGACTCTAAGGAAGTGTTGTAGAGGTCCAAGATCAGTCATACTGAATTCGCCATGAAGACGGCCAATAATGTACTGCAGAAAATGATTGGAGTTTGCAGTCAATATGCTGATATCATCGACATAAAGGAGGAGCTAGGTATGCTATCTGACGGCCATTGTGAAGAATAAACAACGAGGAATCAGACCGAGAGGCATGAAAACCAAGTGTGATTAGAAATTCCTTGAACCGCAGAAACCATGTACGCGGAGCCTGTTTTAATCCATAGAGTGACTTGTTTAACTTGCATACAAAATCAGGCTGTGAGGCATCAAGGAAACCGGAAGGTTGTTGAGAGTATACTGTTTCTGTGAGCTAACCATGCAAAAACGCATTTTTGACATCTAGTTGATGTATAGGCCAGGAAGAAGAGGTAGCAATACTTAACACTGTGCGAATGATTGATGGTTTAATGACCGGACTGAATGTTTCTCCAAAATCAACACCGAACTGTTGGGTGAATCCTCTCACACCACCCAGCGTGCTTTATATCTTACAAAGGATCCATCCGGATTGAACTTGTGCCGAAAATTCCATTTCCCTGTAACCACGTTGACACCTGCAGGTCTAGAAACAAGACACCAAGTATTGTTTTTCATTAAGGCATTATAATCCTCTAACATGGCATTGTACCAATTGGGGTCTTTGAGGGCAGACGGTAGTTGGAGGGAATAGGAGAGAGGGTGGAAGTAGCAGTGGACAGATTAAAAATTTTCTTTGGTTGATGCATACCATCCTTCACCCTAGTGACCATGTGGTGGTGGACTAGAGCTGGGTGCGCAGAGGAATGAATCGGAGTGGAAGATACAGGCGGGGTGTTTGTAGGAACGGAGGGTGAGTCTGTAGGTGTGACCATGCGCAGAGGATGTTGTGGCGGGGATGATGGTCCTTCTCCGTCGCACGGTGAGTGATGTAAGCCGGGAGAATCCACCGGGATCACTACACGAGGAGAATAAGAACCAGAACCCATTTGGATCGGCTCCAGATCCCATGCTGATGTGCTGGGAGGCCTTGCGGGCTGCACTGTTTGGTCTGCTTGCTGATTGTGCATTGTTGTGGCCAAAGGAAAACAGGATTCATCAAATTGCACATGTCGAGAAATCATAATTTTCCTAGTAGCCAAAGCCATGCACCTGTATCCCTTGTGCTCGGAAGGATACCCATGAAACAGGCATGGTGTAGACCGTGGTGACAATTTGTGGCATGCTGTGGCAGCCAAATTTGGGTAGCATAGGCACCTAAAAACTCTAAGATGGTCATAGGCTGGTTGTTGGCCAAAAAGAATGGCATATGGAGTGTGAAGATGAATTGATTTACAGGGGCGTCGATTTAAGAGATAAGTCACCGTGCGCAGAGCCTCGACCCAATATGTTGGTGGCATTGCAGCTTGGAAGAGAAGAGTGCGAACAACATCATTGGTGGACCGGATTGCTCTTTCAGCTTTGCCATTTTGAGGAGAAGTGTGTGGATAGGAGAGGTGAAAAACAATGCCATGTGCAGTCATGAAGTTGCGTAAAGAAATGTTGTCAAACTCACGCCCATTGTCACATTGGACAGCTTGTATAGATATATGAAATTGGTTGAGAATCAAGCGATAAAAATCAGGAAGCACAGTGTAAGCTTCAGCCTTTGAACGCAAAGGATAAGTCCACATGTAGTGACTAAAATCATCGACAATGATGAGGTAATATTTATAACCAGTGAAGCTTACAACGGGAGAGGTCCAAATGTCACAATGAAGTATTTGAAAGGGGAAATAAGTAAGGGTGGTAGATTTGGAGAAAGGGAGCCGCACATGCTTCCCTTTCTGACAAGCATCACAAAGATGTGGAGCACTCTTATTTTTGATACATGGTAAGGAAAAAGTAGAAAGCAAATGAGCTAAGGAGGCATCGCCAAGGTGCCCGAGTCACCGATGCCATAATGAAGCTGAAGGTGTTGATGCCGAAAGAGCCAGGTTGGAGGAGGTTGTTGTGTCATGGAAGGGATAAAGATCCCCTCCACTACTGGACCTCATTATTACGGCCTTGCTGCAAAGATCCTTGACAGAAAAACCATGAGGATCAAACTCAATTGAATAAGAATTATCGCGTGTAAATTTGCGCACATAAATTAAATTTTTGACCAGTTTAGGAGTGTGCGGGACATTGGACAAAAGAAATTGCGCAGTAGGAGTGTGCAGGGAAAGTGAGCCGGTGCCAAGAATTAGTAAAGAAGCCCCATTGCCGACAATAACATGGGAAGAATTATGTGCTAATGAAGGACAATACAAGGAAATGTTACCAAAATCGCCGATCATGTGGGAGGATGCTCCTGTGTCCATATACCAGTCACCCGCATTTGCCTGTTGTTGGAGGGACATGGTGTTGAGTGCATGAATGAGGCCGTTGGTGTCCCACGTTGAAGACTGGAGTGGAGCTTGCGTTGTAGAGGGCTGCTGCATTACTGAATAAGCTTGGCCATCTGGAGCCGGTGGACGCCAGCCGCCAACCCAAGGAGCAGCCCACCAAGGTGCCATCTGCTGTTGTTGGTGACGACCGCGGCCACGGTCATTGCGGCCACCACGGCCACGGTAGCCGTTGTTGGGGTTGATGTTGTTGGGGGCGTGGTCGATGTTGTTGAGGCGTGGTGTAGAGGTGTCGCTGGATGGTGGCTGGCCATTGATAACCAGGGCCATGTCGGAGCTGGACGATCCCTCACTCGCCTTGGATTGCTCTTCAACTAGTAAGTAGTTGTGTGCTTGCAGAAAGGTGGGGAATGTTGGCAACACCGGCAAGAGACTCTTGAGTACATGAAATTTGGGATTAAGACCACGAATTAACTGATGTACCGGGGCACGGTCGCCGACGGGTTGATCGCAGTCGGCAAGTGCGTCGGCTAAGGTCTTCAACTTGTGGCAGTAGGTGCTAACAGAGAGGTCGCCTTGACTGACGCTGTGGAACTCCGCTTCGAGATGAACGGCGCGAGACGGCTTGTTGTCGTTGAAGAATGCGCGGAGTTTATCCCAGACGCTGTGAGCCGTAGGATTGTCGACCATCACCATGTCGATGAGGTCCTCGCTGATCATGACGTACATCCACATGAGGACCTGCAGGTTCTCCTTGACCCACTCGGGGTCATCATGATGGGGAGTGCTATCTTCCACATGCGAGCAGAGATTGAACCGGCTGAGAACAGGAAGAAACAGGTTGCGCCACTTGCGGTGATTGGAGGACTCCATGGACAATGAGTAGGGAATAAGAGATTTGATGTTGACGCTGTAAATGGCCTGAGAAAGTGGTGGATGTGCAGCCTGTGAGAAAGAGCCAGCGGAGCTGCTGGTCATGGCGGGGATAGTGGCGTCGTGCACGGTCGGAGTTGTGTCGCTCATGAAGAGAAAAGGGTGGGCAAGAATAAGAAAACGGATCAAGAACCTGAGGCAAATCTGATACCATACAAGACTGAAAATAGAGTATTTCCCTCAACTGAATTACAGTACATGCAGAGCCTTATATAGGCCAGGGTAGTTACATCACGTAATTGTCCAGCTAAACTCACGGAGGGCTGCAGGCCTGAGAGTTGTGGATGCCGAGAGACCTGGTTCTGGGAGCGAGTAAACAACAGAGTCGTTTGAAGAGAGCAAGCCTATCTAATATATATAAGTATACTCAAAATGATAAAAGAGCACGTCAAATTTATTTAGATGGTATATTATGGGTGAAAGTAACTACATGAGAGTAAATGTATTTTCACTCTCTCTATATATATAGTGAAATGAAAGGAGTAATAGTACGTCATTGTTCTTGGCATGTAACATCCTGCCGCTCAGGTGACAGCCCATGTGTTGCTTACGACGAGGTCTTCAAAACAAGGCTAATATTACATATCTTTTCAACAATATTTTCTGTAGTGGCTTATTTTGATTTGTTATGTAAGGTTGTTGTCTCCATGGCTTCTATGATTTCTCCCTTAGCATGTTTTACTTGTTTTACCAACAGTTTGACTTGTTTCCTAGTTTTTGGACGATGTTTTGGTAGTTCATTTGTCCATGGAACGCACTAATGGAACTAGCCTACAATTTTTTAACAAAATTTTAGATATTACATTTCATAAACATGGATGTTCCACTGTTGCTTTTAGTTTGTTCCACTAATATTTTAATTTGTTATGTAATATGTGTCATGTTGTTTTGTAGATCTCGTCTGAGGAACACAATAGTTTAAACAAATTCTGTGTTTAAAAGGATGCGTTCATTTGAATTTGAGAAACATAAAGAAAAGTTATCTAGAAATTCGTGCATGATTAAAGTCAGAGGTGGGCGCGCGGCACCTGCTTATGCGCCGCGCGCAGTGTACATCACCCTCCCAGTGCGCATGGCACCAAGTTGTACACATCCATGCTCGCAAACAAAAACAAAGTTGTACACCTGCATGCATATCCTGATATCCATATCGGTCCGGTGGCTTTCCAATAAGCTAGCTGGCTAAAAGCAGCTGAAAAGGCTCAGGATGAATATTTCAGCTCTATCACTGATATATCCTCGCCTTGTAGAGATGATATCAATCAAGAACCTCCCAATAAAACTGCTGCAAATATTTCAAATGCTCAAAATGACTTCACTGTTTACACTGATGCCCTCCTACAAGGCTCAACTACTGGTCTTGGATGTTCACGTCCAAGCGAACAAACAACTCTAGCAGGTTACAAGTGCAGGCGACTACAAATTCTTCAATTTCAGCTCTTCATGCGGAGGGACAACCGGACAAGTAGTCACTACTACAAAAAACCTAATACTAGACGTCATATCATAGACAATTACTTAAAACCATCAGTATTAAAAATAATTACAGACGGTTTTAATTTAGAGACCATCTATTTTGATGCCAGCGCTAAAAAGCATCTGTGAAGATGTAATATCACAAACGGTTCATGATAAAATCTATTTGTGAAGTATCACAGACGGTTATTAACAAAAATCGTCTGTGATATCACAGACCGTTTTCTATTTGAACTGTCTGTGAATACTTCACATACGGTTTGTATTAAAAACTGTCTGTGATAATAAGTCATCACAAAAACCGTCTGTGATAATTCCACTATATTAATTGCGCAGACCTGTCGATCCTCTGTCTTAAATTCTAGATCAAGGCTACTGCTTTGAGCTAGAGGCGGGTCTTTGAGAAGCCATTCGGTGAAAAGACACTATTTGAGAAGAGTGATTGTAGATCCATTCATTTCTTAAGTACCTATGGTTAGTAATTGGTTCCTAATTATATTATAATTTAGAGTTAGCTTTTGGTGAAAGGAGAATTGAAGATGGTTTAGATCTAGCTGGCATGGTCTAGGTTTACAGTTTAGTTAATTTACAGTCTATTGGTACTTAATTCAATTTAATTAATTATTCTTGCTATATATATAGCTACTTTAGATCGTATATATCTAGGGAATTTATTTCTTTTTGAAGATTAAGAAAGAGCCGAAATAGCGTGAAATAAATAATAATTGTTTCGATGTAACCTTTCACTTAGAATTAGCCATTGATACATAGCATAAATATAACGTTAATGAATTAGCTGACTTATTTTACTTATTAAAATAAAAAACTAAAATCTGACATGTTAATGTTCCAAGGTCAAAAGTGTAGTTTAAAGTAAAAAAATCTACTTTATATATCATTAAATCATATAAATAGCGGTAAATGGGGGTTTTGATGTCTTATAGAAATTGTTTGTTACATTAGAATCAGAAGAAAGTAATTTGTTATATGTGTAACGTAGGACCACAGCTAAATGTACACTGGGAACTATGTGAATGAAGAGTACATTAGTGACGTGTCTACTTTTACAAGAGATGCTGAGAAGGATATGTTGAATAAGAGGGCGGAATATATGTACTGTCCATGTGTTGATTGCGGGAATCTAAACCTGTTTAAGAACCGAGAGCAGATTGAAGTGTACTTGATTCAAAGGGGTTTCAAAAAGGGGTATGCACGTTGGACCAGTCACATAGGAAGGTAGCAATAATGACATCGCTGATGAAGTCAATGATATGTCGCCAGATGATGTTGATTGTGGTTTCAATTCGGATAGACTGCATGATGACAATCTAGATTAGATGCCTCACGATGTAGAAGGGAACTATGATGAGAGAGAGTATGTTAAATTCTGGGGCTTGATGGAGGACTTGGAGAAACCTTTGTTCACATGCCGCAAGTCAAAGTACACAAGGTTGTAAGCTATGCTTGAACTGCTAAAATTAAAGGCAAGCAACGATTGGTTCGACAAGAGTTTCACGGCATTGTTAGGTCTTTTAGCGGACATGTTTCTGGAGGAAAACGAGTTGCCCAAAACCAGTTACAAAGCGAAGAAGGTTATTTATCCATTGGAAATGGAAGTAGAAAGAATACATGCATGTCCAAACGACTGTATTCTCTACCGTAAAGAACATGCAAACATGCATGTATGTCCAGTGTGCAATGTATCTCGATACAACCATAAGAATCAATTAGATGGCGGCGAGGGAATAGAGGTGAAGAAAGGACCTCATGCTAAGGTTGCATGGTATCTTCCTATAATTCCCCATTTGAAGCAGTTGCTAGCAAACCCAAAGGAAGCAAACTGCTGCGTTGGTACTTGGAAGAGCATAAGAAAGATGGAATACTAAGACACCATTCTAATTCTGCCCAGTGGAGAAACATCGATACGAGGTTTGCAGAGTTTAGTGCAGAACCGAGGAATATAAGGTTTGGATTGAGTACAGATGGAATGAATCCTTTTGGTAATATGAGTAGCCGACATAGCACTTGGCCCATGACTCTCTGCATCTACAACCTCCTCCTTGGTTGTGTAGAGAAATGGCTTGAGAGAGTAGATGTGAGTTTGTCTCCTATGCATGTGTTATGAGCTCTTGATTTTCAAGCATGTATGGGGACTTAGTTAGTGTGAGATTGAGAGAGAGATGAGCTGAGAACAAAATCTTGTAATCTTTCATCTCTTTGCATCTATGTTAAGTTTAATCCCTTGTGTGTGTTTTTTGTGTTGCGTTGATAGTCTTCTTTTTGTTCTTGTTCTTTGCTTGTTTCCTGCTCAGTTTAAGTTTGGCAAAGCTGCCTGGCCTCTCTTGGCAGCAAAGATGTTTAGAAGTGTGTTGGCTCTTGGCGGCTAGAAGACTTGATCTTAGCTTCTGCTTTCCTCCTCTGCTGAGCAGCTCCTTTATCTTGTTTATTCTCTTCTTGGGATTGCTATCTTCTGTAGAATCTTTGTTTGGAAGCACATCAAGCTCTTGATCCTTCTCTTTTCAGCTGCTCTTTCAGTCCATTGGTTTCTTGCCGAAATCACTGTATGTAGGCTGTTCTTTTTCTCTACCAATCTGCAGCCTAAAAGAATCAGTTCGGACAGAGCAATGATTGTTGCATGCGGCTGCTATTGTTGTGTTTCCGCCTGGAATTTTTTGCTTCAAGCAACTAGACTATAAGCTCCTCTTTTTATTCGGACAGAGCAATAATTGCTGCATGCGGTGGCGATTAAACCCTTTGCTGTGCCGACAAGCATTAATGCTCATTGTGTGCATGCGGTAATGCTCATGCGACAGCTTCTAAATCTCCTGTTTGTGATTGCCGTTTTTGTTTGCTTTTGCAGCCATCTTCTCCATATTCCCTAGTCTTCTTTTTTACTTTTAGTTTGCATTTCCTGCAGCAAGGGGTGCACTCGGCTTGCAGCAAGGGCTGCACTTGGGGCCACCACAAACCGATTGGCAGTAATCTGCCTTGGCAGCAAAATCAGCAGCTCATTTTCATCTTTTTATCGTTTCTTTTTAGCACTTCTTATCTCTTTTTATTGGCAGTGTGAACTCCCAGTTTACTGCAGTTTGGCAGCAACTTCTTTGCCATGTTGTTCAGCTTTCTCTTTCTGCTTTGACTATTCTCAAAGTGCTCTTTTCAGTTTCTCTTGTGTGCTTCTTTGTGCTATCTCTCAGCAATTGCAGTCTTGTGTTTGGGTTCTTCCTTGGCAGCAAGTCAGAATTTACTTTGCCGTGATAGTCGAGTTATGCAAAGTTCTCTGCCGTGGCAAGATTTCGAGCTGTTTTCTTGCCGTGTCTGCAGTCTCTTGCCGTGGCAGTGTTTTGAGCCGAGTTTCTTTGCTGTGGCAAGTCTTTTCTGCTGTTTCTTTGCCGTGGTAATATTTTACTGCAGGATTCTTTGCCATGGCTGTTTCTCTGTCTGATTTCTTGCTCTCGGCGATCTGAATTTTAGTTTCTTGCTTCATAGCTTTTACATAGCTAACGAAGAAGATTTTTTTTTGGATACTTTGGGGGCGATTTTAAAACGCACAATTCATCCCCCCTCTGTTGCCGTTTCCAATCCAACAGATGGCCACATTCACCTTGACAAAACATAGTGATAATAAATATGATATTAATATAAACATGGCAGTTTAGGAACTTAGCAAAATCTTTCCACTATTAAGAATTTTGATATTTGTCTAGAGTTTTGAAAGAATGGTTTTAGGGTAAGCAAGGATCGCTGGAGGCCTTAAAAGCAGGCCGGACCCATCACCTTAACCTAGGGTGGAGGCAAGAATTACAAATTGGTAACAATGTTATGGCACCGGACATGAATTTGTGGGAGGAGATTGCCTCAATAAAAATATAAGGACTAGACCCTTATGCTGAGTAAAGAACATAGTGATCGCCCAACCACAAGCGTTGATACGTCAAACTTGGTCTAGTAACTGCTCAAATTCGATTGAACCTCTACATAAGCGGTTGATGGCAAAGTGTGAGTCCATACGGAAGGGAGTTAAGAAGTGTCGTATGGAAGTTGGCCATTATTATTATGACTATTGATTTGATTATCAATTGTCCACACAATAGTAGGTTGAGATAAGTTAGGTAGTGGCCTGAGCTTGTTGAGGAAGCATACTAGGTAGGGGCTATATAAAGAATTGAGCAGCGAACAACCTTGTTTTCTTAACTCTTTAGCGGGAGATAAGGGATCTTGTGGGTAAAGCAGTGCAGCTCTGCAGAGTCATGACTAATGGTATTCGAATACGCCGTGCTTCCGATAAATGAAGCTGTGTTTAGTGGGTTATTCCAATAACGAAGCATAAGTAGATTTGGAATGGTTTTGGAAGTGTAGAAGTGTGTTAATCGAGTTTGGAAAACCCCCAAATACCCTAAGTTTATGATTTAATATTTTATGTTTAAAGGCAAAGTGTTTATAAACAAAATCGCATCCACATAAAATAATAAACTGCTATACCCTGTTCCATGGCAATCTCTTGCATATAGTTAAATAGCATTTCCCATGTGACTTGCTGAGTACGGTTGGTTGTACTCATACTTGCTAAAATCATTAACAGAGAATGCTTGTCAAGAAAATGAAGGAGTTTATGAAGACGTTGAGCTCTACGATGTAGACGACGCCGAGTGTTAGGGTTTAATATATAATTCTACACTCAGGCCTGCCTTTGGAGTTTCTATGGTAATGTATCTTTGGGTTGTACGTCCCTTTATGTAAAACTTGGCTGCTAAGCATTACTTTTATAATAAAATTTGATTTTATGCTTAAGTTTGTCTTGGCAATGGTGCACATTTTTCTACAGTACTCGCAGCTGAACAGTCCTGAGCAGTTGCGAGGGTAACCTAACGCTCCCAGAAATAGGGGTTGTTACAGTTTGATGAGAAGCAGCACTTTCAAATCGAATGCATCATTGAGTTCTTTCGTCCTCTTTTGATTTTTTGAGAGAGGAATTAACAATCGAATCGATCAGTTAGTGTAGCGCGCGGAAAAGTACCAGAAGCACGCCATGAAATTGACCTAATCGAAGATCAGGCATTGTTGTCCAAGATTATTGGTTTGGATGTTAGGTTTCTCCATCGACTTATTTGCTATGGTTCTCTCGGCAGGTACGTATCTAACATCCCTACCTGTATATCCTGCTTCGGTAAACCAAAGTGCTGCATCTTTTGATTACTTACGTATGTCAAAGGCCTAAAAAGTGCTTTCAGACTAGTGGCTTTTCTTTCCTTATGTACGAATTAAGGCCGTGTTTATTGGTCATATAGTACATGACGATCCACGAGGACAACATTATATGTAGGCAGTAGGCCGCATCATAGTAGAATTTTTTGTACGAATAATCTATTTTTTATTTGAAATTATAGAAATATACCCGCGGGAAATTTTGTGACAAATTAATTATTTGGATTTATTTGGATCTTATTTGGTTTTTCTGTGTTTTTCTGGAAGTTTAAAATTTATTTTTGAAATTAAAAAGTATTTTGAGTATAAAAATATAATACCAACATTAGTTGGAAATATTTTTAGTAAGTCCAAAATGTCTCCAAGAGGTTCTCTGAATTTTTCTGGAATTTGTGGAGTTAATTTCATATTTTTCTGAGGTATAATGAATATTCAGGGCTTTTCTGAAAATCCAAAATCAGAAAATGAAATTCAAAATTCCTCCTTCGCCTCCGGCGCCACGCGGACGGTCAGATTCCGTCCATGTCGCCGCATCTCCACCGCCGCTCAACCCGCCTACCCCCTCCCATCGGCCGCCACGCGTCCGGCCCATATCAGCCCACCCCCGCGCCTTGGCCCATCCCCACCGCCCGCAAGCCGACGGCCCAGATCGGCCGCCTCCCTTCGCGCCCGCCCATCCGCCCGTCCACCCCGCTCTCATTCTCGGCTGCCCGATTTCCCCTTCCCCTCATCCCGGCCGCCCACGGCCTCCCTCTCTCTCCTCTCTCTTCCACGTGGGCCCGGCCTGTCAGGCCCGTCGTCCCCGCGCCCCTTCTTCCCCGCGAGTGCCGCCGCCTCCCGCAACCGTCTCCGGCCATCTTGCGCCCGCCCTCTCTTTCCGTGCGCGCGCCACCCACCTCCCCCATTTCCCCACCTCCTCTTCCGCACGACCCGCGCCCCAACTTCTCCCCATTTCGCGCCGGCCACCCGTAACCGCCTCCCACTCCAGCGAGGAATTCCCACCGACTCCCCCTCCCCGGCCCCTATAAATACCTCCACCGGCTTCGCCTCCTCCCACCCCACCTCCCTTTCCCTCCATTTCCTCCCCCGGCCGCTCCATCGCCGCCGCACCAAGTGTCGCCCGCCGCCGCCTCTGCCCTCTCGTCGCCGGCCATCTCCAGCCGCCCTAGGTAACCGCCGCACCCTCCCCCGAGTTCCCCTCCTTCTCCTCTCTCGATTCCACCCAACGCCGCTCGTCGCCGGCCACCGGAGCTCCGGTGGGCGTGCCGTCCCCGAGCACCTCCCTCCGCCGGCCGGCCACCTCACCCCGCCCGTCCCACGTGGACGACGAGTGGCGCCACTTCAGCACCAATGCGGGCGCCACACGGGCACCCGGCTGCCACGCAGGCCGTATCCTGCAGCCTGTGCCACCTCAGCCGCCGCCTCCGCCCGTGGACCTGATCCATGGATCAGGGGCCCACATGTCAGCATGACTCCCCCGGGGATGATGTCCTGCTAACGCAGAAATCCGATTTTTCAGTTGAAAAATAATTTGGCTAAAATTAAATCCTCTGCTGACGTCATAATTCATATTTTCCTTTAGGAAAATAATTCCAAAAAATTCCTTTTTTTCTTTTTCCCTGATTTTAAATTTCCCGGAGCCCGTTCTTCTTCGTCCTAACTCCGATTTAGCCCATTCAAATTTCTAAATTCATCAAAAATTCCTCTCAATCCATTTATGGCCTTAATTAAAATATTTAAAGTCAATTTGAATTTATTTTGAATTTATTTGAATTTGGTGAGTTATTTTCACGTGTAGACTTCGACGATTCGGGGAAATTCTTCGACGAAGATTCACACCAAGTTGAAGAGTAAGGCAAGTCACACTCCATGATCATGTTGATCCCAGATTTCAAAATAAAATTATGTTGTTTTAAATTATTCTGCATGCATATTTCTATTCAATGTATTTAAATTCAGTTTTAAATTTAGTTATTGCCTACTTGTTAATTCCTCCATTGATATTGATTTCTTGATACCTTGTCACCCTAGAATCAAACTCTAGTTAATACATTAGTGTTGGCTAGAGAGTTTAAATCAAATGCTTAGACCTGCTTAGATATAATCTTTGGTTTTGGGGTACGTTTTCACATAAAATGATGACATTTTCACATAAAATGATAAGCTTTTCAAAGCTACTCTTGACTTTGGTGAGTCAAGGAGGTTTATAAAATATTTTGAAAACAAAATATAAAAACTGGTTTAGACTTAGGCAATTGGTTAGTTGGTGGGTGCAGGCATGCCCTGTTGGTCAGAGCCGCAGGGTTGACTGTCGTGCACAAGGGTATGTGGTTGAGCCTAAGTCAGATTAAGGACCGGTCTGTGAGCTACTGTTGTAAAGCCCTATCGTACTACCACATGGCTGGTATGGGACAGCCTTGGCTGAATAATTTGTGAAGTCCCAACCTGAGTCAAGTTGTAGGTTGAAAGTGAGCGTGGTTGGTGCCATGAAAAGTCTCACTTGAGTGAGCGTGGTTAAGCCATGTGAAGTCTCTCTCAGGCTCAAGAGGGGGTCCCGGTCTGGTGCATTTCTTACTGGGGTGAAACCTTAGAGTTGGCTTGACCAGGTTGAAGGCTTTGCTTTGTAAAGGCCTTGTCACGACTCCTTTCCGCACACCTAAGGAAGTGTGTAACTCGCGTGGCAAAAAGGGATGATCGTGTCTTGTGGGTAAAGCTATACAACCTTTGTAGAGTGTATAATCTGTCCTGGATAGCCGTGCCCACGATCATGGGCATGCGGAGTAAAAGTTTTTCATGGATTAGACTTTGTTTTTCAAAAATGTTTTTGAAAACCTTGTGGATGGATGGAATCCACGAGAGATGAAAACCTTGCGGATGGATGCAATCCGTGAGAGATTAAAACCTGGTGGATGGATGGAATCCATCAGTGTCGCGCAGTGGAAGCGTGTGGATGGATGGAATCCATACGTGATCTTTTGGAAAAGATGGTCCAGGTGGGACGCCCGAGAATAGGTTGGTGTATGGTCGGAGCCTGCACTGACGGTACTATTTTCAAGTACAAGTATTGTTTTTATGTACTGTATTAAATTCAGCATTTTCAATCTATTTACTGTATTTCCTTAAATATTGTTCTATGCAAACTAACCCTATAAACCTTCCATTGAAGCCTTTATCATTATGTTGCATTTCTCCATGTGATTTGCGGAGTACAAGTTTGTACTCACCTTGCAATCTCCATACGGAGGAAAATGTCGTCGACTTCGGTGAAGATCAGGACGAGTAGGCCACGTCTTACTGTCGTTTGCCTGTGGGCAGGCTTGGGCTTCGCTATTTATCAGTTTGCTTCCGCAGTTCTTTGCTTTATTTATTTTGCCAATGGGCGTTGATGTAAGACGTGGCCATAAGGTTGTATCCTTTATTTAATATAGTTGGTCATTTATACTTGGTACTTATCTTTGTTGTACTATATGCACTAGCTGATCCTGGACTAGTGTGATTTACACAGCGGATCCAGGAGTCGTTACTCCGAGTTCTGACACATGGCAAGGATATGACATAAATAGGTACACATTCTATATGCAGGTTCTATGTCCTACCACCCAACAAGCCCAGTTTAATTTGATGGCCACACTCACCTTGACAAAACATAGTGATAATAAATATGATATTAACATAAACATGGTAGTTTAGGAACTTAGCAAAATCTTTCCACTATTAAGAATTTTGATATTTGTCTAGAGTTTTGAAAGAATGGTTTTAGGGTAAGCAAGGATCACTGGAGGCCTTAAAAGCAGGCCGAATCCCATGACCTTAACCTAGGGTGGAGGCAAGAATTACAAATTGGTAACAGTGTTGTGGCACTGGACATGAATTTGTGGGAGGAGATTGCCTCAGTGAAAATATAAGGACTAGACCGTTATGCTGAGTAAAGAACATAGTGATCACCCAACCACAAGCATTGATACGTCAAACCTGGTCTAGTAACTGCTCAAATTCGATTGAACCTCTACATAAGCGGTTGGAGGCAAAGTGTGAGTCCATACGGAAGGGAGTTAAGAAGTGCCGTATGGAAGTTGGCCATTATTATTTTACTATTGATTTGATTATCAGTTGTCCACACAATAGTAGGCTGAGATAAGTTAGGTAGTGGCCTGAGCTTGTTGAGGAAGCCTACTAGGTAGGGGCTATATAAAGAATTGAGCAGTGAACAACCTTGTTTTCTTAACTCTTTAGCGGGAGGTAAGAGATCTTGTGGGAAAAGCAGGGCAGCTCTGCAGAGTCATGACTAATGGTATTCGAATACGCCGTGCTTCCAGTAAATGAAGTTGTGTTTAATGGGTGATTCCAATAACGAAGCATAAGTAGATTTGGAATGGTTTTGGAAGTGTAGAAGTGTGTTAATCGAGTTTGGAAAACCCCCCAAATACCGTAAGTTTATGATTTAATATTTTATGTTTAAAGGCAAAGTGTTTACAAAAAAAATTGCATCCACATAAAATAATAAACTGCTATACCCTGTTCCATGGCAATCTCTTGCATATAGTTAAATAGCGTTTCCCATGTGACTTGTTGAGTACGGTTGGTTGTACTTATACTTGCTAAAATCATTAACAGAGAATGCTTGTCAAGAAAATGAAGGAGTTTCAGTGCAGTCGCCCCCCCATTGGGCGACTGCACTCAGTCCTCCATGAATTTTTGAAGTTTTGTCAATTTTGTAGTTTAAACTGGGACAAAATCTGGTGGAGTTGCACGTGGTCCTTATCGGCTGCCGATAGGTTGCGGTGTCTAGATGGCGGTCGGTGTAGTCACTGGTGTAGTTTGCGCAACCCCAGTAACGCATACCTAGGCTGATGCGGTGCTTAGACTTGAAGAACTTGCACGTGTCCCCGCACCAAAAAAGGGGGGTGTCTCCCCCTCGGGTGGGACTTGCGGCGAACGCTCGGTGGGAACGTTCGGCAAGGGGTTGTTGCTTTGGGGCCCTCATTGCGGGGAGCTGACCTCGTAGCACGCTAGGCTTGCTCTGCCCGGGCCGCAATAGCCCTTATTTTCTCATCGCGGGCAGCAGGTGACCGTGCTAGGTCACGGGTCTCCTCCCATGTTTCACCATCTTGTTCCATTGCTTCTTCTGGCTTTTGTCCATCCTGGTGGCGGTGAAGGAAGCGCGATGTAGTGTGGGGTTTGGAAGTGTAGTGTTCCCTGCGAAATGGAATGCACACCAATTTATAGGGTCCATTTTCTCTCTACTCGTACGTGTAAAGCTAGTGCGCGTGGTCCTAACACTGAGTAAAGCTGGACCATGCTGCCATATCACTGCAAAAAGGCAACGTCGTCATGCCATGTGACTGTGCAAAGCTGGCCTCTTTTGTCATGTCTCTGTGCAAAGCTGCCCGCTGTTGCCATGTCATTGCACAAAGTTGATCTCTTTTGTCATCTCACTGAGCAAAGCTGCCCTCTTTTGTCATGTCACTGTGCAAAGCTGCACTCTTATGTCATGTCTCTGCGCAAAGCTGCCCGCTGTTGTCATCTTACTGAGCAAAGCTGCCCTCTTTTGTCATGTCTCTGCGCAAAGCTGCACTCTTATGTCATGTCTCTGTGCAAAGCTGGCCTCTTTTGTCATGTCACTACGCAAAGCTAGCATCTTTTATCATGTCACTACGCAAAGCTGCCCCATTCTGTCATGTCACTGCGCAAAGCTGCACTCTTATGTCATGTCTCTGTGCAAAGCTGGCCTCTTTTGTCATGTCACTACGCAAAAGCTGCCCCATTTTGTCATGTCACTGCGCAAAGCTGACCTCTTTTCTCAGCAATACTCCATTGCACTATGTTCTCTCATTCTATATAAAGAGCATGGGTGCGGTCCCATGAAGATAGTAGTAGAGAACCTCGTAAATTGAATGAAGAAGTACCTTCTCCATCGTGCAGATACATACCATGGCGGATGCCGAGGGGCCATTTAGAGCGGGGTCACCAAATGAAGACCTTCCCTTGCAAAGGAGCGAGCACTTCGGTCCTAACTACCGCTTGATACCCAGGAGGCGTGCTCAACCAGTGTGGCCAAAATGCAGACACAATGAGGACACGGTCGTGCAAGTCATCGAAGGCCATTTCGATGGCGAGCGACGTTTCTTCCGATGCCCACACTCCGGGGCACAGATTGCTAATAGTACATTTTTCGTTACTGCTTATAGAGCCTCTTTGTTTACCGTCCTTTCCCGCAGATGGCAAAATGCGACTTCACCCACTGGATCGACCCTCCTCATGAACCGTATATTGTCAACTATGTGGATACAAAAAACCCAATTTTTTTGGTTTTCAGCAATCAATTGGATCCGAACTATTCTCAAGCTGAAACATTTTTCCCTGATTGAAAGTGACCTATTTTAAGGGAGACATCGGCTAGATGATGTGACTCATAAAGGGGTCATTTGAAACAGCTTCCGCTTTCGGCTTCTGGCTTTCAGAAGGTCACTTCAGTCTTGAGTTCCAAGAATGTTTGTTTTATTTGTTTCTTCTTTCCTTTTTAACCAAAAATACAAATTTGAGTTTAAGAAACCGAACAAAAACAAATTAAATTAGCAATCGATGGGATCCAAATGTTTTTTCTAGTCGAAACATTTTTTCCCTTGTTGAAAGTGGCCTATTTTAAGGGAGACATCTACTAGATGGTGCTTAACTCATACTAGATGGTGCTTAACTCATAAAGAGGCCATTTTTCCCTTCTGGTTTTCAAAAGCTGGAAGTCGAATCAAATGCGTGGCTTTTGAAAGTAGCTTTAGCTGGATCGAGTTCCGCTAGCGCCATAAACATTGCCTCCGCACCGTTAGTGTGTCCACACACTCCGCCTCTACCCCGATGGCACTGCCACGAGCTTTGCCTCCTCTCGCTACCTCCACCTTTGCTCGCCGCCGCCCCTTCTCCCTTGGCCCCACAAATGTCGCCTCCTTTGCCTTTGGCCATCTCCCGACGAGCCCCCTACGCCTTCGTCCACCTCTTGACAAGGAACCTCTGCCTCTACACTGCCTCCAAACAAGCCCCCTCCATCACCTTCGCCTCATGCCACCCCGTCCAACTTCACGCCGCCTCTACCATGCTCCATCTCCTGCATTCCACCGCTTCTTTTTTCTATTTTTCCATTTTTTGGGATATAGGCCAATTGCAAGTAAAATAAATTGTGTAATAATAAAATTGATTAGTTGTGTAAACATGTGATGTGATAATTGTTGTTAAGATTTACTAGTATAATTATCGGCATCAAATAAGCCATCATGTGCTTTAGGGGCAATTCGAACATTTGCCAAATCAGCTACTATTCCAAAGCCAAAAGCTTTAGCTGAATCAAACACCTTTCACTTTCAACCATTTCTATTTACAGCCACTATTATTCTAAAGCCAAAAGCTCCAACCAAAAACCAGAAGGTCCAGCCGTGTCAAACGCCCCCAAATAGTCCTTATTAACGAATATAGTGTATAATGTTTTGTCTTTAAGTCTTAACGAAAGGAAACTAGCTATCCTGCTCCTCAACAGAAATTAACGCACAACTTGATCATGTATATGTAACTATGTTCATAGCTATTCACCATTTTTCTTTTGTAAAGAACTCATCTAATTATAAGAATAAGCAAGAACTTCAATCACCAAAATTTATATGTCGAATAAACATAAACGACAATTAGTTATTGAAAGGATGAGAGGGAGAGAGGAAAGCATATGTATGTAAAAAAAACCTAAACGCACTACTTCGTTTTAGGCGCCAAAGAGATACAATTTCGCCCAAATTACTCTCCGCAGTCACAAAAGAACTTCGTGTTTGGGTACATGTAGTCAAACTTTCTAAATTTTGGATATTGATATCTTTTCAATATTTAGGTCGAACGCATGAAAACAATGTGTGTAAATTTCTCTTGAAAAGAACTTCATAGTAGTATATTTTTATTAGGTTTTATAAATTCATTACAATGAAAATTAGTGGTCAAAGTTATGTATGATTACCTTGAAAATAAATTTAATTGATAATATGATATCTTGAAAATGGTGATATTATGATATCTTGAAAATGGTGAGGATTCATAATGAATAAATAACAAAAATATACCATTTTAGATACATACCGTGATGATCCAACCATCTAGATTTGTCACCAGATTTACCTGCCCGAACATGCCACTACTACAGAAAGGCTAATAGTAGACGGCAAATCACAGACGGTTTTGTGAAACCGTCTGTAATGTAAACTATTACAGACGGTTTTAATTTGAAGGCCGTCTGTGGTATTTGTGGCGGGAAAAAGGAGTATCACAGACGGTTCTTACTTCTGAATCGTCTGTGATACTGGAATATCACAGACGGTTTTTATTAAAAACCGTCTGTGATAATCTGGGATTATCACAGACGGGTTTTTATTAAAAACCGTCTATGTTGTGTCGACTATCACAGCCGGTTGTTGTTAAGAACCGTCTGGGAATGTTCACAGACGGTTTTTCGCAAGAACCGGCTGTGATGTCCTTTTGTCTGTCATATTCTAGATCAGAGGTTAATATATAAGTACACATTGCATGTAATAACTTAACTACAGAACTACTGAGACAAGAGGTCACAAATTAAAGGCAAATTTATTAATTTCAATTAGAGGCAAATTTATTACAAAAGTCGCACAGGTAAAGAGTTTCCCAGATTGTATTCTTTTGGGCTTCGTAAGCTTCTTCTTCCACTTGGGGACTTGGAGGATCAGCCACTAAATTCTCGAACGCCGTTAAGATTGCCCTTGTCCTCAGCACTTCCTCGTGCAGCCTGGGCAAATGATCAGCAGCATCCATAATGTCGTACAGGATAGCATGAAAAGATTCCTCAGAATCTGCCGTTTCTGCTTGATTGGCAAGACTATCCATCAGTCTCTGCAATGCGTGTAGAGCTTCTTCCGCATTGCGCACATTGTGGAGAAGAACCAGGGTGAGGGCTGTTTCCCTTTCTTGAGCGGCAGCGAGACGCCTCCGTCGACGGCGGAGGATCAGGTCAAGCTGACGGATGCAAGAAAGTCGGGGAAGGAGAGCAGGGCGGGTGCGGAGAAGCTGCTCCAGATGCAAATTGCTGGCCGCCTGTGTAAGGTTCCGGCCGAACAATTCGTGATGAACAGATGAGAGGAAGGAGATGATCACAAGAACAGTAGTAGAAGCCATGTTGTATTAATTGTATATTGTATTGTACGTACGTAGAAGCTAGCTAGAGACCTGGATTAGGAGCGCATATTTAACCTTTAGCACAAACGGTTCGTATACCCAAACATGAATGATATAGACGCTTCGTATAATGATCGAGAGACGTTAATTAGACGATCGAAACACGAAGCGTTCTGGCATCGAAACACGCGCGAAGCGTTCTGATATGAAGCTTATCACAGACGGTTTTTTATAAAAAACCGTCTGTGATAATTTATCACAGACGGTTTTTAATAAAAAACCGTCTGTGATAATTTATTATCACAGACAGTTTTTAGTTAAAAACCGTCTGTGATAATGACAAAGGCATTTATTGCGCTGCTCAGACCGCATCGTCTTCATTTCGATCCAGATCTAGCCACTGCTGCGCACTTTTTCACTCGGGAGGAAGCTAGAGCGATTTCAGGCCAGTTAATTTGGTGGGAAGAGGCAGAGATTGAGCTTTGAATTAAGATTCAGACTTTCCTGGTTGCTGTAGATATGGTTAGTAATGAAATTTATTTATTTTTAATTGCATTACAATTTAGGTGTAAGTAATCCATGAGTGGTTATTGAAGATGGTTAATTAATTTGCAAAATTGTTGGTTATATAATAGCTATTGTGTTTGTAATATGAATTGAGCTAGGAAATTAAGTCTCAATATAATAAATGTGGCCGGTATATATGTAGTTATAATTAGTTATTCTAGATTTTAATACTAAGTTGTTATATATGTACGTAACGTAGGACCGAAGTTGGATGTATGCCGCAAGCCGTGTGAGTGAAGAGTACATTAATGGCGTTTCTGCTTTTATAAGAGCCGCCGAGGAGGATATGTTGAATAAGGGGGTGGAATATATGTGCTGTCCATGCACTGACTGCGAGAATTTGAAGATGTTTAAGAACCGAGGGCAAATTGAAGCGCACTTGATTCGGAGGGGTTTCAAAAAGGATTATACGTGTTGGACCAGTCATGGCGAAGTGAATGATCATATGCCGCCGGATGACATCGCCGGTGAAGTGAATGATATGCCCCCGGATGACATCGCAGGTGAAGTGAATGACATGCCGCCGGCTGATGTCGATTGTGGCTCGGATTCGGATAGGTTGCACGATGATAATCTGGATCAGATGCTTCGCGATGTAGAAGAGAACTATGATGAGAGAGAGTATATTAAATTCCGTGGCTTGATGGAGGACTCAGAGAAACCTTTGTACACGGGCTGCAAGTACACGAGGTTGTCGGGCATGCTTGAACTGTTGAAATTGAAGGCAAGCAACGGTTGGTCCGACAAGAGTTTCACGGCGCTGCTAGGTCTTTTAGCGGACATGCTTCCGGAGGGAAATGAGTTGCCTAAAACCACGTATAAAGCCAAGAAGGTTCTTTGTCTGTTGGGAATGGAAGTAGAAAGAATACATGCATGCCCGAACGAATGTATCCTCTACCGTAAAGAGTATGCAAACTTGCATGTATGTCCGGTGTGCAACACATCCCGATACAAACGTAACAATCAATCAGATGATGGCGAGGGAACAGAGACGAAGAAAGGATCTCCTGCTAAGGTGGCATGGTATTTTCCTATAATTCCCCGTTTGAAAAGGTTTTATGCAAATCCAAAGGAGGCAAAACTGCTGCGTTGGCACTCGGAGGAGCGCAAGAAGGATGGAATGCTAAGACACCTTGCTGATTCCGCGCAGTGGAGAAACATCGATAGGAGTTTTGCAGAGTTCGGTGTAGAACCAAGGAATATAAGGTTTGGACTGAGTACAGATGGAATGAATCCATTCAGTAGCATGAGCAGCCGACATAGCACATGGCCCGTGACTCTCTGCATCTATAACCTTCCTCCTTGGTTGTGTATGAAGCGAAAGTACATTTTGCTGTCGATACTTATCCAAGGGCCAAAACAACCTAGGAATGATATCGATGTGTTCCTAGCACCGTTGGTGGAAGATCTAAAAGTACTGTGGAACGAAGGGGTACAGGTATGGGATGCATACAAACGAGAGAACTTCACTCTGCGCTCCTTATTGTTCTGCACCATAAATGATTATCCTGCCCTTGGTAACCTATCGGGCCATAGTATAAAAGGTGCCAAAGCTTGTACTCACTGTTTAGATGGTACCGAGAGTGTGTGGCTGAGACACTCACGCAAAACCGTCTACATGCGTCACCGCCGGTTCCTTCGGAGGGCTCACCCATACCGCAAGATGAAGAAACAATTTGACGGAGAGAAGGAAGACGGTTCAGCTCCAAGGCATTTAAGGGGACGCGAGGTTTATGATATGGTTAAGGATTTAGATGTTGTCCTCGGAAAGGGACGTAAATTGAGGGCTCATGAGAAGAACACCTGGAAGAAGAGATCAATATTTTGGGACTTACCTTATTGGGAGTACCTAGATGTTCGGCACTGCATCGACGTCATGCACGTAGAAAAGAATGTGTGCGACAGCTTGATTGGTCTCTTACTGAACATCCGTGATAAAACAAAGGACGGCGTCAACGCACGGCTTGACTTGGCTGATATGCACATCAGGCCTGAGTTAGCACCGACATGCACTAATAATGCACGAACGTACCTTCCCCCTGCGTGTTACACTCTGTCCAAGGCTGAGAAAACAGAACTGTGCCAGTGCTTGCATGGTGTCAAAGTTCCGTCTGGTTACACCGGCAACATGAAGAAACTTGTTTCGATGCAAGATTTGAAGTTAAATGGCATGAAGTCTCATGATTGTCATGTGTTGATGACACAGATGCTCCCTATTGCAATTAGAAATATTTTGCCGATCAAAGTCCGAGAGACAATCATGAGGCTATGTTATTTCTTTAACACAATTGCTCAGAAGGTCATCGATCCCGAAGGACTAGATGCTCTGCAGGACGAGGTGGTGATGACTCTATGTCACCTTGAAATGTATTTCCCTCCTTCGTTTTTCGATATCATGGTCCATCTCATTGTTCACGTTGTGTGGGAGATAAAAATGTGCAGGCCCGTACTCCTACGTAGCATGTACCCATTTGAGAGGTTCATGGGAATTCTCAAGTCCTACGTACGGAATCGTTCTCGGCCGGAGGGCAGCATCGTCGAAGGTTATGCAAGCGAAGAGGTCATTGAGTTTTGTGTCGATTATATGGCTCAGATTCAGCCGATAGGTGTCCCTCAATCTCGTCACGAGGGGAGGCTGAAGGGTCTCAGAACTATCGGAAGGAAAGCAATCACTCCAGATATGGACATGTATACTCAAGCCCATTTCACGGTGTTGCAACACATGACTGAAGTGGCGCCTTATGTGGACCAGCACAAGGGTGTGCTTCGGCAACAGAATCCGGAGCGGCCGGATGTTTGGATCATGAGGCAACACAACCGTCGATTCAACCAATGGTTGAAGGAGCAAATCGCTAGGAGCTCGCCGAGTGAGACGCTGACATGGTTGGCAAAAGGGCCGACATTTACAGTTGTGACATGGCAAGGATATGACATAAATGGGTACACATTCTATACGCAGTCTCAGGATGTCAAGAGCACAAACCAAAACAGCGGTGTCCGCATAGATGCATTCAGTACCGATGGGTCGAGTAACTCGTACTATGGCTTCATAGAAGAGATTTGGGAGCTCGACTATGTGGTTTTCAAGATCCCCTTATTTCGCTGCCGTTGGGTGCATCTCCCACAGGTGAAGGTTGACAAGTACGGTGTCACGACCGTGGACCTCCAACGTGTCGGGTACAAAGATGAACCATTCGTACTCGCCAATCAAGTTGTTCAAGTTTTCTATGTAACCGACCCGGCAAATAAGAAACGCCATGTAGTTCTTCATGGAAAAAGGAGAATTGTCGGAGTGGAGAATGTAGTGGACGAGGAGGAATACAATCAATTTGACGAGTTACCTCCTTTTGGAAATGGCATAAGGGTCGACGATGAACAACGTGACGAAACTAGTTACGTACGCATTGATCATGATGAAGGGCTAATTTTTAAAGGAAATAAGCAAGTACAATAAGAATGTATATGTGAAAATGTGTGACAATTTTGAGATGTATATGTGAAAATGTGTGATGTAGTCAATTTTGAGATGTATATGTGGAAATGTGTGATGTAGTCAATTTTGAGATGTATATATGAAAATGTGTGATGTAGTCAATTTTGAGATGTATATGTGGAAATGTGTGATGTAGTCAATTTTGAGATGTATATGTGAAAATGTGTGATGTAGTCAATTTTGATATGTATATGTGAAAATGTGTGATGTAGTCAATTTTGAGATGTATATGTGAAAATGTGTGATGTAATCAATTTTGAGATGTATATGTGAAAATGTGTGATGTAGTCAATTTTGAGATGTATATGTGAAAATGTATATGTGTGATGTATTTGAGAATGACAAAATGTATCAAGAAATACACTGTATGAATGCAGCTGGTTGGTGTTGTATATGAATGCAGCTGTTTGGTAGTTGATATGAATGCAGCTGTGTAGTTATTGGTGTTGTCTTAATTGCAACAGCCGGCAAAGGCTTATCACAGACGGTTCTAAATTTAGAACCGTCTGTGATAACATATCACAGACGGTTCTAAGTTTAGAACCGTCTGTGATAGTAAACTATCACAGACGGTTTTTAACTCAAAACCGTCTGTGATATGTTATCACAGACGGTTCTAAGTTTAGAACCGTCTGTGATAATCTTCCTACATATACCCTCTCGCTAGGGTTTTTCGTGTGCGCTGCAGTTATTCGATTAGATCTAAATCCCGAGCCCGTCGTCGCCGCCGCCTCCCCGAGCCCTCGCCGGCTGCCTCCCCCAGCCCTCGCCGGCCGCCTCCCCGGATGATGACGTCGCCGCAGCCTCCTCCTCCTCCGTCGCCGCCTCCCCGAGCCTGTCGCCTCCTCCTCCGTCACCGCCTCCCCGAGCCCGTCGCCTCCTCCTCCTCCGTCGCCGCCGCCTCCTCCTGCGTTGCCGCCTCCTCCTCCTCCGTCGCCTCCCTGAGCCCGTCGCCTCCTCCTCCTCTGTCGTCGTCGCCGCCTCCTCCTCCTCCTCCTCCGTCTCCTCCGTCGCCGCTGCCTCCTCCGTCGCCGCCGCCTCCTCCTCCTGCGTCCCTAAGGTCACCAAAACCGTAAGGTCATCAAATCCCTCCCCGAGCTTCATGCTTACTGTTAGTGTTTAGGGTTGATGCTTGATGCTTCATACTGTTATGGTTAGTTGCTTAGTACATATTTAGGGTTGATGCTTCATGCTTACTGTTAGTGTTTAGGGTTGATGCTTGGTACATATTACATTGGTACATTGTTTACTGCAGTAGCTTAATTAGTTTGCTATTTGGTACATATTACATTGTTACATTGTTTACTGCAGTAGCTTAATTAGTTTGCTATTTGGTACATACTACATTGGTACATTGTTTACTGCAGTTGCTTAGTTTACATTGGTACATATTACATTGCTTGTTGTGTTAGTATATAGTATATAGTATATAGTACATAGTATATAGTTTGAAATCATTTGGGTCCCCCTTCCCTCTACTCCTCTCCTCCCTTCTCCCCCTTCCCTCTACTCCTCTCCTGATCTCTTCCACCCAAATGCTCCATGTATCTAGAAAAAAACAGCAAATGAAGCAAGTGACATACTATAGTGTTCCCGTTCAATGAACCGGATACACTAGTTTGTGTCATTTGCTTCATAGACCTTTGTTTAGGGACTTTGCTATTTGGTTTATAGTTTTAGCAACTAAAGTAGGTGCTAGGATAGGCACTTTGTTTAGAGACCTTGTAGTGATAGTATTACAAAATTCAAGGAAATTTTAGTACAGAAGTTCAAAAAAAAACAAATTCCCAGATTCTTCGGTGAGCAGCCGATATAGCCGACTTCTTCGGTGAGCGACTATCCATCTGCTTCTTCCCACTCCTTCTCTTCATCTCTAATCTCTGGATCACGTACGCCAGTAGCGATGATTCAGTTAGATGAATCATCACTACTGGCGTACGTGATCCGGAGACCAGAGATGAAGAGAAGGAGTGGGAAGAAGCAGATGCATAGTCGCTCACCGAAGAAGTCGGCTATGTCGGCTGCTCACCGAAGAATCTGGAATGTCTTTTTTTGCACTTTTGTATTAAAATTGACTTGAATTTTGCGGGAAAAAGAAGGACTTGATACATTGGTACATTGGTAAGATGGCACATCACCCCCTCTCTATGTCCATATCACCCCCTCCCTTCTCCCCCTCCCCTCTACTCCTCTCTTGTCTTGCAATTCAATATGATTACTTTCTCATCTTATCTTAATAGACCCACAAAATGAGCAACATGTCACCCGCGCATTCTTCAACATCATCGCCGGAGGCGTCCGCTCCAACATCAAGACGCCAAGGAAGAGGGCTATCAAAGAAGCCTGAGGGCCGACAGATCATCACAGCGGTGAATGCATCTGGGGTCCCTATCCTTCCTCAAAAAGCAGTAAACGCATTCCGAACCATGGTCGAAGTAGTTGCACGAGAACGAATTGAGATCACATACAATTCGTGGAAGAACGTGCCTGACACTCGGAAACGTGAGCTGTGGACCGAAATTTTGGCATCGTTCGAGTTCCCAGAAGAACACCTGGACGTTGTGCAACAACAAACCTACAAAGCGGCGTGCAAAGCATGGAAGAACTTCAAGAGCACGCTTGTCAAGAAATACGTGGAGACGGACGAAACGCCTGTTCATAAATACCCATTCCTGGAACTACAATGGGAAGAGTTCAAGGCGATGAAAACGACCGAAGATTTCAAAAGTACTAGTGTGGCGCACAAGGCCCTCCAGGCAAAAAATACACACCCTCACAGACTTGGCACAGCTGGGTATGCGGGTAAAATCGCGCAGTGGATGAAGGAGGATGAGCTGGCAGCTGCACAGGACATCGCCCCGCCGTTTTCCAATATCCCGGACGACCGCGCTCGAAATTGGATTAGAGCAAGGTCATCTACAACGACATCAGGGGACATCACCTTTCAAAACCCTTCAGACCAGCAAGTGACCGAGCGCCTGGTAAGATATCGATCGAACTACGTAGCTTGTAATTACTCCACAACTTCGTACGAATTGAAATGACATGTCGTGCTCTTGCAGGAAGAGTTGAGTTTTCAATCTACCCTGGGATCATTCCAGGGAACAAGGGAGAATGATATGCTCTCCGTGGCCCTGGGAAACAAGGAGCACCCGGGCCGTACGAGAGGCCTTGGGCTTTACGTTCCTTGGAAACATGGTTTCCAAGATGACTCCGACATGTATCGGCGCAGGAAGAGAAACAAAGCCGAGCGTGACGCACAACTACGAGAAGAGCTCAAGGCATCTCTTAAAGAGGAGCTACTGGGTTCGATGGCTGATATAATCAGAGATGAGGTGCGGAAACAGACAGAAAGTCAGCAGGCCGCCACCGCCGCTCCTTTGCTAGCTAGCCCGCACAACCATCCGAGTAGCTGCGCGTCCAATCCGACGCAAACCCAGTCCAAATTTCCTATGGACGACATCCTGGTAATAATTATTACCTCTCGAATGCTTGCTCCATTGGTAGGCCTATTCGAGTAGCTAATTTTGTATCGTTATGTAGGAGCCTACGACATGCAGGCTCCAAGTGAGATATGGCTCCATTCCCTTGTACGCTGCTTGGGGCCAGGCATATTCGTCTGGTATCGGGGCCATGGTGCACGGTCAAGCTTTAGCGCCAGGCTTCGCAAAAGTTAATGTGGATGGTGTGTATGCCAATTTTGAGGTGGTCCCGCTACCGAAGCCCCCCAACGACGAGATCCTGAATCTAGGACAGGCCATTGGAACATTCATCCAGTGGCCCAAAACCGACATCTCCCTGGAGGCTTCTTCACCGGTGGCAGGACCAGAAGTGCAGTGCGAACCACAGCAACTTGCACTGGTGCCATCTCCACACGGGCAGTGCGAACCACAGCTACCTGCACCGGTGCTATCTCCACGGGTGCTATTCTCTCCAGAGCAACTTGCACTGGTGTCATCTCCACACGGGCAGTGCGAACCACAGCTACCTACACCGGTGCTATCTCCACGGGTGCTATTCTCGCCAGAGCAACTTGCACCGTCTATACCATTACAGTCGATTAGCATAAAGTCGACCCACAATCGAGGCAGTGGCCAGGGCAAATCAAAGACGAAGGATGATGACGATGTCCCGTCCATGCCATTGGCCCGCAAATTCGTGCTAGGTTAGCCGATGGTAGTCCAGGAAGAGCTCCAAAAACTAGGACTTGGTTGCCAAAGATTCCACCTTTGGTATATGGAAGAGTCCAATAAGCCAGCGGCAGAACGGCGCTCAGGTATAACTGTCAAATTCAAGCCGGAACATTTCTTGCACGAAGCTCAGGAATGTGTCTTCGCGGTGACCTTTGACGATATATTTGAACTTTTCACGCTCAACGCTCTTGACGCCTCACTCGTTCGATGCTGGACGCTGTAAGTCTGTACAATCACAGTCTCTGTTCACGTAATACCGATATATGTCACAATTTGTTGCTTTCCTATGTTATATATAGATTCATGCTGATCGAAGCTAGATCATCGAAATCACAAATTGGTTTCCTGGACCCACGCTTGGTCGCCATTGATACCATCATCGAGAATGCATCCTTCGTCGAGGACTATATTACAAAAGCACTGCTGGCTCACCAAGATAAGGAATTTGTTCTTATGCCATACAATGAGAAATTCCATTGGATTTTAATTGTAATTATACCAAAATGGAACAAGGCTATATACCTTGATTCTCTAAGTAAGAACAAATCCAAGTACACAGCTATCGCCCGAATACTCGATAGGTAAGTACATTGTACATTGTACTCTTTCTTTCCTTCCGAATAACTAATCTAACTTTTTCGAATAACGAAGGTCGTTCGCCACATACGTTCAACAAATACGTGACTCGACGACAGGGGCCAAGGCCTTGAAACATGATCGCAAGTTTCGGGTATTCGCTAGCTACACATTAATTAATCATATACAACACATAGTAGTTGTGCCACTTGATTTAACACATTATATTTTTTGCAGTGCCACCAGCAGGAGCCGGGCAACACGTGTGGATACTACGTGTGCCACCATATGAGACTACTCCTCGATTCCACCAAGATCACTAATTCTAAGGTTTGTCAATCTTCCCACATTTATTTCATACATGTCAGTTTTATATATGCGCGCGTTGATATTCCTATCGACAGGCTGCGTCCATCTCTACATCTGCATTGACACAGCCAGATTTTGCAAAAATTCGAGGAGAGCTCATTTGGTTTTTGTGGTCAAAAGTCGGAAGATCAGATGGAGAGTTCCACTGCCCAGAATGATTTTTTATTGTAATTCTAAGTGCAAATACAGTGTAGATCTTTTACAATTGTGTATTTGTTAATGGATATTTTATTTCAACTCAATGAATTGATTAGCGAAATGGATGCTTTATGTTTGTGAAATGAAGTGCGTTGTCAATTGGATGTTTTATGTCTGTGAAATGAATTGAGATGTGAAATGTATCTGAAATGAAATGAGATGTGTGAATTGTATATGTTTATGTCTGTGATTATCTGCTTGTTTCAGAGGGCATGGCTAGCATTTCCTGAGGCTAGCTATAAACAGAAATAGATTGTGCTGGGGGGAGGAGTATCACAGACGGTTTTTCATTAAAAACCGTCTGTGATATCGCATAATCACAGACGGTTCAAAAACCGTCTGTGATAACTTGGATTATCACTGACCCATAATTTCAGACGGTTCAGAAAACCGTCTGTGATGACGTTTCTGAACCGTCTGTAATGTGGATTTCTGTAGTAGTGTGCAGCTTCATCAACTAGTGACGATCATAGAATGTATGACGCGCGATAAGTTTCGTACTGCATGACGAAAAGAACATGCAGCTTTTCGTACTGAAGCAGCACAAATCTAAGTATTCCAGAGCGAGGGAGAGAGAGAGCATGCAAGAGAAATGGGTGCCCTTTAGGTTTAGAGAGAGAGAGAGCATATACATGCAAGAGAAGGGAGAGACACTTCTTTTAGAGAGAGAGAGAGAGTGAGTAGGGAGGGAGAGAAACTTACAGATGGCATGGAGCTCTTTCTAGAGATAACGAACCCTAACTGCCTCCCTGGCGAAGCCTACGTCGCCTAGCTGCGTCTCTAGTCTCTACCCAAATGACCGGTAAGATCAGTGCGATCTTACGCTACCATCCATATATCAACATGGCTATAAAAAACTCCAACACTGGGATTATAAATGCACGTACGAACTAGCTCTTGTTCATCATCTGCAGATCCCACTAGCGATAGATAGCCATAGCTGTAGTTTGCAAGGAAGCTAACTAGCTAGCTAGCGAGGCAGACAGATCAACCATGAAGCTAGCCCTGTGCTTGTGCATCTGCGTCGTCCTCGTCGTCGCCTCGTCTCCGGTCCCGCTCTCCGACCGCCCCCCGCTGAGGCGTCGTTGGCTGCAGGATGCCGTGGTTATCGGCGGCAATCTGACAGCGAGCACGAACGCGACGTGCCCGCGTGAGACACCGGAGAAATGGGACGATGGGTCCAAGAGGCTCAGCCCCGGGGGGCCTAACCCACAGCATCACTGATCTGATCATCAGCTGCCGCCTCGCTTGTGGTATCAGCCTATCACTCGTAACCATTTCTCTTCATACCGGATTTTACATTCCTAATTTCTGACATCGGCCAAGTGCCGGTCCGGAATTAATGTTGTCGAGTGTGAGTCTAATAATTAATGTTGTCTTGTGTCAGTCTAATATAAACGTGATGTGATCCATTTTAATTTCTTCACTTTCATGTTTTTGCGGATGTTGATTTGCGCTAGACTGAGGTCTTGAATAATGAATAATGCAAATATATATCGCCGCAATTTTTCTCAAAGTTTTACATGTTGTATGTTGTAACGCGCATGCGCCCGAGTAATAATTGTCAAGTGCCAAAGACTAAAAGTCAGCGTCCTCTTGCAATTCTCTCTCGAATTATGTGACTTTTATTTTGATATCACTGGTTGGTGGTAACCCCCTCCAAATATGCATATCGTGTTCTATTTCTTGGTGATATGTTTACATGTTCTTGGAGCTCCTTTTTTCTTTAAGAATAAATAAGGTGCGATGACTGTTGGTCTATTGGACCACCAAGAATGCATACTTTTAATGAAAATTGAAAGGCATCTTATGTTTAAGAGGAAAAGGTACTTTTAATGAAAATTGAAAGGCATCTTATGTTTAAGAGGCAAAGGCATATCTGACTGTCCGTCTTTCGCTTTCGAGTACAGGATCGTGCAGAAAATATAAGTACGAAAAAGAACAAAATAAGAAGACAAAAACAATCTGCATGTTATCACAATTCACAAGAAATATTGAGAAACGTCAGCATGTCATCCGGTCGCGCGCGGAACCGGTTCTCTGCTTCCCCGGTGGAGATTAATTGGAAAAGACACCAAGGACGCAAACGGGCAGACCTAGGTACCGGGTTCCATCCTCCGGTGTCAATCTGCCTGCCCCGTCCTTAAGCAGCAAGTCCTTCCTAACCATTTAATCTCTTCCAAAGCATTTAAGTATACTCTTGACTCTCTCAACGGACAAATACTTTGAAACGGATGCTTCCGAGGCCATGGACAAATATACATATATACACACATGCACATACATACATATATATACACATATATACACACATATATCTACACAGTATATATACACATGTACACACACATATGTATATATAAGAAAATTGTTCTATAAGAAAATTGTTCTACACACACTCCTCATTATCTATTTAAGTATACTCTAATAATAATTATACGATACTCCAAAGTGATAATTACAAACTCCGATTGCAAGTGCAGGTTACAAGTGCAGGCGACTACAAATTCTTCAATTTCAGCTCTTCATGCGGAGGGACAACCGGACAAGTAGTCACTACTACAGAAAGCCTAATACTAGACGTCATATCATAGACAGTTACTTAAAACCATCATTATTAAAAATAATTACAGACGATTTTAATTTAGAGACCATCTATTTTGATGCCAGCGCTAAAAAGCATCTGTGAAGATGTAATATCACAAACGGTTCATGATAAAATCTATTTGTGAAGTATCACAGACGGTTATTAACAAAAATCGTCTGTGATATCACAGACGGTTTTCTATTTGAAATGTCTGTGAATACTTCACATACGGTTTGTATTAAAAACTGTCTGTGATAATAAGTCATCACAAAAACCGTCTGTCATAATTTCACTATATTAATTGCGCAGACCCGTCGATCCTCTGTCTTAAATTCTATATTAAGGCTACTGCTTTGAGCTAGAGGCGGGTCTTTGAGAAGGCCATTCGGTGAAAAGAGACTATTTGGGAAGAGTTATTGTAGATCCATTCATTTCTTAAGTACCTATGGTTAGTAATTGGTTCCTAATTATATTATAATTTAGAGTTAGCTTTTGGTGAAAGGAGAATTGAAGATGGTTTAGATTTAGCTAGCATGGTCTAGGTTTACTGTTTAGTTAATTTATAGTCTATTGGTACTTAATTCAATTTAATTAATTATTCTTGCTATCTATAGCTACTTTAGATCGTATATATCTAGGGAATTTATTTCTTTTTGAAGATTAAGAAAGAGCCAAAATAGCGTGAAATAAATAATAATTGTTCCGATGTAACCTTCCACTGAGAATTAGCCATTGATACATGGCATAAATATAACGTTAATGAATTAACTAACTTATTTTACATATTAAAACAAAAATCTAAAATCTGACATGTTAATGTTCCAAGGTCAAAAGTGTAGTTTAAAGTAAAAAATTCTACTTTATATATCATTAAATCATATAAATAGGGGTAAATGGGGTTTTGATGTCTCATAGAAATTGTTTGTTACGTCAGAATCAGAAGAAACTAATTTGTTATATGTGTAACGTAGAACCACAGCTGAATGTACGCTGCGAACCATGTGAGTGAAGAGTACATTAGTGATGTGTCTACTTTTACAAGAGCTGCTGAGGAGGATATGTTGAATAAGAGGGTGGAATATATGTACTGTCCATGTATTGATTGCGAGAATCTAAACATGTTTAAGAACCGAGAGCAGATTGAAGTGTACTTGATTCAAAGGGGTTTCAAAAAGGGATATGCACGTTGGACCAGTCACACAGGAAGGTAGTAATAATGACATCGCTGATGAAGTTGTTGGATCGGAAACGGCAGCAGAGGGGGGTGAATGGTGCGTTCAAAAATCGCCCCCGAGTATTCGCACACAAACTTCTCCAATAGCTACAGAAACTATGAAGTAAGTAAATGCAAGCTTACTGAAACTATAAAAGAAACACTAGCAGGCACAAGAAAGAGACAATGAAAGCACAATACTGAAAGACAAATAGACTGCCGAAGAACTGAGAATAGATAGAGTGCTTGCTGCCCTTCCCTAAACAAATGACCAAGGTCTCAACCAAAATAGCAACAAGTCCTTACGGAGAAGAAAAAGCAAACAAGAAACAAATAAAACAAAGGCTGTTCGGTAGAGAAGAAAAATTGAGCAAATGGGGGCTGCAGTCAGCTGAACAGGGATCAAAAAGAAATCAAGAAACTGCTGCTAAGTGAGAGATAAAACTGAGACTTACAACTGTCCAAAAAGGTCTTTGCTGCCGAACACTAAAAGCAAATCGGAAGAACTAAGCTTGCTGCTGAAAACCAGAAGGAGGAATAACTGACCCTGGGCGAATACTACAAAAAAAATCAGACTGCTACCAAAAGGAAAAGCACATCAGAAATAAAAGGCAAAATAAAAGAAGACTAGAAACTGCCATCACAAGAAATAGCAAAGAACCGGTCCTTCTCTCAAAACCGACACCAAAAATTAGTACTGCCACTTTGCCAAAACTAGGACTGCACGGGAGACAAAAACAGCAATCAAAACTGAGAACAAAGGCTGACAAAAAATACAGAGCAAAGATTATTTTGTCGGCAGTGTAACTACCGAACAAGATTCATCTTCTATTTTCGGCTGGCAAAAACAGAATTAAAAACTGCTTGATGCTCTCTAAAACAAGCCAAAGACCTTGAACAAAATCTCAGTTTATATTAACAAGGTTCTGCAGCTTGATAAGCAATCCACTCAGAGAAGCAAGAAGCAAAGGATAGCAGTGTGCAGAGAAGAAAGAATCAAGAGCAAGTAGGCAGTGGTGGAGACAAGGGGGGCTGGAGGGAGCCCGGCACCCCCCAACCTTTTACTAATCCTCTATTATGTAGTTAATTACATGTGTTTAATTAGTGGTTTGGCCCCTCCCAATTTAGCCCAAATGTAAAGTATGTTTAAAGCCCAGTCATATGCAGCCCAAATCCTCTTTGTTTTGTCTCTTATTTTAGCTTTGTATCTACTGATCTTTGTAAATGCGGGTTACAAGGTGGTGCGTACCGTGATCTGTAGGATATGCATGTTTGTGTTCTTAATCTTAGGATGATTAATGCAGGCTGGTGAGTTGACTAGAAGCTGTTGTAGCTAGTCATAGGTGTGATTGAAGATCACTCAAGCACTACTAGCTGGTGGAGTACATAACGCTAGGAACCTTTAATTAAAAGCCAAGAAAATGTTTTCGCCGAATTTCTACGGCAATACAATGGACATGTTCTCATGGATTTGTTGTTTGATTTCTTCGAAAATAAAAATAAATAGAGTGTTTTTAAAGCAGTTTTTTTTAAATGACTTCTCGAGTCTAAAAATATATGAGCCGTCCACGTCAATATATTTACCGTTCACTGTGGTATCAAAAAATGTAAACAAAAACCATAAGTACACACTTCAGTAGTTGCTCTCACATCACATCTAGAGACCCTGTTTTAATCGGCTTAGACCCTGTTTTTGTCGTAGAGCTAATTTTAAGTTAATAGAGATGTAATTTTCTTTGCATTGTAATTTGCGAATCATATTACTCTGATATGTGACTATTGGATCGGTAAATCCGGTATGGTTCATTGGTTCTACTCTACTTGTTGTCCATATTGCCCCCCTATATCCAATTCCTGGCTCCGCCCCTGCAAGTAGGGATAAACTTGAAGCCATAGCAACTCAAACAAGGATTTCACAAACTGATACCAAGAGATGAATGATTACAAGAGTTCAAGGACTACAACCATTTCATCCCCATACGCGTTTTCACAAACTGGACAACACAAGCTCACAAGACAAACACAAAAGAAACGACATGTTGCTGCTGTCTACCACCTATCACAGCACAACAAAGAGAAGGAAACACACACAAACATGGAGAGTAACACACAAAACCCTCACATACACTCTCACATTTCTCTCTAGCCTACTCCTCTCCTTTTATAGCCTCCCACTAACGGGTTTACAACAACGTTTACCTGCTAACTCACAACAACTCTTGCGTTTCATCCATTAGCTCAAAACCAAATCTGCTACCTTTTGTGCAGCCCTGTGCTTTTACCAAAACGCCCCTCCTGCACCTTCCGGGAAGCTTCCTCATTTCTTGCTGTCCAAGCCTCGCAACCACTTCGAGTCCTCACCGTCTTCGGCACATCCCGACCGCTCCGACCTCAGCACCGCCCGTGCCTAGTCTGGTCATCCTGTGCCTTGCCACGACTTAGCCTCAACGTCCTGCAGCCATCACAGACAAGAAACAAATCACATAGCACCGCTTGAAATATTGTAACCATACAATAACATCAGAAGAAATACTCAAAGCCCAAACCGATCGAAACAAAAAATAAACGACTTGAGCACGTTCGACCTAGTTCGACAAGGTTCGAATGAAACCGACTGCACCACGCAACAACTTGGCTCGAACCACTCAAACCAAACTCAAACTTTCCCGAACAAGCGTCAATTACTCATCACACACACGGGGTCACTTCCTCATGGTCTCTCAGAAGTCAATGATATGTCACCGAATGATGTTGATTGTGGTTCATGCCTAGTGCGATGGCAAGCAGTCTCATGGGAAAGAATTGGTGAGATCAGTTTTTTCGCACAAAAGAGATCTTTTTGCATTTTCATAAAAGGGTGTACTAACTCATGCTTCATCCAGAAACTAGTATAGCTCAATCTAAACCTCAATAAAGATTCAAGACTCAACTCAGCCTATTTGACATGGCATGAATCATAAGAGGATAACTAAAGATAGACTAATCTCAAGAGCTAACATGACATGATTTAATTCAAGTTGTACATTTTTAATCAACTTATCATGGCAAAGATTGGACTACACATATAAAGTCATGATAAATCTAGCAAGTAAGCACATATCATGGCAAGATGTAATGCATTGTAAACATGTCATAAATGGATAATAATCAAGGCTCCATGTAGTTATATTATAATGCAAAATGCAGAATGCAAGAAAATCCAGCTCCCCCTCAACACGAGATGCACTTTTAGTTCAAGTTGAGTTATGTCAATATTAAGATCCTAAAGCTCCCAAATGAACTCCCCCTGAACCAAAGCTATAAAATGAGAAGCTGGTAATGAAATCAGAAGAGGCAGTCCTTAAAGCATAGACAAGATATAGAGGATACTATGGCTCAGACTGACTCTCATCTACCCCATATGACTCTAGGACTATCAGCTGATCATCTAACCCACTAAGGAGCAAACATGTACCCTGTCTACCCAAGGGTGGCCCAACCCTTGCTAGAACCTGTAAGAAGTGAGTGAGCTCAACCTAGTGAGAAGAGAGACAGCTAATAAGCAGCATCCTAGAATCACAAGATGAGAGAAAGAAGTCTAAGCGACTAGGCAAGAGAACCACTCTAACCTATGCTAGAAGGACTATCCCAAATGCACCCAAATGCAAAGGAGCAAGAGCATAATAAAATAGAGTAAAACAGTAAAGCGCAAAGCTCCCCCTCACAACAGTCCATAAGGACAAACCACCCCAAGCTCTCCCCGCAAGGCTGAAAACCTAGAGCTATCCAAAGGCTTGGTAAAGATATCAGCCAACTGGTGGTCACTCTCCACAAACTGGAGCACCATGTCACCCTTCTCCACATGGTCTCGAAGGAAGTGATATCTGATATCAATGTGCTTGGTCTGAGAGTGCTGCACTGGGTTCTTGGCAATGTTGATAGCAGAAGTGTTTTCACAAAAGAGTGGAACACTATCTATGGCTAACCCAAAGTCCTGCAGGGTCGAAACCATCCAAAGCACCTGGCTGCAGCAACTGGCGGCAGCAACGTACTCGGCCTCTGCGGTGGACTGTGCAACACCGGACTGCTTCCTAGAAGACCAAGAAACGAGAGAAGTGCCAATGAATTGGTAGGTACCAGAAGTGCTCTTCCTATCTATCCTACAGCCAGCAAAGTCTGCGTCCGAGTAGGCTCTGAGGGAAAGACAGAATGAGGAAGAGTACTAGATACCATAGTCTATGGTAGCTCGAAGGTACCGAAGGATACGCTTCACCGCCTGGCGGTGAGATACGTGAGGAGAGGCCTGAAATCGAGCACATAGACACACAAAGAAGTGTATGTCCGGTCTCGAGGCAGTGAGGTACAAGAGAGAGCCAATCATGCTGCGATACTCTTTCTGATCAACAGGCTCGCCTTCCTCATCTGGGTCGAGTGAAGCTGATGAAGCCATAGGAGTGGACACCGGCTTACCATCACTCATATCAAAGCGTCTCAGGAGGTCTCGAGTGTACTTGCCCTGATGCAAGAAGGTACCCTCTCGAGTCTGCTTGATCTGAAAGCCAAGGAAGAAGCTCAACTAGCCCATCATGCTCATCTCAAACTCTGAGCTCATGACATCGGAGAACTGGGAGACAAGAGCATGAAAGGAGCCGCCAAAGATGATGTCATCCACATAAATCTGGACGAGTAGAACGTCATTGCCATGCATGCGATGAACAAGGTCTTGTTTACCTTACCCATCTCAAACCTATGACTCAACAGATAGGACTAAAGCCTCTCATACCAAGCTCTAGGGGCTTGCTTAAGTCCATACAGGGCTTTGGAAAGCTTGAAGACAAGGTTTGGAAATTTGGGGTTCTCGAAACCTGGAGGCTGCCTAACATAGACCTCTTCCTCAATATACCCATTGAGGAACGCACTCTTGACATCCATCTGGTAAAGCTTGAAGCCCTTAGACGCCGTGAATGCAAACAAAATCTTGATGGCTTCTAGCCTAGCTACAGGGACAAAGGTCTCCTCAAAATCTAGACCCTCAACCTAGGAGAAACCCTGAGCTACCAACCTAGCCTTGTTTCGAATGACCACCCCATCCTCACTTTGCTTGTTTTTGAGCACCCACTTGGTACCTATGACATTATGACCTCTAGGGGGCTCAACAAGTGACCAGACCGTGTTTCTCTCAAAGTTCTCTAATTCCTCATGCATGGCATTGACCCAAGACTCATCAGAAAGAGCATGACTAACATCCTTGGGCTCGAAAGAGGCAACAAAGGCAGAGTGGAGACAGAAGTGAGACATGCCGGATTTTGAGCGTGTGACGCGCTCAAAAAGATCTCCAATCATCTGCTCTGAAGGATGGTCTTTTTGGATATGACGAGGAGGTCCTGAATGAGAAGAAAAAGTGGCCTCTACCTTATGAGCTGACGAGGTAGGAACAGAGCCACTAACTCCTGAAGATGTGGAAGGCATGGGCTGATCTCCTCGAGGTACGGTGGAGGAAGCGGGCACCTCAAGGGGAGGAGGAACTAGATCGGGTAGACAACCCTCATCTCCATCCTCCTCATCATCCACAAAGATGGGCTCGGACTGCTCTACAGAACCTGAGATATCGGGCCTAGTCCCCGGACTGGCCTCATCGAAAGTCACCTCACAGGTCTCTACCAACTTACTAGACTCGTAGTTGCAGACTCTATAAGCCCGCGAAGAAGTCGAGTAGCCCAGAAAGATCCCATCACAAGATCGTGACTCGAACTTATCTAGGTTCCCGGACTTCAGAATAAAGCACTTGCAACCAAACACGCGAAAATGAGAGACACTGGGCTTTCGCCCGTATCTCAACTCATAGGAAGTGCGATACAAGTGTGCCTTGAGAAAAACTCTGTTCGAAACATGGACGCGGTGGCTATCTCGACCAAGGTGTAGAGTACTCATCAAGCATCGTCGTGGCTATCTCGACCAAGGTATGGTTCTTCCTCTCCACGACGCCATTCTGCTGTGGGACGTGCGGAGAAGAGAACTGGTGCTCTACACCTGTCCCATCGCAAAACCTCTCAAAGTAGGAATTCTTGACCTCCGTGCCGTTGTCACTGCAGCTCGATCGTAAGGCACTCGGGAGCTCAACAGAATGCCTAATAAACAGACCCCAAAAATCGGTAAATGTCTCATCCTTCGAGGCTAAGAAAACCTCGAGAAGTCATCGACCACAACAAGAACGTACCACTTCCCTCCTGCTGACTGCACTCGAGCTGGACCAACTGTGTCCATGTGGAGCAGCTATCCCGGCGCATCGGTCATAGTCACTATGACCGGAGGATGAGAAGCGGCAACCATCTTGCCATGCCGGCAAGGAGCACAAACTAGATCTTTGACCATCTTGAGTTTAGGGAGACCGCGAATGAGATCGTGGCCACTAACTCGAGTCAAATGGTCAAATCCAATATGACCAAGTCTCCTATGCCAGAAGGTAAGGTCACAGGACTCAGAAGCAATTAAACATCTGAGAGGATCACCAGAAGACTCAGCAAAATCAGCACGAAAGATCCTCCCATATCTAGAGATCCCGCAAACCAGACTCCCCGAATAATGAAGAATTTTGCAAGCATTTTTCTTATAACTCACCTCAAAACCGTCATCGGTAAGCTGAGAAACAGAAAGTAAATTATACTGCAGCTTACTAACCAAGGCAACATCTTTTAAAATAAATGAATCATTCACGCGCACTGTACCTTTGGCGATGACGCGCCCAGACAAAGCGTCTCCAAAGGTGATAGTCTCATCACCTGGAGCACGAGCTAGGGAAGAGAACCAACAGGAGTCTCCGGTCATGTGTCGAGAACAACCGGAGTAAACAAGCCAAACCTCTCCCTTCCCTGCCCGGCAAACCTGAGTCAACAAGAGAGTGAAGGCTCAGTACTGGGATAAATCAAAAGAGATTTTGGAACCCAATACCGAGTCACACGTCGAGCAGAAGAAGTAGCCACACACGACTGATCTCTATCTACCCTACGCTCTTTGTCGCTCAAAGAAGCAGAAGGTCTATGTGCAGACCTGAAGCTGTTGCTGGGTCTGACTGCTATGGGAGAGCGAGTCGTAGCACCGGCAACATGCTGATCATGCCACGGGTAGCCATCTCGATGGGGAAAACGAGATCTACCCTTAGAACGGCGGAAATCACGACCAAGGCATATCTGAGGGGTCACAGCAACAGGTGGAACCACCTTACTGTCAGAGATCCCTTGGACAAAGCCCGCTGATTTGAATTTAACTTTATCAGTTCTAGGCTCAATCTCGATCACACCTGCTGCTATGGGTCTAAGAATAGCAGGTGGATGCTTCCTCATATCCTCAGAAAAATCGTATCCTAGACCTTGATTAAATTTGCAAATCTTAGATTGGTCTAGAATAAGATTTAGCTTCTTCTTGCCTCCTACAAATCTTTCGACAGTGTTCATAAGATACTGACACTCCCGAAAGAGAGAGGTGCAAGAAGAGCAGGGGGAAGAAGAGACAGCAGAAGGTAAGGGAGTAGAGGGAGAACCAATAGCAGAAGAGCGAATGGCTTGTGCACGCACAGCCGACTCAGAAGGGACAGTCCTACTGCTAGCCATTTGGTTCACGTCGCTAAGCATCTCTACCTTACCCTTGGGCTTCTATCCCACATCAGCACACACATTACAAGTAAATGATGACTTCTCTAGAAGGTCCTTAGTTAGCTTCACACATTTTTCATCCAATGCAATCAAGTCAGATTTTAGTTTGTTACAATTATTGCATGGTGAGCTAACAGGGTAGGAACAGAGCCACTAACTCCTGAAAATGTGGAAGGCACAGGCTGATCTCCTCGAGGTGCGGTGGAAGAAGCAGGCACCTCAACGGGAGGAGGAACCGGATCGAGTAGACAACCCTCATCTCTATCCTCCTCATATCCACAAAGATGGGCTCGGACTGCTCTACAGAACCTGAGATATCGGGCCTAGTCCCCGGACTGGCCTCATCGAAAGTCACCTCACAAGGTCTGTACCAACTTATTAGACTCGCAGTTCCAGACACTATAAGCCCGCGAAGAAGTCGAGTAGCCCAGAAAGATCTCATCGCAAGATCGTGACTCGAACTTATCTAGGTTCCCCGACTTCAGAATAAAGAACTTGAAACCAAACACGCGAAAATGAGAGACACTGAGCTTTCGCCCGTATCTCAACTCATAGGAAGTGCGATGCAAGTGTGCCCTGAGAAAAACTCTGTTCGAAACATGGCACAAGGTGGCTATCGCCTAAGCCCAAAACTTCCTAGTTGTAGAGTGCTCATCAAGCATCATCGTGGCCATCTCGACCAAGGAATGGTTCTTCCTCTCCACGACACCATTCTACTGTTGGACGTGCGGAGAAGAGAACTGGTGCTCTACACCTGTCTCATCGCAAAACCTCTCAAAGTAGGAATTCTTGAACTCCGTGCCATTGTCACTGCGGATCTCTCGTAAGGCACCCGGGAGCTCAACAGAAAGCCTACTAAACAGACCCCGAAAATGGGTAAATGTCTCATCCTTCGAGGCTAAGAAAAACACCCAAGAAAACCTCGAGAAGTCATCGACCACAACAAGTCATGGGCAAAACTGTGTATATGTGTCACCGTCGATTCCTCCGGAGGGCTCACCCATACCGCAGGATGAAAAAAACAATTCGACAGAGAGAAGGGGGACAGTTCAGCTCTAAGGCATTTAAGCGGAAAAGAGGTCTAGGATATGGTTAAGTATATAGATGTTGTACTCAAAAAGGGATGTAAATCGACAACTCATGAGAAGAACGTCAGGAAGAAGAGATCAATATTTTGGGACTTACCTTATTGAGAGCACCTAGAAGTCCGCCAATATGAAGAAACTTGTTTCGATTTAAGATTGAAGTTAATTGGCATGAAATCTCATGATTGTCATGTGCTGATGACATAGATGCATCCTATTACAATTAGAAGTATTTTTTTGATCAATGCCTAAGACACAATCATGACGCTGTGTTATTTCTTTAACACAATTGCTTAGAAGGTCACCGATCCTGAAGGACTAGATGCTCTGCAGGACAATGTAGTGACGACTCTATGTTATCTTGAGATGTATTTCCCTTCATCATTTTCTGATATCATGGTCCATCTCATTGTTCAGATTGTGTGGGAAATAAAAATATACAGGCTCGTGTTCCTACATGGCACGTACCCGTTCGAGAGATTTATGGGAATTCCCAAGTCCTATGTATAGAATCAATCTCGACTGGAGGGCAGCATCATCGAAGGGTATCCAACCAAAGAGATCATTAAGTTCTGTGTCAATTACATGGCTCAGGTCAAACCGATAGGCATGCCTTGATCTCATCATGAGTGGAGGCTCAAGCGTATCGGGACCATCAGAAGGAAAGCAATCACTCCAAATATAGATGCGTATGCTCAAACCCATTTTATGGTCTTGCAACATATGACTGAAGTATCCCCATATATCGACCAGTACAAGGACATGCTTCAGCAACAGAATCTAGAGCGACCGGATGTTTGGATCACGAGACAACACAACAGCTGATTCAACCAATAGTTGAAGTGGCGATTTGCTAGAAGCTCATCAAGTGATATGCTGACATAGTTGGCAAAATGGCCAACATTTATTGTTGTGACATGCTAAGGATATGACATAAATAGGTACACATTCTATATGCAGGTTCTATGTCCTACCACCCGAAAAGCCCAGTTTAATTTGATGGCCACATTCACCTTGACAAAACAGAGTGATAATAAATATGATATTAATATAAACATGGTAGTTTAGGAGCTTAGCAAAATCTTTCCACTATTAAGAATTTTGATATTTGTCTAGAGTTTTGAAAGAAAGGTTTTAGGGTAAGCGAGGATCGCTGGATTTGATTATCAGTTGTCCACACAATAGTAGGCTGAGATAAGTCAGGTAGTGGCCTAAGCTTGTTGAGGAAGCCTACTAGGTAGGGGCTATATAAAGAATTGAGCAGCGAACAACCTTGTTTTCTTAATTCTTTAGCGGGAGGTAAGGGATCTTGTGGGTAAAGCAGGGCAGCTCTGCAGAGTCATGACTAATGGTATTCGAATACACCGTGCTTCCGGTAAATGAAGATGTGTTTAATGGGTGATTCCAATAACGAAGCATAAGTAGATTTGGAATGGTTTTGGAAGTGTAGAAGTGTGTTAATCGAGTTTGGAAACCCCCAAATACCTTAAGTTTTTGATTTAATATTTTTTTTAAAGGCAAAGTGCTTACAAATGAAATTGCATCCACATAAAATAATAAACTGCTATACCCTGTTCCATGGCAATCACTTGCGTATAGTTAAATAGCATTAATTTCCCATATGACTTGTTGAGTACGGTTGGTTGTACTCATACTTTCTAAAATCATTAACAGAGAATGCTTGTCAAGAAAATGAAGGAGTTTATGAAGACGCTGAGCTCTACGATGTAGACAACGCCGAGTGTTAGGGTTTAATTCTACACTCAGGCCTGCCTGTGGAGTTTCTTTTGGTAATGTTTCTTTGGGTTGTACGTCCCTTTATATATAACTTGGCTGCTAAGCTTTACTTTTATAATAAAATTTGATTTTATGCTTAAGTTAGTCTTGGCAATGGTGCACATTCTTCTACAATACTCACAGCTGAACAGTCCTGAGCAGTTGCGAGGGTAACCTAACGCTCCCAGAAATGGGGGTTGTTACAGTTCGATGAGAAGCTGCACTTTCAAATCGAATGCATCATTGAGTTCTTTCCTCTTTTTATTTTTTGAGAGAGGAATTAACAATCGAATCGATCAGTGAGTGCAGCGCGCGGAAAAGTACCAGAAGCACGCCATGAAATTGACCTAATCGAAGATCACGCATTGTTGTCCAAGATTATTGGTTTGGCTGTTAGGTTTCTCCATCGACTTATTTGCTATGGTTCTCTCGGCAGGTACGTATCTAACTTCCCTACCTGTATATCCTGTTTCGGTAAACCAAAGTGCTGCATCTTTTGATTACTTACGTATGTCAAAGGCCTAAAAAGTGCTTTCAGACTAGTGGCTTTTCTTTCCTTATGTACGAATTAAGGCCGTGTTTATTGGTCATATTGTACGTGATGATCCACGAGGACAACATTATATGTAGGCAGTAGGCCGCATCATAGTAGAATTTTTTGTACGAATAATCTATTTTTTATTTAAAATTATAGAAATATACCTGCGGGAAATTTTTTTACAAAAAATAGGCTCCAGTCACCTAATGGAAGGGCGACTGAAGCTAATCACCCAACTAGGGGCCGACAGAATCTCTGTCGCCCTACCCTAGGGCGACAGAAACAAGTCGGCCCCCATTGAGCGAGTTTGAGTTTAAAAAATTGAACAAAAAATCCAATTTTTTTTTGTTTTCAGTAATCAATTGGATCCGAACTTTTCTCAAGCTGGAACATTTTTCCCTGATTGAAAGTGACCTATTTTAAGGGAGACATCGGCTAGATGATGTGACTCATAAAGGGGTCACTTGAAACAGCTTCCGCTTTCAGCTTCTAGCTTTCAGAAGGTCACTTCAGTCTTGAGTTCCAAGAATGTTTGTTTTATTTGCTTCTTTTTTTCCTTTTTAACCAAAAATACAAATTTGAGTTTAAGAAACCGAACAAAAACAAATAAAATTAGCAATCGATGGGATCCAATTTTTTTTCTAGTCGAAACATTTTTTCCCTTGTTGAAAGTGGCCTATTTTAAGGGAGACATCTACTAAATGGTGCTTGACTCATAAAGGGGCCATTTGAAACGGCTTCACCTTCTGGTTTTCAAAAGCTAGAAGTCAAATCAAATGCGTGGCTTTTGAAAGTAACTTTAGCTGGATCGAGCTCCGCTAGCGCCACGAACATTGTCTCAGCACCGTCAGTGTGTCCACACACTCCGCCTCTGCCCCGATGGCACTGCCACGAGCTTTGCCTCCTCTCGCTGCCTCCACCTTTGCTCACCGCCGCCCCTTCTCCCTTGGCCCCACTAATGTCGCCTCCTTTGCCTTTGGCCATCTCCCAACGAGCCTCCTCCGCCTTCGGCCACCTCTTGACAAGGAACCTTTGCCTCTACGTTTCCTCCAACAAGCCCCCTCCCCCTCTATCACCTTCGCCTCCGTGCCACCCCATCCAACCTCACGCCACCTCTGCCCTGCTCCATCTCCTGCATTCCACCGCTTCTTTTTTCTATTTGTTCATTTTTTTGGGATATAGGCCAATTGCTAGTTAAATAACTTGTGTAATAATAAAATTGATTAGTTGTGTAAACATGTGATGTGATAATTGTTGTTAAGATTTAGTAGTATAATTATCGGCATCAAATAAGCCATCATGTGCTTTAGGGGCAATTCGGACATTTGCCAAATCAGCTACTATTCCAAAGCCAAAAGCTTTAGCTGAATCAAACACCTTTCACTTTCAACCATTTCTATTTACAGCCACTATTATTCTAAAGCCAAAAGCTCCAATCAAAAACCAGAAGGTCCAGCCATGTCAAACGCCCCCAAATACTCCTTATTAACGAATATAGTGTATAGTGTTTTGTCTTTAAGTCATAACGAAAGGAAACTAGCTATCCTGCTCCTAACAGAAATTAACGCACAACTTGATCATGTATATGTAACTATGTTCATAGCTATTCACCATTTTTCTTTAGTAAAGAACTCATCTAATTATAAGAATAAGCAAGAACTTCAATCACCAAAATTTATATGTCGAATAAACATAAACGACAATTAGTTATTGAAAGGATGAGAGGGAGAGAGGAAAGCATATGTATGTAAAAAAACCTAAACGCACTACTTCGTTTTAGGCGCCAAAGAGATACAATTTCGCCCAAATTACTCTCCGCAGTCACAAAAGAACTTCGTGTTTGGGTACATGTAGTCAAACTTTCTAAATTTTGGATATTGATATCTTTTCAATATTTAGGTCAAACGCATGAAAACAATGCGTGTAAATTTCTCTTGAAAAGAACTTCATAATAGTATAATTTTATTAGGTTTTATAAATTCATTACAATGAAAATTAGTGGACAAAGTTACGTATGATTACCTTGAAAATAAATTTAATTGATAATATGATATCTTGAAAATGGTGATATTATGATATCTTGAAAATGGTGAGGATTCATAATGAATAAATAACAAAAATATACCATTTTAGATACATACCGTGATGATCCAACCATCTAGATTTGTCACCAGATTTACCTGCCCGAACATGCAGCTTCATCAATTAGTGACGATCATAGAATGTATGACGCGCGATAAGTTTGGTACTGCATGACAAAATTGTTTGTCATGAATAAGCACATTCGGTGACGGCAAAAAATTTGTCACAGATTACACAGGACACTTGATAGTCTGTGACGAAATATTTTTGTTTAGTCAATTAAGACTTTTTTGTGTACAGCAATATTTTTATGTCATAACCTTGGTTCTGTGACAAAATTCAGCTTTTTGTGATGTTTTTGCATCATCATAGAACAATGAATTTGTTGTAGTATGTTTTAAGGACAGCCCCGATGTCCGAAACGACAAATCTTTTGTGACTGAATCAGCACAAATCCAAGTATTCCTGAGCGAGGGAGAGAGAGAGCATGCAAGAGAAATGGGTGCCCTTTTCTTTTAGAGAGAGAGAGAGAGAGAGAGCATACATGCAAGAGAAGGGAGAGACACTTTTTGAGAGAGAGAGATAGTGAGTAGGGAGAGAGAGAAACTTACAGATGGCATGGAGCTCTTGCTAGAGATAACGAACCCTAACTGCCTCCCTGGCGAAGCCTACGTCGCCTAGCTGCGTCTCTAGTCTCTACCAAAATGACTGGTAAGATCAGTGCGATCTTACGCTACCATCCATATATCAACATGGCTATAAAAATCTCCAACACTGGGATTATAAATGCACGTACGAACTAGCTCTTGTTCATCATCTGCAGATCCCACTAGCGATAGATAGCCATAGCTGTAGTTTGCAAGGAAGCTAACTAGCTGGCTAGCGAGGCAGACAGATCAACCATGAAGCTAGCCCTGTGCTTGTGCACCTGCGTCGTCCTCGTCGTCGCCTCGTCTCCGGTCCCGCTCTCCGACCGCCCCCCGCTGAGCCGGCGTTGGCTGCAGGATGCCGTGGTTATCGGCGGCAATCTGACAGCGAGCACGAACGCGACGTGCCCGCGTGAGACACCGGAGAAATGGGACGATGGGTCCAAGAGGCTCAGCCCCGGGGGGCCTAACCCACAGCATCACTGATCTGATCATCAGCTGCCGCCTCGCTTGTGGTATCAGCCTATCACTCGTAACCATTTCTCTTCACACCGGATTTTCCATTCCTAATTTCTGACATCGGCCAAGTGCCGGTCCGGAATTAATGTTGTCGAGTGTGAGTCTAATAATTAATGTTGTCTTGTGTCAGTCTAATATAAACGTGATGTGATCCATTTTAATTTCTTCACTTTCATGTTTTTGCGGATGTCGATTTGCGCTAGACTGAGGTCTTGAATAATGAATAATGCAAATCTATATCGCCGCAATTTTTCTCAAAGTTTTACATGTTGTATGTTGTAACGCGCATGCGCCCGAGTAATAATAGTCAAGTGCTAAAGACTAAAAGTCAGCGTCCTCTTGCAATTCTCTCTCAAATTATGTGACTTTTATTTTGATATCACTGGTTGGTGGTAACCCCCTCCAAATAAGCATGTCGTGTTCTATTTCTTGGTGATATGTTTACATGTTCTTGGAGCTCCTTTTTTCTTTAAGAAAAAATAAGGTGCGATGACTGTTGGTCTATTGGACCACCAAGGATGCATATATACTTTTTTAATGAAAATTGAAAGGCATCTTATGTTTAAGAGGAAAAGGCATATATGACTGTCCGTCTTTCGCTTTCGAGTACAGGATCGTGCAGAAAATATAAGTACGAAAAAGAACAAAATAAGAAGACACAAACGATCTGCATGTTATCACTGTTGGAAAAAAAATCAAGCCTTTGCTAGAAGACTGAGATGCAGCGCCGAAAGAACTGGACATCGTGGGGTGTCCGTGAGAAGCGGTGTGCTGCATGTTGAATGGATCAGAGTTGTAGGAGTTAAAATAGGATCGTGGGAAGGTAGCTAGTATCTTTAAATATCTGTTTTAAGTCTTGTAACCAGTGAGAGAAAGAAATAAAGAAGCGCAAAGCAGTTACTGCGGCCAAAAAAAACCCTTCTATTCATCTTGAGTGTGTGTGTTCCTCGTTGATGCAGAGATGTGTTTCCGTCATTAGTTTCTCCTAGGCTGTTTCTAGGCATCTCTGAGTGTTCCTTGTTTGCATTCTCTTTGAGTTAAGTAGTACAGGACAATAGTGAGTGCATGTACTCTCTCTGAATACTCTAGGCTTGCTCCTGTATGTGTGCGTGTTCTTGTAATTTCAGTGTCCGCGGGTGAGTAGTTCCTAGAGTGATTCCAGTAGTTCCTGGTGTGATTCCAACATTTGGTATCAGAGCGAGGTTGAGTTCTTGAGCGGTGTATGCCCAAGTACCTGCGGCTTGAGAAGATGTCGATCGTTGAGACGGCGCCGGCGGCAAGCAAGGAGGGAGGAATGTCTCTCCAGTACCCGGTGTTGAACAAGACGAACTACACAGCTTGGGCAACGAGGATGAAATTCCTCATGAAGGCGCAAGGCGTGTGGGAAGCAATTGAGCCCACGGGGAATGTTGCTGTTGATGTGAAGAAAGAAGAAAAGGCCATGGCTATCATCTCCCAAGCGTTGAGCGATGTGACGCTCATGCAAGTTGCAGCCAAGAACACTGCCTTGGAGGTGTGGACAGCTCTCCGCACCATGCACATGGGGGCTGATCGAGTCAATGAAGCGAAGATCCAGACGCTACGCTGGGAGTTTGAAAATCTCAGCATGGGCAATACGGAATCGGTGGACAATTTCGCAACGAAGGTAACATTGCTTGTTGGCCAGATGCAGGCACTTGGAGAGAAGATAGAAGAGAAGAATGTCGTCAAGAGGTTTCTGCGAGCCGTCTCCGATAAGTTCATCCATATTGCGACAACGATCGAGTATTTTGGCGACGTCAACAACATAGCTCTTGAGGAGGTTGTTGGCTCCCTCAAGGTGTATGAGGAGCGCACCCAGCACCGTCATCGCAGCAATGGGGATGAGGAGCATCTCCTTCTCACGAAAGCCCAGTGGGAAGCTCGATCATCAGGACAAGGCGGTGGTCGCGATTCCAAGACGAAGCGCGACAAGAGCCACATCAAGTATTTCAATTGCAGTGACTACGGGCACTATGCATCCGAGTGCCGCAAGCCAAAGCGTGACCGTGGGGATCAGGTGAACCTCATGTGTGCACAAGAAGATGAACCAGCTTTACTTTAGTTGAGTTTAGAGTAGAAGGAATATTAGCAAATAATTGAGTCTAGACTTAGTTTTTTTGCTTTAGTATATTTGCATGTGTGTATGGTGCAACAGGTGGTGTGCCTGAGATTGTACCAAGTAGTATCGCACGGAGTTATTCTAGGTGCAGGAGAACCGGAGAGTCCGGAGTAGCGGGGAGCCACTTGAACCTGCGGATTGATCCTAGATAATAGGTGCAGAAAATAATTACCGATGGCAAGTAGCCAGGATGGCCGGGTCATCAGTCATGAGTTACATGTAATAGGAGTGAAAGATTTGGCATAGCAAAGTCTTGATTAGGGGGGAGATTGTTGGAAAAAATCAAGCCTTTGCTAGAAGACTGAGATGCAGCGCCGAAAGAACTGGACATCGTGGGGTGTCCGTGAGAAGTGGTGATCCGTCAAGTGTGCATGGAATCCAGAATAATCGGTCAATGCATGAGCTAGCAGCGGTGTGCTGCATGTTGAATGGATCAGAGTTGTAGGAGTTAAAATAGGATCGTGGGAAGGTAGCTAGTATCTTTAAATATCTATTTTAAGTCTTGTAACCAGTGAGAGAAAGAAATAAAGAAATGCGAAGCAGTTACTGCGGCCAAAAAAAACCCTTCTATTCATCTTGAGTGCGTGTGTTCCTCGTTGATGCAGAGATGTGTTTCCGTCATTAGTTTCTCCTAGGCTGTTTCTAGGCGTCTCTGAGTGTTCCTTGTTTGCATTCTCTTTGAGTTAAGTTGTACATGACAATAGTGAGTGCATGTACTCTCTCTGAATACTCTAGGCTTGCTCTTGTATGTGTGCGCGTTCTTGTAATTTCAGTGTCCACGGGTGAGTAGTTCCTGGAGTGATTCCAGTAGTTCCTGGTGTGATTCCAACAATCACAAGAAATATTGAGAAACGTCAGCATGTCATCCGGTCGCGCGCGGAACCGGTTCTCTACTTCCCCGTTGGAGAATGGAAAAGACACCAAGGACGCAAACGGGCAGACCTAGGTACCGGGTTCCATCGTCCGGTGTCAATCTGCCTGCCCCGTCCTTAAGCAGGAAGTCCTTTCTAACCATTTAATCTCTTCCAAAGCATTTAAGTATACTTTTGACTCTCTCAACTGACAAATACTTTTAAACAGATGCTTCCGAGGCCATGGACAAATATACACATTTATATATATAAGAAAATTGTTCTATACTTCTGGGAGTATGTACTCCTACTTCCTTTAATGGTGTTATTATACATCATTATCTATTTAAGTATACTCTAATAATAATTATACGCTACTCCAAAGTGAATTATACCTCATTATACGATACTCCTGGAATTGCAATGGCAAGAGTTTGTGGTGATAAAAATGATAGATAATTTTAGGAGTGAAAGTGTGATGCACAGAGCCCTCCAGTCAAAAACATGCACCCCATAGACTCAGCACCGCTGGGTACGTGGATAAAATCCCGCAATGGAGGAAGGAGGATGAGCAGGCAATCCTGCAGGATACCTCCCTGCCATTTGCCAGAATTCTTAATGAGCACGCTCGAAACTGGATAAGTGCGAGGTCATCTACCGTGTTATCAGGGCCATCTCCTTTCAAGACCCAAGAGACAAAGAAGTGTCTCACCGCCTAGTAATATATTGAACTACCTAGTTTGTAATTACTCCATAACTTCATAAGAAGTGAAATGACATGTTAGGCTCTTGCAAGAAGCGTTGAGTGTAGAATCTTCCCAAGGCTCATTCCAAGCAGTTAGGAAGAGAGATATACTCTCCGCGGCCCTGGGAAATAAGAAACACTCGGGTCACACGAGAGGCCTTGTTCTATATGTTCCTTGAAAACATAATTTCTTAGAGGACTCTGAAGCATAACGGAGTAGGAAGAGAGCCAAAGCTGAGTGCGAGGCACAGCTAAGAGAGGACATTACAGCATCTCTTAGAGATAAGATGCAAAGGTATGTCAGAGATCAGATAGAAATGTATAGGAAAAATTAACAGAAAGCCCCTGCCGCTCCTATGCTAGGTAGCCCTCACCGTCGGAGTAGCTGTGTGTCCAACCTGACCTCAGAAAGTGACCATCAATTTCCTGTCGGTGATATCCTGGTAATAATTATTAACTCTAGAATGCTAGATCTATTGATAGGCCTATTAGAGTTACTAATTTTATATCGTTATGTAGGTGACTATGAAGTACAAGCTCCAAGTGAGATATGTCTCTGTTGCCCTGCGCGCTACTTGGGGCCTAGCGTATCCATCAGACCCCCGGGGCCTTGATGCACGATGTATCTCTAGCGCCAGATTTCGCAAAATTGAATGTGGACAGTGTTCATGCTATTTTCGAGGCTGACTAGTTGTAGATGCCCCAAAACTATGAGGTCGTGACTCTAGAGTAAGCCATTAGAATATTCATCCAATGGCCCAAGAAAGACATCTGCCTAGAGGCTTCTATACCGGTGCCAAGTCTACTCGAGCTATCTACGCGGGTGCCAATTCCACTCAAGTTATCTGCACCGATGTCAAGTCCATAGGAGCTATTCGCACCAAAGCTACCAACACTGTTTCCATGTCCACGGGGCTATCTGCACCAGATCTCCTTGCATTGACGTGGCAAGGGCGCGGTGCATCTACATCTCGTGCCCGATCGACTACCATGAAGTCGACCTACAGCCAAGGCAGGAAGAGCAAACCAAAGAAGACCGATGATAATATCCCCTACTTGCCGTTGGCCCAGAAATTCATGCTAGGCGAGCCATTGGTCGGCCCGATAGAGCACCTCCTAACCCTAGGATTGGCTTACCAGAGATTGCATACATACTACATAGAATAGGCCAACAAGCTAGAGGAACAACAGTGCTCGGGTATCACCATCAAGTTCAAGCCACATCATCTTCACCACGATATTCATGACTATGTCTTCACGGTGACCTTCGAGGACTTATTCTTTCTCTTCACACTTGACGCTCTCGACGCCTCACTCATTTGGTGCTAGATACTGTAAGTGTATACAATCATGGTCTATGTTAGTGTAATACTGATAAATGTCATATAGAACTCATTGCTTTTGTGTGTGTGTGTATTCATGGTGACTGAAGCCAGATTAACGAAATCACCAGTTGGTTTCCTCAACCTACGCTTGGTCGCCGTGGATATCATCAAGGAGGATGCATCCTTCGACGAGAATTACATGACGAAGGCATTGGTGGCTCAACGCAGCAAGGAATTCATACTTATACCCTACAACCAGGGGTAAGTGTTGTACTAGTGGCTATACTTATTTATTTGTACTTTATAAGAATAGGAACTTAGGTTTAATGATCATGATGACATACCTGTTTAGGTTCCAAAGGATTTTAATTGTACTTATACTAAAATGAAACTAGGTAATATACCTTGATTTCCTAAAGAAGGACAAAACTGACTACACAGTTGTCCAACAATTTATCGACAGGTAAATACATTTCCTCTATAGATAACTCTATTGTAGTCTTTCCTTCCTTCCCAATGACTGAAGCTAATGTTTTGGAATCACATAGGTCATTCACTGCGTATGTTGCAGAGGTACGAAAATCCGAGGAAGGGAGCAATACCCCGCAATACTATCTAGATTTTCTGGTATTCGCTAGTACACATTAATCCTATATAACACTTCGTAGTAATGCCTCTCGAACTAACAAATTCTATTTTTATAGAGCCACCAACAGCCGTTGGGCAACACCTGTAGATTCTATGTTTGTCACAACATGCAACTACTCCTTGATTCTGCTAAGACCAATGATTCTCAGGTTTGTCAATCTTGCAATAATTGTTTCATACCTATCAATTTATATATGTATGCACGACATTGATCTTCCTATCGATAGGTTGTGCCCATCAACACAATTCTGTTGGAACAGGCCGACCTCAAACAAATTCGAGAACAATGTGCATACTTCTTGATCTCTAGAGTCATAAAAGAAGATGGGGAGTTCCACAATATAGAATAAATTTGAATGGGACAAGATTAAGTATTTGTTCATAGATGGACAATTTATTTTATTTCAGTTAATTGATTTGTGAAATGGATGTTGTTCTTGTTTCTGAAATGAATGAGTGTGAATTGAATGTATACTGTGTTAATCTGCTTATTTCAGAGGGCATGCCTAGCATTTTCTAAGGCTAGCCAACAGAAAGAAATAGATTTAGGAATAGAAAAGAATATCACAGATGGTTATTAACTTATAACCGTCTGTGATAGTATACTATCATAGACTTTTTTAGTTCAAACTGTCTATGATATATGATGTATCACAGACGATTTCAACTAGAAACCGTCTGTGATAGTCAACTATCACAGACAGTTTGCATCATATATCACAAATGATTTCAACTAAAAATTGTCCGTGATAGTCTACTATCATAAATGGTTACGAGTTAATAATTGTCTATGATAGACTGCATCACAGACGGTTTGAAAGCTGTCTATGATGATCTCATGTCATTACTGACCCATAAACTCAGACGGCTCACGAAACCGTCTGTGATGACATTTTTGAACCATATGTGATGGCCTTTTCTACAACAGTGAGTGCTTCCTGCAATGCACATCATCACAAGCCTTAAGGCTTCTAATTGTTTAGTCTGCTCTATATTCAACCCTCTTGGTCCAAGCTCTCACTGCTACAAAAAGGGTCATGACAGATGGTTCAGAACTATCATCACAGACAGTTTTTTGAACCACCTGAATTTATGTGTCAGTGATAATCGCAGGTTATCACGGACGATTTGTGAGCCATCTATGATAAAAACAATATAGAAGGTTTGTAACTAGAACCATCTGTGAAGAAAACTATTATAGACGGCTCGAACCAAAAGCCGTCTGTGATACTCATACATATCACAAATGGTTCTAGTTACCAACCATCTATGATTGGTGAGTATCACAGACGATTGGTATATAGAACTGTCTATGATAGTCCTTTATGGATGGTTTATAGCACAAACCGTCTGTGATAGTTCATTCTATACCTAAAATTTTTTCTGTTTTTTGGCTAGCCTCAAAAAATAATGTTAGCTATGCCCTTTGAAAACAAGCAAATATAGCAGCAAACACAGTAGCACATTCCATTAAAATCCACCATTACAGCATCACAAGATAATGAGGAGGTTACCCATCTAAAACAGTAAGAACATGGTAAGAACACATCCTAATTCTATAAACCAAACCCTTAAATATGGCAAGAACACATCCTAATCCTATGAACCCAACTCTTAAGCATGGCAAGGACACATCCTAATCCTATGAACCCATGGCAAAAACATAGAAGAAGGAGAGATCATAGCAGCACACGAGTTGGATGTCCTTGATGCCGACTTAAGCACCGTCTTGATAGCTAGCTGCTTCCGCGGTGCCTTGTAGTGAAGGAGAGGTGGTGGTAGCATCACCTTTGTGTCACAACGGCGAGACTGCGCAAGACACTCTTATGACACATACGACAAAGAGTATATTGTGCAGTCGACCGTGGTGTCACAACGGAGGCGTTAGATCACGGCGGTAGTTGGCGTCATCAAGGAACAAGCTAGGAGTACGAACTAGCTAGGAGTAGCCGGTAGAACTTATCTCGGAGTGAAAGGGAGAGGGGAGTAATAAATAAGGGGCGAGAGGTGGGAGGAACCGATGCCTACTGTTCGATGCGGAGAGAATGGACGGGTGAGATCAGAATCCTAGAGGAGATGCTACGGATCGGTGTCATGGCATTATTAGAGATGGTTTGTTATACGAACCATCTGTGATAATGCACATATCGTAGACGGTTCGTATTAATAACCGTCTGTGAAGATATCATAGACGGTTATTGATACGAACCGTCTGTGATGTCTTGTATTATCACAGATGGTTTATAATAACAACCGTCTGTGATATTTTCACAGACGGTTGTTAGTACGAACCGTCTGTGATAATTGCAGCACAGACGGTTCGTAGAAACTGTTTGTGATACAGATATTCAGTATAACCTCTTTTGTAGCAGTGCCTGTAATCTCTCTTGCATATAATAAATAAAGAATAGCCCTCTTAGGCGTTTTACGTTACAAAATAGCTTCGCTATATATGTCCATAGTCCACTATACACACAAGCCAAAGAAGTACTAATTCTAAAAATTAGTTAATGAGAAATAATCATACATATCTCTATTAAATGACATAACATAATCTCTTAATCTTTTTTAAAGCATTTAAGTAGAGTAGTGAGTGAAAAAATTGCAATAACTACATTCTAAATTCGTTGAGTGAATAAATTTATTAAAAAAATATATTTTCAAAGTCATAGATAAATGTAGCGAAATAAAGAGAGGAGCTAGGCTAGCTCACCCATGGTACTGGTGCTGCGCGCGTGTAATAAGTGACGACGCATGCAATTAATTGGTCTGTGGTGATCATTTGGGCTTATTTTTGGTGGCTTATAGCTGAAAAGCACTGTAGCTGGCTGAAAAAATACTGTAGCTGACAGAGGCTTATTTAGCATAATTAAATTTAACAAAATTAAAAAATATAAAAAATATATATTAGCCCATTACATATAATACAAACAAATACGGGAAAAAAGAACTGGCAAAAAAGCTCAATAAAAAGCCAAAAGTTCAGAAAAAGACGAAATTTATGAATAGTGAAAAATAAGCCGAAAGCTAAAAGCTGAAGCCTAACCGATCACCCCTGCACGGTCCTCTGGCTGGCCTGTCGGCAGCTTACAATTTTCCAAGTGTGATAGGTACACACTTCCTCTAGTAGTGCTTCAACGGATTTATAAATTCAGGTTTTTATTTTTTTAATTATACTGATTAAAAATATATTATAACTACTGTTAGTTTTTTCTACATAATTAAATGTTTTTAAAAAAATTTATATCATCATAAACAGTATAAAGGAATATGGGAAAAAACAAAAAGCCCAAAAAGAGTCAAAAACAAAAAATGAAATTGAAAAGCGAAAGGTTGAAGCCATTTTGAGCGCTTGCAATCTAATTAATGTCACCCAAAATTACTCCCTAGCATTGAGTCTCAATGACAAAACTAACTTAACGAGCTAGAACTTTCTTCTCCAACTAGTCCATCAACCCACCTCATCGACGTGTTAAATTATCTTAGAAATATGCATGTGTATCCATTCGATAGAGTGATGATATTTATGCCATTCAGCTATTAATATGCATGTGTATCCCTTCGATAGAGTGATGATATTTATACCATCTAGCTATTAATTATCTTTTTATTTACTCTGAGATTAATATTAGTTTTGTTAGAGAAAAAAAATCATAGAATCATATCTCTGTATGGAAGGTAAACGCTAAATTGGCATGGGTGCGATACGACCATGCTGCCTGCATGAGAAACGTCTAGCTGCTGTCTCTGTTTGGTTGCCGGGAGCATGCCACGATGCTGCTTGTGCATATATGCTTCGTTTGGAGTTGTTTGAAATTTTGAATTCTCCATACTTACCTAATAGTACTAGGCTAGATATATATATGGATCTCATCTCACTACGCCAGGCTTGGCCCATGCTCAGGTTAGGCTTTGGGCCTTCAGCTCACATACCGGTCACTCTTTGGCATAAACCATGCATGTCCAGTGTCTAACTAAAAACTCTTATTTTTTTTCAATTTCAAAGAAAATGCACACGCGCATATATCACTATGCATGGATATCATACTCGCACATATGCAAGTACGCTCTTTAGCATACGTCAAAAAAGATGGAGGCCGAAATAAATACGCAACCTCGAAAAGATCATAGGAAAGTGCACCCACATGTGCGTAAATATGGATCTAAGAGCATCTCCAATAGTGACTTATGAGCTAGCTTTACGCCCACAAAGCATCAAATTTCCTCCGCTAGTTCTGCCTAGCCAGCCTCTTGAATAGCTTCATCAATAGTTGTTTCAGGAATTTCTTGAAAAAGTTACCCCTAAGAGACGAATGCACCACCTGTTCCTCATGTCCGGCCAAGAAAAGGGTCATCGGGGTCTTCCCGAAGTCACTTCAGTCATCTTTCTTGTTTTATTTGTTTTTTTCACCATTTTTAACCAAAAATTCAAATTTGAGTTTAAAAAATTGAACAAAAAATCCATTTTTTTTTGTTTTCACCAATCAATTGGATCTGAACTTTTCTCAAGCTGAAACATTTTTCCCTGATTGAAAGTGACCTATTTTAAGGGAGACATCGGCTAGATGATGTGACTCATAAAGGGGTCATTTGAAACAGCTTCGGCTTTTGGCTTCTGGCTTTCAGAAGCTCACTTCAGTCTTGAGTTCCAAGAATGTTTGTTTTATTTGTTTCTTTTTTTCCTTTTTAACCAAAAATACAAATTTGAGTTTAAGAAACTGAACAAAAACAAATAAAAACAAGGCGGCCACCGTCCGCGCCGTGCGCAACATGCGCACCTTCCGCTTCCACTATGCCGTCATCCCGTGGGCGCTCCTCCTCGCCTCCCTCGCGCCCCGCCATCGCGCCTCCATGCTCTTCCTCATGGCCGCCTCCAAGGGCCTCCTCCTCTACGGCGCCATCCTCAAGGCCTTCCCTAACTCCGCCCTCGTCCGCCGACTCCTCGACCGCCGCCTCGTCGCCGCGCTCTTGCTCGCCCTCGTCCTCGCCGACCTGACTGCCTCCGGCGCCATCGCCAACCTCCTCGCCGCGCTCGCCGCGGGGGTCCCGCTCATACTGCTCCACGCCGCATTCCGCGTCCGAGACGACCTCCTCGAGCCACAGAATACGGCCACCAACGGAGAGGAGGAGAAGGCGACGGTGGTCAAGAAGAAAGAGGACGGTGGGCGCGAAGAACGCGCCGGCCAGCGGCAGCCTCCGCCGCCGCTGCGGCGGGCGCCAGAGTAGGAACTCCACAGGCGAGGAGGCCGACGCCGGGCCAGGCGAGGGAGCGGCGGCACGGCGCTCGGGGGCCAGGCCAGGGAGCGGCGGCGCAGCGCTCGCGGGCCAGGCTTGGGAGCGGCGGCGTGGCCTGCAGCGCTCGCGAGGGCGCGCCAGGGAGTGGCCGGCGGCGGTGTAGCGCCAGGGAGCGGCCGGCGGTGGTGTATTTGGCTGATGGTTCATTTGGGGCAAAAGATAAGGGGCAAAAGAGTCATTTCACGTAGAGAAAAATGGGCTGGAAAATGAAAATGAAATTAAAATAGGAAAATACCATATTTGCAAGAAGATGCTCAACTCAGTCCTATATTTACAAGGACAATAAACTTGATCCTATTTTATCAAAGCACTCTCAACTTGGTCCTATATATTCAATTTTTCCACACTTGTGTTGGGCATTCATCATAAATATACTTGTAGTGGGGTAAATCAAACTTAGACCGACTTCTAGGGGATACTTGCAATTTCCCACAAATTGGAGAAGGGTTTTAATTTTATTATATTATTAAAAGACAGACATATCTATTATTATCTATACACACATATACTAATTAGGCACTTCGATGAAGCTCTCACGTTAACCAGAAAGATCTATATGGTGAACCTAAATTATAATGCCTCAGATTAAAAGCAAGAGTCCATGTCAAGTAAAATCCAAAAAACTAAAATTTAGAATAAAAAATAAGAAAAATAACAATTTGATTTTCACAACTTCCAAAGTAACATTTATAAATAACTACAATCAATTTGGGATAAAAAAATGAAGAAAAATTAGTAATTTGATTTACATACAACTTTCAGAATAATATCCAAAAATAAGTAAAATTCGGAATAACAATTAAATAGAAATTAGCAAATTAAAATAAAGTGTCCATCTCTAGTTGTCAGGATCTGAATTACCAAATTCGAAACCCTCTATGTATATCTTGCAAGTCCAGGATCATGCTAGTACATAGAATGGCAACATAGATGAAATATCATTCCTTTCAACGAAATAACTAAGAAAGTAGCAAATTATTATTAAAGAGTTGAACTAGGCCTTATGATCAATGTTTACACACTGAGCCTCGTAGGGCTTTAGAAGCTATTTCAGCGAAAATAATAAAGATAATTTGAAGCCATCCGACATGTCCACATGCAATTGACTAGGGAGCGCAATCCTAGTTTATGAAGACCTCGTAGTACTCCTCCTCATAGAACTTTGGATTAGGTAGATCTTTCTCGGCAACTGAGCTACAATTGGTATAGCCGTAAGTATATAAAGTACTCGGCAAGTTGTATGTAATAGTGATGCAATTATAATCATGCAAGGCATGTATAAAGGAAAACTCATATAGTTCTTTTGCAAAAGCAACAATTGATTGTAAATACAATAAATAGATTGCAAAGAAGAGTTGGAAATGTATAACAAGTAAAGTAAAATAAATTGCATTGAAAACAAGTGAACTACCCATTCACTCCCATCCATTCCACCATCCAAATTTTTTTATGAAAAATCTAACTCTCGTGTGAAATCGCCGAGCATTGTCCATGACTGAGGACATGAATATTTAAACTATTTTATACTCTACAGAGATTGTATACTTTACCCACATGATATGATCCTTTTATTACAAAACATCATTCACACTAGTACTACCCGTCGTTGGGGAAATACATTAGGGCATGCTTCAGCAGGTCACTACCCAGAATGATTAATTAACCAGTTCACATTTTCAATGAGGGCCCAAATGTTGTGAGAGAGATTGCTAATTAGTGAATCACACCTTAACTACGTGTCTCACCTAGTTTAGAGTAACCCTCTACTCGCACATCCCAAAGGAGTAACTCTCCCATTACCTACATCTACAGACCTATAGTGCAACACTAGAGTACAACAGTTTATTACACTAGGTCTACCCCATCCCGGACATATAGTTTTATGGTAAGGCTCATATCAATGACATACAAAGTTAAGACCTTAGCGAGACAACCACTTAACTAAGATCTCGTGTAAACTACACCCACCAAAGCATGATCATTCGCCCAATTCTAAAATTAGTTTTGTTTAACCAAGGCCCACGACATTGTGCATGTCATGGTACAACAAATTTTACAATAGTGGCTACCTGCCACTATTTCATATCTCATTAAATCAAAATTAACAACATTGATCATGTGAATTTGAGCCCATCGTACAATTAAGCATGGCTAAGCACAACATGTTAACCCAATATCTCTACTCCTAAAAATATGAGTTGATGGTCATTAATGCTTTCTCCATCCTCTGTTTGTAGCTGTCCAATCTGAACAATGAAATCTAGACCATCTGTCTGATGCCCATCCCTCTCTCACGTGATCAAGCTGCTCATCTTCTCCACTTCCACCTTCAGTTACATGAAAGCAAAAACTGAACAGAGTAGGAGGCTGCAAATGTGTCATACCCACGATGAATCACTCAAAACTGAAAAGCCCAAAACCCTCTTTGTCCTCCTCCCACTTCCCTCTCCATCTCCATGGCATCCAAGGTTCTGAAGGTAAGCTACCACCGCCGCCGCTTACGTTCCCGCGTGACCGGGCCGAAGTTAACGGCGATCGCAGTAACCCCACCTCTCCAACCTTCTCACTCTCAGATTGCCACTGTTGCAGGTCACGAAGAAGCCCAGCATCGTGCTCTCCATTGCATCCACCCTCTCCAGTGGCCATGTAAGTCTCCCTCCCTACCTTCCCCGCCAAATCCTCTCATGATCTTGCTATCTTTGCTTCTCGATGTCAAATTGGACGGTGGCTTGAACTTCATTTCAACGGTTGGGTCTAAGGGACTAGCCCTAACAGCCATCGCACCAATAGTGTTGGTTCGTAGAAGCTATAGGTACTTCGTTTGGTGACAGCCTAGGTTCCCTCCTATGAACATGAGTTGTTACCACACTGTAAATATAGGCTATATCATGGTGGCTTGAAAGCATATGAGTGTTTTCTCTAAGAGTTCACTCTCATTGCACATTACAAGATTTTCAAATTTTGTGTAGATGTCTACACGGAAGGGAAGTACAGATGTCCATGAGTTTGATGGGATGTTTCAGGGTTCTCAGGCATTTTGCAGAGTGACATCAGTCATTGGACATGTATTAAGGTTGTGCATTTCTTCTTCAGTTTTTTTCAAGAGTTTTAGTCATGAATGATGATTACATCACTTGATGATAGCTTAGTTTTGGGTAACCTCCAGAGTTATTTATGTAACTAAAAACTTACAAAATAGATGAATTGTTTATACCATATTGTTATATGCAAAAAAAAATTTAGAAGAAAAATCTATAATTAATAGGTGATTCTCATCTAATTGGAGTTACATTAATTGGAGGTGGTAGAAAAATTGGAAATTGCAGCTAGAAGGTGAAAGACGCCAAGATGAGGGTAGGGAGGGGAAGGAGAGTGAGTTGAGCACCGGTGATGTCGTTGTCGTGGAACTTGGTGGGGCTAGATGTGTTGTACTAGGTCCTTCAGAGAATCACCTTCTTCGCTTGGTCCTTCAGCTTCTACCCATAAGTTGTCCTCAACTACAAGCCCAAGGGGTGAGATTTCTCTTTTCTATTATTTCCTCTTGTGCTATTTATGCTTCCCAATTCCCTCTTTCTTGGGTGATTACTGATCAATATTGTTCTGTTCTTGGGTTGGGTCTGTTTGAATAGCTATTCCTTGGTCTATGCATCTAGGAACTTAATCTTTAATTAATTAGTATTGATCATTAATTGTATGTAAATTCTTGCCTTTTGCTCCCTTTGTCGTGTATATGTCTTGATTTGAGGGAAATTTCCCCTCTTCATGAACGGGCCTAGGTTCAACGATTTCTCTTAATTATATGGTATCTTTCCAAGATGGAAATGGTTGTAAACCTTTGTATGGTTGAGCTCACACCAATTTGTATGAGTAAGAGTATGCATGTTGAGCCCACATTGATTTGTATGGTTGAGCCCACACCTCCATCTAATATGCTCTCATCTAAAAGAAAAATATATCATCCTTATTTTCATTAATATATGTAAGAGCATGCATGTTTAGGCTATGGATATGGCCAATGTTTAATGTTTGGGCTGTGGATACAAAATTGTCGGAGTATGCATGTTTGGGCTATGGATAAAGACAATTAAAGATTCCTTATTGCTCAAAAGGAAGTAAAACCCTTGCTTTTCACTAATTCAATGATAAGTTTTAATTTTCAATTTTTAGTAGAACCTTTATTGATAAGTTTGCCCTTTACTCTTATAAGAATGAAATCTCTTGCAATAGTTGATGCTTTTGTTTCTCGAGGTCTTCGCTATGTTTTTGGTTTTTTGTTTTCCAATTCCTAGGTACGAGGTGTCAATCAGTGAAAGTTAGATATTGAATGTACCTTTACACCAATATATCGAGAAAAGGACTAATAATGTCGATTTACTCCAAGACATGTGTTTAAGAAGATTGGGTCTTGAGCAAAGAAAATGGAAGCCGTCAATCAGAATCTTGTGGTCTCTTTGTCTTCATGACAGCATTAATAGCGCAAAAATGTATTTATAAGCTTTCTTGGGAGATCAGTATAATTTATATAATTGATACATGTTCCATGAATTACCCCCCGAGAAAAGGTGAGAGTTCATTTTGTGTTAATATGCTGTAAACTATATTCAATTGCTTGTTCTACCACGCAATTGCTTTAGTTGGATTTTTAATCAAGCAAAACTTGTTGAAAAAGCTTTTCCTTTATTGTTCCTTGTTGACATTGTCTCCCTAGATATGTGTTGAAGTGCTTTGTGCTTCGGCAAATTTTTTTGAATTGCATGACCATATATTGAACAAGATACTAAGATAAGAGCAAGACAAAATTTCAAGAGAGCAAGATAGTTGCTTTGATGTTTGGTTACTTGTACACTAATTGCTTTGCCAGGCAAGCTTTACTAGACTATCAAACTTTGTGCTTGGATCAATTGTGTGCCATTCTTTAATTTCAAGCCATTTATCTCTAGATATTCTAATTTGCAAAAGATCTGAGTATTTTAGGAATTTCATTTTGAGAAATACAATTGAAAATTTGACACCAACATAAATTTTGAGACCAAGTGCTATGATGGGTACGAGGTTGGACAACCAAGGCTAGAACGCAATGCATGCTGGTTAGCTGGGTAATATCAAAGTGAGGACTGTCGATGATGCTTAACAAGAGACTGCAAAGTGACGCTAGAGGCATTTCAATGACCTGACAGTGATGATGGCTTTACATTTCTTTTGGGATTTTACAACATGTAATAATTTTTTATGAGATTTTACAACATGTAGTAATTTTTACGAGATTTTATGTTGCTTTTGGAATTTTAGCTTTTATAGACATGTTTTGGTTGACATGTGTGTGAAACAAAAATTATATTTAGTATACGGTCTACGACCATGTTTCACCCTTTTTTAGAATTCCGTTGCAACACATGGGTACCTTACTAGTTGGTATTATAATTATGTCCAATTATTAATGACCCAATCTTAGGTTGATAATGGATAAATAGCATACAATAATCAAGGTGGATGTAATGAGCAACTAGGCATTTAAGTGATCCCGACAAATAAAGTTGATAACAAATTAGCATTCATGTTGATATAAAACAATATACTTTTATAAACATAGGTATAATATGACCATGGTTATGACTTGCCTTGCTCGTACACTGTTGCTGCTAGATCTTGCTCTTTGAATCCTTCACTCGCTCCCCGAGGATCAACGTATATTGAAAGAGAAGAAAAAAAACACAAATAAATACCAAACAGAGGCTCAACCGAACTCCAAATGAAATAAAAATAGTACTAGAATGAAGAGCCCAATTTTAAATGAATTTAGGAAAAAGAACAGGGTCAACTAGAGCTCGTATGAATGAGGACGGGCTTTCGAAAGTTTGGATAGGAGGGAAGTTCGAGAAATTATCAAAAAGAGTATGAGTGGCTAATAGATGGGGCCTCCTATTTTTTCAAATCAAAGGAAATGTGGTTTGTATAAACCTCACAACAATTGCTAATGAGATAATGACACCATATCTTCAGACCATGCACTACGCCTGCTAACTCTAGATCATGTGTAGGATAGTTTATTTCATGAGTTTTTAGTTGTCGCATAGCATATGCTACAACCTTCTTCTCTTGCATTAGCACACATCCAAGTCCATGCCATGATGCATCATAGTACATCTCAAAGTCCTTTCTAATATCCAGCGGGGTAAGCACTTGTGTGGTGGTGAAATGCCTCTTCAACTCTTGGAAACTTCGCTCACATTCTAATATCCAAGCAAACTTCTTCTAACTTTTCAATAGTTGAGTAAGGGGTCCTGCTATTCTAGAGAATTCTTCTATAAAATGGCAATAGTAACATGCCATCCCAAGGAAACTTTGGATTTAAGGCTCTAACTTGGGTGACTCCTAGTTGTGCACATCCTAAACCTGATATGGTCAACGGTGACTTCTTCTACAAATATTACATGTCCTAGAAAAGTGACTCCTTTAGCTATAACTCACATTTGTTGAATTTGGCATAGAGGTTGCTTTCTCTAAGCTTCTTTCCTCATGTTCTTTCTCATTCATGGAGTAGACCAAACTTTTGTCAATGAGGATAATGACAAACTTATCCAGATATTCCATAAATACTTTATTCATCAGGTTCATAAAGTAGGTAGGAGCATTAATCAATCCAAAATACATGAGGGTGTACTTGTATTATCCGTACCGAGCCACGAAGGCTATCTTGGGAATATCCTCTTAACGAATTCTCAACTGGTGGTATCCAGGCCTTAAATCGATCTTTGAGAACACTCCAGCTCCTTGCAATTGATCAAAGAAATCATCTATTCTAGGAAGGGGGTACATGTTATTGATGCTGACTTCATTAAGTGAGCAATAATCAGCACACATCCTCTGGGTATCATCCTTCTTCTCAATTAGGAGAACTAGGGCTCCCCATGGCACATACCCTTTATCTTGTAGTTCTTTAATTTGCTTCATTACCTCTGCTAAATCATTGATAGGAATCTGAAGGGTATCTTGGAAATGGGTAGGTGCGAGGAACTAAGTCGATGGTGAACTCTTTGTCTCTATCTTGTGGCATCCTGGGTAGATCATCAAGAAAGGCATTAGGAAATTCTCTGGCTGTAGGCACATCTTCCAAAGCTACATCGTTGACACTACAAACTAGTGCTCCTTCTGACTTCTTTGAGGTAGCCCTGAATCTTACTTTAGTCCCAAGTGTATTGACTAGGGTGATAACTCTATGGCCACAATCCAATATGGTCAGGTGTGTGATAAGCCAATCATTCTCAGCATCACATCTAGGGACTTGGTTTCTAGGATAATGAGGTTGGCCAGAAATTCTACCTTTTCTATATTCATTTTGACTCCTGGACATCCTTGGTTCATGCTCAACTCCAACCAAGAGATTGAACCAATAAAACAGTTTTTAATGTTTAGGCCCTTAGTTTTTGCTTTGCATAAAACTCCAAGAAACAAAGAGTGTGTTGTTCTAGACTCAAATAAAATAGTAGCTGGTACTAAGCTAAACAGGAACTTACCCAGTATCATGTCCAGAGCTGACTTGGCATCCTTTGCAACAATATGGTTCACATGGCCTCTCGCAAAAGGTGGTAGAGTCCTGGTGACTTGACTTGGAGTATGAGGCACTCCACATCCCGCTCTTGGTGTGGGGATATTGGTTAGCATAGCTCCCAAGTTGAACCAGACTAGCATTAGAGCTTGTTTCCACGTGCATCTCCTGGCATAGTGTCCCATTCTTGGCAGTTGTAGCAGGTGACTCTTGGATCTTCTACATTGTTATTTCTCTAAGGATGTTTGTTGTCGGTGTTGAAGTATCAAACTCCTAATGGGGTCAGATGAGGTGCTGGTGTAGGGGTTCTAAATATAGTGGAAGAAGGAAAACAGGCAGGTTGATGTATATGCATTCTGGCTCTCTGTGGATGATTTTGGTGAGCTCCTTGCTGCATCATCTTCCTCTTGCGGGATCCATCAAGCTCATGGTGGGACTGCTCTATGAGCTTGGCTTTGTCAACCATGTGTTGAAAATCTGCATAGTCATTGCCAATGACCTACACATTTAAGTTGGTGTTGAGTCCATGCTTGAACTTCTTCTGATGTGCATCATTTGTGGCAACATCCTCTGGAGCATAGTAAGAGAGTTAAGTGAATTTGTTGAGGTATTCACTCACTAACATTCCTTCCTATTTTAGCTCATAGAACTCGTTCTTCTTCATCTCCACCTTGCCATCTAGGATATGGGAATGGCGAAAAGCTACGAAAACACTATCCAAGTGATAGTTTGGTGGTCTTCATGGGTGGCACAATAGTTCTCCCAACATCCAGTAATGGTGCCCTCTAACTGATGAGTAGCACATAGAATGTTTGCATTAGGTGATAGCAAGCTTCTTCTTGATGGAATGGATCCAATCATTGGCTGCCAAGGGCTTTGAAGAGTTGGAGAAAGTGGGTGGAATGGTCCTTATGAACTCTACTAGCTTGGATTGTAGACGTGCTAGTAGAGGTGTAGCAGTGGTTTCGTTCTTTTGATTCAACAAGTTGGCCAAGGCATTGGTGGTCCAGTTCTGCTGATCCATCATGTTGTTCATGTTCTGGTTCATAGTGTTCATGAGCTAAGTCCTAGCTGCCAAGAACAATCCCATGTTCTGATCTACCATTACGGAAGCTAGTGGTGGTCCATTGGGGTTGTTGTTGGCGCTAGAGTTGGGGTCCACTGGTAGTGTAGCCAGAGGAGTTGCAGGTCTCAACCATCTGCAGTGTGTAATGGAACAGATTAATAGATGAGAGAGAAAAGTAGAACACAAATAGTAAGTTCATTTAGGGGAGTAGGCAATACCAAAGACAAGAAAGCAACAAAAGACATAACCGAGAAGGCCAAAAAGGAATATGCATCAAACTCTCCAACTTAGGGTTTTAGTGTGAAAGTAAAAAAAATGTGCATTAAAAACAAGTGAACTTCCCATTCACTCCCACCATTCCACCATCCAAATTTTTTTATGAAAAATGTAACCCTTGTGTAAAATCACTGAGCATTGTCCATGACCAGGGATACGGCTGTTTGAATAATTTTTGTACTCTGTAGAGTTGTACACTTCACCCACACGATATGATCCCTTGATCAAACAAGGCATTTATGCTGCTTCACACTAGTACCAATCGCCTATTGGGTTATTCCCTCAACACTTGGGCATGCCTTCACGAGGTCACCTACCCAGAATGATTCATTAACAAGTTCACATCATCAATTAGGGCCCAAAGTTGTGAGAGAGATTGCTTAACTAGCAAATCAGCACCTTAACTAGATGTACATTACCTGGATGTCGTCAATAGATAAGTGGGCATCGCTATGTTCAGAAAGTGGCACGAACATGTAGCTACTTCGAAGTTGAGGGCAACTGGGTAGCATAATAATGGGGGTGGCTTATGATTGGTTGCAGACTTCTCTTAGTTCTTTCCTCAATGCATTTATCTCTCCTAAAAGTGAGGCAGTCATGTACTCAAGTTTTGCATCAAAGTCCCATTTCATACTTTCCTCACACTCGGCCTTGGATCTCTTCCTACTCCTATACGCCTTGGAGTCGTTTGGGAATCTGTGCCTCCAAGATACGTACACCCCTAGGCCTCGCGTGCGACCTGGGTGCTCCTGGTTTCCCAGGGTGGTGGATAGTATATCCCTCTCCCTGACTGCTTGGATTGTAACTTCAGAAGATTCGGTAGTCAATATTTGCTGTAAGAGGCAATTATGTTATTTTAGACCTTATGAAGTTATAGACCTATTAATATCTAGATGGTTTAACATATCTTACTAGGCGTTGGGACACTTCCTCGTCTACGGGGTTTTTGAAAGAGTCGATGCCCGAAGACATGGTTGATGACCTCGCTCTTATCCAGTTTTGGGTGTGCTCATTTGTGATCCCGACAAATGGTGGGAGGCCTCCAATCAGATTGTGAGCTCATCATCCATCCTTCACTGTGAGATTTTACCTACGTATCTAGCAATGCCAAGTCTGTGGGGGTGAGTGTTTCATGTCTGGATAGCCTTGTGCACTGCACTTTCATGTTGAAATTCGGTCGTTGTCTTCATTCGCACAAATGCCTCCCATATTTTCGGTGACACAAAAGGATACCACGTGTCAATGCTTTTCCCATCGCGAGAGCGCATGCCATTGCATGTGTTCCTGGACTTCTGCTGGGATCTTGAACGAGTTTGAAATTTCCATCAATAGCACATTTCTCTCATCTGCTATCAAACCTTTCCAGTTTGCTACAGTGATGGGTACTCGTTGCCTTCCGATTATCTCGTAGGTAGTCTAAAATGCTGTAGCTGCTTTCTTCGGTTGCAGAGGGACCCCATCCGAAGAGACCTCCATGATGGTCATTCAGTCCGCTAGCCTTTTAGATACTCCTCTACCATGCTTATTTACTCCAATCTTCAGAGCATCAGACCCATTCGACGACATCGACAACGATGATGACATCTCTCTTACAAGAAAAACTAATTACAGTGAGTTGTTAGCGTAAACATTGGCACATGGTTAATCTTACAAGAAATAAGAACATCCAGTGACGTATATTATTGCTACAAGGTCTCTTTGCAATACTAACATCCCAAATCACACAGCACAGTGTCTCAGGTTCTACACAGTAAGTTATAGCTGTAGTCTCTTCCTCCTCATCGTTCCTCGTGTTGGGCTTGGTTGTTGTCTTAGGTGTAAGAGAACCTTTGGGCTGCCGCGCCCTTCATTAACAAATGAAGGGTGCGACAGCCCAAATGTTATTTTATACCTAAGACAGCAACTAAGCCTAATACACAGCATGATAAGAAGGAAGAAATAACAGCTATAAATTACTGTGTAGAACCTGACACACTAAAATGTGTGATTTGCCATTCCAAATAGATCTTGTGGTAATAATAAAGTGAATCACATAGAACATTAGAGTGTGTGATTTGCTTCATGCTCTTCGAAGGTCTCTTTGATATATATTATTTCTACAAGGTCTCTTTGACATATATTATTGCTACAAGGTCTCTTTAGAAGACATTAACAGGCCATTCTATATAGATCTTGTAGCAATAACACGACCCTCCAACTCACTTAGAAACAATTTCTCCAACAATTTATCTCTAAATTCATTCCCTCGCTATTCCCTAGCTACAACTACAACTCCAATTCGGAGGAGGGGACATGTAAGAACATTCGGCGATGTATATTATTGCTACAAGACAATAGAAACAATAGATCCAACAATTTATCTCTAAATTCATTCCCTAGCTATTTCATCTCTCGGCATGTATTTCTAACAAAAATATGTTCTACTTAATAGAAAACAACACTATCTAGATAGATCTAACAAAAATATGTTCTCCTTAACAAAAAAAACATTGTCTTAGATTATTTTTACAAGGATTGTTATTGCGATAGAAAAGATGATGAAGCAAAAAGATGAAGCAAATCCATACCTTCGGTTGGACCTAAGGCGATAGGGAGGAGAGGCATTCGACCCAAGTGGGGGCAATAGTGGATCTGACTTGGGTGACAGCAAAACTGACAGGGACGACGACAGATCTGGCGGGGGCGATGACGGATCTGGCTGGGGGGCAATGGTGAGGTTGTTGATCCGGCTGGGGGCGATGGCAAGCTAAGTCGATAGGGAGGAGAGGTGAGGAGGCGAAAGGATGTGTGGCCGAGTAAGTGAATGAGGGGCAAACCCTAGCAAGGAACTACTTATAGGAGGAATTATCACAGATGGTTCTTTAAAAGAACCGTCTATGATATTAGTATCACAGACGGTTCTCTTATAAAACCATTTGTGATATAAACAACATCATAGATGGTTTCATAATAGAACCGTTTGTGATGTTGTAGTGGCGCAGATGGTTATATTATGGAATTGTCTGTGGTAGTCCTATTTTCGTTAAGAAGTGCTACCAATGCCTTATGAAAAAAAGCATGCTTCGACCACTTACAAATTAACTCCTATGACCACGGTCATGATGCTATTTCGACCACGCCTTCGACTGCATCTTCGACCTTGCCTTCGACTGTAGCTTCGACCACGCCTCAATGCAATTAGCATAGTCAAGGTTAGTTATAACAACATATACAATCATGGATATAATTATTTCTTAATCACTAAATCAATTACAATGGAATAATTTCTTAAATACATGTCGAGTTTCTTATAATTACATTGGAATAACTTTGAAATACGTGTTCACCATGTGGGATCATTACACTTAGCTATTTCCTTTTAAATAATGCCTTTCATGATGGTCAACACGCATATAGCTTGCTTCATTGCTTGGTTCTTTCTCGAGCCAGATGCTATCTTTGAATGGAGGCAACTTGTCAAATTGATTATATTCTTTCTCATCCACGATATTCTCAACTCTAACGATCCTTCTTTTTTCATAACAACTACATGGTGTTTCTTATTTGCTGAGTCGGTTACATAAAAAACTTGAATTGTGAGTACGAATGGTTCATCTTTGTATCCTATATGTTTGAGGTCTACAGTAGTGACACCGTACTTGTCGACCTTTACACCTTGTGGGAGTTGGACCCAATGGCACCGAAATAGAGGGATCTTGAAAATCACATAGTTGAGCTCCCAAATCTCTTTTACAAGCCCATAGTAGGAGCTTGGGCCAGCTGTACTGAACTGCTCATCATGAAATGCATCTATACAGACACCTGAGTTTTGGACTGTACTCTTTCTGTCCTGATCTGTTGTATATAATGTGTGCCCATTAATGTCGTATCCTTGCCATGTCACAATTTTAAATTTTGGCCATTTTGCCAACCATTGTAGCATTTCACTTGATGATCTCCCAATGAATCGCACCCTCAACCATTCATTGAACTGACAGTTATGCTATCTCGTGATCTAAACCTCCGACCGGCCTGGATTCTCTTGGCATGTCATGTCCTTGTGCTCTTCAATATACGGGGACACTTCAGTCATGTGTTGCGAGACCGTGAAATGAGCTTGAGTGTATGTATCCAAATCGGGAGTTATTCCTTTCCTTCCGATGTCCCGATACCCTCTAGCCTCCCCTTATGATGAGATATAGGCACACCTACTTGTTCGACCTGAGCCATGTAATCGACATAGAACTCAATGACTTCTTCAGTTGGATAACCTTCGATGATGCTGCCCTCTAGCTGAGATAGATTGTGTACATAGGACTTGGGAATTATCATGTACCTCTCGAACAGGTACATATGACGTAGAAACACAGGGCTGTATATCTTTATCTCTTTCACAAGGTGGACAATTGAGATGGACCAGGACACCAAAAAATGACAGAGGGAATACATCTCAAGATGACAGAGTCATCACCACGGTCTGCAAAGCATCTAGTCTATCATGATCGATGACCTTCTGAGCAATTGTGTTAAAGAAATAATGCAGCCTCATGATTGTCACTTGAACCTTGTTCAGCAAAATTCTTCTAATTGCAACAGGAAGCAGTTGTATTGTTAGCATATGACAGTCTTGAGACTTCATGCTAATTAATTTTAAATTTTTCATGGAAACAAGTTTATTCATGCTGGTAGAGTGACCAAATGGAACTTTCACACCATGTAAGCACTAACACAGTTCAATTCTTTTAGACTTGGACAGAGTGTAGCAAGCTGGGGGAAGGTACATCTGGCCTTTATCGGTCTCTATCAGTGCTAACTCGGTCTTTTTATTCATAGCAACCAAGTCACGCCATGCGTTGACACCATCCTTTGTTTTGTCACTGATGATGGGAAAATGGGCGTGAACCCGCGTTCGCGTCATTAGAGACAAGTTAATTATATTTAATTGAAAATGAGACAAAGGAATCAGGTATTGCGGGTCCATTACTTCCAGAATTAATACATAAAATTCTGTTAATTACATCTCTTTGCAAGAAAACCCCTGATTAAGAATTCCAACATAAACATTACAACAAATTACAACATATGACTATTACAAAAATATAAAAGAAAAGGTCTTCAATCTTGGCGTCGCTGATGGATGCTTGCGCGATGGTATTTTAGCTGCATTTATATTATTTTGCTAACATGGCATATGATTTTATTCTTTAGTGAACCTATGCATGTATCATGATTGAAGTTTTAATTATTTTAGTTTGTTTTTATTATTTTGCTTCATCTTGTAACATTGTATAGCGCTTGCAAATATTGCGCGCTCGCATATGCATAATCGAAGCGAAGGTTGTTTTTAATATTTCTATTACTACTAGCATGACACGGATTTTATGCATGTAGTATAATAGAAGTATTTCATTATTTTTATTTTTTCATTGTTTTACTCGCTTGTATTACTACTAGCATTGCATAACGCTTGCGAATATTGAGCGCTTGCATGTAGCGTAACCGAAGCGAGGGTTGTTTTTAACATTTCTATTTCTATTACTACTAGCATGACATGGATTTTATGCATGTAGTATATGAAAATTTAGAACTAATTATTTTATTGTTTTGCCCCGTCTTGTATTACATACTAGCGTTGCATAGCGCTTGCAAATGTCGAGCGCTTGCATGTAGCGTAACCGAGACGAAGTTTGTTTCTTAATATTTTTATTACTACTAGTGCGCCATGGATTTTATGCACGTAGTGTATGAAAGTTCAGAATTAATTATTTTATTGTTTCGCCCCACCTTGTATTACTACTAGCATTGCATAACGCTTACGAATAATGAGCGCTTGCATGCAGCGTAACCGAGGCAAAGGTTGTTTCTTAATATTTTTATTACTACTAGTGCACTATGGATTTTATGCACGTAGTGTATGAAAATTCAGAATTAATTATTTTATTGTTTTGCCCCGCCTTGTATTACTACTAGCATTACATAGCGCTCGCAAATGTCGAGCGCTTGCATGTAGCGTAACCGAGACGAAGTTTGTTGTTTTTGTATTACTACTAATACGCCATAGATTTTGGGTATGTCGTGTAATAGAAATTAAGTGTTTTGCTCCACCTTGTATTACCACTAGCATGTAGCGTAACCGAGGCGAAGGTTGTTGTTTTTTTTTAACGTTTGTTCATGCATTTTTATTATTTTTGCAGCATACACCACCCCTAATTCGTGTCCATTTGAGGGGACCGAATTGAGGCAATGGGATTTTCAATCTTCTCACTCTCGGTTTGTATCCATTTGTAGGGGACCGAACCTAAGAGACGAGGGATCGGGCCCTTGTTCTTTGGGTTTGTATCCACCTAACGGGACCGAACCGAGAAGATGAGGTCTTCATGCCTCGCCTTGATTTGTATCCATTTGTAGGGGACCGAACCTAAGAGACGAGAAATCAAGCACTCGTTCTTCGGGTTTGTATCCGCCTAACGGGACCGAACCAAGGGGGCAAAAATATAAAGAAGAAAACAAAATGAAGCCTTGATTCGTATTGCAATGATCAAATCTAAGAGTGAAGAGGGATAGGAAGAAGAAAGCTTTTTGATAGGGTTTCACAATGACCAAACCTTTGCACGGGCACACCTTCCTCTATCTATTTCCCTCTCTTTTTCTCACAAGTGTTTGCTGAATGCTCTCCAAATGGGCAGCGTTTCCTCCCCTTCTTCCTTCCCAAAATCCCCTCTTTCCATACCATTACTCCCTATTTATAGAGCAAGGATGAGAGGTGGTTTATGAGGAGAAGTTATGGCAACTTCCCACTTTGATTTTCTTTTCCTAAATTTTTTTTTGCTATCAAAACTTCGGCCTTTAGGCTACGTACGCGCAAGCATGCAAATTCGTGGGCCAAGCAAGCAAATACGTGGGCATACGTGGGCACTTAAAGAAGCTCCTACTTCATGTATGCACACGATCAAGGAGGTTACCACTTTCTTGATGCATGCATGCAACCACTTTCTTAATTAATTTTAGTAATTAAGAAGATAATTAATTATTTGATGCATGCAACCACTCCTTTGTGACGTGGGATTAGTGCCATAGCAAACTATGGGTGCTATGTGGGCCATGATTATCGATGATTAATATTAGTCAGAGAAGTGTTTAACTCATGCATGCATTGTTACCATGACACCATTTTTCCTTACAACGTGGGATGGATGCTACCAATGCATGCTTTGGCTGAAGTGTGGCTTACCAGCCCTTCTTGATTAATTACTTGACTCTTTTTTTTAAAACGCTAATCAATCAACTGGTGACTGATTGTTACGTGGGCTTAAGTGTAGGTCTATGCTCAAGTATCCAAATTCATGCATGCATGCACAGGCTAGCTCAGGGTATAGCAGTTTATTCGAGCAGCATTTGTTCTCCAAATGACTTAAAAATTAAACACGAGACTTTCACTTGCGCCACAAACATGCTATAAAAATTCGCCACTCGATGGTAATATGTAGCACCCACAAAAAATCCCAGAAGGTGGACTTGTGCTTTACGTACGTCATCCGGCCGTATTATCCTATTCGAGTGAGCATATGTGCTCCGAATAAACTGAAAATTTGACACGAGACTTTTACTCACACCACAAACATGCCATAAAAATTCGCCACTCGATGGTAATATGTAGCACACACAAAAAAATCCCGGAAGGTGGACTTGTGCTTTGCGTACGCCATCCAGCCGTATTATCCTATTCGAGTGAGTATATGTGCTCCGAATAAACTGAAAATTTGACACGAGACTTTCACTCGCACCACAAACATGTCCTAAAAATTCGCCGCTCAAATGTAATATATACGGTACGCAAAAATCTTGGAAAGTAACGTGCCGTAAAAATTTCCAACAAAATTGGTGTCAACAGTCACGAATGTTAAGTAAGATACCAATCAAGCTATCACATACATTCTTCTCTACATACATGACATCGATGCAATTGCGAACTTCTAAATACTACCAGTAAGGCAAGTCCCACAATACTGACCTCTTCTTCTACATGTTCTTCTCACAGGTCCTCAACTCACGTCTCTTTCCAAGCACAACATCGATATCCTTGACAATATTATAGACCTCTTTCCCACTAAAAAGTCTTGGTGCCAAGTCATCCTCTTTTTTTCGTCAAATTGTTCTTTCATCTTGCAGTATGGGTGATACCGTGGAAGGAACCTATGGTGATGCATGTACACAGTTTTATGCAAGTTGTTCAACCACACACTCTCGGTATAATCTAGGTAGTGTGGACAGGCTTTGGCTCCTTTTGTACTCAACCCCGAAAGGTTACCAAGGGCAGGAAAATCATTGATGGTGCAGAACAACATGGCGCGCAGAGTGAAGTTCTCTCGTTTATCCGCATCTCATACCTGTACCCCTTCGTTCCACAGTATCACAAGATCTTTCATCAATGGTACTAGGTACACATCAATATCGTTCGTAAGTTACTTCGGCCCTTAGATAAGTAGTGACATTACAATGTACTTCCGCTTCATACGCATCCAAGGAGGAAGGTTATACATGCATACATTCACAGGCCATGTGCTATGTCAGCTCCTCATGTTACCGAAAGGATTCATTCCATCTGTACTCAACCCAAACCTTATATTCCTCGGTTCTGTACCGAAGCCTACAACATCCTATCGATGTTCCTCCACTGAGCAGAATCAGTGACGTGTCTTACAATTCCATCTTTTTTTATACTCCTCTGAGTGCCAACGCAGCAATCTTGCATCCTTTCAGTTCACAACTAAATGATTCAAACGGGGAATTATAGGTAGATACCACAATATCTTAGCAGGAGTTCCTCACTTCACCTCGATGCCCTCGCCGTCGTCAGAGTCATTCTTACACTTGTATCGAGATGCTTTGCAGACCAGACAAACATGTAATTTTGTATACTCTTTACGGTAGATGATACAATTATTCGGACATATATGTATTTTTTCTACTTCCATTCCCAATGGACATAGAACCTTCTTGCCTTAGTAGGTGGTTCTCGGTAATACATTTCTCTCTAGTAGGATGTTCGCTAGGAGACCTAACAACGCCGTAAAACTCTTGTCGGACCAACCATTGCTTACCTTCAATTTCAGTAGTTCAAGAACAGATGACAACCGTGTGTATTGTGGCTTGTAGCCAGGGAACAAAGGTTTCTCCAGGTCCTCCAACAAGCCCTCGAATATACCAAATTCTCTCTCACTATAGTTTCCTTCTGTATTACATAGCATTTGATCTAGATTGTCATCATACGACCTATCTTCATCGAAAGCACAGTCCACAACTGGCATATCATTGTCTCCCTCGACGATGTTATAACTACCTTTTTGTATAATTTTCTCTTCACCATGACTGGTCCAACATGTATACCCCTTTTTGAAACACCTTCGAATCAAGTGAGTTTCGATCTACGCTGAGTTGGTAAACATCTTCAGATTATCGCAATCAATGCATAGACAATATAAATATTCCATCCCCTTTTTCAACATATCCTGCTCGGCCACTCTTCTAAAAACAGACATGCCATTAATGTACTCTTCACTCACATGGTTCTCAACGTACATCCAGTTTCGGTCCATCTACCCTACGCATGGAACAAATAATAGTATTAAATTGGATTATTAATACTACTATAGCTAATTAACCAACCAAGCTACTTACACATATAATTATCATTAACCTAATAATAAATTGTCCATATCTAAATCAAGTAGCTAGCCACGTATTCATAAAGCAAGAATACATTGAAGTAAACTAGGAGTACTGACACAATCTTAAATTGGAGCATATAAGTTATTAGAATCAAATATTAACCTCTAACCACTAAGAACAAATCGATCTACAAGTGGTATGTTTTTACCAACTCCTCAAAGCCGGCCGCCTCCTTCAATGCAGTGCAATGAAGACAGGTCTGTCAAGACCACTTACACTGACTATTTAATAACGTGGCATATTCCAGACGGTTCCAACCACAAACCGTCTGTGATATGAAACTATTATAAGTGGTTTGTGTTAATAACCATCTGTGAACTTTCACAGATAGTTATTAATACGAACCGTCGGTGATGTCTACCATTATCACAGATGGTTTGTATCAATAACCGTATGTGAATTATCTTAGACGGTTATTGATGCAAACCGTTTATGATGTTTTGTATTATCATAGATGGTTCGTATTAATAATCATCTGTGAAAATATTACAGACGGTTATTCGTATGAACCGTCTATCATAGTTGCATATCACATACGGTACACGGCCACGCTTGTAAAACCGTTTATGATAATTACAGCATAGATAGTTCTTTATGAACTATCTGTGATGTAGCCGTACAATATAGCCTCTTTTGTAGTAGTGTGGGATCATGTTGTTTTACTAACATTTGCGTGGAGGCACCTAGGTATAGTGGGTTGTGGTCGGGTGCGTAGGACGTGATCGAGTCACGGAGCTCCTGTTATGGCCAGAGCATGGAATAACTTATTTTGTGCTCAGAGGCGGAATAGCGCTACTGTATATATGCATATATATAATATACTCCTGGATGTAGTTGCTCCCATCCATGATATACCATATAAACGAATTTAATATACTCCTTTATCACCTTATGTAAACTTATATACTAATTCTAAGATACCTCAATGCTAACCACATGAAAAATTGCATAGCATCATATAGTTTTTGGTGTATTTTACTAATACCTTTAGATTTGATATTTGTACAAAAAAGGAGCATGCTCAAACACTGTACATACTATCTTAAATATGTGTATATATCATGTAAATGGTCTTATATATTCATATACTACACATATATACTGTCTATTGCGTGAGATACTCTCTACTTTGTGATATACAACACAAGGAGTAACTACACCGGGGAGTACAAAAATGCTTCATGCACCTCAATGCCTAGGCACCCAAATAAATATCCGTTAATTTGCTTTGAGATTCGCAACGCTTGATGTAGATATATTTTTATACTCATAAAAAAGTATATTCAATATATCAAACTCCAAATAAAATTAAATTCATCTTCAGTTTGACTAGTTTGAACTAGTTTTATGATATATAATCACTTTAGTAGTATTGAATTCAAAAATAGTTCAAATTACTTCGAACTAAGTTTAAAACTCACATGCCATAAATATATCTAAAGATATAAAATATTTGATACTTAAACTCCAAAAGACAGGTCAATCGCGTACACGTGTATCAAATGATCGATTCTCGAGGTGGGTGCCTAAGAACCCAGGCACCTGCGTGCCTTTGTATGGTCACCGCCGAACGCGTGTGCAGCATTCCAGCTACTTCCTTCTTCGATCTCTCTTTTACTGTGAGCTTTCTAAATTTTACAAGGTGGTACGTGCTCTGTGAGAAATTTCTTCTGGATCTGCCACCGCATGCTAGAGCATATATATGCTGCTATGCATGTGTACCTATGTCCGTGGGCGTTCGTTCGTGTCTGTCTGTTTTTTCTATCTTTTCTCTCGAAGGGTAGATCTCAGTATAATGTAAGGCACATAATATGCTACTAGCTTGCTTGCGATTTGTTGTTAGTGGAACGTTACATGGGATTGAACTATTCAATTCGATACAGGGCTAGATGGATTTGGCCTCTGGGATATTCATAAAGTCCCGCCCGGTCATCCATGTTGATCCACACTAGCTCCGTGCAGGATCAACAGCATTTCGCTGTTGATAGGCTCAAGATAAAAACCCTCTTTAATCCGCCACAAATCAGATAATGGTGTGACGACAGAACCGAGCTCTTTCACGTCGTCTTATCAACATACCACGTAGATGTCGCGTCATGCATGCAAAGTAAGTACCTGAACGGATATGATTAACCTAACTAAAACCGAACCCATAGGAACATCAGAACCAGCTGAACCCCACCACCATATATCTACGTATACAATCAATGTCAATCGAGTACAAAAAAAATGCACGTATATACGTGTCGTATATACTCCATATACGTTGTAATTATATACACTGTTCGTTCTTACATTGGGTTCAACAGTTAAAATGCATGTGGTGACCTGGCTCTGTTATTACAAAATTTGTAGTGTATTTTACTCTTAAGCAAACATGGATGGACATGGTTTTGTCTTTCATCACGCATCCAATGAATAAAATGTAATTAATGTGAGATATATCTTGACGTACGACCAAGTTTTGGGCACTTCACTCTTGAGCAAACATATATAGTTGGTCACGATTTGTCCTTAACCTGGTCCAACGGCTAAAACATTCCGAGCTGATGCAGCTCAATGGGAATTCAAGATTGGGATCACCTTCTCGGGTACGTATGATTTCAGAAGAGTTGTATACTTCTTCTTCTTCTTCTTCTTCTTCTTCTTCTTCTTCTTCTTCTTCTTCTTCTTCTTCTTCTTCTTCTTCTCTCTCTCTCTCTCTCTCTCTCTCTCTCTCTCTCTCTCTCCCTTGTATACAGCTCCTAAGACACACCCACTGCAACCACAACCATGCACTTCAAGAATGAAGATTCAGTACAAACTAATCGAAGATAATGCAAGCCGGCCGGGGCGGATTTATTAGGAGGCGCATGGGGTGCAGCTGCACCCCTAGTATATGATAGGTATACTATATATATATACACACACACGTACATGGCCCAAATACTCAACATTCGCATTTACGTGGGCTAAATACTCAATATTTGCACTCACATGGGCTACAATATTTGTTATTTTGGTTGTACTCCTGACAATATATATAATTTGTTACATTTGAATAATTAAAATTTTATCTTACGTACTTTAAACTATCATATTCGCACCCTCGTTACCAAAGTCCTAAATCCACCATGAATGCAAAGTATATACTACCTGAGTTAATCCAGCTAGCTAATATTGTACCTTTACATGCAATCTCAATCTTGGATACTAGCGGGGCAAAGAGGCTAGCAGAGCTAACAACTACCTCTGTAACACCTTGATTTCATTTCTTTGGGTGTGGCCTATCCATGTCACCCTCTTCTCTCTCTACCTATATATAACTTTTCCTCTTAGATTCGACAGGATAGCAAGGGCGCTGCACTAGCTGCACTAAACTAATGCTTCAGGATACCCACGATTAACCGCCAGCCCTAAACTTATCTGCATGGATCCCAAGTGCGCCATGGAGGTCGTTGCGATGCCGAAGCGACCCCCACTACTTTCTCCGTCTCCTCCCTCCCAGAAGCTCATCGCATTTTCGATCCACCTAAGCTTCGTTTTGCTGATCCATTAGGCATGTTCAAAACCGTTTTTGCTAATGGATTTTGACTGCGGCTCTTAGCTTTTTACTGAAATGGGTATTATAGTGAATGTTAGATTTTAGATGAGATATTCAATTAAAGAAAAATGAAGAAAAAGAGGGTAATAAAAAACCGTTATTCTATATATTATATCTACACAGACAATGCAAAGTAATAAAAAGAAAGATAAAACCACTCTAAAAAGCCAACGCGTTCAAACGGCTTTTGACTTCTGAAAGCTCGAGGATAAAAAACTGATTTAAACAGAGTCTTAAGCTACCATTAGTTAACGTCCCCGTGGATCCAACCGAATTTACTTCCTGCTGCTTCCTCATCCGGACCGGCCGGCCTGTGTGTATATAAATGCGTGCCAGTGCATGCGTTTGACCATCAGATCTCACCAGCTTGCACGATAAATATCTCAAGAAAAATTGTTAGCTATATAGACTTGCAGGTAAGTAGGATCGTGTAATTAACTGTTGTGTTCATGGCTTCTTCGAGGGCGGCAATAGCGGCGATGGTGCTGCTCCTGATTTGCACCCTTGATCTCGCTTGGACGCCGGCCGGAGCGGTAAGGATGATGCAGAGGGGTGAGGCTGTGGTGGTTAATGGAGGAGGTGGCGGCCATGGCGGCGGCAATGTGCAGCAGCAACAGCAGGACGGGTTCGTTGGCCGCCGGCCGAGGCTCGCGTCGTTCACGCGGCTTGACGTTGTGGCGCCGCCGTCGGGACAGGTTGGCGGAGGCAGCACGAAGAGGGGGGTTCCCGGCGGGCCCGACCCGATCCACCACCCTCCGTCGGGACAAACGCCGTCGTCTGCTCCGTAGAGAGAGAGTGGTAAGGTCGAGCGTGCACGATGTCCTGCGAGGGTGTACGTGCACGCGTACGTTATGTTGGTCGCAGTAATAGTACTGTCATCGATCGTCTTGTATTTATTCAACCGGCAACCAGCCTAATTTGCAGTGTTGAATAACGAATAAATTTGCTGTAGTGAAATGCATGGTTAATTTATTATCATTGAGTGTCCACGGGCAAAGATTCAGTTGTGTAATTTTCTGGGAAGCACGTGTACAGTGGCGAGTTGTCTCTCTGACCGATGAACGCTATAATTTTGTAGGATCTGAACTCTAGCTCGTGGGTTGTGAGACTTAAAATGACACTAGCATGTTCTCACTTTTAGGGGGAAAAACATCGACATGCTGGAAGCTTTATTTGATTATTCATTTTTTGGGCGAAACATGAGATTAACATGCAGTTTGTATGCACGTACAGTACATGCGTGATGATGGTGCCTCAAGTGCGTAGCATGCACGCATGCAGGATGTTGCCAAACACATAAAAGCGTGCGAAGAATGTTGAATGAGTGCATGTCTAGTTCCTCTGAAAAAAGATTAGGTCAGGTTGCGCCGCTGTCCCTAGAAGAAACTTCTATCTCCGGGATGGGATGCGAAGGGCATCAGATGGAATTCCCGGGAATGAAATTTCTTTCTAGAGGACAGCAGCGACAGACGATAGATGTACGGAGGAGGGAGGCCAGACGGAGGCCTAAATCCTTAATAATTGTCTCTTACCTAGACTAGTCATATAGTACTAATAAACTTTTCATATTTTAAGTCACATGAAATCATGAAACCCTAATATTTGAAGCATAGAATCCTAATTATTGAGAACTAAACTCTTAAATTTTGAGATAATTTTACAATATATAAAATTCTAAAAAAAATTACGTAATCAAGTACACTATGAAAGGAGCATTCAAAAAATTTCATAATGTTTGGACCTTATTTTCTATATGAAAAATTCCTACAAAAAATATATTTAAATAAATTTTCGAGAAAAAAATCAGAATGGATAAAATTATGGAAAAATTACACAAACAAGTACACTGTGTCGGGAGACTCTACAAAACAATTATTAAAAAATTCCTATAAAAAGTATACTTAAATAGATTTTCCTTAAAATTTGCTATAGTGTTGCTACATTACCGCATGGTGACTATGTGGTTTTGGCTAATCTGTATAGCAGCCGTGCAACGGGGGTACGTGCCGGCTCGCCAGCGACCCCACGCTGTGACCATATGGTGGAGATGTTATTTTTTGTAAATTAGTCATAACAAGTGCCATTTTTACTATTACACGGGCAAAAAGCGTCAATTGGGCGAAGAAGTCAGTGCACGTCTAGGGCTTTGGTATATCCATTTTGGGCTCACGACGACACGGTCCAGGCCTAAGTCGGCTAGGATGTTGAAAAGCCTGGTCAGGCCTAGGTAGTTTAGTTGGGCCTAGTTGAGCCAGGATATTTTTGGCAGAGCAAATTACAGATTGGATGATTTGAGTATTTGATCCATCCAGATGCACGAAGGTAGGAATTCAAATGAAGAGGCATAAACTAGCTAAATTTGCTTGTCCTTTAGGGATTGAAAGACATGTTTGGCTTCTAAACCCCCCAGTTCTACTGGAGTAATCAGTAGATTTGAATCAATAAAGAGCCTACCTTCCTCTCAAAAAAAAAATTTTGGTGGTGTAATGGCGAACGGCTGTCCGCCGCAACTTGCAAGCGGATACAAATCATACAACAATTAACTAATGGGGAGAGGATGGGAAACTGTTACATATTTCATCTGTTTCAAGATGATCTGTCCGTGCAAAAATTTAGAGAACTTTTATAGACAATTGCTTCACAATGTATTAGTTAAAAAGGGCCGAAATATGTTACCGTAAAGATCGCCTTAGTTAAAAAAGATATCATCGATATTAGGCCATATTCACCATGCTCACAATGAAAGCTATTTTCGACTTACAATCTTTGCAATGTTACTAAGCGATATACTTCCCTAGTTTAAAAAGAAAAGTTTCGGCCAGCCCCAAAAAAGCCCGGCCGAAGGAATGCTCTAGTCTGTTGTGGTAACTAGACAGGAAAGCGTCCATGAGGCCAAACCGGGAAGACCTGTACACAATTACGGTAAGCACATAGACGTTTATATACGCGTAAAAAAAGGGAATAAGCAAGGATGTATACGTAATTACAGGACATAGGAGGACTTCTGTGCAAAAGCGTTGACGTAGCACGCGGCCTTGCCGCACGAGCCACATGCGCAGAACCAAGCGAGCGCACGCACGGAGCGGACGAGCCATGCGCCGAGCGGCGAGGAGGGGCTGGAACGTACGGCATCGCTGAGAAGCCGGGAATCTTTCGGCTATAATAGAATTATTATGATGAAGTTTCTTTCTTATTATAGGAGCATATTAGTGTCTATTCTTTTTTGCTGAGATTTATGACTTTTAGTTGTAACTTGTAATTTTTAGGCTGTCTGTATAAGAGATTATAAAGTAAAAAAAACTCATGTGTGGTTTTTATCGATATAAATGAAGTTGGTACAGTATGTACTATAATTAACTAGTAGATCTCATTTTAAAAAGACACTTCGTTTAAAAGCTAATTATCATAGAAAAGCTAAAAGCTAAAAAAAGATCCGAAACTAAATGCCTTCACACGTTCATGAGACAGCCATCTTCAGGGAAGGAGCAGGACGTCATGATAGTGGCATCAAAGAGCATTATTTCAACAGCAGGATTAGTGTCATGGACAGTGCCTAGTTAGTGTGCAGTGATTAGTGAAGTAAGGTGGAGTTCCATGTGTTACTGCCTCGTTATGCCTGCTTCGTGCACCCTTCACGATTGAAAAACAACTTGCCCTCTCTACACTCAAAATCTATTTATCTTATATGACCCTCACGCGGTTCCCAAGCATGTAACCACAGGCCTACTGTTTCTAGGAGTCATTTGCTGATTGGTGATGCTATTTTTCTTTTGCGTTCTCCTTCCAATTTTTGGCTCTCCCAATGTGATCCCGTCTATTATTCGATATGGCAATTGGCAGCATTGGGTTCTTCTTTATCTTGAGCATGGAATTGGGTCCAAAATTTGTCAAATTTACAGACGGTTTCCTGAAATGGTCTCTCTTTCTTCTCATATAATTTTGTTTAGTGTGACGTGTCTGCCACCGTAAAGGTTGGATTTGGACAACAGATTTAGAACGGTACGGGGTGATCTTCCAATTGCTACAAAAGTATAAAACACTAACCCAGATTGCTTATATTTACTGATTTACATGCTGTAGCTATCCAGATTGAAACTTTCCCACTTAACATTTTAGCACAACTAAGTAATAAGAAGCCATCGAATGAACAATTCTTGCCCCATATGGCACCCTCACTTCTATTAGAACAGCACTGATCAAAACGCTATAGCTCACGGCATTGATTGATTAGACATGTGGTTGAGCAGACCATCACAGTGACTTTTCAAAATATCTAGTTCCTTCTCTCATCTCACCTGATGGGTAGCCGCCCACTTGCGGTGGGTCCCATCTATGCGCGGGATGTTTCCCACAGCCACTAACGCAGCTCGGGCTTCTACTTCCCGCAATGTTAGGACAGCTGGGAAACTTCACCCTCCACTGGTGTCCCTTCAGGCCGCCTTGCTATAGCGTAGCCCCATCAATCCAGTACCAGTGAGATGAGTCCGAAATTCGATAAGTTTACTTAGCCAAGTTGTATTTTACAGACTTGTGGTTGTACTGTTTTACACAGGTTGACATGACAAGATTCAGTTCTTAAGGTTACTCGGATGGTTCTACCACATTTCACATTTTGTGCATCCACTGCACCACATACCAGCCCCCAAACCATCCATCCAGGTATTTAAGCAATTTTAGGATTTTCCAAAGGTAGAAAATAGTGTGTCCACTTACTACAGTCATTCCATCCATGACTGTCCCCAAAACATATCATACTTTGCAAGTCTTGTTTTTGGGGCAGCTATGTACCCCCGTTTTATCTAGCAATACTAAGCATCGCAATATTTATTTGGACTTACCAATGAAAACTATGATAATATAAATTTTGCTAAGGCGACAAGGTTCACATGTCCAAGCATTTCAACGCATCATTATTTAGCAAGCATTATATTAGGTGAATAACTACCATTTCTGAAAATGGACATAATTTACCACATAAAATAACAGCATGCATGTTGATAATTTAAAAGAAACTAACTTTGCAAAATCATAGGTTCAAAATGATCAAAGTGTTAACTCGCCTGGTTCACGGGGTTCTTGGTCTTGGTCTTCTGAAGCTTCTAAGCTGGCTGCTTCAACCTCCTCTTCTTGAGCCTCGTATGCTATTTAATCGTGCGAAATACCCAAATAAAAGAAAAGCAACCAATCATTCAAAATATCACCAGAAATTCAAATTAACTCCAAAAATCATGGTTCTGGTTTCCATTGGATAGATCTTGAATTTAGACAAATTTAGAAATTTGTTTCACTTAATTTGGAGTTAAAATCAATAAGTTATGCCCATTTGAAAATCTCAGTTATGAAAAATGCCAGAAAATGGAAACATCTGACATGTGGGTCCACTGGAGTTTTTAATTCATTTTCTTTTTAATTTAATTTCTTACTTGTTGTGCCTCTGACATGTGGGTCCAACTACTATTCAGTGGGGTCCACATGTCAGTACGAGTTCTATGTACGTGTCCCCCTGACCAGTGGGCCCAAGTGGTCAGTGGGCTACTCCGGCTACAGCGGCCGACAAGTGGGGCCCACCTATCAGCCCGAGAGAGAAAATAAAGAAAACTCAACCTGGCCTACGGAGCCGGAGGCTCGAACGCGCGACCGGGGAGCTGGGGGGAGAAGAGACGAGCTGGGGGGAGCCGGTAACCAAGTGAGCGGGGAGGCGTTGCCTACCCTGTAAGGATGAAGAATTCTTTTGGAGTATGGCGTGGAGGGGCCGGCAGAAGAAACCGAAGGCGGCGGTGAAGGCGCGGTGCCGGCGGCGAGGTACGGTCGGGGAGGTCCGGGGAAGGAGCAAAACGCGTTCCTCAAGCTCCGGGGGTGCCGGTGGTGAGCTCTGCGGGGGCCGAGGGGCACTACAAGAAATGTGCCAATCTGTGACGTATTTTGCATGACAAAGGCTGAAAATGTCACTAAACCATCTAGTTTATGACGTATTTAAAGTGACATCTGGGCTTAGTGACACAAAAAAAACATATGTCATTAAAAATGTCATAAAGCTAGCCTGGAATGAGGTAATGACGATATTTGGTATGTCATTATGTCCAATGTCGAAATGTCATAGATCTATGACATGGATTTTTGCGTCACAAAATTTTAATTGAATTTTTTTCAAGGATAATTAGCCACGTTGGCAGGACCCACTGCCACGTGTACACGTGGGCCCATTACCTCAGCCCTTTTTTTTACTCCGAAATTGGCTGGTTTCGCACATGGGCCGCTAACTAGGCATGCTGGGCCTTTTTTTTAGGGCCACTAACTAGGCTTGTTGGCCGCTGGGCTTTTTGTTTACTCCGAAATGGGATGGTAGCGCCCATGGGCCACTAACTAGGCATGCTGGGCCGCTGGAACAAGTTGCGTGCTGTTGGGAAATATAGGAAAAAAAGTTGCAGTCGGCAGGATTTGAACTCATAACCAGGCGTCACAGAGTCTAGTTCCATACCACCGAGCTATGAGAATATATGTATGCATGTACGTATATATATGCGGTATATGTGTATATATATATCTACTTATATATACATATGTATGCATGTACACTTTAAAAAAAAAAGAAAAGAGAGCCCCATTACTTCTCCTCCCCGCCCCCTTTTCCCTGCGCGCGGGCCCGCGCCACCCCACACCTTTCCCGCCTCCTCCCTCTGACAGCCGGTCCCGCGCCCCGCACGCGCCTCCCTCCTTTGTCGCCGCGTGGCTCGAGCCGGGCTCCCACTCCCGTGCGGTCCTCCCCTCTCCTTCTTCCTCGCTCTTTCTTCCTCCCGCGCGCAGTGTTTTCTCTTTTTCCCCATTCCTTCGCTCTCGCGCATGCTCTGCGGTGGCAGTACGCTCGAGCCCCGTGCCCGCCATCCCATCACCGCTTACAGCCCTCTGCGCTGCGCCCTCGTCGCGTCGAGCCCGGCGCCTCTCCTCCCGAGCCGCGCGCCCGGTCTTTGCACGGCGGCTCCTCCTTCCGCCGCCCGGTCCGTCGCCTCCGCCCGGTCCGCCGCGCCTTCCCGCCCCCTTTTGCGGCCATAAAGCACCCCCAAGCTATTCCCCCCCTCTTATGCCTTCCCTCCTTCTCTATTTCGCCCTCGCCTCTTTCCCCAAATCCCCGGCCGCCGCCGCTATTTCCGCCGACCACCCTTCCTCGGGCCACCGTTTTTCAATTCAACGCGGCGGGAGTGACTCCTTGATACCCCCGAGGCCGTCCGCGTCGTGGAGATCGAAGCCGAGCTCGGCATCGGCCGGCGGTGGTGCTCCTTCTCCGTCGACTTCTCCCGCAACTGGCCCAGGGTTCCGACGCTCTTCACCCCCCTGCCATTTCCATCTATTCAGTTACCTATTAGCGTTCATTTGTTGGCCTAATTTGTGCCTAATTTGTATTCTGCTGTGCAGTATCGGAGGGAGCTGGGTGACTTCATGGTGACTCCTATCGGGAGAGCTTTAGCTGTGAGTTCACTAGAAACTTCAATTAACTAAAATTTAGTTGCTAAATTAGTTGCAGTTCAAGTGCTTCATGCTCATTCACAGAGATCATCGTAGCCTAGATTTTACTTATGGTATTCCAACATGTTTTGCATCCCATACACCTATTGCACTGTACTAGCTTATTCCTAAGTTTTGGCCTAGTTTAGGGATACTGGATTAGTTTTTAGCGGCACAGTTTGTGTTAATTGTGCAGTTGTTCGAAATGAAGGGCAATAACAATGCACACTTATTGCATTGGTCAGTCTGACTGAGGGTTGCTGTGACTTTGGTTTTAACTCCCTATTAGTGAAAGTGGATTCCCAACAGTGGATTGATTTTTCTCAAGCCTGAATGCCTGATGCTGCTTGTGTGTTACTAGTCTTTTTGGGAGAGCTTATTCCTTACCAAAATTACACGCCTAAGTTAACCATAGCATGATCATAAGAAATTAAGAACTCTAAGTTGTTAAGGAGTGTGAAGGTGATATCTGCAAAATAGCCACTTTGATTGCTGTTGTTGAAATCATTTCTTTGTTCCTAAAAGTAAGAACAAATACATTAGGAAAGGAGGGAGACAATCACTTGCGCTCTGGAAATTGATCTATCTTTCTAGTACTGAGGAAAATCTATGAGAAATTTATCCTAATACGGAGTATCTATTAGTTCTTCTGGGCATACACCTTTTCCTTCAGATGTCATGTCCAGGAAATCATGTAAACCGAGTGGTGCGTACACTTAAATATTGTTGAAGATTCAAATATTATGTATAACATTACTAACTTTGAGGACCTCCTCATATCTCGTTTCTTGCTACCTCAATATTATCTGCTGCAAACAATAATATATGCTTTTCAAGATCTCATGAGTTAACTACCTTTTTTTTAATGCACACCTCTTTTTCATTTGGCTTGCACTGTCTGGGTGGCTATTCAGAATTTTCATTTTCAGTGCACTCGTGCTGCCTTTGGCTATTCAAAATGAGGGCCCCCTTGCATTGTCATAATTTCTTGAGCCAGAGATGGTGACCTAGTGTGCTAATGATACTAAAATATGTTGAACTTAATGTGCAACTAGTTTAGTGTACGTATAATTTCTTGGTGTTACAATTAACAGGTTACTTCTTTTACGACTCATTTACAACTATGGATTAAGCTTCATTAGTGAGATATTTTTCAATGTCCTACTATTGTCACATATGTTTACATATAAATTGTAGTTATTTGCATGTGAATTGTAGTTATGGCTTCAGTCATGTCCAACTTCGCCCTAGCTATATTTTTTTCCTGGGTTCGCCATTGCCTACTGCCCTGTCATTGCCTTCGGTTGGTCTACCGTGGCGAGCAGGCCGGCGTTTTAGCTTCAAGCGAGGCCTGATCTACCAGCAGCTGGCAGTGGGCTGTTGATTCGTTCCTCTTGAGGTGCTTCCCTGCAAGAAATGTATGGGTTTGCTGTGGTGTGCCATTTTTTTTATGAAGCATATTGTTACAACTAAGTGCTTAGGAGTTACTTACAGTGTGTGTACAGATTGCATTTAAGTGATTACGTGTCACATGTTTCATAAATTTGGTCAAGTATATTATGTAAGATTTGTTGAGCAAGTGTTTTCCATGAATTGATGCAGATGGACAGATCTTGGATCAATAGTAGGCTCTTTAGCAAGGAACATGTGGAAGGGGTGAATGAGTTCATGAGCTTTGTTTCTCGGAGATTTAATGATAATGAAGAGATGCTATGTCCATGTCGTCGGTGTTTGAATCGGGCTCGCAAACCTAAAGGACAGGTGGAAGATCACTTATATATTCATGGGATGGCTAGCACTTATACGACATGGATACATCATGGAGAACCGTTGGAGATTGTATTGCAGCAGAATGAAGCCAATGTTGATGAAAATACTAGTCTCAATGAAGATCTTGGTATGAATGTGGATGAAGAAGATGACCGTGATGAAGGAATTCATGTTATGGTAGAGGAATTGTACGCAGCTGAAGATGAAGGTACAGGGAAACGGTCTATGTTTGCAGTTCTTTTGGAAGAGATGAAGCAAGAACTGTATCCTGGTGCACATTATACAAGATTTTCTTTTGTGGTCAAGTTGCTTCATATCAAGTCATTTTACCGAATATCTAATGTTGCATTCACAGCACTTCTGAAGTTGTTATCATCGGCATTCCCAGATTGCTCTATTCCTGCATCATACCAAGAAGCAAAGAGACTTATTCGTGCATTGGGGTTCGGATACAATTCAATCCATGTGTGCCCGAATAATTGTGTTTTGTTTCGGAAGAATTTAGAAGGAAATGATGTTTGTCCAGTTTGTGGTGCATCAAGATGGAAAGATAACGATGCAAGAAAGAAAATTCCTCAGAAGGTATTGCGGCATTTTCCGTTGATTCCTAGGCTAAAGAGAATGTTTTCTTCAAAAAAGATGGCGGAGGATGTGCAATGGCACAAGTTGAAGAGGAGAGCAGAAGAGAATGAGCTCAGCCATCCAGCTGATGGCGAGGCTTGGAAAGACTTTGACACAAAGTATGGGTGGTTTGCAGAAGATGCAAGGAACATCAGCCATCTAGTGTTCTGTGGTTTGTTACTATAATTATGATATTTAATTTCTGTACGGATGATCTTTGTGTAGTACGACTGCAAGGTTATCTTTTTTCTGTTGGGAGCAATTGTTTTAAGTAGTGATGAGCTTGCCTGCCTGTACTGCATTCCCAAGTCTGTAACGCTGTTTAAGTGCTGATTTTACACTGAACTTCTACCCAAAGGCAGTGTTTTTTTCCCTTTTTTCCCACTGAAGAGAAACCTGAATTTCACTACCTCCCAAAATTGTGAGAATATAATGACTGCATCTTCTAGTTATAAATAAGTAATTGTTGTTTGCCATCTTGATCAAAAACTAGCTCCTCATCCTTTTTTAAATAAGGAATGCAATTCTTTCTTCTCCGTGAACTGGCATGAATATGAAAGAAACGGGTATTCGGGTCCCCTTCTTTAAGCCATACAAACCTTGATCTTTGTCGGGCAATAGTGCGCTCAAGTGAAGCCAAGTTGAAACACACTTTCTTGATCTCCTTTCTTAACCAAGACTCCTCACCAGTAATTTGTCTCCTGTCCTGAGCTTTAACCAAGACACAATTGTAGCTAGACATTTCCGATTTTCCTCTGACCCCACCTTGCGCTGTGTTCCTTAATAACAGGTCCAACCTCATGATTGGGTCAACAAAATCTGCCGAGCACACCCATGCCACACATACTGCTTCCATAAAGCCATCGAGCTTAGTCTAGCTTCCCACTCAGAACTTGACACATACTGCTTCCATGTCAAGACGTCTGGACAGTGGTCAGAACTTGAAGATGAAATAGCTTGAAGGTAGCAATTAGGAAAAGAGTCTTCCCACTCAGCTGAGACTAGCACCCTGTCCAGACGTTCAAGAGTTGGTTGTTCTCTTTCATTGCTCGGTATAGAGCCTACCGTGAAGATATTAAGTTCATGTTCATCGATATATCTTCCGAACCTGCCCATATTTCTTCTATCCAGAATAAGGTTGCTCTTATCGCTGGCCAAATATATCATGTTGAGGTCTCCTACAAATGCCACGCCCCCTGACAGCCACTTCTGATGATCCTCAACTCGTTTAATAACTCCCACCTTATCACATCTCTATCAGATTAGTCAAATCACTTGACGTTTGCTACTACTGCTAGCATACTAGTTTGAGCAGGCTCTCTGTTCTCTTGTGAGCACAATGCAAAGCCATCAACGTACTCAAGATTTCACCTCAGATCTGAGGATGAGAAACAATTTGCGTATATCAGATTTAATAAATGATTTCATGCCGTGCTATATCAAATATACTACTAATACACTTGCTTTTTACAGTTGTACTACCATCTTTATCTGTTATTAATTGATTAATTGATTGTTTGCATTAAATTTCAGAAGCAAACTAAATATAAGGATGCACCACCAAGTGCTATTGACCTTTTCAAGGAGACTCATTGCAGCAGCAAAACAGGTTTTAGTGAGAATGTAAAAAATGCTATTGTGAGTACTTCTTACTTTGTTCCTCTGTTCCTCTGTACTCTATTAACATTAGCTGCGATACAAACATTCATGAATCGATTTTATGGGTTTTGATAGGATGAAATGGAGGCCATCATTTCTGCACCACCAGGAGAAGACCATGTTGCAAAGAATCCTACCCAGGTTGTTCTTGAAGTTTTGCCAAAATCAAAGTTCCTTCAAAATGTTGGCATCGAGTCTACAGCACCAGCGAGAAGCACCAAAGCTGCAAGGCGTGTGGAGGAGCTTGAGAGTCAATTAACTGCAGAGAGGCAACAATCATCGGAACTTCGATCTGAGTTGGGTGAAATGAAGAAACAAGCAGCGGAGGATAGGGAGGCAATGAAGAAGCAGGAAGAAGAGACAGAAAAGTTGAGGAAGCAAGGAGACGAGATCCACAGCTTACTTCGTCGTCTGCTTGGCGGCAATTCTACAACTAATGGTGAACAGTAAGTACAGATACTAAATGAGATAGCGCTTGTCATTTTGATGCGTACGTGAACCTTTGGACGCTTGTGTGCATGGCACGTGTGCATGGCAGAAACAGTTTTTTGAGTAGCAACTGGCTTGTGCTGTGACCAGTATTGCATTTTGCCTATATGTATGCTCTAATTGCAATTTTGCAGAGATGTTTTCATTCAAATTGAACCATGTTTTGAGCTTAGTTGTCGTCGTGCTTTCAATCTGTGAATGCTTGGTCTGTGCAAGTTAAGTTTTAAATTTGAGACTGCTACATCTGTGATGGACAATGGATGTAATAATATTCAGACTTGATGTGTGAATATATGAGTTTGAAAGCTGTTCAGTTATGTATGGGTTTATGTATGTTGAGTTGTGATTATGAATGTGATGATTATAAATCTGCTGTACAATGGCTGTGCATGTATGAAAAAATAAATCTGGGCTGGCCCAGCAATTTGAAACAGTGCTGCCTGGCCCAAAAAAAGGAAGTGCACTGAAAAAGTAAGCAGGCTGGCCCAGCATGAACTAGACAGGCTGGTAAAAAAAATCCGTGGGCTGAATTATACAGTGGGCTCAAAATGGGAATTAAGAGTTGGGCCGAAACAACATTTGGGCCGAGATGGGCTAAAAAGCACCTCGTTTTATGACGTTTTTTCATGGGCTTGGCCCATTTTACTCTGGCCTACAACATGGGCTTTAGCAGACCAAAATCAGGTTAATGACGTTTTTTCATGCGCCACGTAGCGCCACGTCAGCCTCTTATGACGTTTTGGATCCTACGTGGCAGTGTCCTACGTGGCATGGCATACGGGGCTATGACGAAAAGCAGACGTCACTATACTTAATGACGCTTTATCGTAATGTCATTAGCTTGTGACGCAAATTCCACAAACGTCACCGATAGTGGTTAGAGACGTTTGATCGGTGACGCAGGTGTTTTCGTCACGCGCGCGTCATAAACGTTGTTCAGTGACATAAATCCCAGAAATTATGACGGAAATACAACGTCAAAAGATGGCACATCTCTTGTAGTGGGGGCACGGCGGCGGCCGGCGTCGTGCGGTGGCGGCGGCTCGGGGAGGTCCTCGGTGTCGGCGGTGTACGGACGATGGGAAGCTCAGGCGAGGGTCGGAGAAGCTCCGCGATGCTCCGGAGATGGTTTGGGCGAAGGGAATCGGGCTCTGGTGCCGTGGAGCAGCGGGGAGGTGTACTCGCCGGAGTTGGGGGAGAACGGCTCGCCGGCGGTGGAGAGGGCTTACAGAGCGATTACCTGGAGGGGAAGAGAGCTGACAGCGCGGGGAAGACGATGGGGGCTTCGGGGGTTCTTATAGATGCTTGAGGGAAGCTGGCAACGGGCGTCTGCACGCTCGGTCATGTCCGGGCGCGGTGGTGACAGTCGGCGGAGCAGGCGGGGCAGCGGAATTCCTGGCGCGCGTGCTCCTCCCAGGCAGCTTTTGCGCCGCGCACGCGAGAGGACGCGTCGGGCACGGGCGACCGCTCCCGGGGCGCATGCGTGCCACGGGGAGCGAAGACGCTGCCCCTGCGCAGAGAAAAGGGAGACGGGGAAGGAGGGAGACGACCCTGACAGGGCGGACCCAGCGGTCAGCGAGAGAGGGGAGAGAGAATGCAACGGTCCGGATGAAGCCGCGTGTCGAAGGAGTCTGATCGGGCGGCGAGCGCGAGTAAGTGGGGCGGATGGACCAGATGGGCCGGAGCGCGCATCGGGCGGCCGAGCGAGGACGGGAGAGGCAGGCGGTGGATGGGCGCAGGCGGGGCGGTGTGGCGCGCATCGGGGCCGGCCAGGTGGCGGCCCGGGAGGAGGGAAAGGCGGGGTGGGAGCGGCAATGTGGGCGACTTCTGGCCGTCCACGTGGCGGCCGGTGGGTGAGTTATTTCCCCCCTTTTTTGATTTTGAGTTTTAGCTTCTAGAAATTGCCAGAAACTCCAAATAAGCTCAGAAAAATATGAAAATACCTCCAAGAGTTCCAGAAAAATTCACAAAACTTCCTGATGACATTCTGGACTTAACAAAAATATTTTCAACTATTTTTGGTATTTAATTCATTTGCTTCTCTTGTTATTCATGCCATTATTTAAAAATGAGGGTTTTATGTTTAAACCAAATTTTCCCCCCATTCCTTTCTGGATCATCTTTTCAGATTCGTATTTAAATTCTAAATTTTCTAATATTTAAACATGCTTGTTTCCCCTTGGTCCTTTTAACTTTTTGGAACCTTCACTAAATTATTCAGAAAAATACCATAAACTCCAAATTCAATTAAATCACATTTGCAAAAGAAATTCAAAAACTTTATATTTTCAGATTTCAAATTTCTGGATGTTACACCAACCCCCTCTTCTGTAGAAAAACACTTCTATATCAAAAAGAGAAAACAAGAAAAGAAAGAAGAAATAATTACCGTCAGAACCCATTAGTCCATATCATCCCATAGGGTTCACTCATTAAAATACCAGAACCGTCTAGGGCCGGTCGAAACTTCTTGCTAATAAGGTATCGTCATTCAGTGTAAAACACAAACATGAATCAATTTTGAACACACTTTCACTGCCAACCAATCCCAATAAAAATAGTTTACCAAAGAACATAGTAATCCACAGATGGCTATGAGTTTAGAGCCCATCCCATAAGGTGCTCAAAGCAGAAGGGATAAGGACCAGCGAGTAACCGAGAGAGACAAAGCATAATCTAACCATGTGCCTCGCCACCAGAGAGCAAGAAAGACCAAGCATCATCCCATCACCACCATCTTTCCCAAAACCTGACCGCCACGAGCACCCAAAGCAATAATAGTAGGGGCAATGAGATCTTGCTATCACCGACCAGATGGCTAGAAGAAGAAGGGCGGGAGAACAAGGTCCAGAAGAAGGGGTCAACCGAAGAGAAGGCTGGTCAGGACAAGGAGCACGTGGGGGACCAACCACCATCGCAACCCAAATCAAGCCAGACCAAATGGACCAAGGTACCCTACAAATTGTCATTCTAGTATTCCATCCCAATCCACATCAATAGTAGCACCACTACAAAGCTTCACTACTAGAGTAGGTCGGGGAGGAGACTAGGGAGTAGAAGCTTACTAAGCTAGCTAGAGGTACGACACGCACGAGATACAGCGTTGCTAGCTCATGGCAGTGAGGTCGCGCCATGGTCGGCCAACTATGCGCACCTGGCAGCACTCCACCATGCTCCTCGATGCATGAGGAGGCCCTGAGCAACACCACCTCACCATCATCATCACCAAACCAACAACACAAACCACAAATCAAAATAAAAAAACTTAGAAAATGAAATCACCAAGGGCCGAATGAAAGGGAAAAAGGGGAATCGCATCCAGAGTGCATGGTGACCCAGGTAGCGTCAAGCTGCCATCACCGACGATGAATCTGGCCAGGCAACGACCAAATGAGGCTGAGAGGGCAGTGCTGGGAAGGGCCGAAGATGGCAGTGCCAGGGGTGGATCCAAGCGGCAGTGACCCAGTCAGTGTCACCATGGCCCGATCTGGAGCGACGATGCCTGGTGAAGCCGATGGCACCTCGGACTGTGGTGGTCCGAGAGGAGGGGAAGCAGCATGCAGTGATGAAAGGTGAGAGTGGTAGAGACACGGGCGAAACCAGCGGCGTCGCTAGGCTCCAATGATGCTACAATTGAGGGCAAGAATGGCGATGGGCAAGAAGTGCGACAGTTGTGGGCGATGGAGTCGGGTAAGGAGAGCAAGAGAGAGATGGAGAGAGCAAGGGTGAGGAGAGCGAGAGAGCAAGAGAGCTAAAGAGATATAAGGGGAAGGGAGAGAACATGCCAATAGTGGGCCAAAATAAATGGGTTGGCTGGGAGAGGGAAGGAAAATATATACTACATATATATAAATATTGTACACCTATGTATGTAAATATACACACATACGCATGTATGTGTATATATATGTATGTATGTATGTATATATAGACACACACAAAGAGACAATATCTAGCCGTCAACAACTAATTAACAGCTAACCTAAATTTATCAAACAATGGATTCTTCAACAAAACAGCAACAAACAACAAGTGCACAAAATTAAAAATATAACTCAACAATAGAATTTAAATCAATAGAAGGTTTTAAAGGAATGCGCGTAGGCTACGAAAGCAGAAAACAAAATTTTTCTACCGCGCACACAAGGACATCATGCTTAAGGAGGGATCATGGATCGTTACCACTAGACGCGCAGCGCAGCGGAAGAAGAGTTGGAGAAGCTGATCCAACCACGCGCGTTGAGGTAGTAGTGGAATTAGCCGATCGTCCCGAACAAATCGTCTCCTCCACGCGATCAGCCACACCACGAGCAGATCCAATCTGTAGGTTGTTGATGCCGATCAACACCGCAACGAGCAGTGCCTCCACCGGTATCCACACGTCCGGGGCTGGAACACCGATCGCGAGTGTACTAGCACTCGTGAGCGGCTAGGGTTTGGCTCGGGAGGTGGCGGCTAGGGTTTTGCTAGAGGTTCACAGAAAACGTACGTACCTCAGCCCCTCGCCTCCATATATATAGACCTCCTCACTTGGGCCTTGTGGACCGAGGCCCAATAGGAGTCTATTCGGATCTCTATCCGAATTGAGCCCACATCCGAATCATATTCGAATTAGTGTTCCAACCCGTTAAGCGTGCGACCCTGTAGGTTCACGTATACTTGGTCGCGACCCGGAAACGCCTTTCCGGTCACCCTGTTAATAGTGGCATCTAGTAAGACATATTAACCCCAAAGTATACGTAAAGATCATATCGACTGAACCTGTAATGTTTTCATGTACGAATCCCTTTGCCTCATGATATAGATTGAGCTCAAGGCGAGACCTGTGTCATCCTCTTAATAGCTCAATTACTCTCTCGATTCCGTGATGGATTATAAACTTGTGATTGACTCCTCAATCACCTTGGCATGGCCATGCACTTTCATAATCCATTACATCGAGGGGCCCAGAGATATCTCTCCCATAAGGAGGGGCAAATTCTATCTTGATCATTCACATCCCACTACATGTTTCATGGCAAACCCGAAGACTACTTTTATGACTACCCAGTTACGGAGTAATGTTTAGTAGTCCCAAAATAAGCTACTACGCATGTTGGGAACCACGATGATCTCAAGTCTAAGGATTCCACATAAACACTACTTGAGACCAACTGATGACACATGGAATCTCTGCAGTGTCTCATGGCGGGTCTATCCAACATATGTTCACTAACACATGTCCATATTATTGATTTGGTATCACCATACCATGATTCATGAGACATGATCATTAATCAATACATATGCTGTTCTTTGAATCATATTTGTTCCTCATATGATATATGGTCAGGGATCATTTAGAAATAGCAACATTTTAGCATTAAGAGTCTCATGAATAAGTCACATACTCATTGATCAATAATGATAATGTCTATTTCAAGGAACAAAGGGTCCATAAGCAATAACAAAAAATGTACTGTTAGTAATTTGTACCCCGGAGCGTGGGCATCGGAAGAAACGGCGCCCGCCATCGAACGGGCCTTCCAGGACCTGCACGACCGCGTACACCATTACCAGCGTACCAAAATATTTCAAAAAAAACAATCTACAAAAATAATTCCTACATGTATCATCTGCAATACATATCGAATTTTCAAATATATTTCATATTTTTTGCATCTCCTATTCTATATTATAAATTTGCAGCTCACTCTAAAAATATATATTACATGTATATGCATAATATTTATGTAACTATGTAATCTAAACAAAACATAAAACTTATATTTTGCGCAAAACCCTAACTCTAATCCGGTGCAAACCCTAAACCTGTAGCAACCGAGTGGTGCGGTGGGGTGGCGCACGACTCGCCGAGTGGTGCGGTCTGGCACCGCACCACTCGAGTGGTGCGCTCGCCCACCGCACCATTTGCTCTGACGTGACAGCATCCGAGTAGTGCGGTCGGGGAACACACAATCTCGATGTCGTGCGCTCCCCGGCCGCACGATTTCCACGTGTCACTCCCCGGTAAATCGTGCGGTTGGCAGGAGGCCAAATCGGAAATTTTGTTTTCAGGGGGGCTATTTCGAAAATTTCGGATATCCACAGGGCATGTTCGGCAAGTCAAAAGCCAACCGGCTTTTGAGTTTTGCTACAGTACCTAACTTTCAAATAGAGTATTTTCTCAAGACAGGGTCTACAAGTTAAACGTAGTACACGTTAAAAGCCCAACATCTGTACCAGTCAAAATCGTAAGTGAATATCAGTCTCTTCGTAATCTGTACCGTAAATAGCCAAAATTCAAAAATTTCAGCCAAAAAGCATAAGCCGCAGCAAAAAAAACAGGCCCACAGAGCCAAAACGTCCAAAATTCTCCATGGTCGTAGTGGCCTCTCCCTCCTACAAGAAGCAGCAGATAAGCACCGCGGGTAGCTATACTAGCCGTCTTCTTCTTCTCGTCCTATTTCCGCAGCGCTCAAATTTCCTGGGCAAGAAGACCATGGGGGGAGGAGTAATGGCGAGGACGAGGAGGAGAGGCGCCGCGTGGAGGGTCGCGGCGGTTCTTGCGGCGCTGCAGCTTTTTGCGGCGGCGGCGGAGGCTGGGAAGTACCGGGCAGTGTTCAATTTTGGGGACTCCTTGGTTGATGCCGGCAACCTAGTGACGGAAGGCATCCCGGACTACCTCGCCACGGCGCGGCTGCCCTACGGCCAGACCTACTTCGGGTACCCCACGGGGCGCTGCTCCGACGGCCGCCTTGTCATCGATTTCATCGGTAATTGGCAGATTGGTTCCTCCAAATGCATTCTTGGGCGTGTATTGGGTTCAAGATTTGATGGATTTGTGGGGTTTTGGGTTTCTTGGTTCCTGCAGCGCAAGAGTTCGGCCTGCCGCTGCTGCCCCCGTCCAAGGCCAAGAACGCCAGCTTCGCGCAAGGGGCCAACTTTGCCATCACCGGCGCCACGGCGCTCGACACCGAGTTCTTCGAGAAACGGGGGCTCGGCAAGACGGTCTGGAATTCCGGCTCCCTCTTCACACAAATCCAGTGGCTGCGCGACCTCAAGCCCTCCTTTTGCAACTCCACCCAAGGTAAAAGAAAGGAAAACCCGATTCTTTACCTACATAGTATATATAGTTCCATTTCATGGATGTCGATGTGTGATTTTGATGTGGATTGGGTGTTGTCTTTTGTTCCTCTTTTCTTGTTTCTGAAGAATGCAAGGAGTTCTTTGCCAAGTCCCTGTTTGTTGTCGGTGAGTTTGGTGGAAATGACTACAATGCGCCCCTCTTCGCGGGGAAGGACCTCAAGGAGGCCTACAAGTTGATGCCTCATGTCGTTCAGGGCATCTCCGATGGCGTTGAGGTAACAACAATTGCGTCTTTGCTTGTGTTCAGCGTGCTTGTTGTGTGGAGTTTTGCTCTAATTCCTGGTGACTGCTGCAGCAACTGATTGCCGAGGGGGCAAAGGATTTGATTGTGCCCGGAGTGATGCCATCCGGGTGCTTTCCGGTGTACTTGACCATGTACAATGACCCAAAGGAGGGGTACGGTTCGCGTAGCGGCTGCCTCAAGCGGTTCAACACGTTCTCGTGGGTGCACAATGCCATGCTCAAGCGTGCACTTGAGAAGCTCCGTGCCAAGCACCCTGGGGTGAGGATCATATACGGCGATTACTTCACACCAATTGTCCAGTTCATGCTTCAACCTGAGAAGTTTGGTGAGTTCCTCAGTTCTTTATTCTGTGTTGTAATTAGGTCATGAGATATCATAATGTCGATTTGTTGATTTGATTGGTTTAGCACTGGGAAACTTTAGGAGGCTGATATGGCCAAGGATTAGCTTTCTTAGTGCTAAGTTTCAGAGACAGGTCTAACGTTTCTCAGCATACCTAATTCAACTTCACTGCGGAGTCAACTTTCACACTTATGTTCCCGTGTGATGCAATAAATTACTGCTGGAGATTCAGATCTAGGTTTAGGTTCTCAAAGTCTCCTCCAGTGCCATTTATCTTCCATGTAGATGTGACAGATCATGCCCTGAATATACAAATTACTAAGATAGTAAACAAGTTAAGTTATCATCATGTAGAATCTCTGAGCTGCTACCAGAAGGGGTACTATTTACTGCTCATATTACTATGGGAAAATTGCTGACATAGCATTGTTTTTCTGCACTTTGAGAACATACCTAATGCTAACTGTTTGCAAGCTCTCTGTGTTCTTGATTGTTCATGTTCTCTCAAAAGCTATGGTACTATTCGCTCAATGAGCCTTGGTTTTGGGGTCAAAGGTTTACTTTGCCCATACAACATGGACAGCTCAAAAACCTTGCCGATTAAGTTATCAAATCGATACGAGAATATATATTGTGTTCAACCCATATAAAATCATGAATGCAGAAGTTGATCGTTTCTAGATAAGCTAGATGTAAAGTTTGTCTGTTGTACTACTGTTTGCAAGAGAGTTTTAACCTCGTGGGAAAAAGAAATCCTAAGGACCGGTAACGATATTTTTTTTGTAGAAAATTAAAGAAATGTGTGTGTCATGCCCATACTAGATAAAATGATTTCTCCTCAAAGTGAAATTTACTTCTGCATGAAATAAGAATATTGAATTAAGAAATTGCAAAAGATATGACAGGTAACCTTCCTACCCTGTACTAACTCTCGCCTTTTTAAGATTTCGTAATAACAACTTTGCTTGAAGTCCTTATCACTAAAAGTACAAACATCAGGAAATTGCTCAGTTAGCTGACCCCATCTGTGACCCATCTTTATTTTCATATGTTAGCTCTTTTCATATGTTTTGTTTATTCCACTTGTAGAAAAATTAACTTGTACTGCCAGGTGCTAGCTACGTGTTAAGGCATAGTATCTTGGAAACCTGATTTTTTTTTCCAGAAATTTCTGAACAATATTCTGAATAAATAGAAAAGCAAAGGCTCATATTGGTGACACGACTGTGTCAGAGGGAGAATTTTCCATATTTTGTACTGGCCGTTTTAGGACATCAAGAGATGGGTACACATTCGGCCATGAGCCTATCATCTTTGCATCATTGGCACACTAGCAGCATGGCCATCCTTTATTTTCTAGATATGACTTTATCAAATTAATTTGGCCGACAGTAGTAGTATTTGTGTTGACTACTAGATGATAAGGGGGAAATGCATCATTGCTCGTATAAACAGGATATGCATTTATTCCAAGAAATAGACGTATGATTTTTCTCCCAATTATATGCAGCTAGTAGGAACCTAACATTTCTGCCCTTGATGCAGGATTTTACAAACAACTGCCTAGAGCATGCTGTGGCGCTCCCAGTAGGGGCCCTTACAACTTCAATCTGACAGCCAAATGCGGTGAGCCTGGTGCCAAGGCATGTGCCGATCCCAAAACACATTGGAGCTGGGATGGCATTCACCTGACGGAGGCTGCATATGGACACATTGCCAGAGGTTGGTTGCACGGCCCATTCGGGGACCAACCTATCGTACAGTCTTCTTGAGCACACAGCCGCTTCGTCTGTTGTACCTCTAGATTGTATCAAAATAGCACACCAAATTGGAGCAGATTAGTTCCATATAGTTGCATGTATATCGTTTTCCATTTGTTCGAATTCATTGCAGTGAGGTAAAAAAGGTGAGATAGGGGGCTATTAAAGCATGATTTCTTCATTCATCAGGTGGTAAAAGTAAAAAGTGTATTGCACAAAGTGGTTAAATATGATACAGATAGTCTTCCTGTGTAGCATCTGACTTCTTGATTAAAAACAAGTAGACTTCAACTTTTGTGTGAATATATTGTGTGCCTTTAATTTACTTTTCACATAAAGTGGCCAGAAGGATTTCCTTTTGAAGCATTGTAAGAACACGGCATGGCTCCTGGAGAAGAATCTCAAATATAAAATTGCCAATGACTTGGATAGAGATTGTATGCATTGCATGCAGTGCAGTTGAAAGTTGAAGTGTGACCCTGATCTGTATGTTCTCTTTATTATATTCCATGCTTGCTCGCCGTATGTTCAACAGCTCACAACCCCGAGATTAGTGGGAGGACAAGAAGCTTCAGTCGCAGACTACCGTGGATCCCACTTTTCCTAAGTGATTAGTTGTACAGAAGTTTCTCTTATGCTAATGATGCCATGAGATTTGGTGTTTACCCAACCCAACACATGGGATAGTGCTTGCTGAAGCGTGACTTTGTGTAACATCCCGAAAAAAAAATCCGTTTTCCTTAAAATTTTAATTTCAAATTAATTAGTTAAAATTTTGGGATTTTAATTGGATTTTACTTGAATTATTTATAGTACTGGAAGAAAATAGCAAAAATTTCAAAGCCAACCGGCATCACCTTCCTCTCCTTCCTTCGCTATCCACCTTTGATGTCTCCGAGCCTTTAATGGTCGACCGTTACTTCTCGAAGCAAATGCTACGAATTGAAGACCCCTCTTTAGTCCCCACTTCCTTTGACGGTTTTCTCCGCTTTAAACCCTTTCATCAACCACGACAGTGCGCCTCTACACCAGCCTTAAATCTGGTGAGCCACCTCAGCCATTTTTTTCGGAGCCTATAAATATCTTTCCGAGCATCTTCTGTTCACACTCTTCTGTCCCTCAATTTTTGCTTTTGTGCACCCGAAAATGTTCGCACCGAGTATTTCCTTCATTGGCCTTAAATCAAGCTCCGGGGAGCATTTTTGGTGAGCCTAGGATTCTTCGTGCCTCGCTGCCACCGCCTCCGCCTTCATCAAGCCTGCACGGCTGTCTGTCGCCTCTTCGCCGATCCAGTCCGTCGCTGGAACACCTTCGCCGTCGACGATCGAGCCGCCTCCGCCGCTTCTTCGCCGTTGACCCACCTCTGACCTCCTCGTAGTCCGCACCGAGGTACTCAACTCTTCTCTCTACATCTCTCGACTGCTAAAGTCTTCTCCGATTACGGTAGCCTTCGACCCCGATCTCTTAGAACCCTCTGATCCCTCCGACCTCCCTGGACCCTCCGATCCTTTCGACAACTGTTTCCGACCATTGCTATCGACCGCTGCTTCTGACCACTCTGTGGAGTTCCACCTCTCCGACCACATTATAACTTTCGACCACCCTGATCATGGTCGCTTTGACCAGTGTTGTTTTCGACTACAGTCGTTCCCGACCGCAGTGGCTTCCGACCACGACCACATCCAACCACGGCCGCTACGACTATGACTGCTACAATGTATCTACGGCCATGATGTTGCAACAACTCTACGACTTCAACTACCTCCGCTTTCGATTGCATCCTTGTTCGACCACTGCCCTATTCAACCACAGTAGCTGTTTGACCACTCCTTCTGACCACGTTTTGACCACTAACCACTCACAGCTACTTCGACCACAGACTACGTCTAAATTTCCGACCACGTTCAGCCATCCTATCACGGCTCTTCGGCCACCCAAAACCTATCGACCACTATATAGCTTTCGGACTGGTTCGAACGTCTCATAGTGCCGATCAGACTGTTCCGATCTATTCCAGAGCTATCCAAAAATTCTCTCATTTCCTTTTTCTTTAGATTTAAACTTCCAGAAGTTCATACTCTTCATCCTAGCACCATTTGCACTCGTTCAAATATCTAAATTCATCTAAAATCATAAACTTCTTTCCAGATATATATTTTACATTTTTTGTGCTTTTATTTGAATTTATTCATTGTTTGTTTATTCTTCTCGTTTCACACACGTAGAATCCGACGCGTCGACGCCAGTTTGGATCAACAGGAAGCATTGAACTCCAACTTCAATGAAGGCAAGTTGTAGACCTTTGACCATATTGAACCCATTTTATAAAGTTATATTGTTTTAATTTAACATTCATTGCAAGTTTTATATTAAATATTTTTTGGACTAGTTAAATACCTACTTGATAGTATGCCACCTTGAATAATTGTGAATGACATATACTCTTGAACACCATAGGAAGGGTAATTTTAGTTGATCATATTTTATTACCAACATGGAAATCGATGTTATGCTTAGTCATGCTTTAGTTGTGCGATGGATTCCTTCACCATGTTTAACTTGAAAAATTGACTTAACTGTATATGGAATTGTGGCGGGTAGCCACTATTAATAAAATTTGTTGTGCCACGGTAGGGGATGCCATTGAGCTTGGTTAAACAAAAATTGATTTCATACTCAGGCAAATGATCGTGTAGTAACTGGGTCAAAAATAGAGCTTTGTAAAGACTTTGTCATGATCTTTCCACCGCACACCAAATAAAGTGTGTTAATCGTGTGGCAATATGAGATGATCATGTCTAGTGGGTAAAGCAGTACAACCTCCGTAGAGTGTTAAAACTATTAGAATAGCCGTATCCCCAATTATGGACAATGCCTGATGATTTCACATGGGAGATAGATTTTATCTAAAATTTATGGTTGGTGGAATCGTTGGGAAGTGAACAGGTAGTTCACTAGTTATTTCCATATACTTGTTTACTTATGTATGTAATCTTTTCAAATTACGCTTTTCAATCTATATACTATATTTACTGTCAATACTGCTTTCTACAAAATAGCCATAAAGCTACTCTTGTTCAAGGCTTGCATGAATACTATTTGCATACATTTCCCTACGACTTGCTGAGTACTTTATATACTTACGACTTTACGCAATTTGTTGATTAGTCATCGAAGAAGACCCGGGAACACTAACTTCTACAAGGAGTATTTCGAGAACTATGCGAACTAGGGTGCGCTCTCCACTCGATTGCCTATGGGCATATTGGATGGCTACCACAAGAGTTTCTTCTACTACAAGTTTTTTTTTGTTGTTAAGCCCTGCGTGGCAATAATTGTAAACCCTTAACCACGAGGTCCGTTGTTACTATTTAATAAATGTTGGCTTATCGGGTCCCGACAGGGATGGTATCAGAGCCATATCATTTGTAGGACACAACCATAGTTAGCATTGTTGGTTTAGTCAAGCATTTCAAAATTTATTTTGTAAATCAAACCAACCAAATGACATGAATAGTTATTCTTCTCTCGTCTCATTCTATTCTTTCCTTTACTTATTCTAATATTTTCTAATATCATTCTTAGGTTCATCTCTCATCTATTATGGAACTTTAGTTTCCAAATTAAATTAACCTTTCTCATCTCAGTAATTTCTATAGGATCAAGTCTTCGGTGATCAAAGACATAGGTGGAATGGAAGTCTCAAGCAATGCAGTGTTAGTATTAGCAACCATAAAAGTTAGACTAGTCAGCATCACCTAGATCGTGTGTTTTTAGGATTTTCAGTTACTTTGGTTTATTGTTTCTTTTGTAGCCTTTTTGGCTATGGTCTCTGTTGTTTTCTATTTCTAGGTAGCCTGCTCACTTAGAAGACTTTACCACTTATCTCTTGCTTATTCCCTCTCATCTTTTAAACTGTCAGTTTGCTCTTCAGATGGTTTAGACCCGCAACACTACAAGACAAGGTGATCCCAACACTAGTGCTGATATGATGCCCCTCCTCCTTCGACTACCGTAGCGGATCAATAATTGGGCCATTTCATGGCAACTCAGATGCAGCTGATGAATGCCATGATGCAAAACATGAACCAGATGATGAATCAGCAGAACCAGACCGCTGCTGCTCTAATGACATTTGGTGAATCAAAACAATTAGGCCACTGTCGTGCCACCGCCACCACCACAAGCTTTTCAATTGTTCAATTTGGCAGAATTCATGAGGACGCATCCACTTACTTTCTCCAACTCATCTGAACCTTTAGACACAGATGATTGGTTGCGCTCCATGGAGAAGAAGCTGACCATTGCCGGTTGTGATGACCGTGAGAAGGTCTTGTATGCCACCACGCACCAGCTTGAAGGTACTACCACAGAATAGTGGGAGAATTATTGTGCCACCCATGAAAATCATCAAGTTATTAGTTGGGCTGAGTTCTCTGAAGCTTTCCGCCACTCTCACATCCTGATGGGAAGGTGGAGATGAAGAAGAACGAGTTTCATGAGCTGCAATAGGGAAATTCATCGATGAGTGAATACCTCAACAAGTTCACTCAACTCTCTCATTATGCTCAAGAGGATGTTGCCATAGACGATGCTATCAGAAGCGTATCAAGCAGGGACTTAACCCTAGTTTGAAGGTTCAAGTAGTTGGCAATAATTATGTGGATTTCCAGTATCTGGTGGGCAAGGCCATGCTTATTGAGAAGTTTCATTGTGAACTAGAAGAATCCCACAAGAGGAAGGCAATGCAGCATGGTGCTCACCAAAGTCATCAGCAGAGATCTAGGATGAGTGTGTAGCTTTATGTCCACTTCACCCCTCCAGCTATATCCGAGGCTTCTGCACTGATTCCTCGCCCAACTGCTTTAGGCTTTTGCAATTTTGGCAATAACAACAACAACCAGCTACCAAGAAACAACAACTTTGCTATGGGAATTACCTGCTTCAACTATCAAGAGATGGGCCACTACGCTAACAATTGCCCATAGAAGCAATCTCCAATGCTTGTCAAATTCAATTTTGGAGCTACTCCGACCAGAACCCCTATGCCAGGAGCAGGACGTGGAGCACCTCAGACTCCAAATGCAGCCATTAGGACTCCATAGCCCTTTGGGAGAGGCCGTGTGAACCATGTCATAGTGGAGGAAGCCTAGATAGCTCCAGACGTTGTGTTGAGTAAGTTCCTAGTCAATTTAGCACTTGCTTCTATTTTGTTTGATTCTGGAGCTTCGCATTTATTTGTTTCGCGAAGTTTTGCTGCAAAGCATCAGCTAAAAGCTTTTACTCTTAAAACTATTTTGTTGGTTCAATCTCCTGGTTCGGAGTTAAGTACGAACCAAGGTTGCCCTAAAGATAAGGTAACTATATAAGGGGTAGAATTTCTAGCCAACCTCATAATCATTGATACTAAGTCCTTAGATGTGATTTGGGAATGGATTGTGGTGTTAGAAGCATCTCTTTGGTCAGTCTGAATGGAACTAAAGTAAAATTTGAAGCCTCCACGAACAAACATGATGGAGCACTAGTTTGCAATGTCAAGGCTGTAGCTTTGGAAGATGTGCTAGTGGTTAGAGATTTTTTGGATGTTTTTCTTAGAGTTTGTCATCAATCTATTTCTTGGAACTACACCTATCTCTAAGAGACCTTACCATTTGCCTGTTAATGAATTAGTTGAGATGAAGAAGTAGATCAAGGAGTTGCAAGATAAAGGTTTTGGTCAGACCAAGTTTTTCCCCGTGGGGTGCCCTAGTAATTTTTGTGGAAAAGAAGAATGGTACTCAGCAAATGTGCATGGACTATCGCTCGCTCAATGAAGTCAATATAAAGAACTAGTACCCTCTGCCTAGAATTGATGATCTTTTTGATCAATTGAAAGGAGCCAGAGTGTTCTCAAAAATAGATTTGAGATTAGGATATCACCAGCTGAAGATTTGTAAAGAGGATATTCCCAAGACAGCTTTTCAACCGGTATGGACTGTATGAGTTCACGGTCATGTCTTTAGATTGACCAACACTCTTTCTTACTTTATGAACTTGATAAATAAAGTATTCATGGATTATTGGACAAGTTTGTTATCGTCTTCATTGACGATATCCTCGTATACTCCAATAGCGAGGAAGAACACGAGGAGTATCTTCGTTTGGTTCTTGGGAAGCTTAGCGATAATTAACTCTATGCTAAATTTAGTAAATGTGAGTTTTGGATGAAGGAAGTTACCTTCTTGGGTCATGTCATGTCTGCAGAAGGAGTTGTCGTCAACCCCAGCAAAGTCAAGGATGTACTCAATTGGGAGTCACCAAAGACAATGCCTCAAATAAGAATTTTTCTTGGTATGGTGGGATATTATCGTCGATTTATAGAAGGATTCTCCAAAATAGCAAGACCCCTCACTCAGTTTCTAAAGAAAGAAGAAATTGATTGGACGCCAAAATGTGAGTAGAGTTTTCAAGAATCGAAGAAGCGGTTGACCACCGCTCTAGTGTTGATTTCGCTAGACATTTAGAAGGATTTTAAGATTTTCTATGATGCATCACGTCAAGGTCTCGGATGTGTTCTGATGCAAGAAAGGAAGTAGTAGCCTATGCTTCACGGCAGTTAAGACCACATGAAGTGAATTACCCCACTCAGGACTTAGAATTGGCTACTGTAGTGCATGCTTTGAAGATATGGTGCCATTACCTCATTGGTAATCACTTTGAAGTTTACAATTACTATAAGAGTCGGAAGTACATTTTCACTCAAGCCGATCTTAACATTACACAAAAAAGATGTCTGGAATTGATAAAAAAATTACGATATTGGAATCCATTATCATCCGAGCAAAGCTAATGTAGTAGCTAACGCTTTGAGTAGAAAGGTCTACTGCAATACTCTAATGATCAGGGAGAGTCAGCTAGCACTACAAGAGGAGTTTTAGAAGCTCAAACTTGAATTGGTTGAAGAAGGTTCCTTAGCCAATTTGGAAGTGCAACCCACTTTGCAAAATCAAATTAGTAAAGCTTAGATTGAGGGTGTAGATATCAAGGAGATCAAGAGCAACATGAAGAAGGGTAAATCCCTAAGATTTTCAGAAAATGAGCAAGGAACTATTTGGTTTGAGAAGCGTATATGCGTGCCCGATCAGAAAGAGCTTAAGCAGTTGATACTCAAAGAAGCTCATGAAACTTTATATTCTATTCACCCTGGAAGCACGAAGATGTATCATGATATCAAGGAATTATATTGGTAGCTTAGTATGAAGGGGGAAATTGCTGAATATATAGCTAATTGTGTTGTCTGCCAATGAGTTAAAGCTGAACATCAAAGACCTACTGGATTGCTTCAACCTTTAGCGGTACTTGAGTGGAAATGGGAAGAAGTTGGAATGGACTTCATCATCGGTTTGCCGAGAACAAGACCAGGATATGATTCTATTTGGGTCATTGTAGATCATCTAACAAAAGTTGCACACTTCATCCTAGTCAAGACAACCTACTCAGAAGACAAACTTGGAGATTTTTATATGGCAAAGATAATATGTCTATATGGGGTACCAAAAAAGATAGTATTGGATGAAGGATCCCAGTTCACTTCAAGATTCTGGTAGAAATTGCATAATATTTTGGATACTAATCTGAATTTCAGTATAGCTTACCATCCGCAGCAGATGGACAAACAAAAGGAGGAAATCAAGTCCTAGAAGATATGTTGAGAGCCTACATTCTAGTAAACAAGAATAGTTGGGATCAAAGTTTGCCTTATGCAGAGTTTTCTTATCAATCAAGTGTACAGATGTCCCCGTTTGAAGCTCTTTATGGAAGAAAATGCAGAACACCCTTATATTGGACCGAAACAGGTGGACAAATATTTGGGCCAGATATTTTGAAGGAAGCCGAAGATCAAGTTAGGTCAATTGAGGAAAAGCTAAAGGTAGCACAGACTAGGCAGAAAATTTATGCTAATAATCATCGCCGAGACTTAGCTTTTGCACCTGGAGATCATGTGTATCCGAAGGTTTCACCTCTCAAGGGAATGCGACGTTTCACAGTAAGCGGGAAACTTGCACCAAGATACACTAGATCTTTTCCAGTTTTAGTCAGAGGAGGAAAAGTTGGTATATGTTCATGATATCTTCCATGTATCTCAATTGAAAAAGTGTCTACAAGTGCCGAAGGAGCAAACGCCGTTGAAAGCCATTGATTTGCAGGAAGATCTCCCTTACAAGGAGCAGCCTACCAAGATTCTAGAAGTAGAAAGCGTGTGACAAGGAGTAAGATCATCTATTTTAGCAAAGTTTAGTGGAGCAATCACACTGTAGAGGAAGCCTCTTGGGGGCATGAAGAGGACCAAAAGGCTGAGTTTTCACACCTATTCACCAGTAGCCCGAATCTCGAGGTCAAGATTACCTTTAAGGGGGTAGGTTTGTAACATCCCAAAAAATTCATTTTCTCTAAAAAAAATTAATTTGTTAAAATTTTGGGATTTTAATTGGATTTTACTTGGATTATTTGTAGTACTAGAAGAAAATATCAAAAATTTCAGAGCAAGCTGTCATCACCTTCCTCTCCTTTCTTCTTCCTCCATCGTCTGCCTTTCATGCCTCTGAGCCCTTAATGGTCGACCGTTACTTCTCGAAGCAAATTCTACCAGTTGAAGACCCCTTTTCATTCCCCGCTTCCTTCGACGGTTTTGTCTGCTTTAAACCCTTTCATCAACCACGACCATGCACCTCTACGCCGGCCACAAATCTGGTGAGCTGCCTGTCGGCCATTTTTTTGAGCCTATAAATACCTTTTCGAGCAACTCTTGTTCACACTCTTCGGCCCCGAAATTTTTAGTTTCGTGTGCCCAAAACTGTTCGCACCGAGTATTTCCTTCGTCGACATTAAATCGAGCTCCAGCGAGCATTTCAGGTGAGCCCAGGATTCTTTGCGCTTTGATGCCACCACCACCACCTTCACTGAGCCCGCATGACAATCCGTTGCCCCTTTGCCAATCCAGTCCGCCGTCGGAACCCCTTCGCTGTCAACGACCGAGCCACCTCCACCGCTTCTTCTTTGCCCTCGACCAACCTCCGACCTCCTCATAGTCCACGCTGAGGTACTAAACTCTTCTCTCTACATCTCGTGACAACTAAAGTCTTCTCCAATTACGGTAGCCTTCTACCCCAACCTCTCAGAACCCTCCGATCCCTTGTTCGACCACTGCCTTATTCGACCACGGTAGCCGTTTGACCACTTCCAACTTTTCGACCACTCCTTCCGACCATGTTTCTAGTACTTACCACTCACAGCCACTTCGACCACTGACCACGTCTAAATTTCTGACCACGTTCAGCATCCAATCACAGTTATTCGATCACCCAAAGCCTATCGACCATTATGTAGCTTTTGGGCTGGTCGAACGTCTCATATGCTGATCAGACTGCTCCGATCTATTCCAAAGCCATATGGAAAATCTCTTTTTTTCCTTTTTCTTTAGATTTAAACATCCAGAAGCTCATACTCCTTCATCCTAGCTCCATTTGCACTTGTCTAAATTTATAAATTCATCTAAAATCATAAACTTCCTTCCAATTATATATTTTACTTTTTTGTGGTTTTATTTGAATTTATTCATTGTTTGTTTATTCTTCTCGTTTCCCGCATGTGGAATCCGACATCATCGACGCCAGTTTGGATTAACAGGAAGCATTGAACTCCAACTTCAACAAAGGTAAGTCATAGATCTTTGACCATATTGAACCCATTTTATAAAATTATATTGTGTTAAATTAACATTCATTACTATTTTTATATTAAATGTTTTCGGGACTAGTTAAATACCTACTTGATAGTATGCCACCTTGAATAATTGTGAATGACATATATTCTTAATACCATAGGAAGAGTAATTTTAGTTGGACATATTTTAATACCAACATGGGAATCGAAGTTATACTTAGTCATGCTTTAGTTGTGCGATGGGTTCCTTCACCATGTTTATTATGAAAATTTGACTTAACCATATATGGAATTGTGACGGGTAGCCACTGTTAATAAAATTTATTGTGTCATGGCAGGGGATGCCATTGAGCTTGGTTAAACAAAAATTGATTTTATACCCTTGTTCAAGGCTTGTATGAATACTATTTGCATATATTTCCCTACGACTTGATGAGTACTTGATATACTCACAGCTTTATGCTATTTGTTGATCAGTCATCGAAGAAGACCCAGGGAACATCGACTTCTATGAGGAGTATTTCGAGGACTATATGAACTAAGGTGCGCTCTCCACTCGATTGCCTATGGGCATACCGGATGGCTACCACGAGAGTTTCTTCCGTTGTAAGTTTATTTTTTGTTGTTAAGCCCTGCATGGGAATAATTGCAAAACCTTGACCATAAGATCTGTTGTTACTATTTAATAAATGTTGGCTTATTCTTAGCTGTTTTGTTGTATGGATGTGATTTGTTTAATGTTGATACTGTGTGAATTAGCTACTGATCTTGGGACTAGTTCAGAATACACAGACAATCCGGATTTGCATATTCAAGTCCCGACTCTTTGCAGGACATTTTGTTATTTGCCACCGGAAAAAATGTGGCCGTTAGAATTTTTCTGTTACTTTTGTGTATTTGCCATTGCATATCATGGTAAGATTAGTTATCAACCACTGCGACCATTATCGATAATGACCAAAATACCCCGACATCAAGGTTTCTGAACCTTTAAGAAAAAAAATAGGACAGGAAAGAAAAAAACAATTTAGGGAGGTCCATACTAATACTGAAATAAGGTTTGGCCTTTAATCGTAAAGAAATGACGTTCCAGAGAATTTCTTCTTGAGTGCTATGGCAGCATTGGTCTACAGATGGACACTGACACACACCTTGGTAAGGCATCTTAAATTCGTGAGGACATCTGCGTGTCCCAGAGTGTTTCTTTGGTGTAAGTATCAATTGTGTATTCAATGCTCTCTTCATGTAACTACATGTGATCTGAGGTACTAAGGGCACGTACAACGCGAGTTCCACTGCCGTCTGTATAGCATTTTTTTTGCAAAATACCCCCTCGCGAACAGCAGTTAATGAAGGGAGAGAGCGAAGTCGTCCTCTCGCGAGGCGACGACGACCGGCGCGTGCTCCCAGGCCAAATCGCCCGCCGGAGCAGCGTTGTACGGGAAGCGTCGTCTCCAGGCGAATCGCACGGATCCAGCTGCGGCGCGCGCACGATTTAGGTTTTGGGCGCCAAAATTCCATCCCCGCCACCATATATGCCTTCCCGTGCTTTTTCTCCGCCCCCAATCCTCCCCTGCGCCCACCCAAGATGTCGACCCCGGCGGCGACGGCGGAGAGCAAGGCAGCGGCTTTGGCTAGGAAGAAGAAGGGCACGGCTACGGCGACGGCGGTGGTCATCACCGGCGGCGGCCATCACCGCGCGGCAGCGGCACCCTTTCCCATTGGTCGCGGCCACGGCGCGGCGGCGGCAACGGCTCCCTCCATGGCCAGATTCGGCGCAGCAATCGCGGCTTCCTCCAAGGCCGGATTTGGCGCGGCGGCAGCGGCTTCCACCATGGCTGGATTCGGCACGGCAGCGGCATCTTCCTCCATGGCTGCATCTGGAGCGGCTGATTCGTCCCCTAGTTGCAGTCTTCACACTTTTGCATGATCTGAAGTTTGAAGCGCATGATCTTCACACTTTTGCAGGTTGCAGGTTGCAGCGCAGGTTGCAGGTTGAAGTTTGAAGGGGAGCAGTCTTCAGATTTATGTTGTGACGTTCTGCAATGGATGGTTTATTCTGATTGTTTTCTAGATCCATCAGAAATTGGGAACAATTGAAGTCTTGATCTTTCTGTTGATTTCAGGGGATATATGGGGCTGATGTGTATCCATTGTTGAATATATGGGGCTGGTTTCAATAAGGAACTTTTTGTAATGCTCTTGCCCTGAAGATCATTTTATATAAACTTGAATTTCTAGTTTTATTTGCAATGCTTCTATGCTATCCTGTTTCTTGGACCATTGGCTCCAATGTGTTTCTGAGTTTCTCTCTGCTAATCAGTTCCAGTTCCACAAACATTGTTGTCAGTGTCTCCAGAATTCCATTATACAGAAATACCTGTGGACTCCAGTTCCACAAACATTGTTGTCAGTGTCTGTATATTTCTGTGGACTCCCCAATCCCAATAGCTGGCAGCATTGTATCAATACAAATGGTAGATTTGCCGGTGTAGATTATCATAATCCAAACCATCATCTCCATGCTGTGAGCTGTTACTTTCAATAGCACATGTAGATCAAGTAATTTGCTGGGAAGATGTGTTTAGCACCAGTTTTTTTTTGGAGGATTTGTTAGCTGTTTTTTGAAGATGTGTTCTAGTGTAGCTCTTGTGCTGTAATTTTTCAAATCAATATATGTTTCTTCTGATCATGCCAACTGGATGATCGGATGTATATAACAGTTATACATAATATGAAGGATGTATGCAGTTATACATAATATGAACAAAAATGGGTTATCTGAGGTCTAAATATCTTGTTAAGATGTTAATCCGATGATCAAAATATCTTGTTAAGTGGAATTTTATACTGTTTGTTATCTACCCTATACATCATCAGTTTCTCCATTTGACATGTCAAGAGAAAACTTCTTTTCCCCAATTGCTGTCAAGCTTTGAATTGGTGGCAATCCATCTGTAGAGATGCACCTATGTTAGTACTCATGAAAGGTGGTTGTCTTCAGTAAGAAGAAAACATGTTTGGGGGAAGTACCTGTCCATATAGTTCCTCCAGCATTAAGATAAATGTTAGAACATACCATGCAGGAAACCTCTTGTCTTGCAAAATAGGATTCTGCCACTCCTCAATTTGCCTCTCCCAGGAACTATGTTCTAATAATTGTTGAATATGATGGATGAAACTCAGTAACAAATATCAACAAGAAATATCTGATGACAAATTTCTCAACAGATTTTGTATTATCAACAGGATGCATGAATATGGTCTTGTATGAACATGTTGCAGTATATTAGACCTACATGATGTAATCATACTATATTTTATTTGATTTATGAAAAAACTATTATATTATATATATATATATATATATATATATATATATATATATATATATATATATATATATATATATATATCATTTATATTGATGGTTCTAAAAAATATTGTAATTATATTCATCTTATTTATACTTGATCTGTTAAGTATCAAGAAGCAACACAATAGTATACAGGAATCATATTCATGCTTGATCATGGCTGTATGCATGCATTAAACAGTTTGCAGACAGTCAAATAGATGACCCATTGTACAAGCTGTCTGTTCAGTTGTCTGTGTGTGAAGTGGAAAGAACTTACAGACAGCAACCCGTCTGTGGGTTGTACATGCCGATCAAATCTTTTATGGGATGTCTGGAACTGCGTTATAGAGTAAGTACTAGTGAATTAGTCAAACATCCAAAAGTACATGTGACTTGTTAGTCCCTGCGTTGTTGCTAAGATATTGGCGAATCTTGAAACATTTACCAATATTTGTAAATCTTTCCCGAGGAAAAACAGATACATAAAAAAAGAAATGCTCATTTGTGTATGAAAAGGATAGCTAACCATATTAGAATTCCAGCTGTGCTGTCTGCTAGAACTAGAAGAATGTAAAATTGTCATCTTTAGAGCTAGCATTTGATAGCTAGATACCTCAAGATGAAGACAATATTATAGGAATGATGATAGACTAAGGGCTGAAATTCGGACCTTGGTGGTAGTATATGCAAGTGATTAGTGATACTGAAATACGAGTGCACTGAATTTACATATGAGATCCACGAAACTGTAAGGTAGAAAGTCCCAACTCCCAAAATCGATTTGACTATTTCGGCTAGATGGCTGCAGGAGGCAGTTAGAAAATAAACGGCATGCGTTGGTAAGCAGACAGTGGTGTATTTGGCTTAACCAACCATCGGATTTTCTTTGTAACTAGCAAGGTGGCTCGGGCACTGGTATGGGCATTATCCTTAAAGTATGTTTAAATGGCTTAGCAATATATATGTGATTTTTTTTAAAAAAAATAGATCATTGCAGAAATTCATTTTTGATATTTTAATATTGTATATTGTAAGAGACAAAATACTCACTCTGTTTTCCAATACTTGTCACCTGTGACCAAAACTTTCTTCCCAAATATTTGCATAGCAAAGTAGTAAACACAACATAACATAACATTTCCCCCTTATATCATCATCATCTCTTTCTTTTGTTATTACAATGCTTGTCTATACTATATGCTATACTATATGCTCATAATGTACATCACATAACTTATATCAGTATAGCCGAGTGAACTCCCATCGATGTATCACACTCTCAATCCCTCATTCCTGTGGGGTCTACCAAATAAAAGGTCATAATACTTTCTCTCTCTTTTTTTAGAATTTTTAGCATATTCTCTCTTTTTTGTAGCGATTGTAAACCATGTGTCATTGACTTTTATTATATAATAGATTTTGATTCCTTTTAACTAGTTTGAGCTAGTTTCATGGTATATACTCACTATAGTCATGTTAAATTTAAAAGTAGTTCAAACTAGTTTGAATTGAGTTCAAAACTCACACACCATAAATATATCAAGAGTATAAAACATTTTCATACCCAAACTCCAAAATTTTTGTCGATCATACATGTAATCGGATGTTTCTTGATGTGGGTGCCTAGGCACCTAGGTGCCTCATGTAATTTACAAACCAAATTTCTTACCATATTGTATTTACACTGAGAGACCATGTAGAGGTGACCCCATGTTTGTGATAAGTAATTGACCATTGTTTTAGAAAAGATTGAGTTTGGTTTTTGAAGATTGTGCTATTTCTGCAAAGTCGTAAGCCCTAGCGAGCAGTCTGAAGACCGTTTACGACCACATTATGTGTCGTCATGGTCGGCTGGAAGTTTACGACCACGTTGTGCCTCTTACAACCACAGCAGAACAATTTGAACGTGGTCGGAAGGGTTTACGACCACGTTATCCATGGTCGAATGTCGGCTGGAGGGGTTTCTGACCACGTTGTCCGTGGTTGGAAGTCGCCAGACGGATTTACGACCACGTTGTGTCGTTTACGACCATGTTGTCAGTGGTCGGAAGTCGCCACATGGATTAACGACCACGTTGTCAGTGGTTGGAAGTCGCCAGACGGATTTACGACCACGTTATGTCGTTTACGACCACGTTGTCAGCGGTCGAAAGTCACCAGACAGATTTATGACCACGTTGTGTCATTTACGACCACGTTGTCCGCATTCAGAAGTCGGCAGACGAGTTTTCGACCATGTTGACGGCAAACGTGGTCAGAAGGCGTGGTCAGCAGTTGAAAGCAGGCTTTTGACCACATTGACAGCAAACATGGTTGTAAGGTGTGGTCGATTGTCGGAAGCGGGTTTTGACCACGTTGACGGCAAATATGGTCAGAAGGAGTGGTCGGTAGTCGGAAGTGGGTTTCGACCACGTTGATGGCAAACGTGGTCAGAAGGCATAGTCAGTAGTTGAAAGCAGGTTTCAACTACGTTGATGGCAAACGTAGTCGAAAGGCGTTACGACCACGACAGAGAAGGCTTGAATGTGGTCGGAAGGCGCTTCGACCACGTTGTACGTGGTCGGAAGTGGCTACCACATTGTACTTGGTCGGAAGAGGCTTCGACCATGTTGTACGTGGTTGGAAGGCGCTTCGACCATGTTGTACGTGGTTGGAAGGCGCTTCGACCATGTTGTACATGGTCGAAAGGGGTGGTCGGTAGTCGGAAGTGGGTTTCGACCATGTTGATGGCAAACGTGGTTGGAAGGCGTGGTCGGTAGTTGAAAGCGGGTTTCAACTACGTTGATGGAAAACGTAGTCGAAAGGTGTTACGACCATGACAGAGAAGGCTTGAACGTGGTCGGAAGGCGCTTCGACCACGTTGTACATGGTCGGAAGGTGCTTCGACCACGATGAAAAGCGTTGAATGTGGTCAAAAGTGGTTGCGATCAGCTCTGGCAAATTGTAGCGACTGTCTTAGCAGTTGGAAGTGATTGCGATCAGCTCGGAGAGGTCGTAGCTTGTGGTAGCGATAGTCGTAGCGGCCTTGTGTGTGTGGTCGAAGGCTGCTAGCGATGGTTGTAGCCTCTGTTCTCGTGGTCGTACCGTCTTCTGGGTGGTCGTATCAACTTGCCATGTGGTCGTAGGCTATGAGCTTTTCTTGTCTTGAGCATTTGACCGGTCGTAAGTGGTTTACGACAAGCTGGGGTGTTTTCCTAGTACATTCTTCTAATGTAGATTTATGTTCATAGTGTTTTGTACGGTGCTGTGTGATGCTTTGCTTGTCAGTGGTGCTTGCAGGGCTTTGGAAGTAGGTCATGGTGAGGCTAGAAGGATCGGGACTAGACACAGGTGGTGTTGAGGTCCAGAGCGTCGGAAGAAGCCGAAGATGACCTGGCTGCTAGGTGGTTACAAGCGATGTTGGCAAGCGAACAGGAAGCTTCCGGGAAGGTGCTGAAGGTGCATTTCGGTAAAATGCTCAAGACCTGCAAAGGAAGCGGATTCTGTTAAAGCAACTGTTGTCTGACTGTGATTAGCGGGTTATCTCGGGTGTGAGCGTGCTAAAACTCAGTGTTAGTTGGGGTTAACGGGTTATCCCCCACTACTGAAGGCTATAAATAGAAGGGTAGAGCACCAGGGCTCAGGTGTGTGTTCTGGGGTTTTATTTTCTGGTTCTTGCGTGAGTTGTTTTGTGGCCGAAGTGCTTGTGCTCCTGGTTCTCCTGGATGGAGTGGCTGTAGAAATCTCCATGAATGCAATCATCCATCTCTGTGCTTCTATTTGAGTTATTTTGTCTGGTTGATGCTTGTATGTCTTAAGCATTTTTTCTCTGTTCTTCTCTTCGCTCATTTGCTTCTTGTCTTAAGCCATTGCTCTCAGTTGTTCTTTGGATGATCTGACTTGCTTGGTAATGGAAGAACATACTCAAAGCCTTCAGGGCCCATTTAATTCCATTTGCATGATCTGATCATCTGCCTTCTTTCAAAGTCGTGGTTTAGAGCAGTCTTCATGATTTACCAAAAAGATCACTGTAGGCTTGATAAGTTTTCAATTAAAGATCAGAGAAGTCTTTTGAGGACGTGGTCTTGCTGTGTTTGAAGTCTCATGACCAATTGATCTGTGAATCAAAAGTTATTCGAAAATCGGATCTTGCGGTCGTGCGCCTCACTGGTTCCTCTGTTTCGTTTACGACCACGTCTTTCTTCTTGTCCTCTGGTTTTTGTGGTCGTTTGTAGTTGAAGTCAGTGCAATCGTTGTCTGGTACGTCGACCGGATTCACGAGTTAGTTGGTTTTGACCATGGTCAAGTACCAGACCACATGTCACTGATTTCGATCATGGCAGAGAGGCTTCGACCGCATTAGTAGTTCGACCACATGTTGGCCTACGACCACGCGGTCACGACCAGAGATCAGACTGTCTTCGACTGAGTGGTCTGATTGACCACGAGTTGGCGTTCGACCACTCTGTACATAGACAAACCACCGCTCAATTGTTTCGACCAGCGTAGAGACTTACGATCGCACAGTAAGTCCTGATCGCTCTGTCTGTTTTCGTCCGCAACTGTTTTCTCTTTGTTGTCGATCTGTTTTCTCGGCTTCCAGTAAGCAATCAATCTTTGTCTTCATAGCTCGGTAGCTATTGGAAAAGAAGAGTTGTGTGAATACTTGGGGAGGTTTGAAGGTACCATTCACCACCTTCTGTTACCTGTTCGGTCCTACATACACACACATTATATATAATCAATTTCCTTACCATATTTTATTTTTTCTTGAATTTGCATGTTTCTAAAATTTTAATTTTAAATAAAACTAAAAATTAAAATTTTCCCTTATTTTGGAATTAAAAGATAATTGCCAATTTCCTTTAATTTTTATTCTGAAATTGCATATTTTTATATTGCACTTCTTATAGACTTTCTTTTTCATATTTAGGTTAGAATTCATACCTAATCCAGTTGCTAATTTTTTTATAATTTATGTCATTTTTATTGTACTTGACATGTACTCCTTTCTTTTAATGTAAAATTTTATTTTATTTAATTTTGACTTTTAGTTTTAGGTTAGAATCAGGTAATTTAATTTTTACATTTTTTATTGTTCTTGACATGTACTCCTTTATTTTAATGTAAATTCAAATGCTAATTTTTATTTCGAATTTTAGCTATATAGGGGTTTTAATTTGGAGTTCGTATGAAAATCACATTGCTAATGTCATTTTATTTTTCATTCCAAATTTATGTTATTTTATGTTGTTATTTCATATTTTATTTCAAATTTCAATTTTAGGTTAGAGTTCATATATAAATCCAACAGCAAATTTTTGCCTAATTTTATTCCAATTTTAGCTATGTAGAGGTTTTAATTTTGAATTCATATGGAATCACATTGCTAATTTCTAATTTTTCATTCCGAATTTCTATTAATTTTATTGTTAGTTTTTATTTAATTTTGAATCTTAGTTGTTGGTTAGATTTTGTATACAAATCCAACTGCTAATTTTATCTAATTTTTATTCTAAATTTCAGCTACATACAGGTTTTAATTTGCAGTTCGTATGATAATCAAATGGCTAATTTTTATTCTAAATTTCTATTTTTTGTTGTACTTGGTATGGACTCTCTCTTTTAATCTAAGCCGTTATAAATTTGGTCCACTAGATGAATGGTTAGAAGTTTTCTTTAAATCTTAACATCCAATGGTTGCTTTACATCAACTTAGTTGGTGTCTACTAGATTAAGAGTCAGATATTTGCTTTTTATGAGAATTTATAACATATTTATCTTTTTTTTTCACAGCTCTAAAAGTTTTGTCATGACCTTTTAGTATCTAGTAGTAGTAGTAGAAGAAGAAGAAGTAGTAGTGGTGGTAGTAGTAGCCAGTTGATGAGTAACAAAATTTTAGCTTTTACTCTAAAAATAAACATTCAAATTCAAATTTATCACTTATATTTTGGCTTAGTCAACTAACGTATTCTGCTCGGCTATCGCACACGTGGATGACGTAGCGAACAATGTCGACAGAATGGAACCATCTCCACTAGGGGTGTCAATCGAATCTGAATTATCTATTTTATCTGGCATCCAAATTCTATTGGTAATGAATGTGGGATGCATAAATGCATTCGTATTGTAAATTGAATACGGATCCAGAAAGTATCCGAATTTTTCCCTGAATATGAATTTGAATGTGGTATGCAGAATACGGTGCTTAATGAATACAAATGCGGATATTATCTAGATTTGAATGTGGTACACAGAATACTTGATGGATATGGATATTATCTAGAATTAGTTAGGATTAGTAGCAAAATGGCACCAATGATCAATGATTACATGATAAACTAGAGGAAAAGGGTATAAATATTACTATAAAACCGATGTCAATTTGCTAAACTTCATTGTGCCATAGGATATTCACATCCAACCAAATTGAGTAGGTATTCGATTCGTATTTGTATTCATTATAATATTCGATCATATTTGTATGCGAGTATATTTGAATTCATATTCATATTTATTTAAAGAATATAAATACAAATATGAGAAGACTACTACTCGATTCGTAGTCAATCCGTTGAAACCCCTAATCTCCACTCCACCGCGCTCGTGACCCCACACCACCTCCACCTCCACCTCCACCTCCCTTTGGGCTGAGGATATGCACATTCGTTGAACCGGCCTGTTCCACCACCACCGCATCATCTGATCTCATCTTATACAGGCATGGGGTTTGGGCTACACACGCTATCCTTCCTTGGTAAGTGCCTGTGCTCGCGCAGCCACTCCCCGTGCACCATTTGCCCATGGCCTTGCATTTAGTTGCATCTCCACTAAGCCGCGGGCTTGTCGCTCGGCACATCACATTGTGTTGTGCCGCAGGGTAACATCACTAATCTCACATAGTTTGAAGAAGAGGCAGGCGTACGGGGAAGGAACTAGGGATGCAAAGGGGGCGGGTTGGCCCATTACTTGCACCACATGTCCCGTACGAAAAAATATGGGTAAAGGATCAGCCCTACCCACACTTGGATGGAAGTAGCGTGGCCCAGTAGGTTCTGTGGGTCAATCCACGTACTAGTAGATGACTACAACAGCCCAGCTATTTATTTTAAAAATTATTAGTGAAATTCTTTTAATTTAATTTAAAAATAAAAATCACTGTGTTGGTTGCCTGAGTTTTGAATTTTTTTGCCCTGATTTTATCCTTTAAAAACCATGATTTTGAAAAAATAATTTAAGTAAAAACATAAAATATAATTAAATAAAGGATATTTTGAATATCTATAAAATCCTAATTCAAAATAATTTTTGAACTCATGTGGCTTTTATTTGAATTTTCTAGAGCTTAAAAAATTTACAAGTATTTTTAGTATAAAATTTAATGTCAAATTAAGTTTTAAATAATTTTCCTATGTCTATAATAATTCAAGGATTTTTTTTCAATTTTTCTGGAATTTTTAGTCTTTATTTGCTATATTCTAAGCCCTTAATTATTTTCTCGGGATTTTTTGAAAATCAAAATCAGAAGTTAAATCTTAACTCTCTCCTGGGCCGACGTGTGCCGGTCCAGATTGTGCCATGTCATCGTCAGCCCATCCCTGCCGCAATCCCCCTTTTCCACTCTCTCTCCTTCCTACCCTGACCCTACCTATCAGCCACCACCTCTCTCCGCCCTTCCCTCTCGCTAGCCAGTGGGCCCTGCCCACGTCTTCCTCCCACGTCCCCTTCTTATTCCCTAGCCTTATCACCGCCTGACCGTTACGCTGCCCCGCCCTACCCGTTCGCCTCCCCTTTTGCACGCGCGCCACCCACTCATCAACCCCTCCCGCACTCCACGCGCCCTACCTCCCCAACTCTCACGCCCGCCCCAGCCTTATCCACGCGCATCGACCACCACCATCCCCATTATTGCATGGCAGTTAGCTCACCAGCGCCACCTCCAACCCCTATAAATACCCCCAATGAGCCCCTTCGTCACTCATCTCAACCGCACCCCAAGTCCTCCTTCCGCCCTCACAAGCTTGTTCATGCCACTCTTCCTCTCTCCGAGTGATGGTGAGAGCTTGGACAAGAAATTGGCGGTGGAGAAAGCGCTACCAAGTCTCCCCGACCACACCTTCGGCACAACTACATCACCCTCGACCACCCTCACCCCTCGGCCGAGCGCCCTCACGCCAAAGCGCCACCTGCGTCGGAGTCCCGAACCGCGCTGTCGCATTCCTTATCGCCGACCATACTTCGGCCAAACTCAGTAATGTTCGCGCACACCATCATGTTCCCCTCACTCCCCTCTCACTTTTGTGCCAATCCCCGGCTGTCGCCATGCTCCCTAACGCTGGCAACCCTCAGGCTTTGTGTGCCATCGCCGGTCGGTGGGCCAGGTCAGCACTCGCGCTGACGTGGAGACTGATGTGTTAGCTGACGTGGATGCCATATGGGTGCCACACCAACATGTGCACCACCTCAACTGTCCCCAGGTCCATGGACCTTGTCCATAAGGTTTGGGGCCCACATGTCAGTCTCGGCGCCGAAATATTTAAATCGGATGACGTTAGCAATGCGTCGTAATTCTAGATTTCCTTCAAAAAAATAATTCCACAAAAATCTAGAAATTTCTTAATGATGTCATAAATATCTTTTCCAATAGAAAAATAATTCTAAAAATTCCTTTTATCCAATTTCTTTAGGATTTAAACTTCCATATACATGTTCTCCTTCATCCTAGCTTCAATTGAGCCCGTTCAAATTTCTAAATTCATCAAAAAATTCCAATCTATCCATTTATTCCCTCATTTTTAATATTTGGAGTTTATTTAAATTTATTTGGATTTTATTTGAGTTTGCTTGGGTATTTTCACGTGTAGACTACAACGATTCAGAGGAATTCTTTAATGATGATTCACACCTATTTGCACAGCCAAGCAAGTCACACACCTTGACCATGTTGATCCCAAATTGTGAAATAAAATTATGTTGTTTTAAATTATATTGCATGCTTAATTTTATTCAATGCATTTCAATTCCAGTTTTAAGTTCTGTTAATGCCTATTTATTATTACCTCCATTGATATTGATTCTCCATACCTTGTCACCCTAGAATAAAATTCTAGTTAGTACATTAGTGTGTGGGAATTGAATTCCTCATCCCGTGCATACAGGAATACCTCCATCGACCAAGAGTCCTGATCCAGGATCCAAGTCTTCCGCCCCCTAAAGATAGGTGGCTGGTGATACTCCAGGCATTGCATAAGCTGCTGGAGAAGGCTAGCAAATGCTCCAGCACTCTTGCCATGGGAGTAATAGTCCCACGACTCAACCGCGGATGAACCGGCCATCTACAAAGTTGAAATAATAGAGAAGATTAGTAAAATTTTTAACAAGTGAATTTTAAGGACAAGAATGGGATACTAAGTAAGAAAAGAGTAGAAGCAAAGAAGCTTATATATTTTTAATATACTCTTTTTATAAATATAAGTCCTTAAGGTTTTACCATTCTAATCTAGGTCTCGTCCTACAGTCAAATTGGCTCCTATACCATCTCTGTCGTGACCCCGGATTTTCAAACCCGGACCCTCTGTGTATTACAGCACTAGTCCCAGATCAAAGCTAGTGCACACAGTTAAACAGAAATGATTACATAACCAATAGCGATTTATTACAATAAAGGAGAGTACTGACCGAAAGGTCTCATTATTACAAATGAGGTTTCAAGACCTCGCACACATGAAACACAGCGGAAGCAAAATAAATTCAGCGGAGACCCATCAATACGCCACAGGCAATTGACTGGGGAAGCGCGACCTAGTACTCCGGGAATCCTTCGTCGAATCCACAAGCGAAGTAGTCGTAGTCTCCCTCTTGAGCTTCGTATTCCTCTGAGTATTATTTTTGAGTCCAGCATGTGAGTACATAAAGTACTCCGCAAGTCTTGGGAAAAATGCAATAGATGCAAGACTTAACAAAGGAGGGTTATATGGTTCTTTTGCACAAAGCAATATTTTATTTCAAATACCATTAAGTAATTTCGAAGGCATCATTTTGACCAATTAATTGTTTTAACTGAAACTAATAAGCATTGTATAGTGAAGGTTCTATCCACCAACACTAGTTAACCAACTTTAACCGATAAAGTTTGAAACTGCGGGTTACATCCACCCTCTCTAGCTTTGACCACCAGGATACCCTTCCGAGAGTTCCCTCCACTCTCGGAGTACAAAACTTTGTTTTTAAAATGAAAACCAAGGGTCTACCATGTGAATGCATTCCTTGCCCGCCCTTGACCGTGGGCACGGCTATTCGAATAGTTTGACACTCTGCAGAGGTTGTACAACTTTACCCCCCAAGAGATAAATCATCTTAATAGTCACCACGCTTCCTTTGGCATGAGACACAGATAAAATATCACAAAGCCTTTACCTCACTCTAGTCTAGCTAGGCACCACCCGCTGAGGTTTCACCGCAGAAGGGTTCCATCCACCCAGTCCGAAGCCCCCTCTTGCACCATATGAGTACAGTACATCCCTGTCCCTCACTATGAATAACCAGTACATCCCTAGCACCCACGTTCCATTGGTGGCACCTAAACTAGACTATCGTAAGTTAATCAGCTAGGTCGTACCCATATAGACTCAGGGTTGTACAGTAATGCTCAGTCTGGACAATCACAAGCGTCGGTCCTTAATCGACTAGGGTGGAACATTCACTTTACAAGATCTCGTGCTTTCCGCACCAAACCCAACCAACCATCCACCCCAGTCTAAACCAACTTTCACATTTTATTTTATTTCTAAAACAACAGTTGCAACACCAGTCACCACTTCTTTCTAAATACAATTACCAGCTCAATGAAACATGATTTCCCATAGAACAAAAGATTTAAATATCATGACTAAGCATTTTACTACCGTCTAATATTACCAAAGGATTATGAAATTCTCATTATTGAGACAAAGGTAATACTAGGGTTACAAGGGTACATAGCATTCAAGTTCAATGGAGGGCATAACAAGGTTGGATTAACTAATGCCTTAATACCAGAATTAGAGTTCTAATTAAATAGCGATGCACATAAATTTAAAATAATTAAAACATTTATCAAACATAGGTTCAAAATGATCAAAGGAGACTTGCCTTCTTGCGCGCTCTCTAGGTCTTCTTCCTGCGGAGTGGAGAGATCTTCGACAACGGTGGAATCTACGCGCGAAAAAGACGAAGCAAACAAAGAAAATAAATACAAACAAAATTCAAATAAAATCAAAAATTCAAATAGAGGCCATATTTGGATAGATTATGTTTTTAGAAGAATTTAGAAACTTGAACGGCTCAATTTGGAGTTAAAATGAATAAGTTATGCTTTATTTAAAGATTTCAGTTTGAATAATTCCAGAAATTATTAAATTTCTGACAGGTGGGACCCACTTGACAGAATTAACATTTTATTCTTTTTCATTTATTGATTTACTCTGAGTCTATGACAGGTGGGACCCACTGGACAGTAAGCCCACTGGCTCAGCCTCTGATACGTGGGACCCATGGGCTCTGGGCCCATATGTCAGTGGCCAGCGCAGACGGGTAGGGCCCGGACGGTAGTGGCCAGTGCGGACAGCGGCCGCTGATGTGCGGGGCCCGGCTGTCAGTGCGGGATTTAAAAGAAATGGCTCAACCTCAGCGTGCGGAGCCAGGGGCTCGAACGCGCACCGAGGGAGCCAGGGGGAAAGGAGTAACGGTGCTGGCCAGTCGGGCGCTTGGGTGTTGCTTACCCATATAGGGTAAGTATTCCCTTTGAGGTACCTGCGGGAAGGGACCAGGCAGCAGTGGACGGAGGCGACGGTGCCGGCGGCGAGGGGTGGCCGGAGTGGTTCGGGTGAGGTCCAAAACGCGCTCCCGGTGCAGAGTGGGTGCCGACGGTGAGGTCGGTGGGGTTCGGCGACGAGTAGAGGCGACCGGCGGCGAGGAAGCGGCGGAGAAGTCTTGGGTGCTCTGGTGCGGCGGCGGAAAGGCTTGCCCGAGGGGTCGGGGAGCTTCGCACGGGCACGGGGGTGCTCGGGGTGGCGGCGGCGGGCAACGGGGAGGTCCGAGGCGGCGGGGATTGCTCGCCGGAGTGTGGTGGGGCTCGGAGAGAGAGAGAGAGAGAGAGAGAGAGAGAGAGAGAGAGCACGGTGGCGGAGCGCTACAGTGCTCGGGAAGGGAGGTGGAGTGCGGCGGGGGTTTGTGCGGAGGGAGGCGGAGCCGATGGAGGGCTTTTATAGAGCGGAGGAGGGACAAGGGCGCGGCAATTGCTCGCCGGAGATGGCGGCCGGGAAAAGGAAAGGAAGGGGAGGGAAGGAAAGAGGGGGGCCGCAGAAGGAAAGAGGGGCGCGAGAGCTTGGGGATTTGGTCACGGGTTTCCAAAGCCGGAGGGAGCCGGGGAAGGAAGTGTGGGATCCGCGGGAAACTCGGTCGGCCAGCGAAGAAAGGAAAGGGGGAAGAGAAAGAAGGAAGGCGGTGGCGCGAGGAAGGGTAAGGCCCAGACAGGCGGGGCCCGCGCGTAGTAAGAGAGGAGAGGGAGAGAGCGGGCGGTGCGGATGAAGCCGCGTGGCAGGGGAGGCGGATCGGGCGACGGGTGCGGGCGCGAGCGGCTGACGGCCAGGGCCCAGGGGCAGAGAGAGGAGGGGAGAGGGAGGCGCGGGGAGGCTGTTGGGCTGGGCCCGCTTGGCGGAGGGAGGGGGAGTGCGGCCTAGATTGGGCCGGGTGGCGACGTGGGCGGATCTGGGCCGTCCACGCGTCAGCCGGACGGGGAGGGGATGGAGTTTTTATTTTTGAATTTGATTTTTATTTTCAGAAAAGGCTAGAAAATTATTTAAGCCTCAGAAAGAAAAAATGAAAATACTTCCAAAAATTCCAGAAAAATTCACAGAAGCTCCTGGAGTTATTTTGGACTTAATGAAATTATTTCCAACTAATGTTGGTATTTAATTTTCATACTTTAAAATACTTTTTAAATTTTAAAAATAGGTTTTAAACTCCAAAAAATCCAGAAAAACAAACAAAAGCCAAATAAAATCCAAATACTTTAAAATAATTAATTTTAAATTAAATTTTTCAGAGTTTGGATTTTTGGGATGTTACACGAGGGGTATGTGGATAATACCTAAGTCAATTGAGGACCAGTCTGTGAGCTACTGCTACAAAGCCCTCTTCGCACTAGCACAAGGGTAGCATGGGACAGTCCTGGCTAATTAATTTGTGGGTCACAATCTGAGTCTTACTGTAGGTTGAAAGTGAGCATGGCATAGGCCATGTGAAGCCTCACTTGGCTCAAGAGGGGACCCTAATCTGGCGAATACCTTATTGGGGTAAAACCTTAGTGTTGGCTTGGCCAGGTTGATGGCTTTGCACTGCAAAGGCCTTGTCATGATCTTTCTACCGCACACCCAAGGAAGTGTACTAATCGCATAGCAATATAAGATGATCATGTCTTGTGGGTAAAGTTGTACAACCTCTGCAGAGTGTTTAATCTATTCCGGATAACCATGCCCACAGTCATGAGTATGTTGAGTATAGTTTTTCATAGATTAGACTTTGTTTTTGAAAATAGTTTATGAAAAGCTTATGGATGGATGAAATCCATATGAGATCTTTTGGAAAAGATGGTCTGGGTGGAATGCCTGTGGTTAGGTTACTATGGGGCATAGACCTGCACTAACGGTATTAATTTCATTTACAATATTGTTTTTACTTACTATATCAAATTCAGCAATTTCATACCTATTTATTGTATTTCTTTAAATGTTGTTTTATGCCTAAATAACCATATATACTTTCCTTTGTAGCCTTTATCATTATATTGCATATCTCCGTCCATGTGACTTGCGGAGTACAACTTTGTACTCACCTTGCTATCTCAACACAGAGGAAGACGACTTCAACTGCGATGAAGACCTGGATGAGTAGGCCACGTCTTACTATCATTTGCTTATGGGTAGGCTCAGTTGACTTCTTCTGCTTCGGTGCTTTTCTTTCGCTACTATTGTTTAAATTTGGCCTATGGGCCATAGATGTAAACTTTAGCCTTCATGCCCATATTTAATTAATGAATAAATGTCATTATAGTTAATATTTATCTTTGTTGTCTACTGTGTGCACTAGCTGATTCTAGACTAGTGCAATTTACATAGAAGATCTAGGAGTTGTTGCTTCGGGATCCAATAATGACCAAACTACGTGCATGTATCATGCATTGACCAAACCGATGCCCACCACCATCGCCTCCGCGGTGAGTATTTCTACCTCACAATGTTGATTCGTGTTGTTCCACCTACTGCTCGTGGCTTTATTGCCATAATTTTGCCACGTCAAGGGGAAGGAGGGAGGCACCATGTGAGGCAGCGCTCGAGGAGTTCTTCACAGACCCATGGCTATTGTAGCTAGTAGGGGAGGAGGTGGTGGTGGTGGCAACGATGATGCAATTGAAGGTATTAGTGGTGGAGCTACTTGTGGAGGGGAAGAGGAGGAGGAGCGGCCATAATGCATCACCAAGCGGTAACCATGGAGGTCTTTGTCAGGCGACATGTACAATTCATCGATGAAGGAATTTCACCTATTTGCAGCTAGAATTTCTTGGTGGCTTTCTCTTTGTTTTTGTCAAAACATTGTTTTGGGAAGGGTTCAAGACGTGAGAATCGAACGGGGATTTTGGAGACATTGTTCTTGGGTGATCAATGAACATGCCCGGGTCACCTTGAGGGTCCATTGGGTACTAGCCACAGTTGGCCCTAATATTTTTTGGGCTGATCAATACCCATTGGAGATCTAATTTGTGGGGTGGTTCAATGGACCAGTGGCCTAACCCGTCCCATTTACACCCCTAGAAGGAACCATCGGTTCCGCAAACCACGCTCACCGCTACTTCGTGCATTACTTCATTCGTGTGTTATGTGACATCGTGGCATCTTGCTTGCACACGCCAAAAACCTCATCCCTGGAGGCAAATGATTCACTTGTGTTAGCCATCCAAAGTTGGCAATTTTAGAGTGACTAGTCATGTGTCCGTGTGTTGCAATGGAAACTCATACTTACACCAATTTATTTTGTAAAATACGCAATATCCGTGTCTGAAGCATACTATTGACTCTGAATGTGCAATCATCCAATGTTCCAATCATTTCATCAAAGTAATTGACCATATTTTTTAAGTAACTCAAACATAAAATTATCTCTAATTTTGAATGCAAAGGCCTGAACGTTGCAAAGTATTTTATGAAATGTGCACTATGTGTGGTATCAACTATCAACTATGTGCATTCTAATGAATCTCAAATGTTAATTCTTCTTTTACAATGGCAACTTGCAAAGAATTAAGATGAACTCCTCTTTGTAACTTTCACACTCCCTTTCAACATTAAAGGAATGGCTAATACATTGATAGGTGCAAAATAGACTTATTTTCTTGAACTATAGGAAAATTGGACAATAATTCTAAGTCCAAAAAATGAAGAGGTCACCGTATTTCTTACAGATCCAGATAACCCAATTATCCCAGATAATTAAAGTAGGCTTTGAGCACTGCGATGAAACAGAGGTAGAGTGAAAAAAGAATCTTCTATGCACCATGTTGTAGATTAACATATAAGGTAACAAATATGCTACTGAAGAAATACCTTGGCTTTTCCTTCCACATTTCTGGCTTTAAGAACATAGTCATTGCAATAAGTAAAGTTTCTTTATTCAAAAAGTACCACAACGAAACAACATTGGTGATTGTGTCAATGAAAAAGAAAACTTTGTATATCAAGATAATTTTAATCTACAATATGAAACATGGGCAGAAATAAAGAGTGGATATATTGGTGTTCATTATCTCTAATTAATGGCAAATTTTAGTATACAATATAAATGCCACCTATAGCCTTCTTGCATTCCTCTAAATGTCCATTTCAAAACCATGTTGCTATTGCACATAATAACCTAAATTTTCTAAAAGGGAAGAGAGCTACCAATAATGCAAATGTTGGATCTGCAACATCATTTAGTTATGGGTATATCAAACAATTGTGTTGTGAAACATAGATGATTGCAACAAACATGCAATGCAATGTGGAACCAAGAAAATTTCGTTGCATGCGTTCAATACACTGGAAAAGACAATCTCATAGAATACGTACACTGTGTTTTGTACCATATCAAATCTTTTGGTTGAGCTCCTATACCTCTTCGTGTAGACATACCATAAATGAACATGTCAACAGAAATTTCTAAATTTTGCAATCTTAATCAATCCTATAATCCAAAAAAGAAATAAATGAAAGGTCCATGTCAAAAGCTACAATAATGGCACCATTAGTATCCATCCATTAAGCAACGCTTTCAATGAGCTCAATCAATGAAAGGTCTAGGTCAATGAACTCATGTATCTTATTGATTGCTACAACTGGAAGCGGGTGGAATGATGAAGAAAAGAAATATAACCTGAGCAAATTTCTCATCCCCATACTTGATTACACAAATCGCTGAAATTGGAGCAACCTATATATGTGAGGTAACACCTTCAGGAGTCCAATCATACCAAAAAAATTGAAAGGAAAATGAACGATCAAAATAGGTCAAATTGACTAAATTCTAAATAGTAAAATGATATATGCTAGCAACCTGGTGGGGGAGTTCACACTAAAGGAACAATGAACTACTATAGCAATTTGATGGGGAGTCCACACAAATGAAACAATGAACTATAGCAATCAATAATTTAGAACTAAATGATGGAACTAGAAAAGAACTGATGCAAGTGAGATAGATAGAATCTCGTTGGATAGATACTTGCTACAAGCCTGTGACTACAAATTGGCACTGAGGGGACAATCATCGAGGCATAGCAGAGGGCCAAAGTAATGACCACAACTTTAGCTTCATGCAAGGGGTGAGTTGTAGTCACTAGGCTCAATGTCAGCCGTGCAAATGGCTGACGGGCGGCAATGGGTGTAACCTTCGCCTGAGAGGAGGGGAATAGATGGATGTGTTATACCTGATGTATATGTATGGGATGGGAAAGCAAAGTCGATGAAGCCATGGAGAGGAATAGAAGACCCATGCTTGACCCTTAGAATGCATGTGATAGTTTTCGAATGTATCGCTCACAAGCAATAGTGGGAGGAAGAATATTTACTAAATTCAATAGTAGTGAATAATCATGAATCATGGTGCTAAAGTGACCACTGAGGTTGAGGAAGGACAACGAGCATGGCATCAGTAGCAACAAGGTTGGACCCACGGTGGCACTATCCTCTCGTAGCCCTAGCACTACCACATGCCTGCACTCGCGGCTGCACAAGCTAGGGTTCACTATCTATTTGGTTGACTAGGGAATTGATTGCTAGGATGAGAGAGCTGAGTGAGATATATGAGTAATGGACTTTGGCATGCTTGGCGTGTAGCCTCACATGGCTGATACAATACCTGGAGAGAGAATGGACATAGGGCTTTCGAGCAGCGATTCTTCTGACACCTCCGATGAGGCGCTACAAGCGCATGGGCTAGCGCATGCCTCTACTCCGCTGTTGTTGCCACACACGGCGTAGTAGAGGCCTAACGTGGGGAAAATCTACACTAGGCAGCTCCTCCTAGTGCTGCACATCGTGCATCCTATGGCCTTGAACCCGAACCCCAAATTGATGCACCCATGCTGCTTGTTAAGTTCGTCATCCATGACACTCCAGCCCCGCCACAGTGTGGAGCCCCTACGATGAGGCCCCCACCACCACTCCCATGCCTCGTCCCGCTCATTGTCAAATGACTATGAGTTCTGGAGGATGAATCCTGTTGAGGATAACAATGATGACCAGATCCGGTTGGGTCTAGATGGACCTAATCAGATATGACCGGATCTAGTTGGGGAATAGGGAATGGTAGTAGTGGTTGGACCGAAGAGCAGGAGAGGAAATTTCTATGGGAGAGAGAGGCAGGGAGGGAGGGAGGCGAGCCATGCGGTCAGAGGTTGAAGCGCAGGGAGAGGGTTTGGCGGGGTGGCTCCATCAATCGGGTCGATGTAGGTGGTGGCGCTTATGGAGGTGGAGAGTGGGTGGTGATGTTGTGGAAGGGAGAGAGGGAGGGCGGCGGGCATGTGGTTGGAGGCGCAGGTGGAGGTGGAGAACGTGGCTTCGAGTGGCGATGAGGTAAGGAAGAGAGGAGGGAATTGTGCGTGGCCCATGTTCTGGCATGCTTTTTCCAAAAGAGAGGAGGGGATGGGGACGCACGTACCACTCACAACTTCCTCTTTTAAGTAATAGACAGTGGTGGACATAGAACCAAATTTTAGGGGGGCTAGTAGGACATGACCAACCAAAAATAAATGCATGAAACATAAATTGAACTATCTTTTGCAATCCAAAATTATACATAATTGGAATAGGGACATAGTAAAAATGCAAAATATGATGAAGATTGTACCTCGGTAATGGGTAGTGTACCTCATAAAACCCATAAATATATGTAAGTAGCCATCTACACAACAGAATTAGCAAAATTAGTGATAAAATCATAAATTGATATTATCAATAGTTATAAAGATTGAAAAAGGTATGTAACATACACTAGTTAGGATTTAGATGTTGTAGTAGAAGTACGAGGCAATAGCATTCTATGAGATTTCATGTTTTGAAAGTGTTTTCTAATTCTATTATCATCAATGCTTCTAAAAATCTCTCTCTCTCAGTGTAGCTTATCATCAAGTTACTAAACCACTCATTTTCTACTCTATTACGTAAATCTGTCTTGATAATATTCATTGCCGAAAAGACTCTCTCAACAGATGTCGTTGCCACTAGATGGATCAATGTTACCTCAATGATGTGATAGACCAATAGGAAAGTTCTATTTTTTCCCTGTTTGAGCCATCTTTTGAGCTAGCATTGCAGTATCATCACATCCATGGAATTATACACTTTTTCCTGACATTGAGAACAAAGGTTTAAAGCTGATTTCTTAACAACAAACATTCAGCTATGTCAAAGTCATCAGCATAAATTTCAGCAAGTCAAACAAGCTTATTTACATCAAACTTGGAGAAACAGTCTTTTGGATCAAGATAAGACATGCATACCAACAACTCTGAAGAAACTTCATTGAACCGGTGGTTCATCTCTGATGTAATGGAATCATTAGCAGTAATAAAAATCTCAACATGATAATAGTGAAGGTAAGTCACCGTATGCTTCCTACATGCAGACATACCTCTAACTGGAACAAATTCCTCCATATTCGGCACATGAATCTCATTTGTTTCACAAAAACTTTTCATTTTCTGGAATAATGGTTCCCACTCATTGTCCCTCATGTCCTGTAAGCGCACTTTCACATCTACAAGCAAATTTATAGTTTCAACAATATCTTGATCCTTTCTTTGCAAAGCAAGTGATAACTCACTTGTAATGCTTAGCAAGTCTATCAATAAATGCAAGATAAAAATAAATTCAAAGATTTCTATTTTCTGTATCAAACATGATGCTCCACCATGAATTTATGGTTCACATGCATCTTTACTCAAAATTTCTAGTTCCTCTAACACTGCCTCTCACATTTGATAAATACACAGTAAGGTTTTTATATGAGAACCCCATCTAATATCTGAACATCTAGCTAGGCTCATTTCATGTACGCAGATATGTGCCAGTGACAGCCTTACCATGCTCTAGCTTCTCCAACAAGACATCTTGATGCTTTGCAAGCAGCGTATCTTTTCTTTTACAAGATGCACTCATGGTGGTTACTATCATGGGAACATAGTTGAAGAAATTAGCAATTGCTCTACTATAACTAGCAACAGTCATAACCACTAACAACATTTGATGGTCAAAGCAATGGACATAGAAAGCATATAGATTCTCATCTCGGATCTATCTTTACAAGCCATTAAATTCCCCTCATATTTGAAGCTCCATCATAACCCTGCCGTGTAGCCTAGAAATTGGTAATTGGTGCTCTCCAAGCAAAGCAAACAAAACTTCCTTCAATGCAGCAAATGTACTATTTCTATGGTGCTTAATACCAAGAAATCTTTCAATAACCTTCCCTTGATCATGCACAAACATGCATGCCACAGATTTTGTTTAGTTAAAACACGACAACATTATTACATGAATAAATAGTACATTGTACAAATATGAAACAAACTACCTACGTCACAATCATGGCCATTTGCTCCTTTATTGATATATCTCATGACTCATCAATAAGCACAGAGAAATTTATATCTCCAATCCCCTCCAAAATTACCTTTGTGACCTCTTGCACACAAGGTTTTGCAACATCCTTTTGAATTTTAGAAGAAATCATGATACAATGTAAGGGGCCTTGATCGAATGCTTTCTTCACTTCCTCATTGTTATCTTTGTACCACTCAACCAATTCTCTAAAATTTTCCTTATTGATGGATGTTGAAGTTTCATCATGTCCTCGAAAAGCTTCATCTTGCATTAGGAGAAATCCCGCACAATCTAAAGAAGTAGTCAAATGAATTTTATATGCAATTTTTGACTCTCGGCAATGATCAGAAAGTCTTTGAGTCACACTTGCCCTTTGATTTCTAAAATCCTTGTAGTCCCCCTTTACAATGTTGTGATAACTACTAGGTCCACCAACATGTATATCAAATTTTTTAAAGCCTTCTTCCAGTTGGAATACCCTATGGTTGTAAATTCATCACTACCAAA